>OZ010799.1:152093796-153540560 GCA_963932465.1 Maratus speciosus
ATCATTAAATACCCTTGAGAAGAATTTGATGGAAACGCCCACACGGAACTGGGTTCCTAATTTGGCCTCTTTTTTTATTCAGATTCTGGTACAAAATCATAACAGAAATTCCAAATTACAATTTTTCTTTATTTAATGACAGGTAAGTTAATGATTACAAGAAGTATAATTTCTTCTTTCTAAATTTCCGACATGAGTTCGACATTTTTGAATGGAAAAGGAGGCTAAACGCTTACATAATCGCTACGAAGACAGGTGATTTTAATTTCAGTTTTAAAGCTCTACAACAGCTGAATCTACCAGATGATGATCTGGAAATAGAGCCAGATATCTGGGCAATATAAGCAGTAACTTTTTGTGATACAGATAAGGTAAAAGATCGGAATTATCTCCAGATAATAATGATCATTTTTTTAAAAATATTCTCCAAATTGATTCCATTTTGAGATATCATCCTCCTAAGAATGTAAGTGGGAATTAAGAAGAAAGAAAATTAAGTTAATGCATAAAATATGGAAATCTTTTCAATGCTAGCAGAATACTATTGATAAATCTCAATCTCGTATTTTAAAATTGTGAAAAAAGATCGTTAAACAAATCAGTTGCTTTCAGTTATTTATCACACACATTATAAAGTTAGTCGATAATTGTATGCCAAACGTGGCAGATGAGGTACGTTCGTACTATAACTAGTTTTATATAAATTCATCTCTTGGTGCAGTAGCTGTTGCACTCTTATGTGAAAATGCATGAATACAAAATTTATTACGATGATATATATTTAATTCAGTAATACGGAAATGATAGGACTCCATCTTAAACAGGACGTTATCTCAATGGCAGCCTAGAATCATTATATATCATGGGATATCATTGAATTAATTAAGTTACAATAGGATTTAATAGAATAAAGAAAAATTTTATTAATATTTTTTTTAGTTTTTATTCGATTTTCATAAAATTCGACAACATTTTGCAACGATTGTACATATATTAAATTTCAAACCATTCGGTTCGGTAGTTTTTGAGCTGTTATATACGTAAAGATGGACAGACGGATGGACGGACCAGACGAAGATTATACGTGCTACGTATTTATTTAATAACGAACGCACATAAAAATGCGTGAAAAGTGATTTTCATTAACAACAATGCATATGTAGGGAAGCCATTGTTCAAATTTTACATAAATCTATACTAATATTATAAAGAAGTAAAACTCGTTTGTTTGCTTATTTATTTGCAGAAGGTAATCTATGGAACAACTGAACCGATTTCAAAAGTAATGGTATGAAAATGATGGTGTTAGTCCATGTTCGAACATAGACTATATCTTATGTCCATACCACTACCCCAAAGGGGTTGCAGGAACAATAAACGTTCTAAAATGCGATTTGTGTGTTGCTGAAGGGCCTAAAAATATGAAATTTGGAATGTTAGTTACTTAATAGATATAAAAGATCTCTAAGACTGTTTCTTAAAAAATTCAAAATTTAAAAGGGGTGAAAATGCACGAAAAAACGTTTTAAAAAATGTTCAAAGTGGCGATTTCTACGCAATCTCAGGAAGTACCTGACCTATTTCAAAAATAATAGTGTCAAAATGGTGGCCCTTGCTCCAACATAGGCTATATTTTATGTCGGTGCCATAATCCCAAAAGGTGTTCACGAGCAAAAAATGTTTTAAAAAACGTTTTAAACAAGCCTTTAAATTTTTTCTAAATTACGTTTTCTATGAAATAATTGGAAATACCGAACCGATTTCAAACTTAATGTTGGCAAATTAATGATGACAGCTTTTGTTTCAACATAGGTATTTTATGTTAGTGTCACTATCACCAGAGAGATGGTAGACCGTTAGACAAGAATCTTGGAATTTGACATGTTTAATTTTAAGATGAAAATGCGTACTAAGAACAGTTACTAAAAAATTCAAAACTTCAAATGCATATTGAAATGGGTATATGAAATGAACACAAAAACTTCAAAATACTTTCTAAATTATAGTTTATTTAGAATTAGGTTTAGTTCTTCTTATTAATTTAAGTGTCATTTCTTCCAAGTGCATTGTAATAATGAAGTTTAGTCAAACTGCGGCTTAATTAGCAATTTTTGAATTATTCCTAAAAGCATAATTTCTTCTAATAAAAGTTAGACATACAAATATCTCTTGACATATTTCAACTATTACGCGAGCAAAGCCGCGAATTTTGCTAGTAATGTAATTTATTTTGTTTCTTTTAGTGATCTGTAGTGTATGTGATCTACAGATTTCATAAACACCATATTGTGTACACATTTGCGTATTATAAATCACAACATTAACAATAAAATAGATATTATAGCGAGATTTCAATCTATCTCATTTTTTTTATATGAATATCGGATGCCGTCATGGGAAATGATGAAAATGCACTCAAATTTCGTCAGTTACACCCTGCATATTGTCAGCTAAATTCTGATAGGTGACGTGTCCATTTTAATGTATTTTATGCATACCGGAGTCATTGCTACTACCTCTCGTGCTGTCATAATACGAGGGTGTATAAATAAGTTTTTAGCCTCACATACAAATAATTGAGGGAAATTTATGAAATTGCTGCACTTTATGAGTCCTTTTCTACATAATCAGTGCTCACAGTAACACATTTGTGCAACCGATATTTCAAAGACAGGGGGGAGGTTGTATAGGTTGTATTCCAGTAGGCGTGATAGCTGACCCAAAAGGGGTCATTTTTCTAACCTTTGCCGACCCCCATATGTGACATATTGCTGGAAAGGCCTGTGACTATTTATTCATGCTATGCATCTCCTGAGCCCCACCCCCCAAATTTGCCCTCTGAGGGCACTTTTCTAAATTTTGCGGACATCATTTATGCCTCCGGCGGTCAAATTTGCGGGGTGTGGAGGTGCATAGCATGAATAAGTGGTCACAGGCCTTTCCAACAATATGTCACATGTGGGAGTCGGCAAAAGTTAGAAAAATAACCCCTTTTGGGTCTACTACAGCGCCTCCTAGAATACATCCCCCCCCCCTCTCTCTCTTTGAAGTACCGTTTGCAGATATGTGTTACTGTGCACGGTGACTATAGAGAGAAGGACTAATACAATGTAGCAATTTCATAAATTTCACTCAATTATTTGTATGTGAGGTCAAACATTTATTGATACAACTTCGTATTTTCACAGAAAGAAAGGTAAATCTGTTGAAAATATCGTTAAAATATCTTTATCAATAAAAAGTGACAATTTCATAACAGCTTTCTGACTTTAGCCAAAATAAGTTAGGCAAAACATGCATTTCTGCTTCATACCGGGGTGCGGTTACTTTTGACTTCAGTGCCGACACTGGGATTTCTTGTTTGTTAGGGCGAGCGGTGGCTTAGGACGGCGTTCATGATGTGATATCACGAGATCTCTGCCGAACCCAGGGAGAGGGAAACAAACAAGAATTTTATAGGCCGATTGGGCCGGCCGGAGATCAAATGATCTATGAATCCCGCCGAAAGGCGAGAGAAGTTAACTCTGCCGGTACTGGACTCATCTGTTATGTAGCTCGGGCAAGAAAGTTTTTTCCAATGTAACCCTACCTATAGTGAATTATATTGCGTATCCTTTTTTCTGAGGATTTTTGGTATAAATTAAAAGTTTTGGTGGTTCCCTCTAAATGATAGTACCATATTTGATCGAAAAAATATTTCTAAGCCATCCTATGTCAAGTTATGCTGGGGGAGAACCCACACAATTGTGCGGGTGCAGGCTCGGCTTGAAATCGGACAAAAAGAGGGAATTGTTTTTTCTTTTACCTTAGAATCAACTACACAATTGTGTAAATCAGGTCTTAAAGGGTTATGCTTTGTAATGGCTTCGATCACTCTAATTAAGTTTTATAACCAATAGATGACAGTACTAAACTGCTTTTTCAGTTGCAGGCAGAGCCTGATACTGCAAGGCAAATTTACACCAGTATTTGCGTATAGTAATTTTCACCTCATTTATTACAAAAATTTTGCTGTTAAATTAGACGGCGATTATTTTCCAAAAAGGGTGGTGTAAATTTTCGCTTGTGGCAATTAGACTATTAATTATTAAATGAAAATCCTATTTCTCTATATGAAAATAACGAAAATTGTATAACCACGAAAATAAGACTCAGTTTAATTCTGTTCGAAGAGTAATAAAGCGAAATAATGTAAGTTGAGTAATGTGAGGTCAGCCACGAATGTTGTTTTTCTTATCGATTCATATCCCTGGGTATCAAATGATTTCCAACGAAACGAATTTCTGACGTTTGTTCAGGATATTATTTATGCGGAAATAGATTTTCCATCATTCCCGTCGAGTTATTAATTTCATGGGCATCTTCTGGGATATATAAAGACCTCAGCTGGAGACATTAAATATAATAAATTATTATTAAAAGTAAGGTAAAGTTTTGAAAACATAAGAAGTGATGTAACACGAAATATATTGATAATTTGGATGTAATATATATATATATGTGTGATTTCTGAATCTTTCGCCTATATGTAAAATATATCTACTTGTTGTTTAATTACTGCGGCAACAAACAGCGAGAGTTAATTATGCATCTCGAGAAAAACAATTTTCGGATAAGAAAATGGCGCACAATCCACTTATTTAGTCAAAACTACTAACATCAAGTCGATTTCTAACATCAAGTCGAACCAATATTGCCTTTAATAGTATTTACAGGGTGGCTAAAACATACTGTTACACCCCAAAAGAATAAGAATTAATTTTAATCGTTTGGTAAAAGAATTTATTTCTCTATTTCAATGTTTGACAATTTTCTATTAGTGCAGCCGATTTTTGTATAAAGCAAATATTAAAAATTATTTTAAAGATGGAAGTCAAAAGAACGATGGTTAAACAGCTCTTTGATCGCGGGTATTCCGCAGGTAAAATCTTTAAGCAATTAAAATGCCTTGGTTTTAATAGATCATTTATATATAGGACTATAAATCTATTATTGGATACTAATAGCCTTAAAGATCAACCTAGGTCTGGTCTTCCACGCTGAGCTGAGTGCGCACAAAAGGGCGCATCAAAAGAATTTGTGAAAAGATACGAAGAAATACACAAAGTTTTTCAAATAAAATGGCTGGAGAAGAGAACGTAAGTCGCTGAACTAAGCAAATTATTATAAATGAAGAAATGAAGACCTGGTTTTTCGCCCTTATCGCAAAAGAAAAGTTCAAGGTTTTACTGCTGCACAAAGAATAAAAAGATTACAAAGATACAAGAAATTGTTGAAGCGGCATCGTAGGAAATGTTTTAACAGAATAATATTTCCTGATGAGAAGCTATTTTGCACTGAACAATGTTATAATGCTAAAAATGATGTTATATATTCAGCAAACTTCAAGGATATTCCTGAAAACCTTCGAACTGTTAAACGCTTGAGAACAAGAATTCTGTTAAATTTGGGCTGCAGTGTCACACAATGGGAAATCAAACAATTAAAAATCTCCTTTGAAATTCATCAATAAAGGGATAAAAATCCAATGCGTAATGCTACAAACAGAACATATATTGACTGCACATTTATTGCCACATGCTGACAGGTTGTATCCCAAAAACAAAGGAGTATTTCAGTAATATTCTGTGCTTAAGCACCGAGCTAAATCAACACAGGCTTGGCTCCATGTCAATTCTCAGAGTTTTCCCTTACAAGAAGATTAGCCACATTCTTCACCGAATCTAAATCTTTTAGATTATTGCATCTGGGGGATTTTAGAGGCTAAAGTAAATATTAAACAACACAGAAGTTTGGACTTTTTTTAAAGCTTCCATACTGCGTGAATGTGGCCGATTACGTCTTAAAATGATTCGTGTCTCAGTAGGGCAATGGCATAAGAGATTATCGTTGGTAATCGATAAAGATGGTGGTCAATTCGAGTAAAATTATTTCCCGATAAACTTTCATCTCTGATGTTCACCATTTTAGTGTATTTATCATTTTATATTTTATATTTGTAAAATAAAATGACTGAATATTTGTAACAGTATTTAGTAGCCACACTTTACAATAATAAATATACTGTAACTAGGGTTTCTTGAACTGTGTACACGGTTACTTGGGCCCACAACAAAAAACAAATGAGTCAATCGTGGCTCTACTCTGTTTACAACCTGCAACAAACTGTCCAGGTATTCGACCGTTATAACAATAGCGATTACTTGACCATATTATAGAGCATACCTAACCATATTAATTACCAAATTATGGGCAGAATAAAGTGGTTTTCTATAAAAACATTTGAACGATTGGACAGTTTGCTGCAAATGTTTGTGTTGAGAGTATTCATATAATTTCATAGTACTCGATTAATCACCCATGCCTAGGACCCGACTTATGCAGTGGCATGCGGGGCAGCTGCTCCGGGCCCCCCTTTTTAGCCGGCCCCATGAGATTAATCAGGATTTTCATTGAAATGTGCCAAATAATTAAAATTACCCAAAAGTGACCAAAATTCATGTATTTTCAAACATTTAGGAAGAGAGTGCTGAACCCCTTCCCCTGTCTGCTTCCAGTACCCACTCCACCTACGCAAAAATCAAATTATATCATTAGAAAACTAATGATTAAAATTTTATTATAACAACTTAGTATTCTATTGTGTTCAAAAGAAATTCTTTATTAATGTTTTCCACCTAACGTGGCAAGTTAAAACTATTAATTATGAGCAATTTGGGGGATTTTCATTTATATATCTTATAACGTACGTAGATAAGCAATGTAAACGTTTGTAAAGAAATACTCCTGTCAACCAATCTATAATTTGTTTCCCCCAATTAACCTACGAGTATTTTCTCTTAAAGTTGTGACCATCTTTTTATGATACCCTGTATACATATGTGAGCAATACCGGGTACAAAATTTATGTACATACAATATGTATGAAGTTTAGTACTAGAAGGGGGCCCCACAAAATGACGCATCCCTCGGGGGTCCTCCATAGCCTAAGTCGAGCCCTGCTCATGCCAATAGACTCAGAACTGAAGTAAACGCTTCTGTCGACTATGGAAACACAATTCACGGTACATTAGAAGAATTCTCACCATAACTTTTTTTTTTGTCTAATGTGATGAAGCAACTCCTGATCATGCGTAATTTTATATGGATAGCATTACAGGACGTTTCGTAAAATTTTACGAACCGTGCTGACAGGCATGTCTAAAGTTTGGTAAATTCCGCGTGCACTGCACGTTCCCAAAGCACTGCTTGACACTTCTTGGAATGCTGTAGCCACATTCTCCACTGACGTCGAAGCAATTGTTTTCCTCCCTCTGCTACATTTCACGTCAAATGAATCCATCTCTTCGAATTTATCAATAATCTTCTTCAAAACGAATGCAGTCATCGGATCAGACACGCTTTTTAAACCCTTTAATATCCAGAATTTCTTCAATGCAATTGCAGCACAGTCACCGTTTTTCTAAAAAAAAGCTTCACAAGTAGAGCCCGATCCTTCAATGATATAGCCATGACTACCTTCTCCTACGCGGAATAACAGGAACTGCATGTTCACCGCTTTTTTATCACAAGTGTAATGTACGATGCACGCACATGTCACGTCTTTTAATTATCATCTTATAATGAGTACTTTCTATCGTTCAACTTTTTAACTTTTTGTTTTCTTTCGCAAAACAAATTCTCCTTGCTTCACGTATATGCAGATTAAATATCAGGTCATTCTGACCGGTGGTTCTTTTTTTTTACTGCCTTTTGAAAGTGCAGCACTAATTATAATCACTCTGTATTACTGTTGAAAACTTTGTAGAAATACCTTCATTATTGTGATTGCTATGAATAAAAATTTAACTCGGCTTGGAATGACTCACACTCGTGATGCGATCTCATTTCACATAAAACAAAGTTATTCTAATGGTGATTGCTATGAATAAAAATTTAACTCGGCTTGGAATGACTCACACTCGTGATGCCATCACATTTCACATAAATCAAAGTTATTCTAATGAAATGTTTGCAAAAATATCTTCATTATTGTCAGTTATGAACGTAAATTTGTCTCGACTTGTAACGACTCACATCCGTCATTACATCGTTTTTCGCATAAAGGAAAGTATGAGTTGATAACTTTGGAAAAATACCTACATTATTTTCATTGTTATGAATAAAAATTTGTCTTAAAACGAGTCACAAGCGTAATCTCATCACATTTCATATAAAACAAAGTTATACAGTTCAAAATTTTGCAAAAAATATCTTCATTATTGTCATTGTTATGAATGAAATTTTTTCTCGGCTTTAAATGACTCACAATCGTGACCCCACCAAATTTCACATAAAGCAAAGTTATTCTATCGAGGAGTTTGCTAAAATATCTGCATTATTGTCATGGTTGTGAAACAAAATTTGTTTCGGTTTGAAATGACTCACGCTCGTGATGTCATCACATTTCACATAATGCAAAGTTATTCTATTGAGGACTTTGCAAAAGTATCTTCATTATTGTCATGGTTATGAATTAAATTTTTTCTCAATTGAAATGACTCACAATCGTGATCTCACCACATTTCACATAAAGCAAAGTTATTATCCTATTAAGGATTTTGCTAAAATACCTGCATTATTTCCATGGTTGTGAAACAAAATTTGACTCGAATTGAAATTACTCACACTCGTGATGCCATCACATTTCACATAAAGCAAAATGATTCATTGAGGACTTTGCAAAAGTATCTTCATTATTGTCATGGTTATGAATGATTTTTTTTTCGGCTTGAAATGACTCACACTCGCGATCCCACCACATTTCACATAAAGCAAAGTTATTATCCTATTAAGGATTTTGCTAAAATACCTGCATTATTTTCATGGTTGTGAAACAAAATTTGACTCGCATTGAAATTACTCACACTCGTGATGCCATCACATTTCACATAAAGCAAAATGATTCATTGAGGACTTTGCAAAAGTATCTTCATTATTGTCATGGTTATGAATGAATTTTTTTTCGACTTGAAATGACTCACACTCGCGATCTCACCACATTTCACATAAAGCAAAGTTATTCTATTGAGGATTTTGCTAAAATACCTGCATTATTTTCATGGTTGTGAGACAAAATTTGTCTCGGTTCGAAATGACTCACGCTCGTGATGCCATCACATTTCACATAAAACAAAGTTATTCTATTGAGGACTTTGCAAAAATATCTTCATTATTGTGATTGTTATGAATGAATTTTTTTCTCGGCTTGAAATGACTCACAGTCGTGATCTCACCACATTTACATAAAGCAAAGTTATTCTTTTGAGGATTTTGCTAAAATACCTGCGTTATTGTCATGGTTGTGAAGCAAAATTTGTCTCGGCTTGAAATGACTCACACTCGTGATCTCACCACATTTACATAAAGCAAAGTTATTCTTTTGAGGACTTTGCTAAAATACCTGCATTATTGTCATGGTTGTGAAACAAAATTTGTCTTGGTTTGAAATGACTTACACTCGTGATGTCATCACATTTCACATAAAGCAAAGTTATTCCGTTGAGAACTCAGCTTATACCTTCACTATTGCATAGCAGCCAACTTTTGCGCTTTGTTCTTACCGCTAAAACTTAATAGTGAAACTTTCCATATTAAATTCTCGAACTCTGCAATTCAATAAAAAAAAAACATTATATCTTCTCTATATTGAAATATATAGAAAAAAAGTATACGACCCTGATTAGTGCCTTTTTCGTTAATGTGGCTTTTGCTACCGCCTTTAACAGTTTTTCTTGCCCAAGCTTGGTGAGAGTAACTCTGAACAGTGTTACCTTTTATCTCTTTTTCTTTTCTTATAGTAGTTTTACAACTACAGTTATACCAGATATTAAGATTCTTTTCACTTAACTTACTTGGCTTAAGTTTTAACTTAATTTTAACTTAAATCATTATTTTTCAAATTTATTTTTTCGTTAACTTTTTTATTTTTTCCTTTTAAATAGTTTTTAACTACAGTTATACTTATCCCAATGGCTCGCATAACATCAGATAACTCATTTTCAAGAATGGATGTTAAGCTGATATCAGCTAGGAAACCCCCCAATGCTGCTCACCTGTTCAGCACCAGATGCGCAATTCATTAAGTCAAAAATATCTTCGGTACTTGTTAGTTATCCCGTCGACCCATTTCACCAAATTATATAAATCGCCAAACTACTCGCCAAATTATACAAATTGACATAATTTTTATTTTAAATAACGAAAGAACAAATAAATTAGTATAACATTAATAAAAATACAAATAAAACGTCGAAATAAAAATCATTTGATTACGTAAACACGTGTTGTCAAGTGAATGTGACATTTACGATCAACCATTATTGCCATTTAATCTTACAATTTGGCGACAGTAATTTGGTCGACAGGATAACTAACAAGTACCATATCTTCTTTTTTTTTAGTGGTAAGAAAAAAGTATAAAAGTTGGCAGCTATGTTATTGCCATTGTAATAAATGGAAGTTTGTTCGAAATAAATCACGCTGCGTTTTGGATGAAAAAGTGGATAGAGATATTGGATTAATTTTGGATTAATTGGATTAATTGGAGTATTCTGAAGCCCCTATAAATTGCTGCTATTAATTTAGGATCACCCTGTATATGAGAATAACAAAACAATTTAAGCGTTAGTTTTATTTCCGTTAAATAGCAATAATGCGCAATAATATAAGTTGAGTAATCTGAGGACCGCCATGAATGTTGTTTTTCTTATCCGTTCATATCTCTGGGTATCAAATGCTTTCCATCGAAATGTATTTCTTATTTTTATGCAAGATCTTATTTATACGGATGTGGATCCGTATAAATATCTTTCATCATTCGCATCGAGATATTACTTCCTGTGGTCCTTCTAGGATTTATTAAGATGTTTCACAGCTGGAAAGATCAAATAAATTAATATTAAAACTCAGCGAAAGTTTTGAAAACATGAGAAGTTATATAACACGAAACATATTGATTTTGAAGTGAAAATTCAAAACTATTTATGCTTTCTGAAACTGTCGCATATATGTAATCGCATAGATTTACAGGTTGTTCAGTTAATGTGGCAACAAATTCAGAGAGTTAACAGCGTACCTGAAAAAAATCCCTGCCGGCTCGGGCCTACAGGCGGAGGTAGATTTCGAAGTTAAGTACTAAATTCACCAACAAAACTTAAATCAAGATTAGAGATAAACCGAGTTCCTTCACTAAATGACACTTCACTTTGAATGAGTTCTAAGGGAGATAAACATTTTGTGAAAATTCTAATATACACGAATACACACACGCATGTATATGGAATAGGTTTAAAAATGGCTAAAGCAAATTCAGAGAACCTCAAAGTGTTAAAATATGTTAATATTTCTATAGTCGGGATTTTATCATGTTTTAATAAGTTTCTTCAAGCTCACTTGACGTTACATATTCACCTGCTGAAGTCCATTATATTTCCAATATGACGCAATATTTTTTTTTTTTTTTTTTTTATTCGTCAAACTATTTATTTCATTTTGAGTTTTCATGCGAAAATATTGCTCTAGAAAACTTATGACGTAATATTCAATTTGTTTTCAATTCGTGAAACTGTTTATTTAATTTATTTTTTCACGTGAAATCTTGCAATAGAAAAGCAATTGTTGTGGTGAGAATTTTACTGCTTTTTTTTTAATTGTTGGCAACTACTATAACGAAAAATATTTATTTTTTCCTGTCATTGTTGTATAAGAGCTGGTTTTATCAGAATCATGTTAAGACGGTATTCAAAATTTTGAGCCCTCCCCATTTCCATTCCCTTGGGCCGATTTTGCCCATTTTCAATCCCCGCCGAGATATTAACCATCTTAAAGTTGTTAGCGAGTTTGAAGACGATCCGTGCATAATTGCGACTTTTATCGTGCGGACAAAATTTAGTACATACATACATACATATATATATATATATATATATATATATAAACTTTTTAGGTGGGGGTGGTTTTGGGTTCCTGGGATAATATAATGAAAAGTTATGAAGGAATTTTTCAAAAGTCGCACCATGGTAACGACTGGAATAGGTAGTATTTCTTACGAAATCTACCTAAAAACATTTTATGCAGAGGAAAGCGGAGTTGCAATCCGCTTATTTAAAATCAAAACTAAAATATGTCTAATTTTAAGCAGAATCAGTACTTTTGTTTGTCATATTAACAACTAGTTCTTTAACCCGTTCTATGCACGGGAGTTAATGAATTTATTTCTAAAACCAAAAATAAAAATAACTAGATTAAGTAAAATAATGCTATAAAGTGATAAAATATCATTTATTAAGATTGACGATCGTTTCGTCGCACCGACGGCGACATTTTCAAAATCATACACTATAGAAAATATTTTCACATAATTTAAAAATAATAAATATTGCAAACACAAAATAAATTAAAATTAAATTAGTTGTTTGTGAACGTGGATTAGTTTTCATATAATTTAACAAAACAATAACATGGTAAATAATGTCACGAGACAACAAGCATAATGAAAAATATTGCAAAACATAAAACAAAATATAAAATTATCTTGGCTATTTGCGAGCGTGGATTCATTTTTACTATTGGTACTAAAATTATATAGCATCCCTTTCTAAATTTTAAGTAAATCTAGGGACACTGAATCATTGCAAATATTCTTGTTGCGTAAAAATATCTCTATTGATTCTCGGATTATGGATGGTAAATAAAATCTTGATGTGTAAATTAACTTGCTATTTTTAAAATCGATCCGTAATGGTTCTTCGTTGCATAATTTGGCCAAAGCTGTGGTTCTTTTGTTGTATTTGATGTCTGCTATATGTTCTTTGATTCTGGTTTTAAGTTTTCTACTTGTCATACTTATATAAAACTGCTTTCTTCCATCTTCTTTGGTGAAAGGTATTTCGTATACTCCTGATAACTGGTTTGACTCTATTGGATCAATTTTCTTGCATATTATATTTTTTAATTTCATAGAAGGTTTTTATCAGGAGTATACGAAATACCTTTCACCAAAGAAGATGGAAGAAAGCAGTTTTATATAGGTATGACAAGTAGAAAACTTAAAGCTAGAATCAAAGAACATATAGCAGACATTAAATACAATAGAAGAACCACAGCTTTGGCCAGATAATGCAACGAAGAACCGTTACGGATCGATTTTTAAAACAGCAAGTTAATTTACACATCAAGATTTTATTTACCATCCATAATCCGAGTATCAATAGAGATATTTTTACGCAACAAGAATATTTGCATTGATTCAGCGTCCCTATATTTACCTAAAATTTGGAAAGAGATGCTATATAATTTTAGTACCAATAGTAAAAATTAATCCACGCTCGCAAATAGTCAAGATTATTTTATATTTTGTTTTATGTTTTGCAATATTTTTCATTATGCTTGTTGTCTCGTGACATTATTTACCATGTTATTGTTTTGTTAAATTATATGAAAACTAATCCACGTTCACAAACAACTAATTTAATTTTAATTTATTTTATGTTTGCAATATTTCAGTATGCATCATGTCTCGTGACATTATTTACTATGTTTATTATTTTTAAATTATGTGAAAATATTTTCTATCGTGTATGATTTTGAAAATGTCGCCGTTAGTGCGACGAAACGATCGCCAGTCTTAATAAATGATATTTTATCACTTTATAGCATTATTTTACTTAATCTGTTTATAAGTGATCATTATACATGTTTTTATAAAAATAACTATTCGATTTAGTAAAATATTTTTCTACTACTGCGCATTTTTTTAATGAAATTCAATTTATCATGTTACTATGGCAGCAGACGATAAAACGCATCTTTGATATAAGGGAATAAATAGAATAAAAAAATTTGTTGATGTTTGTGATAAAACGTTTGTCTTTATTTAAAAAAAAATTGTAATAATTTTTTTTGCGCAATTAAATAATCTCTTATTATTTGTATGTGAGGTAAAAGAATTATCTTAATACCCGCTGGAACTTTTTAGTATTGCAGCGTGGCGTACGTAATATCGCTCACCCGCAAGAAAAGTGACACATCTCGCAAAAATTCATTTTGTATTTTATTCCACTAATAGGTTTGTCATAGGTGTGTCTTGCTACACAAACAGTTTCATAAGTGTAGTTATACGGAAACTCTTATTACGCTAAACGTCCATTTGTGACCACAAAAGAGAGGTGGATTGTGTGAGGAGGTGGATTGTGTGAGGAGGTGGAATTACCCAACCCTCCAAACCTCATCCTAAGTCTTCATTCTTAAGTGTTTTATGCTTTTATGCACGTTTTTATTCCTGCATACAGAGCTAAGTGCTGAAATTTCATTTTATAGTAAAGTTGTGCAAACTTTTTTTATTTGCCTCTCCTGTGAAATTTACTTTTGTCGAGATGTGTCACTTTTGTTGCGGGTGAGCGATATGTATATCTCACACTGGTTAAGGTACTCGAGCGATTACGGGTTGAACATAAAAAAAAAGGGGATTTTATTGTGAACTTTTAATTGTTGGCAGCTGCTATAACGAAAAATGTTTAAATCTGATAGGAAATTGCTATTAAATGGGTGGTTTTTTATTAAATAAAGTTAACTATAAATTATTTCGATTCCGGATTGCTTTAGTTGCCTCGGCCGTGTTTCAATACACATGTACAGTCGTGGGGAAAAAAAGTAAACACCCCCTACTAACTCCTCAACAAATTATCGTAGACGAAAGTCACTGATACCGAACGATTGGAAATAAACTCTACTTTTAAATGGTGTATATGTTTCGGCCAATACCCGAAATTGGCCAAAACCCGAACTGGCCAACAACGCTTTAAACTGACTGGCCCATTCGGGAATTGGCCGGCCAATCCCCGAACTGGCCAGATGCGATCGGCCAGTTCGCGAAGTGGCCATAAGCGATCGGCCAGTTCACGAAATGTGTATATAAAAACCAATTGTTACTTTTTATCTCTTTCTAACATAGTTGAAAGTGTTTATGAATTCAATTTGTCTGGCCATCTGCCTGTCCATGCTCTAACTCGAGTAAAGACTCCAATTGACTTGTAATTATTATATTATTTAGGTTTATAAATTCATTTCGGTATTGAAAGTGAAGTGTGTACTATTTTTGGTTAATTTACAGCGACACACAAAAGTATTTCTTTACAATATCATGAATGAGAAAAGTTTTTCCGGTGTATTTTAATGTTGTTACATTATCTCAATTATAATAAAATTAGTATGCATCATTAAGATGGACAACAAATTGTTATCTAAAGTATATGAAATAAGTAGCAATTATAATTTGTTTAGAGAGACACTCAAAAGTATTTCGTTACATTCCAGTGAATGGTGAAAGATAATTTTTAGTGCACTTAAATGATGTCACCCTGTTTCAAACATGATAAAATTCACATGCTTCACACATGTGGGGAGCAATATGGTTGTTGTTTTTTTTTTTAGAGTATTGATTGAGTAGCCATTATAGTTCGTTTATAAGGACCCCCAAAAATATTCCGATAAAGATAGATGATATATCTGAAAAAATCGTTTAAAGAGTATTTTAATGACGTTACACTACTTCAAACATAATGAAACTGTTATACAATATTAATGTGCTCTACAACATGTTTTCTATAGATTATTGATTAAGTAGTATTTGTCGTTTATTTACAGAGTCACTCAAATAATTTGGTTATTGGATTGGCTATGAGCCATATTTGCTTGATGTGCGTTTTCAGCTGTGATAGGGTATTAAAATTTAATTTATTTGTAGTGTAATACCTGGTTTGTAGATCATATACAGGGCTGCATGAAAGCTAAAAGAAACACATTACCGGCTGTGGATACCCATTGCTGAACACCTCGTATATTGGCTAGTGCTTCCCGGCCAGTTCGCGAATTGGCCGGCCAAAACCCGAAATACGCTGTTCATTTCATGTATTTCGGGTTTTGGCCAGGAATCTCGGCCAGTTCGCGAATTGGCCGGCCAATTCGCATATTGGCCAAGCTCCGGGTTTTGGCCATAACATATATAAAATTTGCTTAGGGGGCCATCTACATATTAAAACGAATCCAAACTTCATTTTTTTCAATGGCAATACCCAACTTTAACGAGATATTTCAAATCTTCGGTTCAAACTATGCCTAGACACCAAATTTCAAGTCATTTGAATGTTAAGTGTTTGAATTATAAACATTAAAAATTTAGTGCTTCTAACGTTAAATTACATTTTCATATTTTTATTTATATCTCATGAATGTATGCTCCTAATGTGCTAATTTTTTGTGTAGTAATAATACTAATATACCCGAACATAAATACGCTGAATTTGCAAATTTTATAATTTTATGATATGAATTATGAATTATGAAATTAATATTCGAAAAAATTATGAATTGCAACCTACAATTTTTTTGATGGATTTAAATTTATTATGTCCTGCTTTATGGAAATCCAAAATTTCACGTTTTTCTTCCAAGCAGTTTTCAAATTATGCTTAAAAAACGGCAAAATGATGGTTTAAGGGGACGTCTATGACAGAAGTGAGTAGATATTTTGAAATTTCTTCTGCTGTCTGTTAATCTAACAGGCTTCATTGATTAATTGAGTGGCGCTGAAGGTGCCTTGATCAAGAAGGTGGCTCTCTCGGTTAACAATACAGTACCGAACTTCAATTTGGATACAGCCCTTAAAATACACTTGTTTTAAAATAATTAATTTCTCTGGAACTTATGGTATGAATTGCATAAAAATTTATTTTTAGGCTAATTGAAGGATGTAGAGTTCATTTATGCTGCCAGAATTGTGTACTGTTATTGAAAAAAACAAAGTTATGGTTCGTTCTAATATGTAATCTATGGGGATTTGGCGAAATATTAGAGATACCACCAATTTGGCGTCACTTTTGGCCACCATATTTGGCGATATACCGTCAAGTTGGCGACAAACTTGGCGGTATTTGGCGACAGAACAGGGTCCCCCTATGGTAAACCCCCTTATAGGTATGGAGAGGCATTAAATGCTTGACATTTACGATCAACCATTATTGGCATTTAATCTTATAGTTTGGTGATAGATTTTTGGTCGACGGGATAACTAAGTAGTAGCAAAAATACATATGTAACTGGTATTCAAAAACGAGGTTTTCGCCAAATTTTCGTAAAAAGAAAATCACTCCAAACCCCGTATATGACATCTGGCCAAATATTAAATGATGTAACAAACCATGACATTTAATTTCAACTTCAAATCAATGTTTTCATTTACCACTCGAAAAAAAAAATGTTAACTGGCGAAATGAAAAAAAAGCTATTGGCGAGATTTGCACCCAGCTATCGTAACAGTACCAAGAATTCTTTGCGACCATGGCAACTTTTATGCAGTTTTATTCGAAAAAGAAATTTGATTTTTTAAACAAAATAGAAAACTTTCGGCACAGATGTCATATACGGACCCATATTGGCGCGATTTTATTCTGACGCCAATGTTATATACGCAACGGGCACTTAACTGGCGCCATAGTATCGTTATTTTGCTCGATTTGGTAAGCCGAATGTTGTTGCTTATGCTGTTGATGTTTTTCCCAAATTAGCGTTGGAAAAAAATCGCGCCAATATGGGGCCGTATATGATACCTGGGCCAAACTTTCATATGAAAAGCGAAGGGATCAGAGCGTATTTAATTATGGCAGTTACATGACTTGGACTATTATAATATAGATGAAATGATGGCGTAGAATAATATTTGGCGACTTATCACCTGTACTTGGCTAACATTAAAGTACCAAAATGGCACCTGGAATATAAAAAGCGAAGTGGTTCGCCTGGAACTGTTGATGATAGTCACATGACTTAGGCTATTTGTTATATAAATTGTTTTAAAATACCGGGAGACAAAGACTCTGTACACTTAATTCATTTTATTTTAGCTTCTTTTCAAATGTTTAACTGATCCTCTTTAATCAAACACGAAAACAATCATTGAATGTCTTAACCGCAACTGATTCGGCCTTAAATTTTTGCAATTAAACGGAATTGAATGGAAACCCGTTTACAGGTAGATCGGCACAGCTTTTTTTTCAGTATAATTCAATCTTCTTTAATATGTTTAAAACCGATCAGATTAGCGTGTTTTTAGATTCTGCGGTTTCTGAACGGGGGGTTGGCGAGCGTAGCTGGCAGGGGGCAGAGCCCCCTAGTATTAGATAATGAAAATACCTTAAGTAGGGTTTCTTGATCTCGAGACGGTATTACTTGTACCCACAAGAAAAAAAAATAATCAGTCGTGGTTCAACAGTGTTGAGAGTACTGATATAATTTAATAATACTCAGTGAATCATCCACATCAGTACTCTCAAACCAGTAGACCCAGGAATGATTTTAATTTTTCTTTCGGCTGCAAGTCGAAACAACCCAATTAATGGTACTTTAGAAAAATTCACAACAGAATATTTCATTTTTTATAACATATGGTATCGAGGAAAATTCTTCATCTATACCTTAATTCGGTTAGTGATACAGCACGTAGTATATTTGAAATTCTAGCTCAGTGCTGTGGTAGCCACTTCCAGCACATCTCGCAACATCTTCACATTTCATATAAATATAAATTTTTCTGATGAAAAATTTGCTAAAATACCTTCATTATGGCCATTGTCTATCTATACTAATAAAAGAACAAATCGCTCTGTGTGTCTGTCTGTGTGCGATGGCTAGCGGAAACTACGGCACGTAGAAGTCTGAAAATTTAGATGTGTATAGCCCAAGACAGATCCTGATGTACCTGAGGCTCAGATTTTTAATTTTTTAAGGGCCGGGTCTCCTGAGCCGCTAGTTTTTATGCACTATATTGTTAATAACATGCCTCTTTTCTATCCGATCTCCGTCGTTTTCGGAGTGAATTCTCTTTTCAGTTTCTACCCCATTTCTACTTTTCAGTTAAGGCCCTGGCCCCCTTGCAAGGGGCCCAGTACAGGGCGCTTGAAGTTTAGTGCACTAAATTGTTAATAACATGCCTCTTTTCTATCCAATCTTCTTCGTTTTTGGGGACAATTCTCGTTTCAGTTTCTGTCCCAATTCTACATTTCAGTTAAGACCCTGGCACCCTTGCAAGGGGCTCAGTACAGGGCCCTTTAAGTTTTAGTGCACTAAAAACAACATGACTCTTTTCTATCCGATCTTCGTCGTTTTTGGGGTGAATTCTCCTTTCAGTTTCTACCCCATTTTTACATTTCAGTTAAGACCCTGGCACCCTTGCAAGGGGTACGGTACAGGGCCCCTTGAAGTTTTAGTGCACTAAATTGTTAATAACATGCCTCTTTTCTATCCGATCTTCTTCGTTTTCGGGGTGAATTCTCTTTTCAGTTTCTACCCCATTTCTACATTTCAGTTAAGATCCTGGCACCATTGCAAGTAGTCCAGTACAGGGCCTAAAAGAATTTCCAAAGATATAAAATCATACAAACTTAAGTTTTGTTTAAGGTTATTATTTACAAACCCCGGGCAAAGCCGGGCGGGTCTGCTAGTCTATACTAATATTATAAAGAAATAAAATTTGTTTGTATGTTAGAGGTAATCTCTGGAACTACCGAACCGATTTATAAAGTAATAGTATCAAAATGATGGTGTTAGTCTAACTTAGAACATAGGATATATTTTATGTCAGTGCCACTAACCCAAATGGGGTGCAGGAGCAAAAAACGTTCTAAAAATGCCCTTTCTGCGTTACTGAAGAGCCTAGAAATATGAAATTTGAAATATTAGCTACTTATTAGATATAAATGATGTCTAAGAACAGTTCTTAAACAATTCGAAATTTAAAAGGGGTGAAAATGCACAAAAAGCTTTCTAAAAACGTTCTAAATAGTGGTTTCTACACAATATCAGGAAATACCAAACCGATTTAAAACATAATGTTGTCAAAATGATGGTGACAACGCTTGCTCCAAGATAGGCTATATTTTATGTTGGTGCCACTACCCCAAAGGGGGTGCAGGAGAAAATAACGCTCTAAATTGCAGTTTTTGCGTTACGGAGCGGCCTAGAATCAAGAAATTTGGATAGGTAGTTAGTTATAAGATATCAGTGATCTCTAAGGACATTTCCTAAAAAATTCGAAATTTAAAAGGGGGTCAAAATGCGCAAAAAGGGTTGTAAAAAACGTTCTAAATTGCGATTTCTAAGCAATCTCATCAAGTACTGAATCGATTTCAAATATAATGGTGTAAAAATGATAATGACAGCTCTTGCTCCAAGACAGGCTATGTTTTGTATCTGTTTCCACTACCCCAGAGGAGATGCAGAAGCAAAAAACGTTCTAAAAATACGATTTTTGAATTATGGAAGAACCTAGACTCATGAAATTTTGCATGGTACTTGGTACATATTTATTAGATATAAATGATTTCTAAGAACATTTCTTTAAAAATTTGAAATTTAAAAGGGATAAAAATGCGCGAAAAGCGTTCTAAAAACGTTCTAAATGCCGATTTTTCAGCAATATCTCAGGAAGAATCAAACTGATTTCAAAAGAAATGGTAGAAAATTGATGCTGACAGCCTCTGCTCTAACATAGACGCTATTTTATGTCGTTTCTCACTATCACTTAGAGGTTGCAGGAGCAAAAAAAAAGTTCTAAATTTCGATTTTTGTGATCGGTAGGGGCTAGCAACTTGAAATTAGCCAAGGTACATATTTATTAGATATAAATTATCTTTAAAAACAGTCTCGAAAAAATTTAAAATTTAAAAAGATGTGAAAATGCGCGAAAAGCGTTCTAAATTGCGATTTCTACTCAATCTCAGGAAGTACCAAAGCTATTTCAAAAGTATTGGTTACAAATCAATGGTGACAGTCCCTGCTCCAACATAAGCTATACTTTATGTTGCTGTCACTACCATATGGGGGTTGCAAGAGAAAACAGGTTCTAATTTGCGTTTTTTGCACAACTGAGGAATCTAATACTTTGAAATATGGCATGGTATTTACTTAGAAGCAACAACTGCTTTCTAAGAACAGTCGAAAGAAAATTCCAAATTTAAAAAGATTAGGTGAGGAAAAAGCGTTCTAAATTACAATTTTTATACAATCTTATCAAATACCAAACCGATTTAAAAAAATAATGGTGACAAGTTTTTGGCGATAGAACCTGCTCAAACATAAGCTATATTTTATGTCTGTGCCACTACCACCAAAGGGTTGCAGGAGCAAAAAACTTTCTAAATTGCGATTTCTGTGATACCGAAAAGGCTAGAAACTTTAAATATGACATGGTAGTTACTTATAAAATATAAATGCCCTCGAAGGACTGTCGAAAATAAATTCGAATTAAAAAGGGGTGAAGCGAAGGGGAGGTGCCAAAAGCATTCTAAATAGTCCTAAATTACGATTTCTATGCAATTTCAGGGAATATAAACAGATTATAAAAGTAATAGCTGCGAATCAATGGTAACAGTCTCTGATCCTACACAGGCTATATTTTATGCCGATGATTCTGCCACCCGGGTTCACAGGAACAACAAACGTTCTAAAAAATTCCTTTAAAAGCTTTCTAAATTACGTTTCTGTGGAATATTAAGAAATAACAAACCGATTTCAAAATTCATGTTGGCAAATTAATGGTGACACTTCCTATTTCAACATAGCCCTTTATGTTGAGATAGGTGGTAGGACTTGGAATTTGACATGGTAGTTAATTAAGATGTAAGAAGATGGTTTCTAAAAATTCAAAACTTCAAATGAATACTGAAATGACAGTATTAATTGAGCATAAAAGTTTCAAAATATTTTCTAAATTATCATTTTTTTAGTTTTATTTCGTTTTATTAATTTAAGTCTCATTTCTGCCTAATACAGTGTAATAATGATGTTTAGTCAAATTGTGTTTTAAATAGTAATTTTTGAATTATTCCTAAAAGTAAGAAGTACCTTTTAATAAAATAAAATATTACCTTTTAATAAAATAAAAATTTAGTTAGTACCTTTTAATAAAAATTAGACATATAAATATCACTTGGCATATTTCAAATATTACGCGAGCAAAGCCGCGGGGTTTGCTAGTATCTATATTATAAAGGAAAAACATATCTGTGCGTAACGCATACGTCATTTTGCAAATGGCAACACTTTGAAATTTGAAATAAAATTTAGGTGTTTCAATTTTCTCTACTGCAAATTTTTAAACTTCTAAACATCGCAAATTGTAAATTTTTACACCATCGTATAAGGAAAAAATTGCTCTTTTAAATGCAATTTGTTTGAAAGTTGTATCTCAATTTATTTTTGAGATAATTATTTTTTTGTAGTTTTTAATACCATTTTCTTATCGTGGCAACAAAAGTGCCCCATTTCTATTGAAAGTCATTGAAAGTAAACGGAAAATAGCCTAAATTGGAGATATTGTATCTTTCTGTTGCCATTTTCCCATAAAGCCTGAAAAAAAAGTTGAAATTAAAATAGAGCTATCTCAAGAGCATTTTCTGTTATTCCGTGATAATGACGTCATATGCATATTTTTCTGTAGACGAAGTTTAAGAGTGGATTGTAAAAGGGGATTGCTTTAGCGGATGCAAATTACGTCATTTTATAAAAAAGCGTGTATTTTAATTCTTAAACCTGAATTATGTTTTGCAGAAGTCCGTCATTTTCACAGCCCAGCTACTTTGAAATTCTTCACGGGTGAAAATGCTTCACTTTTGAAAATAATGTAATCGAAATCACACACTGATAAAACGCAATGTTTTACAAAAATTTAGAGTGTCTTTATAGAAGAGAGGTGACATGCAAATAATAGCGAATAATATTACAGAAATTGATGATTCTCGCCTGGATGGATTTGCTTCGCCGAGTTAGACAAGCAAACAAATAATTCGTGGTTTAAAATAATATTATGTTCCTGAAGTTTTTGTCCAAAATTCTCTCGAATAATAAAATTTTAATGCTATTCTTTAGGACATTGTACTATAATTTTTATCAAAATAACATAATTTACTTAATTTAATTTTTCCTAATTTTATATAATCTATATATTTAAAACACAAGTGTTTTTTTTAATCACGTGCCCTGATCTTTCTGCTGAACAATTTTGCTAATATTTTTTTTTTAACTGAAAGCTCTTCATTTGTACATTTGATCGCACTATCTGTTTCTTTTAATATCCCCTCTTTTATATTTTAATTTTAAAAGCACTTTATGAAATTTCTTCAAAATGGTGAAAATTGGATAGCTTTTATTATTGCAGACAAGAGAGAAATAATGAAGTATTTTTATCTTTATTCATGCTACTTTCTGATAAAAATTCAAAATTGTTGTACAGGGTTTAGTGTCGCAAAATTCCATTAGGAGCAGAATATTATATTAGGGCATAATAACGGAAAATAACATACTGCTTTTGAAAACACGCATTTTTCCTCATAAATTTTCTATATTGTTTTTCTTTCTGCATGTGTACTCATACCAAGTTTCAGACACTAGGCGAAATGCTTATTTAAGTGAAAATGAAGTTATATTTAAAAGAAAACGATCATTTTCTTTGACAAAACTAAACATTTTAACACAAATGCGTCTAAGAAACATAAAATACGGAAATTTTTACTCTCCCGAATTGAGCTTAGAATCTCAAGTAAAGGGTGCGTGTGTGCACATAAAAGATGTTGCTGACAATCGTGACTTCAAGTTTGGAGTTAAAATGGTTTTTAAATGATTAAACAAAATACAATTTTTTTTTAAATTATGAATATGGATATCAAAAGTGCGTATGCAAATTTTGAGAAGGTGAAAATTGCTGTTTTTCATTCCGGAATACCAAGCATAAGAGTCTCAATTGATAACCACATCCTAATAACTGATCTTTATTATAATTTATTGATTAAGTATCTATATTATAAAGAACAAACATATCTATGCGTAACGCAGACGTCATTTTGCGAATGGCAACATCCACGATCAAATTTCGGTCTTGAAATTTTCGCTACTGCAATTTTTTAATCTTCTGACCATCGTACATTTTCAGTTTTCGTCGCATAGGGAAAAAATTTACTTTCAAATGGAATGTGTTTAAAAACTGTATCTTAATTGACTGATGTATTATATTTTCTAAAATAATTTTCAAGCATGATTTTTTTAAGTGTATCTTATCACGTGCCGGTTTCAGTACATAATAATAATAAACATTTTGCACATAAAGCAACAAACATTTTTCAGCATTTGTTTCTGATTATTTTTGCATAACGAAATTAATACTTCCTTTATAAACAAATCAAAGAATAATATTAAAAAAACACCAATCTAACATAGCAGTGAAAGACAAATTAACGAAATTAATATTTCTTTTATAAAGAAATAAAAGAATAATATTGTAAAAGCACAAATCTAACATATTTGTAATCGTACAATTTACATTTTTAGATCTCCAAATAGGATTTTTTTTTTTTTTTTCAAATGGAATTTGTTTGCAAAGTTCATCTCAGTCTACTGATTGTCTGTGGTTTTAAAAACAATTTTAAAGCATGAAATATTTTTAAATTTATCTATATCGCGCCGAGCTCGATTATGAAAGATTATTCCGTTTGCCCTTAAAACAAAATAAAGAGTTCATTATTTTCTTACGGCTAATATCCATTTTAAAAAAAAACTTCCCTATGAATAAAAAAATAAAATAATATAAATAAAACGCAAATTTAACAGACATGTATAAGCTCTGAAATTATCAGAATATAAAAGGATGCCATAAGTAGCAAAATCTTGGTCAAATAACTCTTAGCATGCGGCTAATAAGAAAATGTCGCTTTTGATAAATTTCAAAAATTTATTTGATTGTATAGTTCGCATTTTCCATATGAAAAATGCTTTTTAATGTAAGTGGGTAATCTAAAATATTTATTGCATATAAAAAATTATTAGTTTTCAATAAAAAAAAAAAATGTTTTCACCTATATTCTTTAACCCGGGAAGCCCGGGTACGACCCCCTAGTACTAATAAAAGAACAAATCGCTCTGCTCTGTGTGTGTGTCTGTCTGTCTGCGATGGCTAGCGAAATCTACGGCACGTAGAAGCCTGAAAATTTAGAGTGATTAATCCAAGACAGGTCCTTATGCACCTGATGCTCAGATTTTTAATTTTTTAAGGGTCAGGCCCCTGGGCCCCTTTAAGTTTTTATGCACTAAATTGTTAATAACATGCCTCCTTTCTATACGGTCTTATTCGTTTTGGGGGTGAATTCTTCATTCAGTTTCTATTCCATCACTACATTTTAGTTAAGAGCCTGGCAACCTTGGGGCCAGGTACAGGGGCCCTTGAAGTTTTAGTGCACTAAATTGTTAATAAATTACTTCCTTTTTATCCGATCTTCATTTTTGGGATACTTTCTCCATTTAGTTATTCTCCCGTTTCTACATTCCAGTTAAGACCGTGGAACGCTCAGGGCCCAGACCAGGGCCCCTTGAACTGTTTGTGTGCCATGCATTTCCTCCCTCCCCCTAATTTTCTCAGCTTCTCCGTGTTTAATTTTAAATTTGAGTCTTGGACTCTTCTCCCTAGATCAACACCCACATAATTTTATTGGGGCCCTAGGCCCTTTTTTAAGTATTTCCCCAATTTTTTGCGCATTTCTTTCAAATTATATTCTAATGATTAATTCGTACCCTATGTTTAATTTTGACTAACTGAAGATCTAAAAAACGCTTAATACTAACACATTTAAACATGTTATCATATTAGGGCCCTGTTCTCAACTATCAGTTGGCCCCTTTTGGGCCCCCTATTATAGCTCCCTTAAAAATAGTCCGTTTCACTAGCTTTTTTTTAATAATATCTTAGGTTCTCCAGCTACTACATGAAAAACAAAAAAAAAAATCAGACTTCAGTTACCACCAATTTTGAATGTTAATCGCCTTCTTGGGCAATTGGTGAAGCTTCTTTAAAAATTCCTTAAAATTTTCTTTAATAAAGTTCTAGCGTCCGCCAATTATTTTAAGTGTCTTTATACCAAACTACATGCCCATGAAGTCCCTGACCCTTGGATCCGGGACGGGGCCCTTGAACCTTTTGCAACATAAATTGTTAATAGACTGCCCCTCTTAATCCGATCGTCGTTTTTGGAGCCATGTTTTAAATTTAGTTATTTTCCCGTTTCTATCTTCCAGTTAAAATTTAAAATCCTGGATCATCCTAGGGTCTTGTAGGGCCCGATCCAGGGCACCTAGAACTTTTTGTTTGCCATGCATTTTTTACCTCCTAATTTTCTTACCTTCTCATGGCATAATTTTAAAATTGAGTCTTGGACGCTTCTCCTTAGACCAACATTTTCATATTTGTATTGGAGTCCTAGGGTCCATTTTTAAGCTTTAACCCCACTTTTTGCTCATTTCTTTAAAATATTATTCGAATGATTAATTCATACCCTATGCTTAATTTTGACTAATTGAAGATCTAAAGTGTTCAGTACTAACCCATTTTAACATGTGTTTGAGTTAGGACCCTGTTCTCAACTATCAGTTAGCCCCTTTGGGGCCCCCTATTATAGCTCCCTTAAAAATAGTCCGATTCACTACCTTTTTTTTCTAACATCTTCTTAAGTTCTCCATCTACTACATGAACGGCAAAAAAAATTTCAAATTTCACCTTCCACCAATTTTGAATATTAATCGCCTTCTTGGGCCCTTGGGGCAGCTTCCTTAAAAATTATCCGAATTGCATGCAATTTTTTTAATATAGTTCTAGCGTCCTCTGATTACTTTAAAAACTACTAAGAAGTATCTTTATACCAAACTATATGCCACTTAAGACCCTTCCCCCTTGGGGACCGGTGTAGGACCCCTTGAAGCTTTTGCAGCATAAATTGTTAATAGCTTGTCCCTCTTAATCCGATCATCATTTTTGGAACCATTTTTTCCATTTAGTTATTCTCCCGTTTCTACATTCCAGTTAAAATCCTGGGGCACCCTAGGGTCCCGTAGGGCCCGATCCAGGACCCCTTGAGCTTTTTGTTTACCATGCATTTTTCACCCCCTAATTTTCTCACACTCTCATTGCATAATTTTAAAATTGAGTCTCGGACTCTTCTCCTTAGACCAACACCTTCATATTTGTAATGGGGGCCCTCGGGCCCTTTTTTAAGCATTTACTCCATTTTTGCGCATTTCTCTAGAATATTATTCTAATGATTAATTCATACCCTATGCTTAATTTTGACTAATTGAAGATCTAAAACGCTCAGTACTAATACATTTAAACATGTTTTCGAGTTAGGACCCTGTTCTCAACAATCAGTTGGCCCCTTTGCCCCCCCCCCCCATTATAGCTCCCTTAAAAATAGCCGGATTCACTAGCTTTTTTTTCTAAAAACTTCTTAAATTCTCCATCTACTACATGAACGACAAAAAAAATTTCAGACTTCAGCTTCCACCAGTTTTGAATATTAATCGCCTTCTTGGGCTCTGGGTGCAGCTTCTTTAAAAATGAACCGAATTGCTTGCAATTTTCTTTAATATAGTTCTAGCGTCCTCTGATTACTTTAAAAACTATTAAAAAGTATCTTTCTACTAAACTACCTGCCACTTAAGTCCCTTCCTCCTTGCGGCCCGGTATAGGGCCTCTTGAAGCTTTTTCACCATAAATTATTAATAAATTGCCTCTCTTAATCCGATCTTCATTTTTGGAACCATTTTTTCCATTTAGTTATCCTCCTGTTTCTTTATTCCATTTAAAATCCAGTGGCACCCTAGGGTCCTGCAGGGCCCGATCCGCGATCCCTTGAACTTTTTGTGTGCCATGCATTTTTCACTCCCTAATTTTCTCATCTTCTCATTGCATAGCTGCACTCTAGACCCTTTTTTAAGCATTTACCTCATTTTTGCGCATTTCTTTAAAATATTATTCTAATGGTTAATTCATACCGTATGCTTCATTTTGACTAATTGAAGATCTAAAACGCTAAGTAGTAAAACATTTAAACATGTTTTCATGTTAGGGCCCTGCTCTCAAGTATCAGTTGGACCCTTTTGAACCCCTGTTATAGCTCCCTTAAAAATGCTCCGATAATACAAACATTTTTTTTTCTAACACCTTCTTAGGTTGTCCAACTACTACATGAACGACGAAAAAAAAATAATGCAGACTTTAGCTATCATCAATTTTGAATATTAATCACCTTCTTGGGGCCTTTGATGCAGCTTCTTTAATAACTACCCTATTTTATTGCAATTTTCTTTAACATAGTTTTAGCGTCTTCCAGCTACTTTAAAACCACTAAAAAATTTTCTTACACCCAACTACATTCCAGTTAAGACCCTGGCCCCCAGGGCCCGGTATTTCTTCATATCTCAGCTACCACCTTTTTCGAGCATTAATCTCCTTTTTCAGCATAACTTACGTCTACTCACTACAGCCGTAAATTAAAAATCACATTACTTTAAAGATAACTTTAGATAAAGGATTTCATCCGTTTATTAAATATCGTGTTAATGCTAACAGTAATTCATGAAATTTACAACGGGAGGGGCCATCTTCCACCGCTTGAGGTCGCAGGCGCATTCTTTCTTCGGGTTTAAGGGCCCAATTTTAACGGGATTTGCATCCTTCAACTTAGAACAACTTCTTTCAACAATTCAGCTGCTTTCTGTTTTATGAAATTTTATCTTAGACTTTAGTTACCAACATTTTTTAACATTAATGGTGCATTCTTTTTTTATTACTATTATTCTATGGGATTGATTACTACGAGTTTTGGCTCACTCAACTTGGTTGTCGATTGTCTCCGGCACGTGCGGGGCACTTCCGGTAAATTCTGCCATCGGTAGCGGGGACCTAGAATACAGGTTCGTTCGGAAAGAAGTTTGTTGGGAAAACACTAGACGCTGCGGATAGCAATGGGGCCTCCAAAATTAGGTTCATTTTAAAAAATTTCCAAAGATATAAAATCATACAAACTTGAGTTTTGTTTAAGGTTATTATTTACAAACCCCGGACAACGCCGGGCGGGTCTGCTAGTTATAAATAAAAATGCATCTCGGCTTGAAAGGATTCACCCAGCGTTTTTACTGAAAAATGCATTGCAACCTTGGATTATTATCCAAAAAATGTCTGATGAAGTGTATTCTGCAACCTTTTAAAATTTCGCCTTGAATTTCGATCACCCTGTGTGTGAGAATAAAGAAACCTTTCTAAGGATTAGTTTTATTCCCGGAAAAGTGAAACATTTGCAATAATATAAGCTGAATAATGTGAGGTCAGCCATGAATGTTTTTTTTTTTTCTTATCGATTTATATATCTGGATATCAAACGATTTCCATCGAAATGAATTTGTTAAGACTGTGCAGGATCTTACTTGTACGGATGTAGATCTTTTATCATTCGCATCGAGATAATACTTCCTGTACTCCTTCTGGGATTTATTGAGATATTTTTCAGCTGGAAAGATCAAACATAATAAATTACTATTTAAACTAAGGTAAAGTTCTGAAAACATGAGAAGTGATATAACACGAAGTATAATGATTGTGAAGTGATAATAATAAAATATTTTTGCTATCTGATTCTGTCACATATATCGTCGGTACCATGTCAAACTATCCAATGTGAAATTTTCATATTGTATAGTTTGACATGGTACAGACGATGTGTAAAACAGGGGAATAAATAACAAGAAAGGAAAAATCATGCGTCAAGCATAGATTGTGAAACACTTTCCAAACCATTCAGAGTAGTGCAACAAAAACGCACCGTTTAAAAACTTACAATATTACGTCTAATTCAGCCATATGGAAACGCATATCACATTTCAAAACCCAATTTCAGCTTTTCAGCTTTCCAGCTTTCTTTCCCTTCTACAATCGAAAAATTATCCGAATTCTTTGAACAGCCCTGTATATGATATATCGATTTGTATCTATTAACTACGTGTAACTACATGTACTGTACATGTGAACTAAATTTAGTTCACCTAAGAAACACTTATATTTCAGTTGAAAATTCCCCTTGAGCAATTTCCTCTAATAAGAAGAATGGTACGTGAATACTTCTGTGCAGCTTTGTATAGGAGGTATATAATTTATATATAACGATAACATGCAAAAATAAATTAAATTTAAAAGCGCATACCGAATTTTAAACCGTACACACCAGCAATTATTACTCAAAGACAGTGTTGTAAACGATTTCTTTTGTGTGTCCCTGTAAATGAATAAAAAGTGCTAAGAATGCCCTGTTCTAACGTGATCGTAGTGAAATTCAGTTATTTATATCAGTTTCACTACATTTGAAATAGCGTAATGTCATTAAAATACTCTGCAAACGATTTTTCCCCATGTTCCATAATGTAAGGGAATACTTTTGAGTGCCTCTGTAAATGAACTATTAATCCTACATACTTCATATACAATACCAAACATGCTTTTGTGACCTTTATCAATTACAGGAAAATCCGAGTATATTTATGGGAGTTAGAGCGTGGACAGATGGACTGACGGACAGACGTCCAGACAAACCGAATGCATAAACACTTTTCAACTTTGTTGGAAAGTGTAAAAAAGCAGGTTGTTCAGTTAATGTGGCAACAAAATTAGAGAGTTATTAGTGCACCTCAGGACAAATATTTCTTGTACTGGAAAACGGGGTTGCAATCTACTTATTTAATTAAAACTACAAGATGTCTGACTTCAAGCCGAATCAATATTTTCGTTTATAATATTAACAATAATGAAATATCGTAACTAGATATTTTTCTCTGGATGGGATTACTTCGTTCATAAGAAAACAAAATTCAGTTAGTTGTGGTTCCATTGTGTTGAGAGTATTGACATAATTTAATAACACACGGTAAATCCTTCACGCCAGTATTTTCAATCCAGTACACCCAGAACTGATTTAAATCATTTCGTACGGATGCGAGTCGAAACAACCCAACTAACAGTACTTTAGAAAAGTTCTCAACAGAGTATTTCATTTTTTGTAACATACATGATATCATGGAAAATTCTGCAGCTATACCTTAACCCCTTAATTCTCGCTCCCGTCATATTCACGGGCTGTGTCTTTTCAAAGCGCTATAAGTAAGCGTACAAAGTTAATGCTGGAATCTGCCGTAATTTGACACAGCTGCGCCATCTTGTGGATGGAGTGAATAACGCAAATTCGCGGGTTTTTTGTATGACGTCATATATGACAGAATATCTACCATCTGCGCATCTCGTGCGCAGGTTTATTTGAAGATATTTACAATTTAAGAGTTATAGGCGGAAAAGCAGACAAAGCTATTTTAGAGAATACCTGTTAAAATTTTAATCATGAATTTCATATATTTACTCACTCATGGAAGATGAACCTTGTTTACCAGATTAATTATTGAAAAATATTTTTGTTACAGTTTGTTTTGATGAAAATATGTGTATTTAAAAAAAAAAAAAAATCGCAATGTCATTTTAATTTCGGGAGAAAAAGCACTAATGCTACGTAAACACTATTGCCCTTTGCCCCGAAACTAAACTGACTTTGCAACTATTTTTTAAATAGATATATTTTTATCAAAACAAGCTGTAACAAAAATATTTTGCAATAAATCTGATAAACAAGGTTAATCTTCCATGAGTGAGTAAATATTTGAAATTCACGATTAAAATTTTAACAGGTATTCTCTAAAATGGCTTTGTCTGCTTTTCCGCCTATAGCTCTTAAATTGTAAATATCTTCAAATAGACCTGAATTTTATGCAAGCTATTCAGGCTAAAAGAAAACCATTTTTGTTAATAAAAGTTACAGGCGTAACTTTTAATTCCATGGTTTTTTTCAGGTTTTTTTCCACATTGGAAGAAACTTGCCCACCTTGGATTTATGTTATTATTTATTTTAAAAAAATGGATTTTAAATATAATGAGCGAAAAGCATGTGTTTAAATTGATGTAATATACCAGTATGTATGTATTTATATAAAGTTATGTTTTTCAAATTACGAGTATATTTTTAAAATGATGATTTTATATTTTGAATAAAATGAATGCAACATAAACGCTGGTGATGGGGAAAATATTTGACGGTTTATGAACTGCGGCCGGCTAACATAAAAGTACTTTTTTACACTATTTATTTAATCTAACCCTGTTCATATATATGAAAAGATAAATTATTTTAATCGATTTTTCCCTCCCAGATATGCTAGAAAAATAAAAATTATGTACATGGATGTGTTTCTAGTAACAATACAACATTTTAGTATTTTTACAACTTGATTATAAATTAGCAAATTAATTTTACGTTATCTAAACGTAGCTGATAAATCCTTAAACATTCTTTATGGTTGTTACAACTGTATATATACAAGTACAACAATTGAGTAAGTTATGTAACAAACTACGATTTCTAAAATATACCAGCTGGTTGGGAAATTGCAAAAGAGAAATATTTAAAACCTGATTTTCAGCCCTATAATTTTTTATAAAAAAGTTAAAATATTATTTAATATATATTATTAAATGTCAGTGATTTTAATACGTTCAATTGGCCCATCTCCGTCCGCAGACCTTTTTTCTAGTACTTATTCCGACTCTTTTGCGGAAGCCAGATATTGGGGGAAAAAAATCAAAAATTGAAACCGGGCAAAATTAAAAGGGAAATTTGAAATTATTGGCTACCGATCGACAACTGCTACGTCGAGCTTATTATTAGTCTATAGTTTTCAGTTATTGGCAATTTTTGTGTGTTTCATAAGCCTTTTTCAAATTTGGAGAATGTTCCGCAATTGGGTTATTTCGATAAAAGTTACTTTCATTTTCTAACCATTATTTAACTTTTATACAGTTACAATTATTTACTGTTTTCTCATTTGACGCCAATCATGGCTATCGGCCCGATTACGAAAAGTTATCCATTTTACCCCTGCGAAGAACCGATGTAAGATAATAAATGTTTAATTGAGCATACCACGTACTATTTGTAAATATTTTATATTTTATTCCAATTTTTGAAGTTTCTTCTATACTTTGTATGCTTTTTGCAATGTTATTCACCTGTGCGAAGTGCAGGTATCCCATGAAAACTATTTTTTCCGGATATGACACAATGACCGACATATTTCTAGATTTAAAAAAAAAGTAATTTGTCGATTTTAGGAATTTTTTTAAAGCTATTGTCTAAAATTCTCAAAATATTTAAAATTATAAATAATCAATTATTGCTGGTTTAATAGTACAAGAATTACTGCTTGCATTTTAAATTAAAGTGGATCCTAATGTAAAATTAAATGAGTTTTAAATGGAATGAATGAAATGCTTCTATTTTAAATATTATAAATACAATTCGATCAAGAGAATGTTTTGCAATTTATCGCCTGCGCCCGGTAAATAAAAAATATGCCTTAAAATTAATTAAATAATTTATACTTAAACTCTAAGCGTAATAAAACGTTTAATTCTCATTGGAAATACACATGTTAATGTAATTTTTATAACTTTATCTTATCAGGAATTGAATTAAAAACGCTGCTGTAAAATTCTATCTTAACGTACATTAACTAATTTTTATATATCCTTGTTCATTGCATTACAAAACAATAATTCAAATAGAACGTATTAAAATCACTGATATTTAATAATATATATTAAATAATGTTTTAACTTTTTTATAAATTATAATAAAACACAAAACTAACCTGTTTTTTCTCTTTTGGGAAGCGAAAAATAATGAGTTCTCTCAGATAGAGAGTTATTTTTGCAGTTTTGAAAACTGCAATAATTAGAACGCCAACGTGGCATTTTCCCAAATAATATAAGTTCTTAAAAGAACTGATTTTGTTTAAATAACTAACTTCAATTAATAAATTAAATAATGGCGAATGAATAAATCGAAATATATCTATATTTCCAACAATTAAGTACTGCAGACGACAAACGAATAAAATCACGGCTGCGCGTGCGCATAGTTATTTCATAGATATCGAACTTATAAATCATCCACAAAGGGGAAAGAAGTTAATAATCCTCTTGTAGTTCACTCCGTCCGCTAGGTGGCGTATGACCTTGATTGACGTGACCTCGCCTTTAATTTTGCGGTTACCTCTCCCATTTAAGATAGGACGCTTACTTATATCGCTTTGGTGTCTTTTACTCAGATTGTTTGATTCCCACCAGTTTTATAAAATAGTGAAATTGGCTATATTTTAGTAACATTTTATTTGTCATTAAATAAGGTGAATATTTCTTTCTCATAAAAGTGGTGCCAATAAGCAATTTGAATTTGTAAACCGTAATTTAATTCGAGCGTTAAGGAGTTAATTTGGTTGATGATACAGAATGTACTGTCACCTATATTCAGAATTATGGAATGTCAAGCTCGGTGTTGTGGTAGTCACTTCCAGCACATCTCGCAATGTCTTCATATTTCACATAAATAGAAATTATTCTGTTGGAAAATTAGCTAAAATGCCTTCATTGCAGCCATTGTTATAATGAAAATGCATCTCGGCTTAAAAGGATTCACTCTGCGTTTTTACTGAAAAAGGATTGCAACTTTGGATTACTATCCAAAAAATGTGTAATAAAGCGTATTCTGCAACCACTTAAAATTTTGCCGATGAATTTATAAAAGTTCTCAGCACAATATTTTAATATTTGTAACATATGATGACATCATGGTACAATGTGCAGTTATACCTTAATTTGGTGGGTGATACAGCACGTACTGTCACCTATATTCAGAATTTTGGAATGTCTAGCTCAGTGTTGTGGTAGCCACTTCCAGCACGTCTCGCAATATTTTCACATTTCACGTAAATCAAAAGTATTTTTCTATTAAAAAAAATTTGGTAAACTACCTTCATTGTAGCCATTGATATAAGTGAAAATGAAATGACTTGAAATAACTCACCCTGCGTTTTATTACAAAAAGGATTTCAAACCTGGATTACTATCCAAAAAAATTTTAATGAAATGTATTCTGCAACTACTTAAAATTTCGCCCGTAAATTTAGAAAAGTTTTCAACAGAATATTTTAATAGTTGCAGGGGTCGTACGCTTAAGGGATTTTTTCAGGACGAATATCACTATTTGTTTATAGAAAAATAAATCTTTACGCGCGAAACTTCGCATTATTTACGAAGAGGTTTTTGCATAACAAAATACTGGTACCGAAGAATTTCCTGATCGTCAAATTCCAGGACAAGTACGACTCCTGTATTTGTAATATATGATGACATCAAGGTACAGTCGTGGAAAAAAAAGTAAACACCCCTACTAACTCCGCAACAAATTATCGTAGAAGAAAGTTACTGATACCGAACGATTGGAAGTAAAGTCTACTTTAAATTATGTATAAAAAATTTGCTTAGGGGCCATCTACATATTAAAACGAACCATAACTTCGTTTTTTTCAATGGCAATACCCAATTCTGACAGCATAAATGAACTCTACACCCTTAAATTAGCCTAAAAACAAGTTTTTATGCAATTCGTACCATAAGTTTCCGCGAAATTAATTATTTTAAAACGAGCGTATTTTAAGGACTGTATCCAAATTGAAGTTGGGCACTCGATTGCTAACCGAGAGAACCCCCTTCTTGATCAAGGCACCTTACGCAGTCAATGAAGCCTGTTAGATAACAAGGCAGCAGAAGAAATTTCAAAATATCTACTCACTTCCATCATAGACGACCCCTTAAACCATCATTTTGCCGTTTTTTAAGCATAATTTGAAAACTATTTGGAAGAAAAATGTGAAATTTTGGATTTTCATAAAGCAGGATTTAATAAATCTAAATCCATCAAAAATATTGTAGGTTGCAATTCATAATTTTTTCGAATATTAATTTCATAATTCATAATTCATATCATAAAGTTATAAAAATTGCAAATTCAGCGTATTTATGTTTGGGCACATTAGTTTTATTGCTACACAAAAAATTAGCACATTAGGAGCATAATTTCAGGAGATATAAATAAAAATATGAAAATGTAATTTAACATTAGAAGCACTAAATTTTGAATGCTTATAATTCAAAAACTTATCATTCAAATGACTTGAAATTTGGTATCTAGGCATAGTTTAAACCGAAGATTTAAAATATCTCGTTAAAATTGGGTATTGCCATTGAAAAAAATGAGGTTTGGGTTCGTTTTAATATGTAGATGAGCCTCTAAGCAAATTTTATATGCATCATTTAAAAGTAGACTTTATTTCAAATCGGTCGGTACCAGTAACTTCCGTCTACAATAATTTGTTGAAGAGTTAGTAGGGGGTGTTTACTTTTTTTCCACGACTGTACATTGTGCAGATATGCCTTAATTTGGTTGGTGATACAGCACGTACTGTCACCTATATTCAGAATTATGGAACGTTTAGCTCTGTGTTGTGGTAGCCACTTCCAGCACATCTCGCAGTGTCTTCACATTTCATAGAAATCAAAAATATTCTTTTATTGTAAAATCTGGTAAAATACCTTCATTGATGATGTTGTCTGTAATTGTTGATTGTAAAGTTGACTGTAATTGATGTTGTTCAATACGAAGACGATCCTGATGATGATCCAATTGAAGTAGACGCTGCTAAAATTCCACATTAGGAAGGGTTAAAGCATTAGAGTTGGCGCTACGCTATGTTGAGCATGAGAAAATTATGATGTTAAAGAGATGGAGCGATTATGCTACAAAATGTCCGCCATCTTGCCTTCAACAGGAGAAAGTCACTGATTTCTTTATAATTGATTAACTTAAGTATACATAATGAAGAACAATTTCAACTTCTTATAAAGGTGTGTGACACGATTTTCAACAATTTGTGTTAAATATTTTTCCTTATTTGTTATCAGTGATAATTTTTCTTTCAATTCAGTTAATTATAACTAGTATTCATTCACAAAATATAGAAAATATGTACTTTTTAAAAGTACACAAATGGAAAAACTAAATCCAACGTACGGGTTTAATTATTTAATTACGCAGATACTTATTTAATATTTTTTTACTTCTCCGCTTTAACCGATTTTTTCTTAACCAGCTAACCCTCGGTCCCGTTTAGGCCGGTTAAGAGGGAGGCTACTGTATTTTTATATTTGTAACATATGGTATCGTGGAGAATTCTGCAGCTAAAAAAACTTTCTAAAATACCTTCATCGGGACCATCAATGTAAGAAAAATAGTAACGTTCCACGTATAATCCAGGAACTTTTTCACTTTTGGTACGTTTTTATAATAACCAAAAAATTTGCAAAAAAAAACATAATTTTCTTTTCTGAAACATTTTTATCAGAACTTCTGACCTTAAGTAAGCCGACGAGTATTACTTGGATGTATTGGTGACAATTAGCTCGCTAGCACGCAGGTTCGCCTTCTTTTCCGTACAAAGCAAATCCGCGATCTTACACATTAACAAAAAATCAAGGAACGTTCCTTGGAAATAATGGGCAGAAGGGTTGCCCAATATTTTCAAGGAATATTTGTTCGAAATAACAGGTACTTAACGGAATAATTCTGAAAAGCAGCGCGGAAATATCAATAAGATTCTTGTGAAACATCAGGAATGTTCCTGTTCATTTCAGAAGGGGGGTTACAGATTTAAGTAAGCTTCTTGAAAAATAAACCTAAACATTCCCGGTGTTTCGTAGGAAGATTAATCATCTTTCAGTAGAATGTATTCCGTAAATTTTCATTTATTTACAAGAAATGTTCCTTGGAAATAATGCGCAACCCAGCTCCCCATTATTTCTAAAGAAAGTTCCCGGATTTTTTTTTTTTTTTTTTTTTTTTTTTTTTTTTTTTTTTTTTTTTTTTACAGCGATTTCAGAAGCGAGGTTACAGATTTCAGTAAGCTTCTTGAAAAATAAACCTAAACATTCCCGGTGTTTCGCAGGAAGATTAATCATCTTTCAGTAGAATGTATTCCGTAAATTTTCATTTATTTACAAGAAATATTCCTTGGAAATAATGCGCAACCCATCTCCCCATTATTTCTAAAGAAAGTTCCCGGATTTTTTTTTTTTTTTTACAGCGATTTCAGAAGCGAGGTTACAGATTTAAGTAAGCTTCTTGAAAAATAAACCTAAACATTCCCGGTGTTTCGCAGGAAGATTAATCATCTTTCAGTAGAATGTATTCCGTAAATTTTCATTTATTTACAAGAAATGTTCCTTGGAAATAATGCGCAACCCAGCTCCCCATTATTTCTAAAAAAAGTTCCCGGATTTTTTTTTTTTTTTTTTTTTTTTTTTTTTTTTTTTTTTTTTTTACAGCTATTTCAGAAGCGAGGTTACAGATTTAAGTAAGCTTCTTGAAAAATAAACCTAAACATTTCCGGTGTTTCGTAGGAAGATTAATCATCTTTCAGTAGAATGTATTCCGTAAATTTTCATTTATTTACAAGAAATGTTCCTTGGAAATAATGCGCAACCCAGCTCCCCATTATTTCTAAGGAAAGTTCCCGGATTTTTTTTTTTTTTTTTTTTTTTTTTTTTTTTTTACAGCGATTTCAGAAGCGAGGTTACAGATTTAAGTAAGCTTCTTGAAAAATAAACCTAAACATTCCCGGTGTTTCGCAGGAAGATTAATCATCTTTCAGTAGAATGTATTCCGTAAATTTTCATTTATTTACAAGAAATGTTCCTTGGAAATAATGCGCAACCCAGCTCCCCATTATTTCTAAGGAAAGTTCCCGGATTTTTATTTTTATTTATTTATTTTTTTTATTTATTTTTATTTATTTTTTTTTTTTACAGCGATTTCAGAAGCGAGGTTACAGATTTAAGTAAGCTTCTTGAAAAATAAACCTAAACATTCCCGGTGTTTCGCAGGAAGATTAATCATCTTTCAGTAGAATGTATTCCGTAAATTTTCATTTATTTACAAGAAATGTTCCTTGGAAATAATGCGCAACCCAGCTCCCCATTATTTCTAAGGAAAGTTCCCGGATTTTTTTTTTTTTTTTTTTTTTTTTTTTTTTTTTTTTTTTACAGCGATTTCAGAAGCGAGGTTACAGATTTAAGTAAGCTTCTTGAAAAATAAACCTAAACATTCCCGGTGTTTCGCAGGAAGATTAATCATCTTTCAGTAGAATGTATTCCGTAAATTTTCATTTATTTACAAGAAATGTTCCTTGGAAATAATGCGCAACCCAGCTCCCCATTATTTCTAAGGAAAGTTCCCGGATTTTTTTTTTTTTTTTTTTTTTTTTTTAACAGCGATTGATATAAATGAAAATACGTCTGAGCTTGAATGGACTCGCTCTGCGTTTTTACTTTAAAATGGATTGCAACCCTAGATTACTATGCAAAAAATGTTTAACCCCTTAACAGTGTGGCCCGAACTGGATTCGGGCAAGAACACTTTGCTTGCTTTGTTATTAAAAGCATTTTGATACCACTAATTTGTAACTGTAAATTTATCTTTATTGATTGTCAGATATTTTTCGATTAAGTAAGGTAAGTATTTTAGTATGGAAAAAATGGTGTCCAGCCCCATTTTTAATTTTTTTGTAAGAAAACAAATGTCACTGTTAAGGGGTTAATGAAGTGTATTCTGCAACCACTTAAAATTTCGAACATGAACTTAGAATCACCCTGTAGATGAGAATAACGAAACATATCTAACACGGAAGGTCTCCACACGGGCATACTCAGAAAAATCTGAAAAAAATACAGAATGTTCTTTTCCCATGGATATATATGTTTATAAAAAAAATTTTGGCGGAACCTCCGTAGAACGTCCGTAAAAAAATAATGAACATTTCGTTTATTTGGCGACTTATCACCGTTTGGCGAAGAAATTAAATTTAAAAAAAATACGTTTGTCGAATACTCTTTAAGGAAAAAACTTTTTACGTTGAATTTGTTTAAATAAGTTTAATTTAAATAACTTTAGCTTTGTCATTTTTAGTTTGTTTTAACTATAGTTTTGTCATATATATATTTATATGTACTTATAACGAATTTTAACTATCATATTTTACGATTTAAAACAAAATTTAAATTGATTAAAATTGTTCCAAACTCAAACATATGCCCCATTGAGCACTGTGGATTCAACTTTGTTGCTATGGAAACAACTTCTTCGGTATGGAAATGTATTACGGCAGCATTATTCATCTGGCGTTAAAAGTTATTTTTATAACCGATAAAGCCGTTTAAATTTTAAAAAATTGTGGATTGGAGAATAAAACAATGGCAAAATTTCGTTCAAATCGGCAACAAGCAACAAGTATAATACAAAATGTAATAATAATAATAATAATAATAATAATAATAATAATAATAATAAATTCTTTCATGGTTTACGTTTAAATTCATTAAATACCGCATATTCTCAAAATCAATTAACAAACAATTTTCAGATTCATTAAAATCGTTTGCTTTTGGCGAGGAAAAGTGCTGCTCGCCAAATTGCGTGCCGCTTTCGTCTTTTCACGTCAATTATTCGAAAGTATTTTAATTTTTTACAGATTTTTTACTGGAATTCCGCCGCTAATTTTAACTGATCCTTTATTACATACGTGAGTACTTTCACTAGCATTATTTTCAACATATTCTGAGCATGCCCAGTATGGAGACCTTCCTTGTAAGAGTTAGTTTTATTCCCCGAAAAGATTAATAATGCGGAATAATATAAGTTAAGTAATGTGAGGTCAGTCATGAATGTTGTTTTTCTTATCGATTCATATCTCTGGGTATCAAATGATTTCCATCGAAATGAATTTCTTACATCTGTGCAGGATCTTATTTATACGGATGTAGATATTTCATCATTCGCATCGAGATATTACTTCCTGTACTACTCCTGGGATTTATTAAGATGTTTCTCAGCTGGAAAGATCAAATATAATACTAAATGAATATTAAAATTCTGTATTTTACACATGAACAACCGGGCATTTAAATAAAGTCATATAAACATAGTTTACCCCTTTGCGATCTGGTGCCTCTTACGCAAATTTTATTCGGATGGCACCACTTTATTAAAAGAAGTTACCTTTAATTACACAATTTCGAAAATGCTCGAAGGCTTAAATAAAATTAAACAAGGCAAATTTTAAAGGTATATATAAATATTATACAGACATACATACAATAAATACTATAAACCCAACTGGAGGGAAAAATTAGCCAGAGGCAGGAATCGAACCCGGGACCACAGTATACAAGACTGCTGCTCTAACCACTGAGCTACTCCGGCCGATGCCTGAGTCTGCAATTTCTCACTAATAAACCATGTTGGGGAAGTCACCAGCCATCTATACGACAGCCTTGAATGGCCGGACAGCGATGAATAGATTCTGGTTAGAGCAGCAGTCTTGTATACTGTGCTCCCGGGTTCGATTCCTGACTAATTTTTCACTCCAGTTGGGTTTATAGTATTTATTGTATGTATGTCTGTATAATATTTATATATACCTTTAACTGTTGAATGCAGGCGTTATTTATGTGTGTATGTGTGTTTTAATATATATTGTAGTATGTGGGTTTTATTATAAGGCAAATTTTTTTTTCCTATATTACTGGTGCCAAAAGCAAATTTTGTAAAGAAAAATTATCTCGCGTCAGACACGGGTTGGTTTGGACAATGGAGTTATGAATAAAGAGTAGGAGACATATAGTGCACTGCCTACCAGTTGCGAGTGAAGTAACTGAGGAGGTTGTCACAAGATGGCGGCTGATTTTTTAAAATCGGATCTACAATTTCAAAATACTGCCGGGGCAAACTTCCCACCAGTATAATTGAATAGAAAATTTTGTCTTATTTAAGAGTCTTATTCATGGAAATATTTTCTCACAAATATTTTCTGGTGTCAGTTTGACAAGTAAAACAGTCAGAATGCATCACCGGTTGTCGCAATATGGCAGAAACGAAGGAACTGACTACCACAACAGTAAACTTACACCAGTTAAATTAAAATCTTTTTCTGCCATTATTTATGACTGAAATTTTGCATTAATAACGCCTTTTAAATACGGGAAAAATTTCTATATAAATTTACTGGTGGAAGCTTCGACCGGAGGTAATCAACCCTTGCGAAAGCGGTTACAGTTGAAGCTTCACTATTTTAATGATATGTCAGTTCCTTTTTATTAATAGTTCCATGGTTTGGACCGCAAAGTGTTAACCCTTTAGAGCGCAGCTTTGCATATAGTATACAAAGAACAGTATTTTGAATTTAATAGATTATTTTTATTCCAATATACCTAATTCATACAAGAAAATTAAATTAGCAATATCTGCTTTAATTAATAACAGACATTCCGTTTTTAAATAAAGCTAAATTAACTATTGAAGCTTTCTGGCTTAAAGTCAGATTCTCTGGACTACGTAATTTCTAGAACATATTCTGTCATGGGAATTAAAGTGTTAAAAGTTAAGTCTAATAAAACAAATAATTATATAAAATAGGGTATTTGGTGACATACTTAAAATATTTACTAATTTGCAATATTTTAGCGTAAAACAGCTACACGACAGTAGTTTTTACTTGTATTGCAGATGTGCAACAGAAGAAAAACTTGACGTATTATATGGAAAATGCATCTCTGATTTTTTTCATTATTTTTCCTGTGTATTAAACCTTTCAGAGAATCATGCATAATTTCTTCCAGACAAAATAAAAAATCGCGCATTTAAGGGTTAAACCAGAATTTGTATTTAGTAACATTTAACGTAATAATTTTACTTATAACTGTGTGATATATATTTTAGTTACATTATTAGGATAATTTCTGTAATAAATAAGGCGGGCATTTCTATTCGGAAATAGTGGTACTGGATCTATGATGTATATATATACGTGTATGTGTGTGCGTGTGACAATTATTTATAAAATACCTAGCTCCTATTATATTTATTTGGCCATGGTCAATTTAAAGTCTATAGTCGTCCTAGTGTTAAAGCACAAGAAGTAGAAATTATAATACGTAAAATATTTATGATAGGTTGAAAATACAAAATAAATCATTGCTTTCTGAAACTGTTTCGTGTGTTTTATATATATATGTATGTATATATAATTCCCAAGATTCTCAATTTTTTGAGTAAAACTTGTTCCGAATATCAATCTTTGCCTTGTTAAATCGCAATTTCTGTCAAAAATAAAGCGGGCATTTCTATTCGGAAATAGTGGTACTGGATCTATGATGTACTATATATACATACGTGTATGTGTGTGTGTGTGCATTATATTATTGGGTGTCTTAATGCAAAAGAATTTATAATTTGCTGAAAAATGTATATTTTTTTTTTAAATCCCAATGCATGTATACTGAAATTACATGCTGGAAAGTTCAGATTCTCAATTAAATAAAAAAAAATTGAATTTGAAAAAAAAAAGTATTAAAACCTTGTATTCATTTTTAGAAAATGTGTATAAAACTCAAAATTTAATTTGACGTAGATATGGCTATTTTGACTCCTTTAAATAAATATATATACAGTGTATTCCGGTATATAACGGGCATAAAAGTTTTAAACCCATTACCTATATATATATATACCACGCTATCGTACGTGGCACAGAAATCGCGATTATATGTTAATTGTTTAATGGCAACGCCCAATTGAAACTCATCTCAATAGTTATTGAACAGCACTTAATGCATCTCCATACCTCTAAGGTGGGATACCATAGGGGGGGACCCTATTCTGCTGCCAAATGCCGCCAAGTTTTTCTCCAACATGGCGATATATCGCAAATTTAGTAACCAAAATTAATTGCTAAAAGTGACTCCAACTTGGCGATATCTCTAATATTTCGCCAAATTTCCATAGACTTCGATTGTAAACCAATAGGGATTACTTGCTTATAGAAAATCGGCAAATTGAGATATTTTAATGCAACAAAAACTAATATTCGCTTAAGGGATTATATTAATTATATTTAAAGAAGCCCAAGTAAATTAAATTATGAATAAAATTAACATGATACAATGCTTGGCATGCTTTCCCAAACATAAATTTTCAGGGAGACCAAATTGGTCACCAAGGGCGGCTAGTATATATATATATATATATATATATATATATATATATATATATACAATTTATGTCAAAATCAAAATAGTAACTTCGTTTCTCTGTGTGAAAAAAATAGATAAATTGCGAAGGAAAACAGTAAAAAAATCTAACAGTAGCCAAGTTTGGGAATTAAAAATATGTATTTGATAATGCCAGTGAATCTAAATATTGTTGTATAAGACTAAATAAATATGATTAATTTTTAAAAATAAATAAAAATATTTTTATTTTCCCTATTGTAATAAACCACTTTCATAATCTTATGGACTATGAAAGTGAATCGTTTGATGATGGTTAACACGTCAACTAAAACTTAATAAAATATGAAAATAATCATTCATAATTTCTTAGTAAGTTGCAACCAAAAGAATTATACACCAAATGACTTTAATAAATAAATTTTAAATTTTTCATTAATGCTATCCTATCAATAATGGTATAACTCGATTAAATTGTATGAAAGTGGGAGTACTTGTCTGTCTTGCGTATCCCACTTGAAGATTTGAACGTAAAAGAAATTTACCTTAAGATTGCGTTAAGGGAAGGTTCCACATGTTTGTGTCAAAATTTCCGAGTTTTGTTTTTTTTTTTAATTCCTCAAATGCGAAAATTATCGCCTTAAAGCAGTTTCGTGATATTTCAATCCATTACAATATTTTTTGCCCATTATAACGCCACTTCTTGAACGCAATTGTTTTATAAAACTTTAAACTTGTTTCCCTTCAAACCCTTTTTTTTCAAACCCCTCTGAGAGAACATTTTTCTCGCGAACTATTAAACGGATTCCCTTCCTTTTTTAAAAGAAAGTTAATCTATTTTATGGGATGTATATATTTTACAGTTCAATGAACTCCATAAGTATAATTTCCGTAGATTAATGTTTTTTAATAGCTCACAAATATAAACAAAGGCGAAAAAGTAACTTTTTTTTTTTTTTAAGGTTCGCACGCTATCAAGCCACGCCCCATTTTGTAAAGACATTACCACCAGTATTTCTATAAAGATCATTTTCTTCACGATTCATTAGCTAGAAGAGAGTTTTATGCGATCACTGGTGGTAGAGTCCTTACAACATAGGGCGTGGCTTAATAACGCGCGGACCCTGTTTTAGGTAGATTTCGTATGAAATAATACCTATTGGGATCGTTCCTATGTTGGAATTTCTGAAAAATTTTTGCAGAACTACACCGATCATGACCCCTAGAACCCAAAACCACCCTCAGTAAAAAACTTTATCTATCTATCTATCTCTCTCTCTATATATATATATATCACTTTCTTCTGGACTCGATAACTTTCGTAATTCTGCACCAATCTCTTCCAAACTGATACATAAAATCTCGATCAAGTTCGTTAATAGGCAAAATCGGACCAAGGGGCTGGAAATAGGGAGGGGTTTTGTGAAAACAGAAAACCCCCATAATTTCTTAATTTTTGTACATATCAAATCAGTTTAAAGTTTTTATTACTTCTAAAAATAGGTCCAAAAATTTATGTATCATAGATTTTTGATAAAGTTAAAAATTGGCTCAAGGGGCGCAAAAAATATGATTTTTGGGAGAAAAAAAAATCATAACTTCGTCAATTCTCAAAATATCAAATCCAATTAATTTTGTTATAAATCTCCTTAACAGTATCTACAACTTTTATATTTACAAGTGTTTGATAGGACCAATTCGTACCTCAAAAGAAAATTAAAAACGAAAACAAAAAGGGGGGTTGAAGAAGAAAAAAATCCATAACTCCGTCAATTCAAAAGATATAAAATCCCCATGAATTTATCATATATCTTCTTAATATTGTCTGCAACATCTATGTAGACAAGTTTTGGATAGGACCAATTCGTACCGCAAAAAAAATTAAAAACGAAAACAAAAAGGGGGTTTGAGAAGAAAAAATTCATTTTACAATTTCATTTTACAATTCATTTTTGCTCTCAAAGACTTCCAATTGGTACGTTTTCTAACTCAGAAACTATATAATGTACCGTAATAGTCGATTTTTTGATAGAGGCAGAATATATTTTTTTAAATGCTGTTAAAAAGGGCATTTTGAACCGAATTTACCGAAGCGGATTGTGTTGGAAAAATCATTGTATTAAGGATGCACTCAAATCCAAACTGCTTATTTTCTGACTCATTTTTAAATTCATTTTTGCTCTCAAACGCATTTAATTGGTAGATTCGCTTATTCAGAAACTATATAATGTACCGTAATGATCGATTTTTTGATAGAGCCAGAATATATTTCAAAAAATGATTTCAAAGTGGGCATTTTGAGCGGAATTTCCCGAAGCGATTGTGTTAGAAACGAAAAATATTGTCCTTCTGAGAAAATAATTGTTTATATATCAAGTTTTAATTAATTGAACAAAAAATAAAAACACAGGTCGCTTCAAAAATCACGTCAGCAAGTTTCTTTTTTTTTTCTTTTTTTTTTTTTTTATTAAAATTAATCTGGAATTATGCCAGAAAATTTCGAGTTGTTGAGCATGGAAAAGTATTTTTCTTTTAATACCGCCCTAACATGATTCTGATAAAACCAGCTAGTATATAAAAATGAAATAAAATCTCGTCAAAAGCGGCCAGATAAAATTGTTAAAGTGGATTTATCTATAATCATGATTTAGTTTTTGTTTTTGAAATTAGTATATTCGACTTCGAAATCTACCTCTGCCTGTAGACCGGGCTGGCAGGGATTTTTTTTGTTCCAAATGATATTTTTCAAAAATCAACTTCTTAAGATAAATGTTGGTATAAGCTCCAGATAATTAAACTCCCATTCATAAAATGGTGATGGGATTTGTTTGAGATGCTGGTAACTGCAGAAAAACGGTCGCCCGTGGGAAAGTCCATGCGGCGTGTCTGCTCTCGCACAAGAGATGATAGTATTTATTTTATTTTTGTACACAAAAAAATTTTAAATATATAATTAAAATGTCAATGAGTATAATACAAAAAGTCTGAATGTGTTATCTCTTTTCTTTGTGACAAAAAAAAACTTAAAATCTATGTAAATTTCACGCCAATAATGTAGAACCTCCCCTTAATCCCTTGAAGGGCTCTGGTATATTTTTATACCACTTATTTTTAACCTACAAATGTCACAATGGCACCAGAAATTTTTACTAAAATTTTTGTTTTATAGAGACCATGAAGAAAAACGCTTACATTTTTTAAAATAAATCTGTTCATAAATACTAGTGTCATTCAATTATTTCAACATTTACACAATGGAAGTACTTCACTCCTGAAAGTATTAAAAAGTGCAAAATATTTGACTGTTCCAAAAGTTTTTTTCGCAATTCACATGATATTTTTTAATTCATCTCGCACCAGTTTCAGAAAACAGAAATATTTGTCATCCTCTATGGAAACATCCTTTACAAAGATAATTTTTTTAACTTTTTCCTTTCTTCTATTTTCAACAGTAGAAAGTATTGTAATCGAGATATTTTTCGACTTCCGGTTTTTGACGGATTTACACGTTTTAGGGGTCAGACATACCAAAAAACATGTTTATAGAAAATGTCCGTCTGTCTGTCGCCATTGTACCATCAAAAGGTGTATGAAGTTATGCATAGAATTGAACCAAAAATTTTTTTAAGTTCTTGGCTATGGCAAGCAGGTCCTTCCTTAATTTGGAAAAAATCCGCCGGTAGGGGGGGGCTGTAATTGCGATTTTTGTGCCATTTTGAATATTGTACCATCGAAAAGTGTATGAAATTATGGATAGAATTGAACCAAAATTTTTGTGTATGTTTTTGGTCATGGCAAGAAAGTCCTCCCTGAATTTGGAAAAAATCCGCAGGTAGGGGGGGCACTGTAATAGCGATGTTTGTGCCATTTACAATATTATACCTCCGAAAAGTGTATAAAGTTACGAATAGAATTGAACCAAATTTTTTGTGTATGTTTTTGGCCATGGCAAGAAGGTCTCGCTGAATGTCGAAAATTTCCGCCAGTAGGGGACGCTGTAATAGCGATTTTTGTGCCATTTTGAATATTGTACCATCGAAAAGTGTATGAAGTTATGCATAGAATTGAACCAATTTTTTTTAAGTTCTTGGCTATGGCAAGCAGGTCCTTCCTTAATTTGGAAGAAAATTGCCGACATTTGGGTGCTGTAATAGCGATTTTTGTGCGATTTTGAATATTGTACCATCGAAAAGTGTATGAAGTTATGCATAGAATTTAACCAAAAATTTTGTGTATGTTTTTAATCATGGCAAGAAGGTCCTCCCTGAATTTGGAAAAATTACGCCGGCAGGGGAGCTGTAATAGCGACTTTTGCGCTATTTTGAATATTGTACCATCGAAAAGTGTATGAAGTTATGCATAGAATTGAATCAAATATTTTATGTATGTTTTTGGCCGTGGCAAGAAGGCCTCCCTGAATGTGGAAAAATACTGCCGGAAGAAGGCGCTGTAATAGCGATTTTTGTGTAATCTTCTTTATTTTTCGTAGTTCGATTATACACCAATGAATCGACGGAAACTTCCCATCCTGATAAGCCGACTATTCGTGATTTTAGTAAATATCATGATCGAGATTAAATCGTTTTCACTCCGATTAGTTGACTGAAGCAGAAATTTAATATGAAAGCTAAAGTTGACACAGTATTGAACTAATAAAAATGAAATATTGACATCTGTAACAACATTTTGAAATAGTAAAATATATGAGATAGAAGAAAGTTTTGGGATTGGCACATCCAACTAGTTAAATTCTATTTTTACTTTCTTCTATCTTTACAAGAAGAACGTACTGGATTCGTAAAAATTTTCGACTTCCGGTTTTCAGCGGATTTACACGTTTTAGGGGTCAGAGATTCAGAAAAAACATGTTTTTACAAAATGCTTGTCTGTGAGTCTGTCTGTTTGTCCGTCTTTCTGTATGTGATACAAATTTTGTTGGCGCTCTATCTCAAGAACTAATGCACGGAATTTAATAAAAATTTATATTCATGTAATCCGTCCCTGACAAAAGTTAATTGCTGATTAGTTTTTGGTGTAAATCGCCCAACAGGTATCGCTTCTATGCTGCATTTTGCAGGATTTCCGCAATAGCTCTATCTTAAGACCTAATGCACGGATTTTTATAAAAGTTCAGATTCAGTTAGTCCTTGATATGAGTTGGTGCTGTTTACGTTTCGGTGTAAGTCGCCCAACAGGTGGCGCTACTATGCTGCATTTTGCAGAATTTACACGATTTCTGCAGTAGCTCTATCTCAAGAACTAATGCACACTTTTTCATCAAACTTTAGATTCTGTTAGTCCTTGATATGAAATGATGCTGACTACGTTTTGGTGTAAATCGCTCAAAAGGTGGCGCTTCTGCGTTGCATTTTGCACGATTTCCTTAATAGCTCTATTTCAGGAACTAATGCATGAATTTTCATCACACTTCAGATTCAAGTATCCCTTGACTAATATTGCTACTGTTTATGCGTTGGTGTAAATCGCTCAACAGGTGACTCTGTTATGCTGCATTTGTCATGATTTGCGCAATAGTTCTATCTCATGACCTAATGCACGAATTTTCTCCAAACTTAATATTCAGATAGAGTTCACATAAGTTGATGATCATGAGATTCTGGTGTTAATCACCCTATAGATGGCGCTGCTATGCTGCATTTTTCTGGATTTACACGATTTTAGCGATAGTCATATCTCAAGAACTAATGAACGGAATTTCATCTTTTTAGAATCCTCATGATCATCATAGATTGCCATTTAATTTTGGCACAGTGTGATAACGAATTTTGAGGTATTGACATTTATAAGATAGAAGAAAGTTTTGGGAATGGTACATCCAACTAGTTTAATTTTAGGTTTATGAAGTAGCTCTATTATTTTATTTTCAAATATTTATACATTTTTTTAACTTCCCTCTTTTTTTCTCATTTATTTACATTTTTTAAAACTTCCGTTAATATTTTTAAACTTTTTAAGTAGTTCTTAAGTACATTTTTACCATCTCCCAATAGCTCACACAAATAGTAAGACATTCCATATATAGACTGGACGTGAAATAGATATCAACTAGGAGGCCCATCATTGGCTGTTTACCTGTTTAACACCTAAAGACATATATATTATAACTTAAAATATATATCATTTTTAAATCGTTAAATTGTACATTAGTTCTCGTAACTACAGACATACTCTATTTACAACTTTAATATATTTTTAGTTTAAATCTATTTTTCACTTTTACATAATTCTCGAACCTTAACTTAATTTTATTAATTTTTAAATGCGTAAATTATCTTTTAAAATTCTTTAAAATTTTAAGATTAAAAAAAAAATCACTATTTAACGTTAATTACTTATTTAGTGGTTTAAAACTGCAGTTTTACTTTTCTCAAATACAACCTTTCTACATACTTTCTACAACCTCTATGTCTCGCACACGGGGTTGTCAGTTTGGCCTCCATTTTTATTATTTAAATTCGGATTCACACTGAAAAATGCAGAAAGTTTTTTCAGATTTCTTTAATGTCAGACATATCTTGAGTCCTTTAAGTAAAAATTCTTCTTTAACCCATTAAAGACTGTTGTTGCGTTTTCGCAACATTATATTTGTGATTTTTGCACTTCTTTTGATACCAGTAAAAGAGAAAAGTAAAATTTGCCTTATTTAATTAACACATTTCAGTAATTCATAAAGTACAGGTAAGTACTTAACAAAAAGTGGTGACAACTGAATAAAATTCCTGTGAAACATGCTGGTCCTTAATGGGTTAAAAAGTGGCGGTCTGAAATAAAAATTTCGGAATCAAAATGGAGGCTAAACTGGCAAAATAGCGTCTATATCGCGACCCTCACAACGGCTCTTATCCAGTGCTGTAGTTGGGTGGGAACGCCGTTCCCAGAAATATTTGGTTTGTTACCGTAAAAAATAAAAAATTAATGAAAATTTTAAAAAATATCGCGAACGAGCACAATTTTTTTCTTCTTCTTCTTTTTTTTTTTTTTTTTTATTTTTTTTTTTTTTTTAAGCTCAACGGTAATTTATGCTAGTTTTAAGAAGATCCGTTTCACTTATGTTCATAAGCCGCTTTAACCGAGTTATTTTCTTCTGATGGACTGATGGCTTCTATTATTACGAAACAACCATTATAAATGAAGTGTTAGGGGAAGATGAAAGAGAAGCCATAAAAAGTTAGAATTCTGACTTTCTGGACAGAATGGGGGAAAAAAATGGCCATAATTTTTTTTTTTTTTTTTTTTTTTTTTGAGAACAAAATTGACATTCAACAAACAAAAAACTATCAGGGTTTTTTTCAAATAAACAATTTCATTCCCCGTTTTACTTAAAAGTAACGGAAATGTACATCAAATAAATGTTACTAGTACAATAAAAATGAATGGATAAAGTGAAAAATTATACTTCATCTCCTTAGTGGCTGCCGATTTGTGTAAATCCGGTTTATCCGAGTTTTTTGCTTATCCGAGGTGAGCTTGGTCCATATTAGCTCGGATAATCGGGAGTCAACTGTAATAATTGTAACTGTTAATTTAAAAAAGTTGGCTTTTGGCTAAATGCTTTAAATTGGCTTAGCAAAAATCCGGTAGCATGAACATCAACTCTATGAAAAGGTGAGTTCCTACAAATATTTTTTTCTAACTACAGCACTGCTCTTATCACAAAGGCATCCGAGAAATTGCACTTCGCCCTGGCTCATACGATGCCGTTATTCTTTACTTTAGTCTTGCATATTCAGACTTCATAGTTTTTACAAATAAAAAATGAGAAAAAGATTTACGAATATCATTCATGCACAAGTTAAATGAAATTGATTTGCGCTCATACGTTCGTTAGCGATTGCGACGTTTACGCATTTCGTTCGTTTGTGATCGATGCTTTCGCGAATTTAGTACGTTTTTGAGACTGCTGCATCCAGTGATATTTTTTTTGTTTGTTTTTGAGTGCTATGCGCTCATTCGTTCGTTAGTGTTTGCGGCGTTAACGAATTTCGTTCGTTTGTTATCTTGGCTTTCGCGGATTACTGCGTTTTTGAGACTGCTGCACAATGAGGTTCCTGAACCCAGTGATGTTTTTGTTTCGGTTTTCATGAGCGCTATGCGCTCATCCGTTCGTAACTGATTGCAGCGTTAACGAATTTCGTTCGTTTGTGATTGCGGCTTTAGCGAATTTAGTGCGTTTTCGAGAGTGCCACCCGACGAGGTTGCTGCATCCAGTGATGTTTTTTTCGGTTTTCATGAGCGCTATGCGGTCATACGTTCGTTACTGATTGCGGCGTTAACGAATCTCGTTCTTTCGTGTTCGTGGGTTTCGCGAATTATTGCGTTTTAGAGACTGCTGCACGAGGAGGTTGCTGCACCCAGTGATGATTTTTTTCGGTTTTCATGAGCGCTATGCGCTCATACTTTCGTAACTGATACGGCGTTAACGAATTTCGTTCGTGCGAGCTCGAGACTTTCGCAAATTTCTGTGCTTTGGAGACTGCTGCACGACGAGGTTGCTGTAGCCAGTGATGTTTCTTTTCGGTTTTTATGAGCGCTATGCGCTCATATGTTCGTTACTGAATGCGGCGTTAACGAATTTTGTCCGTTTATTATCTCGGATTTCGCGAATTTAGGGCGATTTTGAGACTGCTGCACGATGAGATTGCTGCATCCAGTGATGTTTTTTTTTTTTCGGTTTTCAAGAGCGCTATGTGCTCATATTTTCGTTATTGGTTGCAGCGTCAACGAATTTTGTTCGTGGCTTTCGCGAATTACTGCGTTTTAGAGACTGCTGCACGACGAGATTGCTGCACCCAGTGATGTTTTCTTTTGTTTTCATGAGCTCTATGCGCTCATACGTTTGTAATTGATTGCGACGTTTGGAGACTGCTGCACTACGAAGTTGCTGCACGCAGTGATTTGTTTCAGATTTCATGAATGCTATGCGCTCATGCGTTCATCACAAAAAATAAAAAATAAAACAAGAAACAAGAAATTTTTTTTAAATCGCATAATTATATCAAAACGACTGTTATTATAAAATCACAAATCTATAATACTAGGATAACTACTAGAATAACAAAATAACAAATGAATGCTCGGTCACATGTATTTAAAATGTCAAATAGGGGAAACCAACTGAACAAGAAACCATATTTTCCCTTTAAATAGGAATTTTCTTGCAAGCATAGGGAATTTCTCGGGTGCATTTGCGATAAGAGCCATTGTGAGGGGCGCGAATTAGACGCTAGTAACTGGCAACCTTGGTCACACAATAGCAAGACATTCCATCTTTAGACTTGCCGCGAAATTGAGAACTGGAAAGCCCCTCAATCAAAGCCCGTAGATGTTTGAGAAAGCCTTGACACGCGTCACTAAAACGTCACACAAAGCAGGCAAAACAAAGAAACAAAATCATTCATTGGTTCCTAGATATCAACAAGCCAATGAATGATTTTGATTTTTGTTTTGCCTGCTATGTGTGGCGTTTTAGTGACGAGTGTCAAGGCTTTCACAAATATCTAGGGGGTGTTGCCTCAATGCTGCTCTGCTGTTCGGCACTGTTCAAAAGACATATACTATAAAACGTATTTTTAAAAATAATGGGTCGAATAGAATATAAAAATTGTTGCCAGTGGCCGTCCTGCTCATGACCTAACGGAGCGAAACATTAAAGACTGCATCTCTATCTGCGAAAAAAATCCTTTTTGAAAACATTAGTCACCGTGGACGAAAGTTGGATACTTTAGGACAACGTGGGACCCAAACAATCCTGATCCAGACGATACAAAGGTCCCTTTTCCTGCGGCCTTAGCCGGCCTCCACCTGACGAAAGCTTTCCGTCTGTTTGGTGGGACTGAGAGGGTGTTTACCTACTACGAGCTACTTCCACCAAACCACATCATCGACTCTGAAAAATACTGCACGTACCTGGACGAACTGAAGACAGCAATAGCCTGGAAATGCCTTGAATTAGCAAACAGACGAAGTGTTGTTTTCCACCATAACAACGCAAGACCACGCGTATCTTTGGCTGTCAGAAACAAACATCTTGCTTTCGATTGAAACGTTCTGCCGCACCCTCCCTATTCTCCGGATATTGTTCAGTCCTACTAATATTTGCTTCAAAAATTCCTTTCGCCAAAAAAATTAGCTCTTTGAATGACATAAAAAATCACCTTGATAAGTATTTTAAAAGCAAATCACAAATGTTTTGGAAATAAGGCATTATGAGACTTCACGAGAAATTGAAGGAGGTTGTTGAACAGAATGGCACATATATACTTCAATAAAATATCGCCGTTTTAGAAATTCGGCATTGTTCATTTTTCGTAAAAAATAAAAGAAACTTTTGGGACAACCTAATACTTTCGCAACAACAATAATTTTCGTGTACACTCGCGTATAACCAACGCCCCCTAGATATTTGAGAAAGCCTTGACACGCGTCACAAAAACGTCATACAAAGCAGGCAAAACAAAGAAAAAAGATCATTCATTGGCTCGTTGATATCCACGAGTCAATGAATGATCTTTTTTCTTTGTTTTGCCTGCTTTGTATGACGTTTTCGTGACGCGTGTCAAGGCTTTCTCAAATATCTAGGGGGCGTTGGTATAACTTGATTCCAAAAAATTGAGTGAAATCACAAACGCAATACCATTATTTGCTACTAGTTATTTTTGCCTTATTTTTGCCTTCGTACAATGTGTAATCATTTTCTGCGGTTAAATAATACCAAGATACCCACTCTGAAATACTGGTATTCAATCTGTTATTCCCCTTCGAATTTGTGAGTTTATTTGCTTATTTATGCACGAATATATACGAAATTTTTTTGTATTGCGTAGTTGAATTCTCATATTGCACAATCGATGATAAATCGTCAAATATTCTTTTACTACAACTGTATACTAGTTACAATAACAATGCAGTTAAAATCACGCTCGTTGAAGTATGCCAAGGGCCTGTGAAACTGCAATAATCAAATATTTTAAGAGCTAAAAAGTGGAAAATAAAATATAAATAAAAAATAAAGAGCGTAATATTTATATATATATATATATATATATATATATATATATATATATATATATATTACAAAAAAAATTATTTCCGATACTTTATTAATTTTTTCTAAATTTCCAGCATATTCACTACATCCCTGTCTCTTAATAGTATCTTATTTATCATTTCGAATATTCTTTTATACTATTTTCTTTTTTATTTCTTATTTTATTCTAAAGTTTTTGCTTCGCGCCTTTTCGATCGGCTCGACGCTTTGCTACAAATTTCGTCCGTTTGTCGGCAAAGAGTCCAACGTTCTGACTGGATCTTTAAGTTGGCGCAGGCTTCTGATTTGTTTAGAACATACCCCAATGCGGCGATAACTCTCCGCGCAGGCGCTCCTTAAATTGGCTTGGATGAGTGCGAAGCTAAGATTTTTTTTTCGTGTTTTTGATAGCTTAAATACCATATAGCTGCAGATACGGAGGAGGGTGGTGTTGCCTCGATAATACGCAATGGTTAATTTAAAAAAATAATAAAATAAAATAAAATAAAATGATGGGGCATTTTAATTATAACTACATTCCTAATACACTTTTTATATGAAGGTTGTTTCGATATTTTATATATATATGGTGACGTTAAATTTTTATTTCAATTCAAATTGAATTTCTTTAGCTTAATTAATATTTAATCAAGTTAGCAATTAACTTGTTATTAATTTTTAGTCTTCTCGGGACAATATCATATTAATTTCTTATAGTATACCATCTTTATGGTGAATAATATGCATAATAAGTTTATTTGATATAACTAATGATATTACAGTTTGTATTAAAATTGAGTTATTAGTATTTTATTATTCCTCTATACTTTTTGATAATGTTTTATTTTGAATTTAGTATTAAATGATTAATTAACGGATTTATGCGAATGTTAATCCCATATTCATATTCTTTAGTTTTTTATGGTTAATATGAAAATAAAACACACAATTTATTTGTTATTATTAGGCAATTGGGAAATGAAGATTCTGCCATAATTATATCAACATCCATTTATTTTTTTTTCTTCCTGTTCATTTTATTAATTATTTTTTTATTTAAAAGTATTTCTTATAGTTTATATTTTTATTATATATAATTTTTATAAATAAATTATTTAGTTTTACAGCATATTGCTATTTATATTATTATTGTTTTGAAATTATTTAAATTTTCCGTATAGATTAATTGGGAATGGTAGTTTAATATATTGTAATCATTCTATTAACATTTGTATTTATTTAATATTTATATGAATAATGAAATATAATATGGTATTTTTATATTAGGATTTGTTGATATATAGTTGGTATAATGTGAATAAAAAATTATAATACCATAATCTTTATGACATTTTGTTCATATCAGTTTCAAGTTAATATCATAGATGGCAGCAGTAAAATTTAAATTGGATTCTGTCTGATGCTTCGAATCGAGTAATAATATCAATTTTTAACACATGGTGAAGCTTAATATTCGATATTTGTTATTTTGTAAACTTATAAGTTTGGATATTTTTTACTTTAGTTAAGAAATTTAAAAAAATTTAAAAAGTGTTAAGAGGTTATTTTTTTATTATGTAATTATTTTCTATTTATATTATTTTAATTGCATTTGTCACGGTATTTCAAAATAGATTAACTGTATACATTAGGTTTTAAAATCTGTGTTAACTTAACTGTAAAAATAACCTTAAACTTATCGTGATTTTGGATACCATGTGCTGATGTGTATTTGGATAAAATAACAGAGATTTTATTGGGTACTTTGTGTAATATTACTATTTTTCCTTGCTATATATTAATTATTTAAAAGGTTGTATTGCTTTTTCCATTTCATAGCATTTAATTTTATTCTGTTTTCAGTTTGAAACTATTCTTTTGGTTATATTGGCCGTTAGAGTACAGGAGAAAAAAAAATTTCAGATTTTAGCTTTTCTTTCACAGAAAACGACTGATTTTGCTTATATAATTGAATTCTGTACTCTTGAAAACGTAATTCAATATGTAAGCTTTTCAATTATTTTTATCGAAATCCATATTCTTCTTTTTATCTTTATTATTAATTCTTGTTATATAGTACAAGGGACTTTATTTTATACATAGTAGCTTGTTTATTATGTTTTTGGTATCCATTCAGAGTGTTTGAGGACACTGTTTTGTTGTAAATTCATTCATGCTATCACAATTATTGATGATGGTCAGTAATGTTTAATTAATGGTTATATATATATATATATGTCACATTTTAACGAAATGACAGTATTCACTGAAATTAACTTTATTAAGTTTTATTTAAATAATCAAAAAGGTGGCAATCAATTTCCATAGCTGCTTACAGGTTAGACTTCAGATACCAAGTGGCGTAGAGGTATATCTCTGAAATTGCTCATCTCCTAGGGTTACCAGTTAAAAAGGGCCATGTGTTTCTATTAATTTAACGATAAAATGGATTAGTTGGCTACCCCGCCAAACCCGTGATTATCAGTCATTGGGCCCGTATCCAAATTGAGGGACGATTCATTACAAAAACTAATCAATAGGTCCAATCTTTATAATTTTCTTACAATTTCCCCCCTTTCCAGACAAGTCCCCGGGGATGGGCCGGCTTCCATACACGAGGGTCGCCTGGAAAGTATAAAGCATTCTTTATTAAAGGGATGTTAAAATTTTGGAAGTGAATTACTTTTAATCGAGCTGCCTGGAGATGAGTTATTTCTTTCGTATAGTTAACATGTGATATCACAACAATAATAAAAATATTAAAAATAGTAAAAATAATACAAATAATAAGAATAATACCACTAAAATTTTCAATACCATAAACAATTGAACATGATAAAAACTAGTTATATTAATAAATGCAAGACACTGGTAATATTATATGCCAAATAAACTAATCAAAATAGGAAATATATTCTAGAATTGCTAAGTCCAACATTACATATAAAATACAAACTTGAATGAAAATGTCTTGACTTCATTCAGTAGAGTGTAGACTCTCAAAATACAATTATACTATACTCATAAAGATGTAAATTCAACTATCAAATATCATCCCATAACAGTTCATATGATATCTGATGCTTTACATAGATGGTGTTAACTTAAATTGATCGTTGGGCTAAAAGTACCTTAGTTTGGAGGCATGTATTACTTCATAGTCCTTCTTTGTCAACCAGTTAGGTTTATTTATTTTAAAACTTACATTAGACAACTTTTCAATAATTTGATATGGACCAGAAAAAGGCGGGCTTAACTTCCTGGTGTTCGGATAATGAAATTCTTCTGCAATTACGAGATCACCAGGTTTGAAAGGTGCTTCCACAAATTTTAGGTCATATCTGACTTTGTTTTTTAAATGGTGCTCACCAGTTCTTTGGAAAGCCTCTTTCCTGGCTTCCTCAACCGTAGGGTAATAGTTTTCATTGCCTAATACTGATGGATAAGGAAATTGGCCAAACATTAAGTATGCCGGGGGGTATTTGGTTACTGAATGCGGTGTATTATTGTACTCGTTAATCACATCCTCCAGAATTTTGGGCCATGGAATGTTTGAAGGTGCAGCATTGATTTTAAGTCTTAGTCGAGTGCAAATGGACTGATTTACGCGTTCATTTTTCCCATTACACTGGGGCCTGTGAGATGAAGTAAGTAATTTTTTTACATTATGTTTATGTACCCATTTACGCAGTTTAGACGCTGTAAAAGCAGGGTTTCTGTCCGTTAAAATTTTCTTGGGAAGTTGAATGCTAAAAATCTGTTTTAGAATATTAATATAAACTTCTGTTGTAACATTTTTAGAGGTAAAACCCCAAACATAACGAGTAGCGTGATCAATAGCTAAGTGCATGTATTTTTTTGTTGAATTGTAATAATTGAAGCCCCCTACTGTGTCTAATGATATTATATCAAAGGGTTGTTCTGCAGGAGGTAAGGCTTCAAGAAGGCCAAATTTAGGTTGGTGGGATTTCTTGTTTAGTTGGCAGACTTCACAATGTTTGACAAATTGCGTAATATCTTGTGTCATGCTGCTCCAGTAGTACTGTGGTGAAATTAAATTTAGCATTTTTTGAATTCCTGGATGGCCAAATTGATTATGGGTTGTTATTAATAATTTTTCTCTTAAGGAGAAAGGTACGACAATTTTTTGAAAACCCTTTTTGTGAATTACCAAAATGTCATTAAATTTTTGAAATTTAGGTCCTGTTACATTATCTAACTCTTGGTGTTCTTTAATTTCATCTAAGGTTAATAAATGAATGTGGGGATTTACGTTTGATAAAATGGGATTTCTTGAGAGCATGTCGGCTTCAAAATTTGTGGACCCTTTATTGTATTTTACGGTATAATCGTACATGCTTAATTTTAGTGATCATCTGAATAATCTACCGGTTAAATGTTTTATCTTTTTAAGCCATACTAAAGCAGCATGATCGGTATGTATTGTGAAAGGTTTTCCATGAAGATAATAATGGAATTTGTCAAGAGCATCGATTATGGCTAGACACTCCAATTCTGTGATAGCGTAATTTCGCTCGTACGGCCTTAGTTGCCTTGAGTGGAATGCAATGGGATGTAAATCTCCATTTTCATCCATTTGTTTCAATACAGCACCTAAAGCTTCCTTCGAGGCATCAGTAAAAACATGGCATGGGAGATTAGGATTAAATAATCTCAAAATAGGTCTAGAAATTAATGCATTTTTAAGTAGTTCAAATGATTGCTGACAGATTTCTGACCATTCCCACGGAGTGTCTTTCTTTAATAATTTATTTAGAGGGGCTCTAATTTTAGCATACTTGTCAATGAATTTATGGTATACGTTTATGGATCCGAGGAATCTTTGTAATTCTTTAACATTTTTGGAGGAATTAAATTTTTAATGGTTTCGGTATTAGCATTGTCTGGTTTTATTTGGCCATTACTAATTTCATAGCCAAGGAAGTCAATTTGAGATCTGGCAAAATTACATTTGGAAAGTTTTAGTTTTAGATTTTCTTGACGGCAAATATTGAATATAGCTTTAAGGTGAACCAAATGCTCGGCATAGGAGTCCGAATAAACTATAAAGTCATCGAAATAATTGGTAACGAAGTTCACCTTATGTTTATTTAGGATCCTTCTGAGAGCTCTTGCGAATTGAGCCGGAGCATTTTTGTATCCGAATGGGAGGACCAACCACTCGTAAAGTCCCTGATTGGTTACAAAGGCAAGTTTTTCTGTGTCTGAAGGATGGAGGGGGACGTGCCAGTAGCCAGAGGCTAAATCTAGCGTGGAAAAATATTTGGCATTGACAAGTCTGTCTAAAAGCCAGTCTATTCGCGGCAAAGGCTCTGAATCTGTCTTCGTAATGGCATTGATTTTCCTGTAACCAATACAGAGACGCGTTTTACCTTCTCCTTTTTTATGTGCCATTGTCACGGGAGAGGAATAAGGGCTACAGGATTCCTTAATGAGTTTAGCATCCAGCAACTCCTGTACTTGTTTTTGAATTTCTGCATTATCTTTAGGTGATGTACGGTAAGGCCTAAGCGAGATAGGAAGTTCCGAGGTGAGAGTTACTCGCTGGGGTTCCCATCTGACTCTACCTACGTCGTACCGATTGCGTGCAAAAATATCTTTGAAGTCGCTCAGAAGCCCTTCCAATTGTAGGTTCTCTTCAGTAGTATAATGATTAAAAGTTATATCATCATAATCCGAGAGAGTTTGAGTATCAAGGCAACAATGTCCCTCTTGAGACAAACTTGCTTGATTTGATTTGGAAGGAAAACTAAGCGGCTTCTGGCAATTCATATCACCTGTTAACGTTAAGGTGTGGTTGAATGAACTTTCATGAGAAATTTGACCGGAAACGTTTTGGTCATTCATAATGATGATTCCATCTTGAGTCAGAGTATTTGAGGAAAAATCCATCGAGATATGAAATTTTTGTAATTCTGGGGTTCCCAGTATCGCATATGGCAAGTATGACCTTACTAGATATAAGGTGCTATTTTGCCTGATATTCCCTATTTGGAGGGGTACTTGAACTTTTTCGGAAATCTGGACCTGTCCCTGGGTTTGGTTAACATTAAGAGGATGGCAACTTTGAATAGACGTCATATCCAAAGCTGTAGCTAGATTTTCTGGAATGAGGGGCAGAGTACTTCCGCTATCCAATAAAAAGGGTATTTGAACCTCATTATGACAAGTTTTTGGGTTTCTACGGTTTTCGTAATTTTTGCATTTGAGGTACCCGGGCACAATAAACCGTCATAAAGAATTCATGTGTATTCCTTGATCAGGGGAATACCCATGGGCGTTTTGGGGTTGAGTCTCATTACTGTGGGTTGCTAAGTTGGATGAAATTGTTGCTCCTGCATTTCCCTGAACATCATATTTATGTAGTAAAGTATGATGCCTTCGGTGGCAATTTTTACAACTCATCTTGGATGCACATTTACTTGCAAAATGGCCACTACACAAACAATTTACACACAACTTATTCAATTGGATGGTTCTCCATCTGCTATCTACAGGCATAGTTATTAATTTTCTGCAAGTGTGGGTGGCATGCGAATCAAAGCAAACACCGCTTTTACTATTTTCTAAATTTTTGTGACCTTTCGATCTATCGGAAGAATCTCTGACATAAGTTATATTTCTTACATCTCTTTTAGTTGGGTTCTCTAAAGTTAACAAGCTTTTAGCTTAAATCTCTAAAAATTTTAGAAATTCCGTGAGATTAGGCATATTATTATGGGTAAGGGATAGTTCCCATCGCTCTTTGAGATTATCGCTTAATTTTTGAACTATGGTATATATTATCATGTTATCCACTAAAGCATTTTGAGTAAGTTTTAAAGAATCTAGAATTCGAAGTGATTCATTGCAGGTATCTATTATATCGAAAATAGCTTTAGAGGAAGTGGAACAATTTTTCATATTTTTTAAATTGTATAACTTGCCTATTTGTGCTATGGCCAAATCCCTAATCTTACCGTAGCGAGCGCAAAGGGTGTCCCATGCATTTTTATAATTGACCTCCAAAAGAGGAAATCCGGAAATCAATTTATGGGCAGGACCCTTTACACTAGCTAAGAGATATTGCAATTTAGAAACGGCTCCCAAATCTGGATTTCGATCTATAGTTGTGGTAAAAATCTCCTTAAAAGAGAGCCACTGATCAGCTTCTCCGTAAAAGGGTTTTAATTCAAATTTGGGAAGATTGACTGTTTTTTCAAAAACATTACTTGTATTTTTATTGTTATTCTCTGAACCACCCTCGTTAATTCTTAAACTCTTAGTTAATTTATTACGTGATGTATTTATTGCGATAGTTAATGCATCCAATTTAAAGGCAATTTCATTGTATTCCTCAATTATAGCTTCCGTTTGTGTTGTATCGCTCTCAAGAACGGCGTTTTCCTGATTTTTACTTAATTCTGTACTAATATCTTGCACCTGACCATGATACAAATCTAACTCTTCTAGAGTTATCGTCTGATCATCAATTTTGGGATTTATGATATTTTTTATACGGGTAATTTTTGCTTTGAGAACAGTTTTTTGTTTCTTAATATTTTCCATTTTGAATTAATTTTAAGATAACATTTTAATAATCTAAATATTATAACACTCTTAATATCCGTCAAAATGTTTAAACATTCTCAACATAATATAAGCATGTGCATAAAATTGATAAAAAGAATAAAATAGTTAAAAATAATTAAAGAAATAAATATAGAAAACATGAATCATTTTTTTTTTCATTTCAAAAGATTGCAATGCTTTAAAACCATGGTTTTCATAAATACCAAAAATGAAAACATCACTGGAGATATACTACTAATTAAATCACTTACCTTAAATTATGTAATCAGAATAAAAATAAAAATAATATGGATAATAATATTATATAAAAATAAATAACACTAGGGTACCCCATGAGCCCATACAGACACACACAAAATAAAAGGAAAAAACATTCCGCAAAAACGGAGAAGGAAAAAAATATATATATCTCTGTATTTAAGGAACTGTAGTGCGCACTTATCATGAAATAAAAAGCAATGACAGCAACGATGCTATCTTTCACTGCATGAAATTTACTTTAAGAGATGCTCTGAAGAAAATCACTATAAAATCATCAACACAACTGAAGAAGATGAATTCCACTTAGAGATTGCAGTTTTCATGTTGTGAAACTTTCACTGCACCGTTGAAACAAAATGCGGATATCACTACTGCAATACTTGACTTTTAAAACGCAGAATATGTTGAAAATGATCTACATTTTGATCGATTTTAATTAAGATGATATTCTTCAAAATATAGTAGAAGAAATGGGAAGACACTTTCTATAATGGAATTGAAGAGTTAAAAGCATATCACTGCTGACAGATTCTTTCATGAGGCGAACTTCTTGTATTTACACTACTTGAAGGGGCAGAGTGAACACTTTCCCAGCACCCAATTGGGGCCTCTTTGAATGTTCAATCGGAGCTTATTCCGTATCGTGTAGCACCAAGAATTCTTTCTTTTTTCTTTTCTTTACTCCTCATGTTTTCCCGCTGAGCAGGTAGTATAATCCTACCGACTCATAATACTGTCACATTTTAACGAAATGACAGTATTCACTGAAATTAACTTTATTAAGTTTTATTTAAATAATCAAAAAGGTGGCAATCAATTTCCATAGCTGCTTACAGGTTAGACTTCAGATACCAAGTGGCGTAGAGGTATATCTCTGAAATTGCTCATCTCCTAGGGTTACCAGTTAAAAAGGGCCATGTGTTTCTATTAATTTAACGATAAAATGGATTAGTTGGCTACCCCGCCAAACCCGTGATTATCAGTCATTGGGCCCGTATCCAAATTGAGGGACGATTCATTACAAAAACTAATCAATAGGTCCAATCTTTATAATTTTCTTACATATATATATATATATATATGTGTATATATATATGTGTGTGTGTGTGTGTGTGTGTGTGTATACGCTTCGTATTTATCTTAATTTGTTTTTAGAATGCAAAGATTGAATTTTGTAATTATTTTTTTAGTTACTTCCTGGCATGCTGTAATTGTAAAAAATCATATACAGTCGTGGAAAAAAAAGTAAACACCCCTGCTAACTCTGCAACAAATTATCGTAGAAGAAAGTTACAGGTACCAAACGATTATAAATAAAGTCTACTTTTAAATGATGTATATAAATTTTGTTTAGGGGGCCATCTACATATCAAAATGAACCCAAACTTTGTTTGTTCCAATAGAAATACCCATGTTTGACACCATAATTAATTTCTGCATCCTTCAATCAGTCTAAATCCAAATTTTCATGAAATTCGTACAATTAGTTTCCGAGAAATTAATTCTTTTATAATGAGCATATTTTAGGGATTGTATCCAAACTGAAGTCTGGTACACGATTTTTGAAATGCTGCAGAATGACTATGCCACATCTATTAATATATTATCTCATGCAAATATGACCATGTCTCTCGCTGATTAGGTTTCGACTATTGACAGCCCAAATATTTCAATAAAATGAGTAAAATACATTTTTTCAAGTTATACTTTTCTGCACATCATAGACCTTAAACTAGACACTTAAACCATCATTTTAATATTTTTTAATGATAATTCGAAAACTGCTTGAAAGAAAAATTTGAAATTGAGAATTCGCATAAAGCAGGGCATGATAGACATAAATCTACTAAAAAAAATTGTAGGTTGCCATTCATATTTTTTTCGAATATTAATTTCATAATTCATAATTCATCTTATAAAATTTTCAAAACTGCAAATTCGATGTATTTATGTTTGGGATTTTTAGTATTATAACCTCATAGAAAATTATCACAAATTAGGAATATAATTCCAGACATATTAATAAAAATATGAAAATGTAATCAAACATAGAAGCTCTAAATTTTGAATGTTTATAATTCAAAAACTTATCATTTAAATGACTAGAAATTTCATTTCTAGCCATAGTTTGAACCGAAGTTTTAAAATATAGTGTCAAAATTGGGTGTTGCCATTGATAAAAACAAAGTTTTGTCTGGTTTTTATGTGTATATGTCCCCCTAAGCAATTTTTATATACATCATTTAACCATTTCACCGGCTGCCCCGAGATAAATCGGGGGTAAAAGCACTGTTTCCCATACCTGTCGCCGGTGAAGTGGTTAAAAGTAGGCTTTATTTCCAATCGATTTGTACCAGTAACTTCTTCTATTATAATTAGTTTCGGAGTTAGTAGGGTTGTTTACTTTTTTTTCCACGACTGTACATAGGTGTGACTCGGTTGACAATAGAACATTTTAATATTTTCATAACCTAATAATAAATTAAAAGTAATTTTAAGGCATTTTTCCGTTATCCAACCGCAGGTGAAAAATCGTCAAAAATTCTGTGTTATTACAATTATTTACGAGTTATATAAATAATGGAACTAGTTATGCGCCAAACCCTTCTCACCAAAATAAGCCAACGGACTGCGAAACTGCAATTGCGAAATAGTTTAAACACAAGAAAGTAGAAAAATATAAATAAAAAATAAGGACTTTAATTAAAATACCTCTTGTATCATTTAATTATTTAATATGAATTAAACTATGATTATACGTTGAGAAAAACATTTAGAAATCCTGAATAGATAGTTTAAATAGTGATTTTTAACTTTTTCTGTTTCCGTATCTTGAAAAAAGAAACAGAGCATTTTGTTTTTCATAAATTCAGTAGCTTGCGCTTTCTTCTAAGCGTACATCAAAGCGTTGAATTTTCAATAATAGAAGCCGGCACCAAAATAGCCTATTTTAACTGTGATTGTTAACCCCTAAATTATTGCTTCCGTGACTTTCATGTGGAGTGTGGGGTGCTCTTTTTAGGTAGATTTCGTATGAAATACTACCTATTACATTCTCCCCTATGTTGAAATTTCGGAAAACTTTTTGCAGAAAGTGCTATATATATATATATATATATATCACTGTATGGGGGGTTCAAGAAGAAAAAAAATCATAACTTCGTCAATTCACAAGATATCCAATCCGCTTAAGTTTATTATACATCTTCTGAATATTATCTGCAACATTTATACTGACAAGCATTTAATAGGACCAATTCTTACAGCAAAAACAAATTAAAAATTCATAGAGGTTGAAGAAAAAAATATTGCATTACTCAAATCCAAACTGCTTATTTTCCGACTCATTTTTAAATTCTTTTTTTTTTTTTGCTCTCGAACGCATCCAATTGGCGGGTTCTCTTATTCAGAAACTATATAATGTGTCGTAAATGTCGATTTTTTGATAGAGGCAGAATATATTTCAAAAAATGATGTCAAAGGGGGCATTTTGAACCGAATTTCTCGAAGCGATTGAGTTGGAAACTAAAAATATTGTCCTGCTGAGAAAATAATTGTGTATAAATCAAGTTCTAATTAATTGAACGAAAAATAAAAACATAGGTCGCTTATAAATCTCTTATAAAAATAACGTCAGCAAGTTTCATGTTTTCCCTTTTAAAAATGAATCTGAAAATGTTTCAGAAAATTTTGAATTGTTGAGCATGGAAAAATATTTTTTGAAAACTCCCTTAACATGATTCTAATAAAACTAGCTCTTATATAAAAATGAAATTAAAAACATGTCAAAAGCAGCCAGATAAAATTGTTAATGTGGGTTTACCTCTAATCATGATTTAGTTTTTGTTGGTGAAATTAGTACTTAACTGTGAAATCTACCTGCGCCTGTAGGCCCAGCCGGCAGGGATTTTTTTTAAATTCAGATTGTTTAATGCCCACTAGTTTTTCAAAATAGTGCAATGGCTTTATTCTCGCATCATTTCATCTGCCATCAAATACGGTGAATATTTCTAGTTCAAAATAACTGTGGCAATCAAACAATCTGAATTTTAAATAAGAAAGAAAAGTGCCCAGTGAAACTGATGGCGTTGAGCTCACAGGCTATTCAAACTAATAGTATATTATACTCTTATTTCAAAGAATAATGCCCCTCGAAAAATAAATGAAAGGGGATTACCCACCCACCCCCTGTTTCCCCTCTTTATTTTCCCTTCTGACCAATGAGCTCCAAATGTCAACAGGGAAGCGCCTTATCGAAATAAACCTGTATACCAAATTTGAAACAAAACGGATAGAAAACTCATTTATCTAAATTAAGGGTGTATTAGCCCCCCCTCGCACCCCTCCCCCTTTATATTTAACCAATGAACTTCCAAATCTAATCAGGGAAGCCCCTTATCAAAATAAACCGGTATGCCAAATTTGAAACAAAATGGATAGAAAAACCCATTTATCTAAATCAAGCGGGGGTATTAGCCCCCGTTCCCGCTCTTACACTTAAACAATGAACCTTCAAATCTAATTGGGGAAGCGCCTTATCAGAATTACCGGTATACCAAATTTGAAGAAACTCTGACAATTCTGCATGAAAATCCCATTTATCTAAGTTAAGGGGGGGGGGGGGGGGATTAGCCCAACCGTTCCCTCCTTTATGCTTAACCAATGAGCCCCAAAAACTAATCCAGGAAGCGCCTTATCAGAATGATCCTAGAAAAAAATTGAAGCAAATCGGATATTTCTATCAAGAGTTATCGCGTTACGTACATACATGCGTACACACGTACATACAGAACCTGCGGACAGTTTAGCTCTCAGGTTTTGATAGCCTGTAAGCTAAAATGTAGCCTACACTTATCGGGCGCGATGCGTAAGGGGTTAAGATAAAACTGCTTTTAAAAAATGGGGCGTTTTAACAATTGTTATTTTTATTTTATTCCTTTCTTATTCTCTTTCTAAACGTTTTATGACAATAACAAAGTAATAGCGTTGACAGAATTTGCTTTGGCTTTATTAGATTGTGTATAAACGAAACAGGACCATTATAAATAAAGTAAACAAGTATATGTAAGCAAGAAGAAAGAAGAATAAAATTATATTCATTCAATATAGTTGAGCCGTAGAATGCAGATTTATTTGCATCCATGTCTAGACGGGGATAGCATGCATGGCATACTTTATCGCTAATGCAATGATTTTATATGACCCGTTACTTTCGCCGAGCTAGTGAAACGTCTGAAATGAAAAATAATGTATGATTTGTTTTGAAGATTTATTTCAGAAAAAGGAATTGTATTACATTTAAACCCTATCTCCTTATTTCTTTCAGTTTTAATTATTTTCATCCATCTTTACCTCTTTTTTACACCAGTCTAATAATTTTATAGAGTTTACACGCTTTTTAGAATTTGAATATCAAATTTTTGGTAAAGTAGTGTTTGCCTCATCTAGCTATATTATAAAGGACAAACATATCTGTGCGTAACGCATACGTCATTTTGCGAATGGCAACACTTTGAAATTTGAAATAAAATTTTGGTTTTGCAATTTTATCTACTGCAAATTTTTAAACTTCTAAACATCGCATATTTTAAATTTTTACGCCATCGTATAAGGAAAAAATGCTCTTTTAAATGCAATTTGTTTGAAAGCTGTATCTCAATTTACTTTTAAGATATTAATTTTTTTTGTAGTTTTTACTACTTTTTTTGTAATCGTGGCAACTGAAGTACTCCATTTCTGTTTAAACTAAAGGGGAAAAATGAAAATAATAGATTGCTGTATCTTTTTGTTGCCATTTTCTCATAAAAACTGAAAAAAAATTGAAATTAAAATACGTGCTATGTCAAGATTATCATTTGTTATAAAACCCTGTGAGTTTTGACTTTATTTCGTTTTTATTTATCAATTAAGTGATTTTTATTTTATTACACTTTAACTTTACGAACGATACAACACTTTCTCTTTACAAAAATGTATTTTAAAGAATATTTGTGTACCTGAAAGAATGCAATTTTATTAATCTGTGTGTAATTTCATTTTCCGAATTTTGAAAAAATATAAATGAATGATAAAACATTGAGCTATTATAAACAAAATAAAATGAAGTCATATAAATTATTAGATACCCGAGATTGTATTACCGAGTTTCTTAAATGACGTCATTTTATATAAAAAAGCGTATATTTTAATTCTTAAAACTGAAATATGTTTTGTAGAAGTGCGTCATTTTCACCACAGCTGCTTTAAAATTTTTCAGAGGGGAAAATGCTTTATCTTTGAAAATAACATAATCGAAATCACACACTGATAAAACGCAATGTTTTACAAACATTTAGAGTGACTTTATGGAAAAGCAGTAACATGCAGTGTGCATGCTCTTCGTCCGAAATATAGCGATTTATATTACAGAACTTGATGATTCTCTCTTGGATGAATTCTCTTCGCCAAGTTAGACAAACAATTAAAGAAGATCTTGGCAATAATACGAGGTTTGAAATAATATTAGGATCCCCAAGTTTTTGTCCAGAATTCTCTCTACTAATAAAATTTTATTGCTATTCTTTAAGACATGTTACTATAATTTTATTAAAATAACATAATTTGCGTAATTTAATTTTTCATACTTTTATATAATCTATATATTTAAAACACAAGAATATTTTTTCGTCATCTGCCCTGAGCTTTCTGCTGAACCAAATTTACTAATAATTTTTAATTGGAAGCTGTTCGGTTGTAGATGTGCTCGTACTAGCTGTTTTTTTAATATTCCATTATTATATTTTAATTTTAAAAGTATTCTATGAAACTTCTTCAAAATGATGGTAATGAGATAGCATTTATTATTGCAGAGAAGAGAGAAATAATGAAGTTTTTTTTTTATCTTTATTCATGTGATTATCTGATAAAAGCTCAAAATTGTTGATAAGAATTGTTGTGTAGGGTTTAATGGCACAAAATCGCATTAGGGACATAATACTTTGAACGGAAAATTACGTACTGCTTTTGAAAACATATATTTTCCTCATAACGTTACCCTATGTTTTTTCCTTCTGTATGCGTACTAAGTTTCCGACACTAGGTGAAATGGTTAAGTAAGAGAAAATGACGTCATATTTAAAAGAAAACGATGGTTTTCTTAGATAAAACTAAACTTTTTAACACAATAAGCAGCAAAATCTTGGGCTAATACGAAAAAATCGCTTTTGATAAGTTTCAAAAGTTTATTTGATTGTATAATTCATATTTTTCATATGAAAAATACTTTTTTATTTTTAGTGGGCAATCTAAATAATATATTGCATGTAAAAAATATTACTTTTCAATTAAAATAATGGTTTTCACCTACATTCTGTAACCCAGGAAGCCCGGGTACGATCCCCTAGTTTACATAAAATCCAAGTCTCTGTGTGTCCCTCACAATTCCGGTTGGACCGCTTCATTGATTGCGGCCATGTTAGGCTTCCTATGGAGAAATCGGTATCAGCTTCAACAATGAGTAATTGTTGAAAAGTACTAATGACAGGGTTGCCACAATAGCGCCAAATTCTGACCAACTTGGAGAAATACAGCCAAATTTGGCGAAATAACGCTAAATACCGACAAAAATAAGTTGCCATATATGAAGCCAACTTGGCGATAGCTGGCTAATTTGGCGAAATTCCCATTGAAACCCATTAACCGTTCATAATCGAGCTCACCACAATTTAATTTAAACACCGCGCATTTAAGGTTTTTCTTCAAAATCTATGGATCAGAATTTAAAATGTAGCATACGAAAATGTACGTCTTTGCATCTTCATCCTGATGCTACTAATAAAATAATCGCCTCTAGACGGTGCTGAACTCTGTGAGCTCCAAACCGCCCAATTTTAATGTGCTTTACATAGCCGGATACAGAAATTAAATTCTCGGTACTTTTCCAGTATAGAGGCCTTGGCAAAATAGAGAAAGCTGCCTTGGCGATATAGAGAAAACTGCCTTGGCGAGATAGAGAAAACTTCCTTGGTGAAGAAGGAAATTTGGCAACATATTTTCACATTTTAAAATGTGTTATTTTCATTCTATAACTGCAGAACAAGCGAGAAAAACTACTCATATTCTTGCACATTGTGTTGTATATATCTTTATATCTCATTTTCTGTCATTTTTGACGGGCTATCTTTCTAGTTTAATGATAAAATTCTGTGTTTAAATAATGCAATCATTACTTTACAAAAATTCAAGTATTCAAATTCCCTGAATCCCTGAGGCGCACGAGCTCTGTTTTATTAATCTTGCATTAGCATGGATTCTAGATGATTCCCCCTTAGTTACTATTACTTTCACATAGCGAAGAAGATTACTATAGATCTTATATATATTGAAACGTAATTGTATGTAAATATGTTATGTATGTTATAAGAGGGGTATATGTAAAGTATCTGAGATGAAGCCATATCAAATCATAAATCAACAAGTTGGAAATTGCACGTCAAACGTGGCAAATGATACGTACTATAACTAGTTTTATAAATATTTTTTGCACTGCCTATTGTACTGAATGTATATTTTAGCGCACTTCATCAGTGCATATCCATTTGATCCTGTTCGAAAGCCTGTAACATCATTAAAATGCACTTGAAGTTTTTTTTTCATTGGCCGTAATGTAACGGAAAACTTTTGACTATCCCTGTAATTAAACTATACATCCGATTTTCATAAAATTTCAAATGACTTGACAAAATTTTGAAACAATTATATATCTAAAATTTGATACCATTCGGTTGGGTAGTTTTTGCTCGGTTTTATGCGGACGGACAGACAGACGGACCGAACGACGACTATAGGTGCTGGGTCAATCCATTCTAAATCACCCAGGTGGTTGCGCTCGACATTTTTAATGTTCCTAATCTTTTAACACTAGAACCGCCAGGGCGGTCATTTTGACCGTTTCGAAGCTTTAATTGCGTACCAATTTGTTTCTATTTAGAGTATAACTTTCAGTTTCCGTGACTTTTCCAAAAATTCGAAAAGCTATGATATGCCAGTGATAAATTTTCCAGTCAGCCAAAATTTATGAAGTATTGCAATAGTATACCCAGAACCGCCGAAACGGTCAAAATGACCGCGGTCAATTTTAATGCACATTTTGTCTAGTAGATGTCGCAACCGTCCATTTTTTATACAACCATACTTCAATAAAGACTACAACATTACCACAGATACTTCACTTCTGTACTTCACTGCCCCCAGCAGAAAAGCTGAAGTCACTAAAAATAAGCATTGTTGGCACAGTCAATCGCGGACAAAAAACAAAATTCCACAGGCCATAAAATGTGAAAAAAAAAGTCTTTGTACAGTAGCCAAATTCTTGCAAAAGATGATATTATGTTGTGTTTATCAAGGGAAGAAAAATAAATATGTTTTAATTGTAAGTTCCCTCAGTTACATTTGAAACTGGTGATAAACACTTGCGAGAAATTGTAAAGTTCTATAATTCTACAAAATTTGGCGTCGACGTGCTCAACCAAATGGCACAGAAGTATTCTACAAAAGCTAGCTCTAGACGATGATCTCTACAAGTGTTTTATAATTTTCTTCATCTAGTGGGCGTCAATTCTGAAAAAAACAAGTCAAAAAAGGTGTTAAATACCAGTATTTTGTTAAAGAGAAATCAGCTTTCTTTAATCCCTTTATAGTATTCGTAATATTTTCTAGAAGAAAATACTGGTAGTTCCTTCTTTTTTTGGCTGTGTTTTTCCCTGACCACTCGCCACCCTGAATATTGTATTGCTCAGGGGATAAATATAAATGTGTGCTTTCACCAAGTTTATTTTTGTTTTTAACAATTTCAATTTCTCACGAAAAATATTTTTTACTATAAAAATATTCTTAAAATAAAAAATATAAATAATACTAGGGGGCTTTGCCACCTGCAAGCTACGCTTGCCAACCTCCGTTCAGGCACCGCAGAATCTAAAAGCACGCTAATTTGAACGGTTTTAAAAAGATTAGAAAAGATTGAATTATAATGAAAAAACATATAGCTATCTCCCTGTATACGGGTTCCATTCAATTCCCTTTGATTTCGAAAATTTAAGGCCGAATCAGTTGTTGTTAAGACATCCAATGGTTGTTTTCATGTTTGATTAACCTCTTCAGTCCCGAGAAAAATCTTCTGCATAGAAAAATTATTTTATCAGCAATTTATGACACTTTTAGCTTCAGAAAAGAGAAAACAAAATTAGTTTTCTCTTTTTTAAATTTTCAAATAGTAAAAATTTATGTCTCCATTTGGGTACATCGGGTCACCATTGGATAAATAAACGCCAAACTTTAAATAAAAAATACCTCTTTTGTTTTACTTTAAATTGACCTATTTATTGTTTATTAATTATATTTTTATAATATAACTAGCAGGCTATGCCCGCTGCGCTGGTCAATATTTCCAAATGAACCTTGGATTAAACTAAATGGTGAATTTGAACTTGTATTTTAAACAATATGGATCTTCAGCTTGACCTTGCACATTACTGAAAACGATGCGAACGCCATTGAGATATAATGTTATCTTAAGCGTTGGACAAAATTTAGCAATTAAGAAGTAATTGTTTTAGTTGATTATAAACAGCGCACTTATGGTCGGGTAATGAGACCGTTATGACAACAGGAATTAATACCTCTGTAACTAATCAACATATAATGAAATCGTATATACTAACACCATTCCTAAAAGTCATGCAACAGGGCCACCTGTAACAAAATATGTTCTGTAGATTTTTTAAAAAAGGCTAAACTTTCATAATCAGGTTCACTTATTTTTTGAACTTTTACTGTTGCTCTATAACTAAGTAACCTTGAACAATATGTATACACTAAAACTTTTCCAAAATTATTACCTAACTAATTGTGGTATATCTTACGAAAGTATTATAAACAATCGGAATGAAATACAAATTTCCGTTGTAAATATATAGTAGATGATGATGATGCGATTTTGTGTAATAGAATTCATAGTAAAGTTTCGCTTCAAACAAAAACGATGCTTTCAGCATTAAAGCTAATACACCAATATGTGAAGTATCCGATTACGTAAGGTTAACTTGAATTCTCATGAGCAACTACTCAAAGAAAAGTGAATATATGGCTTTTGTGATACTTTTATGTCAGCCGGGCGCAGGTAATAAATCAATAAAGATTGTTTTCATAGCATATTCTTATTTTATTATTTTCATTTAAAACACAAACCTTTCACTCATTTCATTTAAAATGCATGCCTTATACTAATTTCATTTAAAAAACTGAAAAGATAAACAATAACAGGAAATAATGCCATAATTAAAAGCAAAAAAATATTTTTAATTTACATACGCAAAATGTAACTACTGCTACTGGGAATTTTTAAAATGCTATCAGCGAGATGTGCGCACGGTTGTAATATAAATGTACCCATTTTTTCTTCTTATCGAGGAGCAATTTATAAATCTCACAATATTATTCCAATTCCAATTTCTTTCATTGAGGAACCTATGACCGGAAAAAATGGAAAAAGACTCTTGTAAATTCTTCGGATGACGGCATCTGACGCCATAAACTGAGTTTATATATATGAAAATAATTTTTAAGTCGTTACAAACATTGCTTTCATACTTAAATATTTTCATTGGTACTACTTGTTATCCCGTCGACCAATTTCGCGAAATTATATAAATCGCCAAACCATTCGCCAAATTATATAAATTGACATAATCTTTATTTTAAATAACGAAATAACAAATAAATTAGTATAACATTAATAAAAATACAAATAAAACGTCGAAATTAAAATCACTTGATGACGTAAACACGTGTAGTTTGTTTAAATTCAAGTGAATTTGATATTTACGATCAACCATTATTGGCATTTAATCTTATAGTTTGACGGTAGGTTTTTGGTCGACGGAATATCTAAGTAGTACCTTTTCCATTTTTGTTTTATAACGCTAAATTCTCAGTAATTTTTTCCCTTTTATTTTACATAAAATCACTATTTAAAAAAAAAATTAAGATGCTTGCATTTTTATTTCAAACTTATAGAGCCGTTTTTATTTTTTAGCCAAAAGGGTTGATTTGAATTTTTTCCGTTGCCAGAGTAACGGATGTAATGATAGATATTTTGAGGTTTAGATGCCGAAGACAGCGCCAAATTAGAAAAATATGAAATGTGTCGTGAAGTGTTGGACTTATAAAAATTTATTTGGTAGTATTCGATTCAGCATACAAAACTACATTAAAATATGCTATCATTTGACGCATAATTTTGATATTCGATTTTTTTCCCCTCCCCGTGCAAAAACCATTAGAGGTGACACTTTAGAAAATCCTTTCTTAGCAGAAGTTTATGTCATAAGAAGTATTTTTACCACGATTTTCAAGATTTTAGGTTTAGTAGTTTGCGCTGTGCGTTAATTAGTCCCCTAATCCAGACTTTATTTTATATACTATATTAGATATGCGATTTTACGGTGAATCGATGATCGAAAATTAGTCCAATATCATTTGAAATATTACATAACAGAGGAGAAAGTAGGAAGAAAGACGAAGAAGAAATGACGAATTACAAAAGACTTGTAATTTTTTTTTTTTTTATGTTGAATTTTTCAATAGTAATAACGTATTAAAACATAAATTTCCTTAAAAATTATCTTTATTTCCTAGATTTCGAATCTGTGAATTTTCCTATAAATGAAATTGGCGATATGACTTGAGAAAATAGATAATATTTGCTTAAATAAAATGGGTAATATTCGTTGATCTGAGTTCGAGTATATAAATATCACATGCTTTCGGAATTACGGCGAAAACAATTTTAAAAAGTATGAAATTATTTTACAATATGTATGTGTGGCAGAAATTCACACTGAAATTTAAGTATTCGATTCCATTTTTAAAATATTAACTGATATCTATATAAGTTACAATTGAATATGAAAATGTACTCAAAAAATGATCTCTTTCACCTAAAAAAACACCATTTGTGAGAACATCCTCAAGCTAATGTCACGCTTATGCATTTTTGGCTTAAAATCACATTGTTTGGCGACAAAAGAAAAATAAAAAATTGTAAAGAAACAAATAGTAATTACACATGTGACTCACAATTACATCTGCTTGTTTCTTCTATAAGTCACGTGATGGGATAATTAGATATAAAAAAAAAGAAAAGAACAGAACAGAAAGAAAATGTCGTTAAAATTTCATCTAATCAAATTTTCAGATTCGTTTTTATATCTAACGCAAGCGATAAAGAGCCAAATATTGCGTATCAAGTGTAATATTTCTTATTAAATTAATTTTTAAGCATTACAAATATTTCTTTCAGGTTTTGATTAAATGTTTCTGTTTTTTAATATTATCACTCCTTAAAACGGATTTTCTTCTTCTTTTTTTCTTTTTTTTCATTTAAATAAAATTAGTAACAGTTTTTCTTTTATTTTTCGAGGTTTAATAGCCGTTTCAATTTTTTTTATCAACGATGAATTTCGCCAAGAAATAAAATGGTAACCTTATCGCCCAAAATAACAGAATTTTCCGTCATAATTTTAAAGCTAATATAGGTAGAATAATGTGTTATAGATTAAAACCTTCCCTGAAACAATACCTATCTAACGGTATAGGTTCCGTAAAATTCCATGCAGTAGAACTCGAAATCTAGGCGTTCGGAACGAAATTTCCGTTTGGATTTTATATATATATAAGATAATAGAATAGATAATAGATTATATATATATATAATAGAATAGATAATAGATTATGTGTTATGAACTATCTCAAAGTTTAAAACAGATCGCATTGTTAGATTTCCTAATTTTAACAATATCGCGTTATGTTAGTTCCACATCCCACCACCAGGGAGCGCACTCTATTCTTAACGAAAGCGTATCTGAACGAAACTCCTTCATCCAACCTTTCCGTAGATACATGAATCTGGAGGGTGGCGGTCTTAACCAATAATTTAAGATAATTGCTGAAATTACTACGAAAAATATTTTAAAGGGGCTCTACGCGGGCCCCTAATAGAGTTATAGGAAATCGGAAGACAGCAAAATAATCGCGGAGAAAAGTTTGCTTGGGTGCCTCGGAGCTACTTTTGGCGCGAGATCTAAGCTCTACGACCAATAGGAGCCCAGAGATTTAAGGAAATATGAAGTAACAAAGTCCAAAATAATAGAATTTTCCGTAATAATTCTATAACTAATCTAGGTATAAAGATGTGTTATAGCTTAAAACCTTCCCTGGAACGATACCTATCAAACGGTATAAGTTCCGTAAAAATCCATGCGGTAGAACTCGAAATCTCGGCGTTCGGAACGAAATTTCCATTTGGATTTTATATATATAATAGACGGTATTTTTTCCTGTGTACAAGAGAAAATTCAAACTACACATCATTTGAGGAGAGAACAAAATTGTTTATACCCCAGGGGTTGATCTTCGAAGGAAGATATTAACAGAAGACACATCTCCCAAAAAATGGGATAATTTGCTCATCAATTGAGCAAAATTTTGTCCTGGGATTTTTAAAACAGTCATTTCTGACCACATTTAGTAAAGAACGTACTCTCCACAGGCGATCTTCGGTATGAGAAGAATGCATTACAGAATCAGCAAAGTGTAATTTTGATAGCAAAAGGAAGAATCTCTTTGCTTTACATTTGCCACTAATGGTATGAGTGACTGTTCATTTGGTTGTTGTGAAGATGGATTTTCTCCATTGTATATACCTTAAATACTTATTTATATTTTTAAGCAGATGCTATTATCATATTTTATGTATTTGAAAACGTATATTTTTAGTTCAAAATGTTAAATATTTTTAATGTTACTAGAAAGTGTGACAGTAAGTTTAGCAGTAAATTCTGTATATTATTTTATATTATTTAAAAAAATAAAAAACTCTTTCAAATTGTTTTGTAAATCTAAAAGAAATAAATTATTATTTCCTAAAAAATTTTGGTGTTAACCGAGTGTATAAAAGTTACACAGATTTTATTTTCTTTAGCTGGAAACGTATAGTAATGACCCATTGTACCCAAATGGGTACAACACATTTACAGATGTTTTCAACATCCATGCACATATGAACAACATTTATAAACAATTCCAAATCATTCTTGAAACAGCTTAATTTATAAAAAATGCAATAATTTGTTTTAAATTCACTCACAAATTTGTTTTATTCACTTACTTTGACGTAAAGTCGTTGGTAAATTGCTTCTGTCATCCATCTTGGACATGTCTTCTTTTCAAAGTCATATGGTTCTTCCGTCTTTAAACTTGTAGCGGCATGTATTGGTGATATAGGACACTTTGATGTATCCGAAGAGAGATAAAAGGAATTTATGCATTTATTTAAATTTTTGGGGGGTAATTTTGCCTTTTTATTTAGTGTACCCAAATGGGTACCCCTGGAATGAAGAGGTTAAAGAAGACCAGTTAAACGTTTGAAAAGAAGCTAAAATAAAATTAATTAAGTAAACAGAGTCTTTGCCTCCCGGTATTTTTTAATAGCGTTGTAAAACGATTGACATGATGCAATTTACTACTTTAACCCCTTCAAGGGCGGTGGTTCATTTTTGGAGCACTTAATTTTAATTCTTAAATGCCACATTGGCACCAGAATATTGGAATGAAAATTTTCCTTTTATTAGGTAAGTGAACAAAAGTATTTTCGTATTTCAAAATCTGTTTGTAAATTCTGGTGCCATTCACTGATTTCAACATTTTACGAATAGAAGTACCTTGCGCCTGAAAAAGTTAAACGCATATTAATGTATTTATTATTTTAAAGTTTCCTTTCTCTTTTAATATTCACGCGTAAATACAATTTTCAAGGCATAATTTTCAATATTTCCCTTCTTTTAACACCTACTCATTTAATAGTAATTTTAAAGAGGGTTTTTTTCTGTTTTTAATAGTCACGTGTAAATAATTTTTTAATCGTTAGGAAATGTTATTCTTTGCTCTGTTTTTAAAGTTGAAAACAATCTCTATTATAATGTCCTAAGTCATGTGACTATTATCAACAGTTCCGGGCGGATCCCTTCGATTTTTTTATTCCAGGCGGCCATTTTGGTACTTTAATGTTAACCAGCCACAGGCTATAAGTCGCCAAATATTATTCTATCGCCATCATTTCACTTATATTATAATTGTCCAAGTCATGTAACTGCCATAAACAATTACAACCCTTCGCTTTTCATAAGAAAGTTTTCCATTTTGCTTAAAGAATCAGTTATTTTTTCGAATAAAACTACATAAAAGTTACCATGATCGCAAAGAATTCTTTGTACTTTTATGTTAGCCGGGTGTAAATCTCGGCAATAGCTTTTTTTAACTCGCCAGTTAGCATTTTTTTTATCTTTCGAGTGGTAAATTAAAACGGTAATACCTGGTTATCCCATCGACCAAAAATCTATCGCCAGACTATAAGATTAAATGCCAATAATGTTTGATCGTAAATGTCACATTCACTTGACTGTAAGGAAGTTACACGTGTTTACGCCATCATGTGATTTTTATTTCGACGTTTTATTTTTATTTTTATTAATGTTATATTAATTTATTTGTTCTTTCGTTATAAAAAAAAACGTCAATTTGTATAATTTGGTGAGTGGTTTGGCGATTTATATAATTTGGTGAAATTGGTCGTCAGGATAACTAAGTAGTACCATTAAAACATTGCTTTGAATTTGAAGTTAAATGTCAGAATTTGTTGCATTATTTAATCGGGTTTGGCGTGATTTTTTTTTACGACAATTTGGCGGAAACCTCGTTTTCGAATACCAGTTACATATGTATTTTTAAAATACTCTCTGTTAATTTTAAAATAAAATAACAATAAATAAAAAAAATAATTAATAACTATAGAACAAAACAATTTATAACTTTTTTCTAATAAAAAGAAAATAAATGTAAATAAACATTTATTAATAAATAAGCAACAATAGCCGGGTTACCATGTCAGGCAAAATAACGCCATTTTGGCGCCATTTAGGTACCCGGTGTGTATATGACATCTGCGCCTAATATTTTTCTTTTCGTTTCGTTTAAAAAAAAGAAAGAAGTGAAAGACATTGATTTAAATTTTTTTTAATTTTAAATGAAAATTTTGTATTAAATAAAATGATAATGGAATACAAAAAAAGTATTGTTTTTAGCATACATTTAAGGAAGGCCCAACTGGTCGCCAAATTAGTTTAAAATAATAACCTTTTCTAAAATATGAAAAAAATATATCTGTTATGATTAAAATTTGAGTTGCCATCATTAGAAAAAAGTATTTAAAATTAGAAAAAAAAAATTAATATTTCGAAAACTAATTCGAATTTTAAAGTTCTAATACCAGTTTTGAGATCTGCGGATCAATACGGATTTTTTGTGTTAATTTCATCTCAAAGTATTCCATATTTTAGGAGAAATAGCTGCGAAACATAATCAGTTGTTTAATTAGTCGTTTCATTTATCCGTTTCATAAATTCGTTTCATTAGGATTTTATATATATAGGGTAGATATATGTATCTCAATATAGTATAATTATAACATAAGAAAATATAAGAAAATATAATAAATTAATGAAATATATATTATTATATAGGCAATGATGGTAATAATAGTAATAAACGATACTAAGACGAAAAAATGGCAAGTAAACAATAGTTGAACATGGTAATCCACATTGGTCAAAATAACCGCTTTAGAGGTATAGGTATACGTTTTCACCGGCGGTTTTAGTGTTAAACAAGTTTTCTTCATAGTTTTCTGAGTTTAAAAACATTATTAATTTTTTTCTTTTTAACACTTTCCAACAAAGTTGAAAAGTGTTTATGACTTCGGTTTGTCTGGCCGTCTGTCCGTCTGGCCGTCTATACGAGCTCTAACTCCCGTAATTAACACTTTCCAACAAAGTTGAAAAGTGTTTATGACTTCGGTTTGTCTGGCCGTCTGTCCGTCTGTACGCGCTCTAACTCCCGTAAATATACTCGAATGGTTCTGCAATTTTTGGATGTTAGTGACCTCTACCATAGCACAAACCCTATTGCAAATGAAGTTTGTAGCATGTTTAGTTCATTTACATGGACAGTCAAAAATTTTCCGTTACATTACGTCCTATGGGAAAAAATCGTTTAAAATGATTTTTAATGATGTTACATGCTTTCAAACATAATAATTTGATATGCATTTATCAAGTTGACTAAAATATGCATTTTTTGTACAATAAGCGGCCCAAAAAATAGTTATTATTCATTTACAGGGCCGCACAAAAGAATTCCTTTACATAATGATATAGAAGTGGAGGGAATTTTTTCCGGCGTATTTTAATTATGTTAAACTATTACATGTATAATGAAATAGATATACGTCGCTAAGGTTTACTATAACTTATTTCATGGATAATACGAAATGCAGAGCATTTACAGGGACACACAAAAGATTTCAGATACTATATTGTACCCGAAGTACTGTAAAGCAGCGATGATCGCTAGAAATGCATTTTTAATTATGTTATGTGCTTTTATGTTTCACTATATTTATTGTATATTGTATATGGCATTGTATATGGTGTGTATAAATACTGTAATTGATATACAGGGCTACTCAAAAGAATTCGTAATGGTTACTGGGTATGATTGCAAATTGCTTAAAGGTGATTTTTAAATGAGTTAGGCATTTTTACGCTGAATCGCATTTGGTTTACTAAGAAATGTTTGTAAAACATATATAAAATGACATACAGGGTCACGCAAAGAATTGGATACATGGCCTCTATAAATGATAATTTCTGGAAATGTGATTCCGGTAGTTTTAAGAGTGTTTTACTTTGAATTAAACTTTAGCTAAATAGTGGCGTGTAATAAAGGTATTAGGTTAACTGCAGAGTTTTACAAAAGTATACAAGTATGTTTAAATCTATTAGTATAAATTGCTGAAAGAGAAATTTCAACCTGTTATGTGCTTTTTGCTAAACTAAATTTCTCCATTATATAGTATGTATATCAACCTACAGATCAAATACAGGGCTGTTCAAAAGAATTGAAATACATATTTGCTATGCACTCTAACTGCTGAAATCAGTTTTTCAAATGTTTTATGTGTTTTCTAAAATGTTTACTTAGCTCACTTATATACCTTATTTCCCTAAATAACGAAGTTTTGTTAAAGCATTCAGGAAATGTTGCAAAGTGTTTCATAATCTATGCTTAACGCATGATTTTTCTTACTTGTTTTTTATCGTTTAATTTTTGGGGGTTGGCCATTTTTTACGAGCTACATGGCCATTTTTGGGTGGAAAACGTGCTTTACGGAAAATGCCGTAACTGCTTAATTTTTTTACCTATCAAGATGAATGAAATACCCAACTGTTCAGAATGCAATTGTCTACATTTTATGTAATTATAAAATTTTGATTACACTTAAGGATCTAGACCAAAAACATGCTTAAAAACCGGAGAAATAAAAGGTCAAATACAACATTTCGCTGCCATTATTTTTTATGAAGGAAATCAAACTCACCTTAAATATTTTTTTCGCAAACAGATCTCTTACAGAACTACTTATTTTTACAAATTCCAATCCTGAAAACCTTTTCCCTTTTTTGCACAGCACATCAAAAACCGTGTTAAGTCTGTTTTTGGCAATTTTTACTAATTAATATCTCAAAAAAGGGACCGACTAAAAAATTCTGAAAACGTAGGATAATAAACATATCTGTTTAATGTGTAAAATAAAGTCAAATTGTAAGTTTTATTAGCCTCCGGTACGGTATGCTATTTTTTTCTCCCAGCTTATTTTGTCTCCAATAAATAAACTCAAAGTACAAATGGCGTATACAAATTACTTTGTATACGCCAACCGTAAAACAAAAGCAGATCTTTCATTGTGCGATTAATCACTCTACAGCATTTTTAAAAACTTCTAAGCATCGCACATTTTTAATGTTTATACCGTCGTATTGGGAAAAAAAGTACTTTTTAAAGCAATTTGTTTTTTAAAACTGCATCTCCATTTGTTTTTGAAATATTAATTTTTTTGTAGTTTTTAGCGACATTTGTTTCATTTTGGCAACTCAAGTACTCCATTTCTGTAGAAAGTAAAGAAAAAATTGAATCGTTGAAAAATAGCAATTATATCTTTTTGTTGCCATTTTCTCATAAAAATTCAAAAAAAATTAATTAAAATGCGCGCTATTTTGAGAAAAATATAAATGAAGGATTCATGATAAAACGTGGAGCTATATATTTAATTTTAAGTATCTATATTAATGCAAATGACGTCATTTTACATAAAATAAAAGCGTGTGCTTTAAGTCTTAAAATTGAAATAAGTTTTGCAGTAGAGCCCCGATTATTCGAGTCCAGCTTAACCGAGTTATTTTCTTCTTTTGGACTGGTGACTTCTATTATTATGAAACAGCCATTATAAATGAAGCGTTATAAATGAAGCTTCACTTATAATGGCTATTTCATAATAATAGAAAACACCAGTCCACCAGAAGAAAATGAAGTAATGGAAATGCCAGGGCGACCCTAAATTCTGAAAAAACAGAATTCCTGTTCTCTAGTTATTGAGACTTAACTGGTTTTTGAATAACAGTTCACTAAAAATGCACCAAAAACTCCGCCCCCTTTACTTTTTCTTTTCTTTCAGATACATAGCATTACAGGTACTTTCTACTTAGGTACGTTCAAAATTATGATAAAGACAAATTTTTACGCATTTTTACTTAGTAAATATAAAATTAAAAAATGTTCAAATTTTCTAAAAAGTGTACGAAACATTCTAAAAAAATAACGTTATGATTCATTAGTAAAATAAATAAATTTTGGGGACGGAGGGGTAAGTCGTAAAATAAGCTCTCAATACTATTTTATATGCAATTAAATTTCTTCTGTTACATTAAATATTCAACAAAATGTTAAAAAAAAAGAAGAAGAAGAATACTTATAAAAAATGTGAATTTCGTTGATTCGAATAAAAGTGTATTTTCTAAAATCAAAAGGGCAAATATGATATTTGCAAATGGTATGGCAAGTGGCGGGGTGTATGCAAACGAGATATTTTATAAAATTTCATTAGCGAGCTGATGTTTTTGCTTGAGTGAAGTAGCTTCTTAACGAGTGCTTAGGCTAATTTGTAAAATATATGTCAGAATAGAACTATACCAGGTGCTCCTCAGCTGTGCACAATAAAATCAAAAGCACCCCTTCAAGAAACTTTTCAAACCTTACTTTTAACCTGTGTCCCTTACATTAACACCTGCCCAGTATCATATTTGCTTCATTTTAATTTTTGAAAATACCCCTTTCGTTAGTATTAGTAAAAGTCACATTTTTTTAAATCTTTTTTTTTTTTTTTTTTACATTGTGTTGAAAAATTAATGTAACACAAATAATTTAATTTTATATTAAATTGTATTGAGAGTTTATTTTACAATTTACCTCCCCCCCCCCCCCACACACACACACACTTCCATATCAAAATAAAAAACCTAGTACTTTGAGGTCATAAGGTCAATACATTCCAAATCACGAATGTAAAATTTGCGTAAAATTTGTCTTTATCGTCATTTGAAAGTTCCTAAGCAAACAAAAAGTATCTGCAACGCTATGTATCATGTATCTGGGAAAAAAAAGAAAAAGGAAAGGGAGCGGAGTTTTTGGTGCATTTTTAGTGAACTGTTATTCAAAATCCAGTTGATTCTCAATCATAAACTTTACAATTTGACTTTACATTATAAAGATGTTTATTATCCTAAATTTTCAGAATTTTTTATTCAGTCCCTTTTTAGATATTAATCAGCGAAAATTGCCAAAATCAGACTTAACGCAGTTTTTGATGAGCTGTTCAAAAAAAAAAAAAGAAACGGTTTTCAGGTATCAACTTTATAAAAAGAAGAAGTAATCCTATAAAATATCTGTGACAGAAATAAATATTTAAGGTGAGTCTGATCTTCTTCATAAAAAGAATGGTGTTTGACCTTTTATTTCTCCGGATTTTAAACATGTTTCTGACCTACATCCTTAAATCAAATGAAAATTTTACATTACATAAAATGTAGACAATTTTATGCTAAACATTTTGGGTTTTCATTCATCTTGATAGGTATAAAAATAAAGTAGTTACAGCCTTTTCCGTAAACTCGTTTTTCATCCAAAAATGGCTGTATAACTTGTTAAAAATAGACACCGCCAAGAAACTATATGATCAAAAAAAAATTTTTAATCGTGTTTTTAAACTCAGAAAACTTTGAAGAAAACTTGTTTAAAAGATTGGGAAAATTAAAAATGTCGAATGCAACCACCTGGGTGATTTGGAATGGATTGACCCTGCTACCTATTTATATAATTACGAACGCACCTAAAAATGGCAAAGTAGGCGGAAGTAAGACGCTACAAAAGAGAAACAACTATAATTGTCGCCTCTTTTTAGAGTAGTTTAAAGCATCACGTACAGTCGTGGGGGAAAAAAAGTAAACACCCCCTACTAACTCATCAACAAATTATCGTAGACGAAAGTTACTGGTACCGAACGATTGGAAATAAAGTCTACTTTTAAATGACGTATATTAAATTTGCTTTGGGGGCCATCTGCATATTAAAACGAATCCAAACTTCTTTTTTTTCAATGGCAATACCCAATTTTAACGAGATATTTCAAATCTTTGGTTCAAACTATGCCTAGACACCAAATTTCAAGTCATTTGAATGTTAAGTTTTTGAATTATAAACATTCAAAATTTAGTGCTTCTAATGTTAAATTACATTTTCATATTTTTATTTATAACTTCTGAAATTATGATCCTAATGTTCTAATTTTTTGTGCAGCAATAATACTAATATGTCCAAACATAAATACGTTGAATTAGCAATTTTTATAATTTTCTGATATGAATTATGAATTATCAAATTAATATTAAAAAAAATTATGAATTGCAGCCTACAATTTTTTTTTATGGATTCAGATTTATTAAGTCCTGCTTTATGGAAATCCAAAACTTCACATTTTTCTTGCAAGTAGTTTTCAAATTATGCTTTAAAAACGGCAAAATGATGGTCTATGATAGAAGTGACTAAATATTTAGAAATTTCTTATGCTATCCTGTAATCTAACAAGCTTAATTGACTGCTTAAGGTGCCTTGATCAAGAAGGGAGCTCTCTCGGTTAACAATCGAGTACCGAACTTCAATTTGGATACAGCCCTTAAAATACGCTTGTTATAAAATAATTAATTTCTCGGAAACTTATGGTACGAATTGCATAAAAATTTGTTTTTAGACTAATTTAAGGGTGTGGAGTTCATTTATGCTGTCAGAACTGTGTACTGCTATTGGAAAAAACAAAGTTGTGGTTCGATTTAATATGTAGATGGCTCCCTAAGCAAATTTTATATACATCATTTAATAGTACACTTTATTTCCGATCGTTCGGTACCAGTAACTTTCTTCTACGATAATTTGTTGAGGAGTTAATAGAGGGTGTTTACTTTTTTTTTTCTTTCCCCACGACTGTACCTGTAACTTGTTTCTTTATGAAAAATGTGTTTTGCTTAACAATTTCGGAATCTCATCTGCAGTGTTTATCAAAGCATCGCATGATGTCATAATTTTTTTCCATTGACACTTATTGGTAAAACCAAGTGCTGACCCACCAAATTAATTATTTTGCTTGTTAGCAGCACTTGTCTACTTACTTGCTTTCATGTCACTTGTCTTCATGTTTTAACCCTCTCGCTGTGTAAGTAATTCTTCGCGATGAGCGTCTGTTACAGAATTTTTAATCGTTTATCACCGGTTCTTTAAAGCAGAAATTTTTGACTATCGTAATCGAGAAAAATGTCCTGATTAAATTAGACAAAGTTTTCGCTAAAAAATAACTGGTTGGAACAACCAAATAGTACTAATTTGACAGGAAAATGCCTGCCCGAGCATAACTCGGGCATACTTTACATAATTATTTATTGTTTTGATTTAGAGTTGTTTTTCTGTAATTTTCAAAATTACAATCAAACAACTCAAAATAATTAACTCTCAACAAAACGTAATGCATTGAAAAAAATAAGAGTGTGTTGAAGAGTTAAGTAAATAAATCTATTTGTAAATACATCAGTCATCAATAATTTAATGTCTGAATGTAATAATTGCTGTAGATATAGTTCCTAAAGTGTTATGCACTATATGATTGTGCATCAATATGTTATACACAGTACTAGCCCTTCGTTGTGCTGTTCGTTCATAAACATGGCTCTGTTTTCTTTCCTCAGAAAAATAAGCTGTAGTTCAAGGGGGTGGGATATGTAACTATATTTAAATGTTGATTGTATTATGTTTACCTCTCTTAATTTCTCTTTAAAATTGCAATAAACGATTAAACTAATATTTTGGCGACGAACACAAAACATTTTCTTGAACGTTATCTGTCTTATTTTTACTTTCTTCTACCTTTACAAGAAGAAAGTATTAGATTCGTGAAAATTTTCGACTTTCGGTTTTCTAAAGATTTAAAAACGTTTTAGGGGTCGGAGATTACGAAAAACATGTTTTTACAAAACGTCTGTCTGTGAGTCTGTTTGTTTGTCTGTATCTATATATGTGACACAAATTTTGTGGGCGCCCGTAGTTTTTGGTGTAAATCTCTCAACAGGTGGCGCTGCTATGCAGCATTTTTCACGATTTCCACAATAGCTCAATCTCCAGACCTAATGCACGGATTTTCATCAAACTTCAGATTCAGTCAGTTCTTGACATGAATTGACGTTTTATATATTTTGGTGTAAATCAATCAACAGGTGGCGCTGTTATGCTGCATTTTTTGCGATTTCCACAATAGCTCTATCTCGAGAACTAATGCTTGGATTTTCAACAAACTTCAGATTCAGGTATACCTGGATAGTCCTGTTTATGTTTTGTTTTAAATCGCTCAACAGGGGGCGCTGCTATGTGGATTAGTTCTTCACATATATGTATTGAGGATATTGTACAAAATTCAGCACAGCAGTGCCACCTGTTGGGCGATATACATCAAAAACTAATTAACGCCAGTTTATAACAAGGTCTAAGTTAATCTAAAGTTTCATTAAATTCCGTATATTAGTTCTTGAGATAAAGTTATTGCTGAAATAGTAGAAAATGCAGCATAGCAGCGCCACCTTTTGGACGATATGCACCAAAACATAATAAGCGACAACTTAAGTTGACTTGTAACTGAATCTGAAGTCTGATGAAAATCTGTGCGTTAGTTTTAGAGGTACAGCTATTACAAAAATGAAGAAAAATGCAGCATAGCAGCACCAATTGTTGGCTGATATATACCAAAAACTAATCAGCACCAGTTTATATCGAGATCTAACTGAATCTAAAGTTTTGTTAAATTCCATGCATTAGTGCTTGAGATATAGCGCCCACAAAATTTGTGTCACATACACACAGACAGAGTGACAGACAGATTAACAGACAGACATTTTCAAAAAAACATCAAATCGTGTTCAGGACCTTCTAAAACCTATAAATCCCTCCTAAACCGGAAGTCGAAATTTTTCACGAATCAAATACTTTCTTCCTGTAAAGATAGAAGAAAGTAATAACATATGATCTACGGGATGATCATAAGAGAGTGATGAACAGTTGTGATATTTGATTGCAAGTGTGCAAAGCCAAATATGGGAACCTCAACCATAACAACCCTAAAGGATACTTCATTTAATAGAAATTTCGAATCCTATTCCAGCTAAGCAATTTATTAATTGGCGTAACTGAAATGTTAATGTACATATCGAAGCTGTCAAACGAACGTTAGGAAAATACATATTAAAGAGCATAAGAAGAGCCATAACATAAGTCAAACAGCAGACAGTATCACACGTAAAATAATCATTTGCATAGCTGCCAACCTTTACGCTTTCTTCCTACCACTAAAATTTCCTTGTAAATATTGCCTTATTTAATGGTCGAAATCTCACAATTAAACAAGACCAAAATCTCTTCTAAATTAGTCAGTGTTTTTCGACAGTAATTTCTGTCTCATTTAATGCCCATATTACACTTAAATTTACTTATACCTATATTTCAGGCATTATAGTAGCCACTAGTATAGACACTTTTACTACATTTGTTTTACATTAATATATAAAGATTCATGACACTTAACTTTTATTTTAAAAAATCTTTTATCTTTCGTTTTGTACATATTAAAATCGAACATTATAATTTTCATTTCTTTACTTTTCTTAAAAAAACAAACCACATTTTTTTACTTAAAAAGGACATAAATTCCGGTATATCGTTAAAACCATGCCACTTTATAAATATATATTGCATTGTCCATACTCTTTGGCTCTTCTAAATTTTAGTGGTAGCAAAAAAGCGTAAAGGTTGGCAGCTATGCATTTGTATAGTCTACAAATATAAACATTATTTCTAAGCGTTAAGGGATCAATGGTTTTTTTTATTTATTCATTCATTTTTAAGAGCCATTAAAAAAAAAGGTTGCACTGTTAGGAATTTTAGGATGAGAAAATTTTTATTTTACTTTTACTAACAGCTGAACATCTGGTAAACTTTAAAAAGAATGATATTTAGTAACCGCAAAAGAGGTCGAGAAATAGATACATTTTTAAAATGGGAAGGAAGTTTTAATTAGTTATATCTGATGAGGGAGAGTTTTTCTTTTAATTGGGAGATAATTAATGATGTGCGATGATTAGATAATGCCATCACTACATGCATAATCAGGGCTCATGCAAAAGTAAAATAGTGTAACGCAATTATTTTTAAACAACAAGAATTACAGTCATGAGATTAGGCGTTATTTTTAAGAAAAACATTGACCGCTTATAAAGGACTATTAAAAAAAACTATTGTAATTTTTATTAGCCCCCGATATGCTATTTCTTTCGGGCAACAATTAAAGTGTCGTGCCTAAAAAGTAACGTTCCGTTATATAAGCCAACCGTAAAACGAAGCAGATGCATTATTGTACGGTTAAATACTGTTAACCTCCACTGCAATTTTTTAAACTTCTTTTTTGCACCTTCGTATACTAGAAAAAAGTACTTTTAACTGCAATTTGTTTTAAAACTGCATTTCAATTTATTTTTGAGATATTAATTTTTTTGTAGGTTTTTTTTCTGTAATGGTGGCAACTGAAGTACTCCATTTCTGTAGAAAGTAAAGGGAAAACAGTTGGAAAATACTAAATTATTATATCATTTTGTTGCCATTTTCTCATATTAACTGAAAAAAATTGTAATTAAAATACGTAATACGTGCTATTTTGAAAAAATATAAATTAATGATTTCTGATAAAACATGGAACTATTATAAAATATATTTAATTTTAAATATCCATATTAATGTCACAAACAAATGAAAGCATGCGATTCATTAAATAACTGATTTTCTTTGTCGTGTTTATGACATCATTTTTTGCTCGGTTTGAGTATTATTCTGCGATAGTGATGTCCTATGCATACTTTTCTAGATGTTAAGACTGGATCGTAGGTGTGGAGTTCTTTCGAAGATGCAACTACGTCATTTTTAAATAAAATAAAAGCGTTTTTATCAATTCTTAAAACTGAAATTGTTTTGTAGAAGTGCATTATTTTCACTCCAGCCGTTTTCAAATTCTTCACAGGTGGAAATGCTTCCCTTTTGAAAATAATGCAATTGAAATCACGCACTGATAAAACGCAAAGTTTTACAAAAATTTATACAGCCTTTATAGAAGAGCAGTGACCTTTAGGTTAAAATAATATTTGTCTGAGAGTTAGACTAACCAACAGGATGCATTCCTGGTTGTAACTAATCTTGTAGGTTTATTATAAATAAATGAAACAGTTCCTTCTTAACCCGTTCGGGACCGGCACCTTTTACACGAATTTTATTCGTTTGGCACCACTTTTTGTTAGTTATTTGACTTAACTTTATAATTCACAAAAATGTCGCAATTAAACAAGATTAATTTCATCTTTCTTTTCCTTTTTACTAGTATCAAACTGGAGCATTTTAAGCACTTTTTGAGGTGCATATATACACCCATGGTCCCGAACGTGTTAAACATTTTCTCCCTTCGAAATTCGATGGGTTCCACCTCGTAATAAAAAGAATTATTTTTTCTCATCGGGAGCGACACTAAATTCTGAAAAAGCAGAATTCCTGCTTGTATTTGTTTATTCTTTTTTTTTTTTCGCTTTTTATGAGGGATATCTATTAAAATAATATAGTAATGGTGTTGCCAAGATTTCCTTTAGTTTTATTAGATAGAGTGTAAATTAAATAGGACCATTAAAAATAAACAAAACTAATATATGTGAACAAAGAGAGATAAGACTAAAATTACAAGCATTCAATAGAGTTGAGCCCTAGAATCTATATTTATTTGCTTCTCTGCCTAGAGGAAGATAGAAAGCGTAGTGTACTTTCTTTTTAAATGCAATCACTTTATGTAAATTGTTACTTTCAATGGAGCTGGTAAAACGTCTAGGATGAAAACAAATCTTTGATTCGTGCTGGATATATATAGCAGAAAAGGGAATAATTCGTTTAAATCTTTCGCCTTATTTCTTTCTGTTTGCAATACTTTTGAGAAAACAAATAGAGCTGATATTGCAATCGAGTTTGATAAGAAGCCTTTCTTTTGCCACATTAGCTTATTGTAACGGAATTTTTTTTTCTTTCTTTTGAGCAACATTAATTGTAGTCCTGATATTAGACAATTTTTAATATAGCCATTGAAAACTTATAAAGGAGTGTTAAAAAAATTTAATTTTACTTTTATACTTATCTATTCATCCCCCCCCCCCCTCTCTTTCTAAATGTTTCATGAAGAACATCCATTAGAGTAATAAAATAATAGCGTTACTAAGATTTGCTTTAGTTTTATTGGATAAAACTAAATAGGGCCATTATGAATAAAGAAAACAAGTTAGTATATGTGAGCAAAGAGAGAGAAGACTAAAATTACAAGCATCCAATATAGTTGAGTCCTAAAATCTATATTTATTTGCTTCCGTATCCAGACGGGGATAGCAAGCGTGACGTACTTTCTTTTGAAACGCAATCTCTTTATGTAACTTGTTACTTTCATAGCAGCTGGTAAAACAGCTAGGATGAAAAATAATCTTTGAGTCGTGCTGGATATACTCGCATATAACAGAAAAGGGAATTCTGGTTCATTTAAATTTTTCATCTTATTTCTTTCTGTTTCTAATACTTTTGAAAATCCAAATTGAGCTGAATCGTCTTTGACAAGAAACATTTCTTTTGCCAAATTAACTTATTGTAACGGATTTTTTTTCTTTCTTTTGAGCAACATTAATTGCAGGCATGATATTAGACATTGTTTAAGATAAGCATTACAGCTTATAACAGAGTGCTTTAAAAAAAATCCAAATAATGTCTAGAATTTTCGTTAGACCACCGATGATCCACGGATCACCGGTTAACGACCTCTGGTCTAGAATGTTGCACTCCCTCAGGTCATGAGCAGTACGGCCACTGACAACTATTTTTACATTCTGTTCGTACCACGATTTATAAAAATCCCTGCCAGCTAGGCCTGCGTGCACAGGTAGATTTCGATGTTAAGTACTAATTTCACCAGCAAAATCTAAATCAAGATTAGAGATAAACTCAGTTTTAAAATTTTATCTGGCCGCTTTTGACGAGTTTTTAATTTCTTTTTTCCGTAAGAGCTGGTTTTTTTTTGGTTTTTTTTTTTTGTTTTTTTTCAGAATCATGTTAATACAATAATTTTTCCAAAAACACTTCTTTTTACTGTAAGAATTGGTCCTATTAAAAAAAAAAAAAAAACTTGTTAATATAAAAGTTTTAGATAATATTAAGAAGATTTCTAATAAATTTAAGCGGATTTGATATCTTGCGAATTGACGAAGTTATAAATTTTTTTTCTTCTTCCCCCCTCCTCTCTTTTTTGTAACAATTGGTCCTATCAAAAACTTGTCAATGTAAAAGTTGTAAGTAAAATTAAGAAGATTTATAATAAATTAAAGTGTGTTTGATATCTTGTGAATAAACAAAGTTATGAATTTCTTTCTTCTTAAAATCCTATTTTTTTTCTCCCCTTGAGCCCATTTTTAATGATATCAAAAATCTGTTATACATAAATTTTTGGCCCTTTTCATTGAAGTAATAATAACTTTAAACTGATTTGATATGTATTATAATTAAGAAGTTATGGGGGTTTTCTTAGTTTTCTCAAAAACCTTATCTATTTCCATCCCCTTAGTCCGATTTTGCTCATTAACGAACTTGACCGAGATTTGCTTCATTTTATGTATGAGTTTGGAAGAGATCTGTGCAGAATTATGGAAGTTATCGTGTCCATAAAAAAGAGATATAGATAGATAAGGTTTTGAACTGAGGAATGGTTTTGGGTTCTAGGGATCATGATGGGCGTAGATCTGCAAAAATATTTCAGAAATTCCAACATGCTGGTGAATGTAATAGGTAGTATTTCTTAAGAAATCTACCTAAACATAAATTTTACTTTTATACTTATCTATTCCCTTTTTTTGCTCTTTCTAAATGTTTTATGAAGAACATCAGTTAAAGTAATAAAATAACAGCATTATCGAGATTTGCTTTAGTTTTTTTAGATAGTGTATAAACTAAATAGTTCCATTGTAAATAAAGAAAACAAGTATATGAGAGCAAAGAGAGATAAGAATAAAGTTACAAACAATCAATATCGTTGAGCCCTAGAATCTATATTTATTTGCTTCTCTGTCTAGACAGTAATAGCAAGCGTTACATGCTTTCTTTTTAAATGCCATCACTTTATGTAACATGTTACTTTCATTGTTGCTGGTAAAACTTCTAGGATGAAAAAGAATCTTTGATTCGTGCTGGATATGTATAACAGAAACTGGAATTATAATTCGTTTAAATATTTCATCTTATTTACTTCTGTTTGTATTTCTTTTGAAAGAATAAATAGTACTGAAATTGCAGTCATCATATTAGGGTGATTTTTAAGATAAACTGTGCATGCTCATAAAAGAGTGTTTAAAAGAAAAATAATTACTTTTTTTTCCTTTTTTATTCCTTTTTTCAATTCCTACTATTAGTTCACACTCTCCCTATATTTATTTATTTATTTATTTATTTATATATCTTGTTCAAATTTTCAATCGTTAATAAAATACTTATTATTCATCCTATCAAGTTGAAATAAATTTTTTTAAACTTGTACTGGATGACAATTGCTGTTAATACAGTTTTTTCACATATTAATTCATTAATTAAATTTTAATTAATTAATTTTACAAATGTAAATAAGTGCGAGTAGTAAGTCAAAATTACGTCCATTTCTAATCATATCATAATATTAAAATATTTATTTGCTTAAAAGACGATATAAAAACACATTAAAAGTAAATTAAAAACTCTTTATAAAGAGTTTTTAATTTACTTTTAATGTGTTTTTATAACGTCTTTTAAGCCAATAAATATTTTAATATTATGATATAATTAATTTTAGTTTTACATGGGAGACAAAATGGCGGCCATTGGTTATTGAAGCATTTAATGCATCTTCATATCTATAAGGGGGGTTACCATACGGGGGACCCTGTTCTGTCGCCATATACCGCCAAGTTTGTCGCCAACTTGGCGATATATCGCCAAATTTGTCGACCAAAATGAGTCGCCAAAAGTGACGCCAACTTGGCGATATCTCTAATATTTCGCCAAATTCCCATAGAGTTCCATTGTAAACCTACTTGCTTATAGAAAATCAACAAATTGAGATATTTTAATGCATCAAAAACTAATATTAGCTTAAGGGATTAAATTAAGTTTTTCTTTGATGACCTAAGTAGGAATTGACTTTAAAAACAAATTTTTTATATTACTTTTATTTATTTGTTTAATTATTTATATTGCTGTTTCCAAATGTTTTATGGAAAATATCCATTAAAGTAATAAAGTAATAGAACTGATAAGATTTGCTTTAGTTTTTTTAGATAATATGTAAAGTAAATAGGACCATTAAAAATAAACAAAACAAAGATATATGAGTAAAGAAAGAGAAGACTGAAATTACAAACATTCAATAAATTTCAGCCCTAGAATCTATATTTAATTGCTTCCCTGTTTATGCTGAGATAGGAAGTTTAACATGTTTTCTTTTTTAAGGTAATCATTTTACGTAACTTGTTACTTTCATTCGAGCAAGTGAAATGTCTAGGATGAAAAAGAATGCTTTATTCGTGCTGGATATATATATAGCAGAAAAAGGAATTCTAATTCATTTAAAATTTTCTTCTTATTTCTTTCTGCTTGTAATAATACTTTTGGGAAAACAAATACAGCTGAAATTGCAATCGTGATTGACAAGAAATATATATTTAGTCTAATTAACTTATTTTAAGAGATTTTTTTTTCTTTTGAGCATCATTAATTGCAGTCAATATCAGGGAATTCTTAGGATAAACATTGGAAGCTTAGAGAGTTAAAAAAATTAACTTTTATACTTATGTATTCCCCTGTTTTTTACTCTTTCTGGATGTTTCATGAAGAACACCCATTAACGTAATAAAATAATAGCGTTACCAAGATTTACTTTAATTTTATTAGATAGCGTGTAAACTATATTGCGCCATTATAATCAAAGAAAATAAGTATATATGAGAGCAAAGAGAGAGAATATTAAATTTACAAGCACACAATATAGTTGAGCCCTAGAATCTATAGTTATTTGCTTCGCTGTCTTGACAGTAATAGCAAGCGTGACATACTTTCTTTTTAAATGCAATCATTTTATGTAACTTGTTACTTTCATTGTAGCTGATAAAACGTCTAGGATGAAAAAGAATCTTAGATTCGTGCTGGATATATATAGCAGAAAAGGGAATTCTGATTCATTTAAATAGTTCATCTTATTTCTTTCTTTTTTATTTATTTTGAAAAAACAAATAGGGCTGAAATTGCGGTCATGCTTGTCAAAGAAAATTTCTTTTGCCGCAAGGAATTTAAGTTTATTTAACCCTTTAACTGTTTCTGTTTTCGACACAAAAAATTAAAAATCAGAACCTGGCACCACTTTTTTTTTTATTAAAATATTTGGCTTTGTACAATCGAAAAAGATCCGCCATTTAACAAACCAAAGATTAGAGTTAAAATTAAGTGGTACCCAAAAGCTTTTAGTATCGAAGATAGCGAACTCTTTTTGCCTGAGAGGCACTATGGTACAACTGTTAAGGGGTTAATGCAAAGATATTTACAATTTAATTCTTTTTACATGTATCTTAACAATTAAATCATTCATCTATTTACCTAGTTGTCGAGAATTAATACTTCAGAAAATTAATTTTGTTAATATGCGAATTGTACGTATTCGCTCGTACAAAAGTATAATTTTCTTGAAATTCCATTTTATACCAATAATAAAATTTATATGTAACTAGCTGACCTTCACGACATTGTTCGGCTCCGTGGTAATAACCTTTTTTAAACCTCAAATTTGTACCATTTTATATCTTTAACCTATTTTTGTATGAATTTTTATTTTTAAATGAAAAATTTGTGGAAAAAACATTGATATTTAGTGGTAAAAGTGCTCGTAAGAAGAAATGTTCTTGTTTTTTCACTTGGTTTTCGTTTTGGCATTTCATACTTTAAAAATAAATAGTTCTTGTTGTCCGAACTCCTTGAATTTTTGTAGGTTATAAATATAATTGTATTGTAACCGTGCAAAATTTTCATGGGAAAATATTCATATCTAGTTGTCAAAGAAATATGTTTTCTTCTTGCTTTTTTTTTCCTTTTTCTTTTCTTTTTTTTTATAAAATAATAATAATAAATAAATCTTATCATAAAAAATAGTTCTTATCGTCCGAAGTCACTGAAATTTTAATCGGTTTTAAATATAACTTTATCCAAGATCTATTTGAAGTCTTGTGAAGAAATATTGATATCTACACTCTTAAAACGAAAGAGCCAAAATAACTCAAGTTGAGCCGAAATCCACTCATCTCATGATTTGAAAGTCAGCTTCTCATAAAGAGCTGAAACAACTCGAGTGAATGAGTTGTTTTTAAACAACTCATGATTGAGTGATCTCTATTTTACTCATACTTGAGTTAAATCAAATCGTTGAAGGTAAAATCCAGTAGCACTTGAGTGATTTGTAACCAACTCATACTTGAGTGAAATTAAGTCATTTAAGACTAAATCAGGTAGCACTTGAGCTATTTGTAACCAAGTCATACTTGAGTGCAATGGAGTCCCTTTTAGACTAAATCCAGTAGCACTTGAGTGATTTATAATCAATTCAAATTTGAGTGAAATGAGGTCATTTTAGATTTAATCCAGTAGTTCTTGAGCAATTTGTAACAATTCATATATGGATGAAATCAACTCATTTAAGAGTTCATCCAATCTCTTGAGTGATTTCTAATAAAATCATTCTTAAGAGAACTCGCTCAAAATTACAAAAAACTTTGAGCTATTTCTAATCAACTGATTAAATAAAATAATGTCATTTTAAATGAAATTCAGTAACCTGTGACTGATTTTTATCAACGAAATTCAAAATAACACACAATTCTTGCCACATTTCAGATTAAAATAATAAATTTTATACTGTGCTATGGAGTACCGTCAACTGTGCTACTCCATTCTCGAATATGATTTAATCCAGTTGGAAAAAATATTCGTCTCTTTCATTATGAAATTTTATACTATTTTTTCCAGCAAGTTCTTTTTTATCACTGGCTTTAAACTTTTAGATATCTAATCATATTAGAAATTGCTTCATGCCTTATTTAATAATGTGTTTGCTGCATTATTACCCATTTTTAAACTTTATTGAATTTCTAATCATATTAGAAATCTCTTCATTATGCCTTATTTAATTTTGAATGAAAACTTTCAATATTAAAATACTAAAAAAAAATTCTCACTAAAAAATGAAAGTAAATAAAATATTGATTAAAGAAAATTATAAAATAAGGACTTATAAAGGCAATTTTTGGAAATAAGGATTTTTAGAGCAATATTTAAAACATACTTGTATACAATTGTAATATTCAATTCTTGATTTATTAGCTCAGATTTAAATTTCATTTTACTGGCATAAAAACAAATTTATGTATGAGTGTTGCAACATAGATTCTCTGTTTCTTATTGAGGTAAACTGTTTCCTATTTCAATTCAACGGGGGAAAGAGGCGATTGAATCATTATACAAAATTACATAGAACTTGCAGGAATTTTTCATTACTATTCTCGAATCAGACTCTTTTAAACTTTTCAGTTTTAGCATCGGTATTTTCTTAGTGTAATTTTAAAATTACTAAATTTATTAAATATAATAAAAAATACTGATGAGCTCAAAATTGCAAATTTGAAAAGAATATTGAACATACAGTAAAGTCCCGATTGTCTGCTGACAGCACACTCAGTCTCATTTTCCCCTTTCATTTGTTTTACGATATCACTTTGGGGCAAAGTGTTGTTTAAAAGGCAATCAGAAATAAAGAATAGGTGTTTGGATCAGTCATCTTCTGATGATGTGGTGCTAATGTTAAGTTAATGGGATTTTTTCTTTCTTTTCTTTGGCAATTTCAATTTTGCATTTAGATATTTTCCAATATGAGTTCATAGCTTCATATTGGTTTATATAATTGTAATTCTTATTTAATAGTAAATGACTATTTTTTTATTGAAAAAATAATTGTGATTTATAATTAAATAAAAATTACAATTTTAAAAACCAATATCTTAAGCATTTAACTTTTAAAAAAATCTCAAATGTAAACTTGAAATCACCAAGGGAAGGAAAAATCTCAATGAGAGAAATGCATCACAATGTTAAAAGCTGATTGCTCCCCTTAAGATCGTACACCAGTCACTCAAAAAGATCCGGATGATCAGGGTTGGAAAAAAACCGGGCTTTTTTTTTTTTTTTTTTTTTTTGTAAAAAACCAAAAAAAACGGTTTATTTGGTTTAAACCAGGTTTTTTAAAATATAATTTCCTATTGCATACAGATGCATATCTGTTGATAAAATAAACATTTTTGGGATATTATATAAGTAATATAACTTTTGAAAATATTTAAATTAAATAATTACAGTCAATTATATAGAAAATTGAAATCATTTCTAATTTAAAGATTATTAGTAACAGCTATGTCTTATGTTCAAAGTAAACTGCTCTACACAGTGAAACATTGATACCTTGAAAATCGTATGAAGAATCCATTGATTAATAATATAATAATCAATAAACATTTGATGCAGTTTCATGAATATATTATTCTGTGGTTGTTATTTTTTTTAATATCCAAATACTTCTGGTTATTTTGTTTTCTGAGTGATAACTCCAAGTGTCCAAGTCAACATTTTTGCCCATTATAGATTCAGCAACTAACAGAAAAGATCGATTGGTATTATTGAAATGCTAATACTTGCACTCAATTTTTGCAAGCTGTGTTATTCAATTTGATATCTTAAGTTACTCTTAAATTCTTTAAGGATAATCTTCCCCAATCCCAATCCAGAAAATTTTCTTTTGCAACTTAACCAAAATCTTAAAGATCATTGTATTTTGTTAACTGCTGTAAATAATCTGCATTTTTTAAATGAAAATATTTTATGCTAAATATTGAATATTATTTATCTATTTTTTTTTATATTTTCTAATTTCACATGTTTTAAGAGAAATCTTTAGGGTACCATTTATGTTCATCAACACATGCTAATTTTCAGCCCTGTATACAGGGTCTGTTCAGAAAGTAATGAGACTGATTCCATAAAATTCGTTTATTAACCATTTGGGAAAATGGTTATTGTCCTCGTCAGGGTAGGAAATCAAAAGCATATCTGACGCTTTTTATTGGTTGAATCCGCATTTTATTAGTCTTCTGATTGGTCTATGCAGTAATCTGTATTTCACTTTACTTTCAACAGAGATGGATACTTGTGTTGCCACTATGACAAAAAAGTAATCAAAACTACAAAAAAAATTTAATAACTCAGAAACAAATTGAGATACAGCTTTCAAACAAATTGCATTTAAAAGTGCATTTTTTTCTCTATACGACGGTGTAAAAAGTAATATTGTGGGATGTTTAGAAGTTTAAGAATGAAATTTCATTTAAAATTGGTCGTCAGATTTCTTGGAAATCTGACGATGAAAAGGCCTTTTCCCGAACAGCCAATGAAATGCTTGGATAATACGTAAGTTTCAGGAAATATGAATATTCGCAGGCGATTTTTGACGCTTGCAATTTTTACGTGTTTATTAAACACTATTAATGTTTAATTCATGGCGTACGTAATGTACGATCAACTCCGTGCCGTTTTTTATGTCTTAAATTTTAGTCCTCGAAAAAATCATTTTCCAAATGGTTGTTGTAATTTGTTCAATTCCTTTTTTTAAAGATATTTTACAGACACTTAGTATTTTTCAAAATAGTCTCTTCCTGCATTTATATACCGTTGCGAACAGCTCTGCTAACCATTTATGCCCGCCTGGAAATCTTCAACTATAATGCTGTTCAGAACACGCGTTATGTTTTTCTGCAACGTCTTTAGATCGTCAGCTGGATTTTAAACAAGGGAATAGGAAAATGTCCGGCGATGACAGATCGGGCTGAACGGTGGTTGAGAGAGTGTTGCGACCCTGTGTTTTGACAGGAAATGAGTCACATTGCAAGATGTGTTAGACCCAGCTAGACACAAATTTTCCTCATTTGGAGTCCTCCGTGACGATTTGATGCACAATCGATTTTTTTTTTATGTCACATCGTCTCCGCAATCATTCGGACACTCATCATACGATCAGAGTCCAAAAGCGTTTTAATTTTAGCCAGATTATCTGAAGTTCGAGAACTTGGTGGACACCCAGCGCGTTGTTTGTCATCGACGTCCTCTCTTCCGTTTTTAAAGGCTTTGTGTCACCTAAACAATAAACTCCCTATCCTGACACATTGAATCCAACGGTACGCCCATGAATACAATGTCAAAGAATGTTCGAGGAAAACTTTTGGTAAAACAAGATTCCCTCCCATAGAAAATTGCAAATTGTAGCATGGAGTAGATATTTTAAAATTGGATTTTCTTTTAAACATAAGACGAAGTTGCTCAATTTTCATTGAATTTTTATAGAAAACAAACTATAGATTTTATTAATTTGGTTCGATCGGAAAGTCGTATCGTGTTGGAGAAATCAATTTATACCGGAAAATTCTGCCCTATAATTATTAGACATTAGATATCGAAATCAGTGTCTAATAATTAAATGATAGAATTTTCCGGTGCGAATTGATTTTCCCAACACGACACGACTTTCCGATCAACACAATAAATTAATCGCAAATTTTCAATTTGTTATTAGTTAAAAGTTTAATTTTAGGTAAACGCAAAAATATATATGTATAGCCTCCTTAGCTCTGAAGTATCACACGTAATACTTCATAAAAAACTCATATAAAAACTAAACTATTTGATTTTCTTACATTCTTACTTTACTTCTATATAGCTGAATATTTTTTGGCTTTGGATAAAAACCAATAATTGGCAGCACTGATGCTTATTTCCTCATAAAACAAGTGTTATTTTCATCTGAGTTTGCAAAATGCATTTATGATTTTAGGTTTGTCCAAGAAAGTGCCAAATTTTCTTAATCGATTAACTTAAACGCTTTACAAGAAATTTTTTGAGGATTTGTAGAACATTCAATCAATTAAAGGCCTTCAATTTGTTACTATGTATTTTAGGTTATCAATAATAAAATCGATATTTTAAGGGTGTTAGTAATTTTAGATTCGTATTTGTGAACCTAAATTACCAGCCCCTAAAGTAACAATTTCAGAAAAAGGGTTCCTTCTGACATTTATGGTTTCTTTGTGTTTGTACAAAATAAAAAAAATAAAAAAATGTATTCGTAGTGTTATTTTACCTTCGGGTCTGAAGAAGTCAAATACAGTCGGCTCTCGTTAATTCGAAATCGGATAAATCGAATCTTCGCTTAATTCGAACTAAACATGAAATCCCAAAATTTTCAATGGCAGAATAACGTTAAAATTTTTCATTTATTCGAACTCATTTTCTCTTGTCTTCGTTTAATTCGAACTAACAAGAATTCCATTTTTTTTATTTTTCCTTACTTTCACACGGACTTCGTATCCATCAGAATTGTTCTGAATTAGTGCATACATATAATCCCATGCATTTGATATCCGCTTTCTTAGTGCCCCGTCTTGTCCATCAATGACACCTCCATCTCTTCTTCCATTGTGCTTCTTCCTAATTCCTTCTGTAGCATTTGATCCAGTGACATTCCGAGAAATCCACAGGGTTGACATCTGTTGAAGATAGGGGAAACCTGTTTTCAAAAGTGAAAAATGAATGGGACTAAGCAAACAACAACTGGTAATTTTTTTCATATTGATGATAAATAGTGTAACTAATTTCTTAAATGCTAATCTAATTTCAGGCAAGAACTTATTGAACTTAACTGAGAATTATACTGCAATTAATAACAATTTTAAAATGTAGTTGTTTTATACTGTACGAGGATGGTTCAATAACTATTGACCCAGGTGTGTATAAAATATTTGTACTGCGATGGTTGATGTGGAATATTGAAGCCTAATGTCTTAGATGCCTGTATGTTCAATTTCAGAACCGTACCTGCTATATTAACATTTTTTTTTCGTTTTAGGTGCGAGAGATGGCAACTAGCTTGAAATAGGGGGGGGGTTGCGGTAGTTGGATGAAAGGCTGGTTTGGAGCTTATGGGGCCAGACCTGAAGCAGTTCTGTGATAGATTTGTGACAGTGCATGAGACGTTACATCCCTTTGATCCCGAGTCCAAACGACAGTAGCCACGTCTCATTCACTGTCACCCCCACACCCCCTTTCAAGCTAGGTACGACCCTTTATACCAAAAAGGAAAAAAATATGTTAATATGGCAGCTACAGTTCTGAAATTGAACATATAGGCATATAAGACATTAGGCTTATATATTCCACATCAACCATCGCAGTGCAAATATTTTATACACATTCGGGACAATAAGCATTGAACCACCTTCGTATTACAAATTTTTATGTTTTATTTATATTATTTTAATATTATTAATTAGTTTATGTATTTATATCTTTTAATTTAAAATTAAGTCATATTCCAACGATAATAGCCGGAATAAATTAAAAAAATACTATAACATTAATTCCTTTGTAATAATACCCCTTTACATATGCTTTCCTCTCAAACTTTTCATAATTCGAACATTTCTTGTGCTCCCGACGAAATCGAATTAACGAGAGTCGACTGTATATATATTTATTTATTTAACTACTCTCTTAAAAATATCAAAACGCTGTAGAAATATTCAAAATTCATAAAAAGTATGCGGAAACATTTGAAAAAATGCTACTAATATTAAGAAAATTGCTGGATTCATTACTTGCGCGCATTGAAAGTGTTATGCGGCCGCCGCAGAAAGAGTATCGCCGAATTAACTCTCCGTAATATTCTGGAACTCAATACTCAGTACACTCTCTACGTAAATAATTCAACCCAGAAATGGTACGAAGTATGGGAAGTAATAGGCACTTTTTTTTCCCCCCGTACGTGTATGTCTAAGAGAATCTAACTCGTATCTATGCAAAGTAAAAAAAAAAAAAAAAAAAAAAAAAAAAACAGCGATATTAACCTATGTAACTTTTTAAAAAGAAGGCATTTAAAGCAAATGTTTGCATTTATTAAAACATTATAATGCAGAAATAGTATTCTAAAAAATTAAATTTCCAGCTTTTTAGAAACTTATATTTTTATGCCCTATTTTTAATATCTGGTTTACATTGGCCAATATCGTAAAAGACGATATTACTTTTATAACATTCAGGGACATCTATCGACATTCGTAAGAATGATATCACTTTTCTTGCAGGTTAAGATATCTATAGACATTTCAGAGTATCTTACAAAGTGTGTAATCTTAGTAGAAGTGAACGAACAGTTCGGAAGGACCGCCCATTTTTATACTTTATAGTATCAAAGATCATGTAACAGAGTCTGCCGTTAAATTCACACAAAAGAGAAATTTCTATATAGAAATTTTGTGTAGGAATCTATAGTTCTTTATAAAGGAAAAATTCTTTTGAAATTATCTTAATAAAAAACTACAAAGATTGCTTTAGAATTTTTTCTTTAGAACATAGAAAGTTGAGAATTACAGAAATATTGAAATTTATACAGATGTCTATAAAAAAAAAGAAAAAAAACATTCAACCAAGAAATGGTACGAAGTATATGAGTAATAGACACTGTTAATTGTATTTTAATCATAAAATTTATTAGTTTACTGTTGGTATGCAAATAATAAATCATGTAAACGTTTTGAGTAAAACTATTCAAAAAATAGGTTGTATAATGTGCTCTATGCAAATTCACCAGCAAATTGCGAGTATAATGAGGATATGCATAAGATATAATTTAGCAAAAAAAATCTATTATAGTATATGTCTCCATTCAAATAACACGAAATAATATAAAAATGCATAAAGCAAAATCTTAATATCAATACCAATAACCAATGTTTTTGTTTATTTTTAGCGTCAACGTTGTGCGATCAAAACTTGTTAGACTGTAGGTGGACGTTACCATATGTTTCCTCTTCTTCTCTGTCCCCGTCTACCGGATTGTGCGGCTAGTCTTTTATTTAATTTTAGAGTTTTCAGATTTAGAGAAATTAATATGTGTATTAAACGAATGCTCATGTACGTATATTTTTGATTCTATATTAAAATCGTCCTTAGTTTTACATCATTAAAAAAGACCATGAAGCATTTCCAAATTTAATTTTTTTTATGCATTATTTTATTTAATTGAAAGTTTTTTCTTGCAAAAAAAATTATATATTTTATTATAAAACGTGATATAGGCAATTACGAAATGTTTATTTACTATCAGTCATAGTTTATAGTAATTTTAAATAAACAAAAAAAAAAAAAGTTGTTTTGCACGCCCACTATCTTTTAATGAAAGTTTATCAAATGTAGACGGGTTTGATTGTGTTCTAGTATTTTGAATACAGATATTTTAGTAGTGTATCCTTAGCCTTATTCAATCTAGAAAGGTTGCGATTAAATATGGCTAAAATTTCTGTAAGAAAATAGTAGTTTTCAAAATATCAGAACACTATCATCCCTGAGGTATATGCACACCCCTGCGACTTTTAGAGAGAGAAAACTTTATGTTTTGCTTTTTGAGATTAAAAACTTTAAGTTTCACACCAGATTATTTATAAATATATTAGTTTATTAATAAAACATGATGTCTAGCATCGAACGATTTAAAGACACGGGCATTGTCAAACAATGTTACCGTTGCCAAAAGTTTGGCCACTCCTCAGAAATTTGCAATCTCCCTGCTAGCTGTGCCAAATGCTCAGGAGGGCACCTAACCCCGGATTGTGATAAGATCGGTAAGATAACTCCCAAATGTAGCAATTGTTCTGGCCCCCACCCGGCTACTTATCGTGGTTGTCCAAAAACCCCCCAATTTCACAAAAATAACCAAAATTCAAAATCTTCCCCAAAAGATAAACCAACCCAATCTTTCCCAGACATGTTGGCCCAAACAATGGCTAGCTACAATTATGTTAAACCGGCCTCAGCCCCACAAGTTGCTAAGAAAGCCCCAGATACGGTTGCAACTCCAGAACCCAAACCTGAAACTACTAAATCAAACAAAAAAGAGCCAAAAGACCCCGAAACTGCAGCACCTGAACCCTCTAACAGCTCTAATTATTTAACTGATCTAAAAGATATCCTTAAAACTTTTCAGGAGATGAAAGAAATCTTTAAATTTAATAAATTCATTCAATGTTTTCAAAACATAGCCAGACTTTCAAAAAATTGCAATGACCCTATGCAAAGAATATTTATTATTATCAATGCTTTTGACATCTTGGCCACGGAATTTAACTCACCCAATAATGAGTAATTCCTCCCCTTCCTTTTCTTCTTTAATCTTCCTCTCTTGGAACTGCAACTCTTTACATCGCAAATTAAACGAACTTAAACTTTTCATTTCTGATCACCCTCATATTGATGTCATTCTCTTACAGGAAACTTTCAGCCCTACCTTTAATATTAACATTCCTGGGTATAGGCTTTTTCACACACCCCGCTCAGACGGCACCCCGAGAGGTGGCACTGCAATATACATAAAGCACCATATCCCCCACTATCTTTATAGCAGTCCTACTTTTACTGACATTGAATACACTAGTATTGTCATTCAGCTTCCCCACATTAATATTCACTTAGCTTCAATTTACGCACCACCTACTGGTAACTTTCCTGTTAATAGTTTAACTCAACTCTTTTTCCATCACCAACACTGCTTCTTTGTTGGCGACTATAATGCCAGGAGTAGGCGTTGGAACTGCCACGGCAATTCTCCTCGGGGTACCTCCCTTCATAATCTTGTTCAACACCTTAAATTAAGCTTACACGCACCTAATACTCCTACACACATAAGCACGGCGCCTAATACCCATGATTCCATAATTGATCTTGCTATCTCTAAAAATCTTCCCTATCCTATCACCTCTACAGTCATTAAAGATCTTTCCTCTGACCATTACCCTGTCTGTTTCAAAATTGATATTATAAACCCTATTTCTCCGCCTCCTTCCGTGGCCATTGACTGGAAAAAATACCAACCATCTTGATAATCAAGTCATTACTTTTCCCGAAATTAACTCCATAACTGATATTGATGATGCTGTGGATTTTCTAAATTCCAAAATTATTGAAGCCCAAAACCATGCTACCTTCAATACCTTCAAAAACAACAACTCATTCATTCCTCCCCGTTATATTTACAACCTGATTAAACACCGTAACCAACTCCGGCGTCAATTTCAAAATTCTAGAGACCCCTCCCTTAAACCCCTTATCAATAGAGCTAACAATAGAATCAAAAATTGCCTTTTTAAAGAAAAGCAAAAAAGTTGGAATAATTTCCTCAAAAATCTTGCTAGCGAGGATAATTCTCTTTGGCTTATCAAACGTAAACTCAATAAAAAATATTCTCCCATTCCACCTCTTTCGGATAATAATATTAACTATGCATATACTGACCAGGATAAAGCAGACCTACTTGCCAATTCCTACGCTTTACAATTTTCTCCGAACCCAAACCTCGCTAGCCAGGAGCATCTTGACGAAGTTAGTGAAACTGTTCGCAATTTCCTAGCCGTCCCCCCTGATGACCCCCCCCCTACTATTCAGCCTATTGTAATACATAATATTATTAAAAACTGAAAAAACGCAAGACCCCAGGTTACGACAAAATTTCTAACACTGCTCTTAAAAACCTTCCACCCAACTGTATTATATATATTACCCACCTTACTAATGCTATCTTTAAATTTAACTACTTCCCGAAAGATTGGAAACTCTCTATCATATCACCCATACCCAAACCTGGAACTGATCTCTCTAATCTTATTAACTACAGACCTATTTCTCTGCTTCCTTCTCTAAGCAAAGTCATCGAACGTGTCATTAGGACCCAGTTGCAGGACTTTATTCAGCAAAACAACATCCTCATGCCTGAACAGTTTGGCTTTCGCCCAAAACATTCAACCCAACACCAGCTCCTTCGCGTTGTTGAGTTTCTCAGCGAAAAGCTCAACGCGAAGATCCCAGCTGCTGCCATTTTCCTTGATATCGCAAAGGCTTTTGACAAAGTCTGGCACGAAGGCCTTATATACAAATTAATTAATCTAAAATTCCGTGCTAGACTCATACATTTAATATACTCATACCTTTGCGGTCGAACTTTCAGAGTCCGCATCAATAACATATTATCCATAATTCTCTCTATCTTAGCGGGCATCCTTCAAGGGAGCGTGTTGGGCCCAATGTTATTTAACATATTTTTCAATGACATCCCACGCTCATTACTTACTTATTTAGCTCTGTATGCGGACGATACATGTATCTACGCCTCTGCACACCACCCAGATAGTCTATACAGGTACCTGCAGACTCATCTTGAAGACTTCCTTGACTGGTGCGACCTATGGCGCGTTCTAATCAATGAAAATAAAACTAAAGCTGTCTATTTCTCCCGTAAATTTATCTATCCTTCTAGACTAACAGTCAATAACACTACAATTCCATGGTCCGACGAGGCCAAATACCTGGGTGTCATCCTTGATCGTAGGCTCACTTGGAGCAAACATATTCTCTCCGTCAGGGGGAAAGTCGCCGGAGCTTCTCTTGCCCTTAAACCACTTCTCAATAGTAAAACCCTTTCTGTCCACAACAAGCTCATCCTCTACAATTCCTGTATCCCCCCCCTTATTACCTATGCAAGCCCTATTTGGGGCTTTACCTGCAAATCCTCTATGGACAACCTAAGCAAACTCCATAATAAAAACCTTCGCATCGTCCGTGGCGCCTCCAGATATTTACGTAATACCACTATCCGTAGGGACCTGAACACCATCACCCTTAGGAAAAGAATTAAAGACCTTGCAAATACTTTCTATTCTACCGTTTATGACCTTCCAAATGATATTGTAGCAGGGCTCCCTGACTATGACGCCTTCGAGACCCAACATCGCAAACGCCCGAAATATTCCACAATAATGGAATCCCCGTGAGCTTTGTGTTCACCGCATAAGATTGCTAAGTAAATTTTTTCTCCTTTTTTATTTTCTTTTTTATTTAAAAAAAAAAAAAAAAAAAAAAAAAAAAACCTCTATATAAACTTTATTATACAGAAAAAAATATATATATATATATATTGCCCTGATTAGTGCCTTTTTGTTTTTGTAGGCAGCCTTGCTGCCTTCCTTAACCGCCGACCCTGCCCTTGCTTGGTGTGAGTAATTCTCTGAACTAGTGCTAACTTCTATTCTATCTTATTTTTCCCTTCTTTACAGCAGTTTATACTGCAGCTAAACCTATATCCTAATATAATTTCATTAAGTAAATCCAAGTTCTTAATCTCTTTTCTCTTAACTTTTAAAGCATCTATGCTAGTTATATCTTTAGTTTTTTCATTTTATAAGTAGTTGCAAACAACTACACATTTCTTAATTTCCCAATGGCTCTACATTACGTAAGACATCACATTTAAACAGACTGGGCGTAAAGTTGACTTCAACTAGGCAACCCCTTAACCGCTGCTTCACTGTTCAGCACTGTTCAGCATCAACTACGTCAAATAACTTTTGCCAGAGTACGCCATTGCTTATGAATTATATACGAAAATACGAATGAGGACTACACACTTTCGCTCCGGAGAATTGTAGGGGACGCTTTTAACTACTGTGTCTAATGGGGAATTTCCTTATATTTCTCTACTCCTGTGTTTTTTTTAGGTATAACTTGAATGACAGTACGATTTTTGATTTCTTTATTTAGTAAAAAATGGTTCATTGCTATGTTCCATATTGTACTTCCGATTCAAACCCATTCATCATTGTACTTCCGAATAAATATATGCTCGTTAATATGTGCAAAATTTTTGCCCATTATTTTTTAAAATATGGCAAGGAACTTTACAAATGAGGCCAATCCATCTTCATATAAGAATTCTTTATCAAGAAAATTTTTTAAAGTTTACTTAATTTTAATTTTATAATTTTAATTGTATATTTTATTGTAAAAATTCTCAATGTTTGAAATATAACCAAGAAATTGAGCGTGCATATATCTACAGATACATTTATTTATATGAGTATGGTAAATAGACTTACGAATTAATATTTTTCAATTCTGAAAAAAATATTCTGTAATTTCTAACCAGTGTTCTAAACCTTCTGCAAAAGCTATTCTTGGATGAATGGAGTACAGTCATTCAGGGTAACTTTGATCCGCATTTTCTCTATTTTCATGTGCCACACTCTTATTTTAAGAATATCGTTGCAACTAGGGGCACAAAAGAGAAGAAATGATTATTGCGCAATTAACTGCATCATCTAACTATTTTTGTGAAGTACTGTTTTCAAGTTAATTTTGAATGCTGTATTGAAGTTGTTGTAATCCAATTAAATTTTCATAGTAACAGGGGCGTAGCTACAGTGGAGCAGTTGAAGCAAACTGCTCCAGGCGCACGAATCCTAAGGGCGCAAAATTAGAAAGAGCGAAATAAAGATTTGTAATAATATTTGCATATTTTTTTCATTCTTTATCAGATATTATAGATTAACCTTTCTCATGTATAATCTTGCATGCCCATGCTCCTATAATATTTTACCTTGTGTTTAACCTAAACTATTTCGGTTTAAAACTTGTTTTTATACACGGTTAAAAAAAATTACTTCTATTCGCGAAGTTTTAATTTTAATTCATACCATATTGCAGACTCAAGTAACCGAAAAAAAAAATCATTTAAAAATATTGAAATGCAACCGAGATATACTTTATAAATTTCTTCCATAGGATTAGCATTATCGAGCGGGTCTTTTCACGTGAATGAAGTAGTCCCTTAAGTATCAAATTCAGTGTTCCTTAGGACTTGCTTAACGCCTATGCAAATTTACACCACTTTTTTTCGAAAACTATTTTTCCGCATTAAACCATATTTAATAGCAGAATTTTAGGATTAAATAAGGCAAAACATATTTTTCAAAAGCAGTAATGGGAGTTTGCTTAGATCGTAATCAGGCACTGCCCCTCCACCCAAGGTTATTAGACATATAGGTTGGCTCGTCACCAAGGACGCTGCTCCGCCCACTCTCGTTGCTATGAGGGGTCATACGTCACAAGAATCCCAGAAGGACAATTCCCTATCTGCCATAAGAATAAAATAGGAGTTTCGATTTATTAAAAATTGTACAAACTTTCATTTTTCAAATGCTAACACTCACATTTGACAGTTTATTTTACTTGAGTAAACTAACTAAGTAAATTATGTAGTTTATACACTTTTTCTTAAATCTTCATAGAGTTAGTAGGGTTCAAAGTTTGAGGATACGAAAGTTAAACTTGTTAGAAAAATGCCTATTGCATCCTGTTTTAATGTAAATTTAATTTTTATCTCTCATGTAATAGTTTGTATTACCATTTTGGCAACCACGAAGTTTATCTTGCCGTATTGGCAACCCCTCTGCAAAATGTTGCTTCCTGTAAAACGCGGCTAACTGCAAGCGTCATGTTCTGATGCCGCAAATCTTCTTTACCTTATATTAAATCCTTATATCCCAGGTATTTCAAGTTTTTTTCTAGCATGCTGATTATTTATTTCCCTAACACGTTATCAGCACGAATAGCTCTGGTGAGCATTTTGATGATATTTGAAGATTAATCGCATGCTATGACGCCTTTGCACACTAGCTAAGCCTAACGTAGAAGTTGTCCTGAATTACGTTCATCGCTAATGTTTTTGAAGAAGTGTGAAGCATTTTAGCAGTAAGGACTTTAGTTACGTTTTTCAAGTGTGCAAGATGGCTGGTGACGACTATAAATTACCCAAATTAAACGGCGATAATTACCATGCGTGGGCAATACGTGCTCGCGCGATTATGGTACAGAAGAAATGCTGGGAAGTAATCGATCCGGGATATGGTTTGGATCTAACAGACAACGAAAAGAAGAAAAATGATGAAGCATTGACACTTATGTTCTTGATAGTTGAAGACACATTTTTAGATGATATCGGCGATTGCGTCAGAGCAAAGGATACATGGACTGCACTGAAGGAGATGCATACAAAATTTGGATTACTCCATGTGTTGCAACTCATGAAGGATTTTTTCAATATTACGATGAAATCCGGTAAAACTGTCCAATCATACCTTGCCAGACTTATGGAAATTCATCAAAAACTGTCAAATGGTGGGTACGCCTTTACTGACAGGGAAGTGGCTCTGGTTATGCTAATCGGTTTACCGAAATCATATGAAAGCCTAATCTTGAATTTAGAAAAGGATGAAGCAAATTTAACTACAACCATTGTTAAATCCAGGCTGTTAATTGAAGAAAAGAGAATATCAAGAAATACTACCGTTGCCGAAGATCATGAAGAGCGTGCACTCCATACGAAGAGTTTCAACCAGAAGAAACCTATACAATCAAACACCACGAAGAGGTGGCAAGCAAAGAAAGGTGAAGGAAATTTGAAGAAAAACACCAAGTGTTTTAGTTGCGGTGAGTGGGGCCACATATCCAGATACTGCGAAGAAGCCAAGCAAAAAGGGCAAAGTACAGCAAAAACTGCTATAAATCTTAAGAACTGGGCATTATCAGTAAACCTGAAAAATGAAAATAAGTCAAATTTGTAGATTTTAGATAGTGGAGCCACGGAACATATGACGTCCGATAAAGAAAAATATACAAATTTTAAGCCCTATACATCCACTGTTGAAGTTGCGAATTCTGAAAAAATAGGAATAACTGGAATAGGTGATTTAAAATTTTTTATACATGACGAAAGTGAAGAACCCAGTACTGTCACCCTTTCAAACGTGCTGTACGTTCCAAATTTAGGAGGAAACTTGCTTTCAGTTGGAAGAATTGAAGAACGGGGATTTAAAGTTGAGTTTGCAAATGGAGAAGCCAAAGTAACAGAGAAAAATGATGAAACTGTTTTTATTGCTAAGAGAAAAGAGAGACTTTATGTCGTCGAAGAGAAACAATCCATAGCTTATGCTGCAAGAACTTCTAGTGAAGAATTATGGCATCGGCGTTTGGGACACATTAATTACAATGATTTGAAAGGGTAGAATATAGGTTTTAGTTGCAGTAAACATGAACTTAACCCGAAGCAAGAAGAACTTTGCTCTGTGTGTATACAAGGAAAAATGAGAAGACTGAGATTTCCCAAAACTGGTCATACAAGATCCAAAGATATACTGGAGATAATACACTCTGATGTGGCTGGCAGAGTCACTCCATCATCGTTGGGCGACTCAAATTATTTTGTTACATTTACGGATGAATATTCACATTATACTAGTGTATACCCTATGAAGACGAAAGATGAAGTCTTGGAAAAATTTGACGAGTACAGACGTATGGCAGAAAAGTTTCATAGCAAGAAAATAAAAGTTCTAAGGAGTGATGATGGAGGTGAATACAAAAGTGCAAGATTTGACAATTATCTTATTAAATTTGGAATAAGAAGACAACTCTCAGTGCCAGAATCGCCCCCAACAGAATGGCATTTCTGAGCGTATGAATCAGACTCTAATCAACACCGCAAGATGTTTGCTCATAGAATCTGGTTTAGATGCAACATTTTTGGCTGAAGCAGTGTCCACAGCAGCTTATCTTCGAAACAAATGTCCCTCTGTGGCTATTAAAGGAAATATTCCTGAACGATTATGGACTGGCAAAGAAGTTACCTCAACCAATCTCAGAGTTTTTGGATGTAGAGCATGGAGTCATGTACGCTGCCACTCGCGACATAGCAAATTAGTGCCTAAAGCCAAAGGATGTGTACTTGTGGGATATCCTGATGGAATTAAAGGCTACAAATTATATGATCTGAAGAATAGAAAATTCTTTATTAGCCGAGATGTAATATTTGAGGAAAATATTTTTCCTTTCAAGACCAAACTCACTGACACAAACATTAGTGGCAAAGATTTTGTTACACTTCACATTGAAAATGAAGAAGTGTTAGAAGACGACACCTATCAACCAAAAGTCCAAGAATCACACATAAATTCAGAACAAATTTTAGATACTAACAACTTAAATGAATTACCAATTGAGAATCATCGTGTAGAATATTCAGACACACAAGCAAGAGATTCCAATAAGTACAATGAAGAATCCCCAATTCAAAACACAGATCAAGATGAAAGTGCAATGGAAGAGGAAGAAATTGACTATGCAAATGACACTACAGCTGAAGAACAAAGTATATCTTCTTGTGACCAACAAGCCAGAAGAGTGACAAGACCTCCAAAATATTTAGACAATTATATCTTGTACAATGCAAAAGAAATGAAAGTAAAAGATAAAGTTCCAATGACAGTTGCAGAAGCTCTGTCATCAGATGAAGCAAAAATGTGGCAAGAAGCAATGAAGTCTGAGATTGAAAATCTCCAAAGAGCTCAAACTTGGGAACTTGTACCAAAACCACCAGACACAAAGATCATTACATCAAGATGGATATTTCGCAAGAAGAAGGATGAGGTTGGAAACTGTGTAAAGTTCAAGGCTCGCCTAGTAGCCAGAGGATATTTACAGACTCATGGTATCGACTTTCAACAAACCTTTTCACCAGTTATAAAGTTGAAATCAATTCGTATATTGTTGGCCATTGCTGCAGAAATGAACCTTGATATCCATCAAATGGACATAACAGCTGCGTATCTGAATGGTACTTTAGATGAAGATATTTATATGGCTCAACCAGAAGGATGTGTAGAAAAAGGAAGAGAGCACCTTGTTTGCCATCTCAAAAGAAGTCTGTATGTTCTTCGACAGTCTGGCCGAATATGGAACTCCTGCTTAAATGATTTTTTGGTTCAATATGGACTTCAGAGATCAGATGCCGACCCATGTATATATTACAATTGTGAAAGAAGCCTTATTATTGGAATATATGTGGACGATCTCCTCATTGTTGGAAAACTACCAGATATCAAGAAGTTTAAGCAAGAAATCAAAAAACAATTTAATGCAAAGGATCTAGGCCCAGCTAGTCAAATTTTATCGATGAAAATAAGCAAGAATGATGATGGATCCATCACATTAGATCAGTTTGCTTATGTAACAGAAGTTCTTGAAACTTTCAAAATGTCTGAAGCCAAGCCTGCTGCTACACCACTAGATCCAAACATAAAGTACAAAAAGGTTGAAGACCATCAGTGGGAAAACATAAAAGAAGAGAGTAGCAAGATACCATACAGACAGGCAGTTGGTAGTCTCCTTTATCTAGCATGTGGGACTCGTCCTGATTTAGCATATGCATCAGGTTACATGAGTCAATTCAACGAAAGACCAAGTGAAGAACACTGGAGAGGAATTAAGCACATACTAAGATATCTAAAAGGGACTAAGCACAAGAAGTTGAAATTTATTAAGACTGGAAAAGGATTACAAATTTTTTCAGACGCTGACTGGGGAGGCGACAGGATTGATCGAAAATCCTTTAGTGGATACATATTTTTATTGGCAAATTCACCTGTCTCGTGGTCAAGTAAAAAACAGACCATCACAGCATTATCTTCGACTCAGGCCGAATATGTGGCAATGTGTCATGCAGCAAAGGAAGTGATATGGCTTAACAATTTACTGAATGAAATTTGTGAAGTTTTTGTGTCCATACCCCAAACAGTGTTTGTCGATACCCAAGGTGCTATGTTTATAGCGAAAAACCGTGTTACCTCAGAGAGAAGTAAACACATCGACATCAAATACTTCTTCTTGAGAGATCTAGTGCATAACAAAATAATCAAATTTGAACATGTGCCATCGCAAGAAAATTTTGCAGATTTGATGACGAAGCAAGTATCTAAGAAAACTCTTCAAAACTTGAACTGTGGAATGTACTGATGAGGATTCAGATAAACTTGCAGATTTTTGTCTAAGGACTGAAATAAGATTTATAAATTTCTGTTTACATTCCCAGATATTTGACTTACCATCCTACCAGTGTAATAGGCAAGGGGTGTGTTAGAAAAATGCCTATTGCATCCTGTTTTAATGTAAATTTAATTTTTATCTCTCATGTAATAGTTTGTATTACCATTTTGGCAACCACGAAGTTTGTCTTGCCGTATTGGCAACCCCTCTGCAAAATGTTGCTTCCTGTAAAACGCGGCTAACTGCAAGCATCATGTTCTGATGCCGCAAATCTTCTTTACCTTATATTAAATCCTTATATCCCAGGTATTTCAAGTTTTTTTCTAGCATGCTGATTATTTATTTCCCTAACAAAACTTACATGGCAAATTTAAATTTATAGCTTCCCAAAAAAATCATCCGATTGATTTTTTTTTCCTTTTTTATTAAGATGCAATGAGTGGGCCCAAACATAATCTAGGCATTCCTTTTATTCAAAAACACATTTATATTTATAAAAATTATTATTAATAAGTGCATATTCAAAAATAGGGTAGATGCACCAGTTTTGGCCACTGTACCAGTTTTGGCCACATTGGATCAATTTGTCCAATATTTAGCCTGTGAATTAATGCTAACAAATAATAGGCATTCTTACATTTTAAGCAAACTCTCTTTTATCATTTACAATATCATTTGTTTATTTTTTGATGAAATATGACTTGCAAAAAAAAATAAATGTGTGAAACTGTAGTGTGTGCTTACATGTATTAAGATTTTTGCTTAGCTGACAAGTTTTCAGAATCTTTCAACATTAGGCACTTATTGGGTTCTATTTGTTCTGAAACAAATTGCTATTAGGTTTTATGAGGTAAGATTTCTCTCTACTGCAATTTTACATTTAATTTAATTATTTTAACAGTATAATGGGGGGTGGCCAAAACTGGTGCATTAAATTTGCTATATGTACCAGTTATGGCCATGGGGGTGGCCAAAAAGGGTACAACATTATGTTCCACTTTTGGCCACATGATTCATTATAGAGGGAATTTTAGCCATTTAATAAATTTAAGAACATCTGGAAAAATCAATTTAATTTTGTTTTATATAGTAATGGCTTCAATAATAATAATAATAAAAGCAAGGCTAATGGCAGTTCTTATAAAAGAGATTTTGTTATTCTCTGTCCAATAGATAATTCACTTTAGAAAGAAGGATATTGTGCTAGTCACTAAAGAATGATATTGCTAAAGAAAATATAGTATATTGTGTTTAGTATTGATAAAACAAAACGGGAGGCGATATGTAATGTTTAGATGTGATAAATAAACTAAAACATAAATTTTGAAAGATTTTACAACTTATAAATTAAAAAGTTCAATAAAATTATAGCATGATTTAATTGCTTGTATTTTTCCTAAAGAAATGGAGAAGTTCCATAATTTTTGCAATATTTCAGGCACACGGATTTAGAAATACTAAATATTGTGAAAATCTTTACTAGAGATATCTAAATACAAGTAAGAATGTATTTCACATTATTTAAAAAAAACAGGATTCCTTTTACCAAGCTTAAAAGAGATTCTGTGCTATTAACAAATGGCCTAGAGGGAACACTGCTCTAAGATAGGAAGTAAAATTAAGGCCATTCAAAATGTAATGCCAGCACTACAAGCTAGCAAAGTTTTGGAGTAACCCGTTCTTGCCTTACATCACAAGTTTGCAGGACGGACGCCACTTTTCTCTAATAATGTTGAATCTCAAGTAGTAGATCTAGGTACTAGGAATTGAAATTAAAAATCAATTAGAAAAGTGAATTTTAGATATTGTCAGAATACTATTTCCTATAAAAATGGAATAACTTTTAAGATTCTGCCCAGAAAATTGTAGCCGGCAAGATAGAAACTCCATTTCAAGATGGAAGACCAGGTATGATTTGCTTCTGAAATCACACCCTAAAATAACTTGCAAAGAAGCAAGGTATTTAAATAAAGCACAAGCTAATATAAATCAAAAGATGATTTCATAACTTTTTGATGAAAATGAAACAAAAAACAGAAAATGCTTTCAAGAAATATAACTCTTTGATGAAGATTCAAGTGTTCTAAACAAGTCACAATCCATGAATAATTATAAAACTGATTAAATAGTTAATCTTTATGTCCTATAGGCACTGTTGTCCCTTTTATTAATCAAATTTAAATATATTTTTTGTTTTTTAATTGAAATTTTCAGTTAAAATCAACATAAGTATATTTTATTTGATGTTTTTATCAATTCACAAAGAAATTTGCAAAATTCTCTTAATACAGCAAAAAAATATATGTGTGGTAAAATAGATGTTGCATAAAAATGCTTTATTTTTACTTATTATCAATTAAAATGTTTGTTAAACTACATGATATTGGAGTGGCCAAAACTGGTGCATAGAAATGGCCAAAACTGGTGTAGGGATGGCCAAAACTGGTACAAATTGGAATAAATTACTTGATGAGTTATTACTCACAACCTAAAATATTCTGTAGAAAGTCATTATAGTTAACAGAAAGACAATTAAATTTACTAAAGAATGATGTTATTATGATTTAATATGCTTCAATCGATCAAGAAATGTAAAATTTCTATTTCAAATTTTCTCTAAATGTGGCCAAAACTGGTACATCTACCCTACTAAGGTATGCAACTCGGACTTACCAGATTAGTCCATAAATAAAAATAATTTTTTAAATCGAAAACTCTAAATAGATTTTTTACATTTAATATGTATGGCTGCTACATTTGAGTTTTATTTATAGTATTTTATTTATTGATGAAGTTTTAATGTCGTTATGTAATATTAACCGAAAATAAATCCTGAACTATTTATAGTGTTTTAAGTGCAAACGGATTAAAGTTTCGTAATCGGGCTGTACGCGATGAACATAGATTTTAGTGCAAATCATTCTTAAAAAATATTTTAAGAACCACACAAAAATAAATAAATAAATAAAAATAAACGAGGAAATTGAAATAAAGTTTTCAAACAAATTCTGTTTCAAAGAACTTTTTTCCCCGATTCGGCAGTGTAAAAATTGAAATTGCTGCGATGTTTAGAAGTTATATATCTCTCTCTATATATATATTAGTAAAAGTGAAACTTATTGGTCAGGTGGCCACTGCCAATATGATGTAAATATTACTCACGATAACTTAAAAATTTTGTGATATAAAATTCTAAAATGATTCTAAGTAAACAGAAAATTTAAATTTCACAATGGAGATCGTGCATCAAATAAAATAAGAAAAACTATTGTGTAGTTGTCTTTATTATAGAAAATAAAATGCTTTATGTTGTGATTAATATAATATGTGAATGCTTGAAATATTGTAAATATGCTTTTTTTTTAATTTATGGTACATTATATTTTTAACAACAACAACAAAAAAATCATGTTGTTATTAGTTATTGAAAGCGCTAATTTCTCCTCCCCTTCATTTGTATCAGCCTTTGCACATAGCTAATTCTTGGTTTTAAAGAGCCCTGTAAAATTGCACTATGTATTTTTCGTAAATATTTTTTTAAAGAGTAATAATTTCATATGTTGTATACATTTTTTTTAAGTTTTTCACAATTTAAAAATATTTAAAATTTTATTAGGCTTTATAAACGTAATTCTGAGAAGTTACTGTTTTGTTCTTTTCTAATTTGTAGAAATTATTTATTAAAACATACATTTTAATTAAATGAATTAAAGCTGCAACCCACTATTTTAATAATTTAATAAATAATCTAAAACAAAAATTTGGAAATAGGCAATTCATATTTAATATATATATATATATATATACTAATAAAATAAGAGAGAGAGAGAAAATAATAAGAGTGCAGCTATAATTTTTTTTCCTTCCAAAATTGTTTTATTTATTTTTCCCTCCTGCGTCACTGTAAAGATTTTAAAAATTAATAATTTTCTTTCCATATAGTTTTACAAACTAAGGTCTCTTATTTCTTTACACGCGAAAAAAAAGTATTATTAATTTTTATTCAATTAGAATTGTATAGCAATTAACTGCATAGAGCCATAGAGCTAAGGCAAATTTCGACCCTAGTTTCGTTTCTTGGATTCTTGTGACGTAGCTGGGGGAGAGTCCTCCGATTGGAGGAAAACTTAAGAGCCAACCTGTATGTCTAATAACCTTGCCCTCCACCCACACTACCATCTGATATCACATATTAATAGTCAATAAATTTTTGAATTATATAAAGAAAACAAAATCTCCAGTTACTTCACTCAACTTTCCAAATAGTTTAAAGAAACGCGTTGATTTCAAAACAGTATAACAATGAATAAAAAGTTAGATCCTAATTTTATACAAGGGTGAAATATTTCCACTGGTGATATAGACCTCCTGTTTTAAAGAAAATGTGAATTTTCATTTATAAAGATTAAACATTTTTCTAATGAAATAATTTTCAAAAAACTTTCATTCCACCCATGCTGAAACAATGTCTATAAATTTAAAAAAAAAGAAAAGAAAAAATAGTACTTTACTAAATTAAGTCCCATTCTGGCAAGCTCTAGACTGGCTCGAAGGGGGTTGAGTTGAGTTGATTTTTGACGGCCAATTATCTACACGAGGGATATAGGCCCGGGGGGAGTGCCCTCCGTGGGGGTCTTTCTAAGGGAACCTAATCCGTATTAACGCATGGAAGATCCACGGCTCGAAGAAAACCACGAAAACTCCGAACGATTAGGCCGACGGGCGCGATTGGGATCGAACCCAGCACCTCCCGTCTACCAGCTTCGAGAGCAGAACCTCTCGGCCACTGGTGGGGCTTCTGGCTCGAAGGGTAACCGACCTGCGGGTTGGTGTGCTCTAAACCAGGTAAAGCTGCGCCCTCCCTCAGGTAGAGCAACAAGACAAATTTTACAAAATTTGCAACAAGCATTAGATAAGGAAAGTCTTAAATTATTTAATAATTTTTAAAAAATCCTTTTTTATGCATTTTTTTTATTATTAATCTTTTTTTTTTTTTTTTTCTTCTTTTTTTTTTCATCTTTGCAAAGCGAAGAAATGATTTTTTTGTTGTTGTTGTTTCAGAGGACTTTTAAATCGTTTAAAACCTAATGTACGTATGTTCTGTAATTCTTTCTGTTACGTAAGGCGACATGATCTTCTACAAGAATGTTCAGCCTGTCTGGCACAAAAGAGCGTCGCCTATATTTTAAAATATATATAGGTATTATTTTTTTAAGTTTTTTTGTAAAATCATTTATTATTTGTTTTAAATGTGTAGGCTTCGTGTATTCGTACAATGCTGTGATTTTAATTTCCCCTATATAAATGTTTATTATATGGATTTTTGGGCTTGTGCACAAAAATATTTATAAAGAGTATTTTCTTAAAAATTACATTTTAAGAGCCTACTTCAGTCAAATGAAAAGACGCGTTCGCTAATGCTAATCCTACGGAAGAAATTTATAAAGATCCCAGCAAAGAGAAAATTGCTGGCCAGCAGCAAGATAGGAGCTGGCAATGATGGAGACGTGCTGGCTGATGGTCTACCACTGCATGACCACTGCCGGACAGCTTCAGTCAACTTTGCTGTTGGAAATCATCAGATAAAATTCTGGTGGGCATCCATTTTATCTCATACGCTGGCCCACCACTACATGGAAGTGCACGAACTTTTGCCGTATTAGTGCTGGGAGCCTTACGCTAGATGGCGCTGCGAATATCGAAGACATTGAGTATTTGAACACAAATCTGAAATGATTAAACACAATTTCAGCTGTGAAGCTAATTTTTTTTTAACTGTAAAAAATATAGCACCACTGCCACCAACAAAATAAATAAGTAAATGAATAAATAAATAAATTCTTTATTTCAACACACTTTTTTTTTCTCCTTAAATCTAGTTTTAGTAGGTTACAAACGATTTCGGTTTTCATAATTTACGCAGTTCAGAATCAATAATAAAAAAAAAGCGCATAAAATACATAGAATTTCTATACAGTAGAATAATTTCTATACCAGTTTAATGATTGGGAATGTAAATCACAAAAGAAACAAACTTGAAACAGTGTAATGAGAGCTTGAAAACTACGAGCAGTCGTAGCGTACGCTGAAAGCTCTTGTTCATGTCCGATCACGAAACCCAAGCAGCGTCGAGCGCAGTTAGTACTTGGGAGGTTAACCACATGGAAACCGCTGAAAGTTCAAATATTTCTATAGACATTTCTATTATAGACACTTCTACAGATATTTCTATAGCTCTTGGTGAAACTAGCTTATAGAAAAAAGATCCATAATTATATAATACTTCGTTTTTTTTATAGAATTCTACAAGAAATTTTTGTAAGGGAAAGGGCTGGGCCAGCAAAGGAATAGCAGTGAGATAGGTGCTAGCACTGCAGGAAAAGTGCCGGATTGAAGTAAAGTGATGGCATACCAATGCTGGCCTGCTGTTGGCCATCATTGATGGGCCAGCTGCATTCGGCTTGGACACTTTTCGACAGGTTTCAGTAATGGCACCCTTGCACTTTACCGCTGATGGCACTGCTGGCTGCCATCTTTTTTCCAGCTGATGGCCCACTGTCTCTTTCTTTGCTGGGATATCTCGGTCGCATTTCAATATTTTTAATTGATTTTTTTTTTTTTGTATTGGATAACTGTGATCGATCTGAATGCAGGCCGTTGTTTACCTTTTCGATTTCCTTTACAGGTATTTTTTATGAGGACACTTTCATTTTCGGAACCAGTTTCGAAAGTAAAAGCATCCTTATAAAAAAAAATCTGCAACCAAAATCGAAAAAGTAAAAAACGGTCTACATTTTGATCGATCTCAGTTATCCAAGACAGAAAAAAAAATAAATAAAAATAAAAATCATTTAAAAATATTGAAATACGACCGAGATAGCTTTATAAATTTCTACCATAGGATTAGCATTAGCGAACGCGTCTTTTCAGTTGACTGAAGTAGGTTCTTAAGCCCTTGGGGACGAGCGACACGTATTCGTGCAGGAGGATTAAACGCTCAGAATCCTTATTTTTCCTCACCAGTAAAATTTTACTGTAAAATTTGCCTTGTTTAATCAGCGCATTTTCTCGGTTCAAGAAGACACAAATTTCTATTTTTAAAAAGCGGTGACAAAAGATTAAAAATTTCGTAAAAGGCTCCCGTCCCGAAAGGGTTAATATGAAAATGAGACTGTTTCAATATTGTCTATAAATGTGACAATCAGAACGATTGTCAGCTATTTTGTATATACGTTAAAACATGACTATTCAACTCGGCGCCCTTTGAATGTTCTTTTTTGTGCCCCTTCGATTATATCCTGTTGACAGAGTATTTTTAAATACAGTACATTCTGCATAAGATGGAAATTTGTCTTACATAGAGCTTTAGAAAGAGTTCATTATATAAAAATCTATTTTAAAGATACTTTGCTTTCGAATCAAATTAATGACATTTACACGTTTCTTATATTACTAGCAGCATTAAAAAAAATTTATCCTCCCGCGGCAAAAAAAAAAGTTTAAAATAGGTTTAATTAATCAAAACATTCTTCACAAATTTCGCATTTACATTTCAATATTTTAAAATGATATTTTTTAATTGCGTGGAATAAATGGTCGATAGCCAAACGTTATTTTTATACTATTTCGATTTTTTTATATATAAGGATACTTTCAAATCCAATTCCGAAATTGAAAGCATCCCCAGAAAGAAAAACTGGAATGGTAATGGATATTATAGATTTTTACTAGAAAGGTGGTAAAATAATGAGTTTCTAAAATGTTGCATCCAAAATCTGCGTTGACAGTTATCCCTACATCCAGTGGCGGCTCTTCAGAGTTTCACAATTACTTTTCTACAAGAATAATGGTATATACAATTTTACTTGTTTCAATTGTGGGATTTACTGCGATTAAACGCGGAAATTTTTTTAAAATTAAAGTACTGGTAGTAAAGTTATTGTGAACCCCTTGTCATGCCGCCACTGTCTGCGTGATGAAACGTTGTTGTATAATAAGATGATCGTGAGCAATAAAAATTATTTAATTGAGATATAAGAGAAAATCTTCATCAGTTATCGTTCGTCACAGAATCGCTGGTTGAAAAATTGTTTAGATACCAAGCCCGTCGGCCGATTTCTTCGAAAATTAAAACCTAACAAAAGCGCACACATACATATTGAATTATTGTAAAAAAAAAAAAAAAAATGTGAGAACGGATTCAGAGTATTTGAAAATGTAAAAATATACCATTGTTTCAATTATTTTAATTACCTTTTTATTGTGATTACAACGCTTTCCAATTTCCTTCCTTACATTGTATGTATATAGAAAATAAAAATTACAATCTTGAGTAAAATGTAAGCGTTTCAATCAAGGTTCTTGCTGCCGATCTCCACCGCGCCGCCAGAATGTTTCATTTGGCAAGAAAAGTAAAGATTGAAATCGGCAAATTGCAAGAGAGTTTTTTCCTTTCGGCGACAATCTAAATGATGCTGTACGATTAAACATTTTCTGTGTAACTCATAATTTCCGTTTTGATAATCTTAAGTGTTTCACGACGAATCTATTATTACTATTATTTGAATTTGGTTAGTTTTTCTTTAGCGGTTAGCCAATCTGCTCAGATAGTCAAAAGCCAGTGAGAACCCCGGTGTTAACTATTATCGTTGTCAGTTGGCTAATTTTCTAAACCATTAGCTGTAGAGATATAGTTCCAATAGTAAAAATGTTTCAAAGTTGTTCTTCATCCTCTTAAAAGTAATCTATGTCAAAATAGTTATTTTTTAAAAGTTACGAGGTTTAAATTTTTATTCGTTCCCAGGGTTCTACAAGTAACATTTAGAAAAATCTTCTCCGTACTTTAACAGAAGCAAATAAAAATTCATTTTTTGTGCGACCAAAACTTACCGAATTATGATACTTTGAATTTTGTGGAATTTTACTATTTTCTGGCACTAAAAGGAGAAGAACATGTTTCATACATATGCAAAAAGTAAAAAAGAAAAAAAAATAAATTTAAAAAACATTGACTTTTGTGTGTTTTTTATTAGTATTCATCAATGCTTCAAAACACTTGAAAAGAAAAACATATACTAAGGGCGGCAGATTATATTGGTGACAAGAGGGCGCAACGTTTTAAATAGTCCATGGCGCATTTAAAACGAAAATCCCGGTTGAATGTTGAGCAGAAAATGTTGGTAGGTATTCTGTACTTAAAGATTTATAATTCATTTCATTATTTCTTTTTATTTATTTGTACTTAATAAGTTGTTAAAATACTTTGACTTTCAAATAAAAGTAAGGTTTTAAATCAAATTAAGAATAGTATATAAATTTTAAACTTCAAAATAAAATTGCGCAGAACTTTTTCGAGTGGCAAGAGGGCGCACAAACTTTACTTGCTCCAGGGCGCTGAATATGTAGCTACGCCACTGCATAGTAAGTAACAATATATTCATTTATCAGACATATTATTATCTAAATGTTGTAAATTTGTTAATATTTTGTGATTATTTATTTATTAATAGTTAATAAAATGTAAAATAAGAAGGCACTAGCATTTTACCGCATTTTCAGGGTAACTTTGAGCCGGCTCAAAGTTACACTGATGCTTATACTTTACTGATTATAGGTGCTACTGTCGAAAATTTCCCATATTTGCACATATATTTTTTATAAATGCCGAAAGTGTGCATTAGATATAACATGTAAATATTTTCACAAATATGTGTAAAATACATAAAATTCATTTAGAGGCGTGATTAGGGGCGGAGCTACTCAAATTTGACATTTCATACGTTCGACGTTTTTTATTCTTGTTTGAATAATACTAGTACTTGTATGTATTACTGTAACTATAGATAAATTATTGAGTTAAAACATTGAAAATTGTTTTTCACTGCATTTTTATGTTTTATATGAACAATAAACAGGTTTTTTTTTTTTTTTCTAAATGTTCATGATTCTCTTCTTCCACTTTTCTTATCCCTGATATTTGTTGTAGTGTCATTAATTATACAAAGCTTGTGATGTTGGGAAATGTAAATTCAAAGTCTTTACATATCTGAAAACATTTTTTGGGATTTAAAGGTGTCCTAACTATAATACTTTTTTTTATAATGAATTATTTTAGATAATATTTATCATATGGTGCAAAGTTACCGTAAATGGCTGGGTAACTTTAAACCAGGCTAAAAATTCATTTTTTACTGCTTTTATCCTTATTATTCCTTAATTTTTGATAGTCAAACAATAATTTAGGATCATTTCTCCTCTTTTATGCCTCTAGTTGCAACAATATTCTTAAAATAAGAGTGTGGCACATGAAAATAGAGAAAAGGCGGATCAAAGTTACCCTGAATGACTGTACTTTTTCTCACACACGTGTGGGTGAACAGGGATCATTCTGGCTTTAAAATCAGAGCCACGATCGGAAATATTTATGTTAGGGGGGTCTCAGGACTCTTAAAATTAGAAAAAAGGAAAAATAATAGACCATTTTCAACATTTAATGTTTTAAAATGTATTTGATTTTAAGACACAAATTTTATTGGGATGAAAGATATTAGTATGTCTTTTCATTTAATGTATTTAAAAACATTGCAAGATGCAGAATTAGCATTCACACGGGGCTCCAAATTTGACGAGCAGAAAATCGGCATAACATATTACGCGCATTATTGCAAGATAAATTTTGCAACTAGAACGAAAATTTTGGTGCCTACTTATACTTCAGATAATAATAATTACCCTGAACTTAAATAAATTTGTATTTAAAGCATTTTTATATTTTTAATACAAAGTTGTATTTAGATAATGCAAAATTTAGAAAATTTTAACAGTATAATCTACTAAAAAAATATTTTTTTGAATAATAGAAAGGAAATTTTAGGTTCAGTTTATACAGACTAACATGAAACATACGTTTCTAAAATGTCATGAAAAAAATCAGAAGTTTTTGAGATATCGTGCGCGTTAGTGATGGGCGATTTCGATTTTTTTAATCGATTTAATCGATACTATGGCCAACTCGATTTAATCGATACTATGAATTTTTTAATCGATGTCTCTAAGACAAAATAAGGTAATATCATTTTCATTTTCCTTCAAAAATTGAAGATAAAGTAGTTGGATGTGCCAATCCCAAAACTTTCATCTGCCTCATAAATGTTAAAACTTCAAAATTCGCTATCACAGTGTCAAATTTAAATGATAACATATGCGCATCATGAGGATTAAAAAAGGATAGGTTCGTTGAAGTATGTGCATTTTAAAAGAAAATATAAGCATTGCATTTTCTTAACAAATCATTGAATTTCGGCCCACATCCTCTTAGGCTAATGTCAGACGAACGTCTTTTTGCCCGCTTTTTTCGCTCTTACGCCATCCCTACACCTTCGCTAGCATGTGTAGGGACGGTGTAAGAGCGAAAAAAAAGCGTGCAAAAAGACGTTCGTCTGATATTAGCCTAGATGTCCGCAACGGAAAATCCCAATTCAAAGAGCATAAAAGCGGCAGGTGTTGGGCAGTATACACCCAAGCCCAATAAGGATCTATTTATCTGAAAGTGTAACAGAATATGAAGTTTGATTAAATTCCGTGCATTAGTTTTGAGATGTGGCTATCACAAATATCATGAAAAAAAAAAACAGTATAGCAGCGCAGCCTGTTACATGATTAACACGAAAAACTCAGGAACAACTTATGTCAATGACGCATAATATTAAGTTTGTTCAAATCCCGGTCATTACTTCTTGAGATATTATCGCTAATATCGTGTAAATTCTGAAAAACAGTGTTAAATTCAGGGGCTGGTACGGGTGGACACCCCCCCCCCCCGAAACTCTAGAATGTCCCTCTCCAGAACCATAGAAATCCTTCCCGGGGAAAAATGTCTGAATTCAACACTGCTCAAAAAAGCAGCATGGCCGCACAACCTGTAATATCATTTACAAGAAAACCTAATCATGAACAACTTATGACAGAATATTAAGTTTGATGAAATTCCATTCATTAGTTCTTGAGATATGATCCCTAAAATCGTTTAAATCCAGAAAAACGTATTGAATTCCGGGGGTAGCCCGGGGGGACATGCCCCCCCCAGAAGGTTTGAGATTTTATGCTTAATGTACAAAAGTCCAATCCCTTCCCCTCTGAACTGTCCCTCTCTGGATCCGCAGAAATCCCTCCCGGAGAAAATTGTCTGAATTCAACACTGCTGATAAAATCTGCATAACAACGCCCCCTGTTGGATGATTTACACCGAAATCTAATATGCAACAATTTATGCCAACGTCTAACTGAATGTGAAGTTTGATGAAAATCCGTTCATCAATTCTTGAGATAGACCTATTGCGAAAATCAGGAAAAATGCAGCATAGCAGCGCCACCTGCCGGTAGATTTACATCAAAAAGTAATCAGCATCAATTTATATGAATGTCTAATTGAATCTAAAGTTTCAACAGATTCCATGCATTAGTTCTTGAAATAGACCGCCCACAATTTTTTTGTCAGAGACAAACAAATAGACAGACTGACAGACAGACATAGACAATGTAAACTGGTATGTTGTGGCCATCACAAAACTTTCTTCTATATAAATCACGTCAATTAAATCATTTAAATAGTACAAGAAATTACATGAATTTAGCACCAATTCATATCAAAGTATATCTGAATTTGAAGTTTGATGAAAATTCGTGCACTAGTTCTTGAGATAGAGCTATAGCGGAAACTCTGAAAAATGTAGCATAGCAGCGCCACCTGTTGAACGATTTACACCAAAATTAAACAGCACTAAATGATATCAAAGTATACCTGAATCTGAAGTTTGTTGAAAATCTAAGAAAATCTTGAGATAAAGCTATTGCGGAAATCGCAAAAAATACAGCACAGCAGCGCCACCTGTTGAGCGATTTACACCAAAAATTAAACAGCACTAATTTACACGTCAATTCATGTCAAGGACTAACTAAATCTGAAGTTTGATGAAAATCCGTGCAATAGTTCTTGAGATACAGCTCTTGCGAAAATCGTGAAAATGCAGCACAGCAGCGCCACCTGTTGGGCGATTTACACCAAAAATTAAACAGCACTAATTTATATCAAGGACTAACGAAATCTGAAGTTTGATGAAAATTCGTGCTTTTTTTCTTGAGTTAGAGCTATTGCGATAATCATGAATAATGCAGCATAGCAGCGCCACCTGTTGGGCGATTTTCACAAAAATGTAATCATCACTAAAATATATCCTGGACTAACTGAATCTGAAGTTTTATGAAAGTCCGTGCAGTAGTTCTTGAGATATAGCTATTGCAGAAATCGTGAAAAATGCCGCATAGCAGCGCCACCTGTTGGGCGATTTTCACCAAAAACTAATCAGGTCTAGTTTATATCAAGTTATAACTAAATAATAAGTTTCGTGAAATTCTGTGCATTAGTTCTTGAGATAGAGCGCCCACAAAATTTTTGTCACATACACACTCACAGACAGAGTGACAGAGTGACAGAGTGACAGACAGACTCACAGACAGACATTTTCTAAAAACCATCAAATCGTGTTCTGGGCATTCTAAAACGTGTAAATCCGTCGGAAATTTTCACGAATCCAATACTTTCTTCTTGTAAAGATAGAAGAAAGTAAAAATTAATCAAATCGTATTCCAGACAAGATCTTCTAAAACTATAAATCCTTCGAAAACCAGAAGTCGAAATTTTTCACGAATCCAACGCTTTCTTTTTCTAAAGACAAAAGAAAGCAAGAAAAAATTAACGCATCGATTCTGTCCGTAAATTAAGATCAGAGATGGCGAATCGATTCAGTTTAGATTCGATGCCGATGTCGATCTTTAGATACGGGCAGAATCGCTATTTTTTGATTTACTTCAATTCTTTAGATCTGGTCGAATCGATTCAGTTCAGATTCGATGAAGATTTTTAGATGCGTGTGAAATTGTTATTTTTTGATTTACTTCAATTCAAATCGCATCGCGCATGATCCGCGATTCAGGTTGAATAGATTCCTCCAATTTTACTGTTTTAGTGGCAGAATTGCTGTAAAATTTTGTATAAGAGCCGTTTTTTTTTGTTTTTTACTTTCTTCTATCTTTACAAGAAGAAAGTATTGGATTCGTGAAAATTTTCGACTTCCGGTTTTCGACGGATTTATACGTTTTAGAATGTCCAGAACACGATTTGATGGTTTTTAGAAAATGTCTGTCTGTGAGTCTGTCTGTCACTCTGTCACTCTGTCACTCTGTCTGTGAGTCTGTATGTGACACAAATTTTGTGGGCGCTCTATCTCAAGAACTAATGCACGGAATTTCACAAAACTTCATATTTAGTTAGACCTTGATATAAACTGGACCTGATTAGTTTTTGGTGAAATCGCCGAACAGGTGGCGCTGCTATGCGGCATTTTTCACGATTTCTGCAATAGCTATATCTCAAGAACTACTGCACGGATTTTCATAAAACTTCAGATTCTGTTAGTCCAAATTATAGTTTGGTGCTGATTACTTTTTTGTGAAAATCGCCCAACAGGTGGCGCTGATATGCTGCATTGTTCATGATTATCGCTAACTCTCAATTATCAATAACTCTAACTCAAGAAAAAATGCACGAATTTCCATCAAACTTCAGATTCAGTTAGTCCCTGATATAAATTAGTGCTGTTTAAATTTTGGTGTAAATCGCTCAACAGGTGGCGCAGCTGTGCTGCATTTTCACGATTTCTACAAGAGCTGTATCTCAAGAACTATTGCAAGGATTTTCATCAAACTTCAGATTTACTTAGTCCTTAACATGAATTGACGTATAAATTAGTGCTGTTTGATTTTTGGTGTAAATCGCTCAACAGGTGGCGCTGCTATGCTGTATTTTTGCGATTTCCGCAATAGCTTTATCCCAAGAAATAAAGCTTGGATTTTCAACAAACTTCATATTCAGGTATACCTTGATATCGTTTAGTGCTGTTTACTTTTGGTGTAAATCACTCAACAGGTGGCGCTGGTATGCTACATTTTTTCAGAATTTCCGCTATAGCTCTATCTCAATAACTAATGCACGAATTTTCATCCAACTTCAAATTCAGATAGACTTTGATATGAATTGGTGCTAAATCTTTGTTATTTCTTGTACTATTTAAATCATTTAATTGACATGATTTATATAGAAGAAAGTTTTGTGATGGCCACAACATACTAGTTTTTCTAGGTTCAGTGTTGAATGGCAGGTTGATTTTTTGACACTGCTCCGGTCGGGATGGGAGGGGGGGGAGATTTTAGAGTTCCGTAAGGGGGGATGCACATTTGTCCATTAAAAAGCATAAAATCTCAAAACTTTCGGGAGGGACATTCCAATGTTCCCCCGGGTCACCCCGTGAATTCAATACTAGGTTAAATCGTTATACTTTTGTTTAGAAGCCTAGTTATTTGGGTTACTAGTTTATTATGTTGTATTTTTCAAGTTCGTCCCTTCTAATCCTTTCCGCCCCCCCCCCTTCCTCCCCAATCTTAATTTACAGGGCCGTTCAAAATATGCATGCTATTTTTAAAATGCCCAATTCTCGTTCTATTTCATTATAAATCCACATTTTGAAACCTTGACCAAAGATACATTTGAGGTCATCCCTCTCACCGTTTGAGACTTACCTGTCCCCCGAGGGCATATTTATTGTTTCTTCCAAACCATCTCGTGTAACATATTGTTGGAAAGCTTTTAATGTCCTCTTTTATTTTCTGCCCCACCCCCCACTAGTTACACGCTCTTGGCACTTTTTAGCTCACAGGCTATCAAAGCATGAGACCTAATGTCCCCGTCAATTTTGTATGTATGTATGTATGTACGTACGTAACGCGATAACTCTTGATAGAATTATCCGATTTGCTTCAATTTAGTTCATTCTGCTAAGGCGCTTCCCTGATTAGTTTTGGGGGGTTCATTGGTTAAGTATAAAGGGGAAACGGGGGCTAATCCCCCTTAGCTTAGATAAATGGGTTTTTCATGCAGAATTATCAGATTTTCTTCAAATTTTGGTATACCGGTTAATTTTGATTACGAGTTTCTCTGATTATATTTAACGGTTCATTGTTATAGTCTAAAGGGGGGAGGGGCGACGAGGGGATAATACCCTCCCTAATTTAGATAGATGGGTTTTGCTATACGATTTACTTCAAATTTGATATACCAGTTTATTCTGATAAGGCGCTTCCCTAATTAGATTTGGAAGTTCATTGGTTAAGTATAAAGAGGGGAAACGGGGAAGGTCAATCCCCCCCTTAATTTATTTTTCGAGGGGCATTATTCTTTGAAATGAGAGCATAATATACAGTTAGTGTGAATATCCTGTAAGCTCAATGCCATCAGTTTAACTGGGCACTTTTCTTTTTAGCTCACAGGCTATCAAAGACTTAGAGCTAATGTGCCCGCAGTTTCTGTATGTATGTATGTACATACGTAACGCGATAACTCTCGATAGAAATATCCGATTTGCTTCAATTTTTTTTTCTAGGTTCATTCTCATAAGGCGCTTCCCTGATTAGTTTTGGGGGTTCATTGGTTAAGCATAAAGGGAGGAACAGGAGCTAATCCCCCCTTAATTTAGATAGATGGGTTTTTCTATCTGATTTGCTTCAAATTTGGTAGCCAGTTTATTCTGATAAAGCGCTTCCCTGATGAGATTTGGAGGCTTATTTTTTAAGTATAGAGATGTGACGGGGGGGGGGGGCTGATTCCCCCTTAATTTATTTTTCGAGTTGCATTCTTTGAAGCAAGAGTATAAAATACAATTAGTATGAATAGACTGTGAGCTCAATGCCATCAGTTTAACTCGATACTTTTTTTTTTATTATTATTCAGTGAGTGCACTCTGCATGTTAGCGAATGAGTCAATAACTGTTTATAGTTTTTAGATTTATGCTGGGAAAAAAAACATGTAATCAAGGAATATATTTTTATTTATTTGTTAACCAGAGATAAGTATGTTATTTCATTGTTAATGGCTCTAGGATGAGAACATTTTTTTTCCTTAACAGCTGAAAATTTGGTAAACATTAAAAAGAAAGATATTTATAAACTGTAAATGAGATAAGGAGAAGTATATTTTAAAAAAGGAAAGAAATTTTTGTTAAATATATTATTAAAAGGAGAATTTTGATTATTAATTGGGGGATAATTAGTATGTGATGATTCGTTAATTACATTCATCACAGCTATTTTGAAAGAAGATTTGCAATATTTGCATTTACCCCACGCTTATAGGAGACCCTAAAAAGACTGAAAAAACGTTTAACTTTTTAAATAAATTTAGAGCCTTCAAAATTTCGCTCATCTGCGCATTTTTAAGAAGAATGGCGTTTATAGGAAGTAAGTCCCCATCTGTTTGGTTGAAGGAAACAAGAGTAGAAAGTGCATCTTTTCCGGATGAAAAAAAAAATCATTTCTTTCCTTTTTTTTTATATGACCGAGATCTTTTTTAAAGATAAATTTAAATATAATATAAATTATTATCAAAATTACATCTTAAAAATGCTAATTTTAAAAGTTATAAAACCTTATTATTTGACTCAAAGGTCTGTAGTAGCTTACTTCTGGGCCGCTAACATTGTCTAGGGCCCCATAAATGGAGGTGAGGAGTGAGAGATAGTCGTTACGGCCCTGTTGATTCTCTACGTTTTGGAATTACTATTTTTCAGCTTATCTGTGTGAATCTGTGAACATCGAAATACCGATTCAAGTATCGATTCTAGAATTTGGGAATCGATTCTTATTGCGATCGATTCTGTTTTATACGATGTCGATTTTAATCGATTCTCAAATTTTCCAGGATCGCCCATCACTAGTGCGCGTTATGCCCAAAAACGTCATTTGAATTAAAATGACTTCAAAGTTTCGAGAACGCCGCTTCAGCAATTGAACTGGTATAATTCTAAAAGCCATAACTTCTGTTCTAATGGGAATTTCAAGGAAACAATTATATCAAAATGTTCAGGAAAGATAGGAATTTAACATCTAAAAAAAATTAAAATTTCGAAAATTTTAAAGCTTTAAGAGTCTTGAGCAGGGATGTAGTGGAGGTTATACGGGGATATACGGCGTGTACCCTCTGAAGTTTTTAAGGAACGCCGTATACCCTCTGTTTCTTAAGAAAGCTATAGTATATGTACACTAGGGTATACCCTCTGCCTTGAGCGTGTACCTTCTGTTTTATTTACGACTACACCACTGGTCCTGAGACCCCTTAAGGATATTTAGAATTGATATAGTTCTGCAACACCCTTTGATTTTGAAGTAGATTTTTACATGGGGTTTTCTTTTTTCCTCGCATGCTCAATTGGATAGGGAAATTTCCTTAACACTTTCAGGGTCAAAGAGCTTTTATTCGAAAGATGCTAAAATGATTGAATCACACCAGAATTTAAAAAAAAAATTATTTCAAAATAGGTAAAAGCTTCTTTTTACGTAATTAATAAAATTAAACTCTTCATTCCTGAATTCTGGTGTCAATGTAGCATTTCGCAATTAAAATTAGGTGGGATATATTTTATCCCACCGACCTTCAAGGGGTTCATAAACAAAATTATATATTTGAATATGAGTGAGTTTGCCTATTTAATTTGCTCATTGTAAATACAACAGATGGGAGAAACATACAGATATAAGTTGAGACTTTTTTTCCTATGAGACAAGGAATAAAGCATTTTTTAAGCGTATTTTAAGCTGTCTATATTATACCCATAGAAAGGCAAAGTCTTAAAAAAACGTCAAATAAATACTTTTTTTTCTCTTTTTTAGTTGTGAGTATGCGTAGATTACTAATAAGCACTTTAAAAGATACTTTCATTTATAAAGATTATGTTGAATAGAACTCCTGAACAATTAATATAAAGCTATTAATTTTGTAAACTATTTTAAATATATTGTTTTATTTAAGTTATCAAGACGTATTCAATAACGATGTTTCTACGTCAGTTTTATTTAACATGCTGAGGGCGTGGATGGGGGTTCCGAACTATAAATATGTATGTATTTGTATGTATATATATTTCTTTTTTCCCTGGCTGGGTTCAGTAGCACCAACTTTTCAAAAATATTGGGTGGACTCAAGAATGTTTGAATAAAATAACCCATATATGTATCTATACTAATAAAAGAACAGATCGCTCTGTGTGTGTGTCTGTCGGCGATGGCTAACGAAATCTACGGCACGTACGAGAATGAAATTTTTTGTGAAGACAGTCGAAGGTCTTTCCTAATGCACCTGGTCCTCAGAATTTTAAAATTTTAATTAATAGCTCAGTAATTAATTAACAATCGCAACTCACTCTCATCAAGCGGCCGAATTAAAAAAGTATTTCTTTCTTCAAAACCACAATCTGACTGGAATTGCACCCATCTGTGAGGGTAGCAAGCCTAGCATTAAGATTGCCTGGAATTGGACCCCGTTCCAAGGCTAGAGGTTTACAGAAGGAAAAAGGATATAATAGATTGAGAATCCGCATTTTTTATTACTGCTTTTATCGAGTTGAAATTAACACACCTATGAGTATTTTAAACTACGAATCCAAATATTCTTTGAAAAAAACAGCAATTAGCGAATGTAAATTAATTAACAATTTAAATTTTTTAGTGTTTTTTTTTATCTGGCAGCTGTTTGATAAATCATTTGAGCATAGAATTCTCAATAACAGGAGACCACGTGTGTACCATTTTCGCAGGCAACGATATGAATACTTCCAGCGGAATTAAAAATTATATTTAAAAAAAATAACTTTTTTGACAACGGGTTTACCTGTATAAAAAAGGTTTCTATTTGTTAGATTTGTGTAAAAAAGGGAGGGGGGGGGAGGGAACTACTTTTGATTAAATATCCCAGTTAGTCCACATGATAAATATTATTACGATAAAGACTACCGTGCTTTGCCCGCTATCGCATAATTTGTATTTGTTATGTTTATGTAAATGGAAAGCGGGGGGGGGGCTACTTTTGATTAAATATCACAGTTAGTTCGCATTACAGATATTATTATGACAAAGACTAGCGTGCTCCGCGCGCTATCGCATAATTTCAGTGCGTGCGCAGCTGATGTAAAATGAGATGCATTCTTCTAGCGGAATTAAAAATATCCAGTTAGTCCGCATGCAGATATTATTATGACAAAGACTGGCGTGCTTCGCGTGCTATCGCATAATTTCAGTGCGTGCGCAGCTGATGTAAAATGAGATGCATTCTTCCAGCGAAATTGAAAAGCGTGCTTCAACCGTGCTTCGCCCGCTATCGTATAATTTGTATTTGTTATGTTTGTGTAAATGGAAAGGGGGGGGGGAGGGAACTACTTTTGATTAAATTTACCAGTTAGTCCGCATGATAAATATTATTATGACAAAGACTAACGTGCTTCGCCCGCTATCGCATAATTTGTATTTGTTAGATTTGTGTAATTGGCAGGGGGGGGGACTACTTTTGATTACATATCCCAGTTAGTCCGCATGACAGCTATTATTATGACAAAGACTAACGTGCTTCGTCCGCTATCGAATAATTTCAGTGCGTGCGCAGCTGATATAAAATGAGATACATTCTACCAGCGGAATTGAAAATATCCCAGTTAGTCCGCATGACAGCTATTATTATGACAAAGACTAACGTGCTTCGTCCGCTATCGAATAATTTCAGTGCGTGCGCAGCTGATATAAAATGAGATACATTCAACCAGCGGAATTGAAAATATCCCAGTTAGTCCGCATGACAGCTATTATTATGACAAAGACTAACGTGCTTCGTCCGCTATCGAATAATTTCAGTGCGTGCGCAGCTGATATAAAATGAGATACATTCTACCAGCGGAATTGAAAATATCCCAGTTAGTCCGCATGACAGCTATTATTATGACAAAGACTAACGTGCTTCGTCCGCTATCGAATAATTTCAGTGCGTGCGCAGCTGATATAAAATGAGATACATTTTACCAGCGGAATTGAAAATATCCCAGTTAGTCCGCATGACAGCTATTATTATGACAAAGACTAACGTGCTTCGTCCGCTATCGAATAATTTCAGTGCGTGCGCAGCTGATATAAAATGAGATACATTTTACCAGCGGAATTGAAAATATCCCAGTTAGTCCGCATGACAGCTATTATTATGACAAAGACTAACGTGCTTCGTCCGCTATCGAATAATTTCAATGCGTGCGCAGCTGATATAAAATGAGATACCTTCTACCAGCGGAATTGAAAATATCCCAGTTAGTCCGCATGACAGATATTATTATGACAAAGATTAGCGTGCTTCGACTGCTATCGTATTATTTGTATTTGTTAGGTTTGTGTAAATGGAAATGGGGGGCGGAGGGAACTACTTTTGATTAAATATCGCAGTTAGTTCGCATTATAGATATTATTATGACAAAGACTAGCGTGCTTCGCGCGCTATCGCATAATTTCAGTGCGTACGCAGCTGATCTAAAATGAGATGCATTCTTCCAGCGAAATTGAAAAGCGTGCTTCGCCCGCTATCGCATTATTTGTATTTGTTAGGTTTGTGTGAATGGAAAGGGGGCGGGGAACTACTTTTGATTAAATATCCCAGTTAGTCCGCATGATAGATATTATTATGACAAAGACTAGCGTGCTTCGCCCACTATCACATAATTTCAGTGCATGCGGAGCTGATTTAAAATGAGATGCATTCTTCCAGCGAAATTGAAAATTATTTAAAAAAAATGATAAATTTTTTGATAACGATTCTACCAGTAAAACATTTGTATTTATTAGATTTGTTTAAATGGGGAGGGGGGGCTACTTTTGTTTAAATATCCCAGTTAGTCCGCATGACAGATGTTATTGTGAAAAAGACTAGCGTGCTTCGCTCGCTATCGCATAATTTCAGCTGCGGGATATAAAATGAGGTGAATTCTTCCAGCAGAATTGAAAATTATTTTTTAAAAGATAATTTGTTTGACAACGGGTCTAACTGTATAAAGAAACGTTTGTATTTCTTAGATTTGTGTAATTGGGGAGGGGATGGGGGGAACTATTTTTGATTAAATATCCCAGTCAGTCCGCATGACAGATATTATTATGACAAAGACTAGCGTGCTTCGCCCGCTATCGCATAATTTCAGTGCGTGCGCAGCAAATATAAAATGAGATGCACTCTTCAAATTTAAAGTTTATTTAAGAATATTACTATATGCCCGAGCAACGCCGGGCGGGTCTGCTAGTATATATATATATATATATATATATATATATATATATATATATTCTTTTCCTTAGTGTGTATGTGCGTTGAAAGAGAGAAGGGAGGAGCGAAGGACTAAAGATGATAATTCGAAATTAAATTATGATTTTTCTAAGCGAATTTTTCAATTATTATTATTTAATAAGTAATTGCATTAATTTATATTCTTATAATTTTTTCCTTATAAATACATTAATAATTATTTTAAATAACATTGGAATTGCTAACTATTGAAAGTGTAAAAAAATAAATGTCAAGAAAAGCATACATTTTTGTCAAATAAGTGCTTTATTAATTCAAGACATCAAAACAGATGGGAAAATATGCAGGAAATTCGGGAAAAATTAAACTATACATCAGCTGAAGGGGTTTTCAGTGCTCCTGTAAATCTAATTGATGTCCTTAGTATTTTTCAAAGAAAAATAATTGTATTCTAAAAATTTAACTACAATAAGTTTGCAGTTTTTAAGAAACATTTTTTTGTGCCTTATTTTTAATAACTGGTTTACATTGACCAATATCGTAAAATATTATATTATTTTTACAACATTCAGGGACATCTATCGACATTTGTAAGAATAATGTCATTTTTCTGATATTTTAACCCGTTGGGGACGAGCGACCGGTATACGTGCCGTGTAAGGTGCTCAGAATCAGTGATTATTCTCACCAGTAAATTTTTATTGTAAGTTTTGCCTTATTTAATCCGAGCATTTTCTCGATTCAATTACACAAAAATTTCGGTTTTAGAGAACCGGTGAGAAAAGATTAAAAATTCTGTAAAAGACGCTCGTCCCGAAGGTGTTAAGATATCTATACACATTTCAGCGTATCTGATGAATTTTGTAATCTTAGTAGAAGTGAACGGACAGTTCTGAAGGACCGCCCGTTTGTATAGTTTTTAGTATCACGAAGGAAGTAACGAAGGAGACTGCCGTTAAATTCGCACAGTAAGAAAATGTCTCTAAAGATATTTTCTGTAGGAATCTATAATTATTTATAAGGAAAAAATTCTTTTTTAGAGAAATCTACAGAGATTGCTTCAGAATTTTCTCTTTGAAACATAGAAAGTTGAGAAGTATAGAAATATAGAAAGTACAGAAATTTATACAGGTGTCTGTAAAACAATATTCAACGCAGAAATCGTAAGAAGTATGGAGTAATAGTCGCTTTTAACTTTTTTAAATAATAAAATTTATTAGTTTATTAGTGATAAGCAAATAAGAAATCATCAAATTAACAAATCTTATAAACGTTTTTGCGTAAAACTATTCAAATATAGGTTGTATAATGTGCCCTAAGCAAATTTACCAGCAAACTGAGAGTATAATGAGGATATGCATAAGATATAATTTAGCAAAAGCAGGGATTAGAGTAGGTGGCCATTGTTATGTTTCCTCTTTTTCTCTATCCCCGCTTACAGGACTACGCCGCTAGTCTTTTATTTAATTTCAGCGTTTTCAAATTTAAAGAAATTAATATATGTAGTAAACGAATGCACATATTTTTTAATAGTTTAGAATTTTCTATATTAAAATCGTCATTAGTTTTGCATCGTTCAAAAAGACCATGAAGCGTTTCCAAATTTGATTTTCTTACGCATTATTTTCTTTAATTGAAAATTTTTTAACACAGAAAAAAGTTATATATTTTATTATAAAACGTGATATGGGCAATTAGGAAATGTTTATTTCATGTCAGTCATAGTTTATACAGGGTGTCCACACTTAACGGTGTCCAATGGCTAATTCTTAAACCGTTAGTCATAGACATATAGTTCAAATACAAAAATGTTTTAAATGAGGTAAAGAAATGTTTCAAAAGCGATTTGGGCCAATAGAAACATTTCTTAAAAAATAACAAATTTTAACTTTTTTATAGTCCTCCGTTCATATAAGTTATATTTAGTAAACTTTTCCTATTACACTGTCAAGTAAGACAAAAAAAAAAGTCCCATTCATATAACAATAAAATTGACCGTGTTATGAAACTTTAAAAATGCATGACTAACGCCACTTTCTGCGTCTGAACACAAATGATTTCGGCCATGCTTTGAGGGGTCATGTATCAAGTGCTTAAAGTATTCGAAGAACTTATTTCATGTGTATCTGGCATTGAAAAAAAATGTACATGTATTATGATTGAGTTAACTTTTATTAAGTTTCAGACTCGCTAAAATAATTTTATTTTAACCTTTGTTTTATTTTGTAAGGCTCTCAGACTGTTTCTTTTCATGATTTTTTTTAACAAAATTTATGTTATTTTTATAAGTTTTTATTTAACTTCAACGACCGTATGTATGTTTTTCCTGTTCAAAATTTGTACTCGAACTTAAACTCCCTTTCAAATATCCGATCGAGATTAAATTTTATATACTGATGTAAATCCAATGGCAATCTAATATTATTATGGTTTTTGGTGGCTACCATTTATACCTATTTTGCAAGATAACACAAAACTTATTTCGTGTCTATCTGCGCATTGAAAAAAAATCGTACATGTATTACGATTGAGTTAACTTTTATTAAGTTTCAGACTCGCTAAAATAATTTTAGCATATGTTTTATTTTGTAAGGATTTCAGACTGTTTCTTTTCATGATTTCTCTTAACAAAAATTATGTTATTTTTATAAGTTTGTATTTAACTTCAACGATAGTATATATGTTTTTCCTTTTCAAAATTTGTGCTCGAACTTAAACTCACTTTCAAATATCAGATCGAGATTAAATTTTATATATTGATGTAAATCCGATGACAATCTAATATTATTATGGTTTTCGGTGGCTACCATTTATACTTATTTTGCAGGATAACACAAAAAATTTCGGATAAATTACCTACAAGAAATTTAAGAAAAAGTTTTAGATTAGATAACACAAGGCTGCGATGGTTGTGTTTTTTAACTTTTATGTATTTTTTAGCACTGAATCCGAAAATTACCTTAATTTTTAATCATCACGTCAGGATTTTTCGCAAATGATAAATTGTCAAATTTAAAAAATAACAAAAATCGGATACTATAAAATAGAGGAGATGGCTGTGTTTTTTAACTTTTGATAATTGGTTTTTATGTACTTTTTAGCACTGAATCTTGAAATGGTCTTCTTTTTTAACCATCAAGTTAAAATTTTTGTGAAAATCGTAAATGTCAAAGTTAAAATATAGTGAAAATCTGATAGCGAAAATCTGATAAAACAGATGTAAAACTTTTTTTATTTTTATTTTTTTTTATTTTATTCAAGAACTAGCAGGCTACACCCGCTTCGCTGGTCCGTTTTCCAAATGACCCATGATCAAGCAAAATTATGAATTCGACCTTGTATTTTAAATTAATATGGACCTTCACCGGGAAAATCTTTCCGCATTTGCTGAATACTATGCGAACGCTAGTTAGCTATTATATTATCTTATGGGTTAGGCAAAATTCGGGCTATTCAGAATAAACTCTTTTTACAGTATATATTTAAAGTACAGGTTAGGAAGAAAATATGGCCGTTATGATAATCAGAAATGTTAAAATGTTCTCTAGTCACCACACTACTAAAATGAGAGATAATTACAATGATTGCAGAGAGTGACCACTGAACATTAATTATGTTCGGATTATTCACTTTCGTTTGATAGTTCTTGAACTCCGAGCTTCTCAGCTTGGTGCTATGTGTAGTTCTGGTAGCTTAAATACATATTCTCTCTACGTTGCATTATATTTTGTAATATACGTCTTCCAGCAGGTCTACTGCAGTTTTCTATCTTCGGATTACAGTAGAGTAAATACGGTAAAAAAAAATGTAATAAATAGTTTGCACACAAAAAGTCTTTAACTTTCATTAAAAGAAATGTGAATCACATAAAAGTGGATTTTAAAAAATGAAGTGTTTGAATAAAATTAAAATAATGTCATTTTTATTACTATTTCCTTTATATATATATACCACTTGCAATTATGTAACTGTTAACCTGTAAAAAAAAACCTCGATAACTGATTATGATAGAAAAATAAATCTCTTGTTTTCATCCAATCGATATCTTCTCAATCTTCCATAATCGGGTGCACAGTTAAGTTTTACGTCAAACATTAGAAGTGTTTGCAAATTATATGGTTACAAATTTACCAGAGTTAACACACGTAAAACATACGTAATTATTCGCCAAACTACATTCCATTAAATAAAGTCAAATTGCTGTTGGCTGAATGATAGATCTTTCGCCAAAAATACTCTTTGTAAATGACAAATAAAATCGGTTATACAAAATTTAATAACCTAACACGTTATAATATAACGAAATAATCTTTTTGATGCACCGAAGACCTTTTTCCATTTCTCTAAAGAGTACAATGACACGGAGAAATAAATACACTTTTTATTTTCAAAATTACATTATTCTTCAGTCTGCTGCCTAAATAAACCTAAAATCGTTAATTTTTTCCTCAGTTTAGCGAATAGGATTGTGCGTCAGAAGAACTTGCTTTATAATGATTTCTATTTTCAGTTTATCTGCATTTCAGGTACTTTTTTTCTTATCTAGGCTAAAATGATAAATCAACAAATATTGTTCCACCAGCCACCATTGGAATTTCAAATTTTTTTTTCCAAGTATTTATTTTTTAGTGACAGTAAAATAACTGCAAATAAAAAATATATAATACTAAATCTTCTGTTCTCCGTTTGTTTCATAATGAAAAAACATAAATTTACTAATCGCTAAGTACAAATTTCATGTAATCTTCTGCAATCGCGATCACTGTCCAGAGACTCTTTCAAATATAAAAGAAACATCCAAATAGTTCAGTAAATACACTAATTAGCGGGTAACTGATTACGGAAGATTAATTCAATATCAAAAACCTTAAAAAAAAACTGTAAAAGGGATGACGAATTAAAAAGATAATCGAAAATTTATTTCAGTAAGCAATTTTTATTGTAAAATATTTTCTTTTGTGGTATTAATAATGCAAAATTGCATAAATTTTCTTAAGAATAATCTTTAGTACTTAACATATGAAACAGTAGACATTTCTAAAAGGAAAATTGGCGATATATGTAAAAAAAAAAAAAAAAAAAAAAAGAGTGGACAATATTCGTTCATCTGAGTTCGAGGTTATAAAAGTCATAAGTTTGGGGGAAAACAAAATAGCATGTTTCCGTAGTAAAGTACGCGAAGAATATTTTAAATATCTGAAATTAAATTATTTATATGTGTGTGCGTGTGGGGGAGGAAACGTTTGCATTAAAATTTAAATATTTGACTCCACTTTTATAATATTAACTGCTATTTATATAATATCGTCTTTTTTATAATTACATCTGCTAGTTTTTTCTGTAAGAGATACATAATAATAATAATAATAATAATAATTGTTACTCACAAGGAAGGTCTCCTTAAAACGCATACTGAAAATATTTTGAAAAAGGAAATGCTAATAAAATGACTCATGTATGTAAAAAAGATCGGTAAAAATATTGCGGTAGAATCCCAGTAGAAAATCTGTAAAAAAAAATATTTTTTCGAGTACTAGGGGGCTCTGCCCCCTACGAGCTACGCTCGTCAACCCCCGTTCAGGCACCGCAGACTCTAACAGCACGATAATTTAATCGGCTTTAAAAAGATTTCGGAAGATTGAATTATAATTTGAATCTGAGAATTATAATCTGACGTAATTTCGAAAATTAAATTCTGACGTAATTGGGGCACCAAACTTTTCTTTTTCTTTTTAATATTCACATAAAAATACTTTTGTTAGAAATGAAATATTATGATCATCTTAAAATATCAAATAAATGTCTGGAACAATTTTTAAATTTAAGCTGTTTTGCAATATTATTTTTTGTTTATTTTATATAATAAATGTAATGTGACGTAAATGTGAAGTAAATTCTTCTATTTAAGACTTCTAACGCATGTTTATGAATTTATTATTTTACAATATTCTGTCTTTTTTAAAATTCACGTGTAATTATAATTTTTATGACGTAATTTTTAATGAGTTCCTGGCTTTTTATATTTTCTGTTTATAATAGTCACGTGTAAAATAAATGTTTAATTTGAAGTAAACATTATTGTTTGCGCTGTTTATACAAATGGCAACAGTTTAAATTAATAACATTTTCTAAATTTGTAAAAAATATCTCTTGAAATGCTGAAAATTTGAATTTAAAATTGAAATAAAACCTCAAAAAATGAGTCAAATAAGAAAAATAAATACAATCTGCACACCGGGAACTTATAACGTATAAAATGATCTAAAAATGATTAAATCCTCATGCATAGTTTTTGCTTCAATAAAACTTTTTTAATGGGACGATTTTATCCAAATTTAGCATTAAATATCTCTTAAAATAATTCTTCGATTTGAAAACTGTCTGCATCAGCATGTTTATCAAACATTTCTCTATAATACCACCGATTTTCATATTTTTGTATGCAACAGTTTTTTTAATATTAACGAAGGAAGGCCATGCTTAAGCATTCAAATTGGATATGGGTCTACCCGGAATATCTACGCAGATTTTCATTGGTCCATTTCCAAATCAAAACTTTTTTTATATATATAGAAGGATTTGGCGCGAAAAGACGAACGCTCCACGCTCTTTGGCGAACCAATACGTTTCCTCGCCAAATGCAAGAGATTGAAATAGATTTATACATTCCTTGTAGATAAGTAATTAAATGCCTAATGCTCAATGAATTTAAACTTAAACTGTGGATTAGTTTACTATATTTGCTGTAAGCTTATATAATATATGCAACTTGCGCGTTATTTGTATTGAGCTATTTAATTTTATACGGTGTCACCGGCTGGATAAGTTTTAAGGGTATTTTAATTAAGAATGCTATCATTAAACATTTCGATATTAAGTGTTGTTTCCATGGCAATAAAACTCTCTTGTTGTCTCTGACACTAAAAATATCGAAGTCAAATTGCCAATGCTCGGAATCGGACCTTAATTTGAATTTGAAACACTTTTAATCCATTTAAATTTCGTTGTAAACGGCATAAATACGATCGTTAAATTTCATTATTACATATATAAATGTATATGACAAAACTGCAGTTATAAATATGTATTTATTTAAGTTAAACTTACTTAAACTAACTTCGTATCGAGAGTTGAAAAAGTTTTTCTTAAAGAATATTTATCATAGTATTATTCAAAATTTTATCGTGTCGCCATCCAGCGCTAAATCGCAAAAAATGAAATTTTCATTATTTTTTTAGGAATGCTAAATAGAGGTTCTGCCGATTTTTTTATGGATATATATACTTAAGAGAAGAATGTTCTATAATTTTTTCAAATAATTCTGAGCATGCGCTTATGGGGAACTTCCTTGATATCATTTTATCAATTTTTCAGATGCATTTTTCTTAACCTGATGCAAAAGATAAATCGCCAAATATTATTTCAATTGCAATATTTCAACTGAGTAATTTTTTATGTATTACGACCATTCTCTTTCATGTTTAAATTAAATATTTTTGTTTTTTAATATTATCACTCATTAAAATAAATTTATTTATTTTTTCTTTTTTAAAGATTTTAAATGAAATTAGTAACAGTTTTTTGTCTTTTATTTTTCTAGGTGTAATGTTCGTTTCAATTTTTTCAACAACAAAAAACTTTGCCAAGAAATAAAATTGTAACCTTATCGTCCAAAATAACAGAGCTTTCCGGCATAATTCTATAACTAATTTAGTAGAACGATGTGTTATAGCTTAAAACCTTCCTTGAAACGATACCTATCTAACAATATAAGTTCCGTCAAAATCCATGCAGTAGAACTCGAAATCTAGATGTTCGGAACGAAATTCCCGTTTGGATTTTATATATACACTGCTCAAAACAATTAAAGGATATTTGAAGTTTTATATAAAATAAAGATATAAACGAATTTTTTTTTGCCGAAAATAGAAGAAGAGAATCACAAATGCAAATTTGTCTGGTTTTCAAACTGTGGAGTATGCAAATTTTGAGTTCGACGTCAAAAACGTCGCTTCAGCGGCAGCGAATGAAATTTGACTTTCAACTGGATAAAAGAGAATGAAGACAAGGATGATCGGCATTCAGTGATTGCTTTGTTTCGATGAGTACGATGTCTCAGCGAAGTCATTTGACAGATTCAGAAGCTTTGAGAATTGTTGGTAGGTTAGAAGGGGGCCAAACTCAAGCCGAAGTAGCGCAAGCCATTGGAGTGTCACAAAGTGTCATTTCCAGGATCTGGAACCGTTTTTTGGAGAGTGGATGTGCAGGCCGAAGACCAGGGCAAGGTCGTAGACGGGCAACAACGCCCAATGAAGATCGGTATTTAGCGTTAACAGCTCGGAGACACCGAACCATGAACGCTACTCTTCTCCAACAACACCTTCGCTCGGCTACAGGCACCACGATTTCAACTCAGACTGTCCGAAATCGGTTCCATGCTGTAGGTCTGTATGCTCGCCGACCGATGGTATGTGTTAGATTAACATCAAGGCATCGTCGCGACCGCAGGGAGTGGGCAACCGAGCATGTCAACTGGAGGAGAAATGAATGGAGCAATATTCTGTTTTCTGACGAGTCCCGTTTTTCTGTGCATCCGGATAATAGGCGTATTTTCATCTGGAGGGACCGTGGCAGTAGGAATAATCCTGCGTTCGTGCACGAAAGTGTCAGATTTGGCGGTGGAGGAGTGTTGGTGTATGGTGGCATCTCCATTGACGGGCGCACTGACCTCTACATCATTCGAGATGGAGCTCTGACTGGTCGTCGATATAGGGATGAGATCCTCAGACCTATTGTAGTCCCTTACGCTGCAGAAATCGGAGATAACTTCATTTTAATGGACGATAACTGCAGGCCACATCGTGCAAACCTGGTGGAGAATTTCCTTTTCGAGGAAGGAATCGTTCGAATGGAATGGCCAGCGTGTTCTCCAGACATGAATCCAATCGAGCACGTTTGGGACGCTCTAGGAAGACGAGTTTCTGGCCGCCAACAACCCCCACAAACTCTCCAAGAACTGGAAAGAGCTCTTCTGGAAGAGTGGGGCAGAATACCTCAACTCGTCATTAATAGCCTCATTGAGTCCATGCCTCAAAGGTGTTCAACGTTGCTGGCCGCCCGTGGAAACCATACCCCCTACTGAAAATGATTTTCTTTGAAGAAAACACCTTTTCTTATTCTTTTTTTCTCATATGCACAACTTGTGTTTTTTTCCTTTAGTACACAAATGCGCAATAAAATGCATTTTTTTCTGCCAAACATATGTAATTTATTCTCATATAACCTACTATGTCTGTCGATTATGTATCAATCAGCTAAACAGTTTACCAGATACAAAATCCACCTAAAACTGCAATATCCTTTAATTGTTTTGAGCAGTGTATAATAGATTTATTCAATTTTTTGGCTGATACTGGGATTCTTACAGCTAAACAGCTGAGTTGTCCGAAGAGGTGGGGGAGGTGGTTTAATATTAACTTTGAATTTTTCAACTTTCAAATTTACAATTTACGAAAAATCCTGACGTGATGGTTAAAAATGAAGGTCATTTTCGGATTCAGCGGTAAAAAAATACATACAAATCATTTATGAAAAGTTAAAAACACAATAATCACATCTATTTTATAGTATCAAATTTTCGCTATTTTTTCTTTATTAACTTTAAAATTTACTATTTGCAAAAAATCTTTACGTGATGGTAAAAAATGAAGTTCAATTTCGGATTCAGCGGTACAGAATACATAAGAATCAATTATCAAAAACAAAAAAACGTGACATATCCCAACTTTTGCAGACTAGTGTAATATAATAAACATTTTAAAATATGTATCAATTTGTAAAGAATTGAAGCTGTTAATTTTCATCAGTTTATTTAACAAAAATTATGTTTTTTTTCTTCTTATATGTTTATTACAAATTGTATATTTTGCAAAATATATATTTTTAATTGTATGTATAGTACAAATTGTATATTAATATGTCAGAATGATTAAAGATTTCATTAAAGACACTCATTGTTACTTTTACTCTCAACTATCTATATTATAAAGGGCAAACATATCTGTGCGTAACGCATAAGTCATTTTGCGAATGGCAACTCTTCGAAATTTGAAATAAAATTTTGCTTTTTGCAATTTCTCTACTGCAAATGTTTAAACTTCTAAACATCGCACATTTTAAATTTTTACACCGTCGTATAAGGAAAAAAATGCTCTTTTAAATGCAATTTGTTTGAAAGCTGTATCTTAATTTATTTTTGAGATATTAATTTTTTTGTAGTTTTTAGTACCATTTTTCTTATCGTGGCAACAAAAATGCCTCGCTTCTATTGAAAGTCATTGAAAGTAAACGGAAAATAGTCGAAAATATGAGATACTATATCTTTTTGTTGCCATTTTCTCATAAAACCTTAAAAAAAAGTTGAAATTAAAATATGTGCTATGTCAAGAATATTGTCTGTTATTCCGTGATAATGACGTCATATGCACACTTTTCTATAGACGAAGTTTAAGACTGTATTGTAAAGGTGGATTGCTTTAGCAGATGCAAATGACGTCATTTTATATAAAAGCGTGTACTTTAATTCTTAAACCTGAAGTATGTTTTGTAGAAGTACGTCATTTTCACAGTCCAACTGCTTTAAAATTCTTCACAGGTGAAAATGCTTCACTTTTGAAAATAATGTAATCGAAATAACACACTGATAAAATGCAATGTTTTATAACAGTGTCTTTATAAAAGAGAGGTGACATGCAAATAATAGCGATTTATATTACAGAAATTGATGATTCTCGCCTGCATGGATTTGCTTCGCCGAGTTAGAAAGCAAACGAATAATTCGTGGTTTAAATAATATCGTGTTCCTGAAGTTTTTGTCGAATAATAAAATTTTAATGCTATTTTTTACGACATTCTACTATAATTTTATCAAAATAACATAATTTAATTTTCCCTAATTTTATATAATCTATATATTTAAAACACAAGTGTATTTTTTACTTATCTGCCCTGATCTTTCTGCTGAACCAATTTCACTAATATATATATATATATATATTTTAACTGAAAGCTCTTCCTTTGTAAATGTGATCACACTGGTTTTTTTTTTTTTTTTTTTTTTTTTTTTTTTTTTTTAAATATCCCCACTTTTATATTTTAATTTTAAGAGCATTTTATGAAATTTCTTCAAAATGATGAAAATTAGATAGCTTTCATTATCGCAGACAAGAGAGAAATAATGAGGTATTTTTAACTTTATTCATGCTATTTTCTGATAAAAATTCAAAATTGTTGATAAAAATTGTTGTATAGGGTTTAGTGGCGCAAAATCCCATTAGGATCAGAATATTATATTAGGGCAATAATAACGGAAAATAATGTACTGCTTTTGAAAACGCGCATTTTTCCTCATAAATTTTTTAACTCAAAACTTGAAGTCACGATTGTCAGCAACATCTTTTATGTGAACAGACGCATTCTTTACTTGAGTATCTAATCTCAATTCCGGAGAGTAAAAATTTCCGTAATTTATGTTTTTTAGACACATTTGTGTTAAAATGTTTAGTTTTATCTAAGAAAATGATTGTTTTCTTTCATATATGACTTCATTTTCACTTAAATAAGCATTTCGCCTAGTGTCTGAAACTTGGTATGTGTACTCATACCAAGTTTCAGACACTAGGCGAAATGCTTATTTAAGTGAAAATGAAGTCATATATGAAAGAAAACAATCATTTTCTTAGATAAAACTAAATATTTTAACACAAATGTGTCTAAAAAACATAAATTACGGAAATTTTTACTCTCCGGAATTGAGATTAGATACTCAAGTAAAGAATGCGTCTGTTCACATAAAAGATGTTGCTGACAATCGTGACTTCAAGTTTTGAGTTAAAATGATTTTTAAATGATCAAACAAAATACAAATTTTTTTTAAATGATGAATATGGATATGAGAAGGGCGTATGCAAATTTTGAGAATTTGAAAATTGCAGTTTTCATTCCGGAAATTCAAGCATAAGAGCCTCAATTGATAACCACATCCTAATAACTGATCTTTATTATATTTTACTGATTAAATATCTATATTATAAAAACAAACGTATCTGTCCGTAACGCTGACGTCATTTTGCGAATGGCAACACTTCACGATCAAATTTCGGTCTTGAAATTTTCGCTACTGCAATTTTTTAATCTTCTGACAATCGTACATTTTCAATTTTCGTCGCATAGGGGGAAAAATTGACTTTCAAATGCAATTTGTTTAAAAACAGTATTCATGAACTGATGTATTATATTTTCTAAAATAATTTTTTAGCATGATTCTTTTCATCTTATCACGTGACGGTTTCAGTACATAATAATAATAAACATTTTGCACATAAAGCAACAAATATTTTTCAGCATTTGTTTCTGACTATTTTTGCATAACGAAATTAATACTTCCTTTATAAACAAATAAAAGAATAATATTAAAAAACCCACCAATCTAACATATTTGTGGAAGACAATTTAACGAAATTAATACTTCTTTTATAAACAAATAAAAGAATAATATTGAAAAAACACAAATCTAACATATTTGTAATCGTACAATTTAAATTTTTAGATCACCAAATAGGATTTTTTTTTCAAATGGAATTTTTTTGCAAAGTTCATCTCAGTTTACAGATTGTTTATGGTTTTAAAAACAATTTTAAAGTATGAAATATTTTTTAATTCATCTATTACGCGCGGAGCGCGATCACGAAAGATTAATCCGTTTGCCCTTAAAACAAAATAAAGTGTTCATCTTTTTTCTTATGGCTAATATCCATTAAAAATAACTTCCCTATGAATAAATAAATAAAATAATATAAATAAAACACAAATTTACCAGACATGTATAAGCTCTGAAATTATCAGACTATAAAAGGATGTCCTAAGTAGCAAAATCTTGGCAAATAACTGTTATAAGTTTACAAATAAGAAAATATCGCTTTTGATAAATTTCAAAAATTTATTTCATTATATAATTCGTATTTTCCAAATGAAAAATGCTTTTTTAATGTACGTGGTCAATCTAAAAAATTTATTGCATATAAAAAAATATCAGTTTTCAATTTTAAAAAATGTTTTCACCTATATTCTTTAACCCGGGAAGCCCGGGTACGATCCCCTAGTTTTTTAAATATATCTGACGAAATCATATTTCTACTAAATTTGTGAATTACTCCTATTTTGCAGCAAAAAATATGTTCCAACTTTAAACAGCTCTTACTCGGTCAATTTTAATCGTAGAATAACAGGGCTTTTTTGTCTTATTTGTCAGTGTAGCAGAACAATTTTACTAAATATAACTTATAGGACCGGGGGACCAAATAAAAATTTAAATTTCGTATTTTTTTAAGAAATGTTTTTATTGTCCCAAATCGCTTTTAAAATATTTCTTTACCTTATTTAAAACATTTTTGTAATTCGAACTATATATGTATGACTAGCGGTCTAGGAATTAGTCATTGGACACCGTTGAGAGTGGACACCCTGTATGGTCAGTCATAGAGATTTTAAATTTAAAAAAAAAATGTTTTTTGTACGCTCACCATTCCTTAAAGAAAGTGTATAAATTAGTCATGGGCGACTGCTTTCCAGAATTTTTAATACAGCTAACTTAGTAATGTATCCTTAGCGATTTTTAATCAAGAAAAGTTACAACTATTAAATATGGCAAAAATTTCAGAAAGAAAATAGCATTCAAAATATCGGAACACAATCATCCCTCCGGAATATGAAGTCTCTTGAGGCTTCAAAGGGCGAAACGGTGGGCTTTACTTTTTAGATTAAAAACTAAAGTTTCACACCAGAATTAAATGTCGAAATATTAGTATATTTTTAAAACTTAACACATTTTCCAAATTACTTTAAAACTACAATGCATCAAGTCCTATGCCGTTCGTCAAGGATGGCATTCAAAACTATAAATGTATTTTCTTATTACTTGTATTATACAGATGTGATTTCAACTCATATTAAGGAGTCACTTGATTGATGAGTCGGCATAGTGAGTATCTATCACACAAACAGAGCGTACGTTGAACATTTAGTAGAAGTACTTTGTAAAATGTATGTGTCCCGTCTCTACGGCTTTTCATTTGGGAAAGTTTTAGGATGCTAAATCCTCTACATGCGAGGGTTTCTCTAACACAGAGGTTCCCAAACTGTGCTCCGCGGAGCCCTTGGGGCTCCGATTGAACTTTTAAGGGGCTCCGCCGCGGTTTAGGAAAATAAAGAAAATTTGAACGAAACCGACATATTAAAAGCAAGTTTTTATGTGAACAGATTATTTTGCTACAAAAAGATTTATACATTGATTCTTTTCAACTATTATCTGAACTCTTTTAATAAACTAAATTTTAATTTCTTTAAAATTTTCCGGTGCAATTATTAATTACTATTTGTACTCTATTATTATTTTTTCCCATCAAAAATTACGATAAATGGACAGAAACAAATGCAGATTTAATGTAAGAAAGCGAGAAATTGTGTTATGAAGGAAAATTTTGCTATTTGAATTTCTCAACTCATTTTAGTGTGACTTGTAGTGAACTGTTATTTAATAACTCTACGTTTCATGCTCAACTGTTTCATCATTTCGAAAGAAACCATTCTGATTTGAAAGATAAACTGCCTGATTTTATCCAATATGAAAGGCAAAGTAAAGTATGCATGATTCAAAAGCAACTGTCACAACATTTGTTATTCCTTTCAGGGACATGTAATTATGTTTGTCTAACATTGAATTCACACCACAATTTTTCAAAAATTCCATTTAAATTTATGAAAAGGAAATTTTACAGATTTTTTTCATCAAAGTTATAAACATAAATTTAGAAAAAAAAAATTCTGGTACGAATCTTTATTAAAAATAAATGGGATAAAAAATATACCATTACCTTTCAAGAGGTTAAAAAAATATGAAATGGCCTGGTCATAGGCACAGACTTTACGGAAATGATATTGGCAATAAGATATACTTCTACAACTAATTTAATTTTTTTCTTTTGTCTTGTTTAATCACTGTGATAAAGAGAAAAATGATGTTTTAAAATTAGTGATGGAAATTTTCCTGGTTTGACCCGTCGCCGCCGTTAAGTCGATGCCTTTTGACCCCTTGGTGCCTACCTAATAGTTTAACGAGTAGCTGCAGTTCATGAAAATAAAATTATAGAGGCTCTTATAAAACCTTGTATAATTGATATTTTCAAGAATTTGCTTTATAAAAAAGTTGTTAATTTAGTGTCCAATATCCCCCTTGTCAAACACTAGTTTGAAAGAGGTTTTACAAAGATATCAGGATCATATTGTTGTAGATCACTACAAACCAATCTATTAAGGTTATCATACGAATTGAATATTTCCAACTGAGCGAAAAAATGCCCAGGCCGGGAATCGAACCCAGATCCTTGGCTTACAAGGCCAATGCTTTTCCATTTAAGCTAACTGGGCCGACAACCAGCCAGCATATTTCGCTCAGATAACCTTATTGGTAGTAACATCTGGTCTGTCATGTAGACAGCTCAACAGAATAAACCGCAGGTGAAGGAACTCCATATAAACGATGGATACGTAGATGAACTATTAATTTAACACAATCAAACTGATTGGTAAAGTTATCATACGAATTGAATATTTCCAACTGAGCGAAAAAAATACCCAGGCCGGGAATCGAACCCAGATCCTTGGCTTACAAGGCCAATGCTTTTCCATTTAAGCTAACTGGGCCGACAACCACCCAGCATATTTCGCTCAGATAACCTTATTGGTAGTAACATCTGGTCTGTCATGTAGACAGCTCAACAGAATAAACCGCAGGTGAAGGAACTCCATATAAACGATGGATACGTAGATGAACTATTAATTTAACACAATCAAACTGATTGGTAAAGTTATCATACGAATTGAATATTTCCAACTGAGCGAAAAAATGCCCAGGCCGGGAATCGAACCCAGATCCTTGGCTTACAAGGCCAATGCTTTTCCATTTAAGCTAACTGGGCCGACAACCAGCCAGCATATTTCGCTCAGATAACCTTATTGGTAGTAACATCTGGTCTGTCATGTAGACAGCTCAACAGAATAAACCGCAGGTGAAGGAACTCCATATAAACGATGGATACGTAGATGAACTATTAATTTAACACAATCAAACTGATTGGTAAAGTTATCATACGAATTGAATATTTCCAACTGAGCGAAAAAATGCCCAGGCCGGGAATCGAACCCAGATCCTTGGCTTACAAGGCCAATGCTTTTCCATTTAAGCTAACTGGGCCGACAACCAGCCAGCATATTTCGCTCAGATAACCTTATTGGTAGTAACATCTGGTCTGTCATGTAGACAGCTCAACAGAATAAACCGCAGGTGAAGGAACTCCATATAAACGATGGATACGTAGATGAACTATTAATTTAACACAATCAAACTGATTGGTAAAGTTATCATACGAATTGAATATTTCCAACTGAGCGAAAAAATGCCCAGGCCGGGAATCGAACCCAGATCCTTGGCTTACAAGGCCAATGCTTTTCCATTTAAGCTAACTGGGCCGACAACCAGCCAGCATATTTCGCTCAGATAACCTTATTGGTAGTAACATCTGGTCTGTCATGTAGACAGCTCAACAGAATAAACCGCAGGTGAAGGAACTCCATATAAACGATGGATACGTAGATGAACTATTAATTTAACACAATCAAACTGATTGGTAAAGTTATCATACGAATTGAATATTTCCAACTGAGCGAAAAAAATACCCAGGCCGGGAATCGAACCCAGATCCTTGGCTTACAAGGCCAATGCTTTTCCATTTAAGCTAACTGGGCCGACAACCACCCAGCATATTTCGCTCAGATAACCTTATTGGTAGTAACATCTGGTCTGTCATGTAGACAGCTCAACAGAATAAACCGCAGGTGAAGGAACTCCATATAAACGATGGATACGTAGATGAACTATTAATTTAACACAATCAAACTGATTGGTAAAGTTATCATACGAATTGAATATTTCCAACTGAGCGAAAAAATGCCCAGGCCGGGAATCGAACCCAGATCCTTGGCTTACAAGGCCAATGCTTTTCCATTTAAGCTAACTGGGCCGACAACCAGCCAGCATATTTCGCTCAGATAACCTTATTGGTAGTAACATCTGGTCTGTCATGTAGACAGCTCAACAGAATAAACCGCAGGTGAAGGAACTCCATATAAACGATGGATACGTAGATGAACTATTAATTTACACAATCAAACTGATTGGTAAAGTTATCATACGAATTGAATATTTCCAACTGAGCGAAAAAATGCCCAGGCCGGGAATCGAACCCAGATCCTTGGCTTACAAGGCCAATGCTTTTCCATTTAAGCTAACTGGGCCGACAACCAGCCAGCATATTTCGCTCAGATAACCTTATTGGTAGTAACATCTGGTCTGTCATGTAGACAGCTCAACAGAATAAACCGCAGGTGAAGGAACTCCATATAAACGATGGATACGTAGATGAACTATTAATTTAACACAATCAAACTGATTGGTAAAGTTATCATACGAATTGAATATTTCCAACTGAGCGAAAAAATGCCCAGGCCGGGAATCGAACCCAGATCCTTGGCTTACAAGGCCAATGCTTTTCCATTTAAGCTAACTGGGCCGACAACCAGCCAGCATATTTCGCTCAGATAACCTTATTGGTAGTAACATCTGGTCTGTCATGTAGACAGCTCAACAGAATAAACCGCAGGTGAAGGAACTCCATATAAACGATGGATACGTAGATGAACTATTAATTTAACACAATCAAACTGATTGGTAAAGTTATCATACGAATTGAATATTTCCAACTGAGCGAAAAAATGCCCAGGCCGGGAATCGAACCCAGATCCTTGGCTTACAAGGCCAATGCTTTTCCATTTAAGCTAACTGGGCCGACAACCAGCCAGCATATTTCGCTCAGATAACCTTATTGGTAGTAACATCTGGTCTGTCATGTAGACAGCTCAACAGAATAAACCGCAGGTGAAGGAACTCCATATAAACGATGGATACGTAGATGAACTATTAATTTAACACAATCAAACTGATTGGTAAAGTTATCATACGAATTGAATATTTCCAACTGAGCGAAAAAAATACCCAGGCCGGGAATCGAACCCAGATCCTTGGCTTACAAGGCCAATGCTTTTCCATTTAAGCTAACTGGGCCGACAACCACCCAGCATATTTCGCTCAGATAACCTTATTGGTAGTAACATCTGGTCTGTCATGTAGACAGCTCAACAGAATAAACCGCAGGTGAAGGAACTCCATATAAACGATGGATACGTAGATGAACTATTAATTTAACACAATCAAACTGATTGGTAAAGTTATCATACGAATTGAATATTTCCAACTGAGCGAAAAAATGCCCAGGCCGGGAATCGAACCCAGATCCTTGGCTTACAAGGCCAATGCTTTTCCATTTAAGCTAACTGGGCCGACAACCAGCCAGCATATTTCGCTCAGATAACCTTATTGGTAGTAACATCTGGTCTGTCATGTAGACAGCTCAACAGAATAAACCGCAGGTGAAGGAACTCCATATAAACGATGGATACGTAGATGAACTATTAATTTAACACAATCAAACTGATTGGTAAAGTTATCATACGAATTGAATATTTCCAACTGAGCGAAAAAATGCCCAGGCCGGGAATCGAACCCAGATCCTTGGCTTACAAGGCCAATGCTTTTCCATTTAAGCTAACTGGGCCGACAACCAGCCAGCATATTTCGCTCAGATAACCTTATTGGTAGTAACATCTGGTCTGTCATGTAGACAGCTCAACAGAATAAACCGCAGGTGAAGGAACTCCATATAAACGATGGATACGTAGATGAACTATTAATTTAACACAATCAAACTGATTGGTAAAGTTATCATACGAATTGAATATTTCCAACTGAGCGAAAAAATGCCCAGGCCGGGAATCGAACCCAGATCCTTGGCTTACAAGGCCAATGCTTTTCCATTTAAGCTAACTGGGCCGACAACCAGCCAGCATATTTCGCTCAGATAACCTTATTGGTAGTAACATCTGGTCTGTCATGTAGACAGCTCAACAGAATAAACCGCAGGTGAAGGAACTCCATATAAACGATGGATACGTAGATGAACTATTAATTTAACACAATCAAACTGATTGGTAAAGTTATCATACGAATTCAATCATATTCAATTCGTATGATAACTTTACCAATCAGTTTGATTGTGTTAAATTAATAGTTCAATCTATTAAGGAACGAAATATTTTTCGATGAATACATAGAAAACACATATGAACATGAATGCGCTGACAATGCGAAAGCAATGATGTGCCACAATGCTGGAGCCACTGCAAAAAATAAAGAGATGGCAAAGCACTGTAGAACTATCTATTGTGCTCTATATTCATACACGCTATCCCCGAGAAAATATCTTCTGAACTTATGAAAAGGTTGAATGAAGAAGTGATATTAGAAGAACCTTCTAACTCTAAACTGGCAAAACTTTTAATTAATGAAGATTGTGAATTTTAATTGCTATTTGGCCGATATGTTTAACAAAATGAAATAAATGTATTTATCATTGCATCGAAAATCTGTCACAATTTCCCATGCATTATCAAATGTGTCTTCTTTAAGATGAAACGTGTACTGCTCAGATTCTCAGGGGAACGATGATATCGATTACATCTCTTGTTAAAAAAGAATGCAAACAACACCAGATTAAAAAAATATACACACAAATATTCAGAGGCATCCTACAGCTTTGAAAATCTCGTTTAAACAACATTCTTCAACAGCTAAATAGAAAAGGCTTTGGACGACTTTAAATGGGTACTGAATATAATCAGCGTTATCAAAAATTAACCAGCTTAAATTCGGTGAAACACGAAGTGCTCGTTAGTTTGACATCTTATAGCAAGTTAACACTGAATGTACAAACAACCAGATATTTGGTGGTATCAAATAAAAATATTTCGATTCGAACCACTAATTTTTCATAAAATAAACAAAATATAAATCAAACAGAAATAATTTAAATAAAAGAGGTCAATAATTTTAAATAAGAATTCTGGTCTGAAATATTTTTATAAAACTTGAGTAAAATTCCTGGTATTTAATGTTAAAGCTCTTACTTTAAAACCAAAGCCCATCAGATATTTTATTCTATTTGTCAGATGAATTTAAAACTTTGTCTAATAAAGCAAACTAGTTTTGCTGCCTTTCTCAACGACATATGTCTGTGCAGCAATATTTTCGACAACGCAATCATCAAAACGAAATACAGAATTCTTTTAAGCCTTTCAGGGACAAGCAATTGTGGTTCTGTAATGTTGAATACTCACCGGAATTTTTAAAGAAATTTATTTCAAATGAGGAAAAGCAATTTTATAACTTTTTCCGCCCCCCCCCCCCACCACCAAATTAAAAAAAAATTAATTAAAATTTTCTGGTGTTTATTTAATTAGAAAAAGTGGGATATAATATATCCCAACGCCCCTGGAGAGGTAAAATGCGGAACCAAACATTCTGTATTATCAAATGTACCCGAATTCAGATATTTGTGCAAAACAATCCATTTACATTAAATGCTTATGCGTTATTGGTTGTCACTCTAATAATGCAAAATTTATTGTAAGGGAAATGTTACGTTTTTTGAGATTTGGAGGTTTTTTACATACGTAAATCTTTGACAATTCCATCTGTATTGAAGGTAATTGTAAATAATTTCAGTATTACGGTTGAAAGTTTCAAAATATAATTTTATTGCTGGGAAAATGCACACGCGTTTAGATTACCTCTTCCTGTGCTCAGTAGAAATGCACTTATGAAACATTATTTCGTGATATAGGGTGCGGTAGGCTTCAGGGGCTCCGTCATAGAAATTCATTCTAAAAAGGGCTCCGCGAGTGAAAAAGTTTGGGAACCACTGCTCTAACAGATTCGTTATCAAGGGTTCTAGGAAGCCCACGAATAACAACTTTTAGAGGAATTTCCCGATCAGGGATAATATGATGTTGAACATATGACCTATCCCAACTTTTGCAGGCTAGTGTAATCTAACAACATTTTAAAATATATATCATTTTGTAAAGAATTGAGGCTGTTAATTTTCAGTTCTGTTTTTTTTTCTTCTTATATGTTTATTACAAATTGTATATTTTGCAAAATGTATATTATGAATTGTATATATATTACAAATTGTATATTAATATGTCAGAATGATTAAAGATTTCACATTTATATTGCAATGTTACTTTTACTCTCAAACGTTTTTTTTATATATATATTTCTGACGAAATCATATTTCTACTAAATTTGTGAATTACCCCTAATTTCCAGCAAAAAATATGCTCAAGCTTTAAACAGCTATTACTCAGTCAATTTTAATCGTAGAATAACAGGGCTTTTTTTTTTTTTTTTTTTTTTTTTTTTTTTTTTTTGTCTTACTTGTCAGTGTAACAGAAAAATTTTACTAAATATAACTTATAGGACTGGGGATCATATAAAAATTTAAATTTCGTAATTTTTTAAGAAATGCTTTTATTGACCCAAATCGCTTTTAAAATATTTCCTTACCCTATTTAAAACATTTTTGAACAAACTATATATCTATGACTAACAGTCTAGGAATTAGTCATTGGACACCGTTGAGAGTGGACACCCTGTATGGTCAGTCATAGAGATTTTAAATTTTAAAAAAAGATGTTGCTTTGTACGGTCATCATTCCTTAAAGAAATTGTATAAGGTAGTCATGGGCGACTGTGTTCCAGAATTTTAAATACAGCTATTTTAGTAAAGTATCCGTAGCGATATTTAATCTAGAAAAGTTTCTATTAAATATGGCAAAAATTTCAGAAAAAAAATAGCATTCAAAATATCGGAACACAATCTTCCCTCCGGAATATGAAGTCTCTTGAGTCTTCAAAGGGAAAAAATTTTAGGCGTTACATTTTGAGATTAAAATTTAAAAGTTTCACACCAGAATTAAATGTCGAAATATTAGTGTATTATTAAAACTGTATAATTGTTAATCGTAAAAGAACAAATTCAGATATATCGAGTCATATGCCGTTCGTTAAGGATGGCATTCAAATTTAAAACTATAAATGTGCAGTGAAACCTCCCTAAAGTGACCACGTTCCGTTCCAATAAAAATCAGTCACTCCGAGAGGTGGTCTGTTTATGGAGGTCATGTTTAAATCTAGATTTTAATTGTTGTAAAAAGGTAACAATTAATGTTACTAAAATTTATTTTTCACAGTAGGAAAGATATGAAAATTTAAGTATCAAAATAATAGTTCATTACATAAGTGAATTACTGCAGAGTTTAAAAAAAGAATACATTGACGTTTGTTGTGATTTTACGACTTTATCTTTAATCAATTTTATTTTCAAGTCCTTTCGAAGTTCAGTAAATAAATTCATTTTTTTTTGTGGGGGGGGGGGGGGTGACTGAAACAAATAATGATGATTTTATTAATTTATCTATTTCTTTGATAGTATCCTGACAGAATACGTCAGGGGAGTTTATTGACCGTCATTCTTAATTTGTCACAAGCAGTGTTGCCAGTGGGCTACTTTTTTTAATTTTAGATTTCTTGATTGCCACCACTTATTTGAAATGGTCAAATTTCCTTTGTTTTTGTTATAATTAATATGTCATTAAATAAGGCGCATTTTACAATTTCAAAAAAGTGGTGCCAATCAAGAATCTGAATTAAAAAAAGTAGACCATCTTCCAGCATTGGTCACAAGAGTTAAATTCATTGTCTGAAAAGGCACAAAGGGGTTTAAACACTTAAAATTTACCGGAATAAAATACAAAAAAAGAAATCTAAACTTAGTTTAGAAGTTTGATAAATAATGCGTCTACGGAATTATTTCTCTAATAAAATCTTCAAGCGACCAGAAAAAAAAAAACGGAATTTGTTTCATTTTCTTCAAAGAAATCTGTCACACATGGAGGTAGTTCAACTGGGATGATCTTTGCGGAGGTAAAATTACTATTATGCCTATGGGAATAAATTTCATTCCATGAAAAAATCGTCGTTCAGGGAGGTGGTCACTTAATGTAGGTGGTCGCACATGGAGGTTTCACTGTATCTGCTTATTACTTTTATTATACAGATGTGATTTCAACTCATATTAAGGAGTTGATTCACTTGATTGATGAATCGGCATAGTATCTATCACAAAAGACAGAGCGTACGTTGAAAATTTAGTAGGAAGTGGCATTTTTTGGGAGTTCCGTGAGATAGAGAGGGGCTTCCCGTGTCTACGGCTTTTCATTTGGGAAATTTAACTACAATAAGTTTGCAGTTTTTAAGAAACATTTTTTTGTGCCTTATTTTTAATAACTGGTTTACATTGACCAATATTGTAAAATATTATATTACTTTTACAACATTCAGCGGCATCTATCGATGTTTGTAAGAATAATGTCATTTTTCAGACATTTTAAGATCTCTATACACATTTCAGCGTATCTGATGAATTTTGTAATCTTAGTATAAGCGAACGGACAGTTCTGAAGGACCGCTCATTTGTATAGTTTTTAGTATCACGAAGGAAGTAACGAAGAAGACTGCCGTTAAATTCGCACAATAAGAAAATGTCTCTAAAGAAATTTTCTGTAGAAATCTATAATTATTTATAAGGAAAAATTATTTTTTAGAGAAATCTACACATATTGCTTTAGAAATTATTGTTTGGAACATAGAAAGTTGAAAAAGTATAGAAATATAGAAAGTACAGAAGTTTATACAGGTGTCTGTAAAACAATATTCAACGCAGAAATGATACGAAGTATGGGAGTAATAGCCGCTTTTAAATTTTTTAAATGATTAAAATATTAGTTTATTAGTGATATGTGCTGGGCAACATATAACTATGATATGTTCCCGCACCATGTGGTTAAATCAAAGTAAAATTGCGTAATTTGTTATTTCTGTTTGTATAAATATTTTTTATAAAATATAATTATGAGTGTAAAATTATAATGTTTATATATTTAAGTAAAATAGGAGTGTAAGTTCATACAAAAATTATTAAGTTGATTTTAAATATTAAATATATATTTTTAAAAAAATTGTTGTATTGTAAAATGAATGTATAATGTTGAATAGAGTTCGGATCTCAGACAACAACAATAGCCAGACGCCATGGTGTCGTTTTATGACAAGCCAATGGAAAGTGGTGTATAATTAGAAGTCGTAAAATCATAAAAACGTTGGAATAAATTTATGGCCTCAATAAAAGTGTTGGGATAAATTTATGACTTTTCAGACCACCCAAACTTTAAGGCAGATAATAATATTAAAGTATATGTAAGGGGCCATTTGCAGACTGTTAGCTAATAGGCCTATCGAAGTATAATAAAAAATCTTCTCACATCCAATAACAGTGGACTAGACAAAATAGTTCCACCCACTGCAGGAGTTGGGGTGCAAGAAGAATAAGGTTTGAAAAAGAGAGTCTGAAAAAAGATGTAGAGGACGCAGGAGCTCTCCTGAAAGCCCGTGCAATGAATCCTGAAAGCCCTAGTAAAGCCCAGGCGAGATGGACATATCGGAGCGAGCCTAATCAAGCCTAATTGAGGATGTCTCCCTGATGTACATATCGGAGCGAGCCTAATCAAGCCTAATTGAGGATGTCTTCCTGATGTACTTATCGGAGTGAGCCTAAGCAAGCCAAATTGAGGATGTCTTCCTGATGTTAAAATAAAGAGGATCATTCTACAGAGGTCCGTAGCTTTGCATCCTGCCATCCCGATGTTGCCGCTCTGATACAAAGCGAATTCCGGATGACATAAGAATATGATCCCAAGCAACGCGACAACTCTGAATTTGATGAATAAAGGCCACCATCCCGTATATTAAAAAAAGGTACTATTTTAAACATTTTCTTTTACCACTTAAGATCATATGAAGAATCATAAAAAATACTTTTCTGATATTTTATGGTAGAGAGTAATCTGAGATCCGACAAAACCAATAATTAAATAAGATTAAGGTAATTTAAAAATGAAAGAGAATTATTCTTTTAGCAAAAAGAAACAATTATAATAATTAGAGTATATGAAAATATTGTCTTTTTTTTTAAAGATTAAATATACTTAAAATAATGAGAAGCAAACAAAAGTATTGCTTTCTTTTTTTTTTTGAATTAATATTATGTATTTCTGTATATTGTGTACGTTGTGTTCAATGTAAATAAAATATTTAATCAAGTTTTAAAAAGTTTCTGTAATTATTTAATTGATAATGTTTAAGGTGTGTCAATTTATTTTTACAGCTTAAATTTTAGTTTAATTCATAAGTGGAAGAGTTCGTCTAAATAATTCACAACGCAAACTCTTAATTTTATTCGTAATTATTCAAATTTAATAATTACATTTTGACGCGAATTATAATTTAATTTTATTAATGCTTCGCGTTGCTCTTCTACCAGAATTTAGGTAAATACGATCACTTATATTATTTGAATTTATCTAAGGTATATAAAATTATATACCAATTTGCTATGAGGTTGCTTGGATGATTTGGACCAATTAACAATTTTGGATATAAATTTAATAGAAAATAAACAGGTGTAATTATCTGTCCAGCAATATGCAAATAAGAAAACATCAAATTACCAAAACTTATAAACGTTTTAGCGTTTAAACTATTCAAATATAGGTTGTATAATGTGCCCTATGCACATTTAGCAGCAAACTGAGAGTATAATGAGGATATGCATAAGATATTATTTAGCAAAAGTATTCCATTATAGAATACGTCTCCATTCAAATAACACGAAATAATACAAAAATGCATGTACCAAAATCTTAGTTTCAATACCATTGGCCAGTGTTTTTGTTTACTTTTAGTGTCAACGTCGTGCGATCAACGCTTCTTAGAGGAGATGGACGTTGTTATGTTTCCTCTTTTTCTCAATCCCCGCTTACAGGACTATGCCACTACTCTTTTATTTAATTTCAGCGTTTTCAAATTTATAGAAATTAATATATGTATTAAACGAATGGACATCTATGTATATTTTTTAGAATTCTCTATATTAAAATCGTCATTCATTTTGCATCGTTTAAAAAGACCATGAAGCATTTCCAAATTTGATTTCCTTACGCATTATTTTCTTTAATGGATTTTTTTTTAACACAGAAAAAAATTATATATTTAATTATAAAACGTGATATAGGAAATTAGGAAATGTTTATTTCATGTCAGTCATAGTTTATACAGGGTGTCCACTCTGATCGGTGTCCAATGGGTAATTCTTAAACCGTTAGTCATAGACATATAGTTCCACATACAAAAATGTTTTAAATGAGGTAAAGAAATTTTTCAAAAGCGATTTGAGCCAATAAAAACATTTCTTAAAAAAATAACAAAATTTAACTTTTTTATTGTCCTCCGGTTCTATAAGTAATATTTAGTAAAATTTTCCTAATACACTGACCAGTAAGACAAAAAAAGTACCAGTCATATAACACTAAAATTGACGGAGTTAAGAAACTTTAAAAATATATGACTTATGCCACTTTTTTGCGTCTGAACACAAATGATTTTGGCCATGCTTTGAGGCGTCATGTACCAAGTGCTTAAAGTATTCGAAGAACTTATTTCATGTCTATCTGCGCATTGAAAAAAATCGTAGATGTATTACGATTCAGTTAACTTTTATTAAGTTTCAGACACGCTAATATAATTGTATTTTAACATATGTTTTATTTTGTAAGGATTTCCTTTTCATGATTTTTTTTAACAAAAATTATGTTATTTTTATAAGTTTTTATTTAACTTCAACGACCGTATGTATGTTTTTCCCGTTCAAAATTTGTACTCGAACTTAAACTCACTTTCAAATATCCGATTGAGATTAAATTTTATATACTGATGTAAATTCGATGACAATCTAATATTATTATGGTTTTCGGTGGCCACCATTTATATTTTTTTCAAGAAATTTAAGAAAAAGTTTTAGATTAGATAACACAAGACTGCGATGGTTGTGTTTTTTAACTTTTATGTATATTTTAGCACTGAATCCGAAAATTACCTTAATTTTTAAAAATCACCTTAGGATTTTTCGCAAATGATAAATTGTCAAAGTTAAAATATAGCAAAAATCGGAGAGAATTTAAAATAGAGGAGATGGCTGTGTTTTTTAACTTTTGATAATTTCCCAACAAACACTCGATTTAGGGCCGAATGACGTATATATCGCGGCCAAAAGGAGTTAAGTCCATTTGTAACCAAACAGTGTTGTACCGTAAATGACCCGCCGCTAATTGCGGCGGCTAATGCCGAACCGCTAATGTTTCGGGGTTGAGAGAACGGTTGCATTTACTTTTCCCGGCAACTCTTAAGGGGCGGTTTCTAGCAAAAATGTAATGGCCCGTCATTGTCTAGAAAGTAGAGGGCTAATATCAACTAACCCGAATATTTAATTAAAGAGAGAAAATGTATTTTTTCTTCATTTTTTTAAAAGTAAACTTAATTATTTTAAATTTGACTTTTAGTAAATATATAAATACGTTGCGAGATTTATATTTAAAGCAGTAAAACAAATTACACATTTTTATGTAGTTTAAAAATATTTTTATATATAAAAAAGTCCTCAAAATGTGCTACATTTTTTATGGCCACACTAAAAACAATGAATGTATTATTTTTCAATTTCTATTGATCTTATAGCCAAAACAAACAGACAACTAATTAATAGAATATACATCTGAAACAATTTTTGTTTTGCCAAAATAATTTTTTTAATGTAAATAAACCTTGGGTTTGCCAAAAAATTCTATTCAGTATAATATGAGACATTTTTAGTCTAAAGTACAATACTGAAAACAAAATTTAGAAAAATTATAAACTAAAATGTGAATAAATAAATAAATAAATAAAATACAATGTTTTTTGAATCAAAATGCTTAAAAAATATATACAGCACACCTTAAATTCCCAATCAAAAGAGCATAAAACAAAAACTTTGTTAATTTTTTTGTGAAAGTGTTTCATAAATGTTCCATGAAATCCTTATGGATTTTAATGGGGGGGGGGGGGGTTGCAAGGCCAAGAAAAAAGTAAACATTGCTATTAAGGTTGTATATGTGTAAATATGCATGCTTGTTTTAAATTTTTCTGTATGATCAGAGAATAATGAACGCCTACTATTATTATTATTTTCCTCTCAAAGTGACTTAGACTTCAAGCGACCAGAAAAAAAAACGGAATTTGTTTCATTTTCTTCAAAGAAATCTGTCACACATGGAGGGAGTTCAACTGGGATGATTTTTGCGGAGGTAAAATTAGTATTATGCCTATGGGAATAAATTTCGTTCCATGAAAAAATCGTCGTTCAGGGAGGTGGTCACTTAATGGAGGTGGTCGCACATGGAGGTTTCACTGTATTTGCTTATTATTTTTATTATACAGATGTGATTTCAACTCATATTAAGGAGTTGACTCACTTGATTGATGAGTCGGCATAGTGCGTATCTATCACACAGACAGAGCGTACGTTGAAAATTTAGTAGGGAGTGGCATTTTTTGGGAGTTCCATGAGATAGAGAGGGAGGAGCTTCCCGTCTCTACGGCTTTTCATTTGGAAAAGTTTTATCATGGTCCTCTACCTGCCTGTTTCTCTTACAGATTCGTTATCAAGGGTTCTAGGAAGCCCACGAATAACAACTTTTAGAGGAATTTCCCGATCAGGGATAATATGATGTTGAACATTATTTTGCTTAAAGAATTCATGAAGTAAATATTTATTACGGATGGTTTCAGGCGATATTCTAATGAAGTTACCAGCAAGATTAGCTGCAAATTTAAATTTATCATTGGAAAAAAGTTAATTGAGAAATTGGATAATGTTGGGGATTTCAGTAACCATGATGGGTTTTGGCTTTTTCTTGGAAATTTCCTGTGACGGATTTTCCTCTTTTTCACTAGAGATTTCTTTATCTGAATCACTACCAGCAGATACGATATCGATCAATGGCGGATCCAGCCGTAACCCTCGGGAACTCAAGGCTGTGACACTCCTAAAAAGACACAGGGGGTAGACAATGTTTCCGTCCAGTGTCCAGTAGGAAGATAACGTTTTTAAACTTATAAATTCATTTTCAAATACCTGTTTAAAGAATTATACAAAAATGTTAGGTGATAAAAAAATAAATGATATTAATGAACGCAAAATTAAAAAGTTCAAAAAGTAAATTATTAAAATGTATTTTTAGAAAATATTTATAAGCATATTAATCAGGATATTTAGAAAGGGTAAGTGAAGTTTTTGCTCGATTTTCCGAATATTTTTTATTGTGTTTTATTTTGGAAAGTGTATAAACATGAATGATTAATATACAAATAATGATTATATTAATATATATATAACTATCTGCATAATTTTATTGCAAATATTGGAAATAAACATGTGAATCTCGAACAATATATTTTCAAATATCATCAACATTATTTTATATAAGTCCATTTTATTAATATTTATAATTATACTTTATTTATAATAAAATAAAATTTAAAAATCTTTATAACTAACAAAACACTAAAAAATGTTTAAAAAATCCGTAACTAAAAATCAACATTATAGAAGTAATCACTCAAATTTATTTCATTGAAATTTTTGAAATATATAAGGTATAAATGGAATTATTATTTCATTATTATTATCAATTTACTTGATTCATTGATATCTACAAAAATTCCTCAAATTCTACTTTGCTTGTTTAAGACTCAAAGGAATGATATAAAACATTAAAATAATACCTAAAATAATCTGTTATATAGTTACATTTATACAAAAAATATATATATATCAGTATAAAAATAATCACTAGAATTTATTTCTTTGAAATTTTGAAAGAAAAAAAATATTGACGTATCAATGCAAAGAGCATGCATGGAATTATTTATTATTATGTTATAATTTTACTTACTTTATTAATGTTAATGTTTGCAAAAAGAAAACTTTAATTTTTACTTTGTTTGCATAAGATCCAATACAATAATATAAAACACAAAAAATGATTGCTTTAAAAAACTGTAATATTATTATTTTATTTATTTCTTTTTAAATTTCGAGAAAGTCTCTGAATGAAAGTAAAAAGCACATAGATAATTATTATTTTATTATTATCATTCATTTTCCTTCATTAATACACTGAAAAAAAAATCAATTTCTACCAATTTCTTATCAAATTTTCTGGAAATTAATGTAAAAAGCATGTATGGAAATACTTTTTATTTTTATCATTTTGTATATAAAAATCTATTATTTGTATATAAAAACATCATTATAGGAATAAATACTAGAATTTATTTCTTTAAAGTTTTGAAGAAAAAAAAAATGTATATAAACGGATGTCAAAAACATACATGAAATTATTTAATTCTTATAATTTCACTAACTTTATTACTACCCGAAAAAAAATTATCAATTTATATTTTGATTGCTTATGTATAGCAATGGCATAAAATATTTTAAAATTGTTTAAAAATCTGTAGTATCTGTATTTAAAAATCATCATTATCACAATAATCACAAGAAATTGTTTCTTTAAAATTTAGAGAAAGTATTTATAAATGAATTTTAAAAACATACATGAAATTATTTAATTATTACAATTTTACTTGCTCAACTAATATTTGGAAAATAAATCGTTTTATTTATTTATTATTTTATAAAATTTAAACTATCGATATGAAAATATTTTGGAAGAATGAAAATAAATAAATGTTAAAAACATACATCTAAATATGAATATACTACTATTATTTTATGGACTGTACTAATAGCCTGATAAATATTCTAAAATTTTTCTCAGTTATTTTCTTGAAACTAAAATTTATATATATATATATATATATATATATATTCAAACATAAATGCAAAAATTTTTATTAACGTAAGGAATTACAACCGTGTGTAAAAAGTATCAATAATAAACCATTTTTAAAACTAAATAATTTAATATATGTTAATTAAAGTATTCATAAATGAATATACAGGAATGTATTTAAAGGTCTATATTTATTATTATATGGCGATTATAAGCTATTTAGTATAAAAGTACTTTTTTTTGTTTTGGAGAGGAGTATTCATGCCTTTTTGTGATGCTTTCATAGGACGGGAACGTCCGCCATGTTTATTTACTGTCATGGCCTTGAGTTCCCGAGGGTTACGATCCAGCTCACCATTTAGAGGGGGGGGGGGTCATGGATTTCCCTTTTTTGGGGGGGTGGGGGGGGGGTAGAAGGGGATCACATCTCTTTATGAAAATTTTTTATATTGAAAGCTATTCACAAATCCAATCTAACTACTTTTCTGATACTTTCGCGAAGTTTTTTCATTCGTAAATCCAAAAAAATTGTATTAATATTCGTAAAAATATGAAATTTACAGATTTTGTCCAGATACCAAGAAATTACAGTTTCCCATTTTCTTTAAATGGTTCATACAGAAAATGTTGTCAAAGTTAGCATTTTTATCCAAGTTTTACAAGTTGACAGCCACAGAAATGTCGTCACAAGGGAACAATTGTCTGTCACTTCCGGAAATTCAGTTTAAAAAAAGTATAACAGTTGTCAATGATTATATAGGGCAAAAAATTGTATTCAATTTTAGAGGTAACAAAACCGTACCAATTGGCAGCTATGTGATTCTATTAGCGTCATGAAAATTGCCGGTATAGCCTCTTCTTTCTGCTCAAAGTATTGAATAGTTTTTTTCAATCGAACTTATGCCTTTGGAATGGATCATTTTCTTCTGATGGACTGATGGCTTCTATTATTATGAAACAGCCATTCTAAATTAAGTGTTTGGTGAAGATGAAAGAACAGCCGTAAAAAGTTAGAACTCTGACTTTCTTGTCAGAATGGGAAAAAAATAACTATAATTTTTTTTCTTTTTTTTCTCTTTCATAATAATGGAAGCCATCAGACAATCAGAAGAAAATAACTTGGTGAAATCGGAAACTCGGTTAAGCTGGACACGGATAATCAGGAGTCTATTTCATTTTTAAAATGATCTTTAGAATATTTTTGTTGGTGTTCAGAGGGTGGGGGTGGTCATGACCCCCATGACCTCCCCCTTGGATCTGCCATTGATTTCGATATCGTTATTGGGAATTTCTGAGTTAATTCTGGGAATTTTTTCAGGTTTATCAGCAGCTATACCAGTTTTTTTACTTTTACGTTTTTTAGGCTTAGCAGGTTTAAATCCCTCATTGGTGTCCTTATGGTCATTATTGTCGTTACGTTTAGTTACAGCAACAGAATTAATTGCTTTAACACTTGAACGCCCGGAAATTTTACTCAAATTTCATAAAAATATTTTAAACCAGAATTTTTATTTAAAATTATTTGACTGGTTTATTTAACGTAAATATGCGTTTTTAAAATTTAACTTATTTCGTGAAATAATTTCTGGCTCCAATTGACATTTAATCATATGGTCGGAGTCGAATCGACTCCTTCCGGGCGTTCTAGTGTTAAGAACATTGTGTACGCCTAATTTTAGGATACTTTCACGATTAAATACACTCCTATGAGAGTTAGAAGAAGCATTAGAGGAAAAAGAAGGAGAACAACTCACACCATTACTCAAGAGCGTCTTGTCGTAGCCACCGGCGCCAGAATTCTCATCCATCAAGACCTAGAAAAATAGTTACAATTTCATCATAAATGATCAGAGCTCATACCCACATAGCATTTTTAGTTTGCAGAAAATTTGCAGCAGTCTTGCTCTGTAAACCTGCAAAGTTGCACTAAGCTCAGCATCACAAGACTGAAAGCTCATAACAAGACTGCAGCAAGATAACGCAAACGCTGAAGTCACCACACTTTGAACTTGCAGCTAACTTGTCGTGCAAGTTAAATTCATACTATATCAAATTTATTGCAAACTAACGGCAGACAAGTAATCTTTCCATGTCACACTATAAGTTTAACCCCTTCAAAGGGATCCATAGACCTCATCAAGTCTATCGATGCGAAAGCGCCGTCAGAAGGTGCATGCATCGGTTTTAACACCACAAACAAGTTTGGGTAATATTTGTACTTTTCATTTCGAGCATTTTTTGGTATTTAATAAGTATAGCGTTTAGAAAAAGCGGTGCCTACAGCAGAGCATATTTTAAGGAATTTTCACTGGGCGACAAACGGTTAAGTCTGTTGTTCCAAATAAATGTTCATAAATCAACCCCTACCCCTTATAACAGCAAACCAAATACTAAGAATATCGACTGGCCGATAAACTTTTATATCTTATTAGTTATGTCTATTGTACTTCTCCTGTTGCTGGTTAGTAAACTGCAAAATCGACATTGAAACATCTAAACCGCCTTATTTATAGTTAGGTAAAATTAAAGAGGCTGCATTCTTTAAAAATACAAATTTTTAATTGTTATGTTAGTAAAGGACCAAACCTAACATCTAACCAACCAAATTCGTATGCCTAATTAAAACTTTATATAAGAAAATTATCATTAAAATTCAAGTTAAAATATTGTTTGCCTTTTATTAGTTTGTACACTTTCCTTTTGTTCATAACCATAATATATCAGATTAATTAGGTAATTAGAACTTAGAATAAATTCTGAAATTCAAAAATAAATTTGACTTGCATTGTTAAATAGTTCGTGAAAAATAGTACATAACTATAGTTTTAGACCCAATGTTGAACTAATCAAGAAAACATACTTCCTTCTTGATGGGTGAAAATCATCAAATTTAAAAATAATGTAAAATATTGTTTATCTTTTATTATTTTGTACACTGTGCTTTTGCTCATAATCATAATATATCAGATTAATTAGGAAATTGGAGCTTAGAATAAATTCTGAAATTCAAAAATAAATTTGACTTGCATCGTTAAATAGTTCGTGAAATTGTACCTTAACTATAGTTTTAGACCCAATGTTGAACTAATCAAGAAAACATACTTCCCTCTTGATGGATGAAAATCATTAAATTAAAAAATAATATAAAGTTACTATGTTAAATTTTATAACCTGTTTCCAAAATGTAAAATGAATAATAATTATACTGGTTAAACATATTTTGACTCTTATAAGTATTTTGCAAAGACTGGAACTAAACAAGAAATCAGATTTTACTCTTTATGTTTTAAAAAATCAAACTGTATCAACAAAATATTTCCAAAATGCTACAGTAACAGTTACAATGGTTTAAAATTTTAATACACAGGACTGTCCAGAGTTGTATACTATAGAAGAACGCCGTACGAGGAAAGTTTTCCGCGATTTTTAGAAAAAAAAATGTAATTTTTGTTCTTGTAACGTTTTTATTTTTAAATATCGACAAATTAAAAATATTCCCCAATTTTATGTACGATTTATGTCTGGCAGGGGTGATTCCGTTCCGGAAATTTAAGGCATTCGGTTCCGAAATTTTAAAAAAATCGCACATCAGTCCGAAAATTCAGACGCAAAAAAATATCACTAAAAAATATTGGGAATTTCAACAAATGGTCGTCGGAAGAAAAACCAATTTCGTCAATCGTCCGCAGAAATAATCACCAATTGCGTCAAAGCATTGCGAAAAAAAAAGCGAATTTCATCAAAGGATCGTAAAAAAAGATAATTTCGTCAAAGAATAGCAACATTTTATGTATGATTTATTTATTGTTTGCCAGGGAGATGCTGTTCCGAAAATTTAAGGCGTTCGGTTCCGAAAATTTAAAAAAAAAATCGGCCACCAGTTCGAAAATTCAGACATATTAAAATATCTCTGAAAAATATTGCAAATTTCAATAAATGGTCGTCGAAAAACAAATAATTTTGTCAATCTTCGCAGAAAAAATCACCAACTTCGTCAAAGCATCGCGAAAAAAAGCGCAAATTTCGTCAAAGCACCACGGAAAAAACACGAATTTCTTCAAAGAATCTTTAAAAAAAAAAAGATAATTTCGTCAAAGAATCGCAAAAAAACGCAAATTTCATGAAAGTAATGCAGGAAAAAACAAATTTCGTAAAATCGTAGTGGAAAAAGACCAAATTTTGTCAAAGGATCGCGAAAAAAAAGCAAATTTCGTAAAAGAACGGCGGAAAAAACATCCTTCAAAGGATCACGAAAAACAACACGAATTTCGTCAAAGGGCAGCGGAAAAAGCGGGATTTTCGTCAAAAGATAGAAAAAAAATTAGCCAAAGGATCGCGAAAAAAGAGAATTTCGTCAAATCGTAGAAGAAACGTAAATTTCGTCAAAGGAGCGCAGGAAAAAAACGAATTTCGTAACAGAATAGCAGGAAAAAGCGAGAATTCTTTCAAAAGATCGCAAAAAATGCAAATTTCGCCAAAGAATCGCTGGGAAAAAACGCGAATTTCGCCAAATAATCGCGAAAAAACGAATTTCGTCAAAGAATCGCCGAAAAAATGCAAATTTCGTCAAAGGATTGCGGAAAAAACGGGAATTTCGTCAGACGGTCGCGGTAAAAACTCATCGGTCTCATAATACCTATGAATGGACGTCTCCCTACAAAATGTGATTCAGTTGTTTCAGAAGCAATGTCACATTATTTCTGTGAACAGAGTGACTGGCATTTTGTGCGAAGAGGGGCACAATATTAAGGATTGGGCTGTTTCTAAAAGCACTGACAAAATAATTGATAGGAATTCACCCTTCTTGCCATGGATTTTTAAGTTTATTATTTTTAACCAAAATAATTATTCTTTAATTAATATTAATTTTTTATTTAAATGGTAATTATTTTAAAACTACTGATTTTAATTCATGTCGTCAAAATAATAAAACACGTTACTTTATTAAACGTTAAATTAATTTGCAGAAAGTTTTTGACCCAATATTTATGTGCGCAGAAAGTTTTTGGTTTTATACAAGTCTGGGACTGTCTTATAAAAATAGTAGAATTAAGCAGGTAGAGAAAACGATTTTGTTCGTGTTTTAAATTCTTTAAACTTTATTAATTACTTATAATGTTTGCAAAATCCTACAATAATAATTGTATTCGTTAAGTTATTTTACAAATAATTGTCTTTAGCAAAGCATTTTTTGACAAACTCATGTTTCTCATAGGTTTCTTTATCTGGAAATGTTCTACTTTTTACTTTGCTCTCTAGGAACCTTGCAATAACAGTTCTTGGATCATAAAAAGTTGTTCCAATTCCATCAAGAGCAATGAACATCCTTGAGTTTAAGGCTTCTCTTTATACTAGTTCCGACTGTTTTTTTGAATTTAAGCGTTGTATGTATGGACACAACTCCATGTGTCAACATTAACATTGCGAGGTGTCAAAGAAACCTATGACAGCACCAATTTGTTTAAAATAGAGTGAGGTTGAGACGCCTTAAAGTAGAAATAGTCTTGCTGTCAATGAGAAGGACGCAGATTTTCAGCTGCGCAATAAAGCCATCACATCATCATTTAAATAGGTGACTTCATCTTTACCAAAAAAGTTCTCAACATCAAGGTGGGCTGCACTAGCAACCTCTGTTGGTCTTCGTACATTTAACAAAGCATCTATCCTGTAGGAGATGCTCACTTTGTCCTCTTCCAGTCTTTGAGAAACAAATTCTTTACAACTCAATATAGTTTCTTTTCTCGCTGCAGACCAGTATCTCTTGGTAGAAACTAACGAGTTGTTTTTACATCTCTGAGAATTTTCTTCAATTTACTAATCACTTTCAGATTCCTAATGCCTTCATTTATTTCCATCAACTGTTCTTCGTATCCCTCAAGACTTACCCATTTTTGATAAGCATCAAGGAATTTGAAAAAAAATTACTTTGACAAATTCTATATCAATTCTTTATCAGGCAGTGTAATGAAAGACCCTTGACTGTCTGTCTCAAGGTTTTCAAAGTGTATTGGAACATCTAGAATTAGGCAAGCGAGATGTTGTTCACTTCTTTAAAATCTATTTAAAATCGAATAAACCCGCGAGCAGAAGGTTGTTCAGTTTTTGATGAGTAAGGTTGATGGTTCACAATGTTTTCTCAATGTTTTTGCGTGAGAGAAAAATTGTGTCGTACTGCTTTTGCCAAGATTTTTAAGTGTTTCACGAACTGTACTTCAAAATATGCAGAAAAAGAAAAGGCACTTTGATTTTCTGTTCCAGATATTTCTTCAAGCACTTTTACACGTTGAGCAGAAACTCGATAAAATGTTGCTTGATGATTCCAATTCCGACACAGTTAAGTCAGACCTGAGCAAAGCATCAAATGCAAAGTTAGTCTTTACCCAAGTACCGTTTCATAAGAGCACAGAGACCGCTGTTTTTTGCTTGTATTTCCCTTTACCCACTTATAGTTAAGTCTGTCAACTTATTTTTCGCGATATTTTTAGTGCACAAAATATCAAATACAACCTTGACAAAATCCACAGGCTCCTCGCTTACTGAATTTACATTGTCCTAGAAAAACTCATTCTATGTCCTGTTCTTTTAAAAGAAATCGTGCTCTAACAAATTTGTTATCAACTCCATATTTCTCAACAGAACCATCTACTTGGATAGCAAAACAAACAGCATTTTGTAACTGTGATACGGTGTTTTCTTTTACTGCTATGACATCTGTTGCCATTCTTATCATTTCCGGAGTCAAAGAGTCAGCTTATATTAGAGTTAGGTGGAGGTAAAGATACGCACTTTCCATACATTTTGATTTTTAACGGATACATTCGTCTAAACTTATGTAATGAGTGATTAAAATGTTAGATTAGAACCTTAGGCAATTGCCACCATCAACCGACATTCTGTCAATTTATAATTCTGTGAGAAATTGCAATTTTTAAAAAACATTGCTCTGCGTATCTTTGCCCCATTAATGTGGGGTTTTGCCCCATTTCCAACAAAACGAATGATTTATGCAAAATCATTAGTAAATTTCGCTAGTATTTATAGCTAAACTGAAAATTGAAAGTTAAACCATGGAAAAAAAAGAAAAAAACAGCGGTCTATGCGATCGCAAATAGCAGATAACCTCTAACTACTATGACAAAAATTGTTGCATAAATACTGTGAGTGGTCTGAAAGACCCCTTGATCGTAGAATGAATAAAAGGGTTGATCATCATAACCTCATAAAGTACTGTTTTTGCGCTAAACTTTATGTAAAGGTCTATTATAATAAAAATTCTCCTCCTTCAGAAGTCTTTAGCGATACTACTAAATTTCCAAACGAATCAAAATTAAACTAACATCAATAGTTGAATTTAAAATAACAAGTTAAGCTATGAAAACTGAATATAGCAGCGGTCTGTGAGACCGTAAACAGGAGTTAAGGGTTAAGACTTAAAATCGTTTTATGAAACAAGAATATTGATTTTTAAAAATAGGTAGTAGGTATCTATGTTCTATATTTTAAAAAAAAACTTAACTAGGAAAAGGAAAAGGTAGTTAACTAGCTTATATTATTTAAGTAGCTATTATATTTTATGCAATACTAACTTATAAAAAATACAACTTTCCACAACCTCATTGTAGAAAGCTTTGCATCTGGCTAAAACGATAGGACAAAGCCCGCATCTTAAACTTGCGCGTATTCTGCAGTATTTTGCTTAACCGGCTACCTACAAGATTAAACAAATTCGATCGAGGGAAACTATACGGCATTTAGAAGCTACAGAGCTTCCGTTCTCCACTGAATTTTTGGATTTGTAAAAATTCGAAGTATTGTCAGCTAAACAATAAAGTGAAATTTTAAAAATATTAGATCAAAATTCGAAAATTTAAACTTACCTCATCTTTTTTGGCACGGAGTGCTACTTTTTTCACAAGGTTTGAACACACAACTACTACACTTGAGACCAAACTACCACTTAGCAGTCATGATTGTAGAAATGTTTCTTCATATTAAATTAGCCAGTGCGTATCTTTACCCCACCTACTCTATTCACCTGTTTTTTTTTTTAAGTTGCCGGCACCATACCCTATCACTGGGCGACAATATCATGGTACTAGGCGACACTAGTGTCGCCTACTTTATATGTTATTTTATGCTCTGGCCTACAGAATAAAATTTCTGCGTATGTGCTGATTGTCTATTCTCTCAACAGAGGGATTTTTTGCTTTCGTCACTTTCGTGAATTAAAGACAGTCTTGCATCAGTTTCACAACAAACTACTCATGCAAGTGGATGATGGTATATCTTGCGGAAGATTTGCTGCAAATTTCTCAATTCAAATTTGTCACGGCAGGATAATATCAGAGAAAATCAAACTTGCCGCTAATGTGCATGCTATCTGGGTAGCAATGAAATAGGTGCTGACACACACGCTTACATTGAACTAATTAGTTTGCTTCGAAGACAGTTTACTCGAGGAGCCTGGGACCCTTGTTCCACATCCCCGACACATAAGATGAAGGGAGATAACTGTTAGGGGAAATTCATAGCTGGTAGTAGTGGGAATGGAGGGCATACTTATAAACTGCAACAGAAATGCTAGGGAAAAGAGCTCATAAAAAGAAAGGTAAAAGGAAGTTAAAGTTCAGCGTTACAACAAGATAAAATTTTGTAATTTTATAAAACTTTTTAAATTTTTATAAGATTTTTTCATATTTTTATAACTTTTTTGAAAGTATTTTATAAAAAAAAACAAAAATAAAATAAATGTAGAAGGGAAGGGGTGTTAGTAATAAAAGTAAAAAGGGTAGCCTAAGGCGATGGCGAACCAGTCAGCGAAGCAATTCAACAGTATTTGAGGGGTCTCCTAGTAATCAAATGCTTTATACACAGTCCAAGAAGTGAGTGTCTAAGATGCTTGAGTATGTACGAGAGAAATAGTCTAACTGCAGAGAAATATCTGCACTTAAGAGGAAAAGTAAAATTGCAAAATGTAGGAGAAATTTGATTGGGCGAGACCCAGAAGCCCCGCCCTCTCAAGATCTAGAGAAGTAAGAATGAATGAAAGACAGACGATAAGTAAATTTTAATGAAAAAGAAGTCTAGGAGTTGAATTTGGACTAAAAATAGAGAAAGTAAAGATAAGTTTTGCAAAAATTTCAATGTCGGATGGCAAAGGAAGCCGCACAAGGCCCCAAGATCTTAACAAACAAAAGCGCTTTTCAGGAACCATACATTTTAAATTACAAGTTAAAAATATATTGCATTTTTTTTTCAATAACAAAAATTAAGCTTTTGAACGATATAGTAGTTCGATTTAGTGGAATTTGAAAGCATTTCAGTAAAAATTAAGAGTTTTGAGAAGTTATCATTTTTGGCAGAAATCTTTTCCAAGACGCTGCTGAATTTTTTTTGTAACCAAAAATTGAGTAATTTCAAATTTGGCTTTGATTTTTCCAATAATATCAACAATAGTGGATGATTTTATTTGTAAATTCGTTAAGTTCATAAATAAAGATGTTAAATAGGGGAGGGGGTGGGGGAGGTTTAGCCTAAGGTGATATGACGACGATGGGAAGATTTTTTAGGACCTATGTCCCGCATCCCCGGATACAGGACACTTTGGATATATGACAAGGTGGGATTCCTCGCACAGCAATGCAATGCGGGTAATACACTACTTCTGACGGTTTAACGAGGTGCCTGGGACGGTCTGTCCCACATCCCCGTGCCATAACAACTGGAGGATTAACAGGAAAAACAGTCAGTAGCGACGTATGAGAAGGTGAATTCGGGTTCGAACGAATTTAGTAGCACTTATTAAACAGTTTTACCTTTAGAAAATAGTGGTATGAGTTTAAAAAAATATTTTTTTTTTTTTTTTTTTTTTAAGCTCTTCCGGTGATTCTTTGCAACCGAAAAATAAGAGGAATCTGTTCGAAATCAAAATGCGTAACTGAGATGAGGAGTCCCATATCCATTGATGCGTGTCCTTCCATTAGGACTCCTTGCCTGCTGCCTTCTTCTCGGATTCATGCGTCACCAAAATTGCGGGAATGGCCTGGCAACAAATAGTTTCAAATATATGAGATTTACAGCCCTTTTTTCATCAAAAAGAGAGCATTATAGTACATTTTAACGTAGTTTGTAGAAGTATTTCGTTTGATATTTTCTCAATGTAGATTTTTCTTTTTTTTTCTTTTTCAGCAACATTAACCCTTTATCGAGCAAGTCAATTCTGTGGCTGAAATGTTGAAAAGATTCACTGCCACCAGAATCTACAAACAGATTTATTTGAAAATAAAATGCGGCCTTCTTTTATATTAACAGTGGCATTACAAAAACAGAATGTCTCACGAAAAGTTCCGGTGCAAATCCACGAGTTTTCAATAAAAATTAAGTGGTAAGTTTATTACCATTGCCCGATAAAGGTACATACATTTCCATACATTATTTAATAAAATCTTTTTTTCTTATGAAACAGAAAAAATACATTAACTATAACTTTTTCCGGGCTGCTTTGATTCGAGCATTTAACAAAAAGTGCCAAAATTGGGCATTATCATTTGAAAAATAGAAATTTAGTACAATTTTTAACACGCATAAAACCTTTGTTTTTAAAATGACATTCATATTTGGGAAGTATACACAATACCCAGTAGAACGATATCTCTCGCATCTCTCTGAGATAATTTGGCGGTAAAATAGCATGAAAGTTCCCTATTATTTACTTTTTTTTACGAACTTTATAATAGAATATTGTTAATTCAATTTTAAAGTAGGAAACTTTTTATTCTAATCTACATTATTTTATAAAGCATAAATGTTTCAGTAACGCTGACATCGTAAAGATGCTGCCAACTGTACTAGAGATACAAATGATTAATCCGTCGTTGCATAAAAATATGAGAAAATATCGTTAACATATTGAATAACATGATCATTTATATTGTAAAATTCCATTTAAACTGTACATGTACTTGCAAGTTGCAAGTGCAATAATAATAATTGTAAATTAAAAGTGGCTTCTTTTATTTTCTAAGAATGAATACAGTATTATTTCCTTTTAAAATTACTTCCTTAATATTTTTTTTCTGTAAATTAAAAACTAAATGTTAAACATTTTTAATCTCTCTGTGCAGTGAACATTGATCTCTATAGCTCATTATTATTATTTCTTTTAATAAATAACAGCTTAGTTAATGGAATAACTACGCTGTTAATGGGATGTCAATCAATGACCTGTGTGGTCATTGATTGAAACAACAAAATATAGTGGTTGAATAGTGTTTTGATTTTATTTCAAACAAAAGATGTATATGCACATATGAGCAAAAAAATATATAGGGATGTACATAAATAACGTTACCACTTTAGGGGAGAGGGAGGATCTGGCACATGTTATCGTAAGATATCTCTAGGGCAGGGGGATTTGTCTCTTGATATCGTTATCATTTTTGATCCAATTGTTTTCTTTTTTTGTCTCTTTACATTAATATTGTCTGTTATCTTTTTAACACTTTCCAACGAAGTTGAAAAGTGTTTATGACTTCGGTTTGTCTGGCCGTCTGTACGCGCTCTAACTCTCGTAAATATACTCGGATTTCCCTGAAATTTTTGGATGTTATTGACGTTTATCATAGCACGATCCTTATTTCAAATGAAGTTTGTAGCGTGTTTAGTTCATCTACAGGGACAGTCAAAAGTATTCCATTACATTACGGCCAATGGGAAAAAATCATTTCAAGTGATTTTTAACCCCTTAATTCTCGCTCCCGAGATATTCTCGGGCTGTGTCTTTTACTCAAATTGTTTGGTTCCCACCAGTTTTATAAAATAGTAAAATTGGTTAAATTTTAGTATCGTTTTACCTGTCATTAAATAAGGTGAATATTTCTTTTTCATAAAAGTGGTGCCAATAAGCAATTTGAATTATTCAACCGTAATTTAATTCGAGCGTTAAGGTGTTAATGATGTTACACGCATCTAAACATAACAAAATTTATATGCATTTATGAAGTGCACTAAAATATGTCTTCTGTAGAATATACGGTGCAAAGAATAATTATTATTCATTTACAGGGCCACACAAAAGAATTCTGTTACATAGTGATATAGGGGGTATGTTTTGTTTGCTGTGTATTTTAATTATGTTAAACTATTTCATATAAAATGAAATTCATATTCGTCGCTGAGGTTTACTATAAGTTATTTCATTTATAATACGAAGTGCAGAGCATTTACAGGGACACACAAAAGATTTCAGATACTATATTATATCAGAAGTGCCGTACATTAGCGGTGAGTGCTTGAAATCCATTTTCAATTATGATATGCGCTTTTATGTTTCACTATATTTATGCATACTATATGGTGTGTATAAATGCTATATTTTATATACAGGGCTACACAAAAGAATTCGTAAGGGTTACTGGGTATGAGCGCAAAATTTCAAAGAGGCGAAGAAAAGGGAGACCGGGGTACAACGGACCATCCACCCCCACCCCTCCCCCTATTTTTCACTATTTCTCTTTTTGAATGCTTCATATTTTGGCACATAGATGATAGCACTACAGTGGTTTAAAAAAAATAAAAGTGTAAAATTATGTGCTCAACTGGCAGTTTAACTATTTTACTCTAGGTATGTGATTTGTGGCATGTGGGAGTGAATGTTTTCAGCAAAATACCTATTATTAAAATTTAGTGAAGACCGTCGGATCTCTTCTGTGCATCTATTCTAACGCTGAAAACTGTGTCCATCATTAGTGTCAATTTTCTTTAGAATTCTGATTCATTAATTAGACAGAGTAGCTGTTCAATAAATAATACTTTTCCAAAAATACACTGATAAGTATTCGAGGGTCACAGTGAAATTTTTGAGATACGACTATATGGTACAAGATAAACTTACCAAGTCTTAGGAGTAGTCAAAGTAGTTCCTTTCAACATCAATACACATTTGGAGTCAAATTTTCCAAAGATTAAATGCCTGAAGCCACCTATTTTGGAATAAATTTAAAATATGCTTTTAAAGCCTAGAAAATATACATAGAAAACCGTTAGTAGAAAAGAACAGATTACTAAAAATTTTAAAACTGTGTTATCTAAAACAACGTTTTTTTTTTTTTTTTTGTTTTTTTTTTTTTTTTATCGCAGAAATAGTTTGATTAAATAGACGATATATTGAATTTCAAATTACTGGTGCGAATAATCAAGCATCTTGAGCAATTTATGCGTCACGTATACGTGACGCTCGTAGCGAAGGAATTAATAAATTATTCGTTATCGTCAAAAGAAAAACATGCATATTTTATCAAAATGTATAAAAAATATTTCATGTTTGCATTTTTAAAGGTAATAGAGGGACCTGCTCCCTACGACTTACGGTTGCCACCCCTCGTTCTGAACACCCTAATTTGATCGATTTTAAAAAGATTAGCGAATATTGAATTAGCATTAAGAGGTTACTTCAGTCAAACGAAAAGACCCGTTCGCTAATGCTAATCCTATGGAAGAAATTTATAAAGATATCTTGGTTGCGTTTCAATATTTTTAAATGATATTTTTTGCATTGAATACTTGGGATCGATCTGTACAAAGGCCGTTGTTTAATTTTTTGATTTTGTTGACAGGTATTTTTAATGAGGACACTTTCATTTTCGGAACCGGTTTCGAAAGTAAAAATATCCTCATAAAAAATATCTGCAATCAAAATCGAAAAAGTAAAAAACGGCCTGCGTACAGATTGATCTTAGTTATCCAATGCAAAAAAAAAAAAAAAAAAAAAATCATTTAAAAATATTGAAATTCAAACGAGATATCTTAATACATTTCTTCCATAGGATTAGCATTAGCGAACACGTCTTTTCATTTGACAGAAGTAGCCTCTTAAAAAACCAGTGGCGATCTCCCTATAAACGGGTTTCCATTCATTTCCCTTTTACTGGGGGGATTTTAAGGCCGAATCAAATTTTGTTACGGGCTGTTCTCGAGTTTGATTAAATAAAATTAGTTAAACATCCGAAAATCAGCTAATACATAATGAACTAAGTCAGGGTCGGCGAACCTTTTTACATCCGCGTGCCAATATATATAAAAAAAATTCAACAGAACATGGCGTGCCAACAACGCCCCCCCCCCCCCCCCCACACACACACACACACACCACGTCCCATTCCCGAAAATAAATAGTAGCAGATTAATTTAATAGTGAATTATAAATTAGCTTAATTCTTATAATAATAAATAATAGTGTCAAAGTTACTTATTATTATTATTCGATTATTATAAATATAGCTAACATACCTGCAGGTAACACCAACATACGCATTAAATTAAAGAATATTTAATACAGAAAACTCGAACCAAAACATTTTTCACATGAAAAAATTAATTAATCATAGAAACAGTTACAGAAAAAATATAATTATAGTTTTCATTTCATTTTACAAATATTTTAGCAATCAAATTATTATTTTTTCATAACTTATAAAAAAAGTCGTTTTATTAGTTTTATTAATACTTTTATCATTTAAAAAAATTAAAGATCAGTTAACAAATTCTAGCAAAAGTTATATAAAGCCCCATATGCTGGTCAAAACGCGTTAAATTATGCAGAAATATTACAGCAAAGAATAATTTTATTTTCTAGATTTCTATACGAATCATAGGGCAAGGGCAATCATAACGAAATCGAAGAAATGGAGAATTGGGAAGGGTCAAATATTTCTAAGCGGGAAAGTTCAGTGATATAACAAGTACATAAGTACCTATTATAGAAAACAATAGCTATCTTCAATAAGCTCCGTGCATTAATAAAACAAGTTGGAAATTGCTCGTCAAACGTGGGAAATGAGGTGCGTTCGTACTATATCTAGTTTTATAATTCTTTTTTGCACCCCATATTGTACTGAATGTGTATTTATTTGCAATTCATAAGTGCATAGTCTGTAACATCATTAAAATGCACTTGCAATAATTTTTTTCCCATTCCCCTTAATGTAACGGAAAACTTTTGACTGTCCCTGTAATTAAGCTATACATCCGAATTTCATGAAATTTGAAATGGCTCGACAAAATTTTGCATCAATTATATATTTAAAATTTCAGCCCATTCGGAAAGCTGTAACATCATTAAAATGCACTTGCAATAATTTTTCCCATTGGCTTTAATTTAAAGAAAAACTTTTGACTGTCCCTGTAATTAAACTATACATCCGATTTTCATAAAATTTGAAATGGCTCGACAAAATGTCGCAATAATTATATGTTTAAAATTTGAGACCATTCGGAAAGCTTTAACATCATTAAAATGCACGTGCAATAATTTTTCCCATTGGCCGTAATGTAAAGAAAAACTTTTGACTGTCCCTGTAATTTAACTGTACATCCGATTTTCATAAAATTTGAAATGGCTCGACAAAATTTTACAACAATCATATATTTAAAATTTCAGACCATTCGGTTGGATAGTTTTTGCTCTATTATATGCGGACGGACGGACAGACAGACGGACTGAACGACGACTATAGGTGCTACGTATTTATATAATTACGAACGCACCTAAAAAGGATAAAGAGGTGCAGAATTTTGGGAATTTGACTAAATTTTGATTTAGACCTTCAATCAACGGCGTGCTAAATATATCTTCCCGCGTGCCAGTTAGGGCACACGTGCCATAGGTTCGCCAACCCTGAACTACGCCAATATAGTCTTTTCCTCCCTGTAGTATTTTTAAGAACACTATAAGAAAATGGTTTTAAATAAGACATTTTAGATGTATCGTTTTAAATCTGACGTAATTTTCACCTAATTTTTCTTTCTTCTTTTAAAAATTCACCTGAAAATGTTTGTATTGTTAAAAAAGAAATAGTATTTGCGCTCTCTTTGTGTTGGCAACAATAGTTAAAAAGATCATCACGAAATATGAAATAAATGTCTCGTATAAATATATTTTTTAATTTAAATTGTTTGGCAATGTTATTATTTGGCCATTTTAAATAGAATGTAATTTTTCTTCATTTACTGCTTTTAACACATATCAATGAATTTATTATTAAAAAGTTTCCTTTCTTTTTTAATAGTCACGTACTAATGCCATTCTTTTGGCGTAATTTTCAATATCTTCCTGCTTTTAAGACGTAATCATTTAATTCTAATTTGAAAGGGGTTATTTTTTAAATACTGCTTATAATATTCACCTATAAATAAATTTCATATTGAGAGGAAATATTACTTGTTGCGCTGTTTTTTAAATTGGCAACAGTTTAAAATAATAACCTTTTCTTAAATATGAAAAAAAATCTATCCTAAAATGCTGAAAATTTGAATAAAAAATTGAAAAGAAACCTCAAAAAATTCGCCAAAAAAAAGAGGAAAAAAATGCAGACTACCCACAGCAATCTTGTAATGACCTTAGAAAAAATTACTAAATTCCTATGTATATTTTTTGCTCCTATAAAACATTTTTAATGGAACGCTTATAACCAACTTTAGCATTAAATATATCTCTTAAAATAATTATTCGATTTAAAAACTGACTACTTCAGCGTGCTTATCAAACAATCTCGCTATAATACTACCCCATTTTCATATTTTTGTATGCCGTAGTTTTTTTTTTTTTTTATATTAGCGAAGAAAGACCCCGGTCACACAAAATTCATTTACGGCAGCGGCTGTGACAGTGTTAGTTAATTTCTTTTAGAATAGAGATAAACCCATAAGTGGTTTTCATGTAATTGATGGTTGTATGCACGTATAAATCAATCCTTTTGATTTCGGATTCGGATATATAAGTCCCAGCCATAGAACTATTTTTTATTCTAATATTGGTATAACTTTTTGAAATATTTTATTGCCTTACACTTATATAGGGTGTTTTCTCCTTTCCCACCTTGTTTTGGACTATTTTGAAATTTTTATTGGCCATTAATCGCCAATCTAATATAAGAAAATGAAAATTTGTCTGTCTGTTTGTAATTCTATACAAATCCATAGTTTGGAAACCAGAATTGAGAAATGTTGCGTACATGTATATTATTATACGGACGAGGCAACAAAATAATCCAGAATCAAAATAATTTATAGTTAATTTTTAATTCATAAAAAACCACCCATTTAACAGCAATTTCCTATCAAATTAAAAAAAAATTTCGTTATAGTAATTGCCAACAATTAAAAATTCACAATAAAATTCTTACTACAACAATTACTTTTCTATTGCAAGATTTCCACGTGCAAAATGAAAATGAAATAAATAGTTTGACGATTTTTTAAAAAAGCGAATATTACGATTAAGTCATCACTTTTTTATTGCAAAATTTACACGTGAAAAATGAAAATGAAATAAGTAGTTTGACGAATCCTTCTATATCCCTCCGAGCGTCTTGAGTGCTTTTCTGCATTTTCATAAAAATGCTTATAAAAATAATCTTAATCTAAATTTTCTCTCTGTTTATTTCTAAAATACACTTGATGGCCCTTTATTTGACATACATTTAAAAATACAATTCTGCTTAAAATATTTTTTTCTACAACAGATTTAAGTTGTTTTTGGAAAACGGAAAAATACGTCCAAACCACTCAGAGGGTATGTAAAAAATATATAAAAAAGTATATAAAAAAGGGTATATAAAAAAGTAATGATTTCGAAATGGACCAATGAAAATCTGCGTAGATACCGCGAAACGCATCTAATTGGTCAGAGCTTTCTGACGCTATAAGGGGGGTTAACCAGGCTCTATAGCCAAACGTCGCCAAGTTTGTCGCCAACTTGGCGATATAGTGCAAAATTTGGTGACCAAAATTAGTCGCCAACTTGGCGCTATTTCCAGTATTTCGCCAAATTGCCATAGACTCCCACTGAAATCCAAAAGGGTTTACTTGTTTCCAGAAAATTAACAAACTGAGATATTTCAATGCAACAAAAACTAATATTAGTTTTATTTAATAAACCCAATTATGGAAATAGTGGTATATTTTAACACTTTGAGGTTCTCTGAATTTCTTTTCTACATTTTTAAATCTATTCCATATACCGGGTGTCCCAAAAATGACTGATTAAAATTCAATAACTTGAAAACGCTGACAGATATAAAAAAAATTCTTGCAGGAGGGTTATGTATGATGTCAAGAGTTTTTTTACTGCGATTCTTGATTTTAGTTCGAATTTCAAACAATAGATTGCGCGAAGAGCTAAAGTGCTCAGTCCAGACCCAATTTTTGGTACTTCGGGATCCATTCAATACATTTTAATCTCCTTTTTTCGCATGGAAGAAAAGAGAGGCCCAAAATCAAGCCTGGATTTAACAGTTATTGCTTGCAGCGCCATCTATCGATGTTATTTGTAACTAAAACTAGAATCGCAGCATAAAAACTCCTGACATCTTACATAACACTCCTGCAAGAATTTTTTTAATATCTGTCACCGTTTGCAAGTTATTGAATGTTAAAATCCATCAGTCATTTTTGGGAAACTCGGTATATACGTGTGTATATGCATGTATATTAGAATTTACACAACGTTTTAGGTCCCTAGAGCTCATTTTTAGTTAAGAACTGAATTAAAGATGGCTTTACTGCTTTCTTTTATTGTTTATTTTATACTGTATGTTTTATTTTGAAATAAATTTTTCAAAACAAACATTCTTAAAATTCCGGGCAACGCCGGGTACTTTAGTTAGTACATAATAAACTAAAGAGCCTTTCAATTTTTTGGAAATACATTGTATATTTACTCTTTTCTTTCTTCTGATTAAAATATCATATCTTGCTTTTTGTGCTGTATCAAGATTGCTCATTTCAAATATATTTTAAATTGGATACTGGGTATACATACGACGAATTATGTAAATTTGTTTGAAAATTAAGTTACCTCTTTTAAAGTAAGGTAGATTCATTCGTTATTTATTCCTTAGAAAATACACGCACCGATAAACAGGCAGCTTTTATAATCAGTTACAAATTTTGCTCGGAGTACAACGAAATTTAATGTAACTTTTACTCTCTCTGTTGTGAAAGAGAATGTTTTGGGAATTTGTTATTCTTTTAAAACTTTATAATTTTCAACTGAAATAAATAACAATATAGTGAGTCTCAAATGTTTTGAAGGACGTTTAAAACTCTCAAAAGTACATACGCTTTCGGTTATTGTAAGAAGCTTTTGTTTGAAAATTAACTTAGAAATCTAGAAAATTTTTAAACTTCTTTCTCATATTTAGCATCATTTGAAAAACAAATTTTAATGAAAGTGGTGAATCGAAAGAGCTTGCATTCATTTATTAAATACAGTATAACCTCGATTATCCGAAGTAATTGGGACCGACCCTCTTTCGGAAAATCGAAATTTTCGGATAATCGAGAATGCTTCAATTTTAAGATTAAGGAGAAATGTATGCAATATTTCTTATTATGCTTACAAGTGCTTAATAAAAATAAAGCAATAGCAAAATAGAAACAAGAATAAATTACCTGAACTTTAATTTGAAATTAAGTACCTTTTTCGTACATCACAAGGATTTGAAAAAATGTTTTATTTGTCGCAGTTTCGATTGCCGTTGATTTGAAGCTCTATAACGGAGTTTTTTAATATTATCAGTTCAATAGTATCACAGTCTTTCTGCTGCTCCAGCTATGCCAAAGCTTTTGAAAAACATACAAAAGCTTCAGAATTGCTAATTTATTCGTTCTCTTCGCTCCCGCTTCGTTACCGCAGCTTACGGGAGCTCAAGTTAAATTCAAAGAACTCTAAGAAAGGGGATCGAAAATATTTATATGTACTCTTAGTTCGGAAAGGACGCTTGCACACAAGGAATATGATAGTTAAGAAAAAAAGGCTTTAAAAATAGATTTCGGTTAACCAAGAGTTTCGGTTAAAAGGGTTTCGGATAAAAGAGGTTCTAGTTCTACTGTAGTTCTTTTATACTGTCAGAAAAATTCGTCTTTATACGCTAAATTTTTCGTTATTAAAAAAAAAAGTAATTTCCGTACTCCTAGAAAAGATGCTTTTTCCATTAACTCTTCCCGGAAGTCTGAAAAAGAGGGGGAAATTCCGTTTATTCCTTGCACGCATGCGTATTAGCTGTATTAATACCAAAGTTCGAATTTATTTTTAAAATGCAAAACTGAAAATTCAATAAATTAAAATTTCTCATTTATTTAAAAACAATGCAAAACCGAAAATTCAATAAATTAAAATTTTTCATTTATTTAAAAATAAAGAAACAAAAACAATGCTTTCGAATTTGTAAAGTAGTAATTTTCTCATTCATTTAAACTTATTCGCAATTTATTTATTTATTTTTTAGAGTATTAAAAATATTCGCATGTAAAATATATTTTAAACGAACACATTTAAAAAATATATATATTAGTTCAATCAAGTTAAAAAAAATCGATTTTATTCAAATAAGCAAACATTTCTTCTCAAATCTATATTTTAAAGGACAAACATATCTGTGCGTAACGCATACGTCATTCTGCGAATGGCAACACTTTAAAATTTGAAATAAAATTTTGCTTTTGCAATTTTCTCTACTGCAAATTTTTAAACTTCTAAACATAGCACATTTTAAATTTTTACACCGTCGTGTAACGAAAAAAAATAATCTTTTAAATGCAATTTGTTTGAAAGCTGTATCTCAATTTAATTTTGAGATATTCATTTTTTTGTAGTTTTTAATACATTTTTTGTAATTGTGGCAACTGAAGAACTCCATTTCTGTTGAAAGTCGTGGAGGGTTGAAAGTAAAGGGAAACTAATCACGGAAGAAAGAAAACAATATATTACTGTACCTTTTTGTTGCCATTTTCTCATAAAAACTGAAAAAATAAATTGAAATTAAAATACGTGCTATGTCAGCGATTTTTTAAATTTCTAAATATCGCACATTTTCCATTTTTAAACCGTCAAATAGAGAAAAAAATCTACTTTCAAATGCAATTTGTTTGAAAATTGTATTTTAATTGACTGAGTTATTATGGTTTTTAAAATAACTAGCCACCCGTGGCGACCAATTTGGCCTCCCTTAAATGTATGCTAGGCATAGTATCATGTTACTTTTATTCATAATTTAATTTACTTGCTCAATCCTTCGCCAAATTTGAAGATTCTGATAGAGAAATCGAGAACTCCCTACAGTTATGTTAGTCGGGCACAGGTGGTAAATCGCCAAACATTGTACCCGTCGAATTTTTTTTTTCATATTTCGTTAATTCAGATTACAATATAATCCTTTCACTCATTTTATTTACAATGGATGACTTTAATTTAAAAATAAAACCTTTAAAATTCACGACTTTCACTTAAAAAAAAAAAAAAAAAAAAAAAAAAAAAATTCTTTAAAAAAATAAAAAGAAAACAAAAAGAATAAATAATACCATAAACCATTTAATTTCAACATCAAAGCATTGTTTTAATTTACCCCTCGAAAAATAAAAAATGCTGCTGGCGAGTTAAAAAATGCTATTGGCGAGAATTGCACCCAGCTAACATAAAAGTTCGAACTCTTTGGGATCATGGACACTATTGTGTAATTTTATTTGAAAAAAATATTTTGATTAAATCAGTTGCCAGAAAAAAATTTCTTTTCTCGCCATGGACCTTTTCTCTATTTCGCCAAGTACCTATACTGGAAAAGCGCCTTCATTAATTTTTTTATTTATTGTATTTTAAATTAGATGAATAAAAGACGGCACAGGTGTCATATACGCACTACGTTGGCACGACTTTTTTCTGACGCCAATGTGATATACGCACCGGGGGTACTTAACTGGCGCCAAAGTGTCGCTATTTTGCTTGATATGGTAACCCTGATGCTGTTGTTTATTTATTAATTGTTTATTTACTTTTTTTTTATTTTTTTAAATTATATAAATTGATTTGTTCTATAGTTATTAATTAAACTTTTTATTTATTTATTGTCATTCACTTTTTTAAAATATTACACAATAACCAATGAGATGCGTTTCATTCGGGCGTTGCCATTAAACAATTAACCGCCAATTGTTTGCAATTAACTAATTGAACAATTAACCAACAATTAATCGCGATTTCTGTGCCACGTACGATAGCGTAATATATATATAGATTTTCTAGCATAAATTATTTTTTAATTTATCTCTGTCAAGTGTAGCTCGATTACGGAAGGTTAATCCGCTTGCCCTTAAAACAATGTGCAAAGTTCAGCATATGTTTGCGGCTAATGTTCCATAACAAAGTTACAAAGTTAAAACTTCCTCTATAGAAAAATAAATAAATTAATGTAAATAAGAAACAAATTTAACAGACATGTGATTGAACCACGCGCTTATGCACCGAAATGATGGGAAAGACTGACGTAAGTCGCAAAATCTTGGGTTAATAACTCTTGGCATGTGGTGACATGTGAAAGTATCGCTTTTAATAAATTTCAAAACTTTACTTGATTGCATAATTGATATTTTTCATATAAAAATTCTTTTTGATATTAGTGGGCAATCTAAAATATATATTACATGTAAAAAATAATTAGATAAAAAAAAAAAAAAAAAAAAAAAAAAAAAAAAAAAAAAAAATTGGTTTTCACCTATATTCTGTAACCCGAGGAGCTCGGGTTCGATCCCCTAGTTTAATTAAAAGTATAATATTCATATTTTACATCAAACAATCAAATTATGTCTTATTAAAAATACGTGTCTAATATGTAATGATTTTAGGTAGCTTTCTTTACAAAAAAGCTACCTATTGCAGCCGTTCGGAGGAATGCGATTTCAAAAAATTTTGGTATATTTTCATCGATCATGACCCCCAGACCCCGAAACCACCCTCCGTTCAAAATAGATATATATATATATATATATCTGACATATGTCACACTGTAACTCCCGTAATTATGAACCGATTTCGATGTAATTCGGTGTGTACATAGTACATACCAATGTCTCGACCGAGTTCGTTGGCCAGCTTCATCCGCCGTTTTGTTTCAAAATGGCGGCCATTTAAAATTTTTAAAAAATTTTAAAACTTGAAATGTGGTACCAAAAAATTGAAAATGGAAAAATATTTTTTTCTTATGTATTTGACCTTTATACAAACATTCCGGAGCAGTTTTTGTTTCGTCTATATCTTAAAAAATGGCTGAGTTATAGCATTTTGAATTTCTAGCGTGGCTGACATTTTGAAACGTCCTGAATTTTGTCACGCGATAAAAGGCGTATTTATGAATCGATTTGGATGTAATTCAGTGTGTACATAGTACATACCAATCTCTCGACCGAGTTCGTTGGCCAGCTTCATCCGCCATTTTGTTTCAAAATGGCGGCCATTTAAAAAAAATTTAAACATTTTAAATTTGAAATGTGGTACCAAAAAATTGGAAAAGGAAAAATATTTTTTTCTTATGTATTTGACCTTTATACAAAGATTTCGGAGCAGTTTTTGTTTTGTCTATATCTTAAAAAATGGCTGAGTTATAGCATTTGGAATTTCTAGCGTGGCTGACATTTTGAAACGTCCTGAATTTTGTCACGCGATAAAAGGCGTATTTATGAACCGATTTGGATGTAACTTCGTTTATACATAGTACATACCAATGTCTCGACCGGGTTCGTTGGCCAGCTTCATCCGCCATCTTGTTTAAAAATGGTGGCCATTTAAATTTTTAAGAAAAATTTAAATTTGAAATGTGGTACCAAAAAATTAAAAATTGAAAAAATATTTTCTTCTTATGTGTTTGACCTTGATAAAAAGATTCGGGAGCAGTTTTTGTTTCGTCTATATCTTAAGAAATGGATGAGTTATAGCATTTTGAATTTCTAGCGTGGCTGACATTTTGAAACGTCCTGATTTTTCTCACGTAATAACAGGCGTATTTATGAACCGACTTGGATGTACCTTGGTGTGTACATAGTACATACAAATATCTCGACCGAGTTCGTTGGCCGGCTTCATCCGCCATCTTGTTTGAAAAGGGCGGCCATTTAAAAAAATTAAAAAATAAAAAAAATTAAATGAGATACCAAAAAATTGGAAAGTGAAAAAGATTTTTTTTTGTATGTGTTTGACCTTAATACAAAGATTCCGGAACAGTTTTTCTTTCGTCTATATCTAAAAAAAATGGCTGAGTAATAGCATTTTGAATTTCTCTTGTGGCTGACATTTTAAAACGACCTGATTTTTGTCACGCGATAACAGACGTAATTATGAACCTATTTGGATGTAACTTGGTCTGTACATAGTATATACCAATGTCTCGACCGAGTTCGTTGGCCAGCTTCATTCGCCATCTTGTTTCAAAAGGGTTGCCATTTAAAAAAAAATTAAATTTAAAATTCAAAATGAGGTATTAAACAATTGGAAAATGAAAAAGATTTTTTTATGTGTTTGGACTTGATACAAAGATTCCGGAGCAGTTTTTGTTTCTGAAAATTTGTTCTTTTATTTATATCTTAAAAAATGGTTGATTTATAGCACTTTGAATTTCTAGCATGGCTAACATTTTGAAACGATCTTGTATTTGTCACGCGATAACACACGCATTCGCCTATTTCAATGTAAGAAGGCATGTGGATAGTATACATCAACACCTCGACCAAGTTCGCTGGCCAGATTCATCAGCCATCTTGTTTCAAAATGGCGACCATTAAATTAAAAAAATATATATATATTTAAAGTGAGGTGCAAAAAAATTAGAGATTGAAAAAGGTTTCTTTCTTAAGTATTTGACCTTGATATAAGGATTCAGGAGCATTTTTTGTTTGTCTTTACCTTAAAAAATGGCCCAGATATAGCAGTTTCAATTTCTATTGTCGGTGACATTTTGAAAAATCTGATTTTTTGCATGCGACAGCACTCCTATATATTAACCGATTCCGATGTGAGTGCGCATGTGCACAGCAATTACTAAGGTCTCGACCAAGTTCACTGCTTAGCCTCATCCACCATGTTGTCTTAAAATGACAGGCACTTTAAGAAATTGCCGAATTTGGCAGCCAAATATATGTTACTTTAAAGAAAAGCAGCTTGGATAAAGCTGACTATTTTCGCGAAAGTCTCATTCATTATATTGATAAAAATTAGTATTGAATCTCCTATATTCGGTTTCCACTAAATTGAGCTTCGTGTGTTTGAATGATATAATTTGGCTTTTTTTAAATAAGGATTATGAAAGCTACCTCTTCCTCCCGGCACTGGATGGATGGACTTTTTATCTTCTACTATTTTATAAGTGTTAAAGCATCAATAATTACTTCATAACGACGAAATGTGCCTGCAATTAAGTTTAAATTTCCGAGGTTTCTGAACAAGATATTTAATAAGCCTTACCAATCCCCCATTTGAAGAAAACACATATCTTCATTTTAAACTCATTGTATGCCAAGTGCGAGCCATAGAGGTGAAGGCGCCTACCTTCACATATTAATATTAATACCTTTCTCCTTTCCCCCCTTTAAAATTACATTTTTTTTAAATTCTTTAAATTTAATTATCTGTCTGCATTCGGATTCAATATGTTTTTAGCGGTCTTTTCCCTTCATAAATTCAGCAATCATTTTCCTGTATCTGTAATATTTTAACCGCAGCGCACTGCATTTAAAAGAAAAGAAATAATTTCCTCTTCTCGCCTAGCAACTGGATTCTAATTTTCATCCTTCTGCCTTAGTTTGATGATATGCAGAAATTAGTCAGACATATTATTTCTACATTTTTAACCGTTGATACAGATACAATAGATATTAGTCATTTCAGTTATTAACCCTGTCTTTTATTTGTTTTATTTTATTAACGTTCTCTTGCTGGCGTTTCAGTCCCGTGGATCTCTGATAATCCCTATAGAATGTTCGATCGCGGTTTATGAGCTATATTTTCTACGCAATCATTTCGCGTTAAATATTTCTTATTACTCTTTTACATCTCCATTCAATTTCAATTATCGTACTTTGACCACATGCCTTCCTCTCTGTAATTTCGCCATATAGCATATGTATTTGGCGAAATTGTGTATATACTCCTGCCAGTACTCGAGCATTTTTCGAAATAATGTTATTGTAGGATCTCCTTCTGAACTCGCATGCTCTGAGCATAAGAATGTAACGAGACTCTCTCTCGAACGCCCGGCTCCGGCCGAGGGCTCGCCTTGCAAAAAAAACATCCCGAACCTGGTGTCCGATTTGACCAATAAAGAATTAGTTGAAACATTCGGCTTGTCTCTATCTGCAATATGGATTAATTCATTCTGTTAATATTGTTTTACATCGTTATCAACTCTTACAGCCATCGGAATAATTCAATACAAATGTACAGAAATCCCAAAGCTTCTGTACAATAGATAAACGTACAAGATAGGATACTTCCATAGAGCGTAATGATAATGCGACTTCGGTCACAACGCCTTTAGTGACAAGGTGGAAGAAACTTCCCATCCTTGTAATATTTTTGTTATTGATCTACCTTATCTTGATCTTACTTTTTTTTTTTTTTAATGTTTACGTTTTCAACAGAATATTACACCGATACATGAACATAGAATAGATATTCTATTCTATATATCTAATATCTATTCCATGTCCATACACGGATATATATATATATATATGTGTGTGTGTGTGTGTGTGTGTGAACGATTTAAGTGTAACGAAAAACAACTAAAAATTTCGTTTTAAATGTTATATATAAAGTAAACATGGTATAATTGGATTTAAAGCTACATAAATCAATGCTGTAATATAAAAATATACGAAATATTGCACTCTATAAGTTCCAGAAAATTTCAGAAATATTCCCATTTGGTAGGAAAATTTGTATAGCCGACTTTTAATTAATTTATGAAGCTTAATGTATTAAATAATTATTACAATAGTCTTTTTAAATTCATGCACTTTCACTTTCTTACAGATAAAATAAAAAAGATTGATAAAATTTTATTCGCTGTAAATAAATTAACACAATGCCTGAATTTGATTTTTTACAATTTAATCTCATAAACTTACATATTTGTGTTTTCAACAGAATATTCTGGGGTTTTCCTTTATATTATTATTATAATTATCATTTTATAAGTTAAAAGTGAACGATACAAGTACAATAAAAACTAGTCGGATGTACCAATCCCAAAACATTCTTCTATCTCATAGATGTTAATACTTAAAAATTTGCTATCACACTGCCAAAATCAAATGGCAATCTATGCATCTCATGAGGATTCTAAAGATATGAAATTCCGTGCATTAGTTCTTGAGATATGACTATCGCTGAAATCGTCTAAATCCAGCAAAAGGCTGTCTAGCAGCGCCACCTATTGGGTGATTTATACCAAATCCTAATCAGCAACAATTTATGTCAACGTCTGACTGAATCTGAAGTTTGGAGAAAATCCGTGCATTAGTTTTTGAGAAAGAGCTATAGCGAAAATCGTGAAAATTCCTGCATAGCAGCGCCACATATTGGGTGATTAACACCAAAACCTAATTAACAACAACTTGTGTCAACATATAACTAAATCTGAAGTTAGATGAAAATTCGTCCATTAGTTCTATAGATAGAGCTATTGAGGCAATCGTGAAAAAGGCAGCACAGAAGCGCCACTTGTTGGGCGATTTACACCAACACATAATCAGTAGCAAGTCATATCAAGGACTAACTGAATCTGAAGTTTGATGAAAATCCGTGCGTTAGTTCTTAAGATAGAGCTATTGGGGGAATCTTGTAAATCCTGCAAAATTCATCATAACAGCGTCACCTGTTGGGCAATTTACACCAGAACGTAATCAGCATCAATTCATATCAAGGACTAACTAAATCTGAAGTTTGATCAAAATCCGTGCATTAGTTCTTGAGATAGAGCTATTGCGAAAATCGTGAAAAATGCAGCATAGCAGCGCCGCCTTTTGAGCGATTTATACCAAAAACTAATCAGCATCAATTTGTATTAGGGACTAACTGAATATAATTTTTTATTAAATTCCGTGAATTAGTTCTTGAGATAGAGCGCCCACAAAATTTGTGTCACATACACACAGACAGACAGACAGTCTCACAGAGTCACAGACAGACATTTTGTAAAAACATGTTTTTTGGAATCTCTGACTCCTAAAACGTGTAAATCCGTCGAAAACCGAAATTCGAAAATTTTCATGAATCCAATACTTTCTTCTTGTAAAGATAGAAGAAAGTAAAAAGCAGATAAATAAATCAAACACAAATATAATATCGTCTGCCTCTACTTAGTTTTTAGGAAAGAATAGATATTCAAAACACAGAGCATAAACATATTTCATCAACATAGGTAAATTTTGGAGGCTTTTTAATTCTTCCCACTTGTCTATAGTGACGGTAGTACTATTGTCATTACAGATTTTGCCGTAAGGCAGTGGTGGAAAATTGGCGCAGAGGCGGAGCCTATTGACACCGCTAAATTTTAGTAGGACTTTTCGGCTTATCTAATGACAAAATTTCTGAGTTTTTGTTAAGGTGGAGAATACTATAAAAATTTAGTGGTGTCAATAGGCTCCTCCTCTGCGCCAATTTTCCACCACTGCGTAAGGGCAACCTTGTATATTTATCTATGGTGCTAGATGGCCTAGTGGCTAGGATGCTCGATACGAAACAAGCGGTCCCAGATTCAAATCCAAGGGGATCTACGGAAGAACGACAGACGCATTTTTTTACCCCTTTTTTTCCGATTACGGAAATTTTCTGTCCTCCGGAACGGAATTAAACTAGTCGTTAGGGGCCACCGTAATACTTACCCATTATGAATATAGATAATACAAAATATGAAAATAAAACATGTGATATTTGATAAACATTATACCATGTTACTTTTATTCATAATTTAATTTATTTGGACCCCCTTAAATATAATTAATATAACCACTTAAGCTAATATTACTTTTTGTTGCATTAAAATATCTCAATTTGTTGATTTTCTGTAAGCAAGTAAACGTGTTAGTTTACAAGGAAAGTCTATGGGAATTTGGCGACTCATTTTGGTCGCCAAATTTGGCAATATACCACCAAGTTGGCGACAAACGTGGCGATATTTGGCGACATAACAGAGTCCCCCCTATAGTAAACCCCTTTATAGGTATGGAAAGGCATTAAATGCTTGACATTTACGATAAGCCATTATTGGCATTTAATCTTATAGTTTGGCGATAATTTTGTGGTCGACGGGATAATCAAGTAGTACCGAATTGCGTAAAAAAAACGTCCTTATAACTCGAAAAATTATAATCCTATTAACTAACAATTTATTGAGTCGGATTAAGCGTCTCATTTCCAATTGAAATATGTCTTTGAATTGAAATTTGAATGAAATACAGGGTCATGAAAAATCGAAGAGTGTGAAAAATAGAATTACAAATATCTCGGCAACTAATTATCCGATCGAGTTCAATCATGATGCAAAATTTATGTTTTTTTATTGTCTTTTATATTCATTCCTTCAAATAAACAATTTCGAAAATTTTTGTATACCTTTTATCAGAACGAATATTTCAAGAGTCCGAAAAAAATAGTTCCGAATAATCGGAGTTACTTATATTCAATAGGCTTCTTCCCATTATTACTCTCTAAGTACACACCGAATTTTAAGTCTCTACCTCAATTTGTTCGGGAGATAGAGCGTTTACAGACACACATACACCCAGACGGACGGCATTTTTTTTTTTTTTTTTTTTTCTAAAAATATGTTTTTCGGAATCTTTAATGTCTAAAACGTGTAAATCCGTCAAACAAAAATTTTTCGATTTTTAAAACGATTACAAGATTTACCCCATACTACGTATGATGGGTAAGTAAAAGAATGGAAATTTCTTCAATTCTCGGATATATATCGGTAACAGTGTTGCCAGGAATATTTCCGCGAACTGAAGAAGTATTTCTCAGAGAGTGTACCTAAAACATCATAGTTAGGTTTTTCGTTAAACACTTGTTTGAAGCATCTAGAAAATATTATATTTTTATTTTTGCTAGTACTACGTAAATTTTAAACTCGTTTAAAAATGCGAAAAGATTTTTGACATTCTTCACATAATTAAATTTCCAAAATATATAGAAATTCACATTAATATCTACCGGGCATCCCAAAAATGACTGACGGATTTTAAAATTCAATAACTTGCAAGCGGTGACACATATTTAAAAATATTTTGCTGGAGGGTTATGTAAGATATCAGGAGTTTTTAATGCTACGATTCCCAGTGTTAGTTACAAATAGTAGCGGTAGATGGCGCTGCAAGCAATAGGCACTAAATCCAGGCTGGAGTTTTCGGCCTCTTTCTTCTCCCATGCGAAAAAAGGAGATTAAAATGTTTTGAATGGATCCCGAAGTACCAATAATCGGGTCTGGAATTAGCATCTATTTCTCGCAGCGCTATCTATTGTTGGAAATTCGAACTAAAATCAAGAATCACAGTAAAAAATCTCCTGAAATCATACATAACCCTCCTGCAAGAATTTCTTTAATATCTGTATAAGTTTGCAAGTTATTGAATTTTAATAACAATCAGTCATTTTTGGGGCACCCGGTACCAACATAGTTAAAGAATTAATGTTATTTTCTGTATCCCTCTGCCAACCTAGATTCGGATTTTTTTTTCTCAATTGTTAACAATATTTTGTTACAACGTTCGAATGGATTTTTGCTATCCCCTTAGAGATTAAACCTGCAACGTGCTTTGCTGTTGTAGTTCAACCCTCTATTTCTTCATTTTTAATATTTTTATTTCCAGATTTTAATCTTTACGAAAAAATCTATCTGGTACCGTTTGAGAGATGTAAGAAAGGGAAACATATTTAAATATATCTATACAGTAGACTCTCTCAAATCTGCACTGCTTGAAAACCAGAAATTGTGATTTTAGAATTTTGCGGATTTCTGGTCATTGATTTGTTTACATTTTTCAAACAGTAATTTTAATGCAATCAAAATTATAGTGCATGCTTGCGATATAGTAAAATATTAAAATACTCAAGTAAAGTAATAAACTAAAATGATAAAAATAATGATAAGTAATTAATAATGTATGATTAAATATGTATAATAAAGATGAGACACATTTTCCTTGAATTATTCAATGAAACTTTCCTCATAAAGGTACCCTATTAATTCACATCAAAATCATAAAGTAAGGAAGTTTTATTTCAAATTTAGCCAGTTTTAATAACCAAAAAACTCTTAATTAATGCATAAATATATTTGGTAAAAAGTTTGTGATTACCAATGATGTCAGCAATATCTTGATTTTTTTTTTCATAAATAAATTTATACTTCCTTCATGAAAGACCACGAGTTCAGTCATATCATATAGAAAATTACATATTAAAATACATACGGAATGATATAAAACTAAAAAAATTTGTAGTTTTGGCCCTGAACTGAAAGTTTCATTGTTCACATCTGCAATGATTGTGCGGATTTTAGGATTGCGAATTTGAGTGAGGAAGTCTATTGTATTTCTTTTAAATTGATTACAGAAATATTTCATTCTGTTTACTGTTAAACCAACTTCACGCAATAGGGCAACCTTTCCATAGCAACTTTAAATGCTGTTCAAAAGCAGCCGCCATCGATAATATCGTTCAGATAGACCAATACTCCTTTATCTATCGGAGGTTTCAGGATTTTATTCATGGCCTTTTGAAACGTGTAGGGTGTACTATATAAACCTAAACTCACGCGTTTAAAAACAAAACAGCATTTTTTAGTATTAAAAGCTGTTTTAGCTACATCCTATGGCTTCACTAGAATTTGAAAATACCCTGAGGTTAAATCTAGTGTGGATATGAAAGTAGTATTCGTTATATTTGCCAAAATTTCATCTATTACAGGTATTGGAAACTAGGAATATTGCATTTAACTTATAATCAAAGGCAAACTCCATGCCTCAATAGAAATTTGCACGTTATTCGTCCAACAAAACACCACTGTTGACGCAAAGGGAGGAATCAATAGGTATGTTAATAGCATCGTCCAAGTTCTTGTTAATACGATAATCTATGACAATCTGCTTAACCTGGTCATACTTATATAATTCGCTATCCACCATTATCCGTATCACTCTCATTCCAAGCGATATGACTGAGCCCTGGCGTATCTGAAAAAACTTCACTAAACTTCTCCATAATCCTAAAACCATATTCTACCTCTCTATCGCTTATACTCTTGCAATTTGCATTGCCTACTTATTTCCAATCCATAATAAATTAAAGACCCACTCAATCTTCTTGGCGATATACTGTATATTAACGCTGTTTTATCTTCACAGCATAAATATTCTACCATAGATTTTAGCTAGTTAAATCGAAATTGCATAATTGGTATTTTGCTTAGCTCACAGGCTATCAAAGCCGGAGAGCTAATGTGCTCGCAGGTTCTGTATGTACTACGTATGTACGTATTTATGTACGTAACGCGATATCTCTTGATAGAAATATCTGATTTGCTTTAAATTTTGCATATAAGTTCATTCTGATAAAGCGCTTGCCTGATTAGCTTTGAGGGTTCATTGGTTAAATTTAAAGGTAGGGAACGGGAGACAAATCCTCCCCCTTAATTTAGATAAATGGGTTTTTCATGCAGAATTATCCGACTTGCTTCCAATTTGGTATACCGGTTTATTCTGATAAGGCGCTTCCCCGATTAGATTTGAAGGTTCAACGGAGGAGCTAATCCCCTCCCCCCTTAATTTAGCTAAATGGCTTCTTGTCGATTTCTTTATTTTTCGAAGGGCATTATTCTTTGAAATTAAGAGTATAATATACAATTCGTGTGAATAGTCTGTGAGTCTAATTCCATCAGTTTATTAACTGGGCACTTTTCTTTTTAGCCCCCGGTATACTATTTCTTTCTCCCAGCTTATTTTGTGTCGTCTCCAAAAAATAACGCTACGTTGTATAAGCCAGCCGTAATACTAAGCAGATGTATCATTGTACGATATAATACTCTATAGCAATTTTTTTAACTTCTAAGCATCTCACATTTTCAATTTTTATACCGTCATATTGGAAAGAAAAATGTACTTTCTAATGGAATTTGTTTGAAAACTGTACCTCCATATATTTTTGAAATATTACTATTATTATTATTATTATTATTCAGTTTTTAGAGCTATTTGCTTATTGGCATCGGAATCCATTTCTGTAAAAAGTAAAGGAAAAATAGTTCTATAATAATAATTATATATTTTTGTTGCCATTTTCTCATAACAACAGAAAGAAAACGTAATTAAAATACGTGTTATTTTGAAAAAATATAAACGAATGATTTTTGTTAAAACATGGAGCTATTATAAACTATATTTAATTTTAAGTATCTATATTAATGTTACAAACAAATGAAGGCCTATGAATCATTAGATAGCCGTTTTTTGTCGAGTTCCTTTAATGACGACATCTTTTTGCTTCATTTGTGTATTATTTTGCGATAGTGATGTCCTATGCATGCTTTACTGTAGATATTTAAGAGTGGATCGTAAATGTAGAATTCTTAAGCGGATGCGAATGACATAATTTTACATAAAATAAAAGCGTGTTTTTTAAGTCTTAAAATTGAAGTATGTTTTGTACATTTTTTATATACATTTTTTTTTTCATTGGGAGCGACACTAAATTCTGAAAAAGCAGAATACCTGTTTTCTAGATATTATATTGTAGACTGAGTGTACGCACAATGAATTATGTGAATTTGTATGCAAATTAAGTAATAATGTATACCATCTCTAGAGATTCCACGCATCGATAAACAAATTGCTCGTGTAATCAGTTGTAAATTTTAAATCGAAGAATAACACACTTTAATAAAACTTTTATTTTCTCTAGTGCAAAACATAATACTTTGGAGATTATTATTGTTCTAAAACTTTGTAACGACAAACTAAAATATTCTTGCAGTAAATCACACATGTTCCGAAAGAAGTTAAATATTCCCGAAAATAGAGTTAGGTTGGAGCTTTAGCTTAAAACTTAGAATTAGCTTAGAAATTCAGAAAAGTTTTTTATCTTCTTTCAAACGTCCTTGAAAATAAATTTATAAGAAAATGCGGAATCGAAAATACTTGTATTTTTAAAGTAATTTTTTCAAAGTAAAACGTGATATTTTAGTTAGTTTTTTCGATAAACAGTTACTTGAACAATCTCAAAAACAATTTCTTGTTTTCTTCTGGTACAACTGGAATTTTAAATATTTTTAAAATATGCTGTTCTTTAAAATTTATCCTTTACTAAGTTTATTCAGTGTCTACAGATTGGAGAATTCCTTGATTCAAAATATCTACCACTATTTCCGAATAATGATTATCGTTTTACTTAATGATGGGCAATCTGTTACTAAATAAAGCAAATAATAATTTGATCTTAACTGTATTTAATCGCGATTTTTTTTTTATAAGTAAACGGAAAATAACTAATGTCAAATAGTGGTAGGTATTTTGATTTTTTTAATCTTCAAGAAGCTGAAAGGCTGTTTGTTATCTGTTGGGGATAAATAGCCAATTTAAATTTCTGAAGAATCCAAAATAAGATAGGAAATGGGATTATGTTAATGTGCTTCGGTCATTTATTTTCAAAAAGTTATGCTTTTGAAATTTCTTTACGAAATTCTTAGAAATTACACGCACCGCTAAACAGGCAGCTTCTATAATCAGTTTTTAATTTTACTCGAAATACAACACAATTTAATAAAACTTATATTATCTCTGCTGTGACATATATAATGCTTTGGGACAGTGGCGTGGCGTGAAAATTTTCGGTGGTCATCGCAATTATTTAAGTTTGTGGTGAAAAATTATTAACTCTAAAATTCAATGGTTGAATGTTCAAAAAAGAAACTTTAAATCTTACCTTCACTTATACATGAACTCCAAATGTTCTGCTAAAACTGGATCGTAGAGTTTTAAAAGCTTATTAAGAGTTTTAAAATATTGCTTGGTCATCGCCGCATCCAGCGATGACCGGACGCCACGCCACTGCTTTGGGAGCTTGTTATTCTTCTAAAACTTTATAACTTTCAACTGAAATAAATAATCATGTAGTAACTGCCAAATGTTATGAAAGAAGTTTAAAATCGCCAAAAGAACAAACACTTTCGGTTATTGTAAGAAATTTTAGTTGGAAAATTAGCTTAGTGATCCAGAAAAGCTTTAAACTTCTTTTTAAATTCTAGAGGCATTTGAAAAATAATTCTTAAAAATGTAATGAATGGAAAATGTTCGCATTTGTTAAATATTTCTTCTACGAAAACTTAATATTTTAGTTAGATGTTTAGACTCTTTTATTTAACCCAATCTTGTTTTTTATGTAAAGATAGAATTCTGTAATCGATTTTTAAATCACTTCCTGATATGCTAGAATTATATACACAAAGGTGGTGAGTTTTCGGGGACAATTCAGCATTTTAATATTTTTTACAACTTAATTATTAAAACATTAATTTTAAGACATTTTCTTGATCTCCCAGCCAGAGGTGATAAATCACCAAATATTCTCTATAACTCACATAACTGATGGGAGTTGGTAAAACAATGGATTTAATAATGCGCCAAAAAGTGCTCGCCAAAATATGCCAAATAAAGTATAAATTTTAAGTTGAAGTACACTGTAAAAAAAAATCTGTAAAGTTACTAAAACTTTTCTAGGAAACTGGGATTCCAAGAACTTTTTATGTAACGGCAACAAGAAAAATTCTTGTGACAGACGCTGTTACAGGAATTTTTGTTGTTACCGTTACATAAAAAGTTCTAGGAATCCCAGTTTCCTAGAGAAACTTAAGTAACTTTACAGAATTTTTTTTACAGTGTACAACACACTTTAATGAAACTTTTATTTTCGCTGATTCAAGACAGAATACTGTAGCAGTTTGTTATACTTCTAAAATTTTATATCTTTAAACTAAAAAATAAAAATTGTTCAGTAAATCACAAAGAAGTTGAATATTTCCCAAAACAGGAATAGATTATTAATTGAAGCTTTAGTTTGAAAATTAGCTGCAAAATGCAGAAAAGTTTTTTAACTTCTTTCTAACGTTCAAATGATGCTTTTGAAAAGGAATTTCTAAGAAAATGCCGAATCGAAAATGCTTGCTTTTTAAAAGTAATTCTTCTACATCAGACATAACATTTTGGCTTTATTTTTCGTTAAGCATTTGCTAAAACCATATAGATTATATTTTCTTTTCTTCTGGTACTACAAAAAATTTAAATATTTTAAAAATAGGTCTGTTATCAAAATTTAATCTTTAATGAGTTTATTTTTAAAAAAAATAACCAATATAAATGCCCGAAGACAACAAAATGATAGAAAAATGGGATTATATTAATTTGCTTCCGTCAATTATTTTCAAAATGTTACACTTTTTAAATGTCTTTACGAAATTCTTAGAAATGACACGCACCGATAAACAGACAGCTTCTATAACCAGTTGTAATTTTTTCTGGAAGTACAACACAATTTAATAAAACTTTTATTCTCTCTGCTGTGACAGATAATGCTTTCGAAGTTTTTTATTCTTCTAAAACTTTATAACTTTCAAATGAAATAAATAATCGTGCAGTAAGTCTCAAATGTTATGAAATAAGTTTATAATCCCCAAAAGTACAAATTCTTTCGGTTATTGTAAGAAGCTGTATTTTGAAAATTATTAGTGATCCAGAAAAGTTTTAAACTTCTTTTTAACTTTTAGAGATTTGAAAGACAATTTATAAGAAAGTAATGAATAAAAAGGGCTTGCATTTCTAAAATATTTATTCTCAGAAAACTTAATGTTTTAGTTAGATTTTTAGACTCTTTTATTTAACCCAATCTTGTTTTTTATGTAAAGATAGAATTCTGTAATCGATTTTTAAATCACTACCTGATATGCTAGAATTATATACACAAAGGTGGTGAGTTTTCGGGGACAATTCAGCATTTTAATATTTTTTACAACTTAATTATTAAAACATTAATTTTAAGACATTTTCTTGATCTCCCAGCCAGAGGTGATAAATCACCAAATATTCTCTATAACTCACATAACTGATGGGAGTTGGTAAAACAATGGATTTAATAATGCGCCAAAAAGTGCTCGCCAAAATATGCCAAATAAAGTATAAATTTTAAGTTGAAGTACACTGTAAAAAAAAATCTGTAAAGTTACTAAAACTTTTCTAGGAAACTGGGATTCCAAGAACTTTTTATGTAACGGCAACAAGAAAAATTCTTGTGACAGACGCTGTTACAGGAATTTTTGTTGTTACCGTTACATAAAAAGTTCTAGGAATCCCAGTTTCCTAGAGAAACTTAAGTAACTTTACAGAATTTTTTTACCGTGTACAACACACTTTAATGAAACTTTTATTTTCGCTGATTCAAGACAGAATACTGTAGCAGTTTGTTATTCTTCTAAAATTTTATAACTTTAAACTAAAAAATAAAAATTGTTCAGTAAATCACAAAGAAGTTGAATATTTCCCAAAACAGGAATAGATTATTAATTGAAGCTTTAGTTTGAAAATTAGCTGCAAAATGCAGAAAAGTTTTTTAACTTCTTTCTAACGTTCAAATGATGCTTTTGAAAAGGAATTTCTAAGAAAATGCCGAATCGAAAATGCTTGCTTTTTAAAAGTAATTCTTCTACATCAGACATAACATTTTGGCTTTATTTTTCGTTAAGCATTTGCTAAAACCATATAGATTATATTTTCTTTTCTTCTGGTACTACAAAAAATTTAAATATTTTAAAAATAGGTCTGTTATCAAAATTTAATCTTTAATGAGTTTATTTTTTAAAAAAAATAACCAATATAAATGCCCGAAGACAACAAAATGATAGAAAAATGGGATTATATTAATTTGCTTCTGTCAATTATTTTCAAAATGTTACACTTTTTAAATGTCTTTAGGAAATTCTTAGAAATGACACGCACCGATAAACAGACAGCTTCTATAACCAGTTGTAATTTTTTCTGGAAGTACAACACAATTTAATAAAACTTTTATTCTCTCTGCTGTGACAGATAATGCTTTCGAAGTTTTTTATTCTTCTAAAACTTTATAACTTTCAAATGAAATAAATAATCGTGTATTAAGTCTCAAATGTTATGAAATAAGTTTATAATCCCCTAAAGTACAAATTTTTCGGTTATTGTAAGAAGCTGTATTTTGAAAATTATTAGTGATCCAGAAAAGTTTTAAACTTCTTTTTAACTTTTAGAGATTTGAAAGACAATTTATAAGAAAGTAATGAATAAAAAGGGCTTGCATTTCTAAAATATTTATTCTCAGAAAACTTAATGTTTTAGTTAGATTTTTAGACTGTTTTATTTAACCTAATCTTGTTTTTTTATGTAAAGATAGAATTTTGTAATCGGTTTTTAAATCCCTTCCTGATGTGCTAGAATTATATGCACAAATGTGGTGAATTTTCGGTGACAATACAGCATTTTAATATTTTTCACCACTTAATTATTAAGACATTAATTTTAAGGCATTTCCTGCTTTCCCCGCGAGAGTGATAAATCACCAGATGTTCTCTGTAACTGACATAATTGAATGGGAGTTGGAAAAACAATGGATTTAATGATGCGCTAAAAAGTGCTCGCCAAAATATGCCAAATCAAGTGTAAATTTTAAATTTAAGTACAACTTTAATAAAACTTTTATTGTCGCTGATTCAAGACAGAGTACTTTGACAGTTTGTTACTATTCTAAAATTTTGTAACTTTAGACTAAACAAAAAAAAAAATTGTTCAGTAAATCACAAAGAAGTTAAATATTTTCCAAAATACGTTTAGATTATTGATTGAAGCTTTAGTTTGAAAATTAGCTGCAAAATGCTGAAAAGATTTTTAACTTCTTTTTAACGTTCAGATGCTTTTGAAAATGAATTTCTAAGAAAATGCCGAATCGAAAATGCTTGCTTTTTTAAAGTAATTCTTCTACATCAGACATAACACTTTGGCTTTATTTTTTGTTAAGCATTTGCTAAAACCATATAGATTATATTTTCTTTTCTTATGGTACAACAAAAATTTTAAATATTTTAAAAATAGGTCTGTTATCAAAATTTAATCTTTAATGAGTTTATTTAAAAAAAAAAAAAAAATAAATAACCAATATAAATTCCCGAAGACAACAAAATGGTAGAAAAATGGGATTATATTAATTTGCTTCTATCAATTATTTTCAAAATGTTACACTTTTTTAATTTCTTTACGAAATTCTTAGAAATGACACGCACCGATAAACAGACAGCTTCTATAACCAGTTGTAAATTTTTCTGGAAGTACAACACAATTTAATAAAACTTTTATTCTCTCTGCTGTGACAGATAATGCTTTCGAAGTTTTTTATTCTTCTAAAACTTTATAACTTTCAAATGAAATAAATAATCGTGTAGTAAGTCTCAAATGTTATGAAATAAATTTATAATTCCCAAAAGTACAAATTCTTTCGGTTATTGTAAGAAGCTGTATTTTGAAAATTATTGGTAATCCAGAAAAGTTTTAAACTTCTTTTTAACTTTTAGAGATTTGAAAAACAATTTATAAGAAAGTAATGAATAAAAAGGGCTTGCATTTCTAAAATATTTCTTCTCAGAAAACTTAATGTTTTAGTTAGATTTTTAGTCTGTTTTATTTAACCTAATCTTGTTTTTTATGTAAAGATAGAATTTTGTAATCGGTTTTTAAATCACTTCCTGATGTGCTAGAATTATATGCAAAAATGTGGTGAATTTTCGGTGACCATACAGCATTATAATATTTTTCACAACTTAATTATTAAGACATTAATTTTAAGGCATTTCCTGCTTTCCCCGCAAGAGTGATAAATCACCAGATGCTCTCTATAACTCACATAATTGAATGGGAGTTGGAAAAACAATGGATTTAATGATGCGCTAAAAAGTGCTCGCCAAAATATGCCAAATCAAGTGTAAATTTTAAATTGAAGTACAAATTTAATAAAACTTTTATTGTCGCTGATTCAGACAGAGTACTTTGACAGTTTGTTTTTCTTCTAAAATTTTGTAACTTTAAACTAAGCAAAAAAAAATTGTTCAATAAATCACAAATAAGTTAAATATTTTCCAAAATACGTTTAGATTATTGATTGAAGCTTTAGTTTGAAAATTAGCTGAAAAATGCAGAAAAGTTTTTTAACTTCTTTCTAACGTTCAGATGCTTTTAAAAATGAATTTCTAAGAAAATGCCGAATCGAAAATGCTTGCTATTTTAAAGTAATTCTTCTACATCAGACATAACACTTTGGCTATATTTTTTGTTAAGCATTTGCTAAAACCATATAGATTATATTTTCTTTTCTTATGGTACTACAAAAATTTTAAATATTTTAAAAATAGGTCTGTTATTAAAATTTAATCTTTAATAAGTTTATTCTTTAGAAAAAAATATAAATAGCCAATATAAATTCCCGAAGAGTACATAATTGTAGAAAAATGGGATTATGTTAATTTGCTTCTGTCAATTATTTTCAAAATGTTACACTTTTTAAATTTCTTTACGAAATTTTTAGAAATATCACGCACCGATAAACAGACAGCTTCTATAACCAGTTGTAAATTTTTCTAGAAGTACAACACAATTTCTTAAAACTTTTATTCTCTCTTCTGTGACAGATAATGCTTTGGAAGTTTTTTGTTCTTCTAAAACTTTATAACTTTCAACTGAAATATACAATAGTGTAGTAATTCTCAAATGTTATAAAAGAAGTTTATAATCCCCCAAAGTACAAATTCTTTCTGTTATTGCAAGAAGCTGTATTTTGAAAATTCGCTTAGTGATCCAGAAATGTTTTAAACTTCTTTTTAACTTTTAGAGATTTGAAAAACAATTTATAAGAAAGCAATGAATAAAAGGGGCTTTCATTTGTTAAATATTTCTTCTCATGAAAAGACAGTATTTTAGCAAGAATTTTCTTTAAAGATTTGCTTTAAATAAATAGAATATATTTTCTTTTCTAGTACTATGTAAATTTTAAGTTCGTTCAAAAAAGAAAAGATGTTCGACATTTTTCACATAATTAAATTCACATAGATACAGAAGTTCACATTATTTTTTTTTTTTCAGAATGGTTAAAAAAAAAGTTATGTTACTTTTTATTCCGCTCTGAAAACTTAAATTCGGATTTTTTGTACAAAATATTGAACTATTAACATAATTCTGCTATAGAATTCGAATAGATTTTTGCATGCCTCTAACCTGCAACATTTTATTGCTGTTGTAGTTGTTAATTTAACCTTTTCTTGCTTGATTTTTTTTACGTTTACGAAGCAATCTACAGTAGCGCTCAAAAGTACTTTGACAACCTTATATTCTCTCTTATTTTATTTAATATAAAAATGTAAAAGAAAATATATTACCTATAATTGAGAACACTATGACTGCAGTAATTCAAATGTATCAAGTTTCAACTTGTTTGTTTACATTCTGCGTTGCCGAAGAAATATGACTCCTCCTTAGCTCAAAAGTATTTTGACAATTGGTTTGCATTTAATTGTTGAAGGTGTCAGTGGCGCTATAGCTTCGATTAGTGTTTATATTGACTTATTGTGATTATTTTTAAATGCCGAAATGTAAAAAATATTCAAGTGATTCTAGAAAAGCTGTTGTAAATGCACTTAAGAAAGGTAGACTGCAAGCAGAATTAGCTCGCTCTTTTAACGTGTCTCGGCAACTTGTTATTACATGGAATAAAGTTTTTAATAAACAGAAATACGTCGAAAAGAAGCCTCAAAGTGGCCATCCGAAAAAAACAACTTGCAATGTTTACTGTATTATAAAAATGATATCTACAAGTGATTGTCGTAAATCAACTGTAATAATAAAAAATGAATTGAAAGAAAATTACGGCACACGTTTCATCAGTCAAACGACGCCTAAACCTCTATGGTTTACGTGGCAGAAGACCAGCAAAAACACGCTTGTTATCTACTAAGAATAGGAAGGCTAGAGTTGCATTTGTAAAACGGCATAAGCCTTTCAGGAGCAAAGCAATTGAATTGCTAAAGTGTTGAAGTTAATGATTGACACCAAAATTTTGGTTTAAAAAAAAATCGGTTTATTATGTGTGTGAAATATAGCTTTTCCCTATTTACAAATAAATTTGTTTTCAAATTCCGGTGTCAACCATTAATTTCAACACTTTAGCAATGAAATTGCTTTTCTCATGAAAGGGTTATGCCGTTTTACAAATGCGACTCTAGCCTTCCTATTCTTAACAGATAACAAACGTGTTTTTGCTGCTCTTCTGCCACGTAAACCATAGAGGTTTAGGTGTCGTTTGACTGATGAAACGTGTATGTCTATGCCGTAATTTTCTTTCAATTCATTCTTTATTATTACAGCGGACTTAAGACAATCACTTGTAGATATCATTTTTATAATACAGTCAACATTGCAAGTTGTTTTTTTTCGGATGGCCACTTTGAGGCTTATTTTCAATGTATTTCTGTTTATTAAAAACTTTATTCCATGTTGTAACAAGTTGCCGAGACACGTTAAAAGAACGAGCTAATTCTGCTTGCAGTCTACCTTTCTTAAGTGCATTTATAGCGGCTTTTTTAGAATCATTTCAATATTTTTTACATTTCAGCATTTAAAAATAATCATAATAAGTCAATATAAACACTAATAAAAGCTATAGCGCCACTGACACCTTCAATAATTAAATGCAAACTAATTGTCAAAATACTTTTGAGCTAAGGAGGAGTCATATTTCTTCGGCAACGCCAAATGCAAACAAACAAGTTGAAACTTGATACATTTGAATAACTGCAGTCATAGTGTTCTCAATTATAGGGAATATATTTTCTTTTACATTTTTGTATTAAATAAAATAAGAGAGAATATAAGGTTATCTAGATACTTTTGAGCGCTACTGTATATTGTTCTATCCCAATGGCGTAAAACAGAGAAATATGCATTTAAAAATTTACATAGATCTCTAAATTTATTGACAGAAGTATTTCACTCTCATTTCCGACTTTTATTTTTATTCTTGCAATTTACATTTCCCACTTATTAGATGCGTTTGTAATTATATACATACGTAGCAATTTTTATTGTCGCCATCTGGTCCTACTGTCTGCCCGCATACACCAGCACAAAAACTACCAGACCGAAGGGTTTGAAATTTAATACTATTACAAATGATGGGCCCGGTTTAATAAAAATCGTATTTTCGAAACTACTGCACATATTACAATAAGTGATACATGAATTTAAAGAGAAATAGACCAAGTTTTTTTCAGTTACAAATGTTCGATGTGGTGACCCTCTTGTTACACGGCATACGTCCAATCTGTAATCCAGTTCGTCCCAAACATTTTGTAGAATGACTTTGTCAATGGTTCTGGACTCTGCACAAATGGCTCCTTTAAGTTCTGACAGTGTCAAAGACATTGTTTATGTATCACCAATGTCGAAAACAAAGTGTTCAGAACTTAAAGAACGCATTTGTGAAGCTTTCAGAACCATTGACAGAGTGATGCTACAAAATGTTTGGAACGAACTCGATTACAGATTGGGTGTATGCCGTGTAACAAAAGGGTCACATATCGAACATTTGTAACTGTAAAAAACTTATTACATTTCTCTTTAAATTCATGTATCACTTATTGTAATATGTGCAGTAGTTTCGAAAATATGATTTTTAAAAATCGGGGCCATCGTTTGTAACAGCCGTGTAATTTCGTCATTCGTTAATTCTTCTTAACCAATATCATCCTTCTCTCAATTTAGCCAGCGTGTGATTTCATCCGCAGAACTATTTTTTAAACATGGTACGTTTGACATCAATGTCAATATCTCTGAATCATTATCAGGTGCTTCAGCATCTTGCGTTTCGGATAAAAATAAATAGAGGTAGGTGGTGGTTGACAGTGTGACGAATAATCGGAAGATCACTGTATACCGCACCTAGTGATTGCACGCATCGATAAACAAATTCCTCCTAGAATCAGTTGTAAAATTTAAATCGAAATACAACACACTTTAATAAAACTTTTATTTTCACTTATATAAAACAGAATACTTTGGGAGTTTGTTATTCTTCTAAAACTTTGTAACTTTAAACTAAAATAATAATAATGATAATAATCGAGCAGTAAATCTCAGATGTTGTGAAAGAAGTTAATTATTCCCTAAAGTTGGTTTAGTTTGAAAATTAGCTTAGAAATTCGGAAATATTAAAACTTCTTTTGTAAGGTTCAGATGCATTTGAAAATGAATTTTTAAGAAAATACCGAATCAGAAGTTCTTGCATATTTTTAAGTAATTCTTTTTTCCAAAACATAACAATTTGGTTATATTTTTCGTTTTGCTTGAAATAATCTACAAAATACTTTCTTTTTTTCTGGTATTAACAAAATTTTCAATATTTTTTAAATATGTGGCATTTTTATTTAAAATAGTAATAATAACTATAATAAAACACCTTTTATAACAAATTTAAGCTTTATTAACTTATTCGGTGTTTCCAGGCTAGGGAATTTTTTTTAATGAAAATATCTATCACTACTTCCATCTAATAATCTACGTTTAATTTAACGACAGACATTCTGCTATTAAATAAACCAAAGATTAATTTGATCTTCACATCTTTAAACACATCTTTAGACACTTTAGACTTTTCTAACAAACTGTCTTTGCATTATTTAATAAAATTTTGAGATTAATAAGACAAAATTTTCTAATAAGATAATAAGTTTTAAATAGGATTTAATAAGTATTAAATAAGACAATGTTTAATCGCGAAATTTCTGTAATTGAATGAAACTGAGATAACTATATTGGGAAATGATGGTAGATATTTCTAATACAAAATTCCTCATTTTAGCAACACTGAATAAGCTGGCAATTTTTTAATATAGGGGTATTTAAATAACATTAACATTTACCTAAGTTACGGAATTCCGGAAAAATACAACACGGCAGTACCACTTGTCGATCGATATACATCCAAACCTAATCAGCACAAATTTATATCAGTTTAATTTAATATGAAGTTTTATGAAATTCACAAATGTCGAGATATATACTATATACTATATATTTCAGATAAAATCGTAAAAAAACGCAGCTTAATTGCCCCACATTTTAGTATGTATATGTTTCCGTTAAAGCGTATAGTTTAGTTATTTCATAAAATACCTAGTTATTTCATGAAATAACTAACCAAGTCCATTAAAGTGTGTAAAATTATTGTATTCTATGGTTTAACTAGTTATTTTATAAAATAACGATTGTCTAACCGTTAAATTTAAAATAAACATTTTGACATTAAAACAAATCCGTTATTTTATAAATTAACTGATGATAAATAGTTAAAGTCACTGAAAAACTACATTTCAAATTATTAATAGATGAACTGATAAGTAATATATAAAAACAGAATATATAACATACTATTTTTTTATATAAGTTAAACAGTAATACAACATAACAGAAGGTAGTGTGGCAATAGTTCTATTTAAAATTTATAATTTATAATTACATAATTATTAGGTATTTTGCCCTGTTGGTAAAAAAAAAATACTGTTTTTAAAACATATTGCAAAGATTTTATCCAAAACGCTAAATATAAATAATGCTTACAAAAGAAACAACAACAACAATAATACTAACAATTTTAAATATTAAAAAATGATATGCTGGCAGGAATAATTATGTTACTTAGTAGAAACATTTCATAAACTTTTTTCAAATTGATAATGCAAGAGCATTTTTATTTAAAATTTATGAAATATCCTCATTTTATTTTACATTATTTATAAGAATAAAGATTGCTGTGATGATATTTAGAATTGATTGCATATTATTTTTGATACAGGCACACTTTTTATTATCACCACACAGTCATACTACAAAAGTACACGAACACATTTTAAATGCCAGTCGTTTGCAACAGATCGAAGCGTTATTTCAATATTTAGAATTTCTTCAATTAAAAGTAATTTTTGCTCAGATATACTTATGCTTGTACAGCTGTAGTACAGCTGCTTGATTCGCCTATTTCGTTTTCCTAATCGAAAAATATCTATCGCTAGTTTTTTCCACGACGGCAGCTAAAACAGGTCTAGCATCTCTTCTTCCCCTGCCAACTTCTTGAAATAGAACACGGACTGTAATGCATGGAGATGCCTAAGAATAAAATTTGTCAAACATTAATTTCATTTTCGTAGCTTGAATTTCTAAACCTTGTCTTTCTTTCCTCCTTGTCTTTCTTTAAGCTCCTTGTCTTTCTTTCTCTATATTTACTTTTTTTAGACACAACCTTGAGACCTTCTGTACCTTCTGTACCATTTTGCCTTCTAAACCAATTTCTAAACCTTGTCTATCTTTCCTCCTTGTCTTTCTTTAAGCTCCTTGTCTTTCTTTCTCTATATTTATTTTTTTAGACACAACCTTCAGACCTTCTGTACCATTTTGCCTTCCGTTTAACATATTTATAAGCATGAAACATACATAGTCTGCTCATATTTACAGCAAAATAGGCTGTCTTCATAATTTTTTGAACGCAAGACAGTTAGCATCGAAGAAGAGGTCTAACAAGGAAGGTCTCCATACGGGCATATTCAGAAAAATCTGAAAAAATTACAGAGTGTTCTTCTCATGTAGATACACATGTTTATAAAAAAAATTTTGGCGGAACCTTGATAGAAGGTTCGCAAAAAAATAATGAAAATTTCGTTTATTTGGCGATTTATCACCGGTTGGCGATGAAATGAAATTTCGAAAAATACTTTTTTATGTCGAATACTCTTTATGATAAAAATGCTTCATATTGAACTTATTTAAATAAATTTAGTGTAAATAACTTTAGTTTTGATTTAACTATAGTTTTGTCATATATATATGTATATATATATATATATATATATATATATATATATATATTTATAATGAAAGTTAAATATCAAATTTTATGAATTAAAACAAAATTAAAATAAATAAAAATTGTTTCAATATTTCAAAATTATGTCCTATTGAGCACGGTTGATTCAATTTTATTGCTATGGAAACGACGAATTCTTTGATATTGAAATGGATAACTGATAAATGAATCTTGCCTTTATTTTGGAATACGCTTAAATATATGAAAGTATTTTTTATATAGGAAATTGGTTTTAAAGTAATACAATTAAATAACAAGCAACATAAATATGTAATACGAAAAAAATGTATTTATTAAACTCGCTCACTGTTTATGTTTAAATTCATTAAATACTTTTTACATGCATTCTAAAAATCAATTAACAAACAATTTTAAGTGCATTAAAATCGTTTGCTTTTGGCGAGGAAAAGTACTGATCGCCAAATCGCGTGACGCTTTCGTCTTTTCGCGCCAAATACTCGAAAGTATTTTATTTTTTTACAGATTTTCTACAGTACTTTCGCCGCTAAATTTGACTCATCCTTTATTACATACATGAGTAGTTTACTTGGTATTTTTTTCAAAATATTCTGAGTACGCCCAGTAAGGAGATCTTCCTTGTAAGAAACTCAGCATACACTCTGATTGCGAAAGAGCCATAACCGATTCAAAATTGACTAAAAACAGCTATAATCGGTTAAAACGGCTTTCGTGTGCTGTCTTTAATACTTTAACGGTTAGACAATCGTTATTCTATAAAACAACTAGTTAAATCGTAAAATTCAATAATTTTACGCACTTTAACAGACTTGGGTAGTTATTTCATAAAATAACTAGGTATTTTATGAAATAACGGATTATACACTTTAACGGTGACATATACACCAAAACCTAATCAGAATGTATATTTGTCTAACTGAATATGGCGTTTGATGAAATTTCATTCCATAGATACCGAGATATAGATATGATGGCTATCATGGGAAAAACAGCATAGCAGCGCCATCTCTTGCGTAATACGCATCAAAATATAACATATATACATAATATATCAAAATATAAACATTCCACGCGTTCAACATCCACTTTGAGAACTTTTTATTTATTTTTTTAACTATCATATTTCTTGTGTGCAAGCGGTCCTTTCCGAAAGAAGAATACATATAAATATTTTCTATCCCCTTTCTTAGAATTCCTTTTAATTTAACTTGAGTTCCCGTAAGCTGCGGAGTGGAACGAACAAAACAAACGAAGCAAAACGAACAAATTAGCAATTCTGAAGCTTTTGAATGTTTTGCAAAAGGTTTGGCATGGCTGGAGCAGCAGAAAGACTGTGATACTGGTGAACTAATAATACATTTAACAACTTCGTTATAGAGCTTCAAAGCAAAAGCAATTGAAACTGCCGCAAATAAAACATTGTTTCAAATCCTAGTGAAAGGTACTTAATTTCAAAATTAAAATTCAGGTAATTTATTCTTGTTTCTGTTTTGCTATTGCTTTACTTTTAGTAAGCACTTGTTACCATAATAAAAAATAGCACATATATTTCTCCTTAATCTTAAAATTGAAGCATTCTCGATTATCCGAAAATTTCGATTTTCCGAAAAAGATCGGTCCCAATTACTTCGTATAATCGAGGTTCTGCCATACTAATAATTAGAAAAATATATAAAAAAATAAAGAGCATAATATATTTTTTTAGAAAATACGCTTTAACCAATGAATAGTTTCATATTAATTAAACTATAATTATACGTTGAGAATTCAATTTTTAAAACCTAAAACGATAATTTTAATAATCTCCTTAGAAAAACAAGGTAAAAAATTCTAGTGTTCTTAATAAATTCACTAGCTCACGCTACCTACCAAGCTTTAAAAAAGCAGTGAATTTTCCATAGTAGAGTTCGGTGCCAACGCCAAATTAATGTGTTGTAACGGAAATTTTTGGAAAAAAACATAAATTGCGCTCATGAAATCTGGCGTGATTTTTAAAGATAAACATTGAATGCTTTAAAAAAATGTATTAAAGAAACTATTTTAACTTGTATACTTATTAGGATGAGCGAAGCGAATCCTTTACTAGGCTACACAAATTACATTTTGTTGTACACTTTACAAAAAAAAAAAAAAATCTATTCAGTGTTTTGACTTGAAATTAAACATAAAATTAAATTATGATCTGTAGGTTTGCACAATATTACTTTTTTTACGAATAACCTTAAAAAATATTACTTTAATTAATTTATTTTACATGTTTTTCCATTAAGGACGCATTTTTGCAAATAAAAAATGAAACACGTATATTTTCAGAAGAAAACATAAATCATGGAGTTAGTAATCAAAGATAGAATCATGATTAAATAAATAGTTTCACGATTTCTTTTATAAAATTTTTAAAGTAACTTTTTTATGAAAAATATAACATATTTTTAATGAATTAAAATTTGTGAAAATTCAATTATTTACATTCAATTATGAAAGTATTTTCAGTGTTAAGAATTCAAATACACAATTTATTCTTATTATGTGAAATCATTTACGCAGACGATACTTACGCTTTTAAAAGAATTATATTAGGATTTTTTTTTTATAAAGTGGCAACAAAAGAATTGTAAACAAATAAAATTAATTGTTAAATTCGTTATATCATAAATAAAAAATTCCGAGGAAATTCTTCGTTATTTGGTTGAATTTACATTTCTATAATTAAAATGCGGCAAAACATAAAGTAACGTTTTTGCTTAATGAAGATGCAAAAATAATATAAAAAAATATTGTTACTTTCAAATATTTATCTTATTAAATAATGCTTCGCGAATCCAAACAAAGCATGGCTTTTGCTAGTTTATTTAGTTAAATTATAACTGTTAATTATCTTTCATCCGTTTAAGATTATTTTTAAGAGTATAAACATAAAAATAATTTTCGCGGCTGTACAGAGAGCATCCCTCCCCCCCCCCCCCCCCCCTTGAGAAAATCTCCTTTGTTCATATTTTCTCTTAGTGTTTAATTATTTTAGTGTAGTTTCATTATTTTATCTCTTAGTGTTTATGTCCCTTGAGTAGAATAAATTTTACTTTTTTTCTTTTTTCAAAATCCCCAGAAAAAAGAAATTTTAGTTAATTAACCCTTAATGAGTTAAAGCCACCTTACTTGTGATAACAAATTTTTATTTTCCACATCTGTTGTTTCCAGTTATTATTGTTTTGGCGCTACTTTTTCCAATAAACTTTTTTTGCATTTACTATAATATCTGAAATTTTGTTATTAAATAGTGCAAATTTCTCTGTCTAAAAATACTGGTGTCTAATTAGAAATAACAAATTTGGACAATAAAAATTTATTGTCTTTTATATGGCGGGATTTGTTCGTTAAGGGTTAAATTTCAAAATCCAGAGAGGGATGAGTATCCTTCCTTGCCTTTCCCCTTGCTGGCGCCTATGCATATACTACAAATTTAGTTCGCTGGTTCGAATTATAAAGATTAATATTAACATCTAAAATTCTAAAATTTGACTTACAAGCTCATAAATTATTACATCGAAGTGAAATACAATTAAAAGAATAAACCTTTAAAATCATGAATAAAATTGCTGATTTTTATAGTGCACGAAAATTCTGACATTCAGTTTTATTGGAACTGTAAACTTATCATTTTAAATGAGATGAGAAACATATAATCAAAAACATTACCTTAAAACTATTTTATGGCAGCATATAAAATAACTTTATTTATTATGATATACCTTCGTTCAAAATGAATATTTTAAGAGAAGAAGAAGATATTTATGTTCTAAAAGAAATTTTATTCATTCCATGCTATGTTAAATGGTAAGAAATGCATCTATAAGTATTTTATGTATTCTTCAAAATTAATTTAAAATGATGTATTTTTATGTCTTAACGTGTGTTTTTCTATTTCCGAAACTTTTTGTGTAATCTTGTGTAACAATGCTGTTTGAAATATATTAGGTGTATATATCTATGACTCCACCTTTTTTTTAGCAAGGTAAAGACGCATTTGTTTTTAATTGTCAAAATGGAAGTAAGATTTATTCAAAACTAACTGACCCACACGACTTTGCCCCGGCCTATTATAAAACTTTTATATTTTTAACTCCATTTTGCCTAACAGGGTTCGTAAGCATCAGGGGATTCTAAGCGTTTTAGAACGAGAAATTTCGTAAAGTACTGGTCGCTGTATCCGAAGATAGATAGACAAATAAGATTTTACGAAAATTCTGGTAAAAGGTGCTTGAAAGTCCTTGAAGCGTACGAACCCTGTCTAACATTATATTTTTAAATGAAAAAAATCGCAAAAAAATATTGAATTGAAAGTATAAGCTATTTGGTATTTTATTTTCTGCGTAATTTGATTTTTGGAATCTATGCGTGCCGACAATGAGCGAAACCGCGTCGAAACATTCAAGTTTTTACAGATTTCGTCGAAATTTTAAAACATTTTATTTTCTAGAAAATATTTTTACACGTCCGAATGTTTCAAAATTTTTGTAGGTGATGTAAATCTGGTCTATTGAAATGCTCTAAAAATAGTGTGTTAAAATATGGACGTTTAGTTACTTTTAGCATTAAAAGAAATATTGTCTCAGTGAGGCGCGAAGTGAGATGCGTTCGCCGGTATATTTGAAAGAGTTAAAATTCATATTTTTTTAACGGATTGCAGCATCGATTAGAAGAAGGTTTGAACTTTAGGAGCATATTTTTGGTTTGTCGATACCTCTAAAAGTGCGCCCTGAAGGGGCGTTGCCATAAAGAAAGGGGAGAAACGTTTTTCGGAAAAACGACACTTTTTCATTTTTTTCTTTTTCAAATAATTAACTGCGATATATTTTTTGATTGATTGAGGCATTTTATAAGTAAGAGTACGATCTTTTAGAATATGTCTTCCATTTTTAACTTTCAAAGCGGTTTCGCCGATGAAAGTTAATCCATTCGGGACCATGGCTACATATATCCACCTTCAAAAAGTGCATACAGAATTTGTTTTTGGTACAAGTATTAAAGAAAAGTAAAAAAATCGTTTATTTAATTACAGCATTTTCTTGACAATTTAAGTAAAGTTGACTTTTTCAAAATAAGCAGTGTAAATCGAATAAAATCTGTGTAAAAGACTTCGATCCTGAAGGGGTTAATAAAAAATGATAATATACCCCCATAATTATTTCTACCCCCCGAAATTTGCCTTTCCTCCCGATGCGTAAATTTGCACATGTACGAGCGCTTTTTCCCTTTCGGAAGAACGGAAATGTGTTTTTAAAACCCTTTCAGACCCGCATTTTTATTTTCAAGAGGAAAAATCCGAATTTCTGGAATTAAGGTTATTTTTAGCTCAGATAGACGTAAATATAATTAAAACTAGTTGGATGTGCCAATCCCAAAACTTTCTTCTATCTTATACATCTTAATATTTCAAAACCTAGTTACACATGTTAATACTTCAATATTATTAGTTCAATACTATACCAACTTTGATTTTAATCTTAAATTTCTGCTCAAGTCAATTAAACGGACTAAAAACGAGTTAATCCATATCATGATATTTGTTAAAATTATTAATTTTTCCTTATTCTGTCGTTATCAGCTGTTTGCGAATAGCCGGCATGGCAGGAAGCGAGTTCCCGCCGCTGCATGAGCCGCCGATGCACAATAGAACTACGAAAAATCAAGAAAAGTATACAAAAATCGCTAGCACGGAGCCCCTTTACCGCGCAATATTTCCAGATTCAAGGAGAACCTGTTGGTCAAAGCCAAAAACAAGCACAAAAATTTTGGTTCAATTGTATGCATAATTTTATACGTTGTTAAATGGTACAATAAGGAAAATGGCACAGAGATCGGAATTATAGCGCCCCCTTCTTTCGGAATTTTTTCAAGTTCAGGGAGGACTTGTTTGCCATAGCCAGAAACATGCACAAAAAATTTGGTTCAATTATATGGATAACTTCATACACTTTTCGATGGTACAATAATGAAAATGGTACAGACATCGCAATTATAGTGCCCCCTTCCGGCAGAATTTTTCCAAATTCAGGGAGGACCTTCGTGACATGACCAAAAATAAACACATAAAATTTGGTTCAATTCTATGCATAACTTCATACACTTTTCGGCGGTACAATATTCAAAATGGCACAAAGATTGTGCAAAAATCGCTATTACAGCGCCCTCTACGAGCGATTTTTTTACAAATTAAGGGAGGACCTCCTTGCCATAGCCAAGAACTTAAATTTTTTTTTGGTTCAATTCTATGCATAACTTCATACACTTTTCGATGGTGCAATATTCAAAATCGCACAAAAATCGCTATTACAGCGCCCCCTAACGGCGAATTTTTTACAAATTCATGGAGGACCTGCTTGCCATAGCCAAAAACTTAAAATAAAAATTTGGCTTAATTCTATGCATAACTTCATACACTTTTGGACGGTACAATATTCAAAATCGCACAAAAATCGCTATTACAGCGCCCTCTACCGGCGAATTTTTTCCAAATTCAGGGAGGACCTGCTTGCCATAGCCAAAAACTTAAAATAAAAATTTGGTTCAATTCTATGCATAACTTCATACACCTTTCGATGGTACAATATTCAAAATCGCACAAAAAACGCATTTACAGCGCCCCTTACCGGTAAATTTTTTCCAAATTCAGGGAGGACATGCTTGTCATATCCAAAAACTTAAACTAAAAATTTGGTTCAATTCTATGCATAACTCCATACACTTTTGGATGGTACAATATTCAAAATCGCACAAAAATTGTTATATCAGCGCCCCCTACCGGCGAATTTTTTCCAAATTCCGGGAGGACCTGCTTGCCATAGCCAAAAATTTATAATAAAATTTTGGTTTAATTCTATACATAACTTCATGCACTTTTTGATGGTACAATGGCGACAGACAGACGGACAGACGGACAGACGGACAGACGGACGGACGGACAGACGGACACACAGACAGACAGACATTTTCTATAAACATGTTTTTTGGAATCTCTGACCCCTAAAACATGCAAATCCGTCGAAAACCGGAAGTCGAAAAAAATTTCGATTACAATACTTTCTTCTATTGAAGATAGAAGAAAGTAAAAATATATTTAGCACTTTTAATAGTTTTTTTAAACGATGCCATTTAGCATCATTGGGACCAAACAAGAATTGCACACGAAATGCTCATGATGCCATTTGACATCGTTGGAATCAAAAGAAAAGAAAATATACATTCAATTTTTAATGTGTATTCAATTTTTAATGTCTATTTCATGTATAATTGCATTTAGTGAAGTTCCAGCCTTTTTGGCAACAATAGAAATCTGTTTGATGCACTAAGGTGGTGTTGGTGTTATTCATGACGACCGATTATCTACACGAAAAATATATGCCCGTGGGAGGGGTGCCATCCGTGGGGGTCTTTCTAAGAAAACCTAACGCGTATATACGCAACGATACCCAAGGTACAGCGCCTAGAAGATACAGTGTGGAAAACGGCTATTCCTGCAATGCTTTAAAAAGTGCTAAAAACTTGTATCCCATAAATCTCCAACAATGCTCAGCGGCAATATGCTGATACGAGCGCCATCTCGTAACTCTTTTCAATATAAACAAAAAAATTTTCAAAAATTATGGAATGTTAAATATCGGAAACTATAAATATAAGATATTTTAGTCTGTTATAAGCTAATTTAGTTAAGGAATGACGTGGAATAGGTTAAAGAGTCTTTTTTAGAATGACTATCGTTTTTAAATCACTACGAAGGCGCTACGATCGATATCTTGTTATTCAGCATCGTTGTAGATTTATGAGACTCAATTTTTTAGCACTATTTTGCAGCCGTTTTCCACACTGTATCTTCTAGGCGCTGTACCCAAGGTCCGAAGAAAACCACGGAAAACTCCAAACAGTTAGGCCGATGAGCGCGATTGGTTTCGAACCTTCACTTCCCGTCTACAAGCTTTGCCAACGGAACCTCTTAGAAACTTGACACACTAAGTTATCTATAATTTAATCATCACAAAATAATTTAAATTAATAAGAACTGAAATTTCATCAGGAGGCAATGAAGAAGTTTCTCTAAATGTCGTGTCAAATGGTGTATGGTCTTTAGTTTTTCAAGGTATTGATACAGGAACTTTGTTACTCATTTGTTCTTCAGAAATTTGAAACTTTTTTTTCATTTGAGTTAGCATCGTACTCTGAACTTACTTTTCCTGATCAGGGAATTCTTCAATATCCTTATCTTCTAATTGATATACATTTTCAACTTCAACTTCTAATACTTATTACCTACAGAAATAGTAACAGGACCGACTGTGTCATTTGTATTCAGATCAAGAATATTGACAATTGAATTGGGAATCTCATCTGCATTTGATAGATGGCGTGTACTTTCACTGCCCTCTTCGTCAGATCTTTCAATTTCTAAATCAGAAAGATCCTCATTCCTTAGTAAATAAATGGCTCTTTGTAATGATACAAATTCCTTTGTTCGCTTTGGCATGAAAAATAGTAAAAGAAAAATTCTTCCTTTCAAATAACTACCAAATCAGATAATAAATCAAAATAGAGACTTAAGTTGTAACTATCTATCTAGTTCCAGTGATGCCATTTGGAATCATGTATATTTACTATGCATTGTTACTAAAATAAAAATACAATTGTTGAATTATACATACATAAATATGTGCTTCATGCATATTACAAATTATATTTAAAAAATTGTAATTTTTTTAAAAAAAGTAAAAGTGGGAATAATATTTTTTTTTCACAGTCATGTTTTCACCTCACGTTTTAAAAGGAAATCAAGCAATACTTTTCAGTTTCTGGAACAGCTGCTACCATCTATTGAAGAAAAAAGAAAATACTACAGAAAATTGTATTTTGAATAACACCAAACACAATCTCGGAGACTCAGTTTTTAAATATAAAAAAAAATCGCGAAAGTCATGATGCCATTTGGCATTACTGGTCCCGAAAGGGTTAATGACAGTTCTTTGTAATCTTTAATTAACAACTCAGCTAATTATTAAAAATTATGAATATCAGATGCAACAAGAGAGGCCTTGGACTATCATTTCACGAATTTCCAGCCTTGTACGAGTGTCAATTTTTCTATCCATCGCATACAGACTGATAATTGCTGAAAGTTAGTCTTCAGTTGGGGTACGCTTTTTGGAATTTTCGAAAATTTTTGCAATTTAAATAGTTTTATGTGGTTGGGTTAGAGGTATATTAATCTGTGAATAATTTTTCTACATTACTTGAAAAAGTGCAATTTTAACCCTTTATATCTCTGATTAAGAATTCATGGAAATTTTATCTCCTAAAGAATATTTCGTCAATTTTCGAAACTAAATTAGAAGATTTACACAATCATTTGATAAATCTAAAAAGGATTTTTCGAATTAAAATTAATTAATGAAGTTTCCATTTTTGGGATTTTGTGCAATATTTATAACTCCACTCAAATCTTTTATTTAAAATATTTTTTTAGTGTTTTATAGAATTAGAAAATGTACAAATATTATGGTCGCACAATTAGCTATATAGAAATATTTCCTAACTGAAACTTTTGAATCACAATCTTTCAACGTCAAGATAGCGGAAAAGATGCAAATAAAAATGAAATTATCCTTTTAAAAATATTTTTTGTTTGTGCAACCAATAATGCTTTTGGAACAAGATAAAGTAAAGTATCTATAACTCATTCTAAATTGTATTACTACTAATCGATGTATTAAATTAATTTTATAACAAGTTATTTTAACGGCCCAGTCGTGGAAAAAAAAAGTAACCACCCCCTACTAACTCCTCAACAACTTATCATAGAAGAAAGTTACTGGTACCGAACGATTGGAAATAAAGTCTTCTTTTGAATGATGTATATAAAATTCGATTAGGGGGTCATCTACATATCAAAACGAACCCAAACTTCATTTTTTTTCCAATGGCAATACCCAGCTTTAACAAGATATTTCAAATCTTCGGTTCAAACTATGCCTAGACACCAAATTTCAAATCATTTGAATGATAAGTTTTTGAATTATAAGCATTCAAAATTTAGTGCTTATAATGTTAAATTACATTTTCATATATTTATTAATATCTCTTGAAAATATACTCCTAATGTGCTAATTTTTTGTGCAGCAATAATACTAAAATACCCAAACATAAATACGTTGAATTTGCCATTTTTACAATTTTATGATATGAATAAGAATTATGAAATTAATATTCGAAAAAAATATGATTTGCAACCTGCAATTTTTTTTATGTATTTAGATTTATTAAGTCCTGTTTTATGGAAATCCAAAGTTTCACATTTTTCTTCCAAGTAGGCTTTTCTTCCAAATTATGCTTAAAAAACTGCAAAATGATGGTTTAAGGGACGACTATGATAGAAGTGAATAGATATTTTGAACTTTCTTATGCTATCCTGTAATCTACCAATCTTCAATTACTGCTTGAGTGGCGCTTAAGATGACTTGATCAAGAAGGGGGCTCTCTCGGTCAAGAATCGAGTAAAGAACTTCAATTTGGATACAACTCCTGAAATACGCTCGTTTTAAAATAATTTATTTTTCGGAAACTTATCGTACGAATTGTATAAAAATTTGTTTTTAGGCTAATTGAAGGGTGTAGAGTTCATTTATGCTGTCAAACTTGTGTACTGCTATTGAAAAAATCAAAGTTACGGTTCGTTTTAATATGTAGACGGCCCCCTAAGCAAATTTTATATGCTTCATTTAAAAGTAGACTTTATTAGCAATCGTGTGGTACCAGTAACTTTCTTCTACGATAACTTTTTGCAGAGTTAGTAAGGGGCGTTTACTTTTTTCTTCCACGACTGTACTTTAAAGTACCGTCGGGGCATAAAGGGTTAAACTTATTTTAAACTGATGGATTTTTAATTCATCTGTAATCTGCTGATAATTGTTTGTTTTCGAAAATTTTAATCTCGGTTTCTTCTTTATTATAGAGTGTTAACTCGAAATTTTAAGGTATATCCAATGCTATTAACATGCTAGCACTAGTAACATTCATCAGTTTTAAAAGTGGTTAGCAGTTCAGTTTTTGGTAGCTTTCGTTACAAAAAGTAAAAAGCTACATATTGCTGCCGCCCGGTCGAAAGTACTTCCGGAAAATGTTGCTATATTTTCATCGATCATGACCCCCAGACCCCAATACCACCCTCCGTTCAAATGGGACATATATATATCTGATTTTTGTCATGCGATAACTCTCGTATTTATAAACCGATTTGGATGAAATTAATTGTATGCATAGTACATACCAATGTCTCGACCGAGTTCATTGCCCAGCTTCATTCGCCATCTTGTTTCAAAAGGGAAGCCATTTAAAAAATTTTATAAATTTAAAAAGTAATGCAAATAAACTAAAAATGAAAAATATTATTTTCTTAAGAGTTTGACCTTTATACAACGATTCCGGAGCATATTTTGTTTTGTCTTGTCTTTATCGTAAAAAATGGCTGAGATATAGCAGTTTGAATTTCTAGGGTGGCTGACATTTTGAAACAATCTGATATTCGTCATGCTGTAACTCTCGTATTTATAAACTGACTTGGATGACATTGATTGTATGATAGTACATACCAATGTCTCGACCGAGTTCGTTGGCCAGCTTCATCAGCAATCTTGTTTGAAAATGGCGGCCATTGGTTAGTGAACAGCATTTAATGCATCTCCATATATATAAGGGTGGTTACCATAGAGGGACCCTGTTCTGTCGCCAAATATTGCCAAGTTTGTTGCCAACTTGGCGACATATCGCCAAAAGTGACGCTAGCTTGGCGATATCTCTAATATTTCGCTAAATTCCCATAGACTTCCATTGTAAACCAATAGGGTTTACTTGTTTACAGAAAATCAAGAAATTGAGATATTTTAATGCAACAAAAACTAACATTAGCTTAAGGGATTATATGAATTATATTTAAGGGAATCCAAATAAATTAAATTATGAATAAAAGTAACACGATGCAATGCTTAGCATGCTTTCCGAAACATAAATTTAGAGGGAGACCAAAATGGTCGACAAGGGCGGCTAGTAGCCTACTAATTTGGCGCAATTCTTATTCAAATTTAGTATTGACGAATATTCTCTTATCGAATTCGTCGCATTTTAACCTCTTAAAATTTGAGTAAAATTATCTTCGAATAAAACTTGCAAAATTTTAAAACCAAGAAATATGAAAGTTACATCTTCCTCCCTGCACTGGCCGAAAGGACTTTTTATACATAAAACCGTTTAAGGAAAAAGTACTTCTGTTCATAAAATGTTGAAATGATTGAATGACACCGAATTTACGAACAACTGTATTTCAAAACAAATAACGACAAAACTGTTCTTCATGCGGTTTCATTAAAAAAGAAACAGAAGAATTAAAATTAACAAGAATTTGCATTCCATATAAAACAAAGCACCATAATGAGATGCAGTGTGACCTCGAAAATCCGGTAACTTCAAAATTCCGGCATCAAAGTCTCCCCGACTTTTTTTTATACTTTCAACTTATGAAAAGTAAAGAAAAATACCATTTTTTAAGAATGTAAAACTTCGAGATCGAACGCGATGGATGAGAGGACAGTGAGATCGTTGAAGCTGTTCTAAATATAACCGCCGATAACATTGGTAGCAGTTCAGAAGAACGAGAGCGAGCAGTCGACAGAAGAAAAGATGTCACAGGAAAAATTCATGAATTTGACTGGAAAATTAATATATGCTTTAGAGAAACAGTACAAGACTGTATTTCCGAAATTGATATCACTGGACAACAGTGGTTTTGTCCTAGAACTAAAATTAGTTGATTCTAGATCAGTTTTTGGCGCTGATTCCGAATATGCTTTCCATTTATCTCTAGGTGGTCCAAGTTTTGAGAAATTTCAATATATAAATTTATGCAAATTTAAGCTTTTTTGTGCTATTTTATGCAAATTTTCGATGCAATATATGTCACATCTAATTACGTTTTCTAGATAATGACTACTTGACTATTTGCTTCAGATAAATGTCACGATTTGCATATTCTTAACATTTATTTATCATTAAGCGATGGATGAGCGGACAGTGAGATCGTTGAAGCTGTTCTAAATAAAACCGCCGATAACATTGGTAGCAGTTCAGAGGAACGAGAGCGAGCAGCCGACAGAAGGAAAGATGTCACAGGAAAAATTCATGAATTTGACTGGAAAATTAATATATGCTTTAGAGAAACAGTATACGACTGTATTTCTGAAATTGATATCACTGGACAACAGTGGTTTTGTCCTAGAACTAAAATTAGTTGATTCTAGATCAGTTTTTGGCGCTGATTCCGAATATGCTTTCCGTTTATCTCTATGTGGTCCAAGTTTTGAGAAATTTCAATATATAAATTTATGCAAATTTAAGCTTTTTTGTGCTATTTTATGCAAATTTTCGATACAATATATGTCACATCTAATTACGTTTTCTAGATAATGACTACTTGACTATTTGCTTCAGATAAATGTCACGATTTGCATATTCTTAACATTTATTTATCATTAAGCGATGGATGAGCGGACAGTGAGATCGTTGAAGCTGTTCTAAATAAAACCGCCGATAACATTGGTAGCAGTTCAGAGGAACGAGAGCGAGCAGCCGACAGAAGGAAAGATGTCACAGGAAAAATTCATGAATTTGACTGGAAAATTAATATATGCTTTAGAGAAACAGTATACGACTGTATTTCTGAAATTGATATCACTGGACAACAGTGGTTTTGTCCTAGAACTAAAATTAGTTGATTCTAGATCGGTTTTTGGCGCTGATTCCGAATATGCTTTCCGTTTATCTCTAGGTGGTCCAAGTTTTGAGAAATTTCAATATATAAATTTATGCAAATTTAAGCTTTTTTGTGCTATTTTATGCAAATTTTCGATACAATATATGTCACATCTAATTACGTTTTCTAGATAATGACTACTTGACTATTTGCTTCAGATAAATGTCACGATTTGCATATTCTTAACATTTATTTATCATTAAGCGATGGATGAGCGGACAGTGAGATCGTTGAAGCTGTTCTAAATAAAACCGCCGATAACATTGGTAGCAGTTCAGAGGAACGAGAGGGAGCAGCCGACAGAAGGAAAGATGTCACAGGAAAAATTCATGAATTTGACTGGAAAATTAATATATGCTTTAGAGAAACAGTATACGACTGTATTTCTGAAATTGATATCACTGGACAACTGTGGTTTTGTCCTAGAACTAAAATTAGTTGATTCTAGATCAGTTTTTGGCGCTGATTCCGAATATGCTTTCCGTTTATCTCTAGGTGGTCCAAGTTTTGAGAAATTTCAATATATAAATTTATGCAAATTTAAGCTTTTTTGTGCTATTTTATGCAAATTTTCGATACAATATATGTCACATCTAATTACGTTTTCTAGATAATGACTACTTGACTATTTGCTTCAGATAAATGTCACGATTTGCATATTCTTAACATTTATTTATCATTAAGCGATGGATGAGCGGACAGTGAGATCGTTGAAGCTGTTCTAAATAAAACCGCCGATAACATTGGTAGCAGTTCAGAGGAACGAGAGCGAGCAGCCGACAGAAGGAAAGATGTCACAGGAAAAATTCATGAATTTGACTGGAAAATTAATATATGCTTTAGAGAAACAGTATACGACTGTATTTCTGGACAACATTGGTTTTGTCCTAGAACTAAAATTAGTTGATTCTAGATCAGTTTTTGGCGCTGATTCCGAATATGCTTTCCGTTTACCTCTAGGTGGTCCAAGTTTTGAGAATTTTCAATATATAAATTTATGCAAATTTAAGCTTTTTTGTGCTATTTTATGCAAATTTTCGATACAATATATGTCACATCTAATTACGTTTTCTAGATAATGACTACTTGACTATTTGCTTCAGATAAATGTCACGATTTGCATATTCTTAACATTTATTTATCATTAAGCGATGGATGAGCGGACAGTGAGATCGTTGAAGCTGTTCTAAATAAAACCGCCGATAACATTGGTAGCAGTTCAGAGGAACGAGAGCGAGCAGCCGACAGAAGGAAAGATGTCACAGGAAAAATTCATGAATTTGACTGGAAAATTAATATATGCTTTAGAGAAACAGTATACGACTGTATTTCTGGACAACATTGGTTTTGTCCTAGAACTAAAATTAGTTGATTCTAGATCAGTTTTTGGCGCTGATTCCGAATATGCTTTCCGTTTATCTCTAGGTGGTCCAAGTTTTGAGAAATTTCAATATATAAATTTATGCAAATTTAAGCTTTTTTGTGCTATTTTATGCAAATTTTCGATACAATATATGTCACATCTAATTACGTTTTCTAGATAATGACTACTTGACTATTTGCTTCAGATAAATGTCACGATTTGCATATTCTTAACATTTATTTATCATTAAGCGATGGATGAGCGGACAGTGAGATCGTTGAAGCTGTTCTAAATAAAACCGCCGATAACATTGGTAGCAGTTCAGAGGAACGAGAGGGAGGAGCCGACAGAAGGAAAGATGTCACAGGAAAAATTCATGAATTTGACTGGAAAATTAATATATGCTTTAGAGAAACAGTATACGACTGTATTTCTGAAATTGATATCACTGGACAACAGTGGTTTTGTCCTAGAACTAAAATTAGTTGATTCTAGATCAGTTTTTGGCGCTGATTCCGAATATGCTTTCCGTTTATCTCTAGGTGGTCCAAGTTTTGAGAAATTTCAATATATAAATTTATGCAAATTTAAGCTTTTTTGTGCTATTTTATGCAAATTTTCGATACAATATATGTCACATCTAATTACGTTTTCTAGATAATGACTACTTGACTATTTGCTTCAGATAAATGTCACGATTTGCATATTCTTAACATTTATTTATCATTAAGCGATGGATGAGCGGACAGTGAGATCGTTGAAGCTGTTCTAAATAAAACCGCCGATAACATTGGTAGCAGTTCAGAGGAACGAGAGGGAGCAGCCGACAGAAGGAAAGATGGCACAGGAAAAATTCATGAATTTGACTGGAAAATTAATATATGCTTTAGAGAAACAGTATACGACTGTATTTCTGGACAACATTGGTTTTGTCCTAGAACTAAAATTAGTTGATTCTAGATCAGTTTTTGGCGCTGATTCCGAATATGCTTTCCGTTTATCTCTAGGTGGTCCAAGTTTTGAGAAATTTCAATATATAAATTTATGCAAATTTAAGCTTTTTTGTGCTATTTTATGCAAATTTTCGATACAATATATGTCACATCTAATTACGTTTTCTAGATAATGACTACTTGACTATTTGCTTCAGATAAATGTCACGATTTGCATATTCTTAACATTTATTTATCATTAAGCGATGGATGAGCGGACAGTGAGATCGTTGAAGCTGTTCTAAATAAAACCGCCGATAACATTGGTAGCCGTTCAGAGGAACGAGAGGGAGCAGCCGACAGAAGGAAAGATGTCACAGGAAAAATTCATGAATTTGACTGGAAAATTAATATATGCTTTAGAGAAACAGTATACGACTGTATTTCTGAAATTGATGTCACTGGACAACAGTGATTTTGTCCTAGAACTAAAATTAGTTGATTCTAGATCAGTTTTTGGCGCTGATTCCGAATATGCTTTCCGTTTATCTCTAGATGGTCCAAGTTTTGAGAAATTTCAATATATAAATTTATGCAAATTTAAGCTTTTTTGTGCTATTTTATGCAAATTTTCGATACAATATATGTCACATCTAATTACGTTTTCTAGATAATGACTACTTGACTATTTGCTTCAGATAAATGTCACGATTTGCATATTCTTAACATTTATTTATCATTAAGCGATGGATGAGCGGACAGTGAGATCGTTGAAGCTGTTCTAAATAAAACCGCCGATAACATTGGTAGCAGTTCAGAGGAACGAGAGGGAGCAGCCGACAGAAGGAAAGATGTCACAGGAAAAATTCATGAATTTGACTGGAAAATTAATATATGCTTTAGAGAAACAGTATACGACTGTATTTCTGGACAACATTGGTTTTGTCCTAGAACTAAAATTAGTTGATTCTAGATCAGTTTTTGGCGCTGATTCCGAATATGCTTTCCGTTTATCTCTAGGTGGTCCAAGTTTTGAGAAATTTCAATATATAAATTTATGCAAATTTAAGCTTTTTTGTGCTATTTTATGCAAATTTTCGATACAATATATGTCACATCTAATTACGTTTTCTAGATAATGACTACTTGACTATTTGCTTCAGATAAATGTCACGATTTGCATATTCTTAACATTTATTTATCATTAAGCGATGGATGAGCGGACAGTGAGATCGTTGAAGCTGTTCTAAATAAAACCGCCGATAACATTGGTAGCAGTTCAGAGGAACGAGAGCGAGCAGCCGACAGAAGGAAAGATGTCACAGGAAAAATTCATGAATTTGACTGGAAAATTAATATATGCTTTAGAGAAACAGTATACGACTGTATTTCTGAAATTGATATCACTGGACAACAGTGGTTTTGTCCTAGAACTAAAATTAGTTGATTCTAGATCAGTTTTTGGCGCTGATTCCGAATATGCTTTCCGTTTATCTCTAGGTGGTCCAAGTTTTGAGAAATTTCAATATATAAATTTATGCAAATTTAAGCTTTTTTGTGCTATTTTATGCAAATTTTCCATACAATATATGTCACATCTAATTACGTTTTCTAGATAATGACTACTTGACTATTTGCTTCAGATAAATGTCACGATTTGCATATTCTTAACATTTATTTATCATTAAGCGATGGATGAGCGGACAGTGAGATCGTTGAAGCTGTTCTAAATAAAACCGCCGATAACATTGGTAGCAGTTCAGAGGAACGAGAGGGAGCAGCCGACAGAAGGAAAGATGGCACAGGAAAAATTCATGAATTTGACTGGAAAATTAATATATGCTTTAGAGAAACAGTATACGACTGTATTTCTGGACAACATTGGTTTTGTCCTAGAACTAAAATTAGTTGATTCTAGATCAGTTTTTGGCGCTGATTCCGAATATGCTTTCCGTTTATCTCTAGGTGGTCCAAGTTTTGAGAAATTTCAATATATAAATTTATGCAAATTTAAGCTTTTTTGTGCTATTTTATGCAAATTTTCGATACAATATATGTCACATCTAATTACGTTTTCTAGATAATGACTACTTGACTATTTGCTTCAGATAAATGTCACGATTTGCATATTCTTAACATTTATTTATCATTAAGCGATGGATGAGCGGACAGTGAGATCGTTGAAGCTGTTCTAAATAAAACCGCCGATAACATTGGTAGCAGTTCAGAGGAACGAGAGGGAGCAGCCGACAGAAGGAAAGATGGCACAGGAAAAATTCATGAATTTGACTGGAAAATTAATATATGCTTTAGAGAAACAGTATACGACTGTATTTCTGAAATTGATATCACTGGACAACAGTGATTTTGTCCTAGAACTAAAATTAGTTGATTCTAGATCAGTTTTTGGCGCTGATTCCGAATATGCTTTCCGTTTATCTCTAGATGGTCCAAGTTTTGAGAAATTTCAATATATAAATTTATGCAAATTTAAGCTTTTTTGTGCTATTTTATGCAAATTTTCGATACAATATATGTCACATCTAATTACGTTTTCTAGATAATGACTACTTGACTATTTGCTTCAGATAAATGTCACGATTTGCATATTCTTAACATTTATTTATCATTAAGCGATGGATGAGCGGACAGTGAGATCGTTGAAGCTGTTCTAAATAAAACCGCCGATAACATTGGTAGCAGTTCAGAGGAACGAGAGGGAGCAGCCGACAGAAGGAAAGATGTCACAGGAAAAATTCATGAATTTGACTGGAAAATTAATATATGCTTTAGAGAAACAGTATACGACTGTATTTCTGGACAACATTGGTTTTGTCCTAGAACTAAAATTAGTTGATTCTAGATCGGTTTTTGGCGCTGATTCCGAATATGTTTTCCGTTTATCTCTAGGTGGTCCAAGTTTTGAGAAATTTCAATATATAAATTTATGCAAATTTAAGCTTTTTTGTGCTATTTTATGCAAATTTTCGATACAATATATGTCACATCTAATTACGTTTTCTAGATAATGACTACTTGACTATTTGCTTCAGATAAATGTCACGATTTGCATATTCTTAACATTTATTTATCATTAAGCGATGGATGAGCGGACAGTGAGATCGTTGAAGCTGTTCTAAATAAAACCGCCGATAACATTGGTAGCAGTTCAGAGGAACGAGAGGGAGCAGCCGACAGAAGGAAAGATGTCACAGGAAAAATTCATGAATTTGACTGGAAAATTAATATATGCTTTAGAGAAACAGTATACGACTGTATTTCTGAAATTGATATCACTGGACAACTGTGGTTTTGTCCTAGAACTAAAATTAGTTGATTCTAGATCAGTTTTTGGCGCTGATTCCGAATATGCTTTCCGTTTATCTCTAGGTGGTCCAAGTTTTGAGAAATTTCAATATATAAATTTATGCAAATTTAAGCTTTTTTGTGCTATTTTATGCAAATTTTCGATACAATATATGTCACATCTAATTACGTTTTCTAGATAATGACTACTTGACTATTTGCTTCAGATAAATGTCACGATTTGCATATTCTTAACATTTATTTATCATTAAGCCTAATTTGCATATTTTTCAATGCTGTAATATTTACATCACTATCAACTTCACAATAGTTGCCACAGAATTGACGTAATGTTTTTCTTAGACTAGATTTTTATGCTGATTTCAAATCTGCAGTCTGTTTTCTTATGTCATGTCTAGTTTTTGAGTAAGATGAATTTCTACTTTTGCACGGCATTAACACAGGTTTGATATAAGATGCTTTTTAGGGGTGTGTAATTCATTGATAAGAAGGTGAACATGGTCAGATTCATATCAGAGACATAAACAAAAATTTATATAATCGAAAAAAATAAGTAGTAGAATCTATCTTAACTAGTCGAAGTTTATCATACAAAGTATCATAAAAAGCTATTTCTGGCTTTTTTGACCAAAAACTAAAATTTCACTTTTTTCAAAAACTAGACCTGATAGAAGAATACAGATACAAGATTTGAAATCAGCTCAAAAAACTGGTTTAGAAACATATTAGCGTACTTGTGCGGCAGAAATATTTGAACGTCAAGAAACATTATTAGAAAAATATGCAAATTAGGTACAATATTTCACAGTCACATCTCAGTATAATCTAAGAAACAACGTTTTTGTGCAGTAAATTAGGTAGTAATCATAACATAAAACAAAAAACCCTGTCTGATATCGCTTTATACCTTAAATTTGCAAATAATTGTATAAAATTTACTAAATTTACATAAATTGAAATATGCAAATATCTCTCAAACTTGACGTGCTGGAGTAAATCTAAAACTAGAAACAGCACAAAAAACCGCATAAAAAAACAACTAATTTTTGTTTTAGAACAGACCAAAAGTTCAAGTTTGTTGACCAGTGACACTTCACTTCTATAAAATCGGAGAAAAACTTGTTAAATAAATGCTGAAAAAAATGAAGTAAATAAAGTTGACATCGATGTTTCGGAACTAATTCGAGAAGAAATGACTTCACTTTTTATTAGAATTTTTTTTCTTAACATAGAAAATATCAGTTAAAGTAATTTTCTTTAAATAATTAATTTTCTCTTTTTCTTGCGTAAATATCATTTGGCTATAAATTAAATTATGAATAAAAGCACATTAAGAATATCGGAAATGCTTTTGGTATTCTTTCAGAAATCCGGAATTTTCAAAAATCTGGCTTAGTCTCGGTCCCGACGGTGCCGGATTTTCCAGGTTATACTGTAAATCTAAAACAGGAAATCTAGTTTTTAATCTTGTAAATGTCTGTTTTAATTACACCCTTTCTCTTCGTATCTTGTGAAAAGAATCATTTTCAGCATCTTAAAAAGAACCGGGCTATATCTCTTTCTATATATTTAGTTTAAATTTTGCAACTTGTGTCATTTCAGGCCGTCCTTTTCAATTTGAATTCTCAAATGCGCAAGTTAGCAAATTTTTATGATAGTGAGAACGTAAAACGCCTACTTTTCGCTTCAGCAGTAGGTCATAAATTTCCTTTGAGTCTTCTACTGTTTGACGTAATGTTTCCTTCTACGCGCTTCTCGTTCTCTGTGCAACGGAAGAAGATCTAAATTTTAAATTTTATGTTTAAGTAGTATGACTTTCGACCATAAAGTGTAATATGAGAAATTTCATGAGAAATTATTTGCTCGGTGAAAATGCTTTGACTTAATCCGTTTCTAGATAAAAGTTTCACTTGTCAAGATGGATGAAAAGGAAAGTTAAAGTTTAAAAAAGAAAACGTTTCTCCTTATACAAGTGGTTTCCTACGAAGAGAGGATGGAGGGGTAATTTTATTGTTATGGAAGCAAATTCATATTTGATATTAACTCATTCCCTGTTAGTTTATTTTTGTCCTTTTTATTAATAATCTTGTAAACTAAAAATAATATTAATTCTTGCAGATTTTTTTAATTAAAAATATTTTTTTTAATTTTGTTCTCATTCAATTGTTTAAAATACAGCAATAACCAGAATAACAGTATCAAAATTTTATGTTCGAAAATTATACCTAACAACATTCGGCGCAAGCTCGCACGCTCCTCAATTAATTAGATTCTATGAACTTAAATATCCTACTGTCTCAATACAGCAAAAAAGAAGAATAAATAACTCTCTTATCTAGGTAAGAGATGTGCCTATATATACGGATGTCTTTATATATATATCCGTATCGAGCTCCGAGCAGTAAGGGATATTAGAAAATATCGCTGAGAAGCAATATCATTTGCTTTAATCGTGTAATCTGTTTTGGCAGTTGCTCATCGTGTATAATCGTTTATTTTATCGTAGAGTGTGTGATGCCGTACTTTGAAATTATCTACTTTTGGTGAGAGGAAAAGAAAGAAGGGAGTTTAATAAAACATTAAAAAAGACGAGCTTAACATTTCGACTCTCTCAGCCGAGAGCCGATGAAGAAGTGAGTTACAAAACACGTTACTCAGCTTACATCATTAATTTTTAACAAGTATATTTTTTAACTTTGTTGCAATCCTCCAATTAAGTATAATTAGTTATTTATATTATATTAGAGTCACGAGTAAAATATTCAGCGAAAAAGTTCAGTATATAAGTCTTTAAGTTAATTAAAATGTTTATATGCAACACAGGAAAAAACGCGTCATCATTTGAAGGTTGAGATATTACATATTTTATATGATATGAAAAAAGAAGAAATAAAGACTTCCTGATTCATTTATCAGTAAGCGGAAAAGTGTTCTTTCAATGCTTTCACTTTTAACGATGCTATTTTCTGTAGCAGATGTGCGAGAAACGTTTCATATCTTAATTGGGAGATTATAAATCGAAATATCTTTCAACATTTTAAACATAGAAAAGCAACTTTTTTTAAGAAAAAAATAGTCTTTTTTTCCGTTTTTCGATTTTTTTTAAAAAATTTTACGGTTATTTATTCGCTTTGCAATATGTCCTGGGAAGAAACTTTTTTTCATGAAACTACTTAAGGCTATACCAAAACTGACTTTCTTGAATTCCATTTAATGTAAAAAATATTTGAAATATGAGTCAATTGTATCTATACGAGGTATCAGCAGTATTATGAAATTTATAAATTCCCAAATTGGCATCAAAAGAAGAAGTGAATTATTAATAAATTTCTTATGGCTATGGTGCAGGATTTATACACAATATATAAATTGACAACCTATTCTTTTTAAATATAAAAAACAATTTATTCGCGGCACGGCGATGAACTGACGATAACAAAGAAGAGGTAGCTCGATAGCAGAGAAATGTATTATAGTGGAAAAGAAAAATGTCTGGAAATGACTAATAAACACGAGAATTCAGAAATGCTTCTTGAGTATTGTGCTATTCACGAAGAGAACTTAGTGTCCAAAAATTTCCCACCTATTCTAAATGAACTACTGGAATCAATTATAAAATATAGTAATGCTTTCCTTTTGAATTTAAATGTCAAATGTCTGTTCAAGAAATTGTGTGAAGAAAAACATAACTACAAAAGTAATTTTTTAACACTCTTTTATAAACATTCAATCGTCATTTTGAAAATCACGCCTGATTTTTTTACTGCAATTCATGTTTTTTCCACAAAATTTACCTTATAGTACATTAATTTAGCGTGGGCACGAACTCGATTATGAAAAATTCACTGTTTTTTTTACGCTTGATAGAAAGCGCGAGCAAATGAATTTATTAAAAAGTATATAATTTTTCTCTGTTTCTTTTTTAACACCCTACAGGCGTAAACAGTATTGCCAAATGTGGCGGTTTTTTAATTAAGAAATTTCGAGTTCACCCTAGAAAAATTTTAATACTAATTTTCATATAGTTTATACATGAAATACTTATCTGTTTACGGTCTGTATATCTTAAAGTTCAAACATGTCTGTTCGAAACGCTGACATCATTTTGAAGGTGGCAACAGCAGGCGATCAAATTTAACTTTAATTCTTATTCCAATTTTTTAAACTTCTAAATACCGCAAATTTTCAGTTTTTACATCGTCGAATTGGGAAAAAAGTGTTCTTTCAAATGCAATTTGTTTGAAGACTATTTCGCAAGTTGTTTGAAAACTGCATCTCAATTTTTATTGTTTTTAAAATATCTTAAAGCATTAATTTTTCTCAAATCTAAATCTATCGCGTGCTGACGATTACAATAGATAAATCCGTTTGCACTTAAATCGACACGTTAAGCGCCACGTCAGTCACCTGTGGCTGACACTGAACTTTCTGTTTAGAACACTTCATTCACCGATGACTGACGGTCTAAAATATGATATAAAACTAAATATATATATACTGTTTTAAGTAATTACTGAAAATTTATTCAACATTTACTTACCTTTTACTTATTATAGGATTATACTTTCTTAAAAATTACTTAAAACATTGTAAATTTTACAGCTTCAAGTGTCAGTCACCTTGGCACTCAACGTTTTAATATAAATAGCTCATGATTTGTTTCCAGCTTATATTCTATAACGAAATTAAAACATTCATCAATCAATAAATAAAACAATAAAATACAAATTTAGGACTTGTAATCGCTTAAACCACTGAAATGAACAGAATCAAAAAGGCTGATTTTGAATTGGAATCTATGGCAATTTCTTCGGCTGTTAACACCTGACGCGAGGTCAGTATGGAAATATTGATTTTAATACGTCTTAAAACTTTATTTGAATGCATTATTGCTATTTTTCATATAAATATGATTTCTGGTATTGTTAGTCGGCATTTTAAAAAATATATTAAATGTAAAAAATCTATTAGAGTTATCAATAAAAAATAATAATAACCAGTGCGAGGTTTTCTTGTCGCAATCTTTGGGATTATTTGCTGATGTTTTTTTCATTAATTTTTGATTATCTGCCTAGTCATTTTCAACACCTAGTCAGTTAGACAAACAGACTTCATAAACACTTTTCAAACATATGTAAATAGAAACTAGTATGTTGTGACCATCGCAAAACCTTCTTCTATATAAATCACATAAACAGCACTAATTTATATAAAGGTATACATGAATCTGAAGTTTGAGGAAAATTCGTGCATTAGTTCTTGAAATAGAGCTATAGTAGATATTCTGAAAAATGTAGCATAGCAGCAGCGCCTGTTGAGCGGTTTGCACCAAAACATAAAGAGCACTAATTCATATCAAGGTATACCTGAATCTGAAGTTTGTTGAAAATCCAAGCATTAGTTCTTGAGATAGAGCTATTGCGGGAATCGCAAAAAATGCAGCATAGCAGCGTCACCTGTTGAGCGATTTACACCAAAATGCATAAAACGTCAATTCATATTAAGGACTGACTATATCTGAAGTTTCATTTTTCGTCATTTCTTGTACTGAGTACGGTACGCTAAATGCTACAGAAACTAGTATGCTTTTTAATTTAACCCTTAAATGCGCGATTTTTTATTTTGTTTCAAAAATATATATATATGATTCTCCGAAAGGTTTATTACACAGGAAAAATAAGGAAAATAATCAGCGATACATTTTTCATATAATACGTCAATCTTTTCTTCTGTTGCATAACTGCAATATAAGTAAAAACTACTGTCGTGTGTCTGCTTTACTCTAAAATAATGCAAATTAGTAAATATTTTAATTAGTATGTCTTCATATACCTTACTGTATATTATTATTTATTTTATAAAACTTAACATTTAACCCTTTAATTCCCATGACAGAATACGTTCTAGAAATTACGTAGTTCAGAGAATCTGACTTTACACCAGAATGTTTCAATGGCTAATTTCGCTTTATTTAAAAACGGAATGTATGTTATTAATTAACCCCTTCAAGGCCGGTGGTTCATTTTTGGATCACTTAATTTTAATTCCTAAATGCCACATTGGCACCAAAATATTGGAATGAAAATTTTCCTTTTATTAAGTGAACAAAAGCATTTTTGTATTTCGAAATTTGTTTGTAAATTCTGGTGCCATTCACTGATTTCAAGATTTTACGAATAGAAGTACCATGCACCTGAAAGGGTAAAAGAACATATTGCTATTTGATTTTCTGGTGTGAATTAGGTATATACGAATTTAAAAAAAAAACTATTAAATTCAAAACACTGTTGTTTGCACATATGCAAAGCTGCGCACTAAAGGGTTAAAGTTCTGATGCTACAAACATTGATTTTTATATTTAAATTATATTGCGCCAAGTATCGTTTTAATAATCACTTTTCAACTATTTTAGAAAGTTTTAATAAAAAGGGAGATATGGGAATGTGCACTATGAATAAATTTTTGTTCCCTTGCTGAAACTTCTCATACATTGTATCGAATTTTACTACTTCCATATTTCACTTTTTTTCCGTGTCAAAAATACATTTTTAGCATCTTAGAAAAACTGGGTTACATATATTTCTACATATTTAATTTAATTTTTGCTTCTTATGTAGTTTTCAGGGCATTCTTTAAAATTTGAATTCTCAAACGTGCAACTTTTCAAATGTTTATGACCCCGAATAGCGAAAACGTGAAAAGGCAGCCTTTCTTTTCAGCAGCAGGTCGTAAATTTTCTTTTAAGTCTACTGTTTTACGTAATATATCCTTGTACGTGCTTCGTGGTGGAACGGCAGAAGATCTGAAGTTTAAATTTTATGGTTAAAAATAGTGATACTCTTGGCTGATGCGAATATGTTATGAAAATTTTTATTTATTATTTATTTTTTATTTATTTTCATTTATTTATTTAACTTATTTTAATTTTACTTTTATTTTAATTTTAATTTCTGTCTACTAAAATTCTTTAACGCTGTTCTTAAATCCGAAAGGGCCTACTTTCTGATACATTTTTAAACGTATTTTTGTTCGGAAACGCATCCATTTTTTGGTAAACGCAAACGATTTTTCAGAAAATTCTGTCAAAGTGGGTGTTTTGAACCAAATTTCCGACACGATACCGCGAGAAAAGGAGAAAAACCGATCGTCACGTGACCACAATTACTTGTAACTCGATAAGTAATTTGTTTATCAAAAAATGAAAAATTCATTTCTATTCCAGAAACTTCAATCGTCAGACTTGCCAATTTTATTTACGTTTAAAAATGGTTCAGAAAATGTGACAGAAAGTTCAGCCTTCTTGAGCAGGGAAATTTGAGATTCATCTTAAGTTCATGAAACTTAATGCACTGGACAAACTTTTATTTATATTGTCCTGAAAACTCATCCGACTGAAATGTTTCTATTTGAGTGAGATACAATGCATATACCTAAAATACCCTAGACATTTTTTCTATTCAAATACATATTTTTAATCATGAAAATAATTAATAAATTCATATTAAAAAAAATATGAATTATGATCCACATTATTTTTTGTACAAATAGAATGAGCATCGTCCAGCACATGAACGTATGCTACTATCAGATTCACCAATTTTTCAGGAAACCCTTGATTTGAGAAGATTTTCCGCCAGGAATTGTCTCAATATAAAATACAACTTAATCTAATATAACAACGCATCGATTTTAAACTACACATGAAATATCACTGTATCCGTCGATCGATGGTATCAATTCTAATAGTTCACAATATCTTTATTTTTTTTTATACCAGTAAATTCTTACAGAAATGTTCGATTCTTTTAATTGCACAAATTGTGCGATTGTATAAAACAAGTATTTCTGTATAAAAATATTGGTATTAAAAAAATCGGGAGATTGGCAACTATGTATTCTTCAAAGCATTTAAGCTTCAATTTTACTTTTTAATCGCAAACCTAAAATAAATCCGTGCGGAAACGTCACAGTTTATCTTTTCTGAACCATTTATTTTGTTTAAACTCATTGCTGTACGCAATATAATGCGGTATTTTATTTTTATGGCAACACTGATTTTAGAAAAACGTTCCATTTCATTTATGAAAGAAATTCTGATTTAATTCTTAATTTAAAAATTTTTAATCAAAAACATGTTTTACCGAAATGTGAGTGTACTATGACAGACGCCTACCGGTCCATAAACTTTCGAATAATATCTTATTTATCATTCTTCGTTTTGTAAATGCATAGAAAAAAGGATGTTCATAACAGAAATAATATGCAGGGTGTGTCACAATTCCCTCCGGGTTTGGAAAGCTTATAAAGAAAAATATTACCAATACAGCAACAAAGTTGACTTTACTGGCGAAAGAAACATTACAAGTTTTTTTTTTTCAAATTAAAATCAAATTTCAAATTATTTGCTTAAAAGGCGCAAATTCCATCTTGTTCTGCGTTTGTAGCCTTGCCAACCTGTAATAGTGAGAAGTTCCAGTCTGGGTATCGGTCCATGTGGTTTAGTCGGTAGAACGTCAGTGCGCTATACTGATGGCCCGGGTTTGAGTCCCGGCATGGAATCTTTTTCACTAGGTTGGCCTTTGCGCCTTTTAAGCAAATAATTTGAAATTTGATTTTCATTTGAAATATTGTATGCAAGGCGAGTGTCTCTCTCTGGAAAAATTTCCAAATATTATTATTACAAGTTTTGTTTCACAAATGTTCAATATGTGAACCTTTGGTGATGCGGCAGATATCAAGTCTAAAGTCAAATTCTTCCCACACTCGCTTCAACATGCGGCGATCAATCGTAGTGAATGCGATTGTGATCTTTTGGCGTAAATCTTGTAAATCATGCACAAACGCATCTCCAACGCGAGTAACCATTTCCGCCGAAGGGCCTGGGTGACCAGTGCATTGTCCATCACACAAGCAGCCACTTTTCTCAAATTTCCGAAACCACGCATGAATTGTTTTGTCCATTGGTGGTTGCAATCTGTATTTTGTACGAAATTTTCTTTGAACTGTCACAACAGATTGACTTTTTGCAAATTCTAACACACAGTAAACTTTCTATGAGCCCGTAAGCTCTATTATAATTATGTGCCAAATTTTCAAACGTGTGCTTTTCGGTTATTTTCAACTGTTATCAGAGTAGCGCCATCTACTGACTCATTAGTGAAACAAAACTTGTAATGTTTCTTTCTCTGTAAAATCAACTTTGTTGCTGTATTGGTAATATATTTTTTATAAACCTTCTATACCCTGGAGGGAATTATGACACACCCTGTATATCTGACTGCATTGAATTTCATTCCTTTCATATCTCACTTTTTATCTGGGCTAAGAAAACATTTTTAGCATCTTAACACGTTAAGTGCCACGTCAATCACCTGTGACTGACACTGAACTTTCTGTTTAGAACGCATCATTCACCGATGACTGACGGTCTAAAATATGATATAAAACTAACTATACTAAACAAAAACCTAATTTGCAGAACAAATTAAAAAAACAAAATTTCCTAAATTGTTTAAGCCCGGGAAGGGGCAGATATTAAGATATTTCATTCAATTCGTTCTACATTTAATGTTAAATTTTTGTAACCAATAAGTTAAACCAATTGAAAATTAAAAAATAAAAATGAAATTCATACAATATAATGCTTTAAACCCCTATATACTTAGATTCCGTTCAAATGAAATCGAAATAAATCTTAGACTTTTTTTAAAGTTTTGTATTTTGCATGTACCTTATCATACTATGTACAATCCTCATAAACATAATGCAAAATCTGCAGTACAAATATTTACAACTTATAAAATGGAAAAAGTCCAAGATTTATTTCGATTTCATTTGAACGGAATCTAAGTATATAGATGTTTAAAGCATTATATTGTATGAATTTCATTTTTTTTATTTTCAATTGGTTTAACTTATTTGTTACAAAAATTTAACATTAAATGTAGAACGAATTGAATGAAATATCTTAATATCTGCCCCTTCTCGGGCTTAAACAATTTAGGAAATAAATTTTGTTTTTTTAATTTGTTCTGCAAATTAGGTTTTTGTTTAATATGTCAAGTTTTTTAACAACTACTACATTCAGACAAACACATTTCAAAATTAATGGAGGGTATCATCATCAGGCTTTGATTTGTGCGATATTGCATCACAATTTGTGATGCAATTTACGTATGTATAATTCAAAATGTTTCAGCAGTGCAGTAACGCAGGTTGTTGTAGTTTGGTCAAAAAATTACAATATGAACTTAAAAAATCTGCTTGAAAATGTCATTTTTTCCACTATGACGTCATATTCATCTTCTTTTTAATTCTTTAAAAAAAAAAAATATTTCAGTTTCTTCAGTTTCATGTTTCACGTGAAAATCATTCAACTAAAAATAGGCAAATTATTAATACGGCTTTTGAATTATTTACAACAATGAAGGTAAAATGTTAAATTTTATTAGAAAATGCCCTTTGATTCTCAATAAAAAAAAGCGAAATTTGGAATTATTAAGAAAAATATTTGAATAATGTAAATAAAAATTAGCCCATGTTACTCTCTAGATTATAATCCACCTATATGCAAAGGCATTTTATGATCCGTTTTGATCCTGACGTCTGGCAAATGTTTTTACACTTTGAATTTATAATATTATTATAATTAGCAAAGAATTCAAAATGAGTGGCATCAGGGACAAAAAGATGGGAAGAAAAAATTAAAAAGTTATGATCTCCATAGGCTTTTCTATGTTAAATTAACATTGAGAAGTGACACTGGAAATAAATAAGTATTGCGCTGCCGCGCAATACTTAAATATATATGTTGTTTTAAGTAATTACTGAAAATTTATTTAAAATTTAGTTACCTTTTATTTACTGCAGAATTATACTTTCTTAAAAATTATTTATAACATTATAAATTTTTCAGCTTCGGTGCCAGTCCCCGTGGCAATCAACGTGTTAAAAAACGCCTGGGTCATATTTCTTTCTAATATATTTAATTTAATTTTTACTACTTGTGTCGTTTTCAGGCCATTCTTTTAAATTTCATTTCTCAAGCGCACAAGTGATCTAACTTTTATGACTCGAACAACGAGAAAACGTGAAAGGGCAGCTTCCCACTTGAGCAACAGGTCGTAAATTTCCTTTAAGTCTACCGTTTGACGTAATGTTTCCGTCTACGTGCTTCTCGGTGGAATGAAGGAAATTTTGAACTTTAAATTCTATGTTTAAGTTGCCTGCCTACGTACGGAGCAATTTTTTCCAAAAAAGCTATTTAATTATTTTTGTAAACTTATTTTTACTAAGATTAGGACTAGAAAATGTGAAAAAAAGTAAAAAATATTTCATTCATTGATAAAATTTTGGTAAATGGAGGGATTTATAGTAAAATTTAGTGAAATTTGGCCCGAAACGCAAAACGCTCTAAAGGAAATTCTACTGCATGTATCTTAATTTCCCTTTTACACTTCATATTTATGACGTTGGTGAAGGCAATGAACTAAAACCTAAGAGATTCTTTAAGTATTTCAAAACTTATAGCATATCGCACCTGTTTACATGTTAATTTTCATAAAATTCATCGATGTTATTCCACAAAAAACAACCATAAAACAAAAAATATTTATTCTAAATTTAAATCTTTAGTTCATTGCCTTCACAATAGTGTAAATAACATACATTTTAAATTTCATAGTGATATTCCAATAACTTTTTGAGAAATCATGTTTTGCATATGGAATTTTCACCGAAAATTATATTTTCCAAAAAATGCATTTAAAGATTAGATTTATGTTTTACTACAAGAATTTACAGTAATATACATCTAAATTTCATGGAGCATATTATTTACATTTCTTATTATTAAACAAATGCATCCAAAATCGCGAAATTTCTCCAAACATACGACCCTTTAAAAGCAATTTAAAAATTTAAAAATTTTAAATTTTAAAGTCCTTTAAACAGCACATCCGGTTTGAGTGACAGCTGTTGAGTAGTTTTAAAACCGCTATAACTCCGGATCTATTTATCGTACAATAAAAACAAATACAGTTTTGGAAAGGTAAAAAGTTGGTCTTTAATAAAATAAAATAAAATAAAATAAATTTGACAATTTTGGTCGAAAATTGCATATTCAACGTCGTCAGATACCTTAAAAGTAGTTGAATATTTGGATGTTGTGAAAACGCTATACGAATATAAATCTTTTGAACATAATTACGTCTTATTGAATCTTTAAAACTAATTGGGCATTTAAAATTGCGACTTTTATTTAAATATATAGATAATAAATTAAAAGCCTAAATAAGTATAAAAGTAAAAATTGTTTTTTAAAAAGCACTCTTTTTTAAGCATTCAGTGTTCATCTTAAAATTACGTCGTTTTTTTACGAAAATTCATGTTTTTACCTAAAAATTTCCGTTACAATACATTAATTTGACGAGGACAACGATTATGAAAAATTCACTGCTTTTTTATGCTTGGTAAAAAGCGCAAGCAAGTGAATTTATTTAAAATGCACAATTTTTGCTCTGTTTCTTTTTTAAGATAGGACAACAGAAAAAAAAATGGAACATTATTTAAACTACCTTTTTACAATTTCTAAATTGATTTTTCAGCACATAATCATAAATCAATTAATATGAAACTATTAACTGATAAAACATATTTTTAAAAAAATATTATACTCTGCATTTTTTATTTATAATTTATTTTCTATTTTTTAGTCTTTAAAATGTTTCATTACTGCCGTTTCACAGTGATTTGGTGTATTAGGGAGAGTTTATAGGCGTACCATTAAGTCCATTGTTAGTTCAACTCTCATACAATTTTACCAGTTACAGATAATATTTGGCTATTTATCACATGTGAAGGGGGTAATTGGTAATGCTTTAAAATTGATGTATTAAATTATAATAAGCTGTAAAAATATTAAAATATTGTATTGCCATCGGAGACGTACCTTTGTACATTAGAGTAGAACCTCGATTATCCGAAGTAATTGGGACCGACCACCTTTCGGAAAATCGAAATTTTCGGATAATCGAGAATGCTTCAATTTTAAGGTTAAGGGCAAAAATGTGCGCTATTTCTTATTATGGTAACAAGTGCTTAATAAAAGTAAATCAATAGCAAAACAGAAACAAGAATACACTATCTGAATTTTAATTTTGAAATTAAGCTCCTTTTACATATTTCACAAGGTTTGGAAACAAAGTTTTGTTTGTTAAAGTTTCGATTGCGTTTGCTTTGCAGCTCTATCATGAAATTTTTTTTAATACTATTGGTTCACCAGTATTACAGTCATTCTGCTGCTTTCTGCAAAAAACTTTTCATTTTTGCGGCATCTCTCTTCATAACACTAACCGCTGCAATACCAATTCCGTATTCTTAAGCTTATTTTGTCATACCCTCACCCGATTCTACATGATTTACGCTTTGCATTTTTTCTTCTACTAGGGGGCTCGGCCCCCTACGAGCTACGCTCGCCAACCCCCGTCCAGACACCGCAGACTCTAAATGCAAGCTAATTTGATCGGCTTTAAAAAGATTCCGAAAGATTGAATTATAATTTAAAAAACAGTGGCGATCTCCCTATAAACGAATTTCTATTCATTTCTCTTTGATTGGGGAATTTTAACGCCAAATCCGCTGCGGTACTACTTGATTATCCTGTCGACCAATTTCGCCAAATTATATAAATCGCCAAACCACTCGCCAAATTATACAAATTGATATAATTTTTATTTTAAATAACGAAAGAACAAATAAATTCGTACAACATTATTAAAAACACAAATAAAACGTCGAAATAAAAGTAACTTGATGACGTATACACGTGTAACAACATTTCAAAATAAGCTAATATAAAAGGAATTAAGTAAAGAGAGTCTTTGTCTCCTGGTATTTTTTAACAAAGCGAAAAGAAAGTTCTTTTAAATGAGATATTTTAAAATAATTCTCAAAATATCAAATAAATGTCTAGTGCAATTTCTAAATTTAAACGTTTTTGCAATATTATTTTGTGTTCATTTTATGTAATAACTATAATGTGACGTAAATATGACGTAATTTCTCCTAAGACTTCTAAAGCATGTTAATGAATTTATTATTTTACAATATCCTTTCTCTTTTCTTTTAAAATTCACGTGTATACTTTTTATGACGTAATTATTAATAAGTTCCTGCTTTTTATACGTAATTATTTAATTCTAATTTGAAAGTTTTTTTCCTGTTTATAATAGTCACGTGTAAATAAATTTTTAATTTGAAGCAAACATTATTGCTTGCGCTTTTTATACAGTTGGCAACAGTTTAAATTAGTACAATTTTCTGAAATCCGTAAAAAATATCTCTAGAAATGCTGAAAATTTTAATTTAAAATAGAAATAAAACCTGAAAAAATGAGTCAAAATAAAGAAATTAATGCAATCTGCACTCCGGCAAATTCTAACGCATAAAATGATCTAAAAATGATTACACTGCCATGTATAGTTTTTGCTGCTATAAAACTTTTTTAGTGGAACGATTTTGTCCAACTTTAGCATTAAATAACTCTTAAAATAATTCTTCGATTTGAAAACTGTCTGCATCAGCGTGTTTATCAAATATTTCTGTATAAAACCTCTGATTTTCATATTTTTGTATGCATTATTTTTGTTAATATTAACGAAGAAAAGCCTCCGGTCACAAAAAAATCAAAACCGGCGGCGGCGGTGACAGCGGTAGTTACTTTTTTGTTAGAATAGAGAGATACTTAAAGTAATGCTTTTTTAGACATGATAAAAAGGAAAATTCTTACTCTAGTAAAAATCTTATACGGGAGCTGAAGTTAAATTCAAAGAAAGGGGATCCAAAATATGTATCTGTACTCGTGGTTCGGAAAGGATCGCTTGCACACGAGGAATGTGATAGTAAAGACTTTAAAAATGGATTTCGGTTAACCGAGAGTTTCAGTTAAAAGAGTTTCAAATAAAAGAGGTTCTACTGTATTTGTATAAATCTAGCATATCAGAAAGTGGTTTAAAAATCAATTGCGAAATTCCATCTTCACATACAAGAAAACAGGCTGAGTTAAAATGTGTAAAAACACTTGGGTTATATTTCTTTCTAAAATATCTAATTTAATTTTTGATACTTGTGTCGTTTGCAGGCCATTCTTTTAAATTTGAATTCTCAAGCGCGCAAGGGATCTAACTTTTATGACTCGAATTACGAGAAAACGTGAAAAGCCAGCTTCCCACTTCAGCAACAGGTTGTAAATTTCCTTTAAGTCTACCGTTTGACGTAATGTTTCCGTCTACGTGCTTCTCGCTGGAATGTAGGAAAATTTGAACTTTAAATTCTATGTTCAATAGTAGTTGAATATTTGGATGTTAGGAAAACGTTATACGAATACCAGTAGACCCGTGCCAGGCTCGCACTGCAATTTTTGAGTTTATATTCTGATACATTTTTCATTAATTTATAATTAACTGCAATTATTTTAATCAAACAACTTGTTTTAACGAGATATGAGTGTACTATGTCAAAAGCCTGTTGATTTTTTTTTTTTTTTTTTTTTTTTTTTTTTTTTTTTTGTATAATAAACCATTTATCGTTGTGCGTTTTGTATGTGTATAGAAAAAGGATGTTGACATCAGAAATAATATGTATGATGATACTTAAACTAAAAGTATAACGAAAATTCAGTATGCAATGTCAGATGTATGCAAAAAATCCTATACAATGATACCTCATTCATCTTTGTACGCTGTATATTATTTGAAAAAAAAGGGATGTTGACAACAGAAATAATGTATGATAAATTATTTAAAAATAATTACGCCTGATTGGAACTTTAAAACTAACTAGGAGATCCAACACGGACCTCCCGGATTACAGAATATAAAGGAAAACCCTTTTTTTCATATTAGTGAATATTTTTTTGATTGCCCACTAACAACACCAACACCTAAAAGCATTTTGAAAAGTATCAATTTTGCATTCAAATAAAGCTTTGAAATGTCTTAAAAGCAACACTTTCGTAAGAGTTAATAGCCGAAGAAATCGTTAATGATTTCGTTACAGTTCAATTTAATTGTGATAATTTCCGCTGTTTAAGTGCGTAGTTCGATTACCTGTCTGTTAAATTTCTGTTTTATTTATATTATTTTAATATTTTATTTTATTGTTTAAGTTTTAACTTCGTTATGAAATATCAAGCGTCAACAAATGCTGAAGTACTTATATTAAATTAAGTGCAAACGTATTTATCTTTTATAATCATTTGCTCGCGATAAAGATAGATTTAATATATATATATATAATTCATGCTTGAAAATTATTTAAAAACCATAAAAAATGAGTAAATTTCGATACAATTTTCAAACAAATTGCAATACAGTTTTGAAAGAAATGCATTTGTAAGTATATTTTTTATCCCTATTGTAAGTGTAAAAATTTAAAATGTGCGATTTTTAGAAAGTTAAAAAACTGCAGTAAAACCGAAATTTAATCATCTGCTGTTGCCAACATCAAAATGACGTCAGCGTTACGCACAGAAACGTTTGTCCTTTATAATATACATAGGAAATTTAAAATTCCGACGTTCCATTGAATAAATATATGGATTGTAAATTAGAAACCTAAAATAAAATCACTAATATGTTATTGCTATCACAAAACTTTCTTATATATAAATCAAACTGTCTGAAACCAAAATTTAATGACAATCTATTTGTTCTTGAGATATAACTATTTCGGAAATCGTAAAAAACAGAACATAGCAGGCTCCACCTGTTAAGCGGTATACACTCAAATCGAATAACAATCTATTTATGTCGTGGTCTAACGATGTTTGTTGAAATTCCGTGCATTAGTTTCTGAGATATAACTATCGCGTAAATCGTGAAAAATGCAGCATAGCAGCACCACCTATTTAGCGGTTTACACAAAAACCTAACCAGCATCCATTTAAGTCAAAGATCTTGAAATAAGTATTGAGGGAATCGTGCAAAATTCAGCATAGCAGCGCCACCTGTTGGGCAATTTTTTCCAAAATCTAATCAGCTTCAATTTATGCTTAAGTCGAACTGAAAGTGAAGTTTCATTAAATTCCGTGCACTAGTTTTTGAGATAGAGCGTCCACAAAATTTGTGTCTCAAAGAGAGAGACAGACAGACTTACGGACATACATTTTCAAAAAGCAGCCAACTCATGTTCAGAAAACACAAAACGGGCCCCCATCTCCCGGTCCTGGGCAATTAAGCTCCGATCCAGACATCCCGATGGCTGCCCTTCACGAAGACTCCGGTCTTGACTGCGCACTGCTCAGGGGCGGATCCAGAGAATCGTTTCTTTTTGGGGGGGGGGGATATCGAGTGACATATAATCAACGTAGTCATAATTTCTGTAGCTCAAATCCTTCCTTGCAGTTAATTATTAAATGAATATGAAATTAATGCGATTTAAAAATATTAAAGACTCTCGATTATCCGACATCCGATTAACCGAAACACTCGGTGATCCATCACTCTTATTTTATAATCTCGACCTCTCCTCAAAATATCGTTTATTGTTACTTATTAGGTCGTAAAATTAAAAACGTTATAACAGAATTTATTTATTAAATGCTTTTTTTTTTCTTTTTCTGTTTACTCTTATACTATGGTAATTATTTATCTTATTTTTTGTTCTTTTAGTTATAGTGAAGAACGTTAGTAACACAAGCCTGCGATGATTGTCTTTTTTAACTTTTGATAATTGATTTTGATGTAAGACTTTTTAAAAATTTGCGATTTATGTGAAAGCCTGACGTGATGGCATGGTACAAAATCAAGGTCATTTTTGGATTCAGCATTAAAAAATACATAAGAACCAATTACCGAAAGCTGAAAAACATAATCATCACATCCATTTTTTAATATCAGATTTCTGAAAGAGGATAATCTCTGAAAAAAGATCCCCTTCAGAAATCTGACGGGCCTTTAACATCCTAGAAAATCAAAATGTGTCATCTACGTGGTGTGTTAACAAAATAGGATTATGTCCTGTCAAAAGGCATATGGCGCCATAATTTTTTACACTAATGGGTTGAGGTGGGGATGATGCCACTTCGTGTACCTTTTGTTAAATCTCTACAACAGAAATTGGCAAACGAGATCTCTTTAAAGTGTTGAAACTTTTTCATTCTTTCAAAGAAGCTGCAATTCTAATTTCTGTATAATGATATTTTTGAGGAGTGCTTTATTGTTTGAGAAAAGAATGAGATTCATAGCAATTACCAAAGAAAGAAAGAAACAAGAAAAAGAAAGGTCCTTTGAAAAATTCAAGCATCTTAATGTTTTCTGAAGAAAATCAATAATGTGTAAAAAATATACTGTTATTACCACCCACATTGGTAAATTTCAAGGGTATTTCATGAATGAAAAAAAAGGATTATGTCCTAATCCTAGTCAGTTAAAAGCTAAAATGCGTATGGTGTGTTGATTTCTTAAAAACCAACTTGGTAATTTGTTCTTCCCTTCTTTGCCCCGATCTAACCCCCCCCCCCCCAGGTGGATGCGCACCTAGGGGAATCTCCTCCCGGTCTAATTGTGCGTTAATTTTGGCAACCCTTTGACGAAATTCACGTTTTTTCAGCGATTCTTTGGCGAAATTCGCGCATTTTTTTCGCGATTCTTTGAAGAAATTCGCATTTTTTTAGAGATCTGTTGACGAAATTAGCGTTTTTTGCGCGATTCTTTGAAGAAATTCGCATTTTTTTAGAGATCTGTTGACGAAATTCGCGTTTTTTTGCGATCCTTTGACGAAATTGGCTTTTTTGCGCGATCCTTTGACCTGAGAACGATTGATGAAATTTATTTTTTTCGGCGACCATTTGTCGAAATTCGCGACAATCGGTGGATTTTTTGGGGGGGGGCGATCGCCCCCCCCCCCCGTGGATCCGCGCCTGGCACTGCTCAGCGGACGTCACACAGCCGATCTCCGAAACAAAGAGACGACCAGCCGATAGAGGCAGCCCTCACCACCCAGCACGAAAAGAGTCAAATGGTCCCTACGCCCCCCCCTTCACCGGTTAACCCCAGCAACCCGCAGGAACCGAAACCTATGAAGTAGTCGGACCCACGCCACGGGCCGATGCCGAGGACTCCCGAAACGGAATTGCTTTACGGAAGCCTTCCAAGATCAGCTGCTATTATGAGCAAAGACATATAAGGTCGGCAACCGATAGGAAAAGAATATGCCTCTAGCGGAACTCCGGAGAGTTGCGGAAAGGCTCTCCTGATAGTACAGACACCGTATCGCTCGGGTTTTTGACCGTGCCCCCATCCAGCACTGTGCGACTTACAAAGCTGCGCACAGGTCTTCAAGAGACCAGACTAGATGCCACTAGCGATCCCGGGGAGCCATGGAAAGAAGGTGAAGATTCCTGGGGGTGCGGAAAATCCCCCCCCCCCCACAAGAGCCGAAGGGACTCTCGGCTCAAAAGTTAGTTGCGTGAAAGTTAGGCAGAGACACTGCTGAGTCCTTACCCTGGGCACAGAAAGCTCCAGTTGCGCACAGACGGGCAGGACTTAGATCGGATCGAGACTTCGTGTTTGAGAGTTGAAGCGCCACCACATTAGCCGGTTAGCTTCCGGCCCAGTTCCCTGCGGGGGCGAGATCCTGCAGGCAGACCGGAAAACCGTAAATTGAAATTTTTCACAAAACCCATGCTTTTTTCTTGTAAAGAGACAAGAAAATTAAAAGTAGACCTCTCAAGCATTAAACAAGACCTTCAAAAATGTCCTTCAAAGCAGGGCCTATACTCGGCTGGAACTGTAAATGTTTCATTTAGGGCAATAGAAGCATGGGCGTGTAGTCTGTAGTGGTATAAAATTCTAGACTTTAACGAAATTCCCTATACCTTCTGTTTCTCAAATACTAAAACTATATCGGATATTGTCTATACGTATGCCCTCTGATTTTTTTTTAAGACTACAACACCGTAGAAACTGATCATGTGCCATATTTTGAGAATAGAAATTAATCAAATCTAACTGCAATAATAGGATATTTTAAGATATATTCAGAATATATTCAGTAGAATGGTTTGCAAATCCACTAATACCCTCTCTAATTGTTAGATATACAGTTCCAGCCTAATATGCGGTCCAGCTCTGAGGTACATTCTTGAACTTTTAAAGCAACTGTTGTTCTGCGTTGATATTTATACTGATGATGGTTTTCTGTAAAGTCTGCAATGCCTACATTTTTTATTTCCTTTTGTGTTTTTAATTTATTGCCTGTATATTTATTGAATTAAATGTCTGAATTTTGTATTTCCTGTTCATTCTGAATAGGTTTCATGTAAATTTATTTGTCTGCCAAAATTATTTCAAATTTTTAAACATAAAAGTAAGCATCCCTTTCGAGACTCAAAAAGGTTTTATTAATAGTTCAGTGAAGGATTTTATTATTGATGCTAACTGAAACCATCAAAGGAACTTTCAGGAAAAATAATTAAAATAATTTAATTAAAAATACTTCTCGCAATAATTTCTCAAAATAAAAGTATCGGAAATGTCAAATACGAAATTATTTATGATAGTATATAAAAAGCACAATCTGATTATATTCATTATCCTATTAGTTATATCTGTTTATATTACTTATTAATCAATAGTTAAAATTGCCATGTTTATACATAAAATAAATTAAAGATACAGTAATTCAAACTTTTGTTGATTTTCATCTCATTTCAAAGGTGCCTAACAGTTTTTATTTCATAGTCAAATTTCAATTTGTTTGTGTGCATCCGAAAGAGCAAATTCAGTAGGGGAGACTAGGGAGGGTTGACCCACTGTTTACAAAATGATTTTTTATTTTTTAAATATTAAACGTACAATAATGTTTTATATATCATTTTATCCGTTATACAATCAGTTATCAAAATATAATTGCTACTTAAGTACAATATAAAAGAAATGTGAAAAATGGTTGATTTTAATCATGAGAAAATAATGGGTCAAGGCTCCCCATATATGGGAGGGTTGACCCACTATGGGAGGCTTGACCCACTTTGCTTTATATTGAAATATTTGTGAAGAGAAATAAAATCAGTTTAAAAAAAAGCAAAATAACTTTATGCTACACGCTTAAATTATTATAAAAATATTTTTGAAAGTATGATGCTTAAACAAACCTGCTTAGACGCAATCGAAAGTCAGAGGAGAAAATTTTTGTTTTATACAGGATTTTGTCAGAGCAGGTATAATTGTACAGAAGGGAAAATGACATTTTAACATTTAAGGCAGTAGTCCGTTAGAGACAGGCTCCGTTTATATTGGGTTTCAAGTATTATTATGTCCGGATTTAGGAAACACTGTTTTTTTTTTTTTGTCTCCTTATCATACTTTTTGTGACACTCGACCTGACAACTCCAGTTGTCACATTGTTTGGCTTCATCTCACTGTATTCATACTGGTGAACATTGCCTACATACCTTCCTAAAGTTTTTCGATCAATGCTATGTTCTTTTGCAACCGCATGAGCACTTATCATTAACATCTTTTAACCCTTTTAGGGTCAAAGTATTTTCAGTGCTAAAATGTTGAAATAAATGATTGGCACCGGAATTTACGAACAAAAAAATTTGGAAATAAGAAAAGGCTATATTTCACATATATATTAAATTGAAAAGATTTTAGCAAAATTCTAGTGCCATTGTGGCGTTTGAGAATTAAAATATAACAATGTGGGATGGCACCACTACATTTTTGTTTTCATATCTTTAGTCAATGTTTGACAAATTGTGTCTCGCACAGGAAGCCTTCAGCTCTGAGTTTTTAGCCATTTAACCATCATATTTTCCCTGAAAACGACTGTGGAAACAGCTCGAAACGTAGAATTTATCTTTTAGCTTATTAAAGTTCATGTTTTGTGTACCATTAAGCAAAATTGTGTGTCTTTATTTATAAGATTATGTAGTTTCATAAAAATGCACTGCCCCTGAAAGGATTAAGACTTCTGCTTTCATATTTTCTAGTCCTTTCTAGTCTTTTTCACTGTTTCTATTTACCTATTGTAAGTAATATTTAAATGGAAAAAAGTTCTTATAAACTTTCCCATTTATATTTCATTTATTTTTTCTTGCAGTGGATACTTTAGCAATTTTTCACATCTTTCATTAATAAGTTTTAAACATTTTCTTTTCCAGCACCCCATCTTACTGTAGCTTTACAGAACAAATTTACATTCGTTTTTATATATAACTATGAACCTTTCATTATGCACGGTGTATAATAAAAATATTTCAAAACCACTTACTTAAGGGAGCCTTGAGCATCTGGTAAACTCTCCCTCACATTGACTGGAGCAAGCCTCCCCACATAGACCTTTGTTTAAAAATAGCACATTATTATGTTAAGCCTAACTTACTGTACCATTTTTAAGCCTGGAATGAAAGCTCGATATTTCTGCATTACTTGAAATCTACTTACTTAAATTTCCATGATATATTTTAGCTGAAAAAAACTTACAAAATATTTCTAAAAAACTCAACTTTTAGGTTGAAAACGCCTCACAATTGATTTTTTCCACACCTATTTTGATTATCTGTATGAAATAAAGACTGTTGTTTGAGCTTTCCAATAGCTTTGGTTGACACCTATTGATAAAACTCTGTTTTAAAATACAGTGGTGGAAAATTGGCGCAGAGAAGGAGCCTATTGACACCGCTAATATTTTATAGTATTATTCCCTTTAATAAAAACTCAGAAATTCTGTCATTAGATAAGCCGAAAAATACTATTAAAATTTAGTGATGTCAATAGGCACCTCCTCTGCGCCAATTTTCCACCACTGAAAATATCTAGGAAGGGTGAGTTCGCGATTAGCATGAAGCTAAGGACCCAGTATAAATATAAAATTGTTGTACCAAAAGTTTTTATATCAATAATGAAAGATAGAAATCTATTTTCTTACCTTTCTGGTAAAACAGACATACGCTGGTTTCCTTCTTATGTAGACAACCTGTAATTTTTATTTAATGAATAGATGTGGTGAATTGTGAGAAATATCATCTTCGAATAATCCAGATGTAGAGAAAAAACTATTTCATTCTTGAAGAAAAACTTGGTTACAGGAATCCACACTCACACACTAAAAAATATAAAGTAAAAGATTAAATATGAATAAGATAAGAGTAATGACGTCGAAAATCCAGTAGGAGACATGAGTCTTCCATAGGACAAAGAGTTGACACACAAAAAACCGTGCGTCTTGACCTCGCAAAATCGGCCCTTCAAGTGAGAAGTAAAAAAGGGGCCCACACGAGTTAAAACAGAGCAAAAAAGTCTGGAAACAATAAAACTGCTTAACAAGCAAAAAAAGTTCTAATTAAAGGACTCTATATCTTCAGAAAAGTTCTCTGGTGCTGCTATCTATTGTCGCCTTTTCGAAACATAAGTCTTTGACACAATTGTTCATTAGTCCGTGATCTTACGAGAACTTCACTCAGGGAAGTGTCGCCATCTTGGAACACATTTCACAACTAAAAATGAACGCGTGTCGCATATGTCACAGGTAAATTGTCATTTCACAGGCGAGGCGATGTTGGACATAAAACCACTTACACTGAGACGTTTTCCAACACCCCCGCTTTTTATGAAAAAAACGACGAGGGTAAAATGTTTAACTTATTTCTCAAACACTCAAAATGAGACTTAGGCAACGGCTTGGTGAGCACGTCTGCCAGCATTAACTTCGATGGGCAGTAAGTTATTTTGATTATGCCATTCTGGCATAGATGTCTGATGTGGTGATACTTAACTTCTACGTGTTTAGTTCTTGTCTGTGCCTTTTCGTTTTCGGTCAATCTTATGGCTGATAAGTTATCTTCGTACAATGTTACGGGTAGTTGTTGACATAGTTCGAGATCATTTAACAAGTCTAATAACCAGGAGATTTCTTGACCTGCATTAGAGGCAGCGATATATTCAGCCTACGTGGACGAGAGTGCTGTGCAACTCTGTTTCCTCGATGATCATGCCAATATATTATTTCCTAATTTAAACAAGTTTCCAGTGGTTGATTTCCTGTCTATTCTGTCGTTCCCCCAATCGGCATCGCTATATGCCGTTAGGATTGGAGGTTTTGTTTTATCTATGACGAATTTAAGATCTTTGGTAGTAAGCAGATATCTAATTAACTTCTCGATAGCTTGCCAATCGACTTCCCTTGGGGATTCATTCCTTCTTCCCAGGATGTTAACGACTGATGCTATGTCGGGTCTAGCTAAAGTTGCAATGTATAGAAGCCCTCCTATAGCCTGTCTAAATTTTACATTATCTCCCATTAGTTTCCCGTTTGGATCTAGATTAAAGTAGTTAGTATTCATGGGTGTATACGTAGGCTGACCATTTAACAAGTTGAATTTTTCTGCGATTTGTATTATTTTGTGTTCCTGGTCTAATTCTAGATTACCGTTTGCTGTTTCCTTTATGTTTATGCCTAAATATTGTGTTACTTGACCTAAATTTTTGATTTCGTATTGCTTTGATAATTCAGTGTATATTTCGTGTGTGTCTGTTTTGTCTCCTGCGACTAAGATGTCATCAACATACACTATTATGTATGCGATTTTTCCATCTTGGACTCTTTTGTACAGACATTTGTCTGACGCGCATTCAATGAAATTTAGTTCTTTTAGAGATTTACTTATTTTTTGGTTCCACGCCCTAGCTGCCTGCTTAAGGCCGTAAATCGCTTTGTTTAAACTACACACTTTATCTTCTTCCCCTTTTGTTATGTATCCCTCTGGCTGATGCATATAAACCTCCTCTTCTAAATCGCCATGTAAGAAAGCAGTTTTGACATCTAGGTGAGTTATTTTAAGGTCTTTGTACACCGCTGCGTTTAAGAATGCTCGCAAGGTGGTATGCGCTACAACGGGTGCGTAGGTCTCGTCAAAATAGCTTCCATATTTTTGAGCATATCCCTTAGCGACCAATCTAGCTTTATATCCCTCTATAGACCCGTTGGCTCCCCTTTTTGCCTTAAACGTCCACCTACAACCTATGACGCGTTTTCCCGGGATAGGTTTTATTAATCTCCAAGTATTATTTTGCTTCAGAGAATCTATTTCCTCACTAGTGGCTTTTAGCCATTTATCTTTAGTTTCTGCGTCATTGATATTTTGTAGGTCTGTCCATGACTTTGGCTCCTGAATTTGACACAGGTTTGCGCTTATTCCATAACGGTTAGGTGGTACGCCACGATTTTGTCTTTGCGATCTTCTCGGCTCAAGGGATGTGTCGGTCGGGGTGTTATTCTGATCATCGTCGCGTTCTTCTAGATCAATTTCAATATTATCTGCGGGAGTTTGTTCGTTGTTTTGATTTTTTTGGCGGGTTTAATTTCCTCATCTTTTATACCTTCTTCGAAGAATTTTACTGTTCTAGATATTATAATTTTATTTTCACCCGTATATATCCTATAGCCCTTGCTTCTGAAATCATATCCCAACATTATTCCCTCAATGGCTTTCTCATTTAACTTATTTCTTTTAGGTTTGTCGACATATGCAAATGCCTTACATCCGAATGTTTTGATGTTCGAGAGATCGGGTTTTCTTTTATGCCAAAGTTCATAGGGTGTCATGTTATTTTTGTTAGCTTTTGTTGGTAGACGGTTGATGAGGTAGGTGGCGGACATGACAGCTTCCCCCCAGAAATGCTTAGGTAACTTGGCGTCCGACAACATGGTTCTAGCCATTTCCACTGTCGTTCTATTCTTTCTCTCTGAAACGCCGTTCTGCGGGCTAGAATAGGGAACACTCAATTGACGCTCTATCCCGTTTTCTATCAGGCAGTTTTCAAATTCATCACTGATATACTCTTTTGCGTTATCGGACCTTATTGCCTTTATCAACTTGCCAAATTTATTTTTTGTTAGCGCTATGTATTCTTTCAGTTTGATAACGGCTTCCGATTTATGCGCGATTAAGTATGTTATTGTGTACCTGCTATACTCATCGGTGAATGTTATAAAGTACCTTTTCCCTCCTATCGTTTCAGTATTCATGGGGCCACATATATCGGAATGTGCAAGGGTACCGATGTCTTTGCTTCTGTTTGTGGCTACTTTAGGGTAGGGCAGAGCGGAAAGTTTCCCTTCAATGCACTTGGTGCATCGCGTGTCATGTTTACAATTATTAATTGTTATCCCATTGGCTAATTCATGATTAACAAGGTATTTAATATCATCAAAATTTTTGTGTCCGAGTCTTCGGTGCCACAATGAAATACAATTTGTATTGTTACAGAAAGTTTGAGTACTTATAGTATAGCCGTAATCATCTTCAGGGTTTAATACGTAGAGATTATCATTTAATTTAGCTGTCAAGATTATATTATCATCTTTGACAAATAAACATGCATTTTTCTCGAAAATTACCTTTATATTATTTTCAGTGGCTTTCTTAACTGACAATAAATTGCCCTTTAGTTCTGGACAGTATAATACATTTCTTAGTGTAATGTAGTGGTTTTTGTCTGTTTTTATTTTTACGTCGCCCATACCTTCCGAATTAAGCCTTTTTCCATTAGCGATTGTTATATTCCCAAAATTCCCGGCTGTGAATGTAGCAAAATTTGTTTTTGCTGATGTAACGTGCCTGGTACAACCCGAGTCAATGATATATGTGTTTGGATCTGTTGTTTGTGTTTGGTTAATTTTTACTGACTCAATTTCAAAATTGTTTTCCATTGGGAAGAGAGGAATGATCGATTGGTTGACCTCATCCTCTATATTTGATTTGCTGTTAAAGCAAAAATTCGAGGAGTCGGTTTTACTACCATTGTGTTGATTTTTGGGGTTTACCGAATTGGCTTTAAAGTTGGCATGGTTGTTAAATTTATTACTGTTATAATTTTCATTTCTTTGGTAATTGTTTTTCTGTTTGTTTTTCAATTTGTAACATTCTGAACGAGAGTGCCCATCTCGTTGACAGAAACTGCAATACTTTTTGTTACCTTTATTTACAATTTTTTATGCTGTGTCCCTTGGTCGTGTGCTGGTGTTTTTGTATTCGATCCGATGAGAGTACTCATCGATGAGTTTGTTTTTTACGAACTCGAGGTCTAGATCCTTTTCGTCTCTAGCCTCCATACTCGTTATAAAAGGAGCGTATGACTGAGGCAAGCTGCAAAGCATAAGAGCCACAATGTGCGAATCATTTATGAGCTCTCCAATGGCAGCGAGTTTGTCGCAGATAGTTAAAATATTGTTGATATGTAAATTTAAGTCTCCGCCCTCGTTGAGCCTTTGCGAATATAGCTTCCTCAAAAGGAATAATTTGGATGATAAATTCGCCCTTTGGTGAACACTTTTTAATCTTTCCCAAATGTCTTTGGGAGATGTCAAATTTCTGATATGCACCATTTGTGTATTTTCAATGCATAAACAAATTATGGCTTTCGCCTTAGCCGCGTTTTTAGTATATGTATCATCGGGTGCGGCAGGTGGAGATTCTGTCACATATTTAGGTAAGTCATCTTTAATTAACAAATTTTCTAATTTAAAACACCAATGATTATAATTATTATCGTTTAATTTCTCTATTATCAATTTCTTTTGAACTGGACATAGCGTGTTATTCAAGTATTATAAATTCTTTGATAACAAATATATTTACTATAAGAAGTTTGTGACTTTCTTAAAATATTTTCTTAGAATATATTCATAAATATAAATAAAATGATCATTTATTCATAATAATCAATCAATATTCATTCACAATAATACCTTTTTTTGCGATATTATATATATCGTTATTTATTCATGCACATTTATTTTTATTTTCATGTATATATTTCAATATTTCATATCTTATATGTGCATCTTGTTCGTTTTATCATAATCAGATAAACAAATTTTTATTACTGGGTTTTTTTTAATTTATTTATTTATTTACTTTCCCCTTCAACTCAGTCTCATAATCTTTTAAAATATCTAGGAAAGATGAGTTCGCGATTAGCATGAAGCTAAGGACCCAGTATAAATATAAAATTGTTGTACCAAAAGTTTTTATATCAATAATGAAAAATAGAAACATATTTTCTTACCTTTCTGGTAAAACAGACATACGCTGGTTTCCTTCTTATGTAGACAACCTGTAATTTTTATTTAATAAATAGATGTGGTGAATTGTGAGAAATATCATCTTCGAATAATCCAGATGTAGAGAAAAAACTATTTCATTCTTGAAGAAAAACTTGGTTACAGGAATCCACACTCACACACTAAAAAATATAAAGTAAAAGATTAAATATGAATAAGATAAGAGTAATGACGTCGAAAATCCAGTAGGAGACATGAGTCTTCCATAGGACAAAGAGTTGACACACAAAAAACCGTGCGTCTTGACCTCGCAAAATCGGCCCTTCAAGTGAGAAGTAAAAAAGGGGCCACACGAGTTAAAACAGAGCAAAAAAGTCTGGAAACAATAAAACTGCTTAACAAGCAAAAAAAGTTCTAATTAAAGGAGTCTATATCTTCAGAAAAGTTCTCTGGTGCTGCTATCTATTGTCGCCTTTTCGAAACATAAGTCTTTGACACAATTGTTCATTAGTCCGTGATCTTACGAGAACTTCGCTCAGGGAAGTGTCGCCATCTTGGAACACATTTCACAACTAAAAATGAACGCGTGTCGCATATGTCACAGGTAAATTGTCATTTCACAGGCGAGGCGATGTTGGACATAAAACCACTTACACTGAGACGTTTTCCAACACTCTGAAATTCTTTTAAGTATGAAAACTGATGGGTGGATCAAGCCCCCCGTATGGTCAACCTTCCGTAGTCTCCCCTACTCTATTTTGTGGGATCTATTTTCATCTGCTCTAAAAATAGAGAAATACTCTTAAATTCAAGAATTTTAAACTGTTATGAGTGTAGATTACAGCGTATTTCCACCAATGGATGAATTATGAACAAGCTTGCAACGCACTAGCATGCTGAAAGTCTGGAGATTTGCTCACTAATGGAGCAGGAGGTAGAGCTCTCTAAGAACATACATATACATATACAGGGTGTATCTGAAAAAGTGGGCAAAACTTTACGGGGTGATAGAACGCAACTATACGAGCAAATTTTGTCATACCATGTATGGTCGAAACGTAAGCGGTGAGAAGTTAAAAGGTAGTTTTTCACTGTCCCAGGGCAATGGGTTGGTCGAGGTGGTCCCAAAACTTGGCTACCAAGATCGCTGGATCTCTCGTGTTTTGACTTTTTCCTGTGGTGCTATATGAAAAGCCTAATCTACGAGTGCCCCATTTAAACCGATATGGATCTAGTCGCCAGGATTGCCGCTGTTGCCAGCGATATTCAGGAAATGCCTGGTGTCTTCGCAAATGTGCATCAGTCTCTATCCCGTAGATGTGAAGCGTGTATTACAGCTGGCGAAAGATCTTTTGAGCAATTCTTTTGAGCATGTATATTAATTACACTCCTGTTAATAAAATGTTTTCTGAAGTATCTCTTCTTATTCTTGTGTTAAATCTTTAACTGCGACAGTGGAAAACTACCTTTTAACTTCTCACCGCTTGAGTTCCGACCATACTTTCTATGACGAAATTTGCTCGTATAGCTGCGTTCTATCACCTCGTAAAGTTTTGACCCCTCTTTCAGATACACCCTGTATATATTTATTTACGTTTTGAAAAAGAAATAGAGTGGCATACATAACAGAAAAATGACCACGCAAAATGTGTTACTAACTAGGGAAGTGCAAGAAGTGCTACGCGCTGATTTTCACAAATGTGGTATCTTTGGAAAGATCTCGTCGTAGGGAGTAAAACACTCAATGGAACTACCCGTCGCAAATCAGCTGGTTTTCGATATATCGAACAATTTCTGTCATACAATTTGTTTATTTATTACAATGTATTTATGTTGTTCATTTGTCATGTCATTAGATTTATAATTTTTGCTTTTAAATGGCTTCTTGTTAACTTAATTGTGTTTAGAAATTAAATGTGCCAAAAAAACACTAAGAAAAAAAAATGAAGGTAAGTTAATAGCTGTAAATGCAGGGTTGCCACGGGCGACTATTTTTATATCCTAATCGCAACACTATTTTTGAAAAACTAAATTTTGTAGTATATTTTTCTTGCACATGTTGTCAAAGTACAAGTGAAAGATTTTTATTCGAGAAAGTTGTGCGAGACGAATTAAAAAATAGTCCCGAATGGTAACCTTGTCAATGTATTGTTTCGCGTGCTGTGTGTGTGTTTGTTGATGCTGGACATTTGTAGGGTTAAGTACAAGTGAAAGATTTTTATTCGAGAAAGTTGTGCGAGACGAATTAAAAAATAGTTCCGAATGGTAGCCTTGTAAATGTATTGTTTAGTGTGCTGTGTGTGGGTTTGTTGATGCTGGACATTTGTAGTGTTCATTGGTGGTTGTGGTCTTCCAAATAGAAGTATACAGGAAGCCATTTAACAGCAAAAATTATAAATTTAACGGCATAACAAATGTTACAGCATAAATACATTATAATAAATACAGTCATTCAGGGTAACTTTGATCCGCATTTTCTCTATATTCAGATGCCGCACGCTTATTTTAAGAATATTTTTGCAACTAGTGGCATAAAAGACCATAAATACTCCTAAATTATTGTATGACTATAAGAAATTGAGGAATAATAATGATATAAACAATAAATTTTTTTAACCTGGTTCAAAGTTATCCAGCCACGTAGGGTAACTTTGCACCATATTATAAATATATAAAATATGTCATTATAAAAAAAAAGTATTGCAGTTGGGAAAACTTTGAACCAAAAACATTTTTTTTCAGATATTTAAAAACTCAAAATTTATATATCCCAACATCATAAAATTTTTATAATTTATGATATTACAACGAATAATATGCATAAGAAGAGTGGAAGAAGAAAACCATGAATATTTAGCAAAAAAAGAACTGTTTATTGTTCATATAAAACAGAAAAATGCAGTGAAAGGTAATGTTTTAACTCAATAATATATCCATAGTTACAGTAGTACATTGTAGTACTAGTATTAATCTAAAAAAAATAAAAAATGTCGAACGCATGGAATGTCGAATTTGAGTAGTTCCGCTCCGAATAACATTTTTAAATGAATTTTATGTATTTTTCACAGATTTTTAAAAATATTTTCATGTTATATCCGATGCACACTTTCGGATTTATATATAATATACGTGCACATATGAGGAATTTTTGACAAGAAAATGGTAATTTTCGTATAACCATAATACATGACTTTTATTTTTTAAAAATTTGTAATATTATTCTACATAGTTTTTATGAACAGATACAAAAATTTCCAGCTATGCATCTTTGGTATCTATATAACCTCAGTTAATGGCTTGAAATTTGGTGCAGTAGTTTTTGAGAAAGTCTGATTTTATAAAAACAGAAAAAACATTTTTATTTCATAAAATATCAATATTTATAAGATGATAATAAGGAAAATATATTATCAGATAGGTAAATTTTTTTTTTTTTTGGGGGGGGGGATCAGGAAATTTGATTGAAAGGCATGTTTCCAATGCTTATCCGGATATGCCCTTTATTATCTGCATATAATTCAGTTAAATACATACATTTACTTACAGTTTTAGCCAGCATATAATTTGTTAGCAGTAAACAATAAACATATGCCTAACTTTGAGCCAGCTCAAAGTTATACTGAAAATAAGATACGATTGTAGTGCCTCCTAATTTTACATTTTACTAACTATTAGTAAATAAATAATCACACAATATTAATACATTTATAACATTTAGATAATAATATATCTGATAAATGAGTATATTGTTACTTACTATAAAAAATAATTGGATTACAAGAACTTTAAAACAGCATTCAAAGTTAACTTGAAAAAGGTATTTCAGAATGATAGTTGGATGATGCAATTAATTGTGCATAATGTTGCCAATTTATTTTCTAAAATAAAGAGTAGAAAATCCAGTTGTCCACCTTGCCAACAGAGTGCAGCCAGCACTGGAGATTATCCAGCCTTTTAAAGTCAAACTTATTGAAAATTAGAAAGCGGTACAAAGTTACCCCCCATTTATCAAAGTTACCCTGAATGACAGTAAACAAATTGCGTGACATAAATTGTCAGATATCTCAATAACGGCTGATTTTTGACGGGTAGTTGCATAGAGTTTCTTACTCCCCACGACGAGATCTTTCCACCGATACCACTCTCGTCAAAATCGGCGGGTAACTCTTATTGCCCTTCCCTAGTAAGACTACAACCTGATTATCTGTGGATAGAGCTTCCACTACTTTTTGCGAGCAGTATTTTTTGCCTTATTTATGGCAGAAATTCATAATTTAAATTAGGGGAAGATTGCTATTGAGAAATAGCGGGGAACGTTTCCCCCTGCAGTAATCAAGATCTGACTAAGACGTTATTTCAATCCCTTCACCTATTTTCGCTTTAAACGAAAAAAATGATGCCTCGCGTAACGAAAAAAAATTTAACCCTTAAATGCGCGATTTTTTATTTTGTTTCGAAAAAATTATATATGATTCTCTGAAAGGTTTATTACACAATAAAAATAATGGAAAAAAATCAGAGATACATTTTTCGTATAATACGTCAATCTTTTCTTTTTACGCTAAAATATTGTTAGTAAATATTTTAATAAGTATGTCTCTAAATATCTTATTTTATATAATTATTTATTTTATAAAACTTAACCTTTAACCCTTTAATTCCCATGATAGAATACGTTCTAGAAATTACGTAGTTCAGAAAATTTGACTTTTTTCCAGAAAGTTTTAATGGTTAATTTCGCTTTATTAAAAAAATTGAATGTCTGTTATTAATTACACCAAATATTGCTATTTTAATTTCTTAAAAAATCTATAAAATTCAAAACACTGTTGTTTGCATATATGCAAAGCTGCGCACTAAAGGGTTAATAAACGTCTATATCTTTATTAAGAACCGCAAATAAATAAAAATGTAATATTATTTTATATGTCACGCAATGTATTGGAATTCTTTACGGGATACATTCGAATAAACAAAAGCAAGCATACAAAGGTTGTAAATTGTATTGTCATCTCTTCCTAGTCATTTATAAAACATGGCACTTAGGCGAAATCTCTAATACGAACTGAGTAATATCGTTAAAGGCATTCTGATGCATAATTAATATCATTAATGTGATTGCAGAAAGAGACGCAATATTAATTTGCAGACTCACATTTGTTTTTGTCAGTCATTGAAGATTTATTTCAGGTTATATTTCAGACCCAATGAAAGGTATTTGTGAAAGTGTCAGTTTTGGAATAGAAAATAATTTGTAAAGAAAATTTATTTATGGTAATTTGTTTTAATAATAACTTCTTACATTGAGTGATGCCAGAACCAGAATTTAAAGATAAAAGAACAGATATTGCACTGCATACGCTTCTTCCTAAGGTTAAAAAAAACACGTAACTCACAAGGGAACCACTTTTTGTGCTGCTCGCACCTAACATTGAGACCTGGTGCAAAGCGATATAAGTAAGCGTCCTATCTTAAATGGGAGAGGTAAACGCAAGATTAAAGGCGAGGTCACATCAATCAAGGTCGCACGCCACGTAGCGGGCGGGGTTAAACTACAGAAAGATGCCTAACTGATTTCTTACTTTACACCACTAAAATTGTAAAGTTTTTTTCACTTTGATTAATTTCTGAAATATTTCACGAGCGGATGGGGACAGCTTAATGCAGCAATGTTAAAGAAGCACCTGCGTAATAGAAGAAGGGAGAAGGGAATCTTGTAAGGTATTCTTTAAAGCTGGTTTCAAACAAAGGGAAAAAATAAGATTTTGCATTTAATACTGGCGCCACCTATCCAAAATATTTGAAAATAATATTAAAAACGAAATCTTTAGAACATGATCTTTCCAACATTGTAGTAAGAATTATTTAAATAAGTAAACAAATATCTATAACTTTTACTTTTAAAATTTAAAAGCTGTTCATCTTTTATGTCATAATAATGTTACTGCATATATAACTCATTGCATATAAATAAATAGGGATATGCATGTGGCATTTTAACCGCTTTAAGGCTTATAGCAAATTAGTTTATAAGGGATAAAATAAAATTATTATTTCTTATCTTAAGGTAAATCTTTGTCTTTGCTTTCAGTCAAGGATTTAAAAAACAATAATTATGATTTAAGTAGCATATACTTCTATAATTAAAATATACATAATTTAATACTTGTTTCCTAAGATAATTATGCATATATCATTATTACTATACATTAGTATGTCTAGAAAGATTTAAAAGCTATTACTATTTGTTTGCACTTTGGTCTTAATTTAAAATGTTTCTTTGTTATATATAGTATTTTTTTTTTAATCAAATTAATAGGGCACAGTTCAATTTCTTTAGTTATTACATTGAACTAAACATAATTTAATTTTAGGATTATTTCAGTTCCTATTTTATAGCAAATGTATAATGAGAGCATCTCATAATTTTTTTAACATTACAATATTAATCATTATAATGCTTTATCTTCAAGCATTAATATCTTAAATTATAATAATAACAGTAACATTAATAAAAGTATGAAGGAAAAAAACAACACATGTATAAGTACCAAGTACAAACGAAAATCAACATCAACAAAACAAAATGCCAAAGTCGGCTAGGGACTTTTTGATTATTTCTCCCAAATCGCTATGCTACACAGTGCGCTCGAAGTTTTAACATTGTTGCATTAAGCTGTCCCTATCCGCTACTAAATATCTCTGACAAGGCGAAGAAAACTTCGTCGTGTTAAGTGCATCTGGACGCCCCTCTCGCTACGCCATTATTTTGCAATAAATGTAGTAAACAAAATTCAGTTCCATGAGTGACTAAATATTTAGAAAATATGCGCAGATGGTAGATATCCTTTCATATAATACGTCACACTAAAAGCCTGCGTATATGGACTATCACCCCGTCCACAAGATGGCGCAACTGTGTTAATTAACGCCCGATTCCAGTATTAAGTTTGTACGCTTACTTATAACGCTTTGGACCTGGTGCATTTTAAAGCCCTATATTACAAAGTTTGAGAATCGATAAAATTTTTCTGTTAAAATGATATTTTTTGATTTTACAGCAGCATAACTTGCTGAAAATGCTATTTTCGAGGCCATTTATTGGACTATTAACATAATTTTTTTTTTTATGAAAAGCATTTAAAAATATAAATTAGTCAATAATAAATGTAAAATATTGAAAAATAGTTTAAAAATTCCTTCAAAAACCTACAAATTTGATTTTTAAAGATTACATTATATTCATTTCTTTTGGTGGGTAAAAAGTTGGCGTTTTTACAAAAGTAGAGTTTTCCGGCAACCCTAGCCGAATGTCATAGCTACTCGTCGTGTATAAAGTGAATAGTGCTACGGACTTCGGTAGAAATTGTAATGTCTGATCTAATTAGGTCAAGAATATTTTTTAAACTGTATAAAAATATTAATTTTCTTTATGATTACTTTTACGAAAAGACACGACATTTAATACAACAATACTTCATTTTAAACATTCGAATCTTTATTCCAAACGGCTTCAAAAGAAAATAGATTGCTTATTTTGTATTTCACTAAACAATAATTTTCAATGTTCTTGAAAGCTTTTAACAGAAAAAAAACTTACTGTGTATACATTTGTCGTCTGCATAGAAAAAAAATCTAGTTTTTGTTTCTTATGATACCAGTTATCAAAGAAATCGGAATCTGATTTAATTCTAATACGTACCATACATATACTCCCGGCATAAGGCGAGCGAAACATTCGTAGCGCCCTATTTGGCGACTTAACTCACTTTTGACGTGAAATAAACAATTAAAAATCCAATAATAAAATATTTAAAGTATAAAAAAAACGTATAAAATATGATTTTAACTGAGAATTTTTATAGGTTCTCTAACTTTTATGTATAGGGCTACAAAATGCACCACATCTCGATACTAGGTGCGAGTAGCACCAAAAGGGGTTCCCTTGCCAGTAAAAATCCATTTTCAACAACTGCCGTCTATATTGCGTAAAGTGTGCGAATTCTGCTGTGCAGTCCTGTATATCATTTATTACATTATCATTTATCACACACCACGTAATACAAAGGAAAAAAATATACATACGTTAAAAAATGCACACCACCACGGAAAACGCACTTCCAACAATTAATGTCCATAGACAGGATTAAACCGAATTCTTTTGTGAGTCTTTGTAAATTAAGGATAAGTGCTATGCACTGCATGATCTATAGAAAACATGTTATAGCCCACTTCAATGATCATTTCTATTTTCATCATGTTTGAAGTAACATAACATCATTAAAATAAAATGTACCGAAATCAGTTTTCCCGCTAGGTAATAAAATAATGGGATTCTTTCGTGCGTCCCTGTAAATGAACTGTAAATGCTACTTATTCAATACTCCTAAGAAAGCTTGTTTTAGTCGTTTTCAATGAAGCATACCAACCTCATTATGTTTGAAATAGAGTAACATCAATAAAATGAGACATAGAACACGGACAAACGAGAGCATGTGCGTTTTCTGCGAACACTTAACAAAATATAGTTCAATTTATAATACAGTAAAACCTCCCTGTGCAACCATCTCCCTGAACCACCATTTTTTTATGGAACGAAATTTATTCCCACAGGCTCAATACTAATTTTACCTCTATTTAGAGACCACACTAGTTGAACTCCCTCCATGAGCGACCCATTTCGTTGAAGAAAATGAAACAAATTCCGTTTTTTCCTGGTCGTTTGAAGAAGGTTTTATTAGAATAATAATTCCGGGGAGCGCATTGTTCATCAAACTTCTAAACTAAGTTTAGATTTTTATTTATTCCGGTAACTTTTAAGTGTTTAAACCCCTTTGTGCCATTTTGGAAAATGAATTTAACTCTGATGACAATGTAAGGATGACGGTCAATAAACTCCCCTGCCGTATTCTGTCAGGAAACTCTCAAAGAAATACATAAATTAATGAAATCGTCATAATTTGTTCCCACCAAAAAAGAAAAAAAATTGCGTTTATTTACCTGAACTTTGAAAAGACTTGGAAATAAAAGTTATAGAAGGTAAAACCGTAAAATCACAGCAAACTTCAATGTATTCATTTTTACTTTCTTCTATCTTTACAAGAAGAAAGTATTGGATTCGTGAAAATTTTCGACTTTAGGTTTTCGACGGATTTACACGTTTTAGGGGTCAGCGATCCCGAAAAACATGTTTTTACAAAATGTCTGTCTGTGAGTCTGTGAATCTGTTAGTCTGTGAGTCTGTCTGTCTGTCTGTCTGTATGTGACACAAATTTTGTGGGCTCTCTATCTCAAGAACTAATACACGGAATTTAATAAAAATTTATATTCGGTTAGTCCCTGATATAAATTGGTTCTGATTAGTTTTTGGTGTAAATCGCTCAACAGGTGGCGCTGCTAGGCAGCCTTTTTCACGATTTCTGCAATAGCTTAATCTCCAGAACTAATGCACGGATTTTCATCAAACTTCAGATTCAGTTAGTCCGTGACATGAATTGAAGTTTTGTACATTTTGGTATAAATCGCTCAACAGGTGGCGCTGCTATACTGCATTTTTTACGATTTCCGCAATAGCTCTATCTCAACAACTAACGTTTGGATTTTCATCAAATTTCAGATTCAAGTATACTTTGATATGAATTAGTGCTGTCTGTGTTTTGGTGTTAATCGCTCAACAGGTGGCGCTGCTATGCTGCACTTTTCAGAATTTCCATTATAGCTGTATTTCAAGAACTAATGCAAGAATTTTCACCAAACTTCAGAATCAGTTAATCCTTGACATGAATTGACATTTTGTACATTTTGGTGTAAATCGCTCAACAGGTGGCGCGGCTGTGCTGTATTTTTCAGAATTTCCACTATAGGTGTATCTCAAGAACTAATGCTTGGATTTTCAACGAACTTCAGATCCATGTATACCTTGATATCACTTATTGCTGTTTATGTATTGCTGTAAATCACTCAACAGGTGGCGCTGCTATGCTACATTTTTCAGAATTTCCGCTATAGCTCTATCTCAAGAACTAAGGCACGAATTTTTATCAAACTTCAAATTCAGATATACTTTGATATGAATTGATGCTAAATTGATGTAATATCTTGTACTATTTAAATGATTTAATTGACGTGATTTATATAGAAGAAAGTTTTGTGATGGTCATAATATACTAGTTTAAACTGTGCACTAATTAACTTATGTAATTAGCTTTTGTTTTGATACTTAAATTTTCATATTTTTCCTAATGTGAAAAATAAATTTCATTAACATTAATTGTTACCTTTTTTCAGCAATTAAAATCTAGATTTAAACATGACCTCCATTAAGAGACCACCTCTCGGAGGGACCATTTTTCAGTGGAACGGAACGTGGTCGCTTTAGAGAGGTTTTACTGTATTCAACTCCAGAAAAATATTATGCAGTTTATTTTTGCATAATGAATAACCGCAAACAGTGAAAAGTAATTCCATTTTTCTTTTCTTTCTTTTCTACATTAAAACAAAACAACTTATTGTGTCTCCTTTTTTAGCTTAATAAATATTCATCAAGATAATAGCCGCAAGAAATGAACAATCTCTTACATAACACACAATATAACAAAACTTTTCCATGCTATATAATCCAGTAAAATTGCTATGAGCACGTAGAGAATACTTGTTCTCTAGTTACCTCTGCTTGTTTATTTACAGCACGTCGTGTAAGAAATTAATTTTCTGTCTTTGTTTAAAATTATTTAATCTCTAAGGCATATAATTCTTTCTAGATAGCTTTTAACACTTTCCAACAAAGTTGAAAAGTGTTTATGACTTCGGTTTGTCTGTCCGTCTGGCCGCGCTCTTACTCCCGTAAATATACTCGGATCGTTCTGAAATTTTTGGATGTTAGTGACCTCTACCATGGCACGAACCCTATTTCAAATGAAGTTTGTAGCATCTTTAGTTCATTTACAGGGACAGTCAAAAGTTTTCCGTAACATTACGGCCTATGGGAAAAAATCGTTTAAAATGATTTTTAATGATGTTACATGCTTTCAAACATAATAAAATTGATATGCATTTATCAAGTGCAATAAAATATGCATTCTGTAGAATATGCGGCGCAAAGAATAGTTATTATTCATTTGCAGGGTCACACGAAAGAATTCCGTTACATAATGATATAGGGGTGCAGGGAATTTTTTCCGGCGTATTTTAATTATGTTAAATTATTTCATGTATAATGAAATTGATATAAGTCGCTGAGGTTTGCTATAATTTAATTCATGTATAATACGAGGTGCATAGCATTTACAGAGACACACAAAAGATTTACTATACTATATTGTATTCGAAGTACTGTACAGTAGCGATGATTGCTGGAAATGCATTTTTAATTATGTTATGTGCTTTTATGTTTCACTATATTTATGCATTGTATATGGTGTGTATAAATGCTGTAATTGATATACAGGGCTACACAAAAGAATTCGTAATGGTTACTGGGTATGATTGCAAATTGCTTAAAGGAGGTTTTTAAATGAGTTATGCATTTTTACGCTGAACTGCATTTAGATTACTAAGAAATGTTTATAGAACATACATAAAATAATATACAGGGTCACGCAAAGAATTGGATACATGGCCATCTATAAATGATAATTTCTGGAACTGTGATTCAAGTGGTTTTCAGAGTGTTTTACTTTGAATTAAACTTTAGCTAAACAGTGGCTTGTAATAAAGAAACTAGGTTAACTACAGGATTATACAAAAGTATACAAGTATGTTTCCATCTATTAGTATAAATTGCTGAAAGAGTAATTTCAACCTTTTTATGTGTTTTCTTGCTAAACTAAATTTCCCCATTATATAGTATATATATCAGCCTACAGATCAAATACAGGACTGTTCAAAAGAATTAGAATACTTATTTGCTATGGACGGTAACTGCTGAAATCAGTTTTTCAAATGTTTTATGTGTTTCCTAAAATCTTTACTTAGTTCTCTTATATACCTTATTTCCCTAAATAACGAAGTTTTGTTAAAGCATTCAGCAAGTGTTGGAAACTATTTCGTAATCTATGCTTAACGCATGATTTTTCTTACTTGTTTTTGTTAAATTTTAATATTTTGCTAGTTAAATACAATATCATAAATAATATTAAAAAAAAAAAATCTATGGAAATGCTTTAAACTTTAACAGCATGATTTGAAATTATCGGAGTAGCGAAAAAAAAAAATCCCTGCCGGCCCGGCCTACAGGCGGAGGTAGATTTCGAAGTTAATATATATTTATTCATATATATTATTTCGAAGTATATTAATTGCACCAACAACAACTAAATCATGAGTAGATATAAATCCACTTTAACAGTTTTATCTGACCGCTTTTGATGAGTTTTCATTTCATTTTTATATAATAGCTGGTTTTATCAGAATCATGTTAAGGCGGTATTAAAAAAAATACTTTTCCTTGCTCAACAACTCGAAATTTTCTGGCACATTTTCAGATTCATTTTTAATAGAAAAAATACGAAAATTGCTGACGTGATTTTTGAAAAGATTTATAAGCGACTTGTGTTTTTATTTTTCTTTCAATTAATTGAAACTTGATTAATAAACAATTATTTTCTCAGTAGGGCAATATTTTTCGTTTCTAACACAATCGCTTCGGGAAATTCTGTTCAAAATGCCCACTTTGACATCATTTTTTGAAATATATTCTGCCTCTATCAAAAAATCGATCATTACGGTCCATTGTGTAGTTTCTGAAGAAGAGAATCTATCAATTGGACGCGTTTGAGAGCAAAAATTAATTTAAAAATGAGTAAGAAAATAAGCAGTTTGGATTTGAATACATTCTTAATAAGATGATTTTTCTCTTCAACCGCTATGTATTTTTTTTTTTTTTTTTTTTTTTTTTTTTTGCTGTAATAATTTGTCCTATCAAAAGATAATATTAAGAAGATACATGATGAATTCATGGGGATTTTATATCTTGTGAATTGACGGAGTTATGGAAATTTTTCCTCTTCACCCCCTCTTTTTTTGTTTTCGTTTTTAATTTTTATTGCGGTACGAATTGGTCCTATAAAAAACTTGTATATATAAAAGTTGTAGATAATATTGAGGAGATATATAATAAAATTAATTGGATTTGATATCTTGAGAATTGACGAAGTTATGATTTTTTTTTTCTCCCAAAAACCCTATTTTTGCGCCCCTTGAGCCCATTTTTTAATTTCATCAAAAATCTGTGATACATACATTTTTGGTCCTATTTTTAGAAGTAATAAAAACTTTAAACGGATTTGATATGTTCAAAAATTAAGAAGTTATGGTGTTTTTTTCGGTTTTCACAAAACCCCTCCCTATTTCCATCCCCTTGGTCCGATTTTGCCCATTAACGAACTTGACCGAGATTTTATGCCCCTTGATTTTATGTATCAGTTTGGAAGAGATTGGTGAAGAATTGTGGAAGTTATCGTGTCCAGAAGAAAGTGATATATATATAGATAGATAGATAGATAGATAGACAGATACATAGATAGATAGATAGATAGATAAAGTTTTTTACTGAGGGTGGTTTTGGGTTCTAGGGGTCATGATCGGTGAAGGTCTGCAAAAATTTTTTAGAAATTCCAACATAGGAACGACGCCAATAGGTAGTATTTCATACGAAATCTACCTAAAAGGAAAAATATTTCTTTATAGTAACTTTAAATCTTCACCCCAAATTTTGAAATTTCTAGAGGCTAAGTTAAATGCAGCTAAGTACACAGAAGAAAAAGACTTTTTTCTTATCTAAGAAAATATAATTTGAGCTAGGGGGCTCTGCCCCCTGCAAGCTACGCTCGCCAACCCCCGTTCAGACACTGTAAAATCTAAAAGCACGCTAATCTGATCGGTTTTAAAAAGATTAGAGAAGATTGAATTATACTGAAAAAACCTGTAGCGATCTTCCTGTAAACGGGTTTCCATTCAATTACCTTTGATTGCAAAAATTTAAGGTAGAATCAGCTGCTGTTAAGACATCCAATAGTTGTTTTCGTGTTTGGTTAAAGAAGATCAGTTAAACATTTGAAAAGAAGCTAAAATAAAATGAATTAAGTAAACAGAGTCTTTGTCTCTCGGTATTTTTTAACAGCGTTATAAAACGATTGACATAATACAATTACTAAAATTTGCTGCTTTAACCCCTTCAAGGGCGGTGGTTCATTTTGGACCACTTAATTTTAATTCTTAAATGCCACATTAGCATCAGAATATTGGGATGAAAATTTCCCTTTTATTAAGTAAGTGAACAAAAGCATTTTTGTATTTCGAAATTTTACGAATAGAAGTGCCTTGTCCGTGAAAGGGTTAAACGCATATTAATGTATTTATTATTTTAAAGTTTCCTTTCCCTTTTAATATTCACGTGTAAATACAATTTTCAGGACATAATTTTCAATATTTTCCTGCCGTTAACACGTACTCATTTAGTAATTTTAAAGTTTTTTAACCATTTGGAAAAATGTTTATTGTTCTCGTCAGGGTAGGAAATCAAAAGCATATCTGAACGTTTTCATTGGTTTAATCCGCAATTTATTCGTTATCTGATTGGTATATACAGTAATCTGTATTTCCCTTCGGTTTCAATAACGATGGACAAGAGAGTGTTGCCACTATGACAAAAAAGTAATAAAAACTACAAAAAAAAATAATTAATCAGAAACAAATTGAGATACAGCTTTCAAACAAATTGCATTTAAAAGTACATTTTTTTTTTCTCTATCCGACGGTATAAAAAGTAATATTGTCGGATGTTTAGAAGTTTAAGGATGAAATTTTATTTAAAATTAGTCGTGAGATTTTTTGGAAATCTGATGATAGAAAAGATTTTTCCCGAACAGCCAAGGAAATGCTTGGCTATTACGTGAGTTTCATAGGAAATCTGACGGCTGGCAGACGATTTTTCTTGCTTGCAATTTTTACGTGTAATAACACTATTAATCTTTAATTCATGGCGTACGTAATGTATGACCAGCTCTGCAGAAGTTTAAAAATTTACAGTACCGAAAATTGTAAAACTGAAATTTCTTTTAAAATTTGTTCATGATGAGTCCAGGAATGATATCGTTTAATCCATGGCGTACGTAATGTAGGATCAACTCCGTGCGATTTTTTATGTCTTAAATTTTAGTCTTTGAAAAAATCATTTTCCAAATCGTCGTTGTAATTTGTTAAATTGCTGTTTTTTATTTTTTTTCTGTTTTTAAATAGTCACGTGAAAACAAATTTTTAATCGTTAGGAAATATTATTCTTTGCGCTGTTTTTAAAATTGAAAACAATCTCTATAATAATAGCCTAAGTCATGTGACTATCATCAATAGCTCCAGGCGGATCCCTTCGCTTTTTATATTCCAGGCGGCCATTTTGGTACTTTAATGTTAGCCAGCCACAGGTGTGATAAGTTGCCGAATATTATTCCCTATCCCCATTATTTCGTTTATATTATAATAGTCCAAGTCATGTAACTGCCATAAACAATGGGCTGATTCCTTCGTTTTTCATAAGAAAGGTTTCCATTTTGATTAAAGAATCAAAATTATTTTTTCGAATAAAACTAAATAAAAGTTGCTATGATCACAAAGAATTTCTGGTACTTTTATGTTAACCGGGTGAAAATCTCGCCAATAGCTTTTTTTAACTCGCCAGTTAGCATTTTTTTATTTTTCGAGTGGTAAATTAAAACGGTGCTACTTGGTTATCCCATAGACCAAAAATCTGTCGCCAAACTATAAGATTAAATGCCAATAATGGTTGATCGTAAATGTCACATTCACTTGACTTTAAGGAAGTTACACATGTTCACGCCATCAAGTGATTTTTATTTCGACGTTTTATTTGTATTTTTATTAATGTTATACTAATTTATTTGTTCTTTTGTTATTTCAAATAAAAAATGCGTCAATTTGTACAATTTGGCTATTTATATAATTTGGCGAAATTGGTCGACGGGAGAAGTAATAACATTAAAACGTTGCTTTGTAGTGGAAATTAAATCTCATGATTTGTTGCATTGTCACATACGCACCGGGTTTGGCGTGATTTTTTTAGGTAGCTTTCATTACAAAAAGCTACCTATTGCAGCCGTTCGGAGGAAAGCGATTTCAAAAAATTTTGGTATATTTTCATCGATCATGACCCCCAGACCCCGAAACCACCCTCCGTTCAAAATTGATACATATATATATATATATATATATATCTGATTTTTATCACACTGTTACTCTCGTATTTATGAACCGATTTCGATGAAATTCGGTGTGTACATAGTAAATACCAATGTTTCGACCGAGTTCGTTGGCCAGCTTCATCCGCCGTTTTGTTTCAAAATGGCGGCCATTTAAAAATTTTAAAAAAAATTAAATCTTGAAATGTGGTACCAAAAAATTGGAAATGGAAAAATATTTTTTTCTTATGTATTTGACCTTTATACAAAGATTCCGGGGCAGTTTTTGTTTCGTCTATATCTTAAAAAATGGCTGAGTTATAGCATTTTGAATTTCTAGCGTGGCTGACATTTTGAAACGTCCTGAATTTTGTCACGCGATAAAAGGCGTATTTATGAACGTATTTGGATGTAACTTCGTTTATACATAGTACATACCAATGTCTCGAGCGAGTTCGTTGGCCATCTTGTTTAAAAATGGCGGCCATTTAAATTTTTAAGAAAAATTTTAATTTGAAATGTGTGTACCAAAAAATTGAAAATTGAAAAAATATTTTTTTCTTATGTGTTTGACCTAGATAAAAAGATTCGGGAACAGTTTTTGTTTCGTCTATATCTTAAAAAATGGCTGAGTTATAGCATTTTGAATTTCTAGCGTGGCTGACATTTTGAAACGTCCTGATTTTTGTCACGTGATAACAGGCGTATTTATGAACCGATTTGCATGTACCTTGGTGTATACATAGTACATACAAATATCTCGACCGAGTTCGTTGGCCAGCTTCATTCGCCATCTTGCTTTAAAAGGGTTGCCATTTAAAAAAATTTAAATTTAAAATTTAAAATGAGGTATTAAAAAATTGGAAAATGAAAAAGATTTTTTTCGTATGTGTTTGACCTTAATACAAAGATTCCGGAACTTTTTTTGTTTCGTCTATATCTACAAAAATGGCTGAGTTATAGCATTTTGAATTTCTATTGTGGCTGACATTTTAAAACGACTTGATTTTTGTCACGCGATAACAGGCGTATTTATGAACAGATTTGGATGTAACTTGGTCTGTACATAGTACATGCCAATGTCTCGACCGAGTTCGTTGGCCAGCTTCATTCGCCATCTTGCTTTAAAAGGGTTGCCATTTAAAAAATTTTAAATTTAAAATTTAGAATGAGGTATTAAAAAATTGGAAAATGAAAAAGATTTTTTTTATGTGTTTGGCCTTGATACAAAGATTCCGGGTCAGTTTTTGTTTCTGAAAATTTGTTCTTTTGTTTATATCTTAAAAAATGGTTGAATTATAGCACTTTGAATTTCTAGCATGGCTAATATTTTGAAACGATCTTGTATTTGTCACGCGATAACACACGTATTCGCCTATTCCGATGTAAGAAGGCATGTGGATAGTATACATCAATATCTCGACCAAGTTCGCTGGGCAGATTCATCAGCCATCTTGTTTCAAAATGGCGGCTATTAAATTAAAAAATATATATATTTAAAGTGAGTTCCAAAAAAATTAGAAGTTGAAAAAGGTTTCTTTCTTAAGTATTTGACCTTGATATAAGGATTCAGGAGTATTTTTTTTTTTGTCTTTATCTTAAAAAATGGCTCAGATATAGCAGTTTCAATTTCTAATGTGGGTGACATTTTGAAAAATCTGATTTTTTGCCTGCGACAGCACTCGTATATATCAACCGATTTCCGGTGTGAGTGAGCATGTGCACATCAATTACTAAAGTCTCGACCAAGTTCACTGGTTAGCCTCATCCACCATGTTGTCTTAAAATGGCAGGCACTTTAAGAAATCGCCGAATTTGGCAGCCAAATATAAGTTACTTTAAAGAAAAGCAGCTTGGATAAAGCTGACTAATTTCGCGAAATTCTCATTCATTATATTGATAAAAATTAGTATTGAATCTCCTATATTCGGTTTCCACTAAATTGAGCTTCGTGTGTTTGAATAATATAAGTTGGCTTTTTTAAAATAAGGAATATGAAAGCTACCTCTTACTCCCGGCACTGGCCGAAAGGACTTTTTTACGACAATTTGGCGAAAACCTCGTTTTCAAATACCTGTTACATATGTATTTTTAAATTATTTTCTGTTATTTTTAAAATGAAATAACAATAAATAAAAAAAAATAATTAATAACTAAAGAACAAAACAATTTATAACATTTTTTGTAAATAAAAAGAAAATAAATTCAAATAAACATTTATTAATAAATAAGCAACAATAGCCGGGTTACCATGTCAGGCAAAATAACGCCATTTTGGCGCCAATTAGGTACCCCGTTGCGTATATGACATCTGTGTCTAATATTTTTCTTTTCGTTTCGTTTAAAAAAAAGAATGAAGTAAAAGCCATTTATTTTAAAGGTTTCAATTTTAAATGAAAGTTTTGTATTAAATAAAATGATAATGAAATACAAATTGAATTCTGAATAAAAGTAACATGATACATTTCTTAGCATACATTTAAGGGAGGCCAAACTCGTCGCCAAATTAATTTAAAATAACCTTTTCTAAAATATGAAAAAAAATTATGTGTTATGATTAAAATTTGAGTTGCCATCATTAGAAAAAAAGCATTTAAAATTAGAAAAAAATTAATATTTCGAAAACTAATTCTAATTTTAAAATTCTAATACCAGTTTATAGATCTGTGGATCAATACGGATTTTTGGTGTTAATTTCATCGCAAATTATTCCATATTTTAGGAGAAATCGCCGTGAAACAAAATCAGTTGTTTAATCAGTCGTTTCATAGAATCGTTACATAAATTCGTTTCAATTCGATTCATTAGGATTTTATATATATAGGGTAGATATATGAATAATTTGAAAATATAATAAAATGAACAAGAAGGCGGAAATTGTATGCCAAATGTGGCAAATGATGTACGTTCGTACTATAACTAGTTTTATAAATATTCAGATCTTGGTGCAATAGCTGTTGCACTCTTATGCAAAGATGCATGGATACAAAATTTATTACGATTCTAGATATTAAATTCAATAATACGGAAATCATATGACTCGATCTTAAAAAGGACTTAATCACCATGGCAACCTGGAATCATTACCTATCATGGGATATCACTGAATTAATTACGCATAATAGGATTTAATATAATAATCCCCATGGCAACCTAGAATCATTACGTATCTTGAGATATCATTGAATTAATTATTTATGATAGGATGTATAATGAAAAAAAAACTTTCACTAATATCTTTTTAAGTTTTAATTCGATTTTCATAAAATTTGAAATGACTCGACAAAATTCGACAACAATTGTATATATTAAATTTCAAACCATTTGGTTGGGTATTTTTTGCGCTGTTATATGCGGACAGACAGACGGACGAACCAGGCGACGACTACAGGTATTTATATAATTACGAACACACCTAAAAATATACAATAACCTGTTCCGAGTTGCTAACGTTTCCGAAAACTGTTCTTAATTTTTAAAAACTTCGGAAACTATTATGTTCGAGATTTAAAGATTTATTTTTGAAAACAAGGAGTTGCTGATTTTCGGAAAAATTCTAGGTATAGTGTATGAATCAGTTTTCTCAACCTGGAGTACAGGTTTTTTTAGATGCTATCCCTTTTCAAGTAAACATTTTCATGTTTTGCAAACATGTTTACAGACGATTTACATCATCAAAATTAACATCGAAATTAATATAATTTTGTTGCTGTTGCTTGTATAAATTCAATCACGCAGCTGAAAAAGCTTAATTCCGAACTGCTAGCATCCTAAAAACTGATATTCCAGTTTGAGAAACCTGTTTAACTATGCTATAAAATCCACTCAGAAATGTTTCTGAAAATAAGTGGCAGCAAAAGAAACCTATTTTTTATAAATGATTCTTTATATCTCGAAAATATATTGTTTTCTGAAGTTTCTAATGATGAAGAACGCTTTTCGAGATCATCAGCTCTTAAAGTGTAACTTTAACCCCTTCGGGACGAGCGTCTTTTACAGAATTTTTAATCTTTTATCCCCTGTTTTTTAACACTAGAACCGCCGGAAATTTTACTCAAGTGATATAAAAATATTTTATACCAGAGTTTTTATTTAAAACAATTTAACTTATCTATTTTGCTTATTTCTCTGTGGTACATATTTAACTTATTTTAGAAAGAAATTTCTGGCTCAAATCGAAATATTTTTATTTGGTATCCGTCAAAATCACCGCCATGGCGGTTCTAGTAGTATTAAAAGAGAAAATTTTGCCTCATTGAATCGGGAAAATGCTCGAATTAAATAAGGCAAAATTTACAATAATTATTTACTAGTGAGAATAATGACTGATTCTGAGCACCTTACGCGGTACGAATACCGATCGCTCATCCCCAAGGGGTTAATGAACATTCATTCTCTGTGACCAAAAACTATCAGCAATGAAAAATATCCTTACCGATAAAAAATACCTGTACCGTCATGAGAAAGGAATTCAGGGTGGTCTATAGCTACAAAAAGCTTTATTTACAGCGATACAGCTATATGAAAAATATTCAGAAAGAGTTAGGATAATGAAATAGGTTTTTACAATCTAGAGCAGTGGTTCCCAACGTGGGGCGTAAGCCCCACTGGGGGAAAATTTGACTTTTTAGGGGGGCAGTTCTAAATTTGTGACTCTAGCATTCGTTGTCAGTTTTATTTTTGGAAAAGTAACGCATGCAAAATTTTAAACTAAAATGAAGAAAATAAGAATTTTCTTGAATTTATCCTCTTCAGACCTGAAGGTAAAATAACACTACAAATGCACATTCATTGATTTTGCACAAACAAAAAGACACCCTAAATAACAGAAGAATCCCTTTTTCTGAAATGGGTACTTTAGGGGCTGGTCATTTAGGTTCACAAACAAGGATATAAAATGACTAGCATCCTTGAAATATCAGTTTAATGATCAATAACCTAAATTCACGCAATAAAAAATGTAAGGACTTTAAGCAAGTGAATGATCTGCAAATCCTCAATTTTTTTTTACTGTAAAGCGTTTAAGTTAAATAATTGTGAATTATTTCTACTTCATTGGCCACACTGTCTTGAAGGCATTTTGCAGATTCAGATAAAAATAACATTTATTTATGAGGAAATAAGCATCAATGCTGTCATTGATTGGATTTGTCCCAAACCCAAAAACATTCAGTTACTTAAAAGTAAAGTCAAAATGTAAAAAAAATCGAACAGTTTAGTTTTTATGAGGAAAAGAATAGAGGTGCACATTTGTGTACCTCGGTCCGAAGAGGTTAAAATAACTTCTTAATCAAAATTTAAAAGTAGTGTATAACCAGAATAATTAATGAATAATTTTTTTTTAAGTATTTAACAACTCTCCCCGTCTACTATTTTTTTTTTGTTATAAAACATTTTATAATTTTTAGCAACTTGTTAGATTTATTGAATTAACCTTTTATTCCTATTCACTCTGCTAATAGCTCACACAATGAAACTTTCGCACTTGAGGCATGCGCATAAGAGTTTATCTAAATTTGACTGTCTTGGTCATGTTTAACCGAAAAAATATTTGAAATATCTAAATGAAGTGTTACCAACTTTCTAAAAGTTATACATCTTAAATAGCATTAGAAAAAAATATCAACAAAAAGTTTTCGGTAAAAAAAAAAAGCGCCAAGTTCTCCTTAATGTTTCGGCCAGAAAAAGTAATGATATCTGAAGTTCGCACAAGTTAAAAGCCAAACATCCCAAATCTTTCATTGAAAATGGCTTCCTGCGACTTGGCCGTTAATGCCTTCCATAGCATTTCAAAATTAATGATTGGAAATTACGCATTTATGAATTATTTAAATATTAAAAGTAATATTAGAATGCAAAGAGGCAAATTCACATAAAGACATTATAAGTAAAAGATTCTGATAACTACCATTTAGTTTCAACAAACATTAGTTTTGATTACAGATCATTTAGTCCACTTGTGGTTTAATTGCCAATTTGTACGGTCTAAAGCTAAAGTCATTAACGTAAAACCCAAGAAATAAAGCAAAATTTACTTACTTCAAATCTCACAATATGTTACATTATATTTTATTGTATAATATTGAAATCTTGTGTATTGACGAAAGAGATTTTTTTCGTTTGAACATTTATTATAGTTTGTTTGCATACATTAAGAGGTATTCGATTTATAAACTGTTAAAAGCTTATACTAATTATGTTTTAGCAATTAGGGATATTATCTCCTGAATACAAGTATTTTGTTATTTTTAACTTCTAAGCATTTAAATAGACTGATAGACTTTTTTCAAATGTGTATTTTATTTCTGTACTCTGTGCCACAAAATGCCTAAAATAATCAAAAAATGTAGTTGGAATGTAACTCATTTGTACATATTTTAAAATTTGAAAAACTCTCTCGAAGGCATTAACGGCCAAGTCGCAGGAAGCCATTTTCAATGAAAGATTTGGGATGTTTGGCTTTTAACTTGTGCGAACTTCAGATATCACTACTTTTTCTGGCCGAAACATTAAGGAGAACTTGGCGCTTTTTTTTTTTTTTTTTTTTTACCGAAAACTTTTTGTTGATATCCCTACTTTTTGTATGTTTTTCAAGTTTGTTATTTTAAACTATATTAATATGAAAAAACTTAAATTTCGGTTCTTTTATGTTAGCTGGGAGCAAATCTCTTCATTAGCCTTTTGTCTTTTCGCCAATAGCAGTTTTCATTTTTCACATGTGTAAATTAGAAACAGTGCTTTGATTTTCAAATAAAATATTTTGGTTTATGTTATTATTTCTTATTTATTTATTTATTTATCTCTATGTTAAATATTCTATTAAATAAAATGAGGGAAATGCATCTATTTTAAATGAGATGACTGAAAAGTATATACCTTTAAATGAAATGAATGCAATATGAACAATGGAGTTGAGAACAGTATTTGGCGATTTGCCACTTGCGCCCGGCTAACATAAAAATACCTAAATTTATTTTATTGAGCTTTACAAATTTATAATTTATTTCTTTTTATATTAAAGTACCAGCCGCCTCTAGCAAGCAGTATTTACCGTATTAATTCCATGTTAAACGTTGCATCATGTTACTGTTATTCATAAATTAATTTACTTGCCCATTCTTTCGCCAAATCGGAAGCTTTTGACAGAGAAATCAAGAACTCTTTACGATCATGGAAGCACATCATATATTTTGTGTTGTTATGTATTTCATTCTTTCATGACAAATTAGCTCACTTATGCATGTTTCCTTAGTAGTTACGATTCGTTCTCTAATGCGGAAATTTTTAAACCTATTAAGTAATCTCTTCTAATTGGGCTCACTGCCAATTGTTGTATTTTAACTGATACGACTTGGTACAAGTGAAATGGTTCTTATGAAATCCTTTGACAATATCTGCATTTGCATTAAACCATATTGATGCTAATATCTTTTTGTTTCACGTTAACCTTTTCAATAGACTCGATTACGGATGAATAGAAGGTCTACCGGATCACTGCCATGATCCATTTGAAAATCTATCATTCTTCTCATCTGATCGTGTTGAAGAATTAGTCAATGTGCCATGGTTTTAAGATTTTAGCTAATTTTATTCGAAACCTGAAAACTAAAATGCGAGGAACCGGATTATAGAAGATTCATTCTAACGTACATATCGATTAACAAGTTACATATTATAGAATTATAGTAATCAGAGGGAGAACTGGCAGTTTCAATGCTTTAATAGTTTCCGTAAATTCCCTTTATATAATACAGAAGTTTTAGCGGTTTAAAGGTTAACAACATAGTCACAGTAAGTATAATAACAGTACAATATAATAACAATAGCAGAGGTTTTAGGCTGTGACGAAACTATTAGAACCTTGGAAATATTCGTACGTTATATCATTGAACCATTAGCGTCAAAGCCACTAGCAAATTTTCGCCAAATTTGGTAATATATCATGTCAATTCTCAAATTTGGCGACAAAAAATGTTTTGTTTATTCTGACGTCATAATGATGCATATATATTATGTATCATACACATACCTATAATATGTATGATGCAAATGTTTTACGTATTATATGCATATGTATAATATGTATGATGCATATGCATAAGTTCATTAACATCACTAAAACGCACTTAAAGGAATAGTGTTCCATAAATAGTAGGGATAATTGCCAGATTGACCAGTGTGCTATTGAGATTAGAATTCCGACATTTATAATAGACCGGGAGGCGACTGTACACACCATCACCTCATCGAGTTTACAGCTGAAATTTTAGGATTAGTTAAAACTAGATTAGCATATTTAAATGCAACTGGTCTGTTAAGTCATATCTTGGTAGAAACCACCTGAAGACCTAATTTTAGTGGTTAACTGATAGGTTTACTATTGTATTTTCCTGCATCCAAAAGTTTGGAAACATGGAGGAATGGGTACAGGAAAACACAATGGAAAAACCACCAATTAACCCGTAAAATCGGGTCTGTAGGTGGTTTCCACAAAGATATGACTTGGCAGACCAGTTACATTTCAATACGCTAATCGATATTTAACTAATCCTAAAATTTCAGCCGTCAACTCGATGAGGTGATGATCTGTGCAGAAGCCTCCCGGTCATAAGCATATAAAAATTCATTCAGCTTGAAATCATGTAACACCTTTATAACTCAGGCTAATTTTCTGCAATCGGGTTTTGGCGACCAACATATCTTATCTATAACTATAATCTTTCTTTTACAGATTTAAAATTAACAATAAATTAACAGTAAGTAGGCTAATAATACAATATAATAACACTAGCAGCGGGCTTCGGACGCCGCATCTGTCGCACATCGTTAAAGATAGTTTATTAGTTACACACTTCATTTAATTAAAGGGAGATTTTTAAACTTTCATATGGAATTAGGATATTTTTCCACTATAGGGACCTTGGCATTTTTAAAAAATCTTGGCGCAATTCGGACTTCAGAAACTGAGATATGTTGCCAAATGATATAAACAACTATGAAAACAAACCTGATGAACTCCTATGTTATTTATATATGTCTTTATATACATATAAACATTTTATTTATACATGTATAAAATATTATTTTTTATATACAAATTATTTATGTTGGTATATAAAAATAAATAAACGGGTTCCTTACATTAAATAAATTGTATACATATGGAAAAAATTGCTTGTGTATATGACACAGTAAATTGGTTGCCAGTAAATACGTTATTATTAAATTCCTTTTCTCGTCAAGGCTATTTTCTGTATTTTGCTAAGGCTACTATATCGGAATCGTACCGAATTGCGGTTATATTTTGTTAAATGTTTTATTGTTTTAATATCGTAAATATATCATAACCTATACTAATTAAATTTTTTAGATATATTCATTTTTTCTATTTCACAAACATCTTTGAAAAAGCATACATATAAAATGTTATTCTGCTTGAAATCACGTGACCCTCTTCAAAACTCTGTAATCGAGTTTTGGCGACCAACATTTGCACAATTGAATGCGTAGGAACTGTTTACGGCCAAATGAACATCCCCTGTTTGAAGGGTTTAGAGGCGGAAATTCTGTGTTTTCAGATTTTTCTGGTTAATTGTGCCACGAACCCGACTTATTTGTGAAATTTCATGATTCTACGACTTTTAGAAGTACCTTAGTTATTTGATGATGCGAAGTGAGTCAGTGACAAAAAAGCGCTTTTTCGGAATTTAATATTTCGAAAACTATTAAATATAGAAACATGAAATCGTGGAACCTTATTTCAGTTTGACTATACGAACATGTGTATAAAAGAAAAATTTCTATATCTCTCCCTAAAACGACGTTATGAGGGGTGAAAAGTATGCCGAAATGGTTCAGGAAAAGGTAGCTTACGGCTTGTGCGAACTTGGCGGACGCACTGCCGTGCTCCCAGATGGATAATTAGTAAATAACTATAGCTCCAGTGCAGGCGAATTACACAATAAATAAATATATGACATGTACAGTCGTGGAAAAAAAAAGTAAACGCCCCCTACTAACTCCTCAACAAATTATTGTAGAAGATAGTGACTGGTACCGAACGATTGGAAATAAAGTCCACTTTTAAATGTTGTATAAAAAATTCGCTTAGGGGGCCATCTACATATTAAAACGAACCCGAACTACATTTTTTTCAATGGCAATACCCAATTTTAACAAGATATTTGAAATCTTCGGTTTAAATTATGCCTAGATACCAAATTTCAAGTCATTTGAATGATAAATTTTTGAATTATAAACATTCAAAATTTAGTGCTTCTAATGTTAAATTATCTATACTCCTATTATAAAGAGGGAAAAATTGTTTATTTGTCGGAGGTAAGCTCTGGAACTACCGAACCGATTCCAAAAGTAATGGTATCAAAATGATGGTGTTAGCCCAACTTAGAACATAGGCTATATCTTATGTCGGTGCCACTACCCCAAAGGGGGTGTAGGAGCAAAAAACGTTCTAAAAATGCAATTTTAGCGTTACTGAAGGACATAGAAATATGAAATTTTGAATATTAGTTACTTATAAGATATAAATTATGTCTAAGAACAGTTCTTAAATAATTCGAAATTTAAAAGGGGTGAAAATGCACAAAAAGCGTTCTAAAAAACGTTCTAAATGGTAGTTTCTACACAATCTCAGGAAATACCAAACCGATTTAAAAAATATTGGTGTCAAAATGATGGTGACAACGCTTGCTCCAAGATAGGCTATGCTTTATGTCGGTGCCACTACCCGAAAGGGGGTGTAGGAGCAACAAACGTTCTAAAAATGTGATTTTAGTGCTACTGAAGGGCCTAGAAATATGAAATTTTGAATATTAGTTACGTATAAGATATAAATGATGTCTAAGAACAGTTCTTAAACAATTCGAAATTTAAAAGGGGTGAAAATGCACAAAAAGCGTTCTAAAAAACGTTCTAAATGGTAGTTTCTACACAATCTCAGGAAATACCAAACCGATTTAAAAAATATTGGTGTCAAAATGATGGTGACAACGCTTGCTCCAAGATAGGCTATGCTTTATGTCGGTGCCACTGCCCGAAAGGTGGTGTGGGAGCAAAAAACGTTCTAAAAATGCGATTTTAGCGTTACTGAAGGGCCTAGAAATATGAAATTTTGAATATTAGTTACTTATAAGATATAAATGATGTCTAAGAACAGTTCTTAAACAATTCGAAATTTAAAAGGGGTGAAAATGCACAAAAAGCGTTCTAAAAAACGTTCTAAATGGTAGTTTCTACACAATCTCAGGATACCAAACCGATTTAAAAAATATTGCTGTCAAAATGATGGTGACAACGCTTGCTCCAAGATAGGCTATGCTTTAAGTCGGTGCCACTACCCGAAAGGTGGTGTAGGAGAAAAAAACGTTCTAAAAATGCGATTTATGTGCTACTGAAGGGCCTAGAAATATGAAAGTTGAAATATTAGTTACTTATTAGATATAAAGGAATTCGAAGAACAGTTTTTAAAAAATTCGAAATTTAAAAGGTGTGAAAATGCGCGAAAAGCGTTCTAAAAACGTTCTACATGGTGGTTTCTACACAATCTCAGGAAATACCAAACCGATCTAAAAAAATAATGGCGTCAAAATGATGGTGACAACCCTTGCTCCAACATAGGCTATGTTTTATGCCGGTGCCACTACCCGAAAGGGGGTGCAGAGAAAAACGTTCTAAATTGCGGTTTTTGCGTTACGGAAGGGCCTAGAATCGTGAAATTTGGAATGGTAGTTAGTTATATGAAATAAATGATCTCTAAGGACATTTCCTAAAAAAATCGAAATTTAAAAGGAGGTCAAAATGCGCGAAAAGCGTTGTAAAAAGCGTTCTAAATAGCGATTTCTATGCAATCTCAGGAAGCACTGAACCGATTTCAAATATACCCGTAAGGCATGGTGACGTCACGGCGACGTCGTTGTGAAGTCACACTGTGACTTTGTGACCGTCGATGTGACGTCACGTGACGTCGATGTGACGTCATAGTGACTAGAATGCGAGGTCGTTATGGCCGTTTTAGAGGTCGTTTGTGACGTCACATTGTGACCACTCTGTGAAGTCACGGTGTGACAAATTTGTGAAAAGTGTGTCATTTGTGACTATTTTGGCATTAACTTTGTGACGAACCTGTGACGAAAGTGACAATGCTTTGAAGTCACACTGTGACCAATTTGTGAAATATGTGTCATTTGTGACGAACTTGTCATAAACACTGTGATTTCAAATGAAAATCAAATTTCAAATTAATTGCTTAAAAGACGCAAATAGTGAAAATGATTCCATGCTGGGACTCGAACCCGGGCCATCAGTACAGTGCACTGACATTCTACCGACTAAATCACATGGAACGATACCCAAAATTTCTCACTATTACATGTTGGCAAGGCTACAAACCCAGCACAAGATGGAATATTTAGCGTGAGCCACCAACATGATGCAAACACGAAACTTAATTAAATCCAGCATCGATTGAAATTATATTAATACTTGGAAATTTTTCCAGCGAGAACCATTCGCTTTGCATACAATATTTCAAATGAAAATCAAATTTCAAATTAATTGCTTAAAAGTCAATTTTAATTTGAAATGTTGTATGCAAGGCGAATGTTTCTCCCTGGAAAAATTTCCAATTATTAATATAGTTTCAATCGATGCTGGATTTAATTAAGTTTCGTGTTTACCCCATGTCGGTGGCTCACGATAAATATTCCATCTTGTGCTGCGTTTGTAGCCTTGCCAACATGTAATAGTGAGAAATTTTACAGGCTGGGCGTCGTTCCATGTGGTTTAGTCGGTAGAATGTCAGTGTGCTATACTGATGGCCCGGGTTCGAGTCCCGGCATGGAATCTTTTTCACTCCTTTGCGCCTTTTAAGCAATTAATTTGATATTTGATTTTCATTTGAAATATTGTATATAAGGCGAATGATTCTCTCTGGAAAAATTTCTAAGTATTAATACAGCGATGAATTTTAAAATAAACTTTTGCTGTAAATATAAAATCTTATCTTTTTACCGTACTTTTTAGCAAAATATCGCTATTTTGGAGTCCTATTCTTCTAAAACATTTTAAATTTTTCCACTTAAAAAACAATGCTTATCAACTGCCATATTTTTTTATTAAGTTCTATGCTTGATATTGAGTTCAAGCTTGATATTTAGAATGTGTAAGTTTTTTTAATTTGTTGTTATTTGTCATTGCTTTATTAAATATGAACATGGAGACTAACGGATATTAATACAACTATTATTTATAGAGCGGCATGATAAGCGATATTTATTTAAATTTTTTATTCCCGTGTATATTGTATTTTGTGAATATGAGCTAAATAGATTTGGTATGTTTTATAGGAAAAGACTGATCTAGGAAATAGAAAAAAAAAACGATTAAGAAAAATCATGCGTTAAGCATAGATTATAAAATACTTTCCAACACTTTCTGAATGCTTTAACAAGACATCGTAATTTAGGGAAATGACGTAAATAAGATAACTAAGTAAACATTTCAGAAAACGCATAAAACATTTGAAAAACTGATTTCAACAGTTACCGTCCATAGCCAAATATGTTTTCCAATTCTTTTGAACAGCCCTGTATTTGATCTGTAGGTTGATACACTGAAAAAAAAAATGAAGTACTCAAAAATGAGTAATCCGACGTACTCATATCGAATTGAATATTTTTGGATCAAAAAAGAACCTATGCTTTCTCTATTTTGAAACATCACATGTTATAAAACCCAAACAAACGAATAGTTTTGTACCCTGTAATGGTTCATTTCATTTATAGCGGCATAGCGGCATAAATGATGTTTATTAATGTAAATATTAAATTATGCACAGCATTTTAAAAATAATTTAAAAGTACTTGGCAATAATGCTCTTGTCATAAAAATATTCGATTTGAGTATCTTGCTAAGAATTTTGCTATTTTTCTTAATAAATAATCAATTAAACATTTCTTGTTAAGAACTTTGAACGGGAAATAAATGTCAGTACATTTTTACTTTAAATTTTAGGTTGTTTTTTTTTTTTTGGGGGGGGGGGAGTGCATAACGATTCATATTTCATCACAACCATGGAATAAAAAATGAATACATGTGTTTCTCAACTTTGAGTACATTTGGATCGGAGCTATTTTGAGTATGTGACGCATTTAAAATTGGGTACTTCTTACTCAATTTTGAGTACCCATTTTTTAAGTGTATATATACTATATAATGGGAAAATTTAGTTTAGCAAGAAAACGCCTAACAGGTTGAAATTCTTTTTCAGCAATTTATACTAATGTAAGGAAAGATACTTGAATACTTTTGTACAACCCTGTAGTTTACCTAGAATCTTTATTACACGCTACTATTTAGTTAAAATTTAATTCAAACTAAGACACTCTTAAAACTGCTGAAATCACATTTCCAGAAATTATCATTTATAGACGGCCTTGTATCCATTTCCTTGCGTGACCCTGTGTATCATTTTATCCATATTCTACAAACATTTATTGGTAAATTAAATGCAGTTCAGCGAAAAAAAAAACATAACTCATTTAAAAACCACCTTTAAGCAATTTGCGCCCATACCCAGTAATCCTTACGAATACTTTTGTGTAGCCTTGTATAGGAATTATAGCATTTATATACACGATACTATGCATACATATAGTGAATCATAAAAGCGCATATCATAATTAAAAATACATTTCCAGCAAACATCGCTAATGAACAGTACTTCGGATACAATATAGTATCTGAAATATTTTGGGTGTCCCTGTAAATGCTATATACGTATTATTCGTATTATAAATGAAATAATTTATAGTATGTAAACCTAAGCGACATACATCAATTTCATTATATATGAAATAGATTAACATAATTAAAGTATGCTGCAAACAATTCCCTCCACCCCTATATCATTATGTATTTGAATTCCTTTTTTAGCCCTGTAAATGAACAATAGCTATTCTGTGCATCGCATAGTCAACAGAATGCATATTTTAGTGCCCTTCATAAATGCATATAAATTTTATTATGTTTGAAAGCGTGCGTAAAATCATTAAAAATCATTTGAAACGATTTTTTTCCATAGGCCGTAATGTAACGGAAAACTTTTGGCTGGCCCTGTAAATGAACAAAGCATGCTACAAACTTCATTACAAATAGGTACCGTGCTATAGTAAACGTCAATAACATCCAAAAATTTCAGGGCAATCCGAGTATATTTTCGGGAGTTAGAGTGCGGACAGACTGCTAGACGCAGAGACAAACCTAAGTCATAAGCACTTTTCAACTTATGTCCTTATGTATCCTGTATTATATGAACTTTTAAAAAATATATACTAAAGCAGTTTAATCTATAACTTCCTATCAGGCATGAAAAACACTTTATTTCAATGCTTAAATATCATATTTTACTTTTTAGTGCCAATAATTACGTGTATCATAAACGTAGAAAATGAATTTACAATAGAAGAAAATTTAATAACCGATTCAGAATGTCTATAATTAAATGTTTGATTAAAATCACAAGCACAAAAATTCTTACATACAATTTAAAAAAATAAATATACCAATTTGAAAAACACTAAAAATAATAATTAGTATTTATAATTGTACTATTAAACAACAGCAAAATACAATAAATAAATTAAATGCACTATTAGATTTAACAATATCTCAAAAATATTTCCGTATGGTATAAGGAATTACTATTATTTCATAATTTTGGCAAATGTTAAATCTGAAAACATTGGTTTGAAGATTTAGGATTTAAAAAGATAATTTAAAATATTATTAGCACTAAAAGAAAATTCTTTCAAATGTTTCACTACTGTAATATGTAAAAATATATTTTCCCAGTATAATGTTAATTTCTAATCTGAAACAGTTTCGTAATCTCATGATAATCGAACATCATATTTAACCCCAAAATAATAATAACTATAAGTGTTAGTAATCAAAAAATAGTAAGAAGCCGATAAAATAATTCCAAATCATTGTCGTTCCATACATTTTCAATCTCAAGTAAGAGTAAATTAATGTTTATATTAATTCCAGTATGAACTTAAGCCTGAATCAGTCTCTGCGCAGATTTTTTTTTTTTTCAAGCGATGGCAGATTAAGATATTTTTCTTTACAGTTATCGAATTGAAAAATATCGCTTCTGACATAAAGATCAGTCTCTTACAAATATAACATAAAACTATTTAACTCATAATATACAAATCAGGAACAAAATATTTAAATTAAATAACACTTACATATACGTTCCATTAATATCCGTGTATCCTAAAATGGTCATTTCCTTATCTTAAAGTGTTGTAGACTTGGTGATGTTCTAAAAACAGTGAACAATTTCCCGCGTCTTCTCATATTTATTTTTCTGTGGGCAGACGATTTTCAAGCAGGTGTTCTGTTACAGATTATTTGTTTTTGTATACAAGAAATATTGAACTTGAATGCGCAGTAATTTTCTGAAAGTATCGTTAATTAAAATTTTGTATTTGAAGACATGTCCTATATATTTAACCTTTTCTTTTTATCCGTACCAAATAATTCAAGTTAAATGTATTGTAAAGTTCCTTTTTTCTAAATAATCATAATAATAATATTCTTAATTAGAGTTTATTAGATAAAACATTCTTTAAATTTTTAAAAGGTGTAAAAATAAATTTAATGGTATTAACGACCCCCCCCCCCTTTTTCTTCTTCTTTTTTTTAAAGTAAAGTTTGTTTTGCACAAATTTTGTATAGTTCTTTTATTTTCGGAAAATGCTAATTTTATTTAAAAAGTCTGAAAGAAGTAGAATTTATGACTTGAATACAAATTATAAAAATATTCTAAAGCAAGAAATGCATAGATGACTAAACTCTGAAGACTCTTTCTACGTGCTCATTAAAAGGTGCAGATTTAACTGTAATAGAAAATTTTTAGTTTGAAACCACAGAAGTGTTTCGAATAATCCTGGTCGGTAAAAAAAGAAAGAAAGAAAGAAATTTCCTCCCAGCAAACTAAATATGTAAAGTGTATAAATTTAATAATCCTAATTCTAAATATATTATCCAAATGCTAGATAAAATTGAAATCATGAAAAAGTATACATTCACTGTCTTAGATATCAAATGGATAAAATATAGCCTGAAAATTTAGTTTATTAATGCTTGTATCGTGCACTTTATTTATTATGCCCCCCCCCCCCCCCTCTCCCCTTTAGTGACAGAATTTACCATTTGCTATCCACTAATATATTTTCATTCCTTATGCCGCTATAACTCGTGACTGCTTAAAATATTTCTCTTCATTTTCAAAGATTTTTGAAGTTCATATTTTTGTCACACTGTGACTTACAATATAGTGGTTTTTTTTGTCACATATGTGACGTGACGTACGTTACATAGCAGTGACATAACAGTGACGTCACATTTTTTCTTAATTGCCAGAAAAATATAATTTTACAGTAAATAACATGTTTTAAAGAATTTCCGTAATTTTTTAAAGTTTTCTAAGAAGTTCACATCTCAGTCACAATGTGACATCACTGAGTGGTGGCATTTTGGTCACAGATGTGACGTGACCACAGTGACTTACAGTGACGTCACAATGACGTCACTGTGACCATGCATGCTATGAGGGTAATAGTGTAAAAATGATGGTGACAGATTTTGCTCCAAGATAGGCTATATTTTATATCTGTTTCCACTACCCCAGAGGAGATGCAGGAGCAAAATGCGCGAAAAGCGTTCTGAAAACGTTCTAAATGCTGAGTTGTCAGCAATATCTCAGGAAAAATCAAACTGATTTCAAACTTAACGGTAGGAAATTGATGCTGATAGCCTCTGCTCTAACATATATGCTATTTTATGTCGGTATCACTATCACCTAGACGTTTTAGGAGCAAAAAAGTGTTCTAAATTTCGATTTTTGTGATCGGTAGGTACTAGCCACTTAAAATTAGGCAAGGTACATATTTATTAGATATAAATGACCTTTAAGAACAGTTTCGAAAAAATTGAAAATTTTAAAAAGGGTGAAATGCGCGAAAAGCGTTCTAAAAACGTTCAAAATTGCGATTTCTACTCAATCTCAGGAAATACCAAAATTATTTCAAAAGTAATGGTTGCAAATTAATGGTGACAGTCCCTGCTATAACATCGGTTATATTTTATGTTGCTGTCACTACCATCTGAGGGTTGCAAAAGCAAAACATGTTCTAATTTGCGTTTTTTGCACAACTGAGGGGTCTAACACTTTGAAGTATGGCATGGTATTTACTTACAACTGCTTTCTAAGAACAGTCGAAAGAAAATTCCAAATTTAAAAAGATGAAGAGAGCGAAAAGCGTTATAAATTAGAATTTTTAAGCAAAATTATAAAATACCAAACCTATTAAAAAAATAATGATGACAAATCGTTGGTGATAGAACCTGCTCAAACATAAGCTATATATTATGCCCAAACACAATATGCTTTATATGCTCAAACATAACCTATATTTGTTTGTGACACTACCACTAGAGGGTTTCTGGAACTAAAAACTTTCTAAATTGCGATTTCTGTGGTACTGAAAAGTCTAGAAACTTTAAATATGGCATGGTAGTTACTTATAAAATATAAATACCCTCGAGGACTGTCGAAAATAAATTCGAATTAAAAAGGGATGAAGCGAAGGGGAGGTGCGAAAAACATTCTAAAAAAGTCCTAAATTACGATTTCTATGCAATTTCAGGGAATATAAACCGATTATAAAAGTAATACTTGCGAATCAATGGTAACAGTTTCTGATCCTACACAGGCTATATTTCATGCCGATGATTCTACCACCTGGGGTTCACCGGAACAACAAACGTTCTAAAAAAGGCCTTATAAGTTTTCTAAAATACGTTTCTGTGGAATATTAGGAAATAACAAACCGATTTCGAAATTAATGTTGACAAATTAATGATGACAATTCCTATTTCTACATAGCCCTTTATGTTGAGAGAATTGGTAGGACTTGGAATTTGACATGATGGTTAATTTTAAGATGTAAGAAGATGGTTTCTAAAAAATTCAAAACTTCAGATGAATACTGAAATCAGCGTATTAATTGAGTATAAAAGTTTTAAAATATTTTCTAAATTATCATTTATGTAGTTTTATTTCGTTTTATTATCTTAAGTCTGATTTCTGCCTAATGCAGTGTAATAATGATGTTTAATCAAACTGTGTTTTAAATAGTAATTTTCGAATTATTCCTAAAAGTAATAAGTACCTTTTAATAAAAAAAAAACCTTTTAATAAAATAAAATACTACCTTTTAATAAAATAAAAATTTAGTTAGTACCTTTTAATAAAAATTAGACATATAAATATCACTTGGCATATTTCAAATATTACGCGAGCAAAGCCGCGGTGTTTGCTAGTCTATACTCCTATTATAAAGAGGAAAAAAATGTTTATTTGTAGGAGGTAAGCTCAGGAACTACCGAACCGATTCCGAAAGTAATGGTATCAAAATGATGGTGTTAGTCCAACTTAGAACATAGGCTATATCTTATGTCGGTGCCACTAACTCAAAGGGGGAGCGGGAGCAAAAAACGTTCTAATAATGCAATTTTTGCGTTACTGAAAGGCCTAGAAATATGAAATTTGGAATATTAGTTACTTATAAGATATAAATTATGTCTAAGAACAGTTCTTAAACAATTCGAAATTTAAAAGGGGTGAAAATGCACAAAAAGCGTTCTAAGAAACGTTCTAAATGGTAGTTTCTACATAATCTCAGGAAATACCAAACCGATTTAAAAAATATTGGTGTCAAAATGATGGTGTTAGTCCAACTTAGAACATAGGTTATATTTTATGTCGGTGCCATTAACCCAAAGGGTGTGCAGGAGCAAAAAACGTTCTAAAAATGCGATTTTTGCGTCACTGAAGGGCCTAGAAATATGAAATTTGGAATATTAGTTACTTTTAAGATATACATGATGTCTCAGAACAGTTCTTAAACAATTCGAAATTTAAAAGGGGTGAAAATGCACAAAAAGCGTTCTAAAAAACGTTCTAAATGGTAGTTTCTACATAATCTCAGGAAATACCAAACCGATTAAAAAAGTAATGGTATCAAAATGATGGTGTTAGTCCAACTTAGAACATAGGCTATATTTTATGTCGGTGCCACTACCCCAAAGGGGGTGCAGGAGCAAAAAACGTTCTAAAAATGCGATTTTTGCGTCGCTGAAGGGCCTAGAAATATGAAATTTGGAATATTAGTTACTTATAATATATAAATGATGTCTAAGAACAGTTCTTAAACAATTCGGAATTTAAAAGGGGTAAAAATGCACAAAAAGCGTTCTAAAAAACGTTCTAAATGGTAGTTTCTACGTAATCTCAGGAAATACCAAACCGATATAAAAAATATTGGTGTCAAAATATTAGTGACAACGTTTGCTCCAAAATAGGCTATGTTTTATGTCGGTGCCACTACCCCAAAGGGGGGTGTAGGAGCAAAAAACGTTCTAAGAATGCGATTTATGTGTTACTGAAGGGCCTAGAAATATGAAATTTGAAGTATCAGCTACTTATTAGATATAAAGGATTTCTAAGAACAGTTCTTAAACAATTCGAAATTTAAAAGGGGTGAAAATGCGCGAAAAGCGTTCTAAAAAACGTTCTAAATGGTGATTTCTACACAATCTCAGGAAATACCAAACCGATTAAAAAATAATTGTGTCAAAATGATGGTGAAAACCCTTGCTCCAACATAGGCTATGTTTTATGTCGGTGCCACTACCCCAAAGGGGGTGCAGGAGAAAAACGTTCTAAATTGCGGTTTTTGCGTGACGGAAAGGCCTTGAATCGTGAAATTTAGAATGGTAGTTAGTTATAAGATATCAATTATCTCTAAGGACATTTCCTAAAAAAGTCGAAATTTAAAAGGGGGATCAAAATGCGCAAAAAGCGTTGTAAAAAACGTTCTAAATTGCGATTTCTAGCAATCTCAGAAAATACTGAACCGATTTCAAATATAATGGTGTAAAATGATGGGGACAGATCTTGCTCCAAAATAGGCTATGATGCAGGAGCAAAATGAGCGCAATGCGTTCTAAAAACGTTCTAAATGCAGATTTGTCACCAATATCTCAAGAAGAATCAAACTGATTTCAAAAGTAATGGTAAGAATTTGATGCTGACAGCCTCTGCTCTAACATAGATGCTATTTTAAGTCGGTATCACTATCACCTAGACGTTGCAGGAGCAAAAAAGCGTTCCAAATTTCGATTTTTGTGATCGGTAGGAGCTAGCAACTTAAAATTAGGCAAGGTACATATTTATTACTTATAAAGGATCTTTAAGAAGAGTTTCGAAAAAATTGGAAATTTAAAAAGGGGTGAAAATGCGCGAAAAGCATTCTAAAAACTTTCTAAATTGCGATTTCTACTCAATCTCAGGAAATTCCAAAGCTATTTCAAAAGTAATGGTTGGAAATCAATGGTGACAGTCCCTGCTATAACGTAGGTTATATTTTATGTTGCTGTCACTACCATCTGAGGGTTGCAAAAGCAAAACATGTACTAATTTGCGTTTTTTGCATAACTGAAGTGAACTTTGAAGTATGGCATGGTATTTACTTACAAGATGCAACTGTTTTCTAAGAACTGTCGAAAGAAAATTTCAAATTTAAAAAGATGAAGTGAGCGAAAAGCGTTATAAATTAAAATTCTTATGTAATCTTATCAAATACCAAACCGATTAAAAAAATAATGATGACAAATTTTTGGTGATAGAACCTGCTCAAACATAAGATATATTTTATGTCTGTGCCACTACCACCAGAGGGTTGCAGTAGCTAAAAACTGTCTGAATTGCGATTTCTGTGATATTGAAAAGGCTAGAAACTTTAAATAGGGCATGGTAGTTACTTATAAAATATAAATGCCCTCGAAGGACTGTCGAAAATAAATTCGAATTATAAAGGAGTGAAGTGAAGGGGAAGTGCGAAAAGCATTCTAAAAAAGTCCTAAATTACGATTTCTACGCAATTTCAGGGAATATAAACCAAATATAAAAGTAATAGTTGCGAATCAATGGTAACAGTCTCTGATCCTACACAGGCTATATTTTATACCGATGATTCTACCACCTGGGGTTTACAGGAACAACAAACGCTCTAAAAAAGGCCTTTAAAAGCTTTCTAAATTACGTTTCTGTGGAATAATAGGAAATAACAAACCAATTTCAAAATTAATGTTGGCAAATTAATGGTGACAGTTCCTATTTCAACATAGCCCTTTATGTTGAGAGAGGTGGTAGGACTTGGAATTTGACATGATGGTTGATTTTAAGATGTAAGAAGACGGTTTCTAAAAAATTCAAAACTTCAAATGAATACTGAAATGAGCATATTAATTGAGCATAAAAGTTTCAAAATATTTTCTAAATTGTTATTTATTTAGTTTTATTTCGTTTTATTAATTTAAGTCTCATTTCTGCCTTATGCAGTGTATCAATGATGTTTAATCAAACTGTGTTTTAAATAGTAATTTTTTTAATTATTCTCAAAAGTAATAAGTACCTTTCAATAAAATAAAATATTACCTTTTAATAAAATAAAAATTTAGTTAGTACCTTTTAATAAAAATTAGACATATAAATATAACTTGGCATATTTCAAATATTACGCGAGCAAAGCCGCGGGGTTTGCTAGTATTTCTATATTTTTATTAATATCTCCTGAAATTATACTCCTAATGTGCTAGTTTTTTCTATAGATATAATACTAAAATACCCAAACATAAATACGTTGAATTTGCAATTTTTATAATTTTATGATATGAATTAGGAATTATGAAATTAATATTTGAAAAAATTGTGAATTGTAACACATAATTTTTTTGATGGATTTCGATTTATTAAGTCCTGCTTTACGGAAATCCAAAATTTCACATTTTTCTCCCAAGTAGTTTTCAAATGATGCTTAAAAGACGGCAAAATGATGTTAAAGGGGCCGTCTATGATGAAAGCCACTAAATATTTTGAAATTTTTCTGCTATCCTGTAATCTAGCAGTGTTCAATGACTGCTTGAGTGATGCTTAAGATGCCTTGATCAAGATGGGGGCTCTCTCGGTCAACGATCGAGTACCGAACTTCAATTTGGATACAGCCTCTAAAATAAGCTCGTTTTGAAATAATTAATTTCTCGGAAATTTATTGTACGAATTGCGTAAAAATTTGTTTTTAGGCTAATTGAAGGGACCAGAGTTCATTTATGCTGTCAGAATTGTGTACTACTATTGGAAAAAACAGAGTTATGGTCCGTTTTAATATGTTGATGGCCCCCTAATCAAATTTTATGTACATCATTTAAAAGTAGACTTTATTACCAATCGTGTGGTACTAGTAATTTTCTTCTACGATAATTTTTTGCAGAGTTAGTAAGGGGTGTTTACTTTTTTTTTCCACGACTGTACATTTTACATCTAAAATAGGAGTATACATGACAGTAGTATTGCCAGAGAGAGAGATGGGCTACTTTTTTAAAACCCAGATTCTTGATTGGACCGCTTTTCTGAAATCGCAAAATGTGCCTTATTTAATGCCATATTAATTAAGGCAAAAACAACATGAATTTACCGTTTCAAAAAAGTGGTGCCAGTCAAGAAATCTGAATTTAAAAATAGTAGCCCGCTGGCAACACTGCATGACAGTCGATGAATGATAATGGGAAAGGAAAAATAAAGAAATGTGTTTTAATGGGTAATAATGGCTACTTGAATTTGATAAAGATGAGAATATTGAAATGTTTCTTGGCTATTGTGTTATCCTTAAAGAAAATTCAATATCTAAAGCTCTTTCCCCGACTGTTCATGTTACTAAAATGAATTATAAAATGTACCAATGTTATCAATTTTAATGCTAAATATGAGAATCTCTTCGAGTACTTTGTGAAGATAACAATGCAGACCACAGACTTATGCTTAAGACTGAAGTAAGTTAGAAAGGAAAGACAAAACTCATATGGACGTAAAAGCGAAGATGTATAGCCTCATTGCATTTATTGAATTGTGGTAAAAACAAATTTGTGACAGAATATTTACTTATTTGATAAGTTGAAAAACGTGAAATGAATAGTTTTAGTTAAGACTCTGTTAGCCTTCCTCCTTGTGAATAGAATTCACTATTTAAATAATAAGATATTTCTGAATATATGTTACAGAGTAAGGGGAAGCGGGCATTGTGATTTTGCAGATGATTCCGTGGGGCGTGGCCATTAAAAGTTTGGGAACTACTGATTTAGAGCTTAACTAAGCTCTGTCCGCAGTATCGTTAGTACCGCGCGTCGTTCTCTAGTCACAGTACATCGTACTCTATTTTCACTGTTCGGAGAGAGTTCGTCTCCGCTTCCTATCCTTAGCTACCTGGACAGACCTACGCAGGGAGTGTAGAAATAAGGTCTTCACGTAGGCGAGTCCCAGCCAAGAATCCCTAAACGGCTTCAGTTGCATCTGTGTATATGTAAGACAGAATTACTGCGCCTAGAATAAATAATGTAGAAATCTGCTATGCAAATGGTACTAAAAATTTGTATCCCTTAAATGTACAACGATTCTGAAATCCAAAGAGCAGATTAGGGGCTGTGCATATATAACGTTATCACTTTTTTGGCAATTTTGGACCCCCTCCCCCCCTTACGATATCATACGTTATCATCCCTCGAACCCCCCCCCCCCCGTAATGATATCGTTATCAATGTCTAAAAATTATTTTCATTTGTGAATTTTTTTTCTTTTGCTTGGTGTGATATACAAATATGGTTACATTTATTTTTTGCATACTTCATTGATTCAAATGAAGAGAACTCAATAAAATATCACTTTATATATGAAATAACTTTTTTTTATCAAATAACACTTAAAAGAAATGGTTACTATTTAAAAGTATTTTATAATAGCTTTTTGTTACATAATACATTCAACAGTAATAATGTTTTCTTGCACTTGCCCCCGCACAGGGGGGGAAGGGGTTAGACAGAGCGTCTTATCACCAAAACAGGTGGACAACATTCTTTCTCCTTTATTTACTAGTAAACACAGATATCATTTGAAACATACTTCGCATATGGTTTCTCGAACAGCGAATTATATATGCATACACATAAGACAGAAGAAATAGGAAATTTGGAATTAAATAATTTTATAATCATTTAATGATTTTAATAATAACTTTGTACTTTCATAAAAATGGATAACAGACTAAAAAAAGATAACATTCTATTTTGATGTAAAGGCCAAGTTATAAGTAAAAAAAGTAAATTTTGGTTGAATCAAAAATGATAACGATAACAAAAGACGAATTCCCCCTCCCCATAGGGATATCTAACTATATCATTTGCAAGACCCCCTTCCTCCCCCTAAAATGATAACGTTATATATGCACAGCCCCTTACAGCGATACCTGCGGTATATTTTCAAATTTAATTTAAGCAACGTATTATTACAGCTTCCAGACCAAATCGTCTTGGCGTTTTAGAAAATATCCCGCAGATGTCGCTGTGAACGACTCTTTGGATTTCAGCATCGTTTGGCATTTAAGGGATCCAATAATTTAGCACTTTTTTAAGTGTTACTGGGATAGCTGATTTCCACACTATATATTCTAGACGCTGTAATTGAGTACTTTGATAACAGCAGCACTTGAAGATGCTTGAAGAAGTATTTCAAGTATTGTTGGAATTATTATAATTGAAATGTCTAAGAAACTGCCAAAGCTAAGATCTTGGCCTAAAATATTATTTTCATTTGGAATATTAATTTCAGTTGGAGAGATCTGAAGCGGAATTTATTGCAACTTTAATTGGGTTGTTAAAGATAGGGTTGTTAAAATGTATCGGTCTTGTATAAGAGGGGGGTATTTAGATACCACATCTGCATCTATTGACAGAGTGCTATTGATTAGAACCGGGATTTTACAGCAACTTTTTAAACCTTTCTAACATGGTTGAAAAGCTTTTATGAATTCGGTTTGTCTGTCCGTGCTCTACCTGGCGTAAATATAGTCGGACTGCCACGAAATTGATATATGTTATTGTTATTTACTACGGTAGTTTGGGTAGTTATGGTAGTTATGGGTGTTTACTATTAACCCCTTGAGGGGCGGTGGGATAAAATATATCCCACCTAATTTAAACAAGATTCTCACCAGAAAATTTTAACTAAATTTTATATTTTTAACTTTAGGGGAAAATCGCTGAAAAATTGCTTTTCCTTATTTAAAAATAAAATTTTTCGATTATTCCGGTGAGAATTCAATATTTAGAGGCATTTTTGCTTGCCCCTCAAGGGGTTAAGTGTGTAGCATTTACGGTTCATCTACAGGGAAACTCAATTATTCCTCAATAAGAATTCCGTTACATTGCGGTCTATGAGGGAAAAATCATTTACAGTGTATTTCAATGATATTACACTATTTTAAACATATTGAAATTGATATATATCACCGAGGTGTACTACAAGATTCCTATTATAGAAATGGTGGGCATAGAATTTATCGTGCACCTACAGGGACACACAAAAGAATTTGGCTACAGAAGAAAATGAGCAATAATTGAACTATTGAAACCTACGAACAATAACTGTTGGAAGTGCGTTTTCAGTTGTTGTATGCATTTTTAAATTTAATGTTATTTAAATATTACTTGGTGTTCGTGAATTCTATAGATCATATACAAGGCCGTACAAAATTTCTCAACAAAATCTGTTTATTGGCGGAAATTCCTGAATGATAATTTTAAACTCTGATATTCGTTTAATTGAACTAAATTATAGCTACTATGTAGTATACATACATATCCATAGATCATAAACGGGACTGCACAAAAAATCGTATATTTTCTCGACTATTCATGGTAATAGCATAAATTTCGTTTTGAGATACGTTATGGTTATAATGCATTTTCCAAATTCTTCATTTAGACAGCATCTTTCCCCTTTGTAAACTGTGAGGGGAAAGTGTTATAGTATTTAGTGTAGGGAAAGTGTTATAGTTTGTTATAGTATTTAGAATGTGTTGGAAAGTGTTTCATAATCTATGCTGTACACATGATTTTTTGTTCTTGTTTTGTTATTTAGTGTGTTCAATACAATATTTATATTAAAACAATTTATTTTTATTGCAGAACCTTCATGATTACGTATAACTGGTGAAAAGCTTGATTTAAAAAAAAAAAAAATTTAACATAAATTTATACTGTAGGAACTAAATCTGTTATTTTAATGCATTAAAGCAACATTAGTTTAACATTATGAATAACAAGTCCTTATATTAAAAGAACAAAAACATTCTTTAATGAAAGCAGTTGTTTTCATGTGGAAAAAATTCTCATAACATAGGAATTTTTGAAAAGTGAGAATTGTTTCAAGATCGAACTATAGATGCCCATGCTCACACAAATACTACATTTGTCATATATGAAAATTAAGATGAAACCTTTTCTGAAACTGCTGATTGAAAGGGTAGTTTTGTTATAGTATTGAGAATGTGTTGGAAAGTGCTTCATAATCTATGCTGTACGCAAGGTTTTTCGTTCATGTTTGTATATAATCCAATGAACAGCTGTAATCATGAAGGAGAAATAAGTTTTATGGTGGTCGCTTCTTGTTTGTTTGCTGAGACGTGAAGTAACAAATAAATTTTGCGCGTTCAGCAAAAATTGTTTCATAAGAAGATTTTTTTCCATTCGAATTGTTTCATTTATTGGATTTTACTTTATATTGGAAGTTTAATAAAGCAGTCTGTCATATATTCTGTTATTTTCTTATCGTTTCAACGTACCGAATGCCATGTTGTTCATGGGATGGTAGATTTTAAAATTTAGAAATATTTAAAAAAATTAATTAAAATAAAAGCCAAAAAATTCTTTGATTATTTTTTTCCTTGGACATATTATCCTGATTCACCTTAAATCATACTGATAAGTGCATTAAATACGAATCATGTTTTTAATTAGTTTATTTAGTTTTAAAATCTCACCTGAAACAAGGTGTGCGTAAAAGTGCTTATTTTGAGTACCGCTGTTTCAGAATGGTAATCTTGTACTTATTTAATCGCAGCATTGTCTGATTGAATAAGAGGAGGTTCAGGATAATTTTTTTGACAAATTATTCTGATTAACCTTAAATCATACTCATAAGGGATTTAAATACGATCATGTTTTTAATTGGATTTACGTAGTTTTAAAATCTGATCTAAAACAGAGTGTGTGATGATATGCTTATTTTGAGCACCACAGTTTCGGAATAGTAATATTCTCTTTATTTAATCGCAGAATTATCTCATTAAATAAGATAACGTCCAGGCTAATTTTTTTGACAAATTATTCTGATTCACCTTAAATCATACTCATAATGGGATTTAAATACGATCATGTTTTTAATTAGATTTACGTAGTTTTAAAATCTGATCTAAAACAGAGTGTGTGAAGATATGCTTATTTTGAGCACCACAGTTTCGGAATAGTAATATTCTCCTTATTTAATCGCAGCATTATCTCATTAAATAAGATAACGCCCAGGATAATTTTTTGACAAATTGTCCTGATTCACTTCAAATCATTTTGAGAAACGAATTAAATACTATCAAGTTTTTTAAGTTTTAAAATCTCACCTGTAGCATTCTGTTGCTCATTTTGAGTACCTCTATTTCGTAATAGTAATCACCTCTCTAATCACAGAATTATCTGATTAAATAAGATGAAAATTATTATCCGGAAATACTGTCACCGAAAAATAACCATCTCTGCGCACTTTATGTTACTAATAATTTAAATATCCCATGTAAATTATTTTTTTCATTAATTTCTTTCGTGTTTCACAAGTACGTCAACGGAGTATTTTTAAAATCAAATAAATGGTTTGGGTATTCAGAAAGGAGTATCAAGTATAATTATCAAAGAATAATTATCAAACGCAATATTAAGAGGAAAAATCAAAAAACCTTGCCCAATTTGTACAAAATATTTTAAATGTTGAAGTAATTATTGATTTATGTTAAAACTAGTACACAAATATGTGTACTTTTAGGAGCTGAAATTACATTAAAGCAATTATTAATTTTTAATTATTTTGAAATATCATGCAACATTTTTGAAATGAATTTCTTATGCATTCTTCTCTTTAATAAAACTTTTTTTTTTCACCCAGCTGATTTTTATACATTATTTCACAAATGCTACATGCATGCTGTTTCATGTCAGGCATAATTTATAGAATTTTTAAATGAAAAAAAGGGAGGCTTACAACGTATATGATTAACTTAAAGAATTTATAACGTAATTTATTTTTATAAAATGAATAACTCTGGCAATAATAATCAGTGGAAAGTTCTTCAATTTTTACTTTTGCTTTCTACCTTGAAAAAAGTAAATAACATATCCCACCTCAGCTCTTTATTTAATAAACATTCATTAGCTACGGCCAACAACCTCCAGTAATGAAAATAACTTTCATTTCAAACAATCTAAAGAAATACATTTCTTTGGAATATAATCCAATAAACAGTTGTAAATAACAGTAACGTGAATGAGAAATTAGTTTTGTAGTCATAAATTCTTATTTATTTCATAATTCCTGAAAGAGTAATTAATTAATTAATTCGAAAGCTTTCGGAAATGAACGTAACTAACCTATATTATAAATATTATATTATATATAAAGCAGGAATAGTTATTGAAAAAATTGTTTTTCCTTTTTAAAAAAAGTCCGCAAATTAAACAGCTTAGTACAAAAAAGTTTATTGTTAAGTTTTTTTTTCAGAAATATATATATATATATATATATATATACTAGGGGGCTCGCCAACCCCCGTTCAGACACTGTAGAATATAAAAGCACGCTAATCTGATCGGTTTTAAAAAGATTAGAGAAGATTGAATTATACTGAAAAAACATGTAGCGATCTCCCTGTAAACGGGTTTCCATTCAATTCCCTTTGATTGCAAAAAATTTAAGGTAGAATCAGTTGCTGTTAAGACATCCAATGGTTGTTTTCGTGTTTGGTTAAAGAAGATCAGTTAAACATTTGAAAAGAAGCTAAAATAAAATGAATTAAGTAAACAGAGTCTTTGTCTCTCGGTATTTTTTAACAGCGTTATAAAACGATGGACATAATACAATTACTAAAATTTGCTGCATTAGCCCCTTCAAGGGCGGTGGTTCATTTTTGGGCCACTTAACTTTAATTCTTAAATGCCACATTAGCATCAGAATATTGGGATGGAAATTTCCCTTTTATTAAGTAAGCGAACAAAAGCATTTTTGTATTTCGAAATTTGTTTGTAAATTCTGTTGCCATTCACTGATTTCAAGATTTTACGAATTGTCCGTGAAAGGGTTAAACGCATATTAATGTATTTATTATTTTAAAGTTTCCTTTCCCTTTTAATATTCACGTGTAAATACAATTTTCAGGGCATAATTTTCAATATTTTCCTGCCTTTAACACGTACTCATTTAATCGTAATTTTAAAGTTTTTTTTCTGTTTTTAAAAATCACGTGAAAATAAATTTTTAATCGTTAGAAAATATTATTCTTTGCACTGTTTTTAAAATTGAAAACAATCTCTATAATAATAGCCTAAGTCATGTGACTATCATCAACAGCTCTAGGCGGATCCCTTCGCTTTTTATATTCCAGGCGGCCATTTTGGTACTTTAATGTTAGACAGCCACAGGTGTGATAAGTCGCCGAATATTATTCAATCCCCATTATTTCGTTTATATTATAATAGTCCAAGTCATGTAACTGCCATAAACAACGGACTGATTCCTTCGCTTTTCATAAGAAAGGTTTCCATTTTGATTAAAGAATCAAAATTATTTTTTCGAATAAAACTACTTAAAAGTTGCCATGATCACAAAGAATTCCTGGTACTTTTATGTTATCCGGGTGAAAATCTCGCCAATAGCTTTTTTTTAACTCGCCAATTAGCATTTTTTTATTTTTCGAGTGGTAAATTAAAACGGCGCTACTTGGTTATCCCATCGACGAAAATTTGTCGCTAAACTATAAGATTAAATGCCAATAATGGTTGATCGTAAATGTCACATTCACTTGACTTTAAGGAAGTCACACATGTTCACGCCATCAAATGATTTTTATTTCGACGTTTTATTTGTATTTTTATTAATGTTATACTAATTTATTTGTTCATTTGTTATTTAAAATAAAAAAGTATGTCAATTTGTATAATTTGGCTATTTATATAATTTGGAGAAATTGGTCGACGGGAGAAGTAATAACATTAAAACGTTGTTTTGAAGTGAAAATTAAATTTCATGATTTGTTGCACTGTCGCCAAGCATGGGTTTGGCGTGATTTTTTTTTTTTTTTTTTTTTTTTTTTTTTTTTTTTTTACGACAATTTGGCGAAAACCTCGTTTTCAAATATCTGTTACATATGTATTTTAAAATTATTTTCTGTTCTTTTTAAAATTAAATAACAATAAATAAAAAAAATAATTAATAAGTATAGAACAAAGCAATTTATAATATTTTTTGTAAATAAAAAGAAAATAAATTCAAATAAACATTTATTAATAAATAAGCAACAATAGCCGGGTTACCATGGCAGGCAAAATAACGCCAATCTGTGTCTAATATTTTTCTTTTCGTTTCGTTTAAAAAAAAAAAAAGAATGAAGTAAAAGGCATTTATTTTAAAGGTTTCAATTTTAAATGAAAGTTTTGTATTAAATAAAATAATAATGAAATACAAATTGAATTTTGAATAAAAGTAACATGATGCATTTCTTAGCATACATTTAAGGGAGGCCAAACTCGTCGCCAAATTAATTTAAAATAACCTTTTCTAAAATATGAAAAAAAATATCTGTTATGATTAAAATTTGAGTTGCCATCATTAGAAAAAAAGTATTTAAAATTAGAAAAAAATTAATATTTCGAAAACTAATTCTAATTTTAAAATTCTAATACCAGTTTTGAGATCTGTGGATCAATACGGATTTTTGGTGTTAATTTCATCGCAAAGTATTCCATATTTTATGAGAAATCGCCGTGAAACGTAATCAGTTGTTTAATCAGTCGTTTCATAGAATCGTTACATAAATTCGTTTCAATTCGATTCATTAGGATTTTATATATATAGGGTAGATTTTATGAGAAATCGCCGTAAAACGTAATCAGTTGTTTAATCAGTCGTTTCATAGAATCGTTACATAAATTCGTTTCAATTCGATTCATTAGGATTTTATATATATAGGGTAGATATACATATATTTCAAGTGACTTCACTCGGTTTTCCAAACCCTTTATATATAGAAAATATTGGGTTCAGATAACAGGTAACCCAAAAGTAACTGAAGGAACACGTAACGCAATATATTCAATTTATCCTACTAAATACGTCAATTACAGAGCTAATCTTCCGTAATCGAATTCGCAATAAAAGTTAGAGTAAAAAATGAACAATCCTATCAACATTTAGTTTCAAGCGTACGAGAATTACAATCGTTTTTCCACCAGAAAATGGACCATTTTCGTATATTTCAGCATAATTTGCAAAAGTATTTAGTTTGATTTTTTTAATGTATCATCTATTGTTTCTTTCTTCGTCAACAAAATAACACATAAATTTCCATACGCTATTATTTATTAAAATATTTTTTACTTTCAAAACAAAACAAAAGTACAGGGTGAGCCAAAAGTTCGTTAAAACTTTAAAAACTCATAAAAAAGGGAGAAATTGTGATAAAGAGGTGCGGTTTGCAAGGAATGAGCTCACAAGGTAGTCGGATTTTTTTAGCAGCAAAACAATTTTAGTTAAAAAATCACATGCAGAGGGCGCTGACGACCCAAAACACAATGAACAGGACAACAATAGGCTCCATTCATTTGTTCTTCCAATAACAAATGTTCAACATCACCTCCAGAACATTCTACGACACAACCAGGTTGTGTCGTAGTATGTGATTTTTTAACTTTTTTTTTTTTTTTTTTGCTAAAAAAATTCCGACTACCTTGTGAGCCTTTTCTTGCAAATCGCACTCCTTTACCATAATTTCTTCCTTTTTATGAGTTTTTAAAGTTTTAACGAACTTTTGGCTCACCCGATACTTTACTGTGAGTAAAGATAAAAGATACAAGTAAGGAAAATCATGCATTAAGCATAGATTATGAAACACTTTCCAACACTTCCTGAATACTTTAACAAAACTTCGTTATTTAGGAAAATAAGGTATGTAAGAGAACTAAGTAAACAATTTAGAAACCGCATAAAACATTTGAAAAAGTGATTTCAGCAGTTACCGTTCATAGCAAATACGCATTCCAATTCTTTTGAACACCCTGTATTTGATCTGTAGGTTAATATATATGCTATAGTATAATGGGGAAATTCAGTTTAGCAAGAAACCCATATTAGGTTGAAATTTCTCTTTCAGCAATTTACACTAATAGATGGAAGCATACTTGTATACTTTTGTACAACCCTGTAGTTTACTTAGTACCTTTATTACACGCCACTATTTAGTTAAAGTTTAATTCAAAGTAAAACACTCTTAAAACTACTGGAATCACATTCCCAGAAATTATCATTTATAGACGGCCATGTATCCAATTCTTTGCGTGACCCTCTATATAATTTATATATGTTCTACAAACATTTCTTAGTAAACTAAATTCAGTTCAGCGTGAAAATGCATAACTCATTTAAAAACCACCTTTAAACAATTTACAATCATACCCAGTAACCATTACGAATCCTTTTGTGTAGCCCTGTATATAAATTACAGCATTTATACACACCATGTACAATGCATAAATGTAGTGAATTAATGTAGCATAAATGTTGTGAAAATTCCCTCTACCCCAAATCATTATCTAACGGAATTCTTTTGTGTGGCCCTGTAAATTAATAATAACTCTTCTTAGAACCGCAGCATTTATACACACCATATAAAATGCATAAATGTAGAGAAACATAAAAGCGCATAACATAATTAAAAATGCATTTCAAGCAATCATCGCTATTCTACAGTACTTTGGATACAATATATTATCTGAAATCTTTTGTGTGTCCCTGTAAATGTTATGCACTTCGTATTATACATTAAATAAATTATAGTAAACCTCAGCGACGTATATCAATTTCATTATATATGAAATAATTTAACATAATTAAAATACGCCGGGAAAAATTCCCTCTACCCCTATATCATTATGTAATGGAATTCTTAACGGAAAAAATCCTTCCGGCCAGTGCCGGGAGGAATAGGTAGCTTTCATATTCCTTATTTTTAAAAAGCCAACTTAAATTATTCAAACACACGAAGCTCAATTTAGTGGAAACCGAATATAGGAGATTCAATACTAATTTTTATCAATATAATGAATGAGAATTTCGCGAAATTAGCTTTATCCAAGCTGCTTTTCTTTAAAGTAACTTATGTTTGACTGCCAAATTCGGCGATTTCATAAAGTGCCTGCCATTTTAAGACAACATAGTGGATAAGGCTAACCAGTGAACTTGATCGAGACCTTAGTAATTGCTGTGCACATGCTCACTCACATCGGAATTGGTTGATATATACGAGTGCTGGCGCAGGCAAAAAATCAGATTTTTCAAAATGTCACCCACATTAGAAATTGAAACTGCTATATCTGAGCCATTTTTTAAGATAAAGACAAACAAAAAATGCTCCTGAGTCCTTATATCAAGGTCAAATACTTTAGAAGGAAACCTTTTTCAATTTCTAATTATTTTGCACCTCACTTTAAATATATATTTTTTTTAATTTAATGGCCGCCATTTTGAAACAAGTTGGCTGATGAATCTGGCCAGCGAACTTGGTCGAGATATTGGTGTATACTATCCACATGCCTTCTTACATCGAAATAAGCGAATACGTGTGTTATCGCGTGACAAATACAAGATCGCTTCAAAATGTTAGCCATGCTAGAAATTCAAAGTGCTATAATTCAATCATTTTTTAAGATATAAACAAAAGAACAAATTTTCAGAAACAAAAACTGCTCCGGAATCTTTCTATCAAGGCCAAACACATAAAAAAAAATCTTTTTTATTTTCCAGTTTTTTAATATCTCGTTTTAAATTTAATTTTTTTTAAATGGCAACCCTTTTGAAACAAGATGGAGAATGAAGCTGGCCAACGAACTCGGTCGAGACATTGGCATGTACTATGTACAGACCAAGTTACATCCAAATCGGTTCATAAATACGCCTGTTATCACGTGACAAAATTCAGGTCGTTTTAAAATGTCAGCCACAATAGAAATTAAAACTGCTATAACGCAGCCATTTTTTTTAGATATAGACGAAACAAAAGCTGTTCCGTAATCTTTGTATTAAGGTCAAACACATACGAAAAAAATCTTTTTCATTTTCCAATTTTTTGGTATTTCATTTTAAATAAAATAATTTTTAAATGCCCGCCATTTTGAAACAAGATGGCGGATGAAGCTGGCCAACGAACTCGATCGAGATATTTGTATGTATGTACTATGTACACACACCAAGGTACATCCAAATCGGTTCATAAATACGCCTGTTATCACGTGACAAAAATCAGGACGCTTTAAAATGTCAGCCACGCTAGAAATTCAAAATGCTGTAACTCAGCCATTTTTTAAGATATAGACGAAACAATAACTGCTCCCGAATCTTTTTATCAAGGTCAAACACATACGAAAGAATATTTTTTCAATTTTCAAATTTTTGGTATCACATTTCAAATTTAAATTTTTCTTAAAAATTTAAATGGCCGCCATTTTTAAACAAGATGGCGGATGAAGCTGGCCAACGAACTCGGTCGAGACATTGGTATGTACTATGTATAAACGAAGTTACATCCAAATCGGTTCATAAATACGCCTTTTATCGCGCGACAAAGTTCAGAACGTTTCAAAATGTCAGCCACGCTAGAAATTCAAAATGCTATAACTCAGCCATTTTTTAAGATATAGACGAAACAAAAACGGCTTCGGAATCTTTGTATAAAGGTCAAATACATAAGGAAGAAATATTTTTCCATTTTCAATTTTTTGGTACCACATTTCAAATTTTAAATTTTTTTAAAAATTTTAAAGGGCCGCCATTTTGAAACAAAATGGCGGATGAAGCTGGCCAACGAACTCGGTCGATACATTGGTATGTACTATGTACACACCGAATTACATCAAAATTGGTTCATAAATACGCCTTTTATCACGTGATAAACTTCAGGACTTTTCAAAATGTAAGCCACGCTAGAAATTCAAAATGCTATAATTCAGCCATTTTTTAAGATATAGACGAAGCAAAAACTGCTCCGGAATCTTTGTATAAAGATCAAATACATAACAAAAAAATATTTTTCCATTTTCAATTTTTTGGTACCACATTTCAAGTTTAAAATGTTTTAAAAATTTTTAAATGGCCGCCATTTTGAAACAAAACGGAGGATGAAGCTGGCCAACGAACTCGGTCGAGACATTGGTATGTACTATGTACATACCGAATTACATCGAAATCGGTTCATAAATACGAGAGTTACAGTGTGACAAACGTCAGATATATATGGATATATATATATATATATATATATATATATATATATATATATATAAATTTTGAACGGAGGGTGGTTTCGGGGTCTGGGGGTCATGATCGATGAAAATATACCAAAATTTTTTGAAATCGCTTTCCTCCGAACGGCTGCAATAGGTAGCTTTTTGTAATGAAATCTACCTAATAGGGTTCGTGCTATGATAAAGGTCACTAACATCCAAAAATTTTGGAATGATCTGAGTATATTTACGGTAATTAGAGCACGGACAGACGGACAGACAAACCGATGTCCTAAACACTTTTAAACTTTGTTGGAAAGTGTTAAAAAAGCGATTTTACTAATTTAAGTCACATTCTGGTTAAACGTTGTTGTATCGATGTAAGATGAACGTGAGCAATAAAAATAATGTAACTGTAGTATAAGAGAAATTGTTTATCAGTTATCGTCACTAAATGGTTTAAAAAATATTTTTAAACCATTTTAAAAAGCAGCCGATTTCTTCAAAAATGCATACATTTCTTACGACAGTGACCTGTAACGTTCCCTAAATGGGAGTTCAATCGAAAGGAGCGTTACCGTGTTCCCTTACGCATATCGGGGCATCACCAAAAATCCACCAAAAAGGGAAAAAAAAAAAAAAAAAAAAAAAAAAAACGAGATCTGGGAACATGGAAATGGAATAAATAGGCTCGAAAATAGCGAAAATGAGTCAGAGAACCTCAAAATGTAAAAATATACCAATAATTCTAAAATTGAGTTTTCATCATGATTACAATACTTTCCTTATACTCCATGCATACGGAAAGTAAACAAGAAAGAAAAATCATATATATCAAGCACAGATTATGAAACACTTTCTGACATTTCCAGAATACTTTAATGAAACTTCGTTGTTAAATAAGGTAAAAAGTAAAAAAGTATCTAAGTAAGTATTGTTGAAAAGGCATAGCACATTTGAAAACCAGATTTCATGAATTACCGTTCATAGCGGGAAAAGTGGTCGAATTCGTTTGTGTAGCCCTGTATTTAATCTACAGATTTGTATATATTCTACATAATATGCTAAAACTTAGTTTAGTAAGAAGATGCATTATTTGTTGAAAATTCATCTTCAGCAATTTCTACCAATACACATTATACATTATTGAATTCTTTTGTACAGCGCTGCATGTTACCAACAATTTTTATTTTTATATTTATATACATCTATCTATTTATATAAAATCCAAGTCTCTGTGTGTCCCTCACTATTCCGGTAGGACCGCCTCATTGAAATGTGTAATTGTTGAAAAATATTAATGCAGGGTTACCACAGTAGCGCCAAATGTTAGCCAACCTGGCGATAGCTAGCTAATTTGGCGAAATTCCCATTTAAAACCATTAATCTTTCATAATGGAGGTCACCTAAATTTAATTTAAACTCCACTCTTTTAAGATATTTTTTCGAAATCTATGGGTGAGAATTTAAAGTACATCTTTACATCTTCCTCCCGATGTTACTAATAAAATAAACGCCAGTAGACAACGGTGTACTGTGTGAGCTCCCAACTGCGCGATTTTAATGTGCTTTAGGTACTTTTCCAGTATAGGTGCCTTGGCGAAAAAGGAAATTTGGTAACATATTTTCCGGGAACCTATTCACTGTTTCATTTTATATACACACGCATTTTTTCGGTATTTATACGATTTATTTAACATAAAAAAGCCGTTTCTCTAATTTTATACAGAAACAGATGTAATTTGTACATAAAAACATCAATAATATACATATAAAACACTAGGGGGCTCGGCCCCCTACGAGCTACGCTCGCCAACCCCCCGTTCAGACACTGCAGTCTCAAAAATTAAAAAAACAAAGGCGATCTCCCTATAAACACGTTTCTATTCATTTCTCTTTGATTGGGGAATTTTACGGAAAAATCAGCTGCTGTTAAAAGATACAATGGCATTTCAAAATCATCTAATATAAAATGAATTAAGTAAACAGAGTCTTTGTCTCCCGGTATTTTTTAACAAAGCGAAAAGAAAGTCCTTTTAAATAAAACATTTTAAATATATCGTTTTTAATCTGACGTAATTTTCATCAAACTTTTCTTTCCCTTTTTAATATTCACGTGAAAATGCTTTTATTAGAAATGAAATATTATTTGCGCTGTCCAAAAAAATAGTTGAAAAGTTCATCTCAAAATATCAAGTAAATGTCTCGCGCTATTTTTAAATTTAAACTACTATTTTGCAATATTATTGTTTGTTCATTTTACGTAATAAGTGTAATGTGACGTAAATGTGATGTAATTTCTCCTATTTAAGACTTTTAACGCATGTTAATGAATTTATTACTTTACAATATCCTTTCTCTGTTAAAATTCACGTGTAATTATAGATGAAGTAATTTTCAATAAGTTCCTGCTTTTTATACGTAATTATTTAATTCTAATTTGAAAGTTTCTCTTTTCTGTTTATAATAGTCACGTGTAAATAAATTTTTAATTTGAAGCAAACATTATTGTTTCCGTTGTTTATACAGTTTGGCAACAGGTTAAATTAGTGCAATTTTCTGAAATAAGTAAAAAATATCTCTCGAAATGCTGAAAATTTGAATTTAAAATAGAAATGAAACCTCGAAAAATGAGTCAAATTAAAAAAATAAATTAATTCTGCACACCGGGAAATTATAACGTATAAAATGATCTAAAAAGTATTAAATTCCGATGTATAGTTTTTGCTCCTATAAAACTTTTTTAATGGAACGATTTTGTCCAACTTTAGCATTAAATATCTCTTAAAATAATTCTTCGATTTGAAAACTGTCTACATCAGCGTGTTTATCAAACATTTCTGTATAATACTACCAATTTTCATATTTTTGTACGCATTATTTTTCTTAATATTAACGAAGAAAGACCTCCGGTCACAAAAAATTCAAAACCGGCGGCGGCGGCGGCGGCGGCGGTGACAGCGGGAGTTACTTTTTTTTAGAATAGAGAGAAACAAAAACGCTCATCAAATTTGTTTTCATAGGTGTTTATATGATTTGACAACAAATCTCGATATTTTTCCGTTATACGGACACCATGCCAAAATGTATGCTAATACGCCAATTATTTCAAAATGCTAAAAGATATTTGTAATTTTATGCCAGCAGTTTAATATGAGTTTTATTTTATTGCTTTATTTTATAGCAGTTATTTGTTCGCTTATTTTAAGTATATATTTGTGATTTGATGAAATAGTTCGTAAAAGTCTGGAATTTTCAAATGTTATAATTTTTAAATGCTCACTTTAGTATCGACAATGGTTTTTCTTTTATTTTTCAAACTAGGGGGCTCGGCCCCCTACGAGCTACGCTCGCCAACCCCCGTCCAGACACCGCAGACTCTAAATGCATGCTAATTTGATCGGCTTTAAAAAGATTTCGAAAGATTGAATTATAATTTAAAAAACAGTGGCGATCTCCCTATAAACGAATTTCTATTCATTTCTCTTTGATTGGGGAATTTTAACGCCAAATCTGCTGCGGTACTACTTGATTATCCTGTCGACCCATTTCGCCAAATTATATAAATCGCCAAACCACTCGCCAAATTATACAAATTGATATAATTTTTATTTTAAATAACGAAAGAACAAATAAATTCGTACAACATTAATAAAAACACAAATAAAACGTCGAAATAAAAATAACTTGATGACATATACACGTATAACAACATTTCAAAATATGCTAATATAAAAGGAATTAAGTAAAGAGAGTCTTTGTTTCCTGGTATTTTTTAACAAAGCGAAAAGAAAGTTCTTTTAAATGAGACATTTTAAATTAATTCTCAAAATATCAAATAAATGTCTAGCGCATTTTCTAAATTTAAACTTTTTTGCAATATTATTTTGTGTTCATTTTATGTAATAACTATAATGTGACGTAAATATGACGCAATTTTTCCTAAGACTTCTAACGCATGTTAATGAATTTATTATTTTACAATATCCTTTCTCTTTTAAAATTCACGTGTATACTTTTTATGACGTAATTTTTAATAATTTCTTGCTTTTTATACGTAATTATTTAATTCTAATTTGAAAGTTTTTTTTCCTGTTTATAATAGTCACGTATAAATAAATTTTTAATTTGAAGCAAACATTATTGCTTGCGCTTTTTATACAGTTGGCAACAGTTTAAATAGTACAATTTTCTGAAATCTGTAAAAAATATCTCTAGAAATGCTGAAAATTTGAATTTAAAATAGAAATAAAACCTGAAAAAATGAGTCAAAATAAAAAAATTAATGCAATCTGCACTCCGGCAAATTCTAACGCATAAAATGATCTAAAAATGATTACACTGCCATGTCTAGTTTTTGCTGCTATAAAACTTTTTTAGTGAAACGATTTTGTCCAACTTTAGCATTAAATAACTCTTAAAATAATTCTTCGATTTGAAAACTGTCTTCATCAGCGTGTTTATCAAACATTTCTGTATAAAACCACCGATTTTCATATTTTTGTATGCATTATTTTTGTTAATATTAACGAAGAAAGGCCTCCTTTCACAAAAAAATCAAAACCGGCGGCGGCGGCGGCGGCGGTGACAGCGGTAGTTACTTTTTTTTAGAATAGAGAGATGCTTCAATTCACGATTTTGCGTCAACTATTACGCTTGGCGACAATGGTGTCCGCTTAACGGAAAAGTACCCAAATCTGTCTATTATTTTGCGCTATACGTGTTATAGTGTGTACTATATGCAAGGGGAGTGAAGCGAAGAGTTTAAACAGTAAATATTAAAGTTTTGGCACAGATGTCATATACGCGCCCTATATTGGCGCGATTTTTTTCTGACGCCAATGTCATGTACACAACGGGTACTTAACTGGCGCCAAAGTGTCGTAATTTTGCTTATGGTAATCCGGATGTTGTTGTTTATTCAGTTGATGTTTTCGCCAAATTGGCGTCGGAAAAAAATCGCGCCAATATATCATAACGTATATGACAACTGTGCCAAAGTTTCTATAAAGCAGTAAAAGATTAAAAAATTAAGAATAAAATAAATGCAAAATAAGACTAAAGAAGAAAGAAAAATCATGCGTTAAACATAGAATATGAAACACTTTCCAACACGTCCTAAATGCTTTAACAAAACTTCGTTATTTAGGGAAATAAGGTAAATAAGATAACATTACTTCTTTGATATCCCGTCGACCAATTTCGCGAAATTATATAAATCGCCAAATCAATAGTAAAACATTAATTAAAATACAAATAAAACGTCGAATTAATGGTTTTATTGGCCATTATTGGCATTTAATTAATTAATTAATGGCAACCATTATTGGCAATTAATCTTACAATTTGGCGCCAGTAATTTGGTCGACGGGATAACTAAGAAGTACCAAGATAACTAAGTAAACATTTTAGAAAACGCATAAAAAAAATAAAAAATTGATTTCAGCAGTTACCGTCCATAGCCAATAGTACCGTTATTACATGCCACTTTTTAGCTAAAATTTAATTTAAACTACTCTTAAAACTACTGAAATCACATTTCCAGATATTATCATACATAGACGGTTATGTATCCAATTCTTTGCTTGACCATGTATATCATTTTATCTATATTCTACAAACATTTCTGGAACAGATGTCATATTCGCCCCATATTGGCGCGATTTTTTTCGGTTGCCAATTTGGCGAAAACATCAACAGCATAAACAACATAATCCGGGTTACCACATCAAGCCCTTTGGCGCAAGTTAAGTACCCGTTGCCTATATGATATTGGCGACAGAAAAAAATCGCGCCAGTATGGGGCGAATATGACATCTGTACCACATTTCTTAGGAAACTAAATGCAGTTCAGCGTAAAAATGCATTACTCCTTTAAAAACCACCTTTAAGCAATTTACTCTCATACTCAGTAACCCTTACGAATTCTTTTGTGTAGCCTTGCATATGAACTGTAGCATTTATACACACAGTATAGTATGCATAAATGTAGTGAAACATAAAAGCGCATATCATAATTAAAAATGCATTTCTAGCAATCATTGCTTATGTACAATACTTCGGAGAAAAGTTTCTTGGCGAGAAAGAAGTTTGCCAACGTATTTTCTGGCAACCTATTTACTGCTTCATACTCACAAGCAATTTTTCCATATGTATACAATTTGGCACAGATGTCATATACGCCCCCATATTGGCGCGATTTTTTTCCGACGCCAATTTGGCGAAAACATCAACAGCATAAACAACATTCGGGTTACCATTACAAGCAAAATAACGACACTTTGGCGCCAGTTAAGTACCCGGTGCGTATATGACATCAGCGTCAAAAAAAAAAAAAAAAAAAAAAAAAAAAAAAAAAAAAAAATCACGCCAATATGGGCGTATATGACATCTGTGCCGACTATTTAATATAAAAAAAGCTATTTACCCATTTTTATAAAGAAACAGAAGTAATTTTTGCACAGATGTGATATACGCATGGGGTTTGGCGTGATTTTTCTACGACGCCAATTTGGCAGAAATCTCGCTTTCGAATACCAGTTACTTATATATTTTTCAATTATTTGCTATCATTTTGAAAAGGAAATAACTAAAAATAAATAAAAGTTTGAATAATAACTATAGAACAAAGCAGTTTATATAATTAAAAAACAGAAAATAAAAGTAAATAAACAATTTATTAATAAATAAAAAACAATAGCCGGGTTACCATAGCAGGCAAAATAACACCATTTTGGCGCCAGTTAGGTATCCCGGTTCATATCTGAAATCTGTGCCGTAATTTGAACATAAAAAAATTATATATATTTAGAAACGATTTTTTATGCATATAAGTGCATATATAAACAAAGATAAAAGTTCATTAGATTTGTTTTCATAGCTGTTTATATATTTTCGAAACATATCTCACTTTCTGGTGCCCGAATCGCGGCAAGCTTTTTTTAAAAATGCGCTATAATGGAAAAGTACTTAAATAAATAATTAACAGAAATAACAAATTATACAAACTAAAACTTTTTATTTCGAGATCAAAGCATTGTTTTTAATTTCGATTAAAAATACATATATCCTTGGATAACTTCAATTGAAATTAGTCTCACAGCTTAATATCTCATTCCATAAACCTAAACAAACACAAGTGATTCATTCATCGTGAAACGTCAAAAATATTAAATCATTGAGGTAATCATTCACAAAGTAAGTTCTCCAACAATCAATGGGCAATATTCTAATGACGTAATAGTAGGTAAAATGGTGGCGGTATCGTTTGTTTATGGTTTGTAATCACAAAGATTTAATTTTGCAATGTCTCATAGTTACATTATTTTATTGTCATATTTATGAGCTCAGAACAAAAGCCTATTTTTTCATTATTTAGTTAATTTAGTTAGTTAGTTTTTCCGTCTTTAAAGACGGAAAAAAAATCATAAATGCATGATTTGAAAATTTTAAATAATTTTCTTTCTTAATACTAAAAAATAACATCGGGAAGTAACAGCGGGTTTAAGTTAAATAAGTTTAACTGTTTAATTCTGTTGTAATATTTAAAATAACTGTATTTATTAGATTTCAGTACTCAACATCAGGACCCGATTAAACTTTGAAGTTAAAGGAATTACAATGTCATTTCAGGACCTTTTCTTTTGGAGAAGCTTTTCTAAATTCCATATATACATGGAAAATCTTCAGTGTCAGAAATATTATTCCTAGGACTCACATAACACGAAAACGGCCTGCAATTTTACACAAGTTTTTGAAAGCTACTTTATATCAGAAATTTTACTAAAAACTGGTTACTTTTTTGTTATAGCGGCCCACACTATAAGGATTATGACAAGTTGCAGCCAATTTCGCCAACGTCGTAACCAAGATCGTGAAGCACACACATATAATACCATTTCATGAAATCGTATACGATAATTTAATAGTTTTTAACCTTACTTCAAGTGTGTTATTTATTTATTTTTAAGGCTCAACAATCTAAATTGTCCAATATATGTATTTAAAAAAAATGTAAACAAAGATTGAATAGACATGACCGCAAAAAGCCTCAAATTTGCATAACACTTGGAACCAAACTGTGCAGATTAGTGGTCTTCTACTGTACACAGTTTTTCATAAATGTGTTTTGTTCTTAAAGTGTGTTATTTTCATCTATCACTGCGGAACAAGCGAAAAAACTCATATTCTTGCACATGAGTTGTATATATCTTTATATCTAAATTTCCGTCATTTTTGACGGGCTACCTTTCTAGAATTAAGATAAAATTTAATTCAGGCTAAAACATGACTAAAATATTGAAATCACATTTCCAGACATTATCATTATGATCAGGAGGTCATGTATCAAGTTCATTGCGTGACCTTGTATATGTTTTTTTTTTATATTATACAAGCATCTCATCGTATGCTAAATATAGTTCAATTTGAAAATGCATAACTCAATTAAAAGCCGCCTTTAAGCCATTCACGCTGATACTTCGCAATAACTCTTTTGTGTAGTCCTGTGTTTATTGCTGTATAGATTTGACCCTTTAACATACCATATAGTAAGCCACAATTTAACTATGACAATTAAAATATGACTAACAATTAAAATTCAGCTAAACTTAAACACGCATACAATAAATGGAATCGCACTTCCATCAATTATTGCTAATAGACAATACTTCAGATACAGTACTGTATACGAATCTTTTGTGCGTCTCTGTAAGTGAACGATTATTGCTACACACATCATATAATACAACAAGTACCGGGTGTCCCAAAAAGGACTGACTGATTTTAAAATTCAATAACTTCCAAACGGTGACAGATATTAAAAAAATTCTTGCAGGAGGGTTATGCATAAAGTCAAAAGTTTTATTACAGTGATTTTTGATTTTAGTTCGAATTACAAACAATAGATGGCGCTGTCAGCAATAGTCGCTAAATACAGGCTCGATTTCTGGTCCTTTCTGTTGTTCCATGCAGAAAAAGGAGATGGAAATGTATTATCCGGGCCACGAAATACCAAAAATCGAGCCTGAATTTAGCCTCTATTGATCACAGCGCCATCTATTGTTTGTAATTCGAACTAAAATCGAAAATCTCTGTAAAAAAACTTTTGACTTTATGCATAACCCTCCTGCAAGAATTTTTTTAATATCTGTCACCGTTTGGAAGTTATTGAATTTTAAAATCAGTCAGTCCTTTTTGGGACACCCGGTATCTTGTAGTAAGCCTCAATAATTTATATCAATTTCATTACATTTAAAATTGTGTAATAGAACTAAAATACGCAGCAAACAGTTTTTCTCCGTTTAGACCGTTATTTAACGTAGTTATTTTGTGTGGCCTTGTTAATGAACAATAAATTCTTTGCAGTCCATATTCTACGGAATGTATGTTTAAATGCACTTCATAAATGCATATCAATTTCATTATGTTTGAAAGGGTCTAACATCATTAAAATGATCTTGAAACGATTTTTTTTCCATTGACCGTAATGTAAAGGAACACTTTTGACCGTCCTTGTGAATGAATTGTAAATGCTATACATTTCTATTTCATTACCAATCGAGCTATATAGTAAATGTCAATAATCAGGGTTGCCACGCTTCAGGGAATTTTCCAGTCAAAATATCAGTATTTTTTTACAGAAAAATATATCTAGATTAACCGCACGAAATTTCGCCTTATTTAAAGAGCTATTCTCTATAAGGAAGTAGTGGTGCCGAAGAATTTTCTGGTCAGGAAATTCCCTGTAGCGTGGCAACCCTGAATAACTTACAAAATATTTAGAGCTATTTGAGTATATTTTTACGGAAGTTAGAACACGAACAAACGACAGACAGACGAACCGAATTTATAAACACTTTTCAACTATGTTGGAAAGTGTTAAAACGGATCAGCACAGCATAAATTTCGAGAAAATCTAACACATATTCGGTAGAGATGAGCCAGCAATGTTTAAAATATCAATTTTACTTATCCTTCGAAATTACTAAATTCTTGAAATTTAGGTAGTATATAAGAAAAGTAGAATGTAATTTATTTTCTATAAAATATGAAACAAAATATAACAACACATTAAATCTCAGCTTTTGCTTTAACAAATGTTCATTTGTTTCGACAAATAATCTCCAGTAATGAAAACATCTTTCGCGACAAACGATATAACAAAGCACTTTTTAGTGCCATAACCCAATAAACAGCTGTAAACATGAAGGAGAAATTACTTTCGTGGCCATAACTTCTTGTTTTTTCATAGCACATGAAGCAGCAATTAAATTCTTCTCATTCAATAAAAATTACATTACAAAAGGAATTTTTTCCATGGGAGTTGCTTTAGTTATTGGATTTCATGATTTTTAAGTTATTTAATAAAGCATTCTATCATATATTTCGTCATTTTCTGATTGTTTCAATCGGGGTTCCCACTGGTTTTTGACTAGCTTTACCAATTTGGCTAATCAGGAAAGAAAAAATTTAGCCAAATTCAAATAATGTTTGCAACAATTCGCCGTAAAATACTAATTCTAAAATCGTTCTTTAACAGGGTTCGTACGCTTCAAGGACTTTCAAGCACTGTTTACCAGAATTTCCGCAAATAAATATTTACCTTATTTAATGAAAAGAATATCTATCTTCACATATAACGGCCAATACTTTACGAAATTTCTGGTACTAAAACACCTAAAATCACTTGATGCGTGCGAACCCTGTTTAAACTCCCTAACATGCCTTCTTTTTTCTTTTCAAATGTATGTTCCAATTTTTCGTAATTGTTTTTAGAATACGAAGGTTATCCACAAAGTCACGATCGTTCGGCTGCAAACACTTTAAAAACAAATACTTCTTTTAAAAATTATTTCCCTACATATCTTTACTTCCACACATAATCACCCCCACCCCTACATTTAGGCATTTGTCATACCTGTTCATTGGCTTTACGATTTCCACGTTGTACTTGGCTGCCACCAGTGCCGTATTAAGCCGTTCACTGCAGTCTTCAACTCATCATCATTTCCCATCGTGCACAAATTTTGTTGTAACAAAGATGTTATGGTACAATTTCACCAAACAAAGAATGTGAAATATGTGCAACTAATTAAGGGTGCATAACCCTCGACGGTTAATGACTGCTGTAATGACCTCAACTAAGGGTTATGCGCCCTCGACGATATTCCACATTTTTTGCTTAGTGAAATTGTGTCAGAACATCTTGGTTACGACAAAATTTGTGCACAATGGGAAGTGGTGATTAGTTAAACCTTTCCAGTAAGTCTGTTTGTAAAATGATGAAGTGATGGACTGACACCAGAATTTATAAACGAATTTATGTACCCTATTATGAAACGGCTGAAATGAAACAAATTTATGTAATGATTTTATGAAACGATTGAATAAACAACTGATTATGTTTCACGGAGATTTCTCCTAAAATATGGAATATTTTGCGATGTAATTAACACCAAAAATCCGTCTTGATCCGCAGATCTCAAAACTGTTATTAACATTTTTAAATTCGAATTAGTTTTCATAATATTAATTTTATTCCACTTTTAAATACTTTTCTCCAATGATGGCAACTCAAATTTTAATCATTATAGATATTTTTTTTTATTTTAGAAAAGGTTATTATTTTAAACTAATTTGGCGACCAGCTTGGCCTCCGTTAAATGTATGCTAAAACAATGCATTTTTTTTTTTTTTTTTTTTTTTTTTTTGTATTTCATTATGATTTTATTTAATACAAAACTTTCATTTAAAACTGAAACATTTAAAACTAGGACTTCCCTCAGAGGGATTAGTCTGAGCGATATTACTGAGAACATAGATTTAATAATAACATGTGGAAGCAAAAAAAATGAGATGTTATCTTTAATTGTCCATATACTGCGAAAAATTGAAATGATGAAAATAAACGAATTGTAGAATTACAAAATCTTATATATAAATTCGTATACACTGTTTAAAAAAATGGGAAATCAAACCATTCAAGACAGCCATGCATGGATATAAAATTGAAAGTACGCAATATATTAAAAGTAAAATAGAAAATGAAACACTAATTTACTTATATCGGAATTTTAACTGTATAAAATGATGTCAAGAGCATAATCAGAAGCTCCGCACCAATTTGAGTAACTTTAAATGACAAATATATGATGTTTAAAAAGAATGGACTATACTTTATATGGTGTGTGCTCCCCCGGAATAGTTAATATTGTACAATATCTGTTTTCCACGGACGCAATGAGGTTGTCGATAACATTTAAGGAATTCTCTTCTCAAAATCTAATATAGTATCAAAGTACCGAATACATCAAAAGTGGCATGCAATGCTTCGTTAGAGTGTGTTTTAGATATGCTCGATCGGATTTAAATGATGAGGGTATGCTGGTTTCTACATACGCTGTATTGTTTTGTTTTCAAACATATTCTGCGCAAGTTGAGCTGTATTTAGCATGTATTAAATAAAAGAAATCGGCAATGATTACAACATAAAGTATGACACAAGATCTGAATATATCGTCTGCATAACTTTTGAGCTGTCAAAGTGTCATTTGAAGTAATTTACAAATCCATACATATTTATTCAGCAAATCATGCAAGCTAACATACGTCAATATGAACCTGATTACAAAATTTCACCAGAATAAGTTAATATATAAAAAATCTACTAATGATAATTGAGAATATGAACTTATGATAAAATGTCTAGAAAAATGAATCGGATAAAAAATTCATATCATATTTAAAATGGCACTTCCCTCTGTTAGTGGCCTTGGGGAGAGAGAGAAAAGCCTAGAGAAGGAACACTTTAACAAGTACTTTCGGGCAACCTACTCACTGTTTCATACAGGTCTTTATTCAATATTTACACAATTTATTTAATGCTAGGTGGGTATCTATCAGTTTTGTTGCATTTAAATCGCATGTTTTGCTGAGGAAATGCAGCATTATGAAATATTTAAACTTGCTGTACCTAATAATTCCAAATTAATGGTAATTGAGATCGCTTTCCGTTAATTTCATCTTTTTAAATTTTAAATTTTTTAGAAACCATTCATAGAGACAATTGTATATTTTAAAACTAACCCGAAGCAAAATTTCAAGATTTTTGGCTCAGCAGTAACAGAGAAATAGAAAATTTTTGAAAGTTTTTTGTTTCTGCACTGTTTTATATAGCCACATTTTTAGAAATTGTTCTATTGCGAGAATTTACGTCATGATAAATACAGCCATGTCAATTTTCATGTTTATATTCCTAACAGTTCCATGTTCTTCGTTACTTAGATCATCTTTAGAACTTTTTCCGCTTTGTTTAGTCTTTTTATTTTTTAGAATTCGTTCTACAACGAGCATTTACATCTTATTAATTACTACCATGCCAAAGTTCTAGTTTCTAACCCCAACAGTATCCCAAAAATTTCAGTATTCCAAATAAATCATAGTTTAGAACCTTTCTAGAAATTTTTACGTTTATCCGTCAAATTGAACCTTTTAGAGAGCGTTCATTACGAGTATTTACATCTTAAAAGTAACTACCGCACCAAATTTAAAGTTTCTAACCCAATCAATATCGCAGAAATCACAATTTTAGAACTTTTTTGCTCCTGCAGCGATGTAGGTTCTTGCACTGACATAAAATAGTCTTTTTTTCGGAGCAGAGATGGCCACCAACATTTTTCTAAGTTGGCTATGTAGTTTCAGAGATCCTCACAAACGTACAAGCATTAATAATGTTATATACTTTATAATATTATAACGCTTTATAATAATAGCATTAGATGTACAGATTCAAAAGCCATTTATCTGTTACAAACTAAAGTGCCGGCGTTGCCCAGAATTTGAAGGATGTTTGTTCTGAAAAATCAATTTCAAAATTTAACATACAACACAAAACAAACATTAAAAAAAGCAGTCGAAATGTTGTTGAATGAATCATATGAAAACACTATATAAAAATGTATAAATGCATATAACAGATGCAAAAGAATACAGCTATAAATGAACTTATTTCAATTTATAATTGGAGCAATAATGTTAAAATACGCCAATATTTCCCTAATCGGGTTTTGATCATGCTTCAATACATTTTTCACACTCATGTGGCTTATACTATATCCACCATGCCCTTTATATTTCCAATATGACGTAATATTTTCCTCTTTCACGTGGAAACCTTGAAATAGAAAAGTTATGAAGTTATATTCACTTTCATTTAAATTCGTCAAACCATTTATTTCCTTTTCATATTTCACGTGAACATCTTGCAATAGAAAAGTTATAACGTAATATTCACCTTTTTTTTTTAAATTCGGGCAAACTATTTATTTCATTTTCATTTTTCACGTGGAAATCTTGCAGTAGAAAATTAATTGTTGTAGTAATAATTTTATTGTGTTTTTTAATTGTTGGCAACTGCTATAACGAAAAATGTTTAAATTTGATAAGAAATTGCTGGTAAATTGGTGGTTTTTTATTAATTAAAAATTAACTATAAGTTATTTCGATTCCGGATTACTTTAGTTGTCTCGGCCATGTTTTAATACACATGTACGTATCTCTTCACAATTTTGGCTTCCAAATTGTGGATTGTTTTATAGAATTACAAACAGACAGATAGACAAGTTTTCATTTTTATATATCTCTCTATTCTATAAAAAGTAACTAACGCTGTCACCGCCGCCGCCGGTTTTGAATTTTTTGTGACCGGAGGTCTTTGTTCGTTGATATTAAGAAAACTATTGCATACAAATATATGAAAATCGGTGGTATTAGAGCAAAATGTTTGATCAACACACTAATGCATACAGTTTTCAAATCGAAGAATTATTTTGAGAGATATTTAATGCTAAAGTTGGACAAAATCGTTCCATTAAAAAAAAATTATAAGAGCAAAAGCTATACATGGGAATTTAATCATTTTTAGATAATTTTATTCAATAGAAGATCCCGGTCTGCAGATTTCATTAATTTTTTTAATTTGAATCATTTTGTGAGATTTTATTTCTATTTTAAATTCAAATATTCAGCATTTTGACAGATATTTTTTACATATTTTAGAAAATGGTATTAATTTAAACTGTTGCCAACTGTATAAACAGCGCAAATAATAATGTTTGCTTCAAATTAAAAAAATATTTACACGTTACTATTATAAACAGAAAAAAACCTTCAAATTAGAATTAAATAATTAGGTATAAAAAGCAGGCACTTATTGGAAATTACGCCATAAAAACTATATTTACATGTGAATTTTAAAAGAGAAAGGATATTGTAAAATAAATTCATTAGCATGCGTTAGAAATCTGAAATAGAACAAATTACGTCACATTACACTTATTATGCAAAATGAACAAAAAATAGTATTGCAAAGCAGTTTAAATTTAAAAATTGCGAAAGACAAAATATTAGAGGTTAAATATTAGATTTTTTCAAAATTTTATTATTTGTCGTTTGATGTGAGGTGTTCAGCTATAAGTATGCAAATTTTTATGTTTCCAATATAATTAGGGGCTGAGTTAGAAAAATTACTTTAAACACACAAGTTAGAGCCCAGAGGGTTAAATATTAGACTTTTTCAAAATTTTATTATTTGCTGTTTGATGTGAGGTGTTCAGCTATAAGTATGCAAAATTTCATGTCTCCAACTTAATTAGGGGCTGAGTTAGAAAAATTGCTTAAAATACACAAGTTAGAGCCCAGAGGGTTAAATAATAGACTTTTTCAAAATTTTATTATTTGTCGTTTGATGTGAGGTGTTCAGCTATAAGTATGCAAAATGTCATGTCTCCAACTTAATTAGGGGCTGAGTTAGAAAAATTGCTTAAAATACACAAGTTAGAGCCCAGAGGGTTAAATAATAGACTTTTTCAAAATTTTATTATTTGTCGTTTGATGTGAGGTGTTCAGCTATAAGTATGCAAAATGTCATGTCTCCAACTTAATTAGGGGCTGAGTTAGAAAAATTGCTTAAAATACAGAAGTTAGAGACCGGAGGGTTAAATATGACTTTTTTTAATTTTTATGATTTATCGTGTTATATCAAGTGTTCAGCTATAAGTATGCAAACTTTCATGTCTCCAACTTAATTAGGGGCTGAGTTAGAAAAATTGCTTAAAATACACAAGTTAGAGCCCAGAGGGTTAAATATTAGACCTTTTTCAAAATTTTGTTATTTGTCGTTTGATGTGAGGTGTTCAGCTATAAGTATGCAAAATTTCATGTCTCCAACTTAATTAGGGGCTGAGTTAGAAAAATTGCTTAAAATACAGAAGTTAGAGACTGGGGGGTTAAATATGACTTTTTCAAAATTTTATGATTTATCGTGTTATCGCAAGTGTTCAGCTATAAGTATGCAAACTTTCAAGTCTTCAACTTAGTTAGGGGATGAGTTAGAAAAATTGCTTAAAATACATAAGTTAGAGCCCAGAGGGTTAAATATCATACATTTTTCAAAATTTTATTATTTGTCGTTTGATGTGAGGATTTCAGCTATAAGTATGCGAAATTTCATGTCTCCAACTTAATTAGGGGCTGAGTTAGAAAAATTGTTTAAAATACATAAGTTAGAGCCCAGAGGGTTAAATATTAGACTTTTTAAAATTTTTTATTATTTGTCGTTTGATGTGAGGTGTTCAGCTATAAGTATGCAAAATGTCATGTCTCCAACTTAATTATGGGCTGAGTTAGAAAAATTGCTTAAAATACAGAAGTTAGAGACCGGAGGGTTAAATATGACTTTTTCAAAATTTTATGATTTATCGTGTTATCGCAAGTGTTCAGCTATAAGTATGCAAACTTTCATGTATGCAACTTATTAGGGGCTGAGTTAGAAAAATTGCTTTAAATACACAAGTTAGAGCCCAAAGGGTTAAATATTAAGCCTTTTTCAAAATTTTATTATTTGTCGTTTGATGTGTGGTGCTCAGCTATAAGTATGCAAATTTTCATGTCTCCGACATATATAGTTTCTGAGAACGGGCTCTGTGACAGACGGACAAACAGACAGACAAAGGAGTGAGACAGGTAGGGTTTCGTTAGATGAACGAAACTCTATAAACATGCTGCGGATAATTGTAACAACATCCTAAAATTACATTACCATCAGCGATCTACCAATCCCGAATTTAGTTTATATTCGTTTCATATATTTTTATTCTTTTGTGTGGCCCTGTAAAATAATTATCAATATTATATACAGTAAAACCTCTGAATAGCGGACACCCCGAGAATGCAGAATTTGTCCTCTATTTAGAGGTGACCGCTACTGAGAGTAAAACATGTACAGTTATTTAAGAGTTGGTAATCGAAAAAATGTCCGCTAAATAGAGGTATCCGCTAATCGGGTGTGTCCGCTATGGAGGTTTTACCAGTAAAACTTCTGAATAGCGAACACCTCGGGAGGGCAGAATTTGTCCTCTATTTGGAGGTGTCCGCTACTGAGAGTAAAAAATGTACAGTTATTTAAGGGTTGGTAATCGAAAAAATGCCCGCTAAATAGAGGTGTCCACTAATCGGGTGTGTCCGTTATGGAGGTTTTACTGCATAATAATATCATCCTGTACAAGAAAATTGCATGCTGTATGATAGAAAGACAGACATCCAGAGAAAGATAACCTCCCGGATCAATAAACACTCATGTCTTTTGTTTTAATCATCCACAATTGTATGTCATACAATATGCCAGATTTTATACAACAGGCAAAAAACGGTCACCGTGGTACGGAATACCGTATTATTATTTGTTTGCCCACCAAAACTGGTTGCAACGGGTTGTTGCAAGGTTTGTGATCACGTGGTTGAAACTGATCTATTCAATATTACTGCGTGCGTATTTTTTTTTATTTGCTCCATGTGTTCAAACCAGTTGTCTACGAAAACATCAACCGGTGAAACTGACGCACACCAAATTTCTGTGACGTATGCAGATAAATTGTGCTTTTTTAAGAGTTTTTTCTACAAAATTTTTAAACGGTTTGGAACGTATTTTTCATAGTAGGTGCATTCAGTAGGCGACCCTCATAAGTACCTTCTGGTGCAATCAGAAACGAAATCCGACAAATATTTTTTGAGTTATGCTTGACGAAAGGTTTTTATTAGGCTTTTTTTTTAGTAGGACATGGCGTTAATATCCATCGTAGTAGTAAAGTGTCCGGACAGTAATATTTCGTTGAGTATTAGCCTTCGCTTCGCTCAGACAATTAATGGCTTTCACTTCTTTCTTTTTTTTTTTTTAAACGAAACGAAAAGAGAAATATTAGGCACAGATGTCATATGCGCACCGGGGTACCTAATTGGCGCCAAAATGGCGTTATTTTGCCTCCCATGGTAACCCGGCTATTGTTACTTATTTATTAATAAATGTTTATTTACATTTATTTTCTTTTCATTTAAAAGAAAATGTTATAAGGTTTTGTTCTATAGTTATTAATTAAACTTTTTTATTTACTGCTATTTCATTTTAAAAATAATGGAAAATAATTTAAAAATACATATGTAACTGGTATTCCAAATTGTCGTAAAAAAAAAACATCACGCAGAACCCGTTGCGTATATAAAATCTGTGAAATAATGCAACAAATCATGACATTTAATTTCAATTTCAAAGCAATGGTTTAATGATACTACTTAGTTATCCAGTCGACCAATTTCGCCAAATTATATAAATTGCCAAACCACTCGCCAAATTATACAAATTAACGTAATTTTTATTTTAAATAACGAAAGAACAAATAAATTAGTATAACATTAATAAAAATACAAATAAAACGTCGAAATAAAAATCACTTGATGGCGTAAACACGTGTAACTTCCTTAAAGTCAAGTGAATATGACATTTACAATCAACCATTATTGGCATTTAATCTTACAGTTTGGCGATAGATTTTCGGTCGATGGGATAATCAAGTAGTACCGTTTTAATTTGCCACTCGAAAAAAAAAAAAAAATGAGAACTGGCGAGTTAAAAAAAAAAAAGCTATTGGCGAGATTTTCACCCGGCTAACATAAAAGTACCAGGAATTCTTTGCGATCATGGCAACTTTTATGTAGTTTTATTCGAAAAAAAAATTTTGAATCTTTAATCACAATGGAAACCTTTCTTAGGAAAAGGGAATGACAGTTACATGACTTGGAGTATTATAAGTGAAATGATGGCGATAGAATAATATTTTGCGACTTAGCACTTGTAGTTGGCTTACATTAAAGTACCAAAATGACCGCTGGAATATAAAAAGCGAAGGGATCCGCCCGGAACTGTTGATGATAGTCATATTACTTTGGCTATTATAATAGAGATTGTTTTAAATTCTAAAAACAACGCAAAGCATATTTCCTAACGATTAAAAATTTATTTACGCCTGACTATTTAAAACAGAAAAAAAAACTTTAAAATTCCTATTAAATGAGTACGTGTTAAAAGCTGGAAAATATTGAAAATTATGCCTTGAAAATTGCATTTACACGTGAATATTAAAACAGAAAGGAAACTTTAAAATAATAAATACATTAATACGCGTTTAACCCTTTCAGAGGCAAGGTACTTCTATTCGTAAAATGTTGAAATCAGTGAATGGCACCGGAATTTACAAACAAATTTCGAAATACGAAAATGCTTTTGTTCACTTACTTGATCACCCGACCGGAGCACCAACCAAAGAATGGCATAGGATGTAACGCTCCGGTGGAAAATCCCCACAACAATCACCGATGCCGGACATCGGAAAGCACCCAAAATAACAAGGAAAAGGCACATATTCTGACGAACTTACATAGTAAATCGTAAATTTACAAAACAATTGATGTTACTTTCATCATAATAATAAAATTAAAAACAAAAGTGAACTGACTTAAATGTATAACAAAAGTTAAGACTATAAATCCTTGTTCAAGATTATGAAGTGTAAATGTTCATAAAAGTTCACTGTTCACTAATGTTCAAATGAGTTCAGTGTTCGAAAGAAAAATGTTCATAAAAGTTTCATATAAGAAAAACTAACTTGAAGAAAGATCACCATAATGTTCAGACCTCAAGAGAAAATCGCCGCCAACAAAAATGTCAGACAAAGGACAGTTACTATAAAAGGCACAATGTTGAGCCTTTGATGTAGTGTCAGAAAACCACGTAATGTCCGTAGCGAACTACTGATGAGTATTAACAGTATGATAGAAGTAAATAGTTACAAGTGTAAAAATTATCAAAATTTATACCTAATAAATGAGTATTCCCTATTAAGTGCGTTGTACATAGCACACAGTTTTCCATAGTTTGAACGGGTGATGAGAACGTTTCGAATGTTCCATCTCAGTGTACAATTTCTGTTGAATTTAAATGTACAAGGCATTAACGGACAATGTCCAAACAAATAATGTTGTATACTTCCTACATCACCACCTGTTATTTGGGCGTTTTCCTATTTTAAACAGATACTGTGGAAATGCTCCATGTGAAGAAAGAAAATAACCTATCACCTGGGATTCACATAGAAATAAATCGTTAACCCTGTTTAATATCGCATAAGTATCTCTTCCCTTCTCCGAATTTTCCCAAGAAACCTGCCATTGATCATGTAGAAGTGTTTTAAAATGACGCTTTAAAATAGAAGTTGGAGCAGGAATGCATAGAACTTTATCATACAGATCATTTATAATAACTGATTTTGCCAACATGTCCGCTCTTTCATTTCCTGATATTCCAACATGCGATTTTATCCAGCCAATATATATGACTTTATTATATAACAGGCGCAAAGAGTTGAAGATATTAAAAAGCTGACCGTTAGATGGAAATAAGCGCTGAAGAGCGTAAATTGATGACAAGCTATCAGTATAAAGATGAAATGAATCATGCGGGGAGTCGATGCACCAACTGATAGCCTCGTCTATCGCAGCCAATTCTGCTTGAAAAACAGAGTTATAGTCATGTAATTTTAATCTCATGTCTAGCATAAAAGAATCCCTATACCAAACCGTAAATGCAGCTCCTACACTGTTCATCATTCGAGAACCATCAGTATACAATATCGGATGATTCACCACTGGTACTGCATCAACCACTGTCTTAACAAATTTTATATTTAAGTTTTCAAAGAAGTAAGGATAATTATATGTCCTCAGTTTATTCATAAAATCTTCACATTTAAAACACATATTGTCAATCAAGACTGTACCATTTCCATAAATGATATTATAACGCTTAGAAGACAAATTCAGTTCTATGTCAAGTGGTGGAGCACCCACCAAAACACACAATGCGTCATTAGAAATCGTGCGATATGCCTTTAAGACAGATAGCAGACATAGACGTTGACATGAGAGTAATCTTGTTATTCCATGTTGATTTAAGTCAGGCATCCAGATCTCATGCCCATATGAAATACGTTTCTTCAAGACGGTATTGTACCATATTTTAAGATAAATAGAAGGAAGACCTCTATCACGGATTCTGGTTTGGCGCATTTTACACGTGAAATCGTTAAGCCTAGTTCTAATCATATCTAGGTGATCCATCCAGAGAAAATTGCTGTCAAGTAGAAATCCCAAATAAAGAATATTGTCCTTTACACTGATACTTTTGTTATTATGTTTAAAAATTGGTCTTCTGTTACTAAGAGTGTGGCTCCCAAACAGCATTGCGGCTGACTTCTCTGCACTAATTTGCAAATGATGTATAGAACAGATATCCGAAAAGTGATGAACACTAGTATTCATTTTATGTTCTAGCGCAGAGCGCGTATCTGCGCCCTCTATAATAACGCTATCATCAGCATAAGAAATAATCAGTAATCCTCTCTGCTTGCAACTCTTTAAAATCCTGTCAGCAACTAGTGTCCAGATAAACGGCCCAAGACATGACCCTTGCGGGCAGCCACGGAATACATGAAACCATGTTAATCCATGCGTATATTTAAAACAAATAAGCCTATGACTCATGTAATTGTTAAGTGTAGACTTCATGTAATCAAAAATAGGTAAGATATTTATGATATCGGCTACAATACGCCAATCCAAAACGTCGAAGGCACCACTGATATCAAAAGAAATCATTGCACAGTATTTATATACTGATAGTGTTTCTCCAATAATATTATTTAACGCAGAAAGTGCTGTCAAGGTGCTCCGTCCCTCACGAAAGCCATGTTGTCCATCATCAAGATAATTAGAAGACTCCAGCATCGTAATAACTCGAAGTTTTAAAAGTCTTTCATATAACTTACTCATCATAGGGAGAAGAGTAATAGGTCGATACGAATTAATTTTTTCAGCTGTCCTATTACGTTTTCGAAAAAAGATGATCATTCCTCGTTTCCAACATTTTAGGAAGTGACCAAGTAAAAGACAAGTATTAAACAGCGTCAACATAAGAGTTGTAAATCTGTTACACAAATTTTTAATAATTATTCCATCAATATCGTCCGGTCCTGGAGCTTTATTTATGTCCTGAAGGCGCAGTACATGAAAGAGTTCTTTTTCTTTAAATGGAATAAAATCAGGTGATGAGGAATAATTGAATGAGTTAATGTACTCATAAGGGACAGAAGGTCGATAATCCACGTCAAAATGACCAGACATAAGGTTATGTGCTACGCTATCATATGTGTCAAACACAGAAGATTCTTCTAATGTAGTAAAGATCATGTCGTTATGTTTCAGGGTTTTACCTGAGACATGTCTGTATAGAGACCCATAGGCATTATCAGTGCGTTCACAGAATGACAGCCAACCCTGTCGTTTTGCACGACGTAAATTACTTTTGTATTGTCTTCTAGCAGTAAGATAATTATCCTTGTAATCTTCTCTATTCAAATTCTTCCTATAACGCTTATACAAGGCGTTAACTTTGTTTCTTTCAACCCTAAGAATTTCTGTATACCATTTTGCCGTAGGTTTATATGATAATGAACCTCTTTTAAAACAAGCACTCATAATCTCATGCAAAAGGTCATAAAAATTAGCCGTCCAATCTTCTAGTGCATCAGGACTAAAAACTCTACGTAAAGTGTTCATCAACTGAGGAAGATACTCCAAGAGTCTTTTGTTGAAACTATATAAACTCTTGTTTTTTGTTTTATATCTTGTATAAGTCTTAAATGAGGGATCAAGAACAAGGTGAAACCTGATGTAGCGATGATCACTGTATGAAAACTATCATCTACAGACCAACCATCCAAAACCTGTACAATTTCGTTACCGCCCAGCGTAAGATCTGGACGGCCCTTTCGGTCGTCTTGAACGTAACTATGAGATGCCTCTGGGTCATTTAGAATAAATAGGCTGTGAGACATTATTAACTCCAAAAGAGGCTCAGCCCTATCACTGTCGCAAGTATATCCCATCATCTTAAGCGGGACGTTGAAGTCTCCTCCAATCACATGCCTGGAAAAATCTGGATAAAGGTCAGTCCATGGGTCCATGTCACCTTGAAAATTTCCAGAAGGTGGTGAGTACACTGAACCAATAATAATGAAACCTTTTGCTGTTTGCAAGTTTACAAAAATACTATTTCTCGACTCAAAACTTTTCACACATGCATGTCCTCACAAAGTTCAAATAATAGCTGCAGTACCACCAAAAGAAATAAAGTAAACCCAGTCAGGAGGAAGACCAACAAAACAACCGTTAACCAAATATGGATCTTGACAAAGTACAAAATGTACGTTAAAAGAAAATACGTATTTAATAAGAGCATCAGTGGCGTCCGCACAGTGATGAAGATTTATCTGGACAAAATTTAATCCGTAATCATCAGCCGAAGATCCCGAGACAACTATCACAATCGTTTGGCTAAAAGTCCATCCCTGTAAGCCTTAAAAGACGGACAGTTCGGGCTATCGGCACGATGGGAATGATCAATTTCATCATCCTGAAAGAAGCAATTACTGCAAGTAACTGTGTCCACGGTGCAATCCTTTATGTTGTGCTTTCCTGCACATTTTACACATTTTAGATCCCCAGCACATCTATTTGAAACATGACCAAAAGCTTGACATTTATAGCATCGCACGATTGGTATATACTCAACCATGCGGTACCTCTCCATGTCTATACAAATCCTACGACGTGCCAAAAGATAATCAAAACTTTCCTTATCCATGTCCAATAGCCAGTTATGTCTGCCCGCTCTAGTCAGAATCCTCCTAACAACCTCAAAAATATCTCCAGGAGCCTCAATAGTCCTATCTGAATTTTTTGCATCCACACTCAATCCCTCCAAAGCACATCTGACCGATCTCACAACCTCCTTTTCATCAACAACAGAATCAACACCCACAATCAATAATCTTTCTCTTTTCCTACGCGGAGTCTCCACTTTTATTTTGTCCTTGATTTCCGATTCAACAAGCAAATTCTTCAATTTTTTGCTATCACTCTTTGACTTAACCTTTAAAATCAATTGTCCAGCCTTTGTAACCACAACATCTCCCGGAGTCGGGATATCTGTAATTCCTCGCCACATATTCTTTACTTCTTTTTTAACATTGTCTATGGAATCATCTCCAAAGGACGTAATGATAACTGAGTAGTCAGAGTCTTGCCCGTGCCTAGTTTTAACAACGTCAGCTTTGTTATGAGAGTCATCCAAAACCTCCCTAACAGTAGAGAAACGCTGGGCAAGGGCCTCATAGGCCTTGTTGTCAGTGACCATTGTTTTTATCTTCACTTCATTGGCAACACAGTCTCTGTGAGCCTTAACCAATCTTTCAGAAATGTAGTCGAAACAATGTCTGACAGTTGTCATAATATTTTCAGTCACTTTCCCACCTTTGTTCCGCTGATTCTCCAAAGTCTCATAAAGAAATGATTGAACTTTTCTAATAGAGGTTGGAAACTCCAATTCCTCTATTTCCTCCAGTAAATTCTCCAGCTTCCCCATTACCAATGAACAATTACAAAGACAAAACTACCACAGAATGACGTAGAAGGACAAGCAGCCGGTCACAAACGGAATAAACTCTCAGTGTATATATATATAGCCACCCAGCTGGATCGACAAATAGACAAATGAACCAAAGTGAAGCAAAACTACTAAAACTGGAAAAAAACCCAATTTGCCAACCGCCAAATACACAGAACATGTGATAAAAATAACCAAATAATCTACAAATCTCAAAGCGTACCCTAGAAACCACACACAAACTAAACCAAGTCCAGATTTAATTAACAAAATAAATGTAAAGCATTTAAACAAGACTAGCTCCATAATACAAAATCTCCACTACACTGCAGAACTCAAAGCGTAACCCAGCAACAATATATAATCTAAAGCAAGTACAGATTAAATTTAAAGCATTTAGACAAGGCTCACTCCATATACCAAATCTCCAACACAATACACAACTTAATGCGTAACCCAGCAACAAATAAAATCTATATCAAGTACAGATTAAAATAACAAAGTTAATTGAAAGTATTTAAACAAGGCTAACTCCATAATACAAAATCTCCAACACACTACAAAATATTAGTCCGACAGTAGCATGACACAGCTCAACTCTACAATGAAGCAAGATGGCGATCAAAACAAACGCAGCGAGAAACGCCCACCGGACACAAAAAGCCAAAATAAACCGCTAATTAATCAGGAACTAATAAAGAAAATACAACAGACTGAAGCTAATTGAAAGCCGAAGGTAATAAACTTTGAAAATAATTAAAAATAAACGTAAATAACAGAAGTATACATGAAATAGCAAACTAACTGATGCCGCGAGCACTAAATTAGGCCTCGGCAATGAACAAAAATTTACAAAGTCATAAGAAATAAGTTTAAAGTAGGCAAATTACAGAAAAATCATATAGAAATGAACAATATTTGATAGGAAATAAACATGCATGTGCTACTAAGTCAAAAAAATGAATAATTACCAGTTAAATAGGAAACTTTGGCGGAGCTGCAAAAAATGCGTCAAACTCAATCGAAAGCCGCAGGGAAATTTTGTTCACTTACTTGATCACTTTACCAGGGAGCCAACCAAATAATGGCAAAGGCCTTGAATCCCTGGCAGAAAAACGTCCTCCACCATCTAACTCAACCCCAGCCGCCGAAACAGACCCGGAAACAGCGACAAATAATAAAACTAAAAAGTCACAAAAATATGGCACACTCTGCCTAGAAAATAAAATACAAAAATTAAAGTCATGTACAAGTTTTAACATATGACTGTAACCCTAGTTACTATAAAATAAATATAAAGCTAAAACTAAAACTAAGACTGAGTGAAACTGAAAAACAAAATTTTAAGTTATTTTCAGTTACAAATGACTGTATAAAAGTACGATTTACACTAATAATCAAGACAAGATAAAATATTAAGCCAATAACACATTTTAGGTCAATTCAAGTTACAAAAGACCATCAGACCCTGAAAGTCCAGAAACAACTCAAAAATGCGTGAAGGCAGAAAGATTAGCAAAGCACTATGTGGCTAACAGTCCGGCAAAAGTCCACCAAAAATTCTTTAATTACACCAAAATAATCAAAATTTGTACTTTATGAATGAATACAATTTATTCAGTTCATTATAAATAACAGTCAGTTTATAATAATTCGATCTCAGCAAGAGAACATTTTGCAAATTCCAAGACAGAGTTCTATTTCGCACAAAGTTAAAGAACAGAGGCATCAGAGGACACTTGCCGGAAATAAAATGCTTAACGTCACCGACGTTACCGCAATCACACTTATCTGTTGGTCGCTTGCCAATCTTAAATAAATACACTGGAAAAGCACCATGCGAAGAAATGAAATAGGCTACTACCCTTGAATAACACAAATAAGAAACGTCCGGTGAACGCAAGATGAGGAAGGTATCCCTGCCCTTTTCACTAATTTTCCAATCATTAGTCCACCTCGTGATAATGTTACTCTTATAAAAACGTTTGACAAAGGAAACAGGCATTGGAATATCCAACCTCTCATCAAACTCATCATCCAGAATAACAGACTTTGCCAGATAGTCAGCCCTTTCGTTACTAGCAAGGTCAATATGAGATTTAATCCAACCCATAAAAATAATTTTACCACTCAACAGTCTCAAGTTAGAATATATGTTATACAAAATCTTATCAGTTGGAAATAAGTTCTGCAAGGCTTGTATTGAAGAAAAACTATCAGTGTAGATGTGGAATTCTCTGAAATCAGCCCTGCAACACCAGTCGATTGCCTTGTCAATGGCTGATAATTCAGCCTGATAAACAGTATTATAAGCGTAAAGTTTAAAACGGTTTTCTAAAATGATCTTTCCATCATTATAAACAACAAAAGCGGAACCAACTGTGTTGTTCATCTTGGAGCTGTCTGTGTAAATTACAGGGTGGTTAAAAATAGGTACTACAGAAGTGACTGACTTTACAAACTGTACATGATGAGTTGACACAAAATAAGGATAATCAAATGTATGTAAATGTGGCATAATATTTTCCTTAGTTACACAAATATCCTTTATCCATACTAGATCTTCATGATGCACCGTGTTATAGTGACCAGACATCTGTTCCAACTCCAGCTCCAGGGGAGGTATACCCGAAATTACGTAAAGAGCTTGTTCACTTACTTAATAAAAGGAAAATTTTCATTCCAATATTCTGGTGCCAATGTGGCATTTAAGAATTAAAATTAAGTGGTCCAAAAAGGAACCACCGCCCTTGAAGGGGTTAAAGTAGTAAATTGTATTATGTCAATCGCTTATAATGCTGTTAAAAAATACCGGGAGGCAAAGATTCTGTTTACTTAATTCATTTTATTTTAGTTTTTTTTAATGTTTAACTGATCTTCTTTAATCAAACACGAAAACAACCATTGGATGTCTTAACAGCAACTGATTCGACCTTAATTTTTTGCAATCAAAGGGAATTAAATGGAAACCAGTTCACAGGGAGTTCGCTGCAGGTTTTTTCATTATAATTCAATCTTCTCTAATCTTTTTAAAACCGATCAGATTAGCGGGCTCTTAGATTCTGCGGTGTCTGAACGGGGGTTGGTGAGCGTAGCTTGCAGGGGGCAATGCCTCCTAGTTAGAAAATAAAAACTTGCTTGTTTTCCCATACTTTATAAAAAAAAAATTTTGTTTAAATATTCTTCATCCCGTTTGCCAGCATTGGAATTAAAATTAGGTGTCTTTTTTGTGGACACCGCCGGCTAAAGGTTTAAAGACTACAGTAAACAACTGGCTTAACCCTTTCAGGGGCGCTGTTTGCAGTTTGCAAACGCGCAATTTTAATGTCCAAATTGCCAAATAGCACCAGTAATTTTTTAGTACAATTTCGATCTCTTAATATAGTCGAAGAAAAGCTTTTGATTATTTTCAAATGAATTTTTGGTAAATTGCGGTGCGAATTAATTATTTGAGCATTTTTGGACCAGAAATACCTTACCCCTGAAAGAGTTAGTGCGGGGCTGGCGGCAGCCAAGTACAACATGGAGTTTGTAAAGCTCCTGAACAGAAATAAGAAAATGCCTAAATGTAGGAGATGTATAGGGAGTTATTATAGGGAAAAGAAAAGAAAGCTTCGCAAACGTAGAGAAAGTATTTCCTTAAAGAAAGGTTTGTGTTATATCCCTACCAAATCAGAATTAGTAGCGATCGGTATTAATAGATGGCAGCACCATACACGGACAGTCTGGAATTGTAAGGCTTTGCACGTAGCCGAGAGTATTCTGCGCAGTTGTAAAATGTGATTTGTTCTGATAGCTGCTCTTGAGCGGCATTTGTAAATATGTCTAATAAACTATAAGTAATCTTATAGTTATGCATTCTTTCTTAGTTAAGAGCAATTAGTTAAGAATAATAATAAGAGTGCGGCGATAAAAGTGGCGACGAATGGGATTTAACCCAAATTAAAATGCAGTGGAATTTTTTTGTTTTGAAAAAGGAAGAAAAAAAAGAGAGAGCGGAAAATGGCTGATAAAGAAATAATTTCTCTGGGATGCTTGGAAGAATATAATGCAAATGTTTCTTGGACTATTTACGTCAAGAAAATTGATTTTTATTTCTCAGCGAATAGCATAAAAAATGATGAGATGAAAAAGAATATATTATTAAGCTCTGTTGGAACAACAACTTTTGCTATTTTACGAGATATTATTGTTCCGAATACGCTGAAAGAAATCAGTCAAGCTAAGGATCATTTTTCACGACGCCCTAGTGAAATTGTGGAACGATTTAAGTTCCAGAAACGACTAAGGAAGCAAGGAGAGAATATAGCCGATTTCATAAGAGAGTTACGTCGTTTATCCGAACATTGCAACTTCGGAAATACGCTTAATGACCGCCTGCGTGATCAGTTGGTGTTTGGCATCCAAGATGAAAAGATACAGCAAAAATTACTGGATTCCAGGGATTTAACGTTCCAAACAGCAATAGAAATAGCTGAGTCATTTGAGATAGCTGAGGCTGGAGTGAAATCCCTACACATCGGAGATAGCACAACTGTCAATCAAGTGCGTGTTTCGATAGGAAGGAGAGAAATCGAAAGTGGAGAAGTATGCTCACGCATCTAAGCCTAAAGAGGATAAATTCGGGCCTAAGAAACCGTGTTACAGATGTTCTAAAAATCATAATCCCAAGTATTGCCCTTTTAAATCTGCAGAATGTCATTTCTGCCATCGATTGGGCCATTTAAAAATTTGTTATCGTAATATAAAATTTGGAATGAAAAGTGAGAAACCTTTTAAGAACAGAAAAATTAAAACTGTTCAGGAAGAATATTGTTTAAATTTTATGGACGACAACTCCAATAATGTGTCATGGATTAAATCGGTTAAAATAAATGGTGTAAATATACAAATTGAAATTGATAGTGGTGCGGCTCATACTATCGTAAGTAAAAGTGTAGCTCATAAATTGTTCTCAGGTAAGCTGCCTTCAATTAAATCCAATATTAAGTTACAAACTTATACTAAAGATTCCTTAACTGTTGTGGGGGAATTAAAAGTAAATGCTGTTGTTGATGAATATTCTATACCTGATTTAAGAATATTGGTAATTAAAGAGGAGGGTCCAAGTCTAATCGGAAAAACGTGGTTAAAAGCACCAATTTATTTTGGCCTAATGTAAATATGATTAAAAGCATTTCGAAAGATGATTTAATTAGAAATTTTCCTAATGTTTTTGCTGACGGGATCGGGACAATCAAGGGTCCTGCCGTGTCAATAAAATTGAAAAAAGATGCAAAACCAGTTTTTCTTAAGTCTTGACCTGTTCCTTTTGCTTTAAGGAAAGCTACTAATGTTGAATTGGAACGATTAACTAATGAGGATATTTTAAAACCTGTTGATCATTCAGAATGGGCTAGTCCTATGGTAATTGTTCCAAAGCCTAATGGTTCTGTTAGAATATGTGGTGATTATAGAGCAACAGTAAATGCAAATACTGAAAATGATAACTATCCTCTTCCTAGAATGGAAGAATTATTTTCTAAATTATCAGGTGGAAAATTCTTAACTGTTTTTGATTTAAAAGATGCTTATTTACAACAACCTGTAGATATCGAAAGTAGTAAAATTTTGACTATAAATACTCATAAAGGTTTGTTTAATGTGTTACGATTAGCATTTGGGGTAAAATGTGCTCCTGGTATGTTCCAAAGAAAAAGTGAACATATTTTTTTAAAAAATTGAATATGTTGGTGTATTTTTAGATGATGTTATCATTAGTGCTAGTAATGAATCAGAACATTCTGAAAGAGTTGAAAGTGTTCTGAAATACTTTTCTGAGCATGGTATAAGATTAAATAAGGAAAAATTAAAATTTATGGTTTCGGAAGTTTCGTATTTAGGACATAAAATATCTCAGGAAGGAATTAGACCTATTCCAGAAAAAGTTAATGCTATTTTGAATGCTCCTATTCCAAATAATGTTTCACTATTGCGTTCATTTTTAGGCTTAATTTCTTATTATAGAAACTTCCTGCATAATATTTCAGATATTTTGGAACCTTTACATAGATTATTAGATAATAATGTAAACTGGACATGGTAAGAAAAGCATGAAAAAGCGTTTCAAAAAGTGAAACAATTATTAACTACATCTCCTGTTTTAGAATTATGTGATGTAAACAAAGATATAGTTTTAAACTGTGATATTTCTGAATATGGTATAGGGTCAGTTTTAAGCCACATTGTTGAGGGTAAAGAGAAACCTATTGCTTATGCTTCTAGAACTTTAAACAAAACTGAAAGAAATTATGCCATGATTGATAAAGAAGCTTTATCTGTAATGCTTGGTGTCACTAAATTTCACCAGTATTTAGCTGGAAAAAAATTAAAATTATAACAGATCATAAACCTTTAATTAGATTATTTGATCCTGTTAAAAAGGTACCTGATACATTATCACCTAGAATGCTGAGATGGTCGTTAATGTTAGCTGGGTATGATTATACAATTGAGTATCGCGAAGGTAAAAATAATAAAAATGCTGACGCATTAAGTAGATTACCTCTCCCAGAATCTGTAAATATAGTGAGTAACCCTGCGGAAATAATGTTTTGTTTCAAATAATGATAATTGGCCTGTTACTTCTAAAACTATCGCAAAGTGGACAACTGAAAATCCTGTAACTAAACAAATTTTAGAGTGGGCGTTACATGGGTGGCCGTGAAAGGTTAAACAATAAGAATATCAACCATATTTTCATAGAAGGGAGGAAATTTCCTGTCTAGAAAATTGTCTATTGTGGGGACATAGAGTGATCGTACCAGAGAAAGGCCGTGAATATATATTAAAATTACTGCATTCTGTTCATCAAGGTATATCGAGCATGAAAGCGAAAGCGAGGGGGGTAGTTTGGTGGCCAAATATGGATAAAGAAATTGAACAAATGGTTAATTCTTGTAATAGATGTCAGATGTTTGCGAGGGATTGTCCCAAAATGGAACCCTTGAAATGGAAATCTGAACTGTCCTGGGAAAGAATCCATATAGATCATGCCGGTCCTTTTGAAGGTAAAATGTTTTTAATAGTAGTCGATTCTTATACTAAATGGTTGGAAGTAGAGGTAGTACCCAGGTCTGATAGTAAAACTACAATTAAAGTATTAAGGAGAATTTTTGCCACATTTGGATTACCTGTTGAATTGGTCGGTGATAATGGTCCCGCGTTCACAAGTGATGAATTTGAGGAATTTCTTAAAAATAATGGAATTAAGCATACGCCTGTTCCACCTTATCATCCGTCTTCGAACGGACAAGCGGAAAGGTATGTGCAAACTGTGAAAATTTGTCTTAAAAAGCTAGATAAAAGTGACATAACATTGTCAATTTCACGATTTTTGTTAGAAAATCATTCCACTCCTCATTCGGTGACTGGTAAAACTCCTGCTGAATTAATGTTTGGAAGGCCAGTTCGAACAGCCCTTCACTTGGTATTACCATCAAAACCTAAAATACAGCGACCCCTGCACAAATATAAGCTTCATGATTTAGTTTTTGTTAAAAATTTTGGAAAAGGGGATGGGTAAAAGGGAGAATTATGAAATTATTGGGGAGTAGATGGGTTTTAGTAAATAGATGTGACAGAGTAATGTGTAAGCGTCACGTTGATCAGTTGAGACGAAATAAAGAGATAAGTTATGAAATACCAGAGAGAGTTGTAGAGATAAATCGAAATGATAAACTAATGTCAGAGAAAGCTGAAAAGATGGGACATAGGCGGTAAAAATTACAGTAATTATGATAGGTATGAAAGGGTTAACCAAAACCGTTTTTCAGGAATTAATGGGAAAATAAAAGAACAGCTTAATAATGATAATACTATAGAACCAAGCCAATCTCAGCCTCCGTATGATATTGTGGCAGGTACAGTTGTGAGTAATAAGAATGATGTTACGACAAAGAAAACTGCGAAAGACAATTTGACTGAAACTTATGACGAGGACTGTAAGAAAAGTGCTCCAGTTCGAAGAAGTCAAAGAGTAAAATTGCCTGTAGTTCGTTTGAACTATGAGGGGAGGGGTGTTATATCCCTACCAAATCAGAAATAGTAGCGATCTGTATTAATAGATGGCAGCACCATACACGGACAGTCTGGAATTGTAAGGCTTTGCACGTAGCCGAGAATATTCTGCGCAGTTGTAAAATGTGATTTGTTCTGATAGATGCTCTTGAGCGGCTTTTGTAAATATGTATAGTAAACTATAAGTAATCTTATAGTTCTGCATTCTTCCTTAGTTAAGAGCAATTAGTTAAGAATAATGATAAGAGTGCGGCGATATAAAAGTTTGTTCTTAAAGTTTTTACATGCAAATGGTCGTTACTTGTGGATCATCCTAGTAGTTATTGACCTAAATTGAAATATTGGTTATAGAAAATAATAAAACATGTGTATTATTGAAGTTTTTCAAAGTCCAGAAACAAAATTCTAGACCAATTTATTTCCAAATAGCTTTTTGACACAAAACCCGAGTTGATTCTGGATTTGGGACAGCATGCTCGAGCCCGACATCTTTTTGTCTAATAGCTAGCGCCCCAACCGCTATATAGGCAGGACTGATATATACTTTTTGAAACTGAACTTATATTAAGGGGGCTCTTAAAGCTCTTAAGGGCTCTTGAAGCTTCAAAATTTTATTTTTTTTAGCTGTAACTCCTATCTTTTCTGATAATTTTGAGATATTTGTTTCCTTGAAATTCATATTAGAACGGAAGTTTCGGCTTTTAGAATTTTACCCGCTCAATAGCTGAAGTGGCGTTTCCGAAATCTGTAAGTCATTTTTCTCCAAATGACGTTTCTGGGCATAACGCGCAGGATATCTCAAAAACTTCTGAATATTTTTTCATGAAATTTTCAAAACATATGTTTCAGATTAGTTTGTATAAACTGAACCTAAAATTCCATTTTTGTTGTTCAAAAAAATGTTTTTTTAGGTGATTATACTGTTAGTCGAGACAATAAGGAATTTTACCTAGCAAAATTAATGGTAGTTCTGGAAATCGGCTTACTTTATGTTTTTGGGGTCGCTGAATCCGAATTTATAACTTCCCACCAAAATTTGCTCCGGCAACACCCCCAAATTTTGGCAAAAAGCCCCCCCAAAAAGGTTTTTATTAAAAAATCAATTTTTTTATTGTTTTAGAGAAAAAGTATCTAGAAATTCAGAAAGTAGACAAAATTTGGAACAAATTAGATACATGACATTATGACTTAGGATGAAGGGGAAGGGGGATCTGCCTCTAAAAAAGCGCGCGGTGCTGCGTGGACTAAGTTGCGCAATTCCACTTAGCCACTCACATGTTTACATTCGCCCACCCATCTCCCCTCCGAACTTTCCTTATAAGGTTTACTTTAAGTTTTTTACGTCGCTAAATCCGAATTTTTAACTTACCCCCAAAATTCCCCCCCCCGAAAACCCCCCAAAATAGTTGTTATTAACTTAAGTTACTTATTGTTTCAGGAAAAAAGCATTACGAAATTCAGAAATTAGACAAAATTTGCAACAAATAGGATATATGACATTATGACGTAGGATAAACGGGGAGAGAGGGGGCTGCCTCGGAACATTCCCCGCGCGCTTTTCTCAAAAACCACAGTTTTTCAAAAAATCAATTTTTTGGGGGGCTGCCGGTGAAATTTTGGAGGGAAGTTACAAATTCGGATTCAGCGACCCAAAAAACATAAAGTGAGTGGAAATCCAGAACTATTATTAATTTTTCCAGGTAAAAGCCGCTATTGCCTGGACTTCATAACTTAGTGCACGTAGCGCCGCAGTACATGCTCAGAGGCAGCCCTACCCCTCCCCGTTCTTCCTACGTCATTATGTCATGTATCCTATTTGTTGCAAATTTTGTCTAGTTTCTGAATTTCGTAATTCTTTTCCCCTAAAAAAATAAGAAATTTAAGTTAAAAACAACTATTTGGGAGGGGGGGGGGGTTTCGGGGGGGGAAAATTTTGGGGGGAAGTTAAAAATTCTGATTCAGCGACCCAAAAAACTTAAAGTAAACCTTATAGAGAAAGTTCGGAGGGGAGATGGGAGGGCGAATGTAAACGTGTGTTCTATTCTATTTGTTTTCTAACCTTTTCAACTGTCAGAATAAATTGTGCTACCATCTGCAATGTTTTCAATAATTTTATCAAGAAGGGTAGAGCCAGTTCTATTAGGAACAGTGACAACAAACGAATCTTTTGTGTCTCTACATATACCACCAAACACCCACTGTTCGGGTAATACTCGACCACAATTATTTTTATGTTTAGTAAACAAACTTTCATCAATTTCCACAATGCAATCTGGTCCACTTACCTTCTTGTTTGGTTTATTCTCCATATCCAAGACACATAATTCATGCATGTAATTGTTGCAATCTATAACAGTTTTATCCGATAAATCAAGTTGCTTTTCACAAAATTTAATCGACGTCAACATATGAATCTCAAAGCTGAACAAAATGGAATTCTGCTTTCCTCAAACCAGTTGTCTTTTCTAAGTCCCACTTGCTGATCACACTGTCTTAAATTACATTCCCAAAACTTACGTTTACCAAAATAAAGTTTCATGTCATGGGAATTGGTACATTTTCGTTTTTTTGGTAAAATATTTCGCTCCTGAAAAAATAAAATTGCATCTTGTTCTGTTTTTGGCAAATCCCAAATACGCATTTTCGTAGCACTTAAAAATGGCGTCAAAAATCAGCAAACAACAAGGCAACAAGGAATCCAAAAGATAACTGCGTGCGTGGGCGAACAACGAGATTGCTCTTTATAAGGAAAGGGCAGCTGACATCACTTTTGGCCGAATTACTGTTGGTCAGCAAGAAAAACCTGTTCATTCATTATTACTCCTACTATGCACATGAACTCCGGGAATTTGATTAGTCTTTAACAGATTGATTTAACAGATCTAAGATATGTTTGGCCTACGTCGCCAAGTGTGATTCCTGATCGCTAAGATAAAAATGTAGTAGTAGATTGGTTGACGGAAGTGTTTGTTTGTAAACATGGGCTTTCCTTATTGGCGCATTAGAGCAACTTCTGCTGCGGTGACGTTAATACGTAAGTACCTAAATTGGTACTGATTAATTTTTGGTGTAAACTGCCCTACAGGTGGTGCTGCTATCCTGCATTTTTACAATTTTAGCAATAATTCCTCTATCTCAAGAACTAATACACAAATTTTCATCAAAATTCAAATTCTATCATACCTTGATATAAATTGATGCTGGTTAGTTTTTAGTGTGAATCGCCCAATAGATAGCGTTGCTATGTTGCATTTTTCACGATTTCCGCAATAGCTCTATCTCAAGAGCTAATGCACGGATTTTCATCAAACATCAGATTCAGTTAAACGTGGATATAAGTTTTTGCTGATTATACTGTAAAAAAAAATCCGCTAAAATACGGAAATTATGCTAGCTATCGAGACGCCAGTACTATTTCCGTATTTTAACGAAATTTTTTTTACAGTGTAGGTTTTGGTGTAAATCTCCCTGCAGGTGGCGCTTCTATGCTGCATTTTCCAGGATTTTTGCAATAGCTCTATCTCAAGAACTAATGCATGGATTTTCCTAAAACTGCTGGTTCAGTTAGACTTAGACGCTGGCGTTAAGTGCTGCTGATTAGGTTTTGGTATAAATTTCCCAACAGGTGGCCCTGCTATGCTGCATTTTCTACGATTTTCGCGATAGGTATATCTCAAAAACTAATGCACGGAATTTAGTCAAACTTCATTTTCTGTAGCACTTTCACATAAATAAATTTTTATTTGGCTAAAAAATATACCGTCCAAAGGTTATGCATTCTTTATGCTCTTTGGGTTGGGGATTTTGGTTGCAGACATCTGAGAGGGTGGGTGCCAAAATGCAATGAATTGTTTGAAAATTTCCATTCTTATATCTACGTTTTAAATTAAACAGAAATTAAATTTAAATTCACACGGTTCAGCGAACTTATACTTTATAGAATCCTCATTGTTGGCATAGCTTGTCATTTAATTTTGGCATGCGATAGCAAATTTTAATTTATTAACATGTATCAGCAGATAGATGAAAGTTTTGGGATGGGCACATCCGCCCAATTTAAATTGTCCACCAAACTACACAAAAAAACGATTCCGACATGCTAAAGTTAATCATAAATACATAAATACATTTTCCACCGAAATTCGATTGACTACTTTGTTTTTAAATAAAGTGTTTTATTTTATGATTTGTCGCAAAAATTTTAGGTGTAGATTGGTGGCTCTTAAAAACCACCAAATCTGTAGCTGCGGTGGCGTTAATACATGAGTACCCCAATTTATATCAGGGACTAAGTGAATTTGAAGTTTTATGAAAATCCGTGCATTAGTTCTTGAGACAGAGTGCCCACAAAATTTGTGTCACAGACTCACAGACAAACATTTTATAAAAACAATCAAATCGTGTTCAGGACCTTCTAAAACCCATAAATCCGTCGAAAACCGGAACTCGAAAATTTTCACGAATCCATTGCTTTCTAATTGTAAAGATAGAAGAAAGTAAAAAAGCTATTGGAAATTTTAAATAAAAACTATGTTCTACGTTCTATACGCCATAATATCGGGAATCTTTAACTCGAGGAAGCGTGAAACCCGGGATGGATTCTCTGATAGTCATAACTGTAATATTAATAATCAGTAGGAAATTCTATTTTCTGTTTTCCTTCATACATTGAAAATATAATCATAACATATCCTATCTCAGCTTTTACTTTAATAAATATTCACACGCTTCGGCCAACAACCTCCAGTAATAAAAATATCTGTCACGACAAATAATGTAACAATGCATTTCTGGGGACATAACCTAATAAATATTGTTACCGTGAAAGTAAAATTAGTTTCGTAGACATCGTTTTTTGTTTATTTCATAACACGTAAAGCAGCAAATAAATTCTTCTCATTCAATGAAACATGTATCATAAAAAGATTTTTTTTGGAGGGGAGGGGGGTGGGTAGCAGCTTCATTTATTGGATTTTACCGTTCATAGCTTATTAAAAATCGTCTTTCATATACTTTGTCATTGTCCTTTTTAGACCCCGGTATGCTATTTCTTTCTCCCAGGTAATAAAATGTCGTCTCCAAAAAATAACGTTACTTTGTATAAGCCAGGCGTAAAACAAAGCAGAGGTATCATTATACGGAATAATTTCTACTGCAATTTTTTAAACTTCTAAGCATCGCACATTTTCAATTTTTATACTGTCATATTGGGGGGGGGGGGGAGTACTTTTAAATGCAATTTGTTTGAAAACTGCATCTCCATTAATTTTTTTGTAGTTTTTAACACCATTCGTTTAATTTTGCCAACTCAAGTACTCACTTTCTGTAGAAAGTAAAGGAAAAATAGTTACAAAATAGCAATTATATCTTTTTGTTGTCATTTTCTCATAAAAACTGAAAAGAATGTAATTAAAATACGTGCTATTTTGAAAAAATATAAATGAATGATTTCTGATAAAACATGGAGCTATTATAAAATAAATTTAATTTTAAGTATCTATAATATTAATGTTACAAACAAATGAAGGCATTTGAATCATTAGATAGCCGATTTTTTTTTCTTTTTGGCGAGTTTCTTGAATGACGATATCTCTTCTTTTGCATTCGTGTATTATTCAGCGATAGTAACGTCATATGTTTGCTTTACTCTAGAAGTGTAGATGTTCTTTAATACTGGATCGCAAATGAGGAATTCTTCAGCGGATGCGGATGACGTAATTTTATATAAAATATAAGCGTGTGTTTTAAGTCTTAAAACTGAAATATGTTTTGTACTATCTATCTATATATACTACATACATATATTTTTGTTTTCACTGAATTCTGAAAAAGCAGAATTCCCGTTTTTTATAGTTAATCAATTCTTTTGGTTAAATAATTAAAACAACTATGTCAGTTGGGAAAAAAAATTACAAACGACTCAAAAACTGAAACTACACCAAAAAAAAAAAAAAAAAAAAAAAACTGTGGTACTTTTTCGTTTTACCAACACCATGCCAAAATGTATGGTATCGCGCCGTTTATTTTTCTTTCTTTCTTTTTACATAGCATGTTCTTTTATCACCTTCGGGACAAGCTTCCAGTGAGTTCTTCTATTTCCGAATAGTAATTTTTGGCTTATTTAATCGCAGAAAATCTGCAATTAGATAATGTGAAGGTTATTGTTCAGAAGTAGTGCTACTCAAAAGCAAGAATCATACACAACTTATAAGGTGAATATGAATGTATTTCGCCCCGAAGTATTATGGACCGTATCTACCGGGTAATTCCAAAAGTCGGGAAAAACTTAAAAAATTAATAATTCGAAAACGAATAGAGAAAAAATAGGTGGGGTTGGCTCAAAACAGATGAAAAAGAAACAGTATGTTTTATTACGAAAGCAAAAACGAATGTTTTAATATAAGCAGATAAAACAAAGTTATTAGCACCAGGAGTTTTTAACTTATAACAGGCTAGTTTCGGTATCGTTCAGCGTACCGTCATCTGAGCAAAAAATGGTTGAATTTTGCTCATACATATCGAAGCGAAGCAGATTGAAGAATTAAATTTATTGACCAATAGAATTACAGGAAATTATGGTTCAGCCAATAGGAAAATTGATAGTGAGTGGAACTGGTAACATGAAAAATTGCTAGTAGACATTAAGAACTGAGTCCCTATCTGACCTGTGAACCTGACTACCGTATCAATTTTCCTGTAAGCTGTAATTTACTGTAATACTATTAGACAATTAACCTATGCCTCGAATTCGCTCGCAAAAATCCATCGTTCTTTGTACTGATGTCAGTACGCTGAATACTACCAAAACTAATCTGCTATAAGGTAAAAAGTTCTGGTTCTATTAAAATTGTTTTATCTGCTTATGTTATATCGCGCTAAGCATCCTCTTAATTGTCACAAATACCTTAATGGTTCTTTTTTAACTAACCGATGGCTAATGTTTGACAAGTCGCTTACATGTTACAAGTAAACTTACAACTGTTCAATGTGCAGTTTGTCAATCACCAGCACAGCTCTCAGACAAGGTACAACACCGTTCACAGTATTAACCCCTTAAGCACCAGATTCATTTTAATGATAGTGTGCACTCTCCGAAATACTTTCTTCAATTCACGTAAATTTTCTTGGCAGCAGTGCTACCAGAATTTTTCCGTTAATAGACGAATATCCGTTTCTTTTTTTTTTCTCCGTTACAGGAGGTAAAATATACGTCAATTGAAGAAAATAGATATAAAATAAATTTACTGACCTTGGAATCGAACCAGCTACCTTAGTGTTACGAGATCAGTACTTTAACCACTCGGCAATAGTTGCACAATCGTGGAACGGTTTGAAGTAAATATGTTGCCTCAATGGGTATGACTTGATGAATGTCTTTAAAAAGCATTGAATTTCGAAAAGATTGCGTCTTTAATGATATTGTGGCGGGGGTTTTAGGATTAAAATAGATAAAAATATGAATTATAAATATTTTTATGCAGATTGCTAGATGTAAAATATAAATATTATATTTTTATGTGAGAATTTCAGTAAAATATCTATTTTAAATGTGTTCATTTAAAATATATTTTAAATGCGAGTGTTTTTTTTTTTTATAACTTTAAAAAATAAATTATGAATACTTTTAAGTGAATGAGAAAATTAATTGTTATTTATTTTTATATTCGAAAGCGTTTCTTTTTTGTTGTTGTTGTTTGTTTGTTTGTTTTTTCTTTTTTAATTAAATTAGAAATGTCAATTTATATAATTTCTGGTTTTTCGTTTTTAAAATGAATTCGGATTTTAGTATTAATAGAGCCAATACGCATGCACACTAGATATGAACGTAATTTCTCCCTCTCTTTCAGACTTTCGGGAAGAACTCACGGATAAAACATGTTTTCTAGGAATACGGAAATTATTTGTTAAAAAATGAGGAATAATTTACTGTATATAGACGAGTTTTTCTGATAGTGTGCTGAATACTAGGTATATTAAATTTCGTCAAAAAGTAGTTTATGTCATTATTTTTAATTACACATGAATTTTTTAATTACATGTAATATGAAGAGATGAAATAAAGGTTTATTTAAATTATACAAACATAAATAAAGTCCGAAATAAACAACTATTACATGGGTAAAGTTCGTAAGTTTTTCGAATTATTGTTATATTACAATAAAGCGCAGAAACGCAGAAGAAAAATAAGCTATGTATGTTTTATGCTATAAAGACTGTACATAACCAATCTCATTAGCCACACAAAAAAAAATTATGCTTAAAATATTTCAGTCTGGACTTAAAATGAAGACGTACGCACATACGTCCTGGTATTGAAATAGAAGATTTTATGACGTAAGCAGGTACGTCGTGGGCTTAAGGGAGCTGGTCACTCATCTTCCGATTTCCCCTCACTCATGTAAAGTCTATGGGCATATGATACATTCGTATATTTAAAATATCCCCTCGGGAAATTAATATTTTTAACTTCTATTTTTTGTGTACACTTCCTAAAAGATGTCTCTTTTTTTCTTAGTTCTCAAAATATTTCTTAAGTATAGACTTAATTTTATAGGATGTGTTAAAATCTTACTCACAGTTCGCCCGCAATTAACACATAAAATATTAAATTCAGCATAGATTTTAGAAATAGTTTGAAAACTAAAAAAAAAAAGAAACATCCTTTAAGAAGAGTACACAGAAAAAAGACGTTAAAAATATGAATTTCCCGAGAAGATATTTTAAATATACGAATGCATCAAAAGTCCATAGAATTAGCATTACGGAGGAGAATTCCGAAGCTGTGTGACCAACCCCCTTAAGGGGTTCAGCAACATTTCTTGTGGTATGGCAGGCACATACTACCGGATGCAAGGACGCACAAAAGAGACTGCGGGCCCCGGTAATAATTTCAATACAGCCCCCCCCCCCCACAATAAGTATGAAACATTAAAATCTGCTTAGATATAACCGCAACTTACACGAAAAAATACGCAGGTTCTTTCATCTTAGAGTGTATAATTGCATAATATTTTTGGGGGAACGATGATTTTTTATGTTTATTGCAGGATTTCTTTATAAACAGGTTTTATTCTATTAAAAAATAAATATGCTGGATAGTACCTTTTAAAAAATCTATATAGCATTTGCTAACAATTTTATTACATTTCTTTTACAGCGTTACAGTTGATGACGCATTTGTAACACTTTTCCATCTAAAGATTTTAAATAAATATTGAAAATATAATTAAATTTTTATTGAATTCATCAATTAATTTTGAATAAAAAAATTTAAAGTTTGAAAGAAATAAAATTCGAAACCTTAACCTGCGGCTATATCTAACTTTCCACCTGATTCCTGTTCGCACGTTTGAAATTAGCCACATCATTAAAACAGAACCACCATTTCAAAACTTCTTGATATCAATGAACTTTTAAATATTTGATACATAGTCAAGAGTACGGGCACTGAGCCAGGCCCGTAAAGACATTCTAGTAAATTCTGACTTTTGAATTTTATTATTTGTTAGTTATTTAAATTAAAATTTTTGACGTAAAAAAGTACGAGTCTTCTTTTTCTGGTATTTTTAACACTTTCCAACAAAGTTGAAAAGTGTTTATTCATTCGGTTTGTATGGCCGTCTGCCCCCGCTCTAACTCCCGTAAATATACTCGGATTTTCATACAATTGATAAACGTTATTTAGGGTGGCCAAAGCATCCTTGGTATTGTATATGAAGTATGTGGGATTAATAGTTCATTTACAGGGGCACTCAAAGGAATTCAGTTACATTAAAGTCAATGGGGGGAAATCGTTTGCAGTGTATTTTAATGACATTATGTTATTTCAAATGTATTGAAATTGGTATAAATCACTGAATTTCACTACAAGAGGATTACTACACAATAGGCAATACAATATATACAGGGCTGATCAAAGAATTCGGATAATTTCCCGATTGTAGATGGGAACAGCTGAAATTGGGTTTTCAAATGTATTACACGTTTCCATATGGTTGAATTAGATATAACATTTTAAGTTATTAAATGGTGCAGTTTGTATCATTATTCTGAATGTGTTGAAAAGTATTTCATAATCTATGCTTGACGCATGATTTTTTTCTTTCTTGTTTTTTTAAACCAGTACCGAAGCCGGGCTCTGGTAATTTTTACCTTCTCTACCATCCTTTGTACGGGCCTAGCCGGATAGCATCTTCCAATGTTGGCAATGATGTCAGAAGCATTATTTTTTGCTCAAACATTTGCATTTATTCAAGTATACTTTTTTACTTTCGTCATAAAACAAAATCGGTTTCTTTATCGTCCGTTCGGTGCAAACCGCACTTTTTCATCTTTATTCGTTTGCGAATTATTAATTTTGAAAATGTTTCCTGGTTTTTGGATCCCTCGGTATATTATAAAGCATAAACGTGTCCGTGAGTAAAGATGACTTCACATTGACGATGGCAGTGACCTGAAGGTACTTTTCCAGTATAGGGGCCTTGGTGAGAGAGAGAGAAAATAAGCTTGGCGAGAGAAGGAAATTTTTTATGCATATTTCATGCCAACCTATTCATTGTTTCATATACACAAGCAATATTTTTCCTTATTTATACCATTTATTTAATGCAAAATGCTATTTATTTATTTTTTAAAACATAATAATATCTATATTAATAAAAAGAAAGTTTCGCTCTGTCTGCGTGTCTGTCTGCGTGACTGTCTGCCTGTGCGTGATGGCTAGAAAAAACCTACGGCACGTACGAGGCTCAAACTTTTTGTGAGGATAGTCGAAGGCCTTTCCTGGTCCTTCTGAGTTTCAGAATTTTAATTTTTAATAATTAGTTGAGAAATTAATTTAAAACCCCAAAATTAAAAGAATGGAAGAGTAATTCAACAAAAGCATACATTTTTATCAAACCGCAAACAATTTCTTCAGCAAGATTCGAGCGCATTTGAAGGCTTGACCGAATGTGAAACTCTTCACGGGCCTTCGATTAGTGAGGTCTATTTTTGACCCCAGACTATTAGGAGGCAATTTCCCCTGTGGGGAGCGGAAATGAACTTTTTCATGTGACATATCGTTTTAAAGTGTTTGACCTGTACAGTGTACATTACTAAGCCCCCACTCCTCTCCTCTTAACTCATTTTTTCATCAGTAGAGGACATTTTAAAGTTTAAATGCATTCATTACTAACCCATACAATTTTCCAAAAATCATGAAAAAAACTTACATAACAAATCTCAACAATTAGCAGCTTCTCTCCCATTTTCCCGCAATGAGCCGGTACGTATAGTTATCATAATAATTTATTTAATGGTCTTAAAATAGAGAAAAGAATGCTTTAATAGTTAAGTGCATGCTGCCGCATCAACCGGCAAGTTGACAACAAACTGAACTGGCTAACAACTGTTGCCACAAGAGAAAAAACAAACTTACATGAATATTTTTTTTAACATAGAATGAATCATTAGTGAATGAATCTTAACACTTTCCCTTGTTAAAAAAAATATATAATAATAATAATAATAAAAACCCGTTAAAGTTCTGAGAATAAATAGTTACAAAAGTCCTACTTTGAAACAAATAGTCAATAACCTGGGTTTAAAAAGAGGTTTTGTCATCATGTCAGCAATTTGATATTCTGTAGATACCTGTTGCACTACTAATTGTTTTTCTAGGACTTTTTCCCTAATAAAAAAGTGTTTAATGCTGATATGTTTGGTACGATGGCGAAATTCTGGATTTTGTGCTAATCTAATTGCAGCTGTATTATCAATTTGAAGCACTGGTATTCCATCTAATTTTGTAACACTAGAAAATAGACATTTCAACCAAATTTCTTCTCTAGCACATTCATTCGCAGCAATTATTTCTGCTTCAGTTGTAGAGGTTGCAACTATGGACTGCCTTTGGCTAAGCCATGATATAGCACCACCACTATACAAAATCACAACACCGCTAGTTGATATTCCTGATGTTTTACATCCGCCGAAATCTGCATTGCTAAAACATTCTAGAAATCCTGGTTTGTAATTATGTTTATATATAATACCTTTATCATATGAACCTGCAATGTATCTAAATACACGTTTTACTTTCATCCAGTCTTCTCTAGAAGGATTTTCTAAATGACGAGAGAGAACACCAACAGAATAAGCTATATCCGGTCTTGTGCCTATCATTAAATACATTATAGTACCTACAGCTTCTCTACAAGGGAAGACCTCACTGCTATGCTCATCACTCTGGCTCTGCATTTGTGCTTTCTTTAAGCATGGGAGTAGATACTGTTTTACAATTTTCCATATGAAATTTTTGAAGAACTCTTTTAGCATAAGCTTATTGATTAATTTTGATACTTCCATCCTCAAAATGATGAATTTCAAGACCAAGAAAAAGGTTGCCTGTTTGGTTGTGATTTTGAATCTTGAACTCAAATCATTTATGAATTTTTCAGATTCTTTTAAATCAGTTGCTGCTACTAAACCATCATCAACATACAAGCAAACAATAAGTTTTGTTCCATTTTTTTCTCTTATGTACAAGCATGGATCACCTTCACTTATTTTGAATCCAAGTTTTGATAAAAATTCTCCAAAGTACCTGTTCCAACAGCGAGAAGCTTGCTTCAGTCCATACAGGCTGCGTTTCAATCTACATACTTGATTAGTACCATCACTGTATCCCTCTGGCTGCTGCATGTAAATAGCTTCATCAAGTTTGCCATACAAAAATGCTGAACATGCATCAAATTGGGTAAGATGTATTTTTTCATTAGCTGCTATGCTGAGAATTGAGCGAACAGTACCTAAACTTGCCACAGGGCTGTAAGTTTGCTCATAGTCCACTCCATAACGCTGAGTGAATCCTTTGGCAACTAACCTGGCTTTGTATTTATCAATTGAACCATCGGGATTTTTCTTAATCTTGTAGACCCACTTGCATGGAATGGCTTTAGAATTCTTTGGTAATTCTTCTAAAGTCCATGTTTCATTTTCAATTAATGAAGACATCTCTAAGTCCATAGCATCTTTCCAATTCTTGTTCTGTTGACAGTTAATGGCTTCTTCAAAAGTTACAGGTTCTTCAAAATCTGCAATAAAAGCTTCAGCTACCATTATGTAGTCCTCGTAGCGCGTTGGTTTTCTTAAATCTTCCCTATTTCTGAGGTTTCTGGTCTCCGATTCATTGCTTGAGTCAATGTCAATACTGTAGTCTTCCTCAGATTTATTTTCGAACTCTTCTTCATCTGGTTTTTCTTCTAACTTTCCCTGATTTTTAGATTTGGAAGCGATTTCATTTTCATCTTCGATGGGAAAATAGACAGTCTTTCCACAATTTAATATTTCCTCATTAAATTTTACATCTCTTGAACATATGACTGTATTTGTTTCTTGAAGCCAAAGACGATACCTTTCATCTCCATCATATCCTATCAGAAAAGCTTTGATAGCTTTACTATCCATTTTTCTTCTTTTCTGTCTGGGTATGTGGGCATAGCAAACAGATCCAATAATTCTTAAGTGTTTTAGTCTTGGTTTCTTACCTGTCCATAATTCATAAGGACAGGGGCGCGCTGACCCAGTGTGCAAATTGTGCAGCGCACACAGGCGCCGAAGTAGTAAAGGCGCCAAAGATTTCAGTTGAGGAGCAAATACTTAAAAAAACCTTAATTTAATTAAACTAAAATGTATTACATTTTCTTGACATCTGAATTATGTTTTGTAGATTTACCAGAGACAAACTTTTTTTATAGATATTTAATTCTTTTTTTTATTATTATTTATTTATTTCTGAGTCTTCTAATAAGTGATTTAGACGCAGACCTGTCCAACCGTCCAATAAATAGAGGCGCACCTCATATAGTTGCAAACACTGAAAGGCGCCATAATTCACATGGATGAAAACATGCAACGCTATTATCTCAGTAGTGATAAAGCATAGCACAGTTTTATTACCACAGGGGCTAAATACCACTGTTTTTTTCTGTTTTTTGTTTTTTAATAGCAATCTTCTTACTGCAGAATTTCTGTCATAAATAAGATGAAATTTACTATTCGGAAATACGGGTAAAATTTTCCTCTGCGATAATCAGGCTACGAATAGTGGTAGACTTATTGGTCACAAGACTTACTGGGCCTATATGATGCCCGTACATCTTACGGGCATTTACGGGTGACAGCCATAAGCCCCTTACGACTCAGAAACTCTATTTAAAAATAATTTGTAGAAATAATATAAATCATAGTAAATTTAAAATTATATTTTCCGGAAGGCCAACCTATCTCAAAAGTTTTGTAGGTAAAGGGGCCATAAATCTTAATCGCTAAATAACAAATTAATAACATAAAATAATTTACACTAAATAACGGTCTTTGGTAACAATTAAAAGAACCCCAATCAAATATTAGTGATTTTAAAGGAAGCTTACTTTAAAGTGGATTTTTAATTTCAAAAATAGGTAATAAGAGGAAAGATGCAAATGGGCGTCAAGAAAACCTTCAAAGGGCGCCACTATAGCGTCCGCGGGAGATGCGTTAGACAGCCCTGAATTAGAGACCGGAATTTCCAGGCCAGGGCCCGCCCGTTTACATTTTCGCAATTCGCGAACCGGCCTGTACAAAAATCAGTGAAAACAGATACGGCTCAGCCCGTTCAAAAATAAATTAAATCAGGCCAGGCCCGACCAGATTCAATTTCGACAAAAAATCAGATTTTTCTTAACATACAATTAAAATCCTTTTAAAGAATACTGCATACGCATATTTAATAAGAAATGTTAGATTACTATGTGTTTCTGAAAACAAAAATTACACAATAGCAACATTAATGATTAGACTCTTAGACTTTTCAACATTCAAATAAAGATTCATTGAAAAAATTAATGTAGTTTAGAAAAAAAGAAAAAAAAGTGTTAAAAGCATCATAACTTTCGAAGCTGTATTATAAAAAGTAGGATTTTGAAAATAATACTCTGTAATTTATTAAGGTATATTTACAATCAGGGATGTAGTGGAGGGTATACGGGGGTATACTCCGTATACCCTCTGGATTTTTTTAAGGAACACCGTATACCCTCTGTTTCTCAAGAAAGCTATAGTATGTATACACTAGGGTATACCCTCTGCCTTGAGCGTATACCCTCTGCTTAGAACGTACACCCTCTCTCTCTTTTTTTTTTTTTTTTTTTTGTTTTTTTTTACGAGTACACCACTGTTTACAATGATTCCGTTAATAGAAGTTCATTATCGTTATTGCTATTTTTACAAAATATATTGCCTGCCCGACACATCTTGCGAACAATTAAGTCCAATTCCAGCTCGGCTCTACAATGTAAAAAAAATGTAAGCCTCACCCCAGCCCAGCCCGAATCTGCTGAAAAAATTAAGCCCGGTGTCAGGCACGAGGTAGCTGTCCAATGCCGATCTCTACACTGGATATGTTATATTTGTGTATTGATGTTGTCAAACTAGCATCTGCTCGTGCAGCATTATTATACTTATTTATAATCATATCCATTGAAAAAATTTCGTATTTTATCGGCTTCGTTTAATTTTCCTATCGGTCCGGTTGGCACATTTAATTTTTTACCGGCCCGGACCAATTATTTTTTTTAATTAGTCCGGCCGTTAAAAGGTTTTAAAATTTCTTATTTAAAATAAATTTCTTATACCGTTGTTATAAAATTGTTTACTTAGTCATTTTATACAAGCTAATTTTGAATTGGGTTGATCTTATTTAATCAATCAGCCGTTAGCTGTCTCGACAGAAATTGATTTGGCTTTAAAATCCCTCAGCTAAAGGTAAATGAATGGAGCTTGATTACAGGAGATCGGCACTAAGAGTTTAATTACGATTTAATCTTTTGTAATCTTTTTAAAGCAGATCAAATTAGCGTGTTTTTATAGTCCGTGGTGTCTGGATGGAGGTTGGCGGACTATCTCGTAGGGGCAGAGACCCCGAGTTATCTAAAACTATATTATATACTACCGATATTCACATTTATTAAATTACTTATATCTGCATTTAACATCATATTTTTAACGATGATAAAAATTTATAATTATTAAACAATTGTTTATGAGGTAAATAAGGTTTATTTATAAGGCACCATACATATAGAAAATTTTCAAATTATGTTCATCTTAGATTTTAATATTTATGTCATTTTAAATATTCAGAAAATTTATGATTTTAATCAATTTTTTTAATCAACTGATTAAAATCGCAACTTAATCACTGATTAAAATTATCTCATTAAAATCGTTGATAAGTTAGTTAATAACCAAGAGTAATTTAAAACAATGAAGAAACAACCAGGCATTTGAACTCACGGAAAATAACTGCCATGTTATTCTAAGCGAAAATAACCGGCATCTTACACCAACGGAAATTAACCGGCATCTTACCCCAAACAATTTTCATTCACTCACCCTAAAGTGTTGGACAAGACGCCGGTCCTTCCACTGAAATGAAGAAGCTGAAACAGGCCGCCATTTATGCTTTGCAGAAAAGCTAGGTACCAGTACTCTAAAAACATCAGATTTATTTTTCTGCTGTTTAAACTATGACTTATATAGGCAAATAAAGAAGTCACGTAAAGTATTTTGGACACTTACCAGAAGTGTTAAAAATTTTTAAAAATAACACAAACAGAAATTAAAGTATCAGTAAGGAACCCTCTTCCTTACAACCAAGCGGCGTTTTCCTAAAACGCCTGCGCATATGAAAACTACGTGACACGGCACCTCATCCCAAGTTACCCTAAATAATTTTCTGATTCAAAAAACTTTATTTGATCTGCGATAAAACTTCCAGCAGGATGACAGCTATGCATTTATAGATACTCATAGAAATTTTTTCTCGGAGGAGGGAGAGGGGGTTATAGGGCGCTAACTGAAATTCTGCCCACAGGCGCTGGATACTGCTGGTGCGCCCCTGCATAAGGACTTACATTTTTAACTAATGACTTTCCAGTTCTATTGAGTATGTACACTGAAGTGTTGATAAATTCAGCCCATAATGTTGGAGGAAATTCTACATCAGGATTAAATTTTTTCAGTGTTCTGGCCATTTCCACAAGAGTTCTATTCTCACTTTCACTACCGCCATTTTGCTCTGGAGTATATGGCGCTGTGAGTCTTGGAATAATACCTTTCTTTTTCAGAATTATTTTAACCTCTTTTTTATTAAATTCACCTCCACTATCAGTGATTAATTCTTTCACAGTGTGACCCATATATTTGGTATAAGCTAAATATTCTTCAAGAGCATTAGCAACATCAGATTTTTGTTTAAGGAAGAAAACACAGCCAAACTTTGTAAATTGATCCTTGAAAACAACAAAATACTGAAAACCCCTAAAAGATTTGTCAAAGGGACCACATACATCTGCAGAAATTAATTCACCAGCCTAGGAACAATTATTTCTAGATCCAAAGCTTAATCTGTGGGCTTTCCCATATATGCATGCTTCACATAATTCATCTTTAACATTAACCTTGATGTTCAGTTGAGAGTTTAACCCCTTCGGGACGGGAGCCTTTTACGAAATTTTTAATCTTTTGTCACCGTTTTTTAAAAACAGAAATTTGTGTCTTCTCGAATCGAGAAAATGCGCTGATTAAATAAGGCAAATTTTACAGTAAAATTTTACTGGTGAGGAAAAACAAGGATTCTGAGCGCTTCATGCGGCACGTATACGTGTCGCTCGTCCCCAACGTGTTAAGAGAGATTTCACATGCCGTTTATCTTGATGACCAAAACGTTCATGATACAGTTGAAGCATTGAAACATCTGGCATGGCTAAATTTACTTCAATAGACCTCTTTGGAGTAATGACTGTCATATCATCTTTGAAGAGTCCTCGTCCTTTATTTCTAGTGCCATGTAAAACACATATCTTGTCAATCTTCAGCCAACACTCTGTTGCAGTAGATTCAAAAACACTGTTAATATATCTATCATGGGTGGCTAACACAGAAAATAGGTTTTTACTTATTTCAAGGACATACCAAACATCTTTCAGTTCTTTGAATTGCTTCTTATTGTTGACTACGGTGACAATTTGAAGTATACCTTTACCAAGAGCTGGAAGAACTTTTCCATTTGCTGTTGTAATTCCATGAGGTGACTCGAATTTTTCAAAATCAATAAAGGTCTTGTTATCCAATGTTATGTGCTTGGAGGCACCTTTATCAATGTACCAGCTATCTGAATGGATTTCTGAAGCAAATACTTCTTCTTCAACAGATATTAGACGTAAGGTAGTGGCTGTACAGGAAGTACCAGCATTTCTTGAATCAGGCTTAGGTGTTTTCCCATCTGCAATCCACTTTGGGCAACATTTGACCCAATGACATTTCTTGTGACAGTATTTGCACTGGCTTGTCTTTCTGTTGGAGAAAGTACTTCTATTTTTCTTATCTTTTACAAAAAGAGCTTCTTGTTCAGATGTACTTTTTTCATGATTTTTAAATTCCCTTTCATATGAACATAACTGAGTTGTCAATTCATCAACTGTTCTCTTCACTTATATCTTCACCTAGCAGCAACCAACTAGATTTGAATTAAACAAATTCCTTCGGCAAGATATCTAAAATTTTGCAATTTAGCAGCAATTCAGGTTAAGTGGGCTCATCCTTGTTCTGTAACCCTGAGTTTAATTCGTTCCACAATTTTTTTAATTTCGAGAGATGAGCAGCTATGTTTTCATTTTCGTTCCACTTGAATTGAAAAAACTGCATGCAAATATTATACAGTTGATTTTCAGAAGATGCTTCATACAACTTATGCAATTCTATCCAAATTTGTCGAGCAGTTTCAAAACGCATTACCTTTTGAAGAGTATTTTCTGTCATGGAATTAGTTAAGACAACCATAGCACTTGTGTTGTCTTTCTGATAACTTTTGAGATCTTTCTCATATTTCGTACGCTCAGCTTCTGTAACTTCCGTGGCGATGTCATCAGGCTTAACTAAAGTTCCTTGAACGACTTCTAATGCACCAGTATGACAGTTCAAAATAAACTTTATTCTGTATTTCCATACTTGCCAGTCACTTTCACCAGCTAAAGGTTTAATTTGGACCTTTGCTAAATCCATTTCATCTTAGAATTCAACTGGCAAAACAACGTGGTTAGGCTTGTGCAGTAAGGCTTAATGCGGCATGAACATAAGCACGCTAAATAAACTTAATGCGCGGGAGGAAGCGATATTGTTCCCGTAACCTATTGTTTTATGAAGTTATCATAATAATTTATTTAATAGTCTTAAAATAGAGAAAAGAATGCTTTAATAGTTAAGTGCATACTGCCGCATCAACCGGCAAGTTGACAACAAACTGAACTGGCTAACAACTGTTGCCACAAGAGAAAAAACAAACTTACATGAATATTTTATTTTAACATAGAATGAATCATTAGTGAATGAATCTTAACAATTTCAACAAAATCGAGATAAAAATTCATCAGGTTTGTTTGCATAAGCTGATGTTGAAGCTTTCATGGATTTTTAGGTGTGTTCATAATTATATAAATAAGTAGCACTATATTAGTCGTTTGGTTTGTCTACCTGTCTGCAAATAACAGCGCAAAAACTACCCAGCCGAATGGTTTGAAATTTAACATATATAATCGTTGCAGAATTTTGCTCATTTCACATTTTGTAAAAATTGAATCAAAACTTAAAAAGATATTAATAAAAGTTTTCTTCATTCTATTAAAACCTATCATACATAATTAATTCAGTGATATCCCATGATAGGTAATGATTCTAGGCTATCATGGTGATTACGTCCTATTTAAGATGGAGTCCTAATATTTCCGTATTACTGAATTTAATATATAGAATCGTAATAAATTTTGTATTCATGCATTTTTGCATAAGAGTGCAACAGCTATTGCACCAAGATCTCAATATTTATAAAACTAGTTATAGTACGAATGCATCTCATTTGCGACAATTTCCGACTTGTTATATCATTTAGCAACAAATCCCACTTTCTAAATTCCGAATTGCGCCAAGCTTTAAAAAAAAAAAAACGTAAAGGCTCCTATTCTGGAAAAATGCCGACCTGAGCAACCAATTTCACCTTTACTGCATTTTTTTAAACTACGAAACATGGCACAATTTTACTTATTACACCGTTAAATAGAAAAAAAAATAGTTTCAAATGCTTTTTGTTTGAAAACTGTAACTCAATTTATTGATTTTTATGTTTTCTAAATAATTTTCAAACATAAATATTTTTAAATCTGCGTACAACTCAAATGCGGAATATTAACCCTTTGCGGTCTGATGATTCTTACACAAGCTTTTTCGGTTGGCACCACTTTTTTAAAAGAAGTTACCTTCAATTACACAATTTCCAAAATGCTCTAATTAAATAAAGTAAATTTTATTTTCCTTTATAACTAGAGCTAAAAGCAAATTTTGCAAAGAAAAATTATTCGCAAAGTGTAAACCCGTTTCACTTACAACAATGTAAATAATTCAGCATTTGTTTGTTTCCTTGTGATATTCCATAACTAAATTGCCAAACGAAATTCTATCTCAGTTCTCACATATTTAATAAACATTCATACACTCCAGTCAACAGTCTCCAGTAATGAACATACCTTTCACGACAAACATTACAATAAAACATTATTGAGACATAATATAATAAATTGCTGTAAACATGAAAGAAAAATTAATTTTCTGGCCATCACATCTTGTTTATTTCATAACAGGTGAAGCAGCAAATAAATTCTTCCCATTCAACGAAATATGTATCATAAAAAGATTTTGCTTTTTCTGTACGAGTAGTTTCATTAATAAAATCGCCTTTGTTATATTTTTTTTAGGTTTTTTCGTAATTATATAAATACGTAGCATCTACAGTCGTCGTCTGGTCTGTCCATCTGTCTGTCTGTCCGCATATAACAGCACAAAAACGACCCAACCGAATGGTTTAAAATTTAATATATACCTATAATCGCTGCAGAACTTTGTCGAGTCATTTCAAATTTTATAAAAATCTAATCAAAGCTTAAAAAGATATTATTAAGCCCTTCAGGGGCGGTGATGCCGTCACGTCATCACATAATTTTAATCCCTATTTGCCACATTGGCACCAGTTTTATTGAATGAAAACTTTACTTTTATTAAATAATCGACTTCGACTTCGACTTCGAATAACTTTTTGACCGAGGCCCCTGTGGACAACTCCACACATCCCCGGGATCAGAATTTGTGAGCAATGACAGGAGAGCAAACTAAGACCTAGATGGTAGCAATAGAATTAAGGGGGGGGGGGGGGAGCAAAAAATAAAAAAGGGTAATAAAAAACCTGACTGTGGGAAAAATGAGCTATTTGAAGTAAAGTGAGCTACTTGAAGTAAATAAATAATCGAAAATATAGCTTTACTTGTTTACAAATAAATTTTCTTGCAAATACTGGTGTCAATCAATTATTTCAACAGTTTACACACACAAATGCCTTACCCCTGAAAGGGTTAAAAGATTTCTTCGTTGTATATAATCTATCATACGTATAATTAATTCAATGATATCCCATAATAAGTAAAGATTCTAGGTTGACATGGTGATTACAACATATTTAAGATGGAGTCATATTATTTCCGTATTACTGAATTTAATATACATAATCTTAATAGATTTTGTATTCATGCAAGATATATATATATATATATATATATATATATACCGGGTGTCCTAAAAAGGACTGACTTATTTTAAAATTCAATAACTTGCAAACGGTGACGGATATTTAAAAAATTCTTGCAGGAGGGTTATGCATAAGGTCAAAAGTTTTTTCACAGTGATTTTTGATTTTAGTTCGAATTACAAGCAATAAGCGCTCAATACAGGCTCAACTTTTTGGCCTTTCTTTTCTCCCATGCGGAAAAAGGAGTTTAAAATGTATTGAGTGGGTCCTGAAGTACCAAAAATCGAGCATGAATTTAGCGTCTATTGATCGCAGTGCCATCTGTTGTTTGTAATTCAAACTAAAATCGAAAATCACTGTAAAAAAAATTTTGACCTTATGCATAACTCTCCTGCAAGAATTTTTTAAATATTTGTCACCGTTTGCAAGTTATTGAATTTTAAAATCAGTCAGTCATTTTTAGGACATCCGGTATATATATATATCGGATTTTTGTCATGCGATATTTAAAAAAATTTTAAATTTTAAAAAGCGGTGCAAATAAATTAAAGACAGAAAAATATTTTTTTTCCTTTAGAGTTCGACATTAATACAAGGATTCCGAAGCATGTTTTGTTTCGTCTTTATCTTAAAAAATGGCTGAGATATAACAGTTTGAATTTCTAGGGGGGCTGACATTTTCAAACAATCTGATTTTTGTCATGCTGTAACTCTCGTACTTATAAACCGATTTGTTGAAGATTAAGTATGTGCATAGTACATATGAATGTCTCGACCAATTTCGTTGGCCAGCTTCATCCGCCATCTTGTTTCAAAATGGCGGCCATTTGCACCGTACACTGCCGCGCAAGGCTTAAAATTTATTAATATCCGCTAGCTTCAAACTCTCACCAAGCTTGGCGACACTTTTCGAAATATCGCCAAATTTGGCAACTAATAATAAATAACCATAAATGATGCCAACTTGGTTATAGTTTACTAATTTGGCCCAATTCTCATTCAAATTCAGTATTAACGAATATTCTCTTATCGCGTTCGTCGCATTTTAGCTTCTTAAAATTTAAATAATATTAGCTTCGATTAAAACTTGCAAAATTTTAAAACCAAGAAATATGAAAGCTACCTTATCCTCCCGGCATATGCCGAAAGGACTTTTCTAACTTCTAAACATCGCACAACTTTACTCATTACACATTCAAATAGGGGAAAAAATGTACGTTAAAATGCCTGTTTCAAATGCTTTTTTGTTTGAAAACTGTATCTCAATTTACTCATTGTTTATGGCTTTTAAAATAATTTTCAAACATAAATATTTTTTAATCTGTATACAACTCAAATACAAAATATTAATCAGTTTCGTTTACAACAGTGTAAATAATTCAGCATTTGTTTGCTTCTGTTACAGCGCCTAGAACATAAATATTCTATACGCTGTACCTCTGTGTAAGATTCCATAACTAAATTCCCAAACACAATTCTATCTCAGTTCTCATATATTTTTAAACATTCATACACTCCAGCCAACAGTCTCCAGTAATGAAAATATCTTTCACGACAAACATTATAATAAAACATTTTTGAGACATAATCTAATAAATTGCTGTAAACATGAAAGAAAAATTAATTTTCTGGCCATCACATCTTGATTATTTCATAATAGGTGAAGCAGCAAATAATTTATTCTCATTCAACGAAATATATGTATCATAAAAAGATTTTGCTTTTCCTGTACGAATAGTTTCATTGATAAAATCGTCTTTGTTATATTTTGTCTTTGTCATCCTGATCGAAAACAAGCCGTTTTCACATTTCATGCGGATGTATATAACTTTTTTTCGACAAAAGATGAAATTTTGAAACAAGCTGGAAGAGAAAAAAACCTTCAAACTGTTAAAATACGATTTGGTAGAAAAACGCAAGAAATCATCGAACGGGGAAAATTTAAACGTACACTGTACGATGCGCCTAAAAAATGCTAAAAAACGCGCAGTGGTCGGACAAAAGTCTTTAGGTCGGACGTTGTCCTAAATAGCTAAAAATTCGATAAGGAAAGGGCATGTTTACAAACAAATACTTCCGTCAACCAATGTACTACTACATTTTTATCTGGCGACGTAGGCCAATCATATCATAGATCTGTTAAATCAATCTGTTAAAGACCAATCAAATTCTCGGAGTTCATGTGTATAGTAGGAGTAATACTGAATGAACAGCGGCCGTATTCTCCCCTCATGCGGAATCGGAATATCGTACTGAATTCAGTGATTCCGGTTGTTATTCCGAAGATGAGCGATTCTCCCCTCAAAATTCGGAATTCAGGCATTTCGAATAACCGGAATATCTCTTACTTTTTTCCGGCTGTTCAGAGGCAGGTGGAATATCGTTCGGATGCCGGAATCATGTAATGGCGGATGTAAACAGTTATTCTTTATGTATTTTCATAAAGTATATCTTACGTTTTAAGTAATAAATCACATTAGATATGAATAATTTTTTTATTCATACTTGTTTTGCGATCAAAATGGGAATATTTTTCAGCAAATTGGTATGTAATAAATTTTATTTTCTAGGTAAAAGTTTGTTTTATTTTTTGTAATATGGTAAAAAGAAATTATATTTTAGATTCTGCCTCCTTTCCACCCCGTATACTTTTTTGTTTACAGATTTGTTGATGAAGTAAATTTATATATTTCATTCAATTTGAATATTGATGTGCCACCAGAATTGTTTAAATGACTTGTTAATATTTGGTAGTATTTGTTTAAAATATCCATCTTTCTTATATATTATGAAGATTTTTATGTTATTTTTTTTTTAACTGAACTTAATATTTCCGAATGACCTTTGTAGCTACGTATAACTTAAAAACCTGTGCTCCAAGTATATATACATACTCGTGTAATATTGTGTGTTGTTTTTTATTATTATTATTCAAATGTACTCCAATAAATTACAAAATAGCCTCATGTTTTTACATTTCAGTGCTAAGCTTTGTGTCCGACAGTTTCGCATTCAAACTTTCATGTGATATTTTACAAATGAATTTAAATTCTATGGTCTACAATAGCAGTTGCATTGTACTATCTAAAGTATTTGTTTAAAATCTAAAATTAATAGTATCAAAGAGGGTTGAAAGTTTGATTAGTGAATTAAAATGCCCACATGATGTAGAAGCTTTGTAAGTTTTAAAGTAAAAAAAGCTATACAGCCTTGCTATAAGGACTTTTTGCATTATCAGTAATAGCCGCAAAGATTTTGCTAGTATATACATGATCCTATATGATTTTTTTTTTAATACATGACTATTTCTTTGTGTGAAAAAGTGTGATAGCTAAAATTTGTGATTCTGCCTTTTCTCAAAACAAATTTTCCGAGTTCTCGAATTGCATCAATATAATTGGTCTGTTGGTTATTTTATACTTTTAAATGTTCATGTTGCATGTTGACGATTGCAGCCAGAGGATTTTTATTATTTATAAAATCACTAATTGTTATACTTACATTAATTTCTTGTAAAATTCAGGCAAGAATTATTTATGCAATTTGTTATTGGATTACTAAAATCTTTTCTTACTTCCACATGGGATGTTTCTCTATTTTTGATTTGGTTTTATCTATAGTTTCTTGTTAGTAACTTATGCTTAACTTGCTGTATACTCATTAAATAATATTTTTCTATATTCTGTGATGAAAGAATGCCACCTGCTCTTATTTTCAAGTTTTTTATACAGGGCCAGCCAAGTATAGGATCTGGTGGCGTTATATTGTTTTGAGGCTTTTTTTTTTCTTTAAACTTGTCATTAGTAGTTCAGTTATTCTTTTTATGATTTTACAATATTTAATGTTTAATGGAATCTTGTATTTTTTAAGAAACAGAAAAATATTTCTTAGATGATAAAACACTAGTATTGCAGTTGTAATATTTCTTACTTTCTTTTTCAGTTGAAATGTAACCTGTAAATTGAATCTTCAATTTTTTGTCCACTGTGAAGTATGTGCAAGAGTCTATAGGATCCAAATGACAAGAATTACGAGTTATAGTGTCCAGCTGGTACCACTTTTAAAAGCATTAAGAGGTGTTATTTGTTCTCTGCTTTTGAGTGTGTATCCAGCTAGATTGAAATTTGGAAAGTGCAGAGTTTTGATGCCAATGGACAACATTGATTCATGACTCTTGGCTGTTTGCAAGTTGTTTTTAAGCCAGGGATGTTTAAGGGTGGTCACCAAACTCCTGTTCAAGTAAGAAATAAGACTAAAAAAAGCATTTATTATTGGAATTGTATATAATTCAAAATTTATCTTCTTTGTTTACAGTTACAAAGATTAAATATTTGGCAAGTGTTTCTGTTTGTTTTTAAATTGGTATTTTTTGCATTGAATTTAAATAATAAATTTTAATATTTAACTGTATTTTACAGATATATATGAGTATGAATCACTCAACTATTACTCCCCCGTCCCTTTACACTTTTTAAAAATTCTTTTGCAAATTTAAAATATGAATAATTAATTAATTTATGTACTTACTTACTTTAACATCAGTTGCATTTAATTTTATTATGCAAAACATAAGCATAGCAAGAGGCTATTTCAGTCTCATGAAAACACCCGTTCACTAATGTTAATCCAATGGGAGATTTTTTTTAAGATATCTCGTTTGCATTTGAACATTTTAAAATCATTATTTTTTTGGATAGCTGAGGTAGATCTCCATAAAGGCTGTTTTTTACTTTTGCTATTTTGATTGCAGATTTTTCTTATGAAGATGCTTTCATTTCTGAAAGCGGTTCTGAAAGTGAAAGTGGCTTAATTAAAAATACTTGTAAACAAAATCGAAAAATGGTCTTTGTTGTATAGATCTACCTCAGCTATACAATGCAAAAAAAAAAAAAAAAAATATTGAAAAATATTCAAATGCAAACGAGATATCTTTAAAAAATTCTCCCATTGGATTAACATTAGCGAACAGGTGTTTTCGCATGGCTGAAGTAACCTCTTAAGAGCTCACACTATCATGGGAAGAAAGGACAACATTAATGTTTATATGGGGTCTTTATTTTCAAATTTCGCATTTGAGTTTTAATATTTTTGGGCATAGGATAGTTGAGGACGATCTATAACCAGGCTAGTTTTTACTTTTTCGATATTGGTTATAGTTGTTGTTTTTTTTTTTTTTTTTAGGATAGTTTCAATTTCAGAACTGGTTCTGAAAGTGAAAGTAATAGTTTTTAAATCTGAAACCAAACTCGAAAAAATAAAAACTAGCCTGGTTATAGATCGTCCTCAGCTATTCTTGAAAATAATGCCCCCATAGTTTTAACATTTTCCTTTTTCTTGTGACTAGTGTGGTTTCTTAAAAAGGTTACTTCAATCACGTGAAATCACCTGTTTGCTAATGTTAATCCAATGGGAGAATTTTTTTAAAGATATCTCATTTACATTTGAATATTTTTAAATGATTTTTTTTTATTATTATTGCATTGGATAGCTGAGGTAGATCTACACAACAAAGACCATTTTTTGATTTATTTTACAGGTATTTTTAATTAGGCCACTTTCACTTTTGGAACCGATTCTGAAATTGAAACTATCCTAATACCAAAAGAAAAAGAACACTGTAACCAAAAGTGATAAAATAAAAACTAGCGCAGTTAGAGATCATCCTCAGCAATCCTATGCAAAACAATTATTGAAAAATATTAAAATCAAAGGGAGTACTTTGAAAATAACGCCCCCATAGGATTAACATTAACGTTCTCGTTTTTTCTCATGACTGAAGTAGCCTCTTAAGAGACTACACTAGTCACAGACAGAAACACTCAAGCTAATGTTATTCTTATGAGAGGATAGTTTACAGATTTCTCAACTTTTATTATACATTTGTAGTTTTTTGATTTACTTTTTTTTATATATATAAGAATAAATTCACTTGTGGAACCAGTTCTGAAAATGAAACTACCCTTATAAAAAATAAAAAAGAAATGTGCTCAGTTAAATTGATGGTACTGAGCTTACAGGCTATTCACACTAATTGTATATTATACTCTTATTCTTTCAAAGAATAATGTCCCTTGAAAAATACTTCAATTTTGTTGTAAGTGGGGAAAAAAAGGGAAATCACCTTTAGAATATCGATTTATAAAGTTTTCATATTAAGTGCAATATTTTTCAGTTTCTAATTTATATTACTTTTAAAAATATTTATCAACAATATGTCGACTATTTTGAAAACATTAGATATACATAAAAAATATCGATATTTTTTATATATTCAAAAATATATTTACGGACCCACCCTGGGTATAATTTTCATAATTTTTTTCGTTAATATATACATTATGTATATAATTTTAGATTTATGCGATGTCAATTATTTTACAAAGTGCAAGAAGAGCAGATACTGCTATTTCTGCTATTAACTAATGAATTGACATTTGCAGTTTTTATTGTTTTATAATTACTAATTATAATTTTATTAATTATAAAAAAATTAAATTATGCTTCTTAATATCCTCAAATTAAAGGTTTAATTGTTTTGGAAACCTATAATTCTTGATAGACATTTAGTACCTTAAATCAAGATTGAAAATCAGATTTTTTTCTTCTATTTTACACTTTACTTTTGAGTATATTTTGCTATACTGAAATCGTTATTTTTCTTATAAACATTCATATAAGTTAAGTATTGATATTAATTAAATACAGTAGAACCTCGCTAATCCGAACTAATTGGGACCAGTGGCTGTTCGTATTACAAAAAATTCGGATTACCCAAAATTTCGATAAAAATTGAAGCAAAATAAAAATGCGTGCTAAAAAAGTTATAAGTAGTAGTACAGTAAACATCCTGTAATCCGGAATCCTAAGGTCTGGCATGACTTTCAGAAAAAAATAGTATTATTTGTTTAATCACTCCTGATGTCTATAATAATCCAATGGAACTTCAGAATGAGGAATTATGTAACAACTCATTACAAATGGTTTAAAATCGCGATTCTATAAGTACCTGAGTCACCACGTCGAGTAAGAAGGAAGAAAAAACATTTCTGTAGATAATTTGCGAAACAAAACTGTTGAAAGGAAAAATATATTTTTATCATCTGAAATAAATACTTTTTGCATTTTAGAAAAGAATTTTATAATGACTAGCAAACAAACTGATATTCAAGATTTCTTTTACGATGGCTTCTATGAGTAGACCTACAATGCACGTTTTTATTTTATATTCGCTTACATATATTGTACTTTTACATTATTCAGTATTTTTTTTTAAATTCTATTCAAGCTATTTAAAGAATAAAAAACATGCTTTACTTCCCTTTTTTGTTTAATTTTAACTTCTACATGACATTAATCCTGTAATTCAGAGTATAAATATAGAAATTTCATAATCCGGTATACTTCAAATCCAGTAATTTTCGAATATAAAATCGGTTCGGATTAAACGGAATTTCGGATCAGTAGGGTTCTACTGTATTTATATTTACCAATATCTATGTACTCATAGATGACTACAAGTAAAAATAAAGTATGATTACATATTTTAACCCCTTGGGGACGCGCGACCGGTATTCGTGCCACGTAAGGTGCTCAGAATCGGGGATTATTCTCACCAGTAAATTTTGTCTTATTTAATAGGAGCATTTTGCCCATTCAATTAGGCTTAGTATTTTTCTGCGGGAAAGGTTTTTCATCAATTATTTATTCAAAAAAAAATTGTTTAATTGTTCAAAAATATTTTTCTGTTGACTATTTAAGACGATAAAAATTAATGTAAAGAAAAGTATTAAAAGCCATAATTAATGTACCACATAGTTATTCCAAGACTTTATATAAAAAAAGCCCATTCTTCACCATAAGATTTTTAAAAAAATGTGGAACAAAAACATATATCAGCAGTAACATTGGAAATGACCATCGTTTGTATACAAATTACAAACAACAATTGAACTAGGGCTTCCGTAATTTAGAATGCGACTGACAACAGGGTTGGCAAGATTTTGGACACAACGGTAAAAACCACGGTAAAATCCATGGTTTAAACCGTACTGTCCAAAACCCTTCTGTCTAAAACAGTCCAAAACTATATTTTGTAGTAAAATTGTATTTATCAGAACAATGATAAAAGTTTAAAAAATTGGCAAAAAGATTATAATACAAAAATACCAATTTAGTATTAACAACCTAATTACTTTACGTTATACTACCTAACAGTTTAGTAGTAACAACCTAATTGCCCTACGTAACAAAGTAATTACATTAAAAAGATATTAAATTTAATTGTGTATCACAATTTTAATGTTATTCGTTTAAATAATAGTAGTTAATAAAGTACTAACGATTTTTATGAAGAATACATTCTGATTCTGTTACTGAAAGTCCCAAGAGTTTTTACTGGAAATAATTGATAAATGGAATTCAGGTTCAGCATACTGATTAAACCAGCTTACTGCTGGCAACTATGTATATGCGTATATTAAAAAATAGTATAAATAAAAATAATTGATTTTGTTTGATTATGAGATATTTAGATATTGATTATTATTATAACACTATATTATATGACTATTATTATAACAACACTGTTTAACTCTTAAAAAATAAAATGTTCACTAGAATTTGATAAAAACACATATTTTAAAAAATTACTTCTAGATTTTAAATTAAATATTTGTGTTTTCTTTCATTATCCTATAATCTAGAAAAGATAATTTACAATGAAACATTATTTAAAAGAAATTTCTTTGTAACATTTTCTTGCACAAAAATTGAAACGAAATCAAATCTCGCCTCCCTGTACTACATGTGTGGTATTATAAAGAATTTCTTATTATTATAACTCAATTTTAACAGAAACAGACCTTTTTATGTTACACAGATGTTAGAAAAAATTGAACTTTTTTTCATTTACCAAAGAATTAAATGGAATGTTAGTAAAATATATTGTGAGATATTTATATTTATTCATATGTTTAATAAGTGTGCAGTGGTTACATGTGGAAAGTTGCTTTTTTTTTAAGGTTTTGGACACTTTAGTACAGTTTTGGACGCTTTAGTACAGTTTTAGACACTTTAGTACAGTTTTGGACAGTAAAATCCACATGTCCTGTCCAAAACTGGTTTTGGGCGTACAAAACCCCAACCCTGCTGACAATACTTCTGATATCTCAGATTAAATTGTAATGCATATTCTACGATGTCATTCCATTTGCAGAAAGCAATCTATTAATAGTTGAATATTTTGCTGAAGTATATTTTTAAAGCTATGAACAAAAATCCAAATTTGACTTTAACCCTCTCCTCACCCTGACCCTCATATGAGGCTCCTACTTCAAATTGCAATATTTGAAAGAAAAAAAATATTTTTGTTAATTCCAGCACCTAATAGAAATAGCATATGTCGATACATTTACTATTATGACTTTACTTATGTTTGAGCATTTAATAATAATAATAAAAGTTTTATTAATTATTAATAAACCGTTGGCATTTCTTTTAATTCAAACATATGTTTCACTCTTTAAATTTAAATTAGGGACTCCTTTTCCAAATTAGTAATAAGAAATAAAAAATACTACTAAATTTTTTATGTTTGTTTAATCTGGTTGTAATACGACATTTTCCAAACGTCTTAAAAAATCCTTCCTTATACTATTTTTATATGAAAAACGTGCAACATAACTACATTCGTTAGGTTTCTATAAAGAACACATTCGTTAAATTTCAGTAAACTGTGACTTCTGTGATTTCGATAGCTACTTTTAATTTTGTTACAGTGAAAGTAATTTTTCCCAAAATTGGAAAAAAAAAATCAGTGCCGAGAGGGTTAAGAGAAACACCCTGAGTTCTTGATTAAAAATATATTGTAACCCTAATTTCCTATTTAAAAATTGTTTAGCATGACTTGTATTATCAACTCTAAGTATTTGTTCTTCTAATTAGGAATACATATGTATAAAAAGAGTTTTTGTTGATTATAGGTACGATGTATAGAAACTAATTTAAAGAAAAGAAATAACAGACATAATATAGCATGCAACATTTCAAGATTTGATAAAAGGATTATTCCCTTTTTCAGTAGAATTTATTTTTTTTGTAAGAAAGAGGGGGGGGGGGGGGTGGATATTCGTGTAACATGTACACAAAGAATGCATATTTCTGCCCTATTGCTATTTATTCACTTTTGCTCTGAAGAAAGGAAGTTCTGTTTTGAAATCTATAAATAGCTATGTGTTAAATTAATAATACATGCTGTGCTTTCCTTTGCATTGTTTTTTACATGTCACATAATAATCATAATACAAAAGTATTTTTATTTGTTTTATCAGTCATTTGAGCTTTGGGGGGGGGGGGGGGGGAGTAATTTCTAAATCATTCTTTCCTCTGGCTGCACCGGTGCTTTTAAATGACTTAGATAATAATATATATCATTTTATTAATTGTTAAACAAATTAAAATCATAACTAATTTGAATGTCTAAATAACTAAGTTGTAAAATCCGTGCTTCTAAGACTGCTATAAAAAGCTGATTTTTTTATGTGCTGATAGTTTGATGATATATATATATATATAATTAAAATGTTTATTAAAATACATCAATATCTAGATTTATCAAATGAAAGTTAAATCTCTCAATTGCCATATCACATTCATCATACTATAATAATTAATGCCCACATAGATACTACTATACAATATTATAATAAATTTCCAATGCATACATTGAATACAAAATGCTGTCTTGACTAGTTGGGCTTTTCATTATGTTAGTTTTTACATGTCCATGTACTTACTAAACCTGTTGTATGTACATGTAAAAAAAGGAAATTATTTATTTTGTGATGAGTATCTGACAGATATTTTAACTAACATCTTCGAGTTTCTCTGAAAAATTACTAAGATACAGTGTTTTGCTATGCTGTACATTACAGAAAATGTATACCATCATACAGCTATAAGGTAAGAGTTTATAAAAAGAAAAGCCGAAGATTAAAAAAACAAAGTATGCGGGTACATCCATTCCATTACTCTTGTGACCATTAGAGTAAATTTTCAGAAATATCTGCAATTATTTTATTATTAGGATAAAACATTACATAAAAAGTTAAATACCATTATGATTATGTATCATTCACATAAAATATATCTAATTTGTAACAAAATTTTGATATATTATATAGACAAGTAAAATGTTTTTTGTTACAAATTAGATACATTTTATGTGAGTAGAACACGATGGTATTTAACTGGTTATACTATCTATTTTGTCCTATTTATATTTTGTAGTAAAATAATTGTAAGTATTTCTGAAAATTTGCTCTAATGGTCATAAGAGTAACAGTGCACATAATGTTCATATAATGTACGCTCTCATATAAAGTTGTTCAGAATTGTTTTAGTGAAATATTTTTATTTTTTACAAAAATATTACTTACGATGAAATTTTAGAAATCATCTTTATTTTCCATCTTCAATGAATTTATTAGTTAATAAGGCAATAATTGTAAATAAGCTCCCCCCCCCCCCCTCAAAAAAAAGAAAGAAAAGTAAAAAAAAAAAAAAAAAGTAGTTTTATTGCTTTAAAAATACGAAGAATTTTAAATTAATAGCAAGCAATTATAATGACGATTAAAAAAAATAGATAAAAATTCACCATTTATAAAATTATATTTTAATCTTAAAATTGTTTTCTTTTTCAACTTGAAATGATAAAAACTTTAAATTATAATAAAGCTTAATAGTCACTTCAATAAATTCTAATATGAAAAGTAACATGAGTTACATGTAAAATATTGATTATCATAATTTTTTACAATCAAATCATTGTTGTCCTTGAATTAATCAGAACTAATTATCTAATCTTAATATCTAATTTAATCCTTAAAATATTTTTTCTCTATTCCGCTGCATTGAAAAAGAAAAAAAAAAGGAGGGGGGGGGGTGGCAATGACTGAGTTTTGACTATTAATGCTTTTTTTTTTCAGTAATCAGAATTATTGGTACTTCTTAGTTATCCCATCGACCAAATTACTGTTTCCAAATTGTAAGATTAAATGCCAATAATGGTAAATAAAACCATTAATTCGACGTTTTATTTGTATTTTTATTAATGTTTTACTAATTTCTTTGTTCTTTCGTTATTTAAAATAAAAATTATGTCAATGTGTATAATTTGGCGAAATTGGTCGACGGGATAACTAAGAAGTGCCGAATTATTATATTAAATAAGGGTCGGGTTCTTTTATATTTAAGTCAAGAGTACTACCATACTATTCTTTATTTACATGGACAATATCTGTATCTGAGTATTTATAAAGGAACAACTTTTTACTAATAAACTTTTATAGGATAAATATAAGTTTTTATTAAAGTTTTATCTGTTGTAATTGTATTTAGTTTTTGTTTTTATTATAACGAAAAAAAAATTGGATGATAAAAAAAAAAAACATTTCTCATTTAATATAGCTAATTTTCAACCAAACAGTAAATAAATATATTTAAAAAAGTGCAATTTAAGTATATCTAACAATTGCTAATGAGATGTTTTGTTCCCAATTAGAGCACAGGTCGACATATTTTGCCAAGACAGGATCTTTGATGTAAACATTTGGTATATTACAAAGTCGATAGATATTGTTTGCAAATTTTTGGCTTTGCAAAAAATTGCCATCCCTGAAGTAAGCTATGACACACACGCACAATATATACGTACCAAATGTATATACACACACACGAACTTATATATTATTTTTTTGTTCAATGTACATAAATAATAATTCTAAGCAAAAATTTTGTATGGTGCTATCTATATTGTATAGGCAGCCCTTCCTGGAGTACCTAAAACCTGATATGATGGAAACAAAACATACTGCATTAAAGTGAATGCCAATGCATGATGTGTCAAAATCAAAATAATAAAAGCCTGAAGAGATAAAAATATTTTAGAATGCAACTGTTTCTAGATTGCAAAATAGGAGTTCTTTTTTACAAAATTCATGAAAGAGGATGAGAAACATTAGCAGCAAGGCCTGTGTATATCTGTTACCACAGTTTCTCGCTTTTTATTCTGATGATTAAAATTGGTCTCCTATTATGAAGCCGTAAAACTGCTCAATGAAATTTATTTTGACTACTTGGGCTTTCCATTACATTACTTTTTACACATTCCTGTACTTACTAAACCTATTTTATAAACATAAAAAAAAAAAGAAATTATTCCTTTTATGATTCGTAACCATCATCAAGCGAAGAACTTAGCTGCACCATTGTATTATAGATGATTAAAATTGCATTAGCAAGAATAAAGTGTGTTATGAATTTGAAAAACTACATATACAAAAAATAAAGGATATGTGTAATCCAGAATACAAAAATTTTGAATATTACACAGAACATATATTTAATCCTACAATGTGTATACTTAATCATATATTTAATCCTACATTATCCGCATCTGTATGTTATTTCAATGAGAAATGACATACACTAATATTCTACAAAAGTATGCTAACAGTAAAATGGATTTCAAATTTAAGTTGAAATTTTGTATCCTATCCAATATCATGAATTATTTGTCAATCAAAATACAAAATTAGTAAAAATTATAACAAATAAATCAGTGTATGATTAATCATTGATACTTAATTCATCCGATTTAAATATTTCACTACTGAAAGTTAAAAATAGAAAAACAAAAACAATAGTAATTTTTTTTTTTCAGCGAGCGATCCCCCAACCCCCTCAATCCTTTTTAGAATTATTTCACACAGCACTGAAAAGTATTTTATTTTTCTTTAGGTATTCACTGAGTTACGCAAATTTATTCGAAAATTATTATTCTGATTAAAAGCTCCTCGCTAGCCAAAGCCATTAGCTAAGCGAAAAAAAAAAAAAAAAAAAAAAAAAAAACGTGACGTATATGTTTATTCTGATTGGTTCTTCGCACTTCAAAGGAATTTGTGATGTCACTTCCTTTCAAAAGCCACGGAATAAATATCGATTATTCCGAATCCGGAATCTGGCTAGGGGAGAATAGCTCTTTCCATTCGATCCGGAATAATGGCCATATTCCGGGTGAACTGAATTCCGATTCCGTTCCGCTCCGGAATAAGGGGAGAATACGGCCACAGGTTTTTCTTGCTGACCAACAGAAATTTGATCAACAGTGACGTCAGCTGCCCTTTCCTTATTGGTTGGCCGTCAGCGCTCTCTATAGTAGAACTTAGATATTTTGGTCCAAACTCTATGGTTTCAGTTTTTTTTCTATTTAGTCATTTTAATTCGATTATGATTCGAATAACCGATTCAAAATTAAAATCAAATTCAAAACACTGATTTGAGCGTCAGCGGCTTAGCAGGAAAAATTTAAAATAGCTTTAGCTGTCTCTTTAAGATTGAGAAAGAAACAGTAGCAAATCTGATGATTTATCCTGGTAAGATAACAGTTTACTATTAATTATAATAAAAATATGCGCTAATATCAATGTGAATAATTAAATAATTCATTATGAGGTATGTGAGGAAAATTTTCACATCCCTTGTGAGTGTTTCATATTTTATTTATTTATTTTAAATCAAGCCTAGCTTCAATTTATCTTTCTCTCAGCTTTTATAAAAGATTACTAATCAATAATTCACTGTTGTCATTTATCTATTATACTTTAAAACAGTAATGATTTCAGACACATTTTATACTCCTTTGTTATAGGTTCCTTGGCATAACTCAGTTTTAAGAAAGTGCAATTTCTCGTCAAAATTTATAAATATTTACAAACATGAAGCTGCAATCAATAAAAAAAAATTATAATCTGCAAACTCTTCTCGAGCTCGCGAATTTTGTCATTAATTAGTATTTAAAAAAATTTCGTTTCTAAAGTTTTACGTTTAGTATTTTAATTTACCAGCGACAGAAAATTTTAAGCTTTTTTCAAAAAGAAAGTCATTTTACCATAAGAAAAATTATAATAATAGGGAAATGATCATAATATGTCTCTGCAGGTTGGAGAAATAACATCTGGGGATGCAGTTAAAAAATGGTATTGTCATGACAAACCTTATCGTGCATGAACACTCTAGTGCGCGGTGCGGTTCGCTCTAGATCCTGTGAAATTGCATTTGAAAGTCGATGCTACTTGTTTAGGTCTGACTCTGCTTTGTCATGAGGTGTAAAAGTGACAGAGAAAGGAGCAACCCCGTTGAAATACACAATGAGTGACTTAAGATAGAAAAACTTAGATTTTACCCAACTAATAATTTTGTACAGTAGAAGATTTTTATAACGCAATTCTCCATATAACACACAACTTCTCAGATGTAAACAGTGAATTTTCAAGTTAAAAAGCACCTGCATTTTCACATTGTAAAATATTGCTACTCTCTACAGGACTAAAGTTGATACATTAGTTCAACTTTATCTTCTAATTGAAGACCTTTTTACTGAAAAAAAAAATGCTATTATTACAATAAACATTTTGAAAATGTCTAATATAAGGGATGGTTGTGTTATATGGGTGTGTGGATATTCAGATCATGTTTATAAAGAAAATTTAACAATGTGTGACCTATATTATGCAAAAATTTATAATTTGGATAACTCTCGATAACAAGGAATGCAGTATAAAGATATTCTAATGTATTTTGATATGTTTCAGACACATTTGGCTATGCTTACAAGGTGAATTTAATGATGTGATCCATATAATGCAAAATTCTATATAACGCACAACCTTGCGTTTTTAGGTTTGCGTTATAAAGATCTTCTACTGTATTTCTTATTTTCCCATATTTAAGTATTGCGCGGCAGCGCAATACTTATTTATTTCCATTGGCACTTCTCAATGGTAATTTAACATGGAAAAGCCTATGGAGATTGTAACTTTTTCATTTTTTCTTCCCACCTTTTTGTCCCTGATGCCACTCATTTTATTTCTGTGCTAATTCTAATAATATTATAAAATCAAAGTGTAAAAACATTTGCCAGACGTCAGGATCAAAACGGATCATAAAATGCCTTTGCATATAGGTGGATTATAATCTAGAGAGTAACATGGGCTAATTTTTATTTACATTATTCAAATATTTTTCTTAATAATTCCAAATTTCGCTTTTTTCATTGAGCTTTTTTCCTTCATTGTTGTAAATAATTCAAAAGCCGTAATAATAATTTGCCTATTTTTAGTTGGATGATTTTCACGTGAAACATGAAACTGAAATAGTTTTTTTTTTTTTTTTTTTTTTTTTTTTTTTTTTTTTTAAAGAATTAAAAAGAAGATGAATATGACATCATAGTGGGGAAAAAATGACATTTTCAAGCAGACTTTTTAAGTTCAGATTGTAATTTTTTGACCTAACTACAACAACCTGCATTACTGCACTGGTGAAACATTTTGAATTATAGGGGAAACTAGGGATACTTGACCCAATTGTTAGTTTTTTATTGTTAATTAATTTTTTACGTTACTTATGGGTGTGTAAATGCAGTCTATATAAACTTAATGAAGTATTACACAATATTTAGTATTATTATTCCGAAGTATTAATTATAAAAGGTAGAAAAATATGAATATTCAAAACTTTCAATTTGGGTCAAGTATCCCAATGTATAGGGATACTTGACCCACCCATTAGGGATACTTGACCCAAGTCATAGATATGGGAGTATGATTAAAAATAATAAACAAAGCACTTTTACACAAGAACACAATTAATATTAAGGTTAATAATTTTTTATTTTTGTCAGATAAATTTAATACTTTTAATTTTTAGTGCATAGGCCTAACATTAATATACCCAATTAAAATTTTTATTGCAGAAAGTTCAAAATATTAGCAGTTTGAAAGTTAATTCTGTGCCTAAACAAATTCCAGAATAAGAAAATAACAATTTATTCAACTCCAAATGTAAAATCATATTTAAACACAAAACTTGTAATTCTGTCATTTGTGTCGAAAACTCAAAAGGATGAAGAATAGCTTCTATTTGGTCAGGATCAACTTATGATATATCATTTATTTCAAGCCATTTAAATCGCGTACCATCCATTCTTCTTACAAACTGAATAGTAAGCCTATCAGAATTGATTTCAAGAACCTTTCCAACAAATCTTTTTGTATTCCGTTTCCCACAATATTTGACAAGAACTAAGTCGTTTACTTATAATATTTATATTATTTACTTATAATACTTATATTTATATGCTTATAATATTTAATATTATAATATTTTAATTCATAAATTAAACATGCTAAATGCATTTGAATAATACTAATCCCGATCTTGGGTCAAGTATCCCTAGTTGCACATTTACTACATAACCCTAAAACGCAGCCATTTGCTAATGAGAAGATTAATATTATTATACATGTTACTGTAGCTAAAGATTTGTATAAAACAAATGACCAATTAAAAAAGTCTTACCTTTAAACAGAAAAAATTAAAACATCGGAGTTTACAGAACAAAAAAATTACTTTTGGAGCATGAAAATGTATTTTGTCTGATAGTTTAAAAACTTACGGAATGATTCAGTTATTATTTTCAACATATGGTCAGCTAACTGAAAGAAAGAAAGTGTTGCCACTTCCAACTTGCAAAACTTTCCCAATTCTGAGAAAAAGGCCTTGGATCAAGTATCCCAAGTTCCCCCTACATAGGTAAACTGCATCACAAATTGTGATGCGATATCGCACAAATCAAAGTCTGATGATGATACCCTCCATTAATTTTGAAATGTGTTTGTCTGAATGCAGTAGTTATTAAAAAACATCACATATTAAACAAAAACCTAATTTGCAGAACAAATTAAAAAAAACAAAATTTATTTCCTAAATTGTTTAAGCCCGAGAAGGGGCAGATATTAAGATATTTCATTCAATTCGTTCTACATTTAATGTTAAATTTTTGTAACCAATAAGCTAAACCAATTGAACATTAAAAAATAAAAATGAAATTGATACAATACAATGCTTTAAACACCTATATACTTAGATTCCGTTCAAATGAAATCGAAATAAATCTTAGACTTTTTCCATTTTTAAGTTGTAAATATTTATTTGTACTGCAGATTTTGCATTATGTTTATGACGATTGTACATAATACGATAAGGTACATGCAAAATACAAAACTTTAAAAAAAGTCTAAGATTTATTTCGATTTCATTTGAACGGAATCTAAGTATATAGGTGTTTAAAGCATTATATTGTATCAATTTCATTTTTATTTTTTAATGTTCAATTGGTTTAGCTTATTGGTTACAAAAATTTAACATTAAATGTAGAACGAATTGAATGAAATATCTTAATATCTGCCCCTTCTTGGGCTTAAACAATTTAGGAAATAAATTTTGTTTTTTTAATTTGTTCTGCAAATTAGGTTTTTGTTTAATTTTATCTATATTTATAATACAATTCTCATTATGAATTAAAAAAGTATGTATATGGGGCCGTTCAAATATTACGTAAGCACCTAAGGGGGGGGGAGGGGGTTACCGATTTGCTTATTTTTGCTGACGAGGGGGGGGGGGTTTGAATGATGCTTACGTAAGACATTTTCAAAATCTCTCTTAACTTGTAAAAAAAATAAAAATAAAAAATTTCAAATTGAAAAAAAGGATATTAAACTTGAAGTTCTGATGTCAGCTATTTTGACCGCAGAAGGAAAACATAAACGATCTCTTTTATCTAGAAATGACTGTTTATGTTTGATGCATGGGGGCTTATTATCTCTGAGAACTTACTACTATTTCCAATTGTGAAAATAGAATAGAATTGTATGGATCGATGCGATTTGGTTTATTGTGACATGAGTTTTCCGGGAAAGCTTTCAAAATGTAAGTAAAATTCCATCTTCTTTGTTTCCACACCTCCTCTGTCAAGTGGTCGAACTTCATAACTATAGTGACCGACTGCTCTACTGCCTGGTGTCGCGTAAGTTTTGAAAACCTCTCAGTATTGTAGTGTAGTGGTGTTTAAAATAAATAAAATCAGAAATATGGCTTCATTTCGAGAAATCTTGTGTAAAAAAAACTTTTTGAAAGTTTCAAAAAGTCTGCATCAGATAAACCTTTGAAGGATATCCAATGTAAAACTCATGATGTGTGGCGGCAGTACAAAAAGTCTTCTAAAACTGACAAAGAGTTAGAGGTATTGGTGCTAAAAAGAATTGGGGACGAACTGCGTAAGGCAACCCAAAAAGAAATCAGTCTTTCTTGATTATTTTGTAAGGTAATTATAATCAATTTATTTTTAAAGTTTAAAATATATTTTATCATAACTTTAAGTTTACATAATTAATTGGAAAAAAGATAGATAAGATAAAATGATCGTGTAGCCTTGGCGAAACATGGTCAGTATGGCAATAAATAAAGACCAAGGAAATGTCAAAACACGAGTTATTACTTTTTAAATATGACCTTATTTTTCTTTTCAAATAACTTGAAAATTAAAGCATCCATGGGGGAAAAATATTAAAAAATATGTAAGTTTTGTAGCAGATAATCTTCTAACTGTTTTCAAATGTTGTACCTTACTAAAAATGAAATGTAATCCAATTGAATTGAAAACAATGTATCTCAAATTCAAAAACAGATAAATCAGTTTTCCAGTGATCTAAAAAAAGAAAAACAATCCTTAAAAAGGAAACAACAAAATGTTGAATACCAAAGAAAACATCGAACCACCAAACGAACAAAGCTTGAAGAAATCTTCCATGATAATACAGACATTTAAAAAAAATTAGCTTTGAGGGAATCAGTAGGAAGACCAAATTTAAATGTAGATCAACCATTATTGCTTAAGGCAATAGCAGACATAGCTATTGTTGGAAGCGCTGCAGATGCAAAAAGAAGAAGCGAGTCAATACGAAGTGTCAAAACTCTCGATGACTTGACTGCAGAACTGAAAAAGGTTGGTTTTGCAATAAGCAAGAGTAGAACATATCTTCGTTTGCTTCCAAAATATTTCTCAACCATCGAGGATCGAAGACATGTCCCCACAGTGCAGATAAAACTTTCTTGGGCTCAGGCTGATTATCATCAATCTCACATTGATACCCGATTTGCAGTAACATTCATCTGCTATTTAGGAACTTTAGCTTCAATTCTTGGACCCATGCAAGTGTTTATTCTTTCACAGGATGACAAAGAGCGTGTACCTTTGGGGATTACAGCAGCCAATAATCAGGCTCCGATACTGATGCATATGGAGTATCGTGTATCCTTACGCGACCACGACTGGGTCATCGCTGAATGCCACAAACTTATCCCATCTGTTTATGCTGGTATTGTGATTGCTTCTCGCATGGCAGGTCAAAGTAAAGCCATAGGTTATTCTGGTCCAACGTTTATAGTCATAAGAAATGGGAAACACAGTTCTTCCACAGCAAATACTCATGCTCAGGATTTTGAAACTCTATTAATACTCAAAGACTTTAAAAAATTAGGGAAAACAGAAGAGGGTTTCATCAAACCTGTAAACACAGTTACGGTTAATGGAGGTCCAGACGAGAATCCCTGCTACCAGAAAGTTATATTGTTTGCTATTAACCATTTCAAAAAGCATAATTTGGATGGAATTTTCATAGCATGCAATGGTCCTGGAAGAAGTGCATATAATTGAGTAGAAAGGTGAATGGCACCACTCAGTCGAGAACTGTCTGGTCTTATACACCCTCATAACCATTATGGTTCCCATCTCCATGAGAACGATCACACTATTGATGAAGAAATGGAGCAAAATAACTTTGCATATGCTGGTAACACTCTCGCAGATATCTGGAACTCATTAAACATTGACGATTATCCTGTTACTGCAACATATGTTGATTCAGGCGAACCAGACTCTCTTGGTTATGACTTGGATTGGTATTCAAAGCATGTACAAGAAAGTCAATAATTTCTGCAAATTGTAAAATGTGAAGAAAAGAATTGTTGCTCCCCTGCACGTAGTGGATTATTTCGTATTTTAAAAGGACGATTTATTCTTCCTGTAATTAAAATGATACAGTCGTCAAATGACATCATTACAAGTGAAGAGGGGGAATTTATAGATTTAAGTCTCCGCCTGGCCTTAAATCTGAATATTACAGCAAAGGGATTTTTAAAGATGCTGTATGATTATTTGTGCCCTTTCTTAAAGTTGCAATTATCCGCAAGAACTTGTGGAAGTTGTGGCTAATATCATGCATCTCAGAAGTCAACAAACAGACACAAAAAAATTCAACACAGTGAAAAAAGTGAGGCGGCCTGCCTTATACTACCATTGAGTATTGCTGCTCGTCGAGCAAATGAACTTATGTGCTTCATAAAATTTGTGGAAGATATGTAAGTTGTTGAGTGGATCAATGAAGATGGAGTTGATCAAGATTGCATCCGAAAAGAATGCGATGAAGATAATCAAGTAAAACTGGAAACCAATATCATAACAGATATGGAAAAATGCCTTGAGCAGCCGTGGTCAGCATCGGAATAGATATGGGCATGTTCAAATTTAAATTTTACAAATGGCTAAGTTCTTCTAAATTGTGATCTAAGAAATTTTCTTAAATCGAATTGTAAGGAAATAAAACAAGCATTTTTTTATTATTATTTTTAAGTCGAGTAGAGTTTTATTTATTTGTATTGTGTCCTAATTTTTTTAATTAAATTATTATTGCTAAGTGGGGGGGGGGGGTTGCAATTTTCTTACATAATTATTAAGGGGAGTTGCAATTTGCTTATTTTTGCTGACAAGGGGGGAGGGGGGGGGGGTCAAAAATTGTCAAAAACATGCTTACGTAATATTTGAACAGCCCCTATAGTGTAGAACCTCTTTTAACCAAAATCCATCTTTAAAGCTTTTGTTTTTTTTTTTACTGTCGCATTTCTTGTGTGCAAAATCCATTTTGAAAGCTTTTTTTTCTTAACTATCATATTCCTTGTACGCAAGCGGTCCTTTCTGAACTACGAGTACATATAAATATTTTCGATCCCCTTTCTTAGAGTGCCTTTGAATTTAACTCGAGTTCCCGTAAGATGCGGAGTGGAACGAAAAAATAAGCGATTTTGAAGCTTTTGATTGTCTTGCAAAAGATTCGGCATGTCTGGAGCAGCAGAAAGACTGTGATACTGGCGAACTAATAATTTTTAAAAAGTCTGTGATACTAGAGCTTCAAAGCAAAGGCAATCGAAACTGCGATAAACAAAATATTTTTTCAAACCCTTGTGATATATGTCAAAGGTACTTAATTTCTAAATTAAGATCCAGGTGATTTATTTTTTTTTCTATTTTGCTATTGCTTTATTTTTATTAAGCACTTGTTACCGTAATACGAAATAATGCATATATTTCTCCTTAAACTTAAAATTGAAGCATTCTCAATTAGGCTAAGATGTGTTATTATCCCACCCTCCGCGATGTTGAGTATTTGGCGATTTTTATCGCTCTGGCAACCCCGATGTTTGGCATCTAGTAACTTATTATGGCAACGCCTTTTTTACGACGCGAGAGCGTGCTTTTTGCGTGAACATTCATTTCACTGCCGGGTGTCGTTGCTGACGGTTGCTTGACTCTTGTACCAGATACTCTTTGATATCATGTTCTATGGTGTCTTTTTATTTTTATGTTAAATTTATTGGATGTATTTCATTGACTATAGTTTCTGTAGTCCGTTTAAACGCTCTTGCTGAAGTAATTAAGAAATATGAGGAAATTTTGACATGAAAGGGAGGTTTGTTTATAGCGTGTCAATGCGTATTAAGCCTATTTTGGAAAATGACGGCAGTGTTATATTTTGTGCTGTAGGTTTCAAGAAAGCAGATGTCTGTTAAGGTATGTTGATAATTTTATGTATATTTTGTTGCTTTAAGAGTTTTTTACATTTTGAGATTGCTACAAGACGAGAACTGCTGAATTTTGAGAAGGCTATATCGCGAGAAATGCTGAATTCGGCGATGTTTTTTTTCCGTTAAATGTGCGCGAAGCGCTCATACTAGGATTACTGATTGCCAGTTTAGCAAATTTTGTTTATTATTTACATTTTATTTTCGTTGAGCCAAACATGCGTATAAATGGGTGCTTGGCGAGATTTACTACTTGGCGGAAAAGGGGTTTTCTCGCCAAAAAAAAATCCAAGAGGGCGGAGGGTGGGATAATAACACATCTGTTCCCTCAATTATCCGAAAATTTTGATTTTCAGAAAGATGGTCAGTCCCAATTACTTCGGATAATCGAGGTTCTACTGTATTATTCGAAAATCTCCAGTTGTATGGCCCTGCACGTTTGCTGGGGAGTCCCTCACCCCGCCTTTTGAAAAAACAAAATTTTTTCAAATCTTGTTAAACATTTTTTAAAGAGCATCACACCATATCCTTTTTGTTTTAAGTACAAATTATACATTCTGCCCTTTTTTGATGTGGAAAAAACCACGTGCCCCTTTTCCCAGTAACTTCTTTGCACCCTTTGTTTGTTTCAAAATTGTTTGTGTTTTTACTTTTTATTCGTCAAAAAAAGTGACTTTGGAAAACAGAAGTTCTGTTGCTCTGTATGATTCACTGTCGTACTATCCGTGTGAAAGACAGTGAGAAAAATTCATCAGTTGAATCCCGGTAGCAGAAAGTTCCTGACGGGTGACGTGCGTCGCAGATTTTCTTTTCCCTTTTGCAGATTTTTTTTCCATTGGATCTTTTTCCAACTTTATATTATGTTTAGTTCTTTATTATTTATTGCTAAAACTTAAGATTATTATTAATAAAAATGAGTAAAATGCTTAAAAACATTAAAAGTAAATGATTAATTAATTAAAGGTTCATTTGTAACATTTTACCTGCAGATTATTTTCAGTCCCTGAAAGATCTGTCGCAGACACTTGGAGAATTTTCTGCTATTGGGAGTTGAATGAGGGGGGAGTGTAACGAATCACGAAATTCAATTGATCATTTGAAAATATCGCAAATTCTATTAGGAGACTAAACAAACCAGTTCCAAATATTTTTTGTGAACAAGGTAAGTGTGCCCTTTTTGAAAAATTTCTGCCCAGTGGCTTTTTTTTTCTAGAGTCAAAATTGTTATTCATGAGTAAATATCGTGAAATTTGTCAGTCAGTTGCAGGAAAAACTATAAAGTTTGTCCATTGGTAGAAGGAAAATAGCATGTAATTTATTAATAGGTCGCTGAAAAAACGGCAGAAATTTTCAGTCGGTTGCTGGAAACACAGCAAAATTCGTCGATTGGTGGAAGGAAAATATCATGAAATTTGCCATTCAGCTGTTGTAAAAAATCGCGAATTTAGTTAGTCAATCACTGGAAAAAAAATCACGATATTCTGCAGTAGGCTGCTTTAAAATATTGTTAAATTCAGCGATTGGTCGCAAGAAATAATATCAAGAAATTCGCCATTTGATCGTGGAGGAAAAAAATTGCAAAATTGTTCAATCAGTTGTGGGAGAAAATCATAGAATTTGTCTGTAAAACGAGGGAAAAGGTTGAAAAATATTGTAGCATTTGTCAATCGGTCCTGAAAAAAATATTGTGAAATTCTACCGATAAAAGGGGGCTCTAAACCAACCAATTTGAAGTGTTTTTTTGAACAGGGTGCAAGAGTGTCCTTTTTGAGGACAGCCCTTTTTTTAAAAAGTCCAGTTCAGTGGCACTTTTGTTCTAAAGTCATCAGAAAATAAATAAACAAGTAATATTGCCTTTATTCATTAATTTACAAGTTCAATGAATAAATAAATAAAAAAATATGATGCAGGAAACATTGCAATAAAAACTGACGAGTAGCTGATATTTTTCAATGAACAACTGATTTGTGGAATGTTGAAAAATAAATAAAGAAACAAAAAGACGAGGCTGGATCGAATTGAGTATATTGTGTTACATATATTACAAGAACTACAACAACTGAAATAAAACAGAGAAATAACATGTGTTTATAGATTTTGAAAGACCCATGACAACAGACAGGTTTAGCGGGCTTGAAAGAGCTATATAGTTAGCTTAAATAACCAATCAGAGTTTAAACCTAAACAATTGTATTAAAATGAAAACTAGAATTAATAATGGAATGCTATGATTACAACATTCTAACATGGAATGCAGCAGAGAAGCTGTTTCCATGAGCAGCAAATCATTTCTGTATACCTATAGGCCTAGTAGCAGAATTTTCAGTGTCCATCTGCAGCAAATCAAATTTTATCTGCGACCCAGCAACGCTGAACCAAGCTACTATCATAAATAATACTTATAGTAATTCATCAAATAAGTAAAAATTACAGTTTACAAAGAAAATGTAATAAGAAACTCAATAACTCTGAAGATAAAGTAAATCTTTAGTGAATTTTTTCAGCCCAGTATTTATTTTTAAGCTTGCAGATTAATCTGTAAGGTCTAAAATAATCTGCAGCGCTGTTGCCGTGCTGCACAGTTTCTGCTATGGTACAGGATGCAAGAACAATTAGTACAAGACTCAAGCTATAAGCAACTAATTTTAATAGAAATGTTCCAAAAATCCAAATCAAAGGATTCTGTTCCTAAGTATACTTACCAAAATTAATTTTATGTTAGTGTCATTTTTTCATAGTTTGAATTGTAATTTAGAATGTTTTTTTATTTTGTATAAAGAAGTTATTAAATAAACAAAGTATGAATTTACATATATTATTCATATTATTGCTATTTGTGAAATTAGTTATTTTGTTCATTTGTTAGATAGTAAAGTGTTTCAAATTACAGAAAAACCCCTTATCTAATACCCCAGCCAGGTCCCAAGCATTCTGGATAACAGATCGTGTTCTGTATATTATTATAATATTGTACATATCACACACCCTTGCTTCAAAAGAACCATAACCTCAAAAAACTTCATTTTTCAGGAAATGTGAATACTAACTGTTTCTGGTTGTGAAGGGTCAGTGGCGATCTTGCAAGCACAACTGCCACATGGTGGCTGGTTTTTGAGTGCACTATCTGGTACTTTAGGTTATTGATAGAGGCATAAAAAATAAGTAGAACGGCTGCCATTCTACTTGCATTTCTACTACATTATATTACTTTATTTTGATATCTTACTATATTGCAAGCATTCATTATAATTTTGATTGCATTATTACCATTCAAATTACTGTTTAAAAAATGTAAACAAAGCAATGACCAGAAATCTGCAAAATTCTAAATTCCGCACAACCTGTGGTCCCAAGTAGAGCCGTACCGAGTACTCGGTACTCGGCAAAATTTTGGCCAAGTACTCGGCCAATACCGAGTAGTTGTAAGAATTTCATTTTTTAAGCATATGATATGAATTTAAAACTGATCTGTAAAAAGTTATTCGAATATCAATGTATAATATATGCAATAATTCATAAAACTATTTACTCGGTATTTAACAATATGTCTACAAAATATAGAAAATGTTAAGAACAAAAACCCTCATAAAATAATTCCAGATTAAAATTTAGTTTCACATTTGTACAAAGAAAATAAGTTCTTTTTAAATATATAGGAAAACAGAAAATACTATTATTTTGGATAAAGAAACTGAAAATACAATAAATGTAATAAAAAAAATTAATAATTAAATTTATTATACTTCAAATAATGGTGCAAAAACACCAACCAAATGTTCTACAATATCAGTAGATAGGACATTTCTTTTACTACTATAAATTTGGCCTACCTTTGAAAATATACGTTCAGAATAAATGGTGGTTGAAGGTGCACATAAGATTTTTTTTGCAAGGTTGCACATAATCGAAAAAGTCTCCCCCCCCCCCCCCCCCAACCATGCAAATGGAGTATCAGTTTTACATAAGTCTTCTGTTAAGGCTGTTCTTAACTGCTCCGCTGAACAAGCGCAAAACGTTCTGACACATTTACAAATTCATTTTTTAATGGAAAGATATAAAATTGGAAAGCCTGGCCATGGAAGCGATTTGGAATTGAACTGTTTTTTCCATTTTTTTATCAATCAATTACCCATTGAATAATAAGCGATATCGATCACGTGACAAACCTGTTTTTCGCCCGCTCTTGAGTGATTTTTCTACTTTCACACAGAAATTCGGTTAAAAGGTCCACTTTGACATTATTTTCTGAAAGATCTATTGCGTTTGCAAAAAAATGGAAAAAACAGCTCGATGACATAGTTTCTGAACAACAACACCAGCTAGTTTCATGCATTTTCGAACAAAAATAAATTAAAACTTATGTCAGGAAGTTGCCCTTTTGGATTTGAGAACAGCCTTAAGGGTCCTGTCCCTGCCGGCGAAGACACTCACAAGCTAATGCTAATCCTATGGGGAGGGATTTTTCTAATATCTCGTTTGCATTTTGACATTTTTAAATAATTTTTTTTGCATTGGATAGCCGAGGTCCGTCCCTACAGCGCACCTTGGTTACTTTTTCGATTTTGGTTGCAGATATTTTTTAGAATGACACTTTCATTTTCAGAACCGGTTTTGAAAATGAAAGTAACTTTATTAAAAATATCTGCGACCAAAATCGAAAAAGTAACCAAGGTTAAAGATGAAAATAAGCAGTCGCCACTCGGCGACTAAACGTGAAAAACTGGCGACTAAAAATATAGAAAGTACCGGCCAAATGCAGGATTTTCCAAAGGGATTTTGTCAAAGAATCGCGGAAAAAAAACCCGCGAATTTTGTCAAAAGATCGCGAAAATACCCAAATATCGTCAATAGATCGCGAAAAAGCTAATTTCGCCAAAGAATCGCTCAGAAACCCAAATTTCGTCAAGTGTTTGCTTATAAAACGCAGATATCGTGAATGGATCGCGGAAAAAACTCAAATATCGTCAATAGATCGCGAAAAACAAACGCGAATATCGTCAAAGAATCGCGAAAAAAAAGAGAATTTCGTCAACAGATCGCGTAAAACGCACATTTCGTCAAAAGATTGCGGAAGAGAACGTAAATTTCGTTGAAGGATCGCGAAAAAACCCAAACATCGTAAATGGATCGCGGAAAAACACAAATATCGTCAATAGATCGCGAAAAACCGCAAATATCGTCAATAGATCACGAAAAACGGCAAATATCGTCAATAGATCGCGAAAAAAGCAAATATCGTCAATAGATCGCGAAAAAAGCAAATATCGTCAATAGATCGCGAAAAAAACGCAAATATCGTCAATAGATCGCGAAAAAGACGCAAATATCGTCAATAGATCGCCAAAAAAAAACCCAATTTTGTCAAAGAATCGCGTAAAAAAGAGAATTTCGTCGAAGAATCGCGAAAACGAACGCGAATTTCATTAAAAAATTACGAAAAAAGTGCGAATTTTGTCAAAAGATCGCGAAAAAAACGCACATTTTATCAAAGGATCGCCAATAGATCGCGCAAAAACGCGAATTTTGTTAAAGTATCTTGTAAAAAATGCAAAATTAGTGCCAGAAGAGAACCCCATCAGCCCCCCCCCCCCCCCCGCCCCTTTACATTTCAGAAAATTTGCTAAATTTCAGATTTGTTTTAAATTTTGAAAAGTATCTAAGTATAGTGGACTTATGTAGTTAGCTATATAAGCATGTTACATATAACTTTGCTGTTAACTTAATTTAAAAGTTAAAATAGATTGGAAATTAGTATTTTAAGTTTATTCAAAACAATATGAATTAAAATATTTTTATTTATTACATAAATTACTTATTTACTCTAAACTTATATATTTTAAAATTAAATACAGTGAAACTTCTTTTAAAGGCCACCCCTATTCAAGGGCCAATATTTTTAGGAACGAAAACTTTCCCCATAGACATAATGTTAAATTTACTCCTATTAGGGGCCGCACCTACACCTCATAAAGGCCATTTTTTTTCCTTAAATCCTTATTGCTTTAAATCCTAAACAAGTGTATTGAATTCCTAAACCAAAAGATAAAAGTTCAGCAAACAATTGCACTTGCAACAAAGAAGGCTAGAGGTGGATTTAGTAACACAATGAAAGACCACAAATTTTTCTACAAGTGAGACAAGCAGGTATTCCTCACACTTTGTTCGACCTTTCAACTTGTAGGGGTTGGGTTGGAGGGGAAACTTGACCCTTTGTTATGGGCACACAAAGGATAACAAATTATCTAGAAAAACTGATTGCAAGTTTACTAAAACTGTGAATGCATATTAAAGCACAATTTTTACAACTGTCAGGAAACGCTAACAGAAATAAATAAACTCATATCTCATTCTAAGGTATTAATAAATTACGGAAATTTAAGTAATTTGCTCCATAAAGTAAAAGAATCATTAAAAACCAAAGTTGTCTGGAAAAAAATTATGAAAAGTAAACTGCAATAGGAAAATTTTTCAATCATATTTAGAGTTGGAAAATGTTAATAAACAGTTTTTTCACCTATATAGGTTTTGATTTTCTAAATTTAGTTGTTATTTTTTGTCACCCCCTATTCAAGGGCCACCCCTCTTAAGGGCCAACTTTCAATGGAACGGCAGGTGGCCCTTACAGAGAGGTTTCACTGTATTCAGTGACATAAATGTACTTACTGGTGACTAGAGATATTCTCACTAGCCAGTAACTGGCTACTAAAAAATATCAACTTGCCGGCCAGTGGCCACTAAGCAAAATTCCTTATTTTCATCTTTAACCAAGGTGCGCTGTAGAGACGGACCTCGGCTATCCAATGCAAAAAAAAAATTATTTAAAAATGTCGAAATGCAAACGAGATATTAGAAAAATCCCTCCCCATAGGATTAGCATTAGCTCGTGAGTGTATTCGTCGGCAGGGACAGGACCCATCCTGTATCGCTTTTTGTACCTCTCTTTGTATTTTCCCATTTATTTTTAATCAAAAGAAAATAAGGTACAGTTACAAAATAAATATGAAATGTTTTGCATTATTCAATGAATTGTTACAGTAACCAATAAACATTTTTATTTTTGATAGACAGATTTCAGGTATCGGGATAAATTAGAGGGGTGAAGAATGTTTTAATTTTATATTGGTTAATAATTGTACTTGTTATGTATCAATTCTCCTTTTTTTGCTACTGTTTTGAATTGTCAAAAATTGTCTTTAAAAGGTGCACAAAAAATTTCAAATTTAATTAGTTTATATATACTATACAAGATTAATTTTAACACAATTATTCTAATTGGTAAACAAATCATATTAGATGTGAATTTCCAACTGGGTGAAAAATGTCCGGACCAGGATTCGAACCCGGGACCTCCTGGCTGAAGCCGTCAGTGCTCTGCCATCTGAGCTATCCCGGACGATTCTGGTCGAACTTTTTCACCCAGCTAACCTTGAAGATTACAGCATCTGGTCTGAAACTTGGTTCAGCTCAACAGAATAATTCTCAGGTAAAGGAACTCCCGAAATCGCTGGATACGAAATCACACAAGATTAATTTTAACACAATTATTCTAATTGGTAAACAAATCATATTAGATGTGAATTTCCAACTGGGCGAAAAATGTCCGGACCAGGATTCGAACCCGGGACCTCCTGGCTGAAGCCGCCAGTGCTCTGCCATCTGAGCTATCCCGGACGATTCTGGTCGAACTTTTTCACCCAGCTAACCTTGAAGATTACAGCATCTGGCCTGAAACTTGGTTCAGCTCAACAGAATAAATCTCAGGTAAAGGAACTCCAGAAATCGCTGGATACGAAATCACACAAGATTAATTTTAACACAATTATTCTAATTGGTAAACAAATCATATTAGATGTGAATTTCCAACTGGGCGAAAAATGTCCGGACCAGGATTCGAACCCGGGACCTCCTGGCTGAAGCCGCCAGTGCTCTGCCATCTGAGCACATTGTGTTAGAATTAATCTTGTGTGATTTCGTATCCAGCGATTTCTGGAGTTCCTTTACCTGAGATTTATTCTGTTGAGCTGAACCAAGTTTCAGACCAGATGCTGTAATCTTCAAGGTTAGCTGGGTGAAAAAGTTCGACCAGAATCGTCCGGGATAGCTCAGATGGCAGAGCACTGGCGGCTTCAGCCAGGAGGTCCCGGGTTCGAATCCTGGTCCGGACATTTTTCGCCCAGTTGGAAATTCACATCTAATATATATACTATATATGTATATTATATATATGTACACACAGGTATATACATATGTACACCTAAGCTCACATTATGTGCACATCAGCGTTTTGTTTCCTTATTACCCAACTACTCGGTACTCGGCCGAGTAGTCAGTGGCCGAGTACTCGGTACTCGGCTACTCGGCCAAAGCACTACTCGGTACACCACTAGTCCCAAGCTGTGCGGATTTTAGAATTAATAAAAATTTAGATAACTTTAAAAATGATTGAAATATGAAAGGTAAAGGTCAAGTAAATAATGATGTATAATTAAATATGCATAATAAATATGAGATACATTTTTCTTGAAGTATTCAATGAAACTTGCCTCATAAAGGTACCCTACTAATTCACATCAAAACCATAAAATAAGGAAGTTTTATTTCAGGTTTAGCCAGACTTAATAACCAGAAAAGCTTGATTAATACATAAATAAATATATTTGGTAAAAAGATTTTGATTACCAGTGATATCAGCAATATCTTGAATTTTTTCAGAAATTGCTTCCTTCGTGAAAAAGCACGATTTCAGTAATATTAATGAGAATTATATTTTAAAATACAGTAGAGCGCTGATTATCCGAACAAGTCGGGACTGACCCTAGTTCGGATGAGCAAAAGTTCGGATAAATGGAGAGGCAATTTAAGAGATATTCCTGACTATATACTAAAACCTTCACACTTTACCCAGATTTAGGACTGGCCTCACCAGTTAGTGCTAGTGTGTTTAAAAACTTTTTTTTTTAATACTTTTTTATCATTTAAAATTTTCTTCTCCTTTTATCATTTTCTGAACTCTAGAGATTATAATTTAAGGAAAAAAGCTTTCAATTGTTGCTTACTTCAAAGAAGACGTTCTTTCCAATGCTGCCATATCTCGAATTCTTAAATACATTAGTTGAATAGGATCAGAGTTCTTCTGCCGTTCGAGCCATTTCATAGCTGTTTCCAAACATTCAAAGGCTTTGTTATGTGATGGACCTGGGTCATTTTCAGAGCATTCGTTTTCATTTCTTCAATTTCTTTTTCATCTTAAATCTCATCCACAATCTCATCATCATTTAAAAAATTTTTTGAGAGAAATAGGCTGTTCGGATAAATGGAAGTTTGGTTAAAAATTTTTTTGAGAGAAATAGGCTGTTCGGTTAATTGGAATTCCGATAATTGGCACTCTACTGTACTTATGAAATTGTATAAAAATTAAGTCCAATTGTGTCCCTACATCTGAACTGAAAGATTCATTGGTTACATCTGTTATCATATTTTACAGTTGCGAATTTGAGGGGGTCTACTCTTAATTAAGGAGAATTTTGAGAAATTTTATATTTTAAACACGTAGGGGAGACTTTATCCCTTTTTCAGTTTTTAATTTTTATTTTGGAAAAACAAAATATTTAAAAAATGTTTCCAGTTATTCTTAAAGGCTCATGTGTCTTTCTTGTTACAGTATTTTTTTTATTTTTGAAAAATTATTTTTAAAATAAAAATAAATAGTTTTCCAAAAAATAAAAAAAGGATCAAGTCTCCCCAATTGGAGGGAGACTTGATCCCTTGCCAAGGGAGACTTGATCCTCGAAACAAATGCATTGAAATGATTCAAATTAAGTAGTAGAAATCAAATTTATTGTTGACTAAGATGAAAAAGGAAAAAAAAAACACAATGATCAAAAACATTTTCAAAGCTTGAAAAACCAAATGTAAATGTTAAGATTATTGCAGTTTGAAGAATTCCACCGAGTATGGTTGGTTTGGGTAGTTTTTTCTCAATGTCATCATTATCCACAACACTATTGTCAACCTTTTCTGGATAAATAAAGTCCTCGTTTTCTTAGAAAATTGATTTCACATTCAAATAAAATCTTCTTTTAAATTTTTCCTACAAATGATTAATTTTCTTCTTTCCCAGAAATCACACAATGACAAAGTCATTTTCACCAATCGACAAATATTTTGGATCTTCAATGATTTCATTAGAATTGTCATCAAGTGGATCTGGGTCGGTTGAATCATAAACACTATAACTGCTTTTATGACTTTCTGAAGATGGCTTTAGGTCTTTCACTTTTAGTGTTTTTACTTTTTTTCTTGGGATGAAATGAGTTTTTCCTGACTTTTATTTTTTTATTCAGTTGACGATCTTGTATTTCTTCTTCATTCTGTCTTTTAGTTGGTGTGCTTGTCAAAATTTTTGAAGACCCTTTTTTCATTTCTTTAGATTTTCCCATTTTTGATAATGAAACTTTAGGGAAGACTTGTATGTCTGCTGGTGTCACTATGTTTGGTTTAACTGTATTCTTTTTATTGCTTGTTGGAGTTAATGGTTGATTTGAGACGAAAGATGATAAAAAATCATCTTGAGAAATTCCTGTTTAAGGGATATTCCAGTGATTTTAAATCCATTTATTATGTTATTTGTCATCATGGCTTTAGGATAGGCAATTCCGATCAGTTCAGCAAATTGATAATTTGTTGTTCTTTGAGCAGGATGTTTAATCATCCAGTCTTGAGCAGCTGCATTAAAATATCTTTTAAATGGTCCATATGCAGTAAGATCCAGAGCCTGCAATTTGTGAGAAGTGTGCGGTAATATTGTTAACAAAATTATTCCATTTTCTTTGTCATAATTCAAACTCTCAATGCAATGCTTATATGGTTATCATGATTATTCATTATGATTAACACTTTACTGTTTTGGTTATAATATCTTGCATTCTTTACAAAGTGCTGTAAAAATTTTGCAAAGTTACACATATGTCTCACATATGCATTCATCCACCATGTGCTTGCTAACCATCATATGCAGCCACATATTAACTTTCTGTGTTTGTCAACCATCTAAAATCTAGCAACCATATTCTAACTAATACAGATAGTATCTAAATATCACAATGAAAAGTAGGTGGTTAATAAAATTTACCATTCATTTAGCTTAACTTTGGTTTGGGGAGACTCGATCCCCAGGATCAAGTCTCCCCATACAACAGGGATCAAGTATCCATAATGTGCATGTTTGGGGAAAAAAGTTGCTAAATAAAAAATAAAGATATTGTGTTGAATTTAAATAACAACATTTAAGGAGTAAGGTACGTTAGTATATTATATCAATAAAATTAAGTAATTTAGTTATATTTAGCAAAAAATATGAAACACAAACTACGTACTCAAAAAGAAGTTTGATTGTAAGAAAACAGATTCCTTTTTTACAAGAAAAATAAAAATGGCTGAATCAAAGTATGTTGCTAAATATGTTGATAAGGGATCACTTTATTAATGTTTCCAGTTTGAGACTTAATTGCATTTTTTCTTTGGTTTTAGACCTAGGGATCAAGTCTCCCTAGGGATCAACTGTCCCAAATCTCCCCTACTAGGGAACATCCCCAACTATCAGTTCTGGATTTTTATGAACATGGTATCTTTCAAAAGCTGTTGTCGCAAGGATCAAGAAATGTATAGGGAACTACACTCTCAAATCCAATAATTCACAAGATATGGACTCTTTTCTGTTTCGGATGAAGAAAACGAAAGAAGGGAAAAACAGCATGAGATTCCTTCATAAGCTATCGAAGGCATGAATTTTGCGTTATAATTAACCATGATAGTGTTTTTCTACATAAAAGTGTTGTAAGTTGTAAACTCAAGTTTTTCCATCCAGGCACAAACGATGAAGGTCATTGTTGTTTCATAGGCAGGACAGGTGTGTTTAGTAAGAATGAAGTATACATGTTTTACTGATGTAAAGACTGGATCCGTGTTTCACATTAAAGTTTTTTGGAAAACATACTGATGCATTGCATTGGAGGTAGATGAAGAGAACTGGTTGTGGGACAAATGATATATTTTTAGTACACTTTTTATAGTAATAATGTTAACTCAGGTATGTAATGGAGGGTATACGGTGGTATTATGCCGTATATCTTCTGGGCTTTTTTACAGAACACCGTATACCCTCTATTCTCAAAAAAGCTATAGCATATACTCTCAAGGGTATACCATCTGCCTTGAGTGTATACCCTTTGCCTGGAGTGTATACTCTCTGCTCATTTTATGACTACATCAATGGTTAACATCACAGCAAATACTTTGATGGGTTTTTCAATATTCGCCTATTTTCTTTACCAAGTACTTCTTGTCTTGGAAGAAGTAAACATACAGTGGCTGAAGACATTTTGTTAATCCAACTGGGAGAAAAACTGGCTGTATAGCAGAACCTGGTTTTTCGGTGCTTAAGTTTTCATTTGTTTGCCCAGTGCCAGGATAGCATTTTCATTACCACACTATCATGAACGTGGAATACTATTGTGAAAACCACTATCATGATTAATTATAAGACAAAATTCCTTTCTTCAATAGCTTTTAAAGGAATTTCGTGCTGTTTTTTCCTGCTTTATTTCTCTTCTTCCGAAATAGAGAAGGGACCATATCTCATGAACTATTTGATTCAGGATTATAGTTTTTATATATTTCTTGGTCCTTGTGACAAGAGCTTTTGAATTATACCATTCTAGTTAAATTCCAAAACTGACAATTGAGGATATTCCCTGCTTAGTGACGTTTTATCTGTTTAACATTTTGAAATAAGAGAACATTGTTTTATGTTTTTCTTCACTGTTCTCATAGCTGTTATTATTGAGCCATATCTCATTTATACAAATATAAATTATTTTTTAATATTGTCAGATTCTACTTTGCCACTTATATTTTTAACTGCTTTTAGTGACTGCAAGGATCATCAGTTACTGATATTGAATAGATACATGGAAGTGTTGGTATTGAAATCTATCAAGAAAATCACCACACCTGATCTATATGATAAAGATGTAAATGAAGTAATTACGAATAGTAAGAGTGTTTTTTAATGAGCTTATGTCTAATAATTTTCTAAGATTTTAGTCTTATTTGTTTTGTAAAATCCACATGTTTAAAATTATTTTGGAGGATTTTAGTAAGCATTTTCCTTCCTTTTTAAAAAGTAATACATTACTTTTTTTTTTCAATTCTTTTATTGATTAAAAGTTTTTGGTATTTTAACTGGATCTTTCTGTTATAATTTAAAATACAAATCTGACAAAGATTATTAGGTTAGGCTATGATCTTTATAATATAATCCTTGCAACAAGAGGTAGTGCATATTATACATTTTTGCATTAAATAATGATCATTCTCAGTGGTGTAGTCATAAAAAAAACAGAAGATATATGAGGTAGGCAGAAGATATATGCCAGAGCAAGGCAGTGTGCTGTCTGCGGGTGTCATGGTGCTGTTTGAAGGTTTTCTTCCGCTCTTTAGGTTTCATATTACTAGCATTTTTTAACAATAAAATTCTATTTTGAAGGATGTTTTCTTAAAAATCATTAACATTTACACCAGAAATGTTTTTAAAACCTCTGAAAATGTATTTCTCACATTAAAAACAAAAATTATACTTTAAAAATTTAATTATGCTTATTTTCACATTTTTTAATTATTCCTTATAAAATATTGTGGTATATTTATGATTGTTGAAATTGGTAATAACTTTTTAATAGGTAGACATGAAAGAGTTCCTCTTAAAGGGGAAATTCCATCTTTTTTAAAGCAGTTTCAGACATTCTCTGTATCGATGTAAAAATGCAAAGAAAATATTGGAAGCATATGGGGGCGGTCTGGAAAATTTAATAATCGGACATGATGTCTTTTCAAATCCTTCGAGTTTGTTTTTGAGTTGCTCTGCAAAAGAGACATCAAATGCAAGGTGAATAAGCATCTGAAAATCATCTAAATGTGTTTTTAAATGTCTTTCCCTTTTTTCTTTTTGACTTTAAAAGGGAAAGGAAGTTTATGAGGTTCTTTTTGGAATCGAATGTTTTTTCTAATCAAACAACACTTTTAGGTAATTTCAGTGTTGCATTTTTGGAGATTATTTCTGAAGCAAAAAACAATTTGAATTGTTATTTCTGAAGCAAAGATCAATTTGATTTGTTATTTCTGAAGCAAAGAACAATTTGAATTGTTATTTCTGAAGCAAAGATCAATTTGATTTGTTATTTCTGAAGCAAAGATCAATTTGATTTGTTATTTCTGAAGCAAAGATCAATTTGATTTGTTTATATTTAGCACAGAGATGATTTTTTTTTTCTTTTTGAAAGAAGGTGGGAAATCTTAAACAGACAAACCTTCTAAAATAATATTTATTTTGAAAAATGAATTATTTTATTTCACACAAGTTGATCAGATAATTTTGGATTTACATCTTTAGCAAACTGTCTTCAATTTTCTTTTTTATCCAAAGAACTTATAAATTTGTTAGTTTAAATTTCTTTTTTGGTTATTAATAATTTCTAAGTTATTAACAGAAAATGACCAGTTCATCGTATAAATAACAGTTAAAATGTGCCTAATTTATAAGTGTTTGGTGCCATTATATAGTTGGAAAAATTTTCCACCTTTTTTTTTTTTTTTTCTATTTCCCACTTTCATGCCTCAATATGTTAAGAAGTTTAAATTCACAATAATTAGCGTTTCTCACTCCTCATCTCTATGTATGAAAGTTCAGATTTTAGGTAGATTTCGTAAGAATAATACTACGTATTACATTCTCCCCTATGTTGGAATTTCTGAAATTTTTTTGTAAATCTGCTCTGATCATGACCCCGAGAATCCAAAACCACCACCAGTTCAAAACTTTATATCTATCTCTCTATCTATCTATCTATCTATATATATATGTGTCACCTTTTTATGGACACAATAACTTCCATCTCTGCACAAATCTCTTCCAAACTGATACATAAAATCAAGGGGCAGAAAATCTCAGTTAAATTCCTTAATGGGCCAAATTGGAACAAGTGGTTGGAAAAGGGAAGAGGTTTTTGTGAAAACAGATAAAAACCCACAACTTCTTAACTATGATCCATATCAAATCAGTTAAAAGTTATTATTACTTCTAGGAAAAGGGCCAAAAATTTATGTCTGACAGATTTTTGATATCATTAAAAATGAGCTCAGGGCCAAAAAAAAAAAAAAAAAGTGGCTTAAGAAGAAAAAAAATATAACTTCGTCAGATCACAAGATATCAAATCCACTTAAATTTATTATAAATCGTAATATTATCTACAACTTTTATATTGGCAAGTCCTATCAAAAGGACCAACTCTTACAGCATAAAAAAAAGGCGGAGTTGTAGGGAAAAAATCACATTTCCATTAATCTGTCATTAATCTGTCAAGGTGATAAAAAGTATCATTGGTGTGCTGAAAAGTTTTGACAACCCTCAGAGATGCTGTGTATATTGTTGCATTATTAAACGCATGCATATGGTAATAAAAAGAACGTCAAAATTAAAAATATAGTGTGTGGTTCATTTAATCAAATAATCACCACATGATATAAATTTATTATATAAATCTTCTTAATATTATCTATAACTTTTGTAGTAACAAGTTTTTGATAAGATCAACTCTATTAATGGATGATATTACTAAAAATATTCTGAAGAGATGAAAAAAATAGGAGTTGAAGAAAAAATTATCATATTAACATGATTCTGATAAAACCAAACCTTACAGAAAAAGGAAATTAAAACTCGTCAAAAGCGGACCAATAAAATTGTTAAACTGTATTTATCTCTAATCTTGTTTTAGTTTTTGTTGGTGAAATTAGTACATAACTTCGAAATCTACCTGTACCTGTAGGAGGCCCAAGCAGAAGGGTTGTTTGTTGTTGTTACACTGGCTCGTTTTCTGTTTTCCCTCCCTAACTTTGAAATGTTGCACTTTTTTTTTTTTTTTCCAGAAAATTCAGTGAAACTATACCAAATGATTTCTGTCTCTTCCAGTCTATCTTTTTTGAACTACGAATGGATTGGTCACTATCATATCATACCTCTATATATAGGTTTTTTTTTTTTTTTTTTTTTTTTTGTACTTTTTATAACGCTAAATTCATGTTCCCAAAAAAGTCAAGTTTCACATTCTAAAAAATCTAACAATATCTCTGATTTCTATAGTTATTTTATTATAAGTGACAAGTGCAATTAAAGTTTCTTGCACTTTCCCATACAAAAGATTCTGTGAATAATCTTCTCACAGAAGAATGCATTATTCTAAATTTACAATTTATTTTATTATTATTATTATTTCTTTTAATTTTACATGGAGCTTCTGATTCTGAACCATAGGGGTCTTATGTAGTCTACCACTGTGAGATACATTTGCATTGCATAGTACGTTTGTGTAATGTTATTAATAATCTGATATACTATTGTTGCATGTTTTAAGGAACATAAGCTATAGTTTTATTTCAGAAACAGAGTATACAGAGTTCCATACAGCAATTCAGAGCCACTGTATACTCCCACTACATCCCTGATCTTTTTACACATAATTTAACTTAACCTTATAAGAATAATTTATTTTCCTTAATTCTCACATTTATGTTCAGGGATGCCATTTTCTAAATGCTACTATTTTCAGCTGCAGGAGACTAAGGCGACTTTTTTTTAAATAAAAAAGAACTGAAAAGCAACAATTTCTGTCAAATAGGCAACTATTTTATGAAATAGGAGACTTTTTTGGAAATTTTATTATAGGTTTTTCAAATAAATATTGCAAAATGGTTTTAAAATAAGAAACAGCAGTAAAAAAAAATTGATCATTCCAATACAATTTAACCAGATGTTCAGAACCTATACCAGACAGCATTTTTCTTAATTAGTGCAGTCAGTTTCATCATTTTCCCCTTTATCTGAAATGTTATAATTGTTTTTCCTGGTTGGAAAACTGGTGGAGTAAAAAGAATAACTTTTGATATTGTGTTTGTGCAATACATCATCTGACAAAAAGTGCTTCTGAACATCCCTTTTAAAGCTTTGAAAGTATAATTTTCTAATTTATTAGCTCTTTTATGTATTTACTTTTATCATGTCACTTAATGATCAACCATCCCACCTTTATAATTTATAGAAACTGAACACTAGAAATTTTATAAAATATTAGAATATTGGCAAAAGAATAAGGAAACTTTTTTGAAAAAAATCCTCTCCATTTCTCTAAGAGGAAGAATAGAGGGGGATTTCATCTTAGAATCTATGAAAACAATAAATTTTACAGAATGACTAATGACAGCATATGAATATGAAACAAAAGGAAAGTTTTGAAATTGACTCTCTTCATGTTTCTTCCTCTCCCTTCCCTCCCTTTTTTCCCATGTAAGGTGGAGGTGAGAGGACCAAATACTCCAAAACGTTTTGCTGCATTTGATGTGGCACATTTTTGTTTTGTTGTTGTTGTTGTTTATTTTGGACATAAAAAATAACAGAACCGGAGAAGTGAGTACATATACAGTCGAACTTGGATAATTCGAAGTTCAAGGGACAAAAAGAAAAGTTCGAAATATCCAAAAATTCGAATTAAATATATTCGCTCAAAAAGAAGAGATAAATAAAAAAAGATTAACTCCACAATGAAATATTTAACACATAAACTTTATCTAAGGATACTGCTACATTTTTTTTCATTAAATCAAACATTTAGTTTAATTATTCATTACTTTTAAGAAAAAAATCAGATATTTTTGATTGCTTTTTCGAATGCAATCTTTGAGTCATAGCATATGATTTCAACTTATCAATTGACACAAAAATAGAATCTTTTACATTGGACTGACCTTCAAAAGAGCGTCGAAGTTCTTGTATATGCATAATAGCTTCTAAGCAACTAGGTAAGGGCTTCTCTTGTATTTCATTGTTCTGTTCATCTTCAGATAGTCCGTCCTCAGCTTGGTTGTTTTCCGCCAGTTGAGCAACAATGTCAGCATCAGTTACCTCGCCACACACAGCCACATTTTGGTCAACGTTGACGTAGTCTTCATACAAGATTGATGGATCCGATTTTACATCTTCCCAATTATCGACAGTAAGTTCAGGATCAATTTCGTCAAAGTTTTCCACTACATTTACTCCTTCTGTTTCTTTCTTTACAAATCCCGCCTTATGAAAGTATTTCATAATCGTTATCTCACTGACCTTGTCCCATGCCTGCCTACACATTCTTGAAGCATGAGGAACGTTGAGATACTTAATGTCAAAATCTTCGATGAGGATTCTTTCAACCAACAGACGCCTGTAGAAATGTTTAAGGTTTTTGATGATTCCTTGGTCCATTGGCTGAACCACAGATGTCATGTTGGCCGGGAAAGAAATGACTTCCACATTTTTCATTTTGGGAATGCTGTTGTGAGCCGAACAATTGTCAATAAAAAGGACAATCTGTCGTTTTTGTTTTTCAAATTTCTTGTTTATATTTAAAAGCCATTTTTGAAAAATTTCGGACGTCATCCATGCCTTTGTATTTGAATCGTAGGAGACAGGCTTAGACTTAACATTTTTAAAGCAACGTGGATTAGCCGATTTGCCAATCATTAATAGTGGCAACTTTTCGGACCCGTCCATATTTGCTCCAACAAGCAACGTTACTCGCTCTTTACTTAGTTTTCCACCACTGCATGTTTCTCCTTTGAAAGCAAGAGCTTTATTTGGAGTACACTTATAAAAAAGTTCAGTCTCGTCGACGTTAAAAATATTTTTTGGTTCCTTATTCTGAATAATTTCTCTTAAATGTTTTTTCCACTCATCAGCTGCTTGAATATCCACTGCACCACTTTCACCACACACTGCTTTGAAAGAAATGTCGTTTCTATCTTTGAAACCATTCAGCCAACCTGTGCTGGCTTTGAAATCTTGAATACCTAATGCAGCGGCAAACTGTTCAGCTTTGGCTCTCATAATAGGGCCACTAATTGGAATGTTCTTATCTCGCGCTTGTTTAAACCATTTAAGAACACAACCATCCACAACTGGGTTATCAGGTCCTCAAGTCCTTTTCCTATTTTTTCCTGTGCCATTTTCGCTATTCAAAATTTTATCTTTGTTCTTCAAATATGTCGATAATGTGTTGGGTGGAATTCCAAATTCCTTGGCAATTTCCGATTTCTTTTTAAGGCCTTTTTCCACTTCATTAATCACCGCTACCTTTTGAACTAATGTTAATGACTTAAAAGGAGTTTTAGCTTTTGACAACGCCATAGTAAGAGAACATAAAAACAATACTTAAAGCACACACACAAAAACTTACAACCGTGTTAAATCATTCACTCACGTGACTCTAAGATAGAAAGAAATGTAGCTGCGCTTCTAGAGAAAAAAAAGGGGGGGAGGGGAAGGGTTGGCGAAAATCTGCGATTGCAACACCTAAGCTGCGATCCTTTCAATGCGCAGTAAAATAGATTCCCCAGACGAAAGGGTGCGGCTAAGTCTTGGAATTTTGCCAAATAGAAAGACAATTAAAATAAACTGTTTTACTATTTTGAACCTTAGCTGAAAAAAGTCTCAGGATTAATATTTACCGCAAAATTCGAAAGGCAATCCTACGAAAAATTCAAATTATCCAAACTAAAATTCGAAATATCCACATTTTTTTAACATTATTTTAATACAGAATTCTAGGGACCAAGCAAAAAATTCGAATTAGCCAGAATTTCGAATTAAACAAGTTCGAATTATCCAAGTTTCACTGTAATTATAAAAAAATACCAAAACTCGAGAAGCAAGCACATATAACTCCCTTTAAAAAATAATCTGTTGAAATCACAAAGACTGATTTTCAAAATCTTATAATTAATTGTCCTGTTGCCAGATCGTGAAATCTATCATTGCTAAAGATAGGAAATTTTACAACTTTATGTGCCTGAAGGTAAAGGATGAAGTGCAACTTTTACCAATTTAGAACCTTTCATCTCTTCCTCTTAACACGCTAAAAGACTGAATGGTGAATTCAGCCCTTCCTAAAACAAGAAACTTCAATATTCTGCATGTTTTATGATTTTGAGAAAAAAAAACTGCTGTAAAGTACCAAAAGTAAGCGCCCTCTGAATATACCCTCCCCCCTCATATATGTGAAATTTTTCTTTTGAAAAAGAGCCATGTATACGACCTCCCCTCCCCCCCTTCAAGTTTTATTTTCTGATGCTTTGATTTCTTCTGTTTGTTTTTTCAGGAAATTCCAAGTTTTTTGCATAAATATCTCCTAAATATCTTATGCAATTTATTTTTATCTAATCATTTACATATCATTGTATCAGAATGGCATATGTTCTCTATATTATACTATTAATGTTGCCCTTGATTTATATGCACTAAGATTTAATAGATATTTATATTGAGTTTAAGTTTTATAATTTTTGTTCATATTTCTTTCATATCTAAATTAATTTTTTATGTAAATTTGTTTCATAAATTTATTACAGTATAACATCTTTAATCCGGACATCTCTAATCCGGAAACTTCTGTAATCTGGACTTTTCGGTATGTTTATTCGTTTTTAGTTTCGATTAAAGATAATAAATGGCGCCATAGTACATAGGGGAATAAATTTTCTGAAAATTATTAAGAAAAATGAAAAGACTGCCTAATTTTCTACTTTTTTCGGTTTTATAATTGTAAGAATTTTCTAAATCAATATGTAATTAATATAGGTGTCTTTTTTTAAATATTAATTTGTAAAAATTCAGAATTAATGGTAATTTTACTATTTCCTTTTTCCAAAGATAAGATGCGGCCAAAACATCGCAAAATCGGATTTTATTATTATTATTTCTTCTAAGTATTTAATTTGTGACGTACTTCGATATTTGTAGGTTCTATACATCTAATTTTTTATAACATTAGCCTTATATATCACTATTTTAAACATGTTAGTGTGATCATAAAGTTATTTTTAAAATTAATTGTAAAAGTCTTATTTAAATTTTTACTATAACTTTTTTTAGTTATAGAATTTTTTTTTAATGATTTTCATGATTATTCTGTTATTCTTCTGTTTTGTATTATTTATTGAGTATTTATAAATCATAAATCGTAATTAAAAAAAAATTGTATGGTTATAGTTTTTTGCAATTTACAACAGATGGCGACACTGCATAAAATCTATATAATTATTTCAAAAATATATACATTCTAGAGCATTTTGAATTGATTTTTCTCAAAGTTTTTCAATTATTTTAAATTATCAAGTTCTTTGCATTTTTGTATAGCCATATTAATAAAAGATATTAGTATTAATATTTATCTAAATGCATTCTAGTTTCAAAATTTCTGTAATCCGGAATTTTCTATAATCCGTAATCGCCGTAATCGTGATGATTCTGGATTAAAGAAGTTATACTGTATTGTTATTAATGAAAACTACTCTTCTTCTATAGAAGGGAATTTTAAAACAAAAAAAATGTTAATTCGACCTGATTTTATTTTTGCAAATTGTATAAATCCTCTGAAATTTCATAAATTCCAAATATAACCCTCCGACCGTCCCAATTTTCCTATTCTTTTCACAAAAGTTCCAGTTATAAGCTTCCCTTAAAATCATTAGAACTTCCTGTCTGCTAAAGGGGGGTTATGGGGGACCATGTTACTTTTAGTACTTTACTGTAATTTTTATGTTTGTCTGTTTTATGTTTATGTAATTCGAGCTGATCCATGCAGCATTGCCCAGTCCCATTGATTTTTCCAAATGAACCATGAATAATTAAAACTTTCATTCATGTTAAGATTAAAAACAAAATAAAATGAATCTCTCAAAATTGGATGAGTTCCCGGAAAAAAATTAGTACCAAAATAAAAGACAATTTTGTGATTTTTCTCTTTAAAAAAGCAAAATTTCACTACTTCCATGTTACAGATACACATCGCACATCCTCAATCTCCAGATTTATGTAATTGAGAATTTACAGTTACATTTGGAAAAAAATTACAGTAAACCCTCGATTTAACGGACCTCGGTTCAACGGACTTCGGATTCAACGGACTAATTAAAAAAAAAAAAAATAAATAAAAATTAAACAAAAATTAAAGTAAAACAAGTGGGTAAATGTGATCGCACAGAGGGTTTCGTTTAATATCTACAGTACAAGAGCATCTGGATGACGTCATTAGTTACATAGGGGCATCTTCAGATCCCAAAGTGTTTGCGTATTATGAACACTTTAGACAATTTCGAGCTCTTATAATAAAAAAACAGCATTCAAGTGGGAAACAACTAAAACTAGACGCCTTTTTTCAATCCAGCAGTATGGAGCAACCTTAATGTGATGTAAATAACATAAAATGATGCCTGTTGTTTTGGGGGCATTGTAATTTTTTTCCATTTGTTTATTGCTTGTTTATTAATTATTATTTCTGTGTAAAAAGTGTTTCATTCCCGTAAAAGTTGCATATGTGTTAATTCGTTTGTATTTCAATACCAATATTGTATTATTAAAAGTAATGTATTGTGTTTATATATATATACAATAGTATATATGTATGTACAATATATATTTATGCATATACATATATTGTATATATACAATACATGTATATACACTGTATATATTGTATATATATATATTATATATATATATATGTAATTTGCACTGTAATAATATATGTAATTACAAGTACGTAATAATATATATATGTACTATAATTATAACAAAATAATATTATAAATAGTACTTTGAGATTTAACGGACTTTCGATTTAACGGACACATCTAGTCCCAATTAGTCTGTTAAATCGAGGGTTTACTGTATATCACATCCAGTGCAAAAACTTTAAAAACATTAAAAGAAGAATGGTAAAAAATTGTTCCTAATTATTGGAAAAATTGGTCCATTCAATGCCATGAAAGCTGTTATAGCAATGAAAGGTGTACTGATGGTTGTAAAAAACCAGTGTTAAAAAAATAAACCAGCCCGGGCGGGCAGCTAACCCACTACATCCCTGGGTGTACCAAACAAATATTAAACTTCAACTAAATAATTCAAATTAATTAGAACAATAATTATACCTGAGTTTTATTTTGAGATTACTTTTTATTGTTTTTTGAATTATTTTTTTAAAAACTTGATCCAAAAGGTTTTGCTTTAATGCTTTTTCGATTTACATGTATTCTAAATGAATAAAAATAAATAATTTTGTTTAAATTATTTTTTCTTTGTTATATATCAAATCATAATTCGTTAAAAAAAAAAAAAAAGTATGTGTCCTAGTTTACTTTGAGCCATTGTACTTTATATGCAACTATTTTGCTACTAAATCAGTTGTGATATCATATGTCACTATTTTTGACTTTAAAGGCTACTAAAGCAACTGTTTCGAATAATTTTTGGATTGGCATCCTTGTATGTTTGGAAAGTATCAATGTGAAATCTTTATATGGCATTCTTTGATGCCAGAAGTTGTGCAGATACATACTTGCCAACTTTTATACTTTAGGTGTAAAATATTCACTTTTTTGACCATTTTTTACACTTTTACTTGCCTTCACTTTACTTGCCTACACTTAGGGTACTTATTTTTACACTTTTTTGCAAAGTTTCTTTGAAGTTTTATTTTTCTTCCTTTAAATTCTGAATTACTTTCTAGTTGCTTTTAATAACTAAGTAATGGTGAATGGAAGAAATAAATTTAGTATTGTTAAAGGAAGCATTGAGGTTTCATTGTTAAAAATAACCAGAAGGAAACTTTTAATTTTCATTGTATCTAAAAAGAAGCCGTGTTTTGAATAAATTTTCCCAGGCATTCTTTAAAAAGCAAAAATCAAGTAAAAAAATCCATGTCTTTAAAATCAGTTTCTTAATGAGTGCCTGTTATGTTTTTTATCAGTTATCAATGTATTATTCAATAATATTCATCCATTATATGCTTTAAAAGAAAAAAAAATATCATTTATGTGTTATTTAAAGACTAGGCTTCATGTGTCTATGTTGTTAAAAGCTATGTGAAATAACCTTTACAGTTTATCGTACACTTTGCCATTTTCAAAAGTTGGCAGGTAAGAGATTATAAATTTTTGCATAATATAGATCAAGCACAGACACAGTATCAGAAACATGGCAGCGTGGCAATAGACACTGCAAATTATTTATAGACCTCGTAGATTAACCCTTTATCTACTGACGGTACTTATAAGTACCACTCACTTTAAACTTTTATACCATAGTGAATATTACTAATATTCTAATGGTACTTTGCAAAAAACGCTCTTTTAACTCCACTTTATCCGAATATATGGCAGCAGTAGTTCTAGGTTTGTTATTTTAGACAGGAATGAGGTTAACTTTGAAGCAGTCAATGTGTTTTGTGTCGATATTTTGTACAGATTGCCATGCTCGTCTTTTCATTGCTACAAACACAGTAAAGGATATAAGTTAAGTGTTGGATTTTAGGTAGATTTCGTAAGAAATACTACCTATTGCAGTCGTTACCATGGTGCGATTTTTGAAAAATTCCTTCATAACTTTTCATTATAGGACCCCAGGAACCCAAAACCACCCCCACCTAAAAAGTTTATATATATATATATATGTGTGTGTGTATGTATGTATGTATGTACTAAATTTTGTCCGCACGATAAAAGTCGCAATTATGCACGGATTGTCCTCAAGCTCGCGAACAACTTTGATATGGCTAATATCTCGGCGGGGATTGAAAATGGGCGAAATCGGCCCAAAAGGGCAGAAATGTGGGGAGGGTTCAAAATTTTGAATACTGTCTTAATATGATTCTGATAAAACCAGCTCTTACATAACAATGGCAGGAAAAAGATAAAAGTTTTTCGTTATAGCAGTTGCCAACAATTAAAAAAAAAACAATAAAATTCTCACCACAACAATTACTTTTCTATTGCAAAATTTTCACGTGTAAAATTAAATAGTTTGACAAATTGAAAACAAATTGAATATTACGTCATAAGTTTTCTAGAGCAAGATTTCAGCATGAAAACTCAAAATAAAATAAATAGTTTGACGAATTAAAAAAATATGTATATTGCGTCATATTGGAAATATAATGGACCTCAGCAGGTGAATATGTAACGCCATGTGAGTTTGAAGAAACGTATTAAAACATGATAATAACCCGACTATGGAAATATTAACATATTTTAACACTTTAAGGTTCTCTGAATTTTTTGTTGCCATTTTTTAAACCTATTCCATATACATGTGTGTGTGTGTTCGTGTATACAGTACCGGACCTCAAATCCGGACTGGTCGGGACCGCACCCATTCTGGATTTCGGAATTTTCCGGATTTTAGGTCTTCAACCAAAATAAATAAACAGATACAGTACATGCCCTTATCAAAATTTTACATGCCACGGAGCAATCTATACGGCGAATTGCCATGTTAGGCTTAGTGTAAATAAAGCCAAAAATACAAATTACAAAAAGTAATTCAAAATAAAAATAAGTTTTAAAAAAAATACTATTACTGCATATTCTTAGAAAGATTAAAGCATTTTTTAGAAAATAAAAATGCGTTGTTGCTCGCGAGTTAGGCCCAGGAATCTATATCGCGGATTGCCGTATGAGGTATAAGTAAACAAACATAAACATAAATTTAAAAAAAAAATAATTTAAAATAAGGATAAGATTTTTTTTTAATCCTGTACATCACATTATTAGGAACATAAAAACATTTTTAAAAATGAAAATACATCGTTGTTTGCGAGAGCCGAATTAGGCTCTTTAATAACAGCCCTTTGTCCCTAAGTTTGCTCTGAAACCATAGTAACGAGCTCCCAGCGACACGGTTTCTTTCCTTAAAAATAATTATCTCCGTTGCTAATTGACGAATTTCTTTCAAATTTTCAGCAAGTTACAATAATAGTGAATTAGCTTGTGTAACAAATTTTTATTAAATTATGATAAGTTATTAGAAAGCTAGTGTACCTCTTAAAAAAAAAAAAAAAAAAAAAACACTAGATGTAAAGAAAAACGACATATCTATCCGCTGTTTGTTTTGCTTATTCAACATGTTTATTTAACTGCGTGAAGTGGAAAGTCAACATTATCAGAATGAGATCATTAGCTTTCGATGGACAGCTTGTTTTGTTATGGAGAAAGGAACTTTGGGTAGATTTTTTTTTTCTCTTTGAGTTAAAGAAAAGAATTTTTTAGTACGGTGCTTACAAACAGAATTTTTTCGAAAAATGAAATTTGTTGAACATATTAAAAGCGGGGGGGGGGGGGGGGGGGGCATTGTAAAATATTTTTACATATAAATATTATAAATATATTCTACGAACTTTTTTAAAAATAATCCTTTCTTGTGGTTATTTATTTATTCTTTCTACATTTTCCATATAAATGGAGAAAAGGGTTTCTTTTTAAAATAAATTCAAAATGTGTGCACACACTAACTACGATAATTCTGTTAGAAAATTTGGATTAAAACTAATGAATGAAGGAAAAACATTCAATAAAATAAAATTGCTGAGTCTAGTTTGGCTCGTCACTAGAGTCCTGCACGGGTCGGGTTTTACCCGACCCGAACCCACAAATTCCATTTTAAGTCAACCCGCAACCCGACCCGAACCCGCAAAAATAATTTCAGGCAACCCGCAACCCAACCTGAACCCGAGGTGTATCAACCCGCACCCGACCCGAACCTGCAATATCTCAACCCGACCCGCACCAAAAAATTTAAAGTCAACTCGACCCGACCCGCAACGGGAAAATATAGCCCCAACCCGAGGGTCGGTTCGGGTTCAGGTAAACCGACCCGATGCAGGACTCTACTCGGCACTGTGTTACGTGCGCGCGTAGCGCCATCTATGGATGTTTTTACGAAATATTTATTCGAGATCATCGCAGAATTTCGGTTTCTTTTTTCCATTCCGGATTTTGGGTCGTCCGGATTTTAGGATTCCGGATTTGAGGTCCGGTACTGTATTATAACTTTCACAAAAAGTTTAGATCCCTACAGCTCACTCTTTGTGAAAAAACTGGGTTTATCTCTAATCTTGATTGAAGTTTTGTTGGAGAATTTAGTACTTAACTTCGAAATCTACCTCCGCCTGTAAGCCTGAGCCGGCAGGGATTTTTTTTTTATGTGTTCATTATGATCTTAGAATACAATATGACTAGCTATTTTAGGTGAACGGTGTATGTATTTGATTTGACAGTTGAATTAATCGGTGGTACTTATAAGTACCGTCAGTACACTGGGTGTTGGAGAAAAACTTCTTGTTTACATTTCGTCTGTGTAGTTATCCATCGTTTTCATCTGCTTTAAAATGTAGTGTAGTAATGATTTCCCTGCTATTTCTTTTCTGTTTCATTGTTATTTTTTATAGGAAATTGAAAAAGTTGTGGCACCGGCTCGTTTTTGCTATGCTAGAAATGGCGTATGTAAATTCATATATTGCATATGTGGAGATGCGAGATAACATGTTGTCCCTGGAATATTGTCGTCGCATAACTAAAGGACTGCTAACAAGATCAAAACCTTAAAAAAAAATGTTTTTTTTAACGCTTTCAGGAACAAAGCATTTCCAATTCTGAAGTGTTGAAATAAATGATTGGCACCGGAATTTGCCAAACGATTTATTTCTAAATTAGAAAAAGCCTATATTTCACATACTTATTAAATCGAAAATATTTTCTGGTGCCAGTTGAAAAACCTTGTGGATTTACTGATACAGGGTGTCTACAGAATCTGGAAATCAGGGAATCATGGAAAAATCAGGGAGGTTTATCACTCTAGAAAAATCAGGGAAATGTCAGGGAACTTTGTAAAAATACTGGAAAATTAGGGAAATTTGTCTATATTGCGAAAATATTTGCATTTTCACCTTGCCAACGAGACTGATTCGTCTATTTTATGTACCATATTTTTTCACATGCTGATTAATCTTTCCCAATATTTTTTAAAAGATGCGCATGGTATGAGTTTTTGATATTTAACGTAAATTACAGTGATCACATGTCCTGATTTTCTGTACATAGCACTTATATTGAAGGCAATTTACACATTTAAAAAAAATTTAAATGATACATTAGCATAACCTGACCAGGTGCCCAGATTAATCCAATTAGTTATCCTGTCAGATTTAGATAAGTCTTAGAATTGAATATTTTTCAGGAAATGAGGAAACTTTCTGGTCACCCTATATCCATTGGCTTCTATATGAGGTTGGACTAATGAACTTGGATGCTATGAAGTTAGTTGAGTTCAGATTTATAAAACTGTCAACCAATACTTAATGACTATTAGGCAATTTTTATGTTTTTCTCTTGTTTTTTCTCCCAAATGAGATATTAGCAAGCTGGATAAGTGTGTTATACGAGGAATCGGCATATATGGAAAAATATCGTATGTGTATTGTTAATAATGGAAATCAGGGAAGTCTGATAAAAATAGTCAGGGAAATCAGGGAAAAATCAGGGAACTTTTTTTTAGAATTTCTGTAGACACCCTGTGATACGATATTTTAGTCATAGTGTACTGACGGTACTTTAAAGTACCACTTTAATTAATTACCTCTAAATAATTAAATTTCTCATGGGTGAGTATTTTTTTTTATGTTTATCCTTTAATTTTCATTCCAGTAAATGAAAAAAAAAATATTTCATGAAAAAAAATTGCAGTAGATCATAATGCCGTAGATAGAGGGTTAATCTAACAGTTTAAAAAGAAATAGTATGCTTAAAATCTCTCTATTCTAAAAAAAAAAGTAACTACCGCTGTCACCGCCGCCGCCGCCGGTTTTGAATTTTTTGTGACCGGAGGTCTTTCTTCGTTAATATTAAAAAAACTGTTGCTTACAAAAATATGAAAATCAGTAGTATTATAGAAAAATGTTTTATAAACACGCTGATGCAGACAGTTTTCAAATCTAAGAATAATTTTAAGAGATATTTAATGCCAAAGTTGGACAAAATCGTTCCATTAAAAAAGTTTTATAGGAGCAAAAACTGTACATAGGAATTTAATCATTTTTAGATCATTTTATGCGTCAGAATTTCCCGGTGTGCAGATTGCAGTTAGTTTTTTAATTTGAATAATTTTTCGAGGTTTTATTTCTATTTTAAATTCAGATTTTCAGCTTTTTGAGAGATATTTTTTACAAATTTTAGAAAATTGTTTTAATTTAAACTGTTGCCAGCTGTATAAAAAGCGCAAACAGTAATGTTTGCTTCAAATAAAAAATTTATTTTACACGTGACTATTATAAACAAAAAATATAAAAAGCAGGAGCTCATTGAAAATTACGTCATAAAAACTATAGTTACACGTGAATTTTAAATGAGAAAGAATATTGTAAAATAATAAATTCAGTAACATGCGTTAGAAGTCCTAAATAGGAGAATTTACGTCATATTACACTTATTACGTAAAATGAACAAAAAATAATATTGCAAAACAGTTTTAATTTAAAAATTGCGCGAGACATTTACTTGACATTTTAAGATGATCATAATATTTCATTTCTAACAAAAGTATTTTGACGTGAATATTAAAAAGAGAAAGAAAAGTTTGGTGAAAATTACATCAGATTATAATTGTCAGATTCAAATTATAATTCAATCTTCCGAAATCTTTTTAAAGGCGATCAAATTAGCGTGCTGTTAGAATCTGCAGTGTCTGAACGGGGGTTGACGAGCGTAGCTCGTAGGGGGCAGAGCCCCCTAGTATTACTAAAATTTACTTTGTCTCTACGTTTATTGTATTAATGGTACCTTTTTGTTATGTTTTCTTTTACAATGCAAGTTTTGCTTATTTTAGGGTCTTATCATTATTTCTCATATATGATAGTACGATTATTTAGTACGACAAATTTTTGTTAATAAGATTGAACTCATGCTTTTTTTATGAAGAAAGTATAAATTTATTTCTGTAAAATTTTAACATATTGCTGATATAACTGGTAAATGGAATCTTTTTACCAAATATATTTATGTATTAATCAAGCTTTTTTGGTTATTAAGTCTGGCTAAATCTGAAATAAAATTTCCTTATTTTATGATTTCTTTTTGTTAATTTGTAGGGTACCTTTATGATGCAAGTTTAATTGAATAATTCAAGATAAATGTATCTCATCTTTATTATGCATTATTAATTATTTATTTGACCTTTACTTTTAATAATTACATCATTTTTTAAATTATCCTAATGTTTATTATTTTAGTTTATTACTGTATACTTAATTATTTTAATATTTTACTATATTGTAAGCCTTCATTATAATTTTGATTGCATTATTATGCTGAAATTACTGTTTAAAAATATAAACAAAGCAATGACCAGAAATTCACAAATTTCTAAAATCTGCACAACCTCTGGTCCCAAGCTGCGTAGATTTGAGGGAGTCTACTGTATTGAGTTAGCAGATTGTCCAGCTTTTCCCATATTAACAGTAAGGCCTTCTTTATAAAATAAATCAAAATGTGACAGAAAAAAAAACTCTGCATTTATGACTTAACATTTTTTTAATAAATTAATTTCAACAAAATCACAGAAAAATCCTTCAGTTTTATGAATGAGAATGCAGCTTTTCTTTGGTTCAGGTAATAGGAAAATATACGTATTTTCTGACAGTACAGAAAAAAATTCAAATAAATGGAATTGCTTTTAGTGAAATTCTATTTCATATAGCACTATTTTTAAATGTAAATTTACATTTTCATTCATAAAAACTAATTCTATAATGATTAAATGAAGATGAAGTCATTTTCTAGACACTTTCTTTCAGTCATAATGTCAGTTATAAAGTTTTGTTCGAAAAGTGAAAGAATTGACTCTAAAAAAACAGTTGCTATGTTTCATTTCCTATTTAATATACTTGTAGGAAATGTTACCACTACATTTAAAGTATTAAAACATGTAGTGATGCAATGAGAAAACACCGTACCAACTGAGCTACTTTAAGTGATTAAGTGCTGTATATATATATATATATATATATACAAGGTGGCCATAATTAAACTGGCGGTACTCAGAGTGTTCTGTAGCACGATCTAATTGAGAGAATGACGCCAAATTTTGTAAGAAGATTAAACAAAACGGGGGACGAAGGATTCCGCAAAAAAAATTAGTTCCAAAAGTCACCGATAGGGGAATATGTGGCACTGTGTAATAGAAAAGACAGTTTTGAAAAATGTAGAATCAATACTAAAATCATTAAATGGGCTAAATAAAAGGTAATTTTTCTTTGATATTGATTCTACATTTTTTAAACTTTCTTTTCTGTTACACAGCGCCACATATTCCCCTAGCGGTGACTTTTGAAACTAATTTTTTTTCCGCGGAATTCTTTGTCCCCCGTTTTGTTTAATCTTCTTACAAAATTTGGCGTCATTCTTTCAATTTGATCGTGTTACAGAACACTCTGAGTATTCTCAGTTTAATTATGGCCACCTTGTACATAAAGGCTAAATAAAAAGAGTGTTATGTTACTAAAGTTCTTTGTTGTTTTTCTTAAGTTAAGATTTTTTTTTTATCAGAAATTCCAAGATAAAGTAAATTAATTGATAACTTTATGCTAAGTTTTTAAATAATAAAACTTGTAATGGATAGCATCATCACTAAAATGGAGATTGAGCTTCAGCTTTTTGTTAAACCAAAAAATCTTTCGAACAAGCTTTCTTTCCTTCTTTTTTTTTAAGGCTTACTTCACATTCAGTTCTTTTGTTTATCTAAAATTAATGAAAGTGGAGAATTTTTTTTTGTATTTTTTAGTTTTACATTCAATTTCATAATGTTTACTTTTATAGGGTAAAATACTAAAATTGTTTGAAGTTTGTTGTGTAGTGTTGTTTTAGAAACCGTATATGATAGAAAGATAGAATCGAAAAATAATTTTTCTTTTGGTCTATTTTGTCATAAATCCTATATCTATACAGAAGCTCAGACAATTGAGAGGACACTTAGAAAATTAATTCTGAATTATTGATTGGTTAAAAAGAACTGATAATGATATCTATTGATATAATTTTCTCATTCATTTACGTTCTCTTCTGGATTTTTTCAGAAATAAAAAGAGATTTGATGCATAAAATTACTGTATTTTTTCTATTTAGTATATTTCATACAGCACTTATATTAAGACAATTTATTTCTATTGCAGGACCTTCCTAATTATGCATAACAGATGAAAAGCTTGATTTTTAAAAAATAATAGATTTAACAAATTCATATTGTAGGAACTAAAACTATTATTTTAATGCATTAAAGCAACGGTTCCCAACTTGGCATACGCCAAGGGTACATGGTGGGCCTGCTGGGGGTACATGAAAATAATATCGGTAATGGCGGAAATCACAAAAATGGTTGAACTAAAAACACATGAAGAAAATTTATTGTTTTATATTACAAAGTTAGTCTCATGTGTAAATCCAGTATGTTACACTCCAAATAAATGAAAATGCCCTCTGCACCAATAATGCAATAACAATAGCTCCATCCACTGCTAAGCATATTGCATGAGCACTTATATATTCTCCCCCATCTTCACAAAAACTTCGATAAATCATTATACAATACTATTTTCTCACCACTTATTTTTTATTATCCCATTTTTAATAATAATTAAAGAACTCCTAAATTCCATCAGAGTTTCTCGCCCTAATAATAATTGTTAAAACATGTTGAAAAGCTGGCCGTTTTTTCTTTTCAAATAGGCGAAGTTATATCATTAACATATATTAATAGTAAAGCTTCCCTCATTTTAATGAGCATTTAATTTGAAGTGTTTACTAAGAGTTGAAGTTGCAAAGTTGTTATCAATAACCATTGTAAAATAGTTAAAATTTATTTTATTGCTGCATTGATATTGATTTTTCTTAATGTTTGGCTAATATTATAAAAAGCAATATTAACTTTAAAATGCAAGATAGAAATATAAAATGTTATAAATGTCAATGTAATTTGTATCGATTTATTATATGGTTGTGGTAAGAAAATTACCGATGAAAATAAAGCGTGTTTGCGTTATCTAGTTGGGTTGAGGGGAAGGGGGGTATTGATGAGAAATGAGGGTACTTCGAAATGAAAAACCTAAGAAAGGGCTACGTGAAAGAGAAAGGATTGGTAAGCGCTGCATTAAAGCAACATTAGTTTGAAATAAAGAATAAAAAGTCCTTATATTTAAAAAAATAAAATATTTAATGAAAGCAATTTTTTTCAGGAGAAAAAAAATCTCATGACGGAGGAACATTTGACTCTTGATCGAGCTATGGATTCCCATGTCTACACAAACATCGCATCTCCCATACCTGAAAACTGTGAAGAAGCTTCTGCTGAGAAAACAGAAATAAAGTCTAATTATTTTCTCCATTCTGCAAAAAGAGCTTTTATTTGTGATGTATGTGGTAAGGAATTTGCTAGAAAAGTGAACTTGCAAAAGCATCTTGTCACTCACACCAATAAAAGACCATTCATCTGTGATGGGTGTGGTAAAGAATTTCTTAAGAAAGCGAACTTTCAAAAACATCTTATCATTCATACCAATGAAAGACCTTTCATTTGTGAATTATGTAATAAAGGATTTAATGATAGTAGTTCATTAAGGAGGCATCGTATACGCCATTCAAACATAAAATCCTTCATTTGTGATATTTGTAAACATGGTTTTTATGATAAAGGCAGCTTAAAAGCCCATCTACGTGTGCATACTAACGAAAGACCCTTTAAATGTGACTTGTGTGATAAAACATATACTCAAAAAGACCATTTAAAGAAACATCTTCGCATGCACACAATGGAAAAACCTTTCATATGTGATGTCTGTGATAAAAGATTTTCTTCTAAATATCAACTTTCTTGTCATGTTCGTTTTGTTCATAACAAAGTAAAACCCTTTTGTTGTGGTATATGCAATAACAGATTTTTCACTAGTAGTAGCTTGCAAAACCATCAGCTTACTCATACCAAAGAAAAACCTCATGTTTGTGAAATATGCAACAAAGAATTTGCTTTGAAAAGTAACTTGAAAGTTCATCATCTTCGTCGTCACACTGGAGACAAACCTTTTTCCTGTGAAATATGTAATAAAAGATTTACTTGCAAGCCTAACTTGAAAATGCATGCTCGTTGTCATGCTAAAGAAAAACCTTTTATGTGTGATGTATGCAAAAAAACTTTTTCTCTTAAGCATCATCTAAAAGATCATCTTTTAAGACATAATACAAGAGAAAAACCTTTTGTTTGTGACATTTGCGATAAAAGCTTTGCTGAAAAGGTAATCTTGACCAGGCATTTACGCATTCACTTGGAAGAAAAACCATACAAATGCGACATATGTCTTAAAACGTTTTCTGCCAAATATAACCTAACTATGCATATTTTGAGCCATACCAAAGAAAAGCCTTTCAGTTGTGATGTATGTTATAAGGGATTTCCTGTTAAAGGTGAATTGAAAAGACATTATCGCATTCATACAGAGGAAATGCCTTACAGTTGTGAATTATGCAATAAAAAATATCGTTCAAGCTCAAGTCTGAGGTCTCACATTCGTGTTCATAAAAATGAAAAACCATACAGATGTGAGATATGCAGTAAAGATTTTGTTGGAAAAAGTACATTGAAAATACATTATCTTGTACATACTAAAGAAAAACCTTTTAATTGTGATGTTTGTGAAAAAAGTTTTTCTCAGATGTCCAACATGAAGACACATCTACGTAAACATGTTAAAAAAGAGGACTGTTTGAATATCACACAAAATGCCGAATAAACTGTTATCATATATAAATAAATGCAAGAAAATTCTTTATAACACTATAAGATTCGGAGAAACTCAGGTCTTTTTGACGGAATTTCGTCTTTCTATATCAGGGATTCAGAAGATGTGCTACAGGATCCATAAGTAAAACATGCATAAGCCCTAGCAAGAGTAGGCAGTCCCCAATCCTGCAGTCAAGGTGGACTTTTTGAATATTACACAAAATGTCGAATAAACTGATATCATATATAAATATAGTGTTGACTCTCAGCCGTTTTAGCAGGGCTCAGTGCCCGGCGGCCCATTTTATTTCTTTTATGTGCCCGGCAGCCCCTTTTTAACACTTCCCATGCGCCCGTGGCCTTTAAGAGAGTTTCACAGCACCCAATTGCTCTTCTTTATAATCAATCTCCTACCAGCATTTGCACGAAAGCAAGTGCATATTTTTCTGCCAGGTTTCATGCTTAGCGATATGATAATGAGAATTTCGAGCATGCGATATGAACTAATCGGGAATTGGATCGCATTCGGATTCATTTTTATCTGATGCAGTTTTCCCGGAAACTCTTCACTCTTTGTGTGTACACTAGTGAGGGTACGGTACGCAAATTTTGATCCGTCCTTTGATTCACGCATTAACGAGATTCGACTGCATTGTGAAATTCGTCAATTGGTAGAGGGGAAAAATTGTTAAATTCAGGATTCAATCATGAGAAAAAATAGCGAAATTTTTCAGTCGGTTGCAAAAAAAAGCGAAATTTGTCAATAAGTTGCTGAAAAAAAAATCATGAAATTTGTCAGTTGATGGAATAGGGGGGGGGGGGGGATCGCGAAATTAAATTGATCGTTTGTGAATTAGGTATCAGTGTGCCCTTTTTGAAAAAAAAGTATCCTTTTTTTAGAATAGTGTGTCTTTTTGAAAAATTCCCGCCCGGCGGCCCTTTTTTCTAGAGTCAACACTAAAATAAATGCAAAAAAATTCTTTATAACACTATAAAATCAAAAGAAACGCAAGGCCTTTTGAAGGAATTTTATCCTTCTACATCAGGAGTTAAGAAAATGTGCTACAGGATGTCTACAGTAGATACATGTGTAAGCAAGAGCAAAACTAGTCAGTCCCACTCCTGCAAAGTTGTAGCACATTTTCTTTCCCCCTGAAAAAGAAAGAGAAAGTTCTTGTAAATGCCTTGTGCACCTTTTAATTTTATGATGATAATCAAGAAGTTTTTTTTTACTTTAGTTATTCTTTGAATGTATAACTAGCAATAAATAAAATCTAGAAAACAATTTATTATTTTTTTCTTGTTTAGACATTTTATTTTCTTATTATTTAAAAGCTTTTATTTTGTGAAGCATGAGGTTTATTACTTTCATTGTTTATGTTTGTATTAGAGATGATTCTGTTCTTTATTTTCCGAAAATTTAAGGCATTTGGTTCCGAAAACTTTAAAAAATCGGTCATCAATCCGAAAATTCGGACATAAAAAATATCGCAAATTTCAACATTGTCGCCGAAAAAAATCAATTTCGTCAATCATTCGCAGAAAAAATTGCCAATTTCGTCAAAGGATCATGGAAAACTCGTAAATTTCATCAAAAGATCGCAAATTTCGTGAAAAGGCCGCGAGAAAACCCAGATTTCGTCAAACTATCGTGAAAAAAAAAAAAACGCAAATTTCCTCAAAAGATTGCGAATTTCATCAAAGGGCTGCAGGAAAAACGCATAGTTAGTGACGGGAATGGATCCCCCCCTCTGCTGTAACCTTCCAGAAAATTTGCTGTGAATTTTAGAATATTTTTTCTGTTTTACTCAGAATCACTCCTGGTTTGTATTCATGCAGAACAAAAGATTTTCCAGACATCGATAAAATATATATATATATATATATATATATATATGGTTTTGTAAATTTCTAAAATTACACAACAAAGTGCTTTATTTCATAAAACTGCATGATCATTCTATTTTTTTAGCATTTATTTTTTGAAAAATGAATAGTTATTTAAATACAACCCTGCATAACTTGGCAAGAAGCATTGATTATCATTTGCAGTCTAAATATTATGGCATCTCTCTATTCTAAAAAGAAAAGTAACTAACGCTGCCAATGAATTTTTTGTGACCGCGGGGGTCTTTTTTCGTTAATATTTTTTAAAAAAAACTACTGCTTGCAAAAATAAGAAATGGGTGGTACTATTATTGAAATATGTTTGATAATTACGTTCATGCAGACAGCTTTTAAGTCGAATAATTATTTTAAGAGATATTTAATGTTGGTCAAAATCGTTCCATTAAAAAAGTTTTATAGGAGCAAAAACTATACATAGGAATTTAATCATTTTTTCTAAGGATAATACAGTAGAAGATACCGGTGCAGACTGCATTTATTTTTTTAATGTGACTAATTTTTCGATGGTCTATTTGCATTTTAAATTCAAATTTTCATCATTTCGAGAGAGATATTTTTTACATATTTTAGAAAAGGTTATTATTTTAAATTGTTACCAATTGTAAAAACAGCGCAAGGAATAAATTTCTTTCAAATTAAAATTTCATTTACACGTGACTAGTATAAACAGAAGAAAAAACTTTCAAATTAGAATTAGATAATTAAGTATTAAAAGCAGGAAAATATTACTACATAACATAAAAACTATATTTACACGTGAATTTTAAAAGAGACAGAAAATTGTAAAATAATAAATTCATTAATATGCGTTAAAAGTCGTAAATGGAGGAAAATACGTCATATTTAAAATGGCCAAATAATAACATTGCCAAACAGAATAAATTAAAAAATATATTTACACATCACATTTATTTCACATTTCTAGAGGATCTTTTATACTATTATGGCCAATTAAAATTAAGTCTGCGCAAACAAAAATATTTCCTTTCTAGCAACAAAAGTATTTACACGTGAATATTGAAAAGAGAAAGAAAACTTCAAAATAATAAATTTAAGCACAGATGTCATATTCGCCCCATATTGGTGCAATTTTTTTCTGTCGCCAATATCATATAGGCAACGGGTACTTAACTTGCGCCAAAGTGTCGTTATTTTGTTTGATGTGGTAACCTGATTATGTTGTTTATGCTGTTGATGTTTTTGCCAAATTGGCAACCGAAAAAAATCGCGCCAATATGGGGCGAATATGACATCTGTGCCTAAATTTAATGTGCTTTAAAAGCAGTAAATACGAGAAATTATGTCATATTTAAAATGACCAAATAATAATATTGCAAAACAGATTAAATTTAAAAGGATATTTACACGAACATTTATTTCATATTTTGAGAAGATCTTTTTAACTATTGTTGTGAGTTCTAAGACAGCGCGAGTAATATTTCCTTTCTAACAATAAAAGTATTTTTACTAAATATTAAAAAGAGAAAGAAAACTTTGGTGAAAATTGCGTCAGATTTAAAACGATACTTTTAAAATGTGATTTAAAACAACTTTCTTATAGCGTTGTTAAAAAATACCTGAAGACAAAGACTCTGTTTACCTAATTAATTTTAAATTAGCTTATTTTCAAATGTTTAACTGATTTTATTTAATCAAAGACGGAAACAGCTATTGGATCTCTTAACAACAGCTGATTCGGCCATAAAATTCCCCAATCGAAAGGAAAATAATGGCAAGCCGTTTACTGGGAGATCGCCACTGTTTATTATTATTATTATTATTATTCAATCTTTCATAATCTTTTAAACAATTTTTAAATCTTTCTATTATTATTATACTAGCTAAAATACCTGGCGTTGTCCGGCGTTTTAAACAGGTTTGATTAAAAAAATCAGTTTTCAAATTAAACACCGTACTGACTATGAACCTCGCACAAATAGGCTCTCTTTTTAGGTGCGTTCGTAATTATATAAATACGTAGCACCTATAGTCGTCGTTCCGTCCGTCTGTCTGTCTGTCTGCCCGCATATAACAGAGCAAAAACTACCCAACCGAATGGTCTGAAATTTTTAATGTATGATTGTTGCAAAATTTTGTCAAGCCATTTCAAATATTATGAAAATCGGATGCATAGTTTAATTACAGGGACAGTCAAAAGTTTTTCTTTACATTACGGCCAATGGGAAAAATTATTGCAAATGCATTTTAATGATGTTACAGCCTTCCGAATGATCTGAAATTTTAAAAATATAATTGTTTCAAAATTTTGTCGAGCCATTTGAAATTTTAGGAAAATCGGATGTATAGTTTAATGACAGGGACAGTCAAAAGTTTTCCGTTACATTATGGCCAATGGGAAAAAAAATATTGTAAGTGCGTTTTAATGATGTTACAGCCTTCCGAATGGTCTGAAAATTTAAATATATAATTGTTGCAAAATTTTGTCAAGCCATTTCAAATTTTATGAAAATCGGATGTATAGTTTAATTACAGGGACAGTCAAAAGTTTTCCGTTACATTACGGGGAATGGGAAAAATATTATTGCAAATGCATTTTAATGATGTTATAGACTATGCACTTATGAAATTAAAAAATATATACATTGAGTACAATATGGGGTACAAAAAATAATTATAAAACTAGTTATAGTACGAACGCACCTCATTTGCCACGTTTGACGAGCAATTTCCGACTTGTTTAATATATTGAAAGTCTTGAGAAATTTTGCTTTTATGCCAGTACTTTAAAAAAAGGTTTCCTAAGCCTAAATAATCTTAATAAGTCTTGATTCTTGAAAAAAAATTTAGAAAGAAATGTAAATTTATGAAAAGTCTTCCATGATAACACTTTCTCTTGTAAAAGCCATGCATTAATTTATTTGTTTTAAGTATGAGGTCATACGTGAATTAACTTATATTATTCACAACTAAAAAGAAATGGCACATCTAGTATATGTCGAGAATTAAATAAAAATTATGCACGCGTGACGTCATAATTCACTTTTATGTTTCAGTTGAATAATAAGGCTACTAAAATTAGTGATTTGTGCTATAGCCAGTATACATGTCAGGACACATTGCCGTTATCATTATCTTTTTACGCGTGAAGGTTTCACCATTGTGAAATTTGATAATTTTTGAAATTCAATATTTGAAAAACGGCATTATCATGTTGATATATTGTCTCTTATTCTTCCCAATTCAATATCTCTAATTTAATATCTTTAATTCTTAGTCTTAATTATTTAATCTTTAATTTTAATGTATCTTATTTAATCCATTTTAAGTTTTTCCTTTTAAAAATTCATTATCTTATGTTTTGATCAATCTATCAACTTTTTATCATTTTAATTTCGGGAGTTTAGTCATTACGCAGCCTCCGTTTTTCAGTTGCATCGAGCGTGTTCAGAAGTGCATTTCGCGCCGCGCGCGCGCTCAGAAGTTTATGTCATGGAGTAGGTCTTATCGAAGAAAGGAATTTTAACATAATTCAATTATTTCATTATTTTTAATTGTTCAAAAAAGGTAAAACCAACGACTATATTTCTTTATCCTTCCAAAACATGGTTTTCGTAACAGGACTACATGCCTATGTTCACTCAGATAAAATCTAAAATAGTCGGGAAAAACATCACGTGACCTTCTTTATCTACTTTAGCCCATTTAGCATTTAAAATTAGTTAACCAACCGCACACAAACTCCGCGCAAGCTGCTCAAAAAAATTGTGTGGGCGATTTGATCACGTGATTGTGCGTTTTCTGCTTATGTGTTATTGGTTGTGCTTTGTTTGGTAGGTTGATTGATACAATTTAAGAATTCAACTGGTGATCTAAAAATTTTAACTTTTTAACAATTTTCTTTTTATTTATTTAAAAATGATTTATCAGTTGATTTATAACTTCTGTGATAAATAGAATGCTGTTAGTAAACCAAGATTGTGATATCAACATATGAGATTTGTTTGTAATCTACTATACTGGATGGATTTCAATGGAATTTGCACTGTTAGTTAGACAGTTTTTCAGAGAAGGTTTTAATATATATATTTCTTATTTTATGATTGCATATTTTAATACCGTGTGGATAACAGACCAAAATACATCATAAAACATGAGAAATAAATGGCATTCAAAATTCTGTTAGTATAAGCAAAATACTTACTTATACTTTCAGTAGAAAATTTATAAACATTCTAATCATACTTTATTCACTACAAAACTAGACAGCAGACCTATATATTTTATCTCTTTAAAAAATATATCTACAGATATTTTTAGTTAAAATAATCTACAACTATTACATTTTATTTTTATAATGTTCAAAGTAAAATATGATTTCCAGCCTAGTCTCGATAAAAATTCACTCGTAAAGTATTAAAAAAAAAGAAAATCAAGGAATTATCCTACGTGCAAAAGGATATTTTTGCACAATATAGTATATTATTTTTTCATTTGGATTTGCTTAATGTTTATATCATTATACATATATAATCACTTAGAAACGAAACTTTAAATATTTAAAAGGCGTTCAGATGTAAAACTTTCATCTCGAAATCCCTCATTTTCTCACATATAAATAGATATTTTATTATTACAATAAAAATACACGTGCCTCTGTATAATAAAAATAAAAAATATATCTTCATCAAAAATATCTTATTCATTATGAAAAATATAAAACAACCAATAAACAAAACAAAAAAAGATTATGATTACAATGTGGGACTAGAAGGATTCGAACCCAGAACCCCTAGTCTCGAGTTCACTGCCTTATCCATTCAGCCATCTAGCACACGTTCCTTTTGCAACAAAATATCTTTATAATTAGTACCATAATTAATCAAATCCATGATCTGTTCCTGAACACACTATGTGTTATTCCATCCATGATATTTACCCACTCCATGTTCCTGTCTCCTGAGCTCGCGCGCGTGCAGCCTGAACACACTCATCGTTTCTGGCGAAATGCCAACTCTCCGAGAGTGCGATCTTCTGAATGAACAGCTTTTCGCATCGTTCGCGCGCGCTCTTTTCTCCCGTGGTCACTGCTTGGTGAAAGCAGGTTTGCCGTAAGTTCCATTTTCGGCGCAGTATCGTTTTTGCCTTGTTTGGCGTACTTTTTCCGCGGCAATTTTGAAAACGCTCGCTCGGGAAAAAGTCAGTCTGTGGATTCGCTTCGTAGGGTATAGCTGTGTTTTTACGCAGTACGCGGACTCATTATGTTGCACGGACCACGTGTGGTCTCAGTGCCAAGATTTATTGTGTGCTATGGAAGGCACTCATGTTCCTCCTTTTCCTAAATAACGTTTAATCATACACCAGATCAGCATCCCTTTCATTAAGACATGTTCTTTTTACTAAATATCGCGTCCACAATTTTATCAGAAGTTCATACAGTTTTCAAGCCATGCACTCTCCTTCCGAAGATCTGCACATCCTGAAGTAAAACGATGTTCCAGCTTAATTATTTGTTTTTCCTGTCTCCAATATCTCCATATCAAGTTCTACAGGTAGTAGTTTTGATTTATTCTTTAAAATGATGGTGAATCACGAACCACCACTAATACGATCACGTTGTCAACTTAATGTGAACTCTTGCTCCATATAAACTTTTCCTCAACACTCTTTTAATTATTATAAGCTTAAAATTCATCATAATCATAGTCAAGTTTTAGTTTTAAAGAGTTCCATAATTACATCTTAACAGGCATAATCATCAGATTTGAAATTTATATCAAGCAAAATACAATTTTTTACCTTTCTAACGTAGTTTGTCTTACAGTTTTCTGACAAATACTTTTCGAGCTATTAATTTTTTCAGTAACTTTAAATGTTTCATTTTCCGAGATTAATCTGTGGCAATGATTAGCGAAAAAGCCAGTCGTCAGCAACGCGTAGCCTTTTAGGGTTTCGTTCATTTGACGAAACCCTATTCATCTCACTCCTCTGTCAGTCACAGAGCCCATTCTCAGAAACTATGTATGTTGGAAACTTGAAATGTTGTATACTTATAGCTGAACACCTCACATCAAACGACAAATCATAAAATTTTGAAAAAGTCGTAATTAACAGACGTTATTAATTAAAAAACCTCAATTACAAGATCGAAAAGACATTCATAATTCAACAAAAGCATGGATTTTTTATCTAATTGCAAAAACGATCTCTTTCCGCAGATTAAAAACAGGTGTCATCATTATCTGCAGACATATTGGCACCCGAGCAATTTAAGCAGATCGCGTGATTTTTCGCACTAGGATTTTTTTAACGAATTTTTAACTTTTAAAATTATTAAATTTTTTGATTAATTTCTTTTACATCCGGACTTAAAATTTTTCGCTGATTTCATCCATGTCAATTTCAATCTTCTATCTTAATTACAAGCTGAGATATTAATTATTATTTAACTAATTGGTTTTATTTCTATAAAATGCTTCTGGAGATTGCTGTTGCATTATGGGAAATCTTGATTTATAAAAACTTATAATGGAACCAGATCTTTTAAATATGAAAATTTGAAAGTAATTCCAACTATCTTTGGTCTTAAGGGGTCTTCTGCTATCACTGCTGTTTTCATTGTAACCCTTTGGGGCCGGCTTAACACTTTAAAACTTAAAATTATTATTCTCTTCTGCAAAGAAATCCTATCTTTTTTTCACATTTCCTTAAATTTCTCGGTTTCTATTGGTCGTAGAGCGAGAAAAATTAGCTCCAAGCAAACTTTCCCCAACGATTATTTTACCGTCTTCCGATTTCCCCTAACTCTATTAGGGACCCGAGTAGGGCCCCTTTTAAATATTTTTCGATAAGTATGAAATACTGGTTTACAACCCCCTCCCCCCCAACATACACCTTATTTTAAAGATAAATAAATTTCCTGTTAACATATTTCAAACAATTAATGCTACGAGGCACCCCCAACCCGCAGGGGTTACCCCAACTTTTGGGCCATAACTTTGCCCCTAACTGAGCCACAGCGGGGAGAGATATAACTGAGAAGGCTCCAACGGAGCTAACTTTTCCCTGCCGATCCAATGGTAATCTCCATTTTTCGATAAATGTCCATCCCCCCCCCCCCACTTTGCCCGTCCCAAAGGGGCCACTTTTCTATATTTTGCAGTTACCCGTCATGTGATATATCGTAGGAAAGGTCTGTGACCGCTTAATCATATTATGCATCTCCGTTTTTCATCACCCCTTTGCTCCCCCAATAGGGAGCACTTTTCTAAATTTTGGCAATACCCGTCAAGTGATATATCGTTGGAAAGGTCTGTGACCGTTTAATGATATTATGCATCTGAGGTGCCCATGCGTGATGAGATAAATATTACTTATTCAATATAAAAAAATTCATAAGTGTGGATACCACTATTTTAGAATAGTAATTTAGTAACTATCTTAAACTGGTGTTTAAGACTGCCAACCCCTCGACTAATGTATCTAGGGATAAATTGTAGAAAGGAGTTTCGTTCAGATACACTTTTGTTAAGAATAGAGAGCGCTCCCTGTTGGTGAAATGTGAAACTAACAGATCGCGATTTTATTTAAATTATGAAATCTAGCAACGCGATCTGTTTGAAACTTTCAGATAGTTTATAACACATAATAAAAAGTTTAAAAATAATGGCGCGAGAAATTTTGGGAAGGAGGGGGGAGGGGCGTAATTTTTTTTTTAAAACCTTAGCGTTTTTTATCATTTTATGTGCGGTTTTTTGACGGAGTCCTCAGATAAATGCTACTTGTTCAATATAAAAAAATTCATAAGTGTCGATACCACAATTTTAGAATAGTAATTTCAGCAAATATCTTAAATTGGTGTTTAAGACCGCCCCCCCCCCCCCGACTAATGTATCTAGGTATAAGTTGTAGAAAGGAGTTTCGTTCAGATACAGTTTTGTTAAGAATAAAGTGCGCTCCTTGGTGGTGGAGTGTGGAATTAAAAGAACGCGATTTTATTTAAATTAGGAAATATAACACGGCCATCTTTTTGAAACTTTAAGATAGTTTATAACACATAATAAAAAGTTTTCAAAAGAATGTCGCGAGAAATTTCGTATGTGTGTGTGTGGGGGGGGGGGGGCGCAAAATTTTTTTTAAGCATTAGCGTTTTTTACCTTTTTATGTGCGGTTTTTAAGGATTTATAAATTATATCAATTTGGCTTAATTAACTAAAGAATAAAGTGTTTTGAAAGGAATATTAAGCCCAGCGGTGTAGTGGTCAGCACGCCTGTCTGCCGCACCGCAGGTCGAGAGTTCGACTCCCGACTGGGCAAGGTTCACTCAGCCTTTCATCCCTTTGGGGTCGATAAAATGAGTACTAAGCTTGCTTGGGAACTAAACACCGAGGGTCTCGCGTTAGGTTGACCACCTGGCCGGGACGCATGCTGCATAGCACCTCGGGGCCCGGGGTCAAGAAAACAGAGATGGGCACTGTCGGCCCAGATCCATCTTGGATTGTATAGCCACAGAGTTTAGTTAGTTAGAAAGGAATATTAAACGAAACCCTCTGTGCGATCTGTGATCACACTTACCCACTTGTTATTAAAGAGAATTGGTTTTCTTTTAATGAAGTAATTTTTAAACAAAAAATAAAATCAATTTCCAGTATGCCAGTTGGTGTATTTTAGCGAGGATGGTTTTGCGCAATAGAGTTATAAAACAATCCTTTCTTATTTTTGCAGTTATTTTTTTTAATATCAGTGCAAATTCTGCTTTTTAATTTTTTTTTTCTGATTTGTTATTTTAACTTTATTTTTAAACTAGTCAGATGTGGCAATCCCAAAACTTTCTTCTATCTCATACATGTTTAGTACTTCCTGAAAAATGCAGCGTATCAGCATCACCTGTTAGATGATTTACACCAAAATCTAATTATCAACAACTTTACAACTTGTAACTGAATCTGAAGTTTGATGAAAATCAGTGCATTAGTTTTTTAGATAAAGCTATTGAGGAAATTGTAAAAAAATCTGCATAGCAGCGCCACCTGTTGCGCGATTTATACCGAAATCTAATTAGGACCAATTTATACCAGGAAGTAACTGAATCTGAAGCTTGATGAAAATTCATGCATTAGCTCTTGAGATATAACTATTGCGGAAATCGTGAAAACGGCAGCGCAGCAGTGCCACCTGTTGGGCGATTTACACCAAAAATTAAACAGCACTAATTTATATCAGGAACTAACTGAATCTGAAGTTTGATGAAAATTCGTGCATTTTTTCTTGAGTTAGAGCTATTGCGATAATCATGAATAAGGTAGCATAGCAGCGCCACCTGTTGGGTGATTTTCACCAAATTGTAATCAGCACCTAACTATATCCTGAACTAACTGAATCTGAAGTTTTATGAAAATCTGTTCAGTAGTTCCTAAGATATAGCTATTGCAGAAATCGTGAAAAATGCCGCATAGCAGCGCCACCTGCTGGGCGATTTTCACAAAAAGTAATCAGACCCAGTTTATATCAAGGTCTAACTGAATCTAAAGTTTCGTGAAATTCCGTGCATTAGTTCTTGAGATAGAGCGCCCATGAAAATTTTGTCACATACAGAGTGACAGACAGACAGACATTTTCTAAAAAACATCAAATCGTGTTCAGGACATTCTAAAAAGTATCAAAACCGGGAGTCGAAAATTTTCACGAATCCAATACTTTCTTCTTGTAAAGATAGAAGAAAGTAAAAATGAGTTTTTCTTTTTGCTTTTTCACTTAAAAATCAACTCATGATGAGAACATTAAGAAAATGAAGACCTGGTAATTTCTACCAGTGTACTTACTAGGTATAAAGGGCAAAACTGGGAAATTTCGTTAGTGGCCAGTAGTACTAGTTTTAGAAGTGACCACTTACTTTAAGCTACTGGCCACTTTTTTATTTAAAAGTACAGTAGAACCTCTTTTACCGAAACTCTTTTAACCGAAACTCTCGATTAACCGAAATCCATTTTTAAAGCTTACTTTTTTTTTTTTTTTTTTTACATTCTTTGTTAGCCCGGTGGTTAGGGAGTTAAATTCGGAATTAATTAGGGGAAAGCTGGAAATTGTTTTAATCCCTTCTATTTACGTCTAGAATGAATATGTCATGTCTTCCCCTTCGTACTAGGTTAGCGTTAGGAAATATGTATAGATTTACAGTCAAAAAACGTTTTTTTGCATACCATAACAATATCTCAAAACAGCTAACTCTGTCAAAAACATTGTCAATACAAATGTTGTAGAGCTTAAACTTCTGCGTAAAATGAGTACCTACACTTAATATTTTTGTTGAACATTGAGGTCACAATTCTACTTTAAAGTTTTAGACACGTGCTCAAGGTGTTGAACTCAGAATTAATTTGGAGAAAACTGGAAATTGTTTTAATCCCTTCAGTTTAGGTCTAAAATGAATGTACTATGTTTTCTTCCTCGTACAATTACCTTAACAATATCTCAAAACAGCTAACTCTATACAAAATATTGTCGATACAAGTGTTGTAGAACTTAAAATTCTGAATAAAATGAGTACCATCATTAATATTTTTGTTCAACATTAAGGTCACAATTCTATTTCAAAATTTTGCCTTAATCGCTAATGAAGCCAAGAGAGACCAAGTTAACTTAACAATATCTCAAAACAGCTAACTGTATCAAAAACATTGTCAATACAAAAGTTGTGGAGCCTAGAATTCTGAATAAAATGAGTACCTACACTTAATATTTTTGTTCTATATTAAGACCGCAATTTTGAGACATTGTTAAGATAACCTGGTCTCTCCTGGCCTCAAGCTCTTCATTTGAAAAAAATTGAAATAGAATTGCGACCTTAATGTTGAACAAAATTTTAATGATGGTACTCATTTTTATTCATAATTTTGAGCTCTACAACATTTGTATTGACAATATTTTTTATAGAGTTAGCTGTTTTGAGATATTGTTAAGGGAATGGAAAAAAAACGTGTTTTTCGAAAATAAATATGTGCAAATTTTCTAACATTCACCCAAGTACGAGGAAGAAAACATAGTACGTTCATTTTAGACCTAAACTGAAGGGATTAAAACAATCTCCAGTTTTCTCCAAATTAATTCGGAGTTCAACCCCCTGAGCACGGGTCTAAAACTTTGAAGTAGAATTGTGAGCTTAATGTTCAACAAATATATTAAGTGTAGGTACTCATTTTACTCAGAATTTTAAGCTCTACAACATGTATATTGATATAGCTGTTTTGATATATTGTTATGGTATGCAAAAAAAACGTGTTTTTTTACTATAAATCTATACATATTTCATAACGCTCACCTAGTACGAGGGGGAAAACATGGCATTCATTCTAGACCTAAACTAAATGGATTAAAACTATTTCCAGCTTTCCCCCAATTAATTACGAATTCCGCCTTTTTTTCCTCCCCTACCACTGGGCTATGTGTGCAAAACCCATTTTTAAAACTTTTTTTTTTTACTATCACATTGATTAAATCGAACAAGAGAACAACGATATGGGCAAAGAAATCGAACAAATTATCAATTCTGTAGTTTATGAATGTTTTGCAAAAGGTTTGGCATGGCTGGAGCAGCAGAAAGACTGTGATATTGGTGAACTAATAATATTAAAAAAAAAAACTTTGTGATAGAGCTGCAAAGCAAAGGCAAACGAAACTTTTTTCCAAACTCTTGTGATATATGTAAAAGGTACTTAATTTCAAAATTAAAATTCAGGTAATTTATTCTTGGTTCTATTTTGCTATTGCTTTATTTTTATTAAAAACTTGTTACCATAATAAGAAATAACGGATATATTTGTCGTTAATCTTAAAATTGAAGCATTCTCGATTATCCGAAAATTTCGATTTTCCGAAAGAGGGTCGGTCTCAATTACTTCGGATATTCGAGGTTCTACTGTACTAAAAAGTAAACTTTATTTAAAATTTCTTTTAATATTAAATCTGAAATTGAATAGACCAAATAAATATGTTAATATAAACACATTTCAAACAGAAAAAAATAGAATCCTTAATGAAATTCAAGAAAATTTTATTCGCTCCTTGTAGGAGTGGCCATAAAGTGGCTGCTGACAAAAAAATTTTCAAAAGCCACTTTTTCTCATTTAGTGGCCCTGTGGCCGGTGGCTAGTGCTAATTTTGCCCTTTAACTAGGGATGCACCGAATATTCGGTATCTATTCTGTATTCGGTCATACTACCGAATAATCGGTTAAGCCGAATATCAAGCTATTCGGTATACCGAATGTTCGGCTTGGTCGAATATCGAAATATTTGGCCAGACCGAACACTTAAAAGACCTTTTTTAAAAATATTTTTTTAAACCTTAAAATAAATACTATTTTTAACTGTCAAATATTCAAGATATTTAATAATTAGAAATATAATTATATTTAAGTAAAAGAGAATGCTTTTACATTTTTAGGTGCGTTCGTAATTATATAAATACGTAGCACCTATAGTCGTCGTTCTGTCCATCCGTCTGTCTGTCCGTCCGCAAATAACAGAGCAAAAACTACCCGATCGAATGGTCTGAAATTTTAAATATATAATTGTTGCTAAATTTTGTCGAGTCATTTCAAATTTTATGAAAATCGGATGTATAGTTTAATGACAGGGACAGTCAAAAGTTATCCTTTACATGACGGCCAACGGGAAAAAATTATGTCAAGTGCATTTTAATGATGTTACAGCCTTTCGAACAGAATGAAATTGATATGCACTTATGAAGTGCACTAAAATATACATTCAGTACACTATGCGGTGGACAAAAAAAAAAAAAAAATTATAAAACTAGTTATAGTACGAACGCACCTCATTTGCCACGTTTGATGTGCAATTTCCAACTTGTTTATTTGCTATTTAAAAAGTATCACGTAAGAAAATTAACCAATGATGACGATTTTAGTCCCTTCCTGATAAATAAACAGTATATGACTGTACAATTTTTCATCCAATTCCTTCAAAATTTCACTTTGATTTTAATATATTTGTTTTAGAATATAAGAAAATTCTATTCATTTGTTTTAATTCAGAGAGGAATCCATGAAATTTAAAATTTTATCAATTAAAGAAGCTTTAAAACTGTCTTTTCTTAAATAACAATTCACAGCATATTTTTTTAATGTAGAATTTACTTGTAAAAAAATCTTGTTCCTCAATACGGAAGTATGTGTGTTAAATATAATATTATGTAAAATTGTTTCAAAATTTAAATTTTTAATACTTTTCAAATTCTGAAATTTATAAATAATCGGCAAGCCGAATATTCGTTATTCGGCCAAATAGTTACTATTCAACAGGCCGAATATACGGTATTCGGCTTGATAGTCACTATTCGGATAATCGAATATTCGGTTTACCTGTTTGCTGAATATTCGGCATTTGGTATTCGGCCAAAATCGCTATTCGGTGCATCCCTATAGTACTTACTCTCTTTTCTGTGGCAATGGGCATTTGACAAAAATGTCTTGCCATTTTCATTACCATTTAGACAGCACGTACAGTCGTGGAAAAAAAAAAAGAAAACACCCCTACTAACTCTGCAACAAATTATCGTAGAAGAAAGTTATAGGTACCAAATGATTGGAAATAAATTCTACTTTTAAATGATGCATATAAAATTTGCTTAGGGAGCCATCTATATATGAAAACGAACTACACCCTTCAATTATAGCCCAGTGGTAGGGGAGGGAAAAAAAGGCCAAATTCGGAATTAATTAGGGTAAAGCTGGAAATTGTTTTAATCCATTTAGTTTAGGTCTAGAATGAATGTGCTAAGTTTTCCCTCTCCTAGTAGGTAAGCGTTAGAATATATCAAAAACATTGTCAATACAAATGTTGTAGAGCTTAAAATTCTGAGTAAAATGAGTACCTACACTTAATATTTTTGTTGAACATTAAGGTCACAATTATACTTTAAAGTTTCAGACCCGTTAGGAGTTTAATTAGGAGAAAACTGGAAATTGTTTTAATCCCTTCAGGTTAGGTCTAAAATGAACGTACTATGCTTTCTTCCTCGTATTTGGGTGAATGTTAGAAAATATGTACATGTTTATTTTCGAAAAACACGTTTTTTTAATTACCTTAACTATATCTCAAAACAGCTAACTCTATAAAAAACATTGTGAATACAAATGTTGTAGAGCTTAAAATTCTGAATAAAGTGAGTACCATCATTAATATTTTCGTTCAACATTAAGGTCACAATTCTATTTCAAAATTTTTCGAATCAAGATCTTGAAGCCAGGAGCGACCAAGTTAACTTAACAATATCTCCAAATTGCGGTCTTAATATTGAACAAAAATATTAAGTGTAGGTACTCATTTTATTCAGAATTCTAAGCTCTACAACTTTTGTATTGACAATGTTTTTGATACAGTTAGCTGTTTTGAGATATTGTTAAGTTAACTTGGTCTCTCCTGGCTTCAAGCTCTTGATTAGCGATTAAGGCAAAATTTTGAAATAGAATTGCGACGTTAATGTTGAACAAAAATATTAATGATGATACTCATTTTATTCAGAATTTTAAGCTCTACAACATTCGTATTGACAATGTTTTTTATAGAGCAGCTGTTTTGAGATAATGTTAAAGTAATTTCAAAAAACTTGTTTTTCGAAAATAAATATGTACATATTTTCTAACATTCACCCAAGTACGAGGAAGAAAACATAGTACGTTCATTTTAGACCTAAACTGGAGGGATTAAAACAATTTTCAGTTTTCTCCAAATTAATTCAGAGTTCAAACCCTGAGCACGGGTCTGAAACTTTAAAGTAGAATTGTGACCTTAATGTTGAACAAAAATATTAAGTGTAGGTACTCATTTTACTCAGAATTTTAAGCTCTACAACATTTGTACTGACAATGTTTTTGACAGTTAGCTGTTTTGAGACATTGTTATGGTATGCAAAAAAACGTGTTTTTTTACTATAAATCTATACATATTTCCTAACGCTCACCTAGTACGAGGAGAAAAGCATAGCATATTCATTCTAGACCTAAACAGAAGGGATTAAAACAATTTCCAGCTTTCCCTTACTTAATTCCGAATTCAACTCCCTAACCACTGGTCTATTAGCGTAAATACAAATTTTCATGAAATTCGTACGAAAAGTTTCCCAGAAATTAATTATTTTAAAATGAGACTATTTTAGGGGCTGTATCGAAATTGAAGTTTTACTCAATTGTTCGAATGCTACAGAATGGCTATGTCACTTTTATTAATGTATTATTTTTTGCCAATAGTAGCATTTCACTCGCTTAATATGTTTCGACTATTGCCAGCACAAATCTTTCAATAAAATGAGTAAAATATATTTTTTCAAATTATGCTTTTCAGCAGATCATAGACAGTTTCCATCATTTTGTCGTTTTTTAATGATAATTGAAAAAGTACTTGAGAGAAAAATTTGAAATTGAGAATTCGCATAAAGCAGGACATAATAAATACAGTCGAACCCGGTTAAGACGCGTTTCAAGGGAGTGGACTAGAGATGGGCAAAATCGTTCCTTTTAAGGAATCGTTCCAGCCGGAATCGTTCACCGAAAGGAACGAGTTCATTGGAGTCGTTCCTTTCGGAATCGTTCCGAAAAAAAGGAACGATTCCGAGAAAAAGGAACGATTCCGAGAAAAAGGAACGATTCCGAGAAAAAAGGAACGATTCCGAGAAAAAAAGAAAGATTTTGAAAAATAAAGGATTCCAAGGGGAAAAAAACACTTCCGAGATAAAGAGAACCACATGCAATCCATAATATTTTTTACTAATTTATTTTCTTATGTACCCATCCATTTTCTTAGGCATCCAGTCGCTTTAATTTTGTAATGTTTTGGACAGATGATTTTGTTTTTAAGAGTTCATTTCATTGATCAGTGTGTGCAACTAATTTGCAGTTATTTCCAACTTTATGATTTATGGTATAAAGCATAATTCCTCTTGGAAATTTAAGGGCGGTGCAAGGTCTATTCGATTTTCAGTGTAATCATTGGTTTCTCTTGAAAATATGTCGTCAAATGACCGTCCATTTATATTATTATTTTATACAGTGTGTCTTTACTCTCAACGATGTTCAGTGGCTAAGTCCTAAACCGTTAGTCATAGACCTATAGTTCCAATTACAAAAATGTTTTAAATAAGGTAAAAAATTACTCTGAAAGTTGTTTGGATCAATAAAAATATTTCTAAAAAAGTTACGAAATTTAATTTTTTATACGGTCCTCCGCCCTATAAGAGATATTTAGTAAAAATTTCCTGTTCTCTTAAAAGAAAGACAAAAAAAGTCCCATTCATCTAACACTAAAATTCATGAAGTTATACGAAACTTTGAAATGCAAGACTTATGCCACTTTTCTGCATCCGAATACACATGAGTTTAGCCATGCTTCTAGGGGTCGTAAACAAAGTGCTTAAAGTATTTAAAGGATTTATTTCATGTGTAGCTGCGCTTTGAAAGAAATCGTATTACGACAGATTTTTGTAAGGATTTGACGCTGTTTCTTTTCATGATTTTTTTAACAAAAACTATGCTATTTTTATAAGCTTTTATTTAACCTATTAACCGCCAAACCTATAAGTAGGAATTTTCAAATTTCTTGTTGAAAGTCGCTTGTCACCACAAATTCAGAAAGGTAATTTCCGCTTTATTAAAATATCAAAATTTCTGCCATTAAATAAGGCAATTTTTTTAATTGTAAAATAGTGGTGACAAAGTAATTAATGTAAGCATGAGCAATTATTTTGACCGTTGCGTGAACGCAACACCAGCGGGTAACGGGTTAACTTGAAACGATCGTATGTATGTCTTTCCAGTTCAAAATTTGTACTCGAAATTCAACTCACTTTAAAATATGCGATCGAGGTTAAATTTTACATATTGACGTAAATCAGATGACAATGTAATATTATTATGATTTTCAGTGCTTACCATTATGTACTTATTTTACAGAGTAACACAAAAAATTTCGGATAGATTACTGCCAACAAGTTTTCTAAAAAGTTTTAGATTAGATAACACAAGACTGCGATGGTTGTGTTTTTTTATTTTTAAAATTATGATTTTTATGTATTTTTTAGAGCTGAATCCGAAAATTATCTTCATTTTTAACCATCATGTCAGAATTTTTCGCAAATAGTAAATTTCAAAATAGAAAAAATAGCTAATACTATAAAATAGAGTCGATGGTTGTATTTTTTAACTTTTACGACTGATTTGTATGTGCTTTTTAGCACTGAATGTAAAAATTACCTTCATATTTAACCATCATGTTAGACTTTTTTGTAAATGGTAAATTTCAAAGTTAAAAAATAGCAAAAATCTGATACTATAAAATGGATGTAAAACTTCTTTTATTCAATTTAATTTTATTTAATTCAAGAATTTACTCAATTTTTGGCTTATACTGGGATTCTTACAGCTAAACAGCTCGGGGATCCGATGATGTGGGAAGGGAAGAGGTTCAATTAAAACTTTGAACTTTTAAACTTTGAAATTTACGATTTGCGAAAAATCCTGACGTGATGGTTAAAAATGAAGGTCATTTTCGGATTCAATAGTAATAAAATACATAAAAATCAATTATCAAAAGTTAAAGAAATAACAATCACATCTATTTTATACTATCAGAATCAGATTTCCGAAATTTTTTCACTTTTTAGCTTTCAAATTTACGATTTGCAAAAAATCTGTACTTTGTGATAAAAAATGAAGGCCATTTTTGGATTCAGTGTGTAAAGATTCGAGGCTGTTGCTTTTCAACATTTTATTTAACGAAAATTCTATTATTTTTTTTATGTTATATGTTTAGTACAAGCTGTATATTTTACATTAATATTTCAGAATGATTATAGATTTCAAATTTATAATGCAATGTTAATTTTACTATCAACTATATTTTTTATATATCTGAAGATTATTTATATTTCTAGTAAATTTGTAAATGACCCCTATTTCGCAGCATAAAATATGCTCCAAGTTGAAACAGCCATTACTTCGGTCAGTTTTAGTCGTAGAATAATAGGACTTTTATTTGTCGTACTTGTAAGTGTAATAGGAAAGTTTTACTAACTATAACTTGAAGGACCGGGGGATCGTATAAAAAATGAAATTTCATAATTTTTCAAGAAATGATTCTATTGACCCAAATCACTTTTTAAATACTTCTTTCAACCCATTTAAAACATTTTTGTAATCGGAACTATATGGCTATGACTGACGGTTTAGGAATTAGCTATTGGACATCGTTGAGAGTGGACATCCTGTATAGGAAATTTTATTATTGCTCTGATATTTGTCACCAGGATCTAGAAATTTTTAGTCTCATAGATTCCTCTTCAAAATCTACCTCTAGGTAATCTTAATTTCATTTTTCATTCTGAATCTCATTTTTCATTTGGATGGCCCTACTGGTTTGGATATGTAACTAGTTAAAGTAGGTTACATTTTTGTTCCAGTGTCCGTACTTTCAATAACTTTATGCCCTTTATCGTCTTTCTCCTCAGCTCCCTAACTTTACGCACACAGGATATTTCGCATAATTCATCAACATTATTATCACCGCCTTCAGCATCTGGTTCAGAAGTGAAACACCCTATTCTATAGCAATCATCTTGTAGTGCAATTCAGTGATATATATCAATTTTAATGCATTTGAAATAGCTTAATCTCATTAAAATGCGCTGCAAACGATTTTTTCCCGTTGACCATAATGTAACGAAATACTTTTGAGTGCCCCTGTAAATAAACTATTAATGCTACACTCTTCATATTGAATACCAAACATCCCATGGTAAACATCATTAACATATATCAATTGCATGGGAATCCGAGTATATTTACTGGAGTTAGGTATATTACACACTGAGACCACAGAACGACACAAAGCGCAACATGAAGTGCAAAAACCGGTCGAAACAAAGAACGAAGTTGTTGCAAACTCGTTTTAAACCAGTTTTTCTAGCGAATTCAAGCGACATGTCTTATGTGTCGCCTTAGTGTGTGACTTGCCTTAGAGCGTGAACAGACGGTCTGACGGACAGACAAACCGCATTCATAAACACTAACTTTATTGGAAAGAGTTAAAAAGTAAAGCACGTTTTTGCACACTGTCTTTCCTGAGTGAATGATGTATGTCTTGTCTTTTACTAGGGATTGACCGAATACCGAATAGTTGATTCGGTATTCGGTGGTTCGGCATGTAAACCGAATATTCGGCTCAGGCCGAATACTTTTAAGTATTCGGCCGAATAATTGCAGATAAGTATTTTTTTAGAATTAGAAGAATTCTCTTTTACTTAGCAGTAGAATAGGCTAAACAATGAGTTTTAATATTATGTGCATGAGTTCAGAATTCAGCTTGCACTACAAAAAACAAGCCAAAGGCCATTTTTTATTTAAAAAAAACTTTTTCCTTCCTAAAATAGTCTACATAGGGGTGAAATCAAAACAACTGCCAACTAGAGAAAAAAAAAAGGAAGATGCACATCTTTCCCTTATCATTTAATTTTAATTACTTCTACATTAGTTTTTTTAATTTAAATTTATTTAATATGTATTTTCTTTAATATACACATAAAATAAGTATATTAGAGTTCATATCTGTATATCTAAGGTTATTAAAGAAAATACACACATCCAATAAGTATATCCCAATGCTTATCCTATAGCTTTTATAACCATTATATCAAAATCGCTCAAATTTGTAATCTTCATCACCACAGCGTTAAAATATTAATCAAAATATAAATATGTATCAATAATTTGATAGAAAATAGTTAAATGTGCAAATTGATATGATACCTTTTGTATTTTGAGAGCATTCTTATTCAATATGTTTATAATTAGACAATCAGTAAATCAGCTTAATAACAACATTGTTTCTTTTTATTTGAATGAACTTTTGTTTTTCTGGCAATCCTTATCCTTAATAATAGCCTGCATAGTTTAATACTTTCATAGGTTATTTTTGGGTATTGACTAGTGATAAAATAATAAAAAATAAGTGATGGGTTAATAAATTTGTGAGTGGAAAGAAGTTATTAAATTTTTTGTTAATTAGATTTAAGAATAAAAATGTAACTGAATTAAATTATTGAGAATTTCATTTCAATTATAGTTTATTAAAAAAACTAGTATATGCAAAAATGCGTATTAAAAATTTTCACGTATTCGGTTGCCGAATACCGAATATTCGGTGTACACTTCGACCGAAGCTTCGGTATTCGGCAAAATTGCTGCTTCGGTCAATCCCTATCTTTTACCCTAACATCGCTATTTGTGAACTGCTGTTAACTATGTAGAATTTCAATAAACTTACAACTCTTTTTGAATCTCCAATTTCACGAGAACCTACAGGAATTTCTCTAATTTCACACCCTCATCCGCCGTCACCCTCTCTCCACTTATATCATACAGAACCTCAGTTCGGTGTGAGTGAATTGCAATGCTAATATGTTTGTTTGGATTGGGATCTTTGGAGCTTCATAACTCATGAAGTCATGGAACACTTGTGTTACACGAAAGGGTAGACGTTCCTTCAGATGATTTGTAAACAGATTCATTAGCAGGGCTATGTCTAGTGATATTTATAAGATAATATTATATGCATTAATATTATAATATATATATATATATATAGTAATATATATGATTTTATTCATATATAGTACAAATTATCTCCGCCAAAAGATATAGTGATTCACTAAACTTCAAAGTTCTATTTCTTTAAATTTGAAATTTGCTAACATTTTAACTGAAAAACGGTTTATTGATTTAATTAAATTAAACAAATTAAAAGTATGTCCATTATTATTACAGAGTGTAGTACTATATAAAGAACTATCCTTTTGACGATGTTTCGGCCGTTGAATGAAAGATATCTGTTGCAAACGTGTTATAGATAATGCCAACCTTAATTTTTTGAGAATTTGACTATTTTTTATTCGGAGTTAAACTTTTTATTGTCAAAACTATTTAAACTAGATAAAACATTTTGTTAAATTCGAACTTTTCAGAAAACTTTATGTAATTTAAGAAAGAAAAAAAATAAATAAATCTTCTAAGTGAAAAGAAACAATAAGAAAGGAAAATACATAAAATTTAGTATCGTATTTGCAGTAAGTTTTACCTCAATAAAAACGGAAATTTGGTATTAGGCTTGAAACATTAAATTTAGTTTAGCATGAAGGGAGCCTCGATTTGATCGAAATTAAACTCAGATATGTATTATCCATCACCACAGTAACAGGCATTAATCGTGGCATTGATTTCGGGATTTACGAGTATCAATAACGATCAAGAAATCTGAATTATTATAAGAAATTATTACGATAAACGATTTTTTTTTTGCTTTTATTTTACGTTGAATTAAAACAAAGTCACAGTTATTTAAATTCTTATTATTTAGCAAGAAATAGAAGTAAAATAACAATTGAAAAAACTGTACAAAATCACAACGTGCATTCTTTGGAAACCAATAATTAAATTCGTATATTGTAAAACTTTTTAAATGCAATATTAACCTTCCGCATACCAGACCAGTGCAACAGACCCGATAGATACATTCAAATTGATTTTTCACATTTTAAAAAATGAAAATTTTGTAAATATGTGACTTTTTCTGGAATGTTCTACTCAAAAGAATAGAACATCCCAGAAAAAACCCATATTTACAGAAATTTCAGTTTTTAAAATAAATTAGAAATATCATTATAAATGTACCTGTCGGGGCCATTGAACCCCTCTGGTAGGCGGAGGGTTAACATAAATCTATTAAACCGAAACAAGCATAAAATATGCAGCTTTATATATGTCACAGTGTTGGAGAAAGTCCGATAATCTATATGTAGCACGTGATTTTTTTCCCCCTTTTTATACTCAAAACGGCCATTAAGAAAGCGAACCGCGGTTAAATTATTTCAATCCCACCCACCACTGTTACTGTTATCTTATTATTATTATTAGACATTATGCATTTTGAAATATTCATTATCTTAAGAAAGAAAGAAACGTTTTACAAAAATTCCTTGTTCTAACAGATTTTACTCTATGTAATAAACCTCAATGTAAGTTGATTAAAACAACAATCTTAGGGAGTTTCGAGATTTTTTTTAATCATCTTCTTCAGGAGAGAAAAACAAGACGCCAAACTGTGGAAATAAAGTGGTACTCGAGCGTTCGTAGCTGGTCATATATTTATTTTGACAAAGAGGATTCTCAAATTGAAATTATGTTTGAGGAAAAAACATGAAATAGTGAAATATGCATGAAAGTGCTTAACTCTACAATTATTAAAATAATTGAAAATCAGTTATTATTATCCTATTAAAATGCAATTTTTATGGCCTAGTGATATATTTCTTACATTATTCAAAACTGTTTCTAGTCAGATTTAAAAAAATATTTTTCGCTAGTAATTAAACAAGCATTTTCTTTGTTTTTCTTAAGGCTGTTCTTAAGTGATCTGCTCAACAAGCGTAAAACGTTTTGACACATTTACAAATTCATTTTTTAACAGAAAGATATAAAATTGGAATGTTTGACCATGGAAGCGATTTGGAATCGAACTGTGTTTTCCATCTTTTGATCAGTAAATTACCTATTGAGTTATAATCGATTTTGATCACGTGACAAACATGTTTTTCACCCATTTTTGAGAAATTATGCCTCTTTCGCGCGGAAATTCGGTTCAAAACGCCCACTTTGACACTATTTTCTGAAAGGCCTATTGCGTTTGCAAAAAAACGGAAAAAACAGCTCGATTACATAGTTTCTGAACAACAACACCTGTTCGTTTCATGCATTTCCGAATAAAAATAAATTAAAACTTTTGTCACAAATTTATCCTTTTGGATTTGAGAACAGCCTTAAGAATTCATTTAGAAAAAATTCATTTCGTATGATACATTTACCAATTAGAAAATGTATTAGTGTATTAAAGTACACATGGTGTTCCATTACCCTCGGGGTCCGGGTACTCAATCGGTAAAGCACGTAAAGTTTCTGAGTTCGAATCCCATTTCGGGCACTTTTTCTTTCAGGTGTAAAAAATCCAATTCGTATAAAATATGTTTTTTAATTATTTCTTTCAGATTAATTTAGCACAAGAAGATGAAATAGTAATGTTTATTAAACGCCCTACTCCGCCCCGCACTTCAATTTCTTTTTTCTTTCTTTCTTTACTTTTCTTTTTTTTGAGGAGGGGCACACACATTAGAAGGATATTTTGGCAATAAAGTCAGCTTTAATAGAATCAAAATCTGTTATTTTGAAATAAAATAGCGTATTTTAATTTATTAAAACTGGCCAGTCTACAAGAAAAGAACCGATTCCCGAGGAATCGGTCCTTTTCGGAACGGCTCCTCGGATTCGGTCCTTTTTGGAACGGCTCCTCAGATTCGGTCCTTTTTGGAACGGTTCCTCGGATTCGGTCCTTTTTGGAACGATTCCGAAATGGACCGACTCCTCGGTCCTTTTCGGAGTCGGTACATTTTGGACCGATTCCGAGGAATCGTTCCGAAAAGGACCGATTCCGAGGAGTCGTTCCTTTTCGGAATCGTTCCAAAAAGGACCGATTCCGAGGAACCGTTCCAAAAAGGACCGAATCCGAGGAACCGTTCCAAAAAGGACCGAATCCGAGGAACCGTTCCAAAAAGGACCGAATCCGAGGAGTCGTTCCTTTTCGGACTCGTTCCGAAAAGGACCGATCCCTTTTTACAGAATGGAATCGTTCCTTCAGTTTCACTGCCGGAATCGTTCGTTTGGAGTCGTTCCTCAACAAATGACACATCTCTAGAGTGGACCAAAGTCGCGTATTAAGCGGGATCGCGTATTAAACGTGATTTGTATAATGTTGCAGGAAGTGGACTTACTTACACGTATAATCGTCTAAATGAACTTTAGAGCTTTCATTTATGGTCGAAAATTGTGTCTTTTACGTATATTTAGATTTAAATTTAATTGTATTCAATTTTACTCAATGTATCTTTTTATAGGACCGACTGGAATAATAACTGAAAATAAATATGGATTCAAATATGGCTTTATCGTCATTAATACGTTACAACCAAAGATAAAACAACAAAAATAATTTTTCTGCTATACTAATTTTTTTTTTAACTGAAAGAATAAAATATTAAATTTTTGAAGCATAATCCAGTTGTTAAAATCATATTTAGTACTTGTGATAATGAGTACCAATATAATCTGTCTATCTCTTTAATGTGAAAAAAAACTACCCTTATTAATTTTTGTGTAAAAAATATTGTTAGCGTAGCAAAAAGTAACGAAAACATAAAATAATTATACAACCGCAGTCGTATTTGTTTAATCTTTGCGCGTTTTTTTTTTTTTTCGTATATAACATGCATTATAAAACATAGTAGTGATATAACGTAGATTCAAAAAAACTCACTAACAACAGGTATAATCATAATAATTTTATGACGTATCTCAGCATCCTGAATTCCTCTATGTATTTCTCTCTACTACAATAAAAATAATACATGAAGCGAGATACAAAGAATGTTAGGACACGGGATCAAAGGACAATTGCAGTGTTGCTAATTTAGAAGGGTTTTATTTTATTCAAATATCTACCACTGTTTTCTATTAGTATCTGTTATTAAATTAAGTAAATATTAGTATACAGAAACAGTGTTTTTTGTATGAATAAAAAAATCCGCAAAATTGGAAACACTGGAGAAGAGAGAAGGAATTCCCATCTTCACCGATGAATTCGCGTCTTAAACGTGATTTTTTGCCACAAAGGACCGAAAATCTATCGCGTATTAAGCGGGATCGCGTAATAACCATTCGCGTCTTAAACGTGATATTTTTCCATTAGTCTTATGGGCGATGTTCAAAGGGTCAGAAAAAATCCGCGTATTAAGCGGGATCGCGTATTAACCGTGAGCGTCTTAACCGGGTTCCACTGTATAAATCTATCAAAAAAAATTGTAGGTAGTAAATTCATATTTTTTTCGAATATTAATTTCATAATTCATATTGTAAATTTTTTTTATTATAAATTCAATATATTTATGTTTGGGTTTTTAGTATTATAACCACACACAAAATTATCACATTAGGATTATAATTCCAGGAGATATTAATAAAAATATGAAAATGTAATTTAACATTAGAAGCTCTAAATTTTGAATTTTTATAATTCAAAAACTTATCATTCAAATGACTAGAAATTTCTTTTTTGGCATAATTTGAACCAAAGATTTAAAATATATAGTCAAAATTGGGTGTTGCCATTGGAAAAAAAACTGTGGTCTGGTTTTAATTTGTAGATGGTTCCCTAAGCAAATTTTATATACATCATTTAAAAGTAGACTTTATTTCCAGTCGATTGGTACCAGTAACTTTCGTTTATCATAATTATTTCCAGAGTTAGTAGGGGTGTTTATTTATTTATTTTTTTTTTTCCACGGCTGTAGCTGGTTTACTCTGGCATTGTTTAATTTTCATCATGAAATTTCTACGGTGGTTTCTCCAACGTTCTTTCTAGAGTTACTGTTTGTGCATAAAATATTTTTCTTTCGTGGTTTCTAGCTTCTTTTTAGACAATCTTGCAAACACTATTCAGGCAAGTAGTTTTGCAGAAAACTAAGATTTTAATTTTGAAAACCCCAAAAGGTGGGTTTATTAGTTTAACAATATTCTTTGTTGCCAGGAATGCAACTAAGTCGTTTTTTTTTTTTTTTTTTTTTTTTTGTAAAATCAGCTTTACCCCATGGGTATTTTTTATGCATGCGCAGGTTTTTAGTAAAAACATTATATATACTAAACAATACAAAAAATTGTTATGGACGATATGCTTCAAAATTCAGTAAAGAATATAAAATGAACTAGTTAAAGAAGTTTTTTATCATTAAAGTAGTGTGCTTATTCATGAAATTGAAATTGTTAAAAGGCTAAACCAGGTTTTTTGTTGTTTTTTGTTTTTTCTTCAAATCTGTTTTTATATTAACATGTATGGGAAAATAACTACAAAATGAAATTAGTAATAGTAAGACCAACTAATTTAATTAAGATAATTCAGGGTTCGGTGATATGTATCATGATAATGACCTCATCCGATATTTATTTTCAAAATATCATGAAGTTTGATATTTTCATTTTCATTCAATATTGTGTATGATATTTTCAGTCAAAGTAATTGTGAATGATGTTTTTTAACTACCCCCCCCCCCCCCTTCAAAGAAAAGAAAAATCTTTTCCTAGTTTTGCATTTGAAATAAAATTTTTGAATGTACTATCAGTAATGCTTTGGGACAATATTTACATTGAACAAATATCGAAAGATATAGGGGAGAGTGGTAATGAATGGGCCATTAACAAAATATGAAAAAGTATTTGCTTAAAAATATTTTAGATGCTACCAATAGTTGAAGCTATTTGTTCTACCAAACTCATCAAATTTTCCATTGTTTGGGAGAAGCCATTTTCCCCACTAGAGTAGTATGGTCAAGAATCTGATTGAAAAGTAAATTTTTTCCCTTTTCAGTAAAATAAATAAGCTACAAAGTTTCTATTATTTCATTGCAGATATGTGTATTAGCAAGTCTTTGCATATCTGTAAACTAATTTTAGGATGTATTTAGATGTTATTTGAATTTAATGTACAGTCGAAACTCGTTATCCCGACACTCTCATGACCATAAAAAAGTGTCGTTATAAGCGGGGTGTCGCGGTAACCGGAGTTGGATAGAAATATGTTTATAAAAAGTTGTATTTTTAATTAATTTAAGACAATTTTAAATTCATAACTGTTCTGTCATGTTATGCAATAAAACATTATTATTAAACAAAAAATAAAATAAAAATTGAAACGGATAAAAATCAGATTTCTGATGACTTACTTTTTTATTGTTTTATGAAATATTGATGAATTAAGGTTTGCTTATCCCTAGATGTGCTTCCTACAATTCTTTTTTCAATATTTTAGAATGAATTGTAATCAATATCCGTTGTTTCATAAATACAGGTTAGATAATTTCTGATCATTTCATTGCAATGGAGTGCTTCGGTTTTAGTCGGAGGATTGTTTTGTTCCAGCTCTATATTACTTTCGTTCTCCGAGTCTGAAAGAATTTCGGCCTGTTTCTCATTTATCTCTTGTACAGTTTCAGAGGTCGTTGCATCTGGTTATGTGGTAACATGTTTATCAAAATCGATATACCGGGTGTCCCAAAAAGGACTGACTGATTTTAAAATTCAATAACTTCCAAACGGTGACAGATATTAAAAAAATTCTTGCAGGAGGGTTATGCATAAAGTCAAAAGTTTTATTACAGTGATTTTCGATTTTAGTTCGAATTACAAACAATAGATGGCGCTGTAAGCAATAGTCGCTAAATACAGGCTCGATTTTTGGTCCTTTATGTTGTTCCGTGCAGAAAAAGGAGATGGAAATGTATTATCCGGGCCACGAAGTACCAAAAAATCGAGGCTGAATTTAGCCTCTATTGATCGCAGCGCGCCATCTATTGTTTGTAATTCGAACTAAAATCGAAAATCACTGTAAAAAAAACTTTTCACTTTATGCATAACCCTCCTGCAAGAATTTTTTTAATATCTGTCACCGTTTGGAAGTTATTGAATTTTAAAATCAGTCAGTCCTTTTTGGGACACCCGGTATATCTGGACTCTGGACATCCACCGTTATATCTATTTCGCGATCTAACAACTCTTTAAGCAATATTGCAAGAGAGACGTCCTCTTCTTCATTGGCTTCTATACACTCAGGATCTGATGAACTGGTCATCTGTTGAGTGGGTCATTTATAGTGTGTGAGTTTGTTTATTCAGCTAAAGGATGGGAATAAAGTATCTACTTTATCTCAATGGATATTTTAAACCCTTTTTGTGAAAAGTTTGGCTAAGACGTTTCTTTCCGATTAATTTCTTTGCTCATAAGATGGATTAGGAAAAATGGACAATTTTTCTAAACCGTCGGGATATCTGGAGTTGAGAATTATTCAACGACGTAAAATCCGGGGTTTATTTACATTAAAATCCTATACAGAAAATCGGAACTTTGAAAAACGGACGTGATAAGCGGAGTGACGTGAAAACCGGGTGTCGGGATAACGAGGTCCGACTGTATTAAAAGAAACCTGAATATATTCCAGAAGTATAGGTGGGGCTGAATGGGCTACTATATAACTGTCCAGTTGTTGACCACACCTACAGTGGCGTAGCCAAGGGGGGGGGGGGTCCAGGGAGTCCGGACCCCCCCCCTCCGAAAGTAGACCCGGTTTTCTGAATCATGGATACAAATACAACACTAAAAACTGCTAAGACAGAATCACAAAGGATCTATAAAAAATTCCGCTTTAGAGAGATGTTCGTCTTAGAAGGTATAATTCAAATGTCTTTTTTCGGGACTATGAACTTTTCCGTTTTGGGCAGGTTTCCGTTATAAATACTATCCGTTTTCACAGTATCCCTTTAAAACTGCTAAAACGTACTCACTTCCCAAACTTTATTCTTTCACGTACCCCTTTCTTAGGTTTTTCATTTCGGAATACCCCCATTTCTCATAAACACGCCGCCCTTCCCCCTTTCCACTCAAGGAGATAACGTAAACATACTTTTTTTCATTAGTAATCTTCTTATCACAACCCTATAACAAATCGATGCAAATTACATTGATATTCCTATCATTTTTGTGACTTCCGCCATTACCGATATTATTTTCACATACTCTCAGCAGACCCGCCACGTACCCCCAGGGGTACGCTACCCCAGGTTGGAAACCGCTGCTATAACACCACCTCTGCAGAGCATAAATATATTAGAGGAAAATCTGTGTAAATGACCTATCTCAAAGGAAAACAATTCAAGTTTCGACGAAAACAACACTATATATTTGTGCTTGCTAACGTTTGAAACCTATCTGAAATGAAACTTGTTCCAATTATGAATCCTTCTTGGCAGGTTTTCTGAAAACACGGAATCCTCACGTAAAACTTCTTTATCTTGGACTTCGATGGGGTTCTGTTGTCGACACTTGTGAGAAAGAACGAGTTTATACGAACGCAATAACGGTACATTGGTTGAGTTTCGTGACCCTTACCTTTGTTCACTTTATAACGGACAATATTAACAATTACTTTAAATCTGCTGCCTGCAATGAATAAAAGTAACTTTATTTTTGGACTGGTTATTTGTTACCACTTTCAAAATACATTGGCGCGAAAAATTAATGGAACAACCATAAAAAGGTGCTTTATGTTAATTCTAATAAAGGAACTTCCAGAAAGGTAACTCAATGTCAACGTTATCACGTAGTCCAATGGGATTAACATTCGCTACAGAAATATATGAAAATTTTTCAGCCTCAGCCCGTTCTTTCGGTTCACGTGTGAAAAGGAGCGCACGTGGGTAATTTGAAGTCCAATTTTAAGGATGGTACGTGTAGTTAGGTAAAACTTTCACTTCTAGTAGGGGAAATATGTCGTCCAGAAGACATTTGACCGATTTGGAGAAATTGCGTGCGATAGGGAGAATGGAAACAGGACAGACACTCTTAGGGGTCTGTAAAGACTTAAAAATAGCCAAGAATCTGGAAACGGTTTAAAGACACTGGTATAATGTCCACAAACAACCAGGTCAAGGTAGAAAACGCACCACAATAGGCTCTCAAGACTATAATTTGCCAACGATTGCTAAAAGAAATAGGCAATTGACGTCAGTTTAGATTGCAGGGAGTTTGCTGCAGCAACAAGAACTCGACTATCCTGGTTTACTGTGAGTGACAGGCTGCATGCAAGGAAACCCATGATTTGTGTTCCACTAACTCCGGTAGCGAAATGCGCCCGGTTAAAGTGGTTCAGAGATCATCGTCATTGGAGTACCACGTACTGGTTCTGAGTTCTCTTTACCGATGAATCCCGATTTTGTTGAGAGAGTTACTGCAGACGTGTTACCATATGGAGGGAGAAAATCACACGCAATATAGCTGGAAACATCCGTGAAAGGCATCGATACAAAGGTCGGGGAATCATGGTATGGACGGACATCATTTTGAATAGCCGCAGTGACCAACACATTTTTACCAGTGCAACTGTGAATGCTGAAATATACAGAGATGAGGTTCTTGATCCTCCTGTCAAGTTATTTAAGGGTGCAATCGGAAGATTCGGAATTTTATGATTATTAATGGTCTAGAAGGGCGCTACCCCCTTCCACGGAACTCCTACGTGTCCCTTCCAGAACTGCATAAATCTGACCCGTCCGAAGCTTACTGCTGAACTTGGAGAATGTTTTAAAACTGTTTTGAAACATCTAAAATAAATTGGCTGGGAAGTACAAAAACAGAAAGCACCATGAACCATTTTTTACACATTCTAATACTTCCAAAAAAGTGCTAACCGTCACAAATAAACTTATTACCAAAATTTAATTTCCTTAAAGACGACCAGATATCGGAAGCAACTATTAGATCAAATGTGGTATCAAAAGTGGCGAGACATGAAACATGGAAACCCAAAAGAATTATGGCTGAATAGTTGTATTGTAACAAAACTGCTTTTTCCAGCATGAACTATATTTGATGTGTTTGTTTCTTACATTACTAGTTTCTGTTGCTGAAAATGCAAGATCTTTTTCTTAAAGTTACCCAGATAGCATTTTTAATTTGCAGAAAATTTTCAGCAGACTTGCTTTGAAAACCTGCAAAGTTGCAGCATGACAAGGATGAAAGTTCATAACAAGACTGCAGCAAGATAACACAAATGCTGAAGTCACCACACTTTGAACTTGCAGCTAACTTGTCGTGCAAGATAAATTCATGCTGTATCAAATTTATTGCAAATTAACGGCAAACAGGTAATCAAAAACATTGCAAACTTACGGCAAAGTAGTAATCTTTCTACGACTCACTATCGGTTTACAACAGTTACATTATAAGTTTAACCCTTTCAGAGGGGTCCAGAGACCTGATAAGGTGTATTGATGCGAAGACACCGTCAGAAGGTGCATGCATCGTTTCCAAGACCATAAACAAGTTTAGGTAATATTTGTACTTTCCGTTACGAGTCTTCATTGGTATTTGATAAATATAGCGTTTAGAAATAGCGGTGCCAACCGAAAAAAATTTCTGCATATGTGCTGATTGTTTATTCTCTCAACTGAGGGATTTTTTGCTTTCGCCACTTTCGTGAATTAAAGACAGTCTTGCCATTAGTTTCACAACAAACTACTCATGCAAGTAGGGGATGGTATACCTTGAAGGAAATTTGCTGCGAATTTCTAAATTTAAATTTGTCACGGCAAGATAATGTCAGAAAAAATAAAACTTGCTGCTAATGTTCATGCTATCTGGGTAAAACCTTCCCACATAGCATTTTAGTTTGCAGAAAATTTTCAACAGTATTGCTTTGAAAACCTGCGAAGTTGCAGTAAGCTCAGCATGACAAGACTGAAAGTTCATAACAAGACTGCAGCAAGATAACACTAACGCCAAAGTCGCCACACTTTGAACTTGCAGCTAACTTGTCGTGCAAGTTAAATTCATACCATATCAAATTTATTGCAAACGAACGACAAACAAATAATCAAAAATACTGCAAACTTAGTGCAAAGTAGTAATCTTTCCATGTCACACTATAAGTTTAACTCCTTCGAAGGGGTCCATAGACCTGATCAAGTCTATTGATGCGAAAGCGCCGTCAGAAGGTGCATGCATCGGTTTTATCTCCATAAACAAATTTAGGTAATATTTGTACTTTTCATTTCGAGCATTTTTTGGTATTTAATAAGTATAGCGTTTAGAAAAAGCGGTGCCTACCGAGTAAAATTTCTGCAATTTCTGTGTATGTGCTGATTGTCTATTATCTCAACAGATAGATTCTTTGCTTTCGTCACTTTCGTGAATTAAAGACAGTCTTGCATCAGTTTCACAACAAACCACTCATGCAAGTGGGGGATGGTATACCTTGCGGGAGATTTGCTGCGAATTTATCAATTCAAATTTGTCACGGCAAGATAATATCAGAAAAAATCAAACTTCCTGCTAATGTTCATGCTATCTGGATTATCTCAAAAACTCCCATGGGGAGCGCGGCGGATCGCATGAACGGCTCATGCAGTTGACACTTATGTGAAATCATTATCCAATATCTATTACAGCACATGTTCTTAATTCAATGGCAAGAAATTAAACATGGAGATTGCTGTTTTAAACCTAACCACTTGATCCTAACTTTATTGTAGGCAAATGTTATGTAATATGAAACTTGATTTAACCCATTCGCTGCCAAAACTATAAAGTAAGAATTTTCAATTTTTTTGTTAAAAGTCGTTTGCTACCACAAATTCAGAAAGGTAAATTTCGCTTTACTAATACAGCGAAATTTCTGCCAATAAATGAGGCAATTTTTTTAATTCTAAAATAGTGGTGACAAAGTAATTAATAAATTAAAACCACGAGTATACTCGTGAATGACAGCGATGGGGTTAATTAAATTTAACTCTTCAGTATGCGCTCAGCTTTTTACATCATAGTAAATCTTTTTCACTTGTAAATATTAATGCAACTTCAATGTATTATCAGTTGCAGTTATAGAGATTGGCCTTATATTTTTTATCCGTGCTTTTTTTTTATTAAGAAATTAAATAAGGATATACCTAAATTCTTAAAATTACTCGAAATACTTCTATTATACATACACAGTCAAGACAAGATTGCAAGGGAATGGTAAAAAGCTCCATTTTAGACAGGCTTCCATAGAAAGAAGTGTAATTAATTATGCTTCTAAGGTACACTACCTAAATAAGATCTATTGTTTGTTTCGCCTCCCGTTTGAGGCAGGATTCCGTTATAGAAAGATTCCGCTTTCACATAGGCTTTAGAATGTTTCACTAAAGAACAATGAAAATCCCCTTTCAGACAGGTTTTCAGCTAATTTAATTGTATCGCAATTCATATTAAGACCATGTAACGCTTCCGTTAAAGACAGGATTCTGTTACAGACAATTACTATTTTGACAAGTTTTATTCTATTCATATGACATAAATAAGTACACAAAACTTGTAAAAATGGAACCTACCTATAACGGAATTCTGTCTTACGCAGAAATGTTCCATAGTGCTACGGAAAAGAATACTATACAAATACATCTGATAACACGAAAACCTGTGTAAAACGGAATTTTCCAGCGATATTTACGATTTCATCTTGACAGGTTTTACTATATATATAACCTGAAGGGAAAATTCTGGACCCCCCCCCCTCCCCCGAAACGAAATCCTAGCTACGCCACTGCACACCTACCAGTATTTTTCCATTTGATTATAAAACTAGAATTGTTTATATTCTGAAACTGATAGGTAGAATAAATAATACCAGAAGTTTACACGAAATAGTCAATTAATAGGCAGTTACAACCCTGTTACAACCATGTCGTTTAATATTAATTTTGAAAAATATAAATTTCGTTAAATCATAATGTGTATTATCTATTATTTTTATGTATATTTTATGTTCTTTCTTTCTTATAATCTCATTATTTTGTCTTTTTTTTTTTTTTTTTTTTTTTTTTTTTTTTTGCTACAATTATGTGATTTAATAATATCACTTTTGATGTTCATAAATTTTGATAAGCATTGTGTATTACTTACTATTTCAGTATGCTTTGATCATATCATGTCCAAGTACCATTCATTTTGTCATATTTGGTGAATAAAAGATTAATTCCACATTTTTTCATTGAATTCATTTAGTGGCCCATTCATTACCTTCAACGGCCCATTCAACCCCATGGGTGGGGATGAATGGGCCAAATTTCTATATTTTTATTTTCTATAATCATTCATTATAGACATTTTCTAATCCAATTTTTATGACTTTTTTATATAACTAAATAAGTAACTGAAGAGCCAATTCTGAGCTAAAAAAATATATATATATATTAGAAAACATTAAAAAAATTAAAAAACAAAAATTAGCCCATTCATTACCACTCTCTCCTACTCTAATTTAGATAAGTTATTTACGGTTTCATTAGAATGAATCTATTTATGTTTTGATCAATTTAAACTGCACAACATGTTAGGGAACGAAAACGTAGGCAAGCTTACATTTGTGTTCATGTTTTTCGATAAAAACAAATTGTTTTGTTATTACAATTTTGTGTAAAACATAAAATTTCTTTACAGTAGAGTCTCGATTATCCGAGTTAATATGGACCAAGCTCACCTCGGATAAGCAAAAAATTCGGATAAACCGGATTTATACAAATTGTCACCAACTAGCGAGATGAAATATAAATTTTCACTTAATTCATTAATTTTTATGGTACAAGTAACATTTTTTTTTAAATGTACATTTCTGTTACTTGTAAGAAAGAAGGGGAATGAAATTGTTTATTTGTAAAAAACGTTGACATGTTTTGTTTGTTGAATGTCGGTTTTGCTGCAGTTTTTTTTTTTTCTGCAGTATTACGCTACTGCAGAGCTACCAATTTCTAAGATATTTTCTTACCACTAGAACTTATCAATAATTTTTGCCTAATTCAATCGCCGAAATCTAACAAGTGTCAACAATTAAATATGGCAAAAATTTTTATTAAATTTTAGAGGTAACAAAACCGTACAAATTAGCAGCTATGTGATTCTATTAGTGTCATGAAAATTGCAGGTGTAGCCTCTTCTTTCAGCTTAAAGTATTAAAAAGTTTTTTTAACCGAACTTATACCTTTGGAATGGATCATTTTCTTCTGATGGATTCCATTATTATGAAACAGCCATTGTAAATGAAGCGTTACGTGAAGATGAAAGACCAGTCGTAAAAGTTAGAACTCTAATTTTCTGGTCAGAGTGGAGGAAAAAATGGCCCCATTTTTTCCCCCAAGAGGACAGAGGAAAAAAGAGCTTCCGATATCCGGCGGCAAAATCAATATCGGGTTGATTCCTAATTTTACCACCATTTTTTTTTTTTTTTTTTTTTTTTTTTTAGATAGGTTCGGTAGTTCCAGAGATTATCCCTACACACAAACTTTTTTTCTTTATAATACTAGGGGGCTCTGCCCCCTGCGAGCTGCGCTCGCCAACCCCCGTTCAGGCACACCAAAATTCAAAAAGCACGCTAATTTGGATCGGCTTTAAAAATATTGAATAAAAAAAAAAAAAGTAGCGGTCTCTCTGTAAAAGGATATCCATTCGTTTACCTTGGACTGGGGATTTTTAAGACCAAATCTGCTGCTGTTAAAAGATACAATGGCTGTTTTCGTATTTAATTAAAAAAATTAGTTAAACATTTGAAAATAAGCTAATGTAAAATGAATTAAGTAAACAGTGTCATTGTCTCCTGGTATCTTTTAACAGCGCTATAAGATAGTTCTTTTAAATGATTCATTTTAAATGTATCGTTTTAAATCTGACGTAATTTACACCAAAGTTTTATTTCTGATATTAATATTCACGTGAAAATACTTTTGTTGTTAGAAGAAAATATTTTTTGCGCTGTCGTCGAATTCACGATAATAGTTGAAAAGATTATCTCAAAATATCTCGCGCAAATATATTTTTTAATTTAAATTGTTTTGCCATATTTTTTGGCCATTTTAAATATGACGTAATTTCCTCCATTTACAAGTTTTAACGCATAATAATGATTTTTTTATTTTAGCATTTTGTTTCTCTTTTAAAATTAAAGTGTAAATATGGTTCTTATGACGTAATTTTTCTGCTTTTAACATGTAATCATTTAATTCTAATTTTAAAGTTTTTTTTCTGTTTATAATAGTCACGTGTAAATAAATTTTTAATTTGAAGTAAACATATTGTTTGCGCTGTTTATACAATTGGCAACAGTTTAAATTAATAACATTTTCTAAAATATATAAAAAATATTTCTCGAAATGCTGAAAATTTGAATTTAAAATAGAAATAAAACCTCAAAAAATGAGTCAAAAAAATAAATGCAATCTGCACACCGGGAACTTATAACGTATCAAATTATCTAAAAATAATTAAATTCTCATGTATAGTTTTTGCTCCAATAAAACTTTTTTAATGGAACGATTTTGTCCAAATTTAGCATTAAATATCTCTTAAAATGATTCTTCGATTTGAAAACTGTCTGCATCAGCGTGTTTATCAAACATTTCTGTATAATACCACCGATTTTCATATTTTTGTATGCAACAGTTTTTTTAATATTAACGAAGAAAGGCCATGCTTAAGCATTCAAATTGGATGCCGATCTACCGGGAATATCTACGCAGATTTTCATTGGTCCATTTCCAAATCAAAAAATTTTTTGTATATAGAAGGATTAGTATAGTATTTAAAATAATTGCGTTCACCTGTTGTTATAATAAATATTTTTTTTATTCATCTATATACAGGGTGGTCATAAAAAAAAAAACTTCCCCGATATATGTACCCCTAGCGACCTAACCACTCAACTAATCGAAAGAAATTTTCAGATTTAGTTATTTAAAAGTATGCGGTCGAGATCGTGATGATTTAAAACAATAGAGCTCTCGCGGTTACGGTTGCAGTGAAAAAATTTCTTAAATTTCGAATAACAACACCCTTTATTTACCTGCGCAAATTCATCAGCGCATTGAAAAACTATAAATGGCGTTGGAACGATACACGTATGACTAAAATTGTTGATGTAATATCGTGGCACTCAATCCTAATCAGTTCCTATGTAATGTAATATTCAGCACTCTAAAACAAATGATTACATTTTTATTTTCACCATGTGTACACAAACACAACTCAAAAACACATTTAAAAAAATCTTACAATATTACCCAGTTCAAAAGTGAAAAAAAAAAATCGTCTACTGAAAAACATGCCTTGTAGCCACTCCTTCGTTCCTCGCATATCGAAAACGTGCTCCTTGGGAACGATAGTGAAGTCAGCCAGATGCAAGTTAAAAGGACTCCGATTCAGGAGCAAGTCCTGCTTCCGTATCTCATGGTGTATCCAGAGGTTATTAGGGTTTCGCATCTTACGAAAAATTACACATTCCAAGTGTTTTTTAGGTTCGTTACACCGGCATAAAACATTTGAAAAAAAAAAAAAAAGGGTAGATTTCGAAGTTAAGTATGCTAATTTCACCAACGAAAACTAAGTCATTATTAGATATAAATCCACTTTAGCAGTTTTATCTGTCTGCTTTTGACGAGTTTTTATTTCCTTTTTATAAAATAGCTGGTTTTATCAGAATCATGTTAATGAGATATTAAAAAAAAAAAAAAATCCATGCTCAACAACTCGAAGTTTTCTGGCACATTTTCAGATTCATTTTTAATTTTAAAAAAAATATATTAAACATGCTGACGTGATTTTTGAAAAGATTTATAAGCGACCTGTGTTTTTATTTTTCTTTCAATTATTTTCTTTCAATTAAAACTTGAATAGTAAACAATTATTTTCTCAGTAGGGCAATATTTTTCGTTTCTAACACAATCGCTTCGGGAAATTCTGTTCAAAATGTCCACTTTGACATCATTTTTTGAAATATATTCTGCCTCTATCAAAAAATCAATCATTACTGTACATTATATAGTTTCTGAATAAGAGAATCTAGCAATTGGATGCGTTTGAGAGCAAAAATGAATTTAAAAATGAGTAAGAAAATAGACAGTTTGGATTTGAATGCACTCTTAATAAGATGATTTTTTTCTTCAACCGCTATATATTTTTAATTTGTTTTTGCTGTAAGAATTTTCCCTATCAAAAACTTGTCTATATAAATGTTGAAGACAATATTAACAAGATATATGATAAATTCATGGAGATTTTATAGCTTGTGAATTGACGGAGTTATGAAAATGTATCTTCTTCAACCCCCCTTTTTGTTTTCGTTTTTAATTTTTTTTCCGGTACGAATTGGTCCTATCAAAAACTTGTGAATATAAAAGTTGTAAATAATATTAAGGAGATGTATAATAAAATTAATTGGATTTGATATCTTGAGAATTGACGAAGTAAGGAATTTTTTCTCCCAAAAACCCTATTTTTTGCGCCCTTTGAGCCTATTTTTAATTTTATCAAAAATCTGTAATGCATGAATTTTTGGCATTTTTTTTTTAGAAGTAATAAAAACTTTAAACTGATTTGATATGTACAAAAATTAAGAAGTTATGGTTTTTTTTTTCGGTTTTCACAAGGCCCCTCCCTATTTCCATCCCCTTTGTCCGCTTTTGCCCATTAACGAACTTGACCGAGATTTTATGTCCCTTGATTTTATGTATCAGTTTGGAAGAGATTTGTGCAGAATTGCGGAAGTTATCGTGTCCAGAAGAAAGTGATAACACAATTGCTTAGGGAAATTCCGTTCAAAATGCCCACTTTGACATCATTTTTTGAAATATATTCTGCCTCTATCAAAAAATCGATCATTACTGTACATTATATAGTTTCTGAATAAGAGAATATAGCAATTGGATGCATTTGAGAGCAAAAATGAATTTAAAAATGAGTAAGAAAATAAGCAGTTTGGATTTGAATGCACCTTTAATAAGATGATTTTTTTCTTCAACCGCTATGTATTTTTAATTTGTTTTTGCTGTAAAAATTGGCCCTATCAAAAACTTGTCTATATAAATGATGAAGACAATATTAAAAAGATATATGATAAATTCATGGAGATTTTATATCTTGTGAATTGACGGAGTTATGAAAATTTTTCTTCTTCAACCCCCCTTTTTTGTTTTCGTTTTTAATTTTTTTTTTTCTTTTGCGGTACGAATTGGTCCTATCAAAAACTTATTAATTGGATTTGATATCTTGAGAATTGACGAAGTAAGGAATTTTTTTTTTCCCAAAAACCCTATTTTTTGCGCCCCTTGAGCCTATTTTAAATTTTATCAAAAATCTGTGATGCAAGAATTTTTGGCGCTATTTTTAGAAGTAATAAAAACTTTAAACTGATTTGATATGTACAAAAAATAAGAAGTTATGGGGTTTTTTCGGTTTTCACAAAACCCCTCCCTATTTCCATCCCCTTTGTCCGCTTTTGCCCATTAACGAACTTAACCGAGATTTTATGTCCCTTGATTTTATGTATCAGTTTGGAAGAGATTTGTTCAGAATTGCGGAAGTTATCGTGTTCAGAAGAAAGTGATAACACAATTACTTCGGGAAATTCCGTTCAAAATGCCCACTTTGACAACATTTTTTGAAATATATTCTGCCTCTATCAAAAAATCGATCATTGCGGTACATTATATAGTTTCTGAATAAGCGAATCTACCAATTAAATGCGTTTGAGAGCCAAAATGAATTTAAAAATGAGTCAGAAAATAAGCAGTTTGGATTTGAGTGCATCCTTAATTCAATGATTTTTCCAACACAATCCGCATCGGGAAATTCGGTTCAAAATGCCCACTTTAACAGCATTTTTTAAAATATATTCTGGCTCTATCAAGAAATTGACCATTACGGTACATTATATAGTTTTTGAGTAAGAAAACGTACCAATTGGAAGCCTTTGAGAGTAAAAATGAATTGTAAAATGAGTCAGAAAATAAGCAGTTTGGATTTGAATACACCCAGATGATTTTTTTCTTCAACCGCTATGTATTTTTAATTTGTTTTTGCTGTAAGAATTGGTCCTATCCAAAACTTGTCTATATAGATGTTGTAGACAATATTAAGAAGATATATGCTAAATTCATGGGGATTTTATATCTTTTGAATTGACGGAATTAAGGATTTTTTACTTCTTCAAACCCCCTTTTTGTTTTCGTTTTTAATTTTTTTTTGCGGTACCAATTGGTCCTATCAAAAACTTGTGAATATAAAAGGTGTAGATAATATTAATGAGATTTATAATAAAATTAATTGGAATTGATATCTTGAGAATTGACAAAGATATGAATTTTTTTCTTCCAAAAACCCTATTTTTGCGCCGCTTGAGCCCATTTTTAACTTTATCAAAAATCTGTGATACATAAAATTTTAGCCCTATTTTTAGAAGTAATAAAAACTTTAAACTGATTTGATATGTACAAAAATTAAGAAGTTATGGGGGGTTTTCGGTTTTCACAAAACCCCTCCCTATTTCCATCCCTTTGGTCCGATTTTGCCCATTAACGAACTTGACCGATATTTTATGCCCCTTGATTTTATGTATCAGTTTGGAAGAGATTGGTGCAGAATTACGAAAGTTATCGTGTCCAGAAGAAAGTGATATATATAGATAGACAGACAGACAGATAGATAGATATATAAATTTTTTTACTGAGGGTGGTTTTGGGTTCTAGGGGTCATGATCGGTGTAGATCGGCAAAAAGTTTTCAGAAATTCCAACATAGGAACGATCCCAATAGGTAGTATTTCATACGAAATCTACCTAAAAAAGAGCATTGTAAAAGACCAATGACAATTCAAAGACGAGGTAAACTGACACACTTTGCATAATTCACAGGAATAGATAGTAGAAGCACCAATCACAGAACACCATATGCAAATCATTGCGTGTAGAAAATTTTAATAAACAGGGAAAGATTGTTTCTTCAATCAATTGTCCGTACGTGCCAACAAGATGACACTTACATTAAAACAACGAGGTGGACTGATACAGCTGTTTTATCTGAACGGGAAAAATGCAGCTGAAGCAGTGCGAGTTTATACCAAAATCATAAGTTACGACGAGGCCCATGTTCCGTAAAAAAATGTACGTGATTTGGTGAAAAATTTTTAAGAAACTGGATGCACATGTGATCGACTAAGATCCGGACGACCATCTGTTCCTGTTGAAGTTGTTGCGTAAGTACATAATAGGATTATTGCAGATCCATTGCATACTGCAAGAAATGTAGCTTGCAGTTTGGATGTACCGAAAACAACAATCCTCAAGATTCTACGCGCTGTTCTGCGGATGTTTCTCTATCGATTCTAGCGCTTCCAGATGTTGCAACCTGGAGACGAGCAACAGCGTTTGGACTTTCTCATTAGATATGATGAAGGTAACAGCTGGCCATTGCGAATATTATGGACGGTTGAGGCACATTTCTATTTGACTGGGAACGTAAACTCCAAGAGCTGCGTTCACTGGGCTGATGAAAATCTTCGCGATGTGACACCAACGCCTTTACACGAAGCTAAAGTGGCTGTGTGGTGCGGCATCGCAAACACATTCGTTCTCGGTCCGTATTTTTTCGAGGAGGTTACTTCCATAGGTATGAAAACGTGCTCCATCACAAGTGCTCGGTATACAACAATGTTGCAGAATTACGCAATTCCAGAATTGCAGCAGCGAAATGTCGTTAATGATATTGTATGGATGCAAGATGGTGCTCCTCCACACGTCGCCACATCTGTTTGACAAGTGCTGAAACAGCACTTTGATGACAGAATCGTCTCTCGTAACTTTACAGTTTCGTGGCCTCCACGATCCCCCGACCTCATTCCAGTGGATTTCTGGTTCTGGGGGTTATCTGAAATGGAAAGTGTACACATAAAATCCAAGAAATTTGTCAGAATTAAAAAATGCCATAAAACGTGATGTTGTACAGATTCCTTCTGCGATCTTACGTTCCACATTGTTGTCAACAGTCTTACACATGCAATGCGATATTGTCTGCGAAGATGGGCATGTTGAAAACTGCTAATTCAAATATATGTTTTTTCTCTTTTCTCTCTTGTGTTGTCATTGGTCCAGTACAATGGTCTTTTTTGCAAATGTTTTACTCTGACAATTTTCATCGTACGTGTATCACCCCAACACCTTTTATGGTTTGCGCAAATTCATCAGTGCGCTGATGAATTTGCACATGAAAAAAAATGAGTGCTGCCATTCGAAATTTTTTCATTGTAACCGTAACCGTGAGAGCTCTATTGTTTTAAATCATCACGATTTCGAGCACGTACCTTCAAATAAGTGTATCTAAATTTTCTTTTCGATTGGTTGGGTGATTAGGCCGCTATATGGGTTCATATTACAGATCTGCACGGGCCGGGTTCGGGCCGATTTTCATTCACGACACACGGGCAGGGCCTGGTCTCCACCCTTTTCGGCCCGGACCATACTTTTTTCTGAAGGCTCGGGCCGGGCCGGGCCGGGCCTAACTTATTTTTTCTGGACAGAGCCGGGACTGGTTTCATTCCTAGTCTTTATGGTCCAAAATTTTCAGTTCAAGTTTTGACCCAGTCCGTATGAAAATCATGGTCTCACCGTGGCCTGGTCCATTCAAAGATCAGTTAAATTAGGCCTGACCCAAAAATTTTTGCAAAAAATGCATACATTTTTAAATCGCCATTAACATTAAAACTTATTCTTTTTAAAGAATAGTAGATTTTCGACGCTTATTAAAATATAGCTAAATTAAAATATAGTAAAATGTGTGGAAAGGAACCTGCCTATGACGGAAATGGATGAGAAACGTGTTGATCTATGCAAAATTAATATACTAATATGTAAGAAAAGAACATATAATACATTTACACTTGCTAAGAAGGGAACTTGTCTATAACGCATTGTTTTTCTTTTCTATGCAATTCCGTCTTAGAAGATTTTACTGTACAGCATTTTTTCAGATTTTTAACACTTCAATACATAAAATATGGATTAACAAAAATAATGATAACTGAAACATTTACATACAAGAAATAGAAATTCATTAAAAAAAATAAATATCGCAGCCTGCGGCATTATAAAAATGAAGATTATAAACATGAAAAATGTTAAGATAAATATTTTTGGTCAGAACTCCTCGTACGAGACAAATTTTTAACCAAATTAACGTAAAAATGGATGTTTTGTAGAAATTTCACTCGGGCCGAGATTTTAAGTTTTTTCCGGGCCGGGCCGGGCTCCGGCCGAACTTTTAAGTTTTTTACCGGGCCGGGCTCGGGCCGAACTTTTAATTTTTGTATGGGCCCGGGCCTGGAAATTTCGGCCCGTGCAGGCCTCTAGTTCATATATCGGGTAAGTTTTTTTATGACCACCTTGTATAGATATATACACAGTAGTGGCCAGACTTGTGGACATTTTTTGAAATTTTCATGTTTTATAACTTTGTGTGCTTATAGAATATATTAATTTTCGCTTAAATGCAAATTTTTATATATCAAATTCAAGGAAATTTAATGTAGAATTTAATTAAAAAAAAACAGATTCAAAATATCTGCATTACAAAAAAAGTTACTCTTACTTTAGTCTAAAATACAAACAGAATTAGTCCTGAGTGCTGAAGTGTATTGTAATAAAAGCTTCCTAGCCAATCACAATGACTGTTCTGAGAACCAATCAAATATCAGTAACTAAACTGTAGTATATTTTGATTTGTAAAAGCGGTATTTTGCCTGAATGAATTTCGCAAAAAGGTGAATACTAGTGTAACTAAATAAAATAATGTTTTTTTTTATATATATTTCTATTTTTTCTTAATGCAAATAATTTAAAACAATGTCATCAATAACAAGAACTGATTGGACACCTACAAAAAGAAGGAGAATTGTCATATTGTCAGGAAAATAGTATCTCTTATGCTGAAATTGAAGACGGGTTGGTGGATCAGTCACTTTATCTGACGTACGAAAGTTTTGCTTACGTTATGAAGAAATTAAATCAGTGATAAATAAGGCAAGATCAGGCCGAAAAAAATTGCGCAAGTGCTTCTGACGCAGTGGCGTAGGAGCTTTGTACAAACAGGGGGAGCCGGGCATATTGCGGAAAGCTAGTGGCGCGGATCATTTCGTTCATTTTAAAGGGTTCCTTCATAGTGTTGCACGTTTCACAAACAGAAGTATAAATTAGAAGCATATCAAAAGATCACCAACTCCTTAATCCAGTTAAAATAATTTTTAATAGATATACTTGATACATAGAAACTTAATTTATGTACGATCCCGAATACAATATTCAAATTTAAGGCTTCTCCCACTTCCATTTACCAAAAATTAAAGTGCTTTCTGTTGTTTTGCTTACAAATTCTTTACATATCTCTTCCAAATCAATTTTAAAGGCCTCCTCTTTATAAATATGTTATCGGTGCAGGTAATTTGTAGTAGACCTATATAAGCCCCCCTTTTTTTGGAAATCGGGAGGGTTGTAAACAATGAGAAAAAGGGTGAAGGCACAAACAAGTGTGCCCACCACCCCCTCTCTCTTTTCTCTTTGTTGTTTATTGTGTGAATTTCCTAGAAAAAGTATACTTTAATTTTTAATTCAGCAATGTATCGTAAACAGATGTGGTACGAGAATTTCTCCCGTGGGAGCTGAGCCCGTCTGAAATATTCCAGGGGGAGCCACATCTCCCCCAGCTCCTACGCCCTTGTTCTGACGATAGAAAGATAAAAAAGGATATGCCTCAAAGATAGAAGAATTTCACCAGATGCTGTTAGATGTGAAATGAATGCAATGGGTATTTCAGTTAGTTCAGAAACAATAAGGAGAAGATAAGCATGTTTTGGACTGAAAGGTACAATTCCGAGGAAAAAACCATTTTTAACACTTTCCAACAAAGTTGAAAAGTGTTTATGCATTCGGTTTGTTTGGCCGTCAGTCTGTCTGTCCACGCTCTAACTCCCGTAAATATACTCGGATTTTCGTGAAATTGATAAAGGTTATTTAGGGTCACCAAAGCATGTTTGGTATTGTATATGAAGTATGTAGGATTATTCGTTCATTTACAGGGGCGCTCAAAAGTATTCCATTCCATTATGGTATATGGGGAATAACTACCATAAATTACTCGGATTTTCATGAAATTGATAAAGGTTATTTAGGGTCACCAAAGCATGCTTTGTATTGTATATGAAGTATGTAGGATTATTCCTTCATTTACAGGGGCACTCAAAAGTATTCCATTACATTATGGTATATGGGGAATAACTCCCGTAAATATACTCGGATTTTCATGAAATTGATAAAGGTTTTTTAGGGTCACCAAAGCATGTTTGGTACTGTATAGGAAGTATGTAGGATTAATCGTTCATTTACAGGAACACTCAAAAGTATTCCATTACATTATAGTATATGGGGGAAAATCGTTTGCAGAGTACTTTAATGACATTATGCTATTTCAAATGTACTGAAACAGATATAAATCACTGAATTTCACTACGAACACGTTGTAACAGGACATTCGTAGCATTTTTTATTCATTTACAGGGGCACGCAAAAGAAATCGGTTACAGTACAATACTGTCTTTGAGTATAATGGCTGGAATGCACGGTTTAAAATTTGGTATGCGCTTTTAAATTTAATTAATTTTTTGCATCTTACCCGTTATATATAAATTCTATACCTGAAATACATTGCTGCACAAAAGTATTCACGTACCGTTCTCCTTATTAGAGGAAATTGCTGAAGGTAAATTTTCAACTGAAGTATATGTAGCTCTTAAGTGAACTAAATTTTGGCTTGCATGTAGCTAATAGATTCAAATCTAAAATCTAAAATCATATACAGGGCTGCAATTCGCATAATTTTCCGATTGTGGATGGGAACAGCTGAAATTATGTTCTGAAATGTATTATGCGTTTCCATATGGTAGAATTAGACGTAATATTTTAATTTTTTAAACAGTGCGGTTTTGTTACATTATTCTGAATAATTACATTATTCGGAAAGTGTTTCATAATCTATGCTTGACGCATGATTTTTTCTTACTTGTCAAATCTTCAGCAACGCAAGAAACGAGTTCAGTGGGCAAAAGAAAACATTAAATTGGTGAAATTTGAAATTAAGACGCTAATATTAGTATTTTCATATTCTCTGACGAAGGCTATGTATATAGTTGAAAGTACTAAGAAGTATTAAAGTAATTTAACACCTTTTTAAATATTTTTTTTATCTTTTAAGTGATTTTCGCATAGCGTAATTTTAAGTTTAACTTTTTAAAGATGAATTTAGCATTCTATTTATTTATTTGCTGAAAAAAAATACTTATCAGGATTTTTGGTCACAGAATTTTTTAAAAATATATAGATAAAAAAATCCCTGTGGCGTCACGAGAATACTTTCCATTGAGTTAAAACAGAAAGCACTTATCGGGGGTTTTTGGTCACAGGATTGTTAAAAAATTACTTATTTATTTCCAGTGTCACTTCTCAATGTTAATTTAACATAGAAAAGCCTATGGAGCTCATAAAGTTTTCATTTTTTTCTTCTCACCTTTTTGTCTCTGATGCCACAATTTTTTTATTATTATTTACTAATTCTAATGATATTATAAATTTAAAGTGTAAAAATGTTTGCCTGACGTCAAGGTCAAAACGGATGATAAAATGCCTTCCCATATGGGTGTATTATAACCCAGAGACTAACATGGGCTAATTTTTATTTACATTATTCAAAAATTTTTCTTATTAATTCCACATTTCGCTTTTGTCATTGAGAATTAACAGACATTTTGCCTTTAAAATTTTACTTTTTTTCTTCATTGTCGCAAATAATTCAAAAGCCGTAATAATAATTTATCTGTTTTCAGTTGAAAAATTTCCACGTGGAAAATTAAACTGAAATAGTTTTTTTTTTTTTTTTTTTTTTTTTTTTGGGGGGGGGGGGGGGATTAAAAAGATAAATATGGCGTCATAGTGGAAATAAAAAGGACATTTTCAGAATAAGTTTTTGCTTTGGTCAAGTTTATGTTTTAGTAAAAAGTTTCAAAAGGAATGCTATTTTTACGCCGGTAGCGAACTTAGTGAGGAATTACATAACTTAAATTTTAAAATGTTTTTTTTTTTTTTTTCCAAGATGGGAACTATTTATATCCAAAGTTAAACTTAGGTAATAATTTTCTCTTGTGTTTACATCACCCCTTGGGAGGGAATAAAGTAACAAAATTTATGTAAAACTTTTTTTTTCTGTATCACAGCTATAATATTGTTAAATATTAGCAATACGTAGGGCGTAGGAACCGGGGGAGCTGTGGCTCCCCCTGGAATATTTCAGACGGGCTCAGCTACCCCGGGAGAAATTCTCGCACCACATCTGTTTACGATACATTGCTGAATTAAAAAATAAAGTATACTTTTTCTAGGAAATTCACACAATAAACAACAAAGAGAAAAGAAAGAGGGGGTGGTGGGCACACTTGTTTGTGCCTTCACCCTTTTTCTCATTGTTTACAACCCTCCCGATTTCCAAAAAAAGGGGGGGGCTTATATAGGTCTTCTACAAATTACCTGCACCGATAATATATTTATAAAGAGGAGGCCTTTAAAATTGATTTGGAAGAGATATGTAAAGAATTTGTAAGCAAAACAACAGCATTACTATATATATAGTATATATATATAGTAATATATATATATACTATATATATAGTATACTACATATTTTACCACTTTAATTTTTGGTAAATGGAAGTGGGAGAAGCCTTAAATTTGAATATTGTATTCGGGATCGGACATAAATTAAGTTTCTATGTATCAAGTATATCTATTAAAAATTATTTTAACTGGATTAAGGAGTTGGTGATCTTTTGATATGCTTCTAATTTATACTTCTGTTTGTGAAACGTGCAACACTATGAAGGAACCCTCTAAAATGAACGAAATGATCCGCGCCACTAGCTTTCCGCAATATGCCCGGCTCTCCCTGTTTGTACAAAGTTCCTACGCCACTGCACCATAAAAAAGTGTATGAAGTTATGCATAGAATTGAACCAAACTTTTTTAAAAAAGTTTTTGGCTATAGCAAGCAGGTCCTTCCTTCATTTGGAAAAAATTCGCCGGAAGGGGGCACTGTAATAGCGATTTTGAATATTATACGATCGAAAAGTGTATGAAGTTATACATAGAATTGAACCAATTTTTTTTAAAGTTTTTGGCCATAGCAAGCAGGTTCTCCCTTACTTTGGAAAAAATCGGCCGGAAGGGGGCACTGTAATAGCAATTTTGAATATTGTACCATTGAAAAGTGTATGAAGTTATGCATAGAATTGAACCAAAAAACTCTTTTAAGTTCTTGGCTATGGCAAGCTGGTCTTTCCTTAGTTTGGAAAAACTCCTCCGGTAGGGGGCGCTGTAATAGCGATTTTTGTGCCATTTTTAATATTGTACCGTCGAAAAGTGTATGAAGTTATGCATAGAATTGAACCAAATTTTTTTTTTTAAAGTTTTTGGCTATAGCAAGCAGGTCCTTCCTTCATTTGGAAAAAATTCGCCGGAAGGGGGCACTGTAATAGCGATTTTGAATATTATACGATCGAAAAGTGTATGAAGTTATACATAGAATTGAACCAATTTTTTTTTTTAAGTTTTTGGCCATAGCAAGCAGGTTCTCCCTTACTTTGGAAAAAATCGGCCGGAAGGGGGCACTGTAATAGCGATTTTGAATATTGTACCATTGAAAAGTGTATGAAGTTATGCATAGAATTGAACCAAAAAACTCTTTTGAGTTCTTGGCTATGGCAAGCTGGTCTTTCCTTAATTTGGAAAAACTCCTCCGGTAGGGGGCGCTGTAATAGCGATTTTTGTGCCACTTTTAATATTGTACCGTCGAAAAGTGTATGAAGTTATGCATAGAATTGAACCAAATTTTTTGTGTATGTTTTTGGTCATGGCAAGAAGGTCCTCCCTGAATTTGTAAAAATTCCGCCGGAAGGGGGCGCTGTAATATCGATTTTTGTGCCATTTTCAATATTGCACCTTTGAAAAGTGTATGAAGTTATGCATAGAATTGAACCAAATGTTTTGTGTATGTTTTTAGCCATGGCAAGAAGGTCCTCCCTGAATGTGGAAATATTCCGCAGGGAAGAAGCGCGGTTTTTGTGTAATCTTCTTAATTTTTCGTAGTTATATTGTACACCAGTGGCTCGTGAATCGACGGGAACTTTCCATCCTCATAAGCCGACTATTCGTGATTTTAATAATTGTGATCGAGATTAACTCGTCTTTACTCCGATTAATTGACTGAAGACATTTAAGATTTACATTTACTTTGATTTACATTTAAGATGAAAGTCAAAGTTGAAATAGTATTGAACTAATAAAAATGAAATATTGACATCTGTAACAACATTTTGAAATGCTATTAAAATATATTGGATCGAAGAAGGTTTTGGGATTGGCACATCCAACTATTTTTTCTTTGCAAATCAGGTTGACTAAACTAATTGTTTCAGATTCGAGTCAGTTTTGGATTAAGTTTATATTATTGCGGTTGGGTTCGGTTTTTCAAAAAATGTCCAGAATATTGTTTATAAAAATCTAAATAAATATATTATATACTTATGATAATGGCTCTGAAATGTATATTTTTCAACATAAAAAAAATAAAATTGACATTGGAGACATGATTATAGGCTATTTTTCCATAACTAAATTAAATTCTGGATGAATTTTCTCTTATTGTGGGTTTTGGATTGGTTTCGGTTGAAATAATTTGTGTTACCGTTAAGGTATTCCAGATTCGGTTCGGATTAACGAGGACAAACATTTTTTTCGTTTGACTCGGGTCAGATTGCTGGTAGAGTCCTGCATCGGTTCGACAAATTGAATCCGACACGGACTCGCGTTTCGGGTCGAGTTGGTGCTATTTTTTTTTTCTTTACTGGTCGGGTTCGAGTTCGGATTGGATTTTGTCACTTGCGGATCGGGTCAGGTTGATGTTGACACGATTCCTCAAAAAAAAAAAAGCATGTTATAAGATGAAAATCTATATTTGAGTATTACTGAGAGTATTATACGTAATGATTTTTCTTCTTAAAAGATAAAATTGATATTAGACATATAATTGCAGACTACTTTTCCATAATTGCGTTACAATATGGATTTTTTTTCTTTTTTTTTTTTTTTTCCAGGTTGGAGTTGGGCTCGGGTTAAAATGTGTCGTTTTGGATCGTGTTGCGTGGTGATAAAATTTATTTCTTTTAGGTTCTAGGTCAACTATTTTTTTTTCTTGTTTGGGTTGACTGGATATAGAAATTTCGGGTTCGGGTCTCGTATAAGCCGATCCGTGCAGAAATCTGTATACTTTTAAATTAATCCCTTAATTGAACTAATTTCCTGTTCATTACAGTTCGTTAAAACACGAAACATTCCACTTTGATTTTTCAATTCTCCCGAAAACTCTCCAATATATCGTAAAAATTGTTTGAAATATTCCATTCTAAAGCTTCTTTTGACAAATCACAAGGCTCCACGGCAACTCTGCTGTTTAGTACTTTTTCACAATAGAAACAAAATTTTTATGTCCCTTTCAGCGTTTGGTGATATACAGGGTGCAATATGTTATCTATCGCCGACCTTTAATTTCTCAACCGTTGGCCGTAGACATATAGTTCCAATTACAAAAACGTTTCAAATGAGCTAAATATTCATGATGTGGCATTATTTTAAAGTAAAAAATCAATTTTATAAAAATTACGAAATCTAACTTTTTATACGGTCCCCCAGTCCCTTTAAGTAAAAATTTACAAATATAACACAACACAAAAAGTTTGATATCTGTACAGCAAAAATGGACACAGTTATTAAATATCAAACTTTGAGATTTTTGCACATGATTTTGTCTTTCATTGAGGGATCAGTTAAAAGATGAATTAAAGTAATTCGAGATCAAATTCAGGGTGCAATGTCCTTTTTACGGCGAAACACCTTTAGCCGGTATCGCCAAAGCGGGGAATCACCAAAGAGGGTTATTTCATGTAAAAATTCGAACTAACTTTTATGGGTGGAACAACATTCAAACGTCAAAGTAGGTAGAATCGGAAACCGGAAAATAAAACATACTCATTAAGGACTAGATAAATGGCAGCGGAATTGCACCCTGATTTTGATCTCGAATTACTTTAATTCATCCTTTAACTGATCCCTGAATGAAAGACAAATCATGTGCAAAAATCTCAAACTTTGAAATTTAATAACTGTGTCAATTTTTGTAGTACAGATGTCAAACTTTTTGTGTTATATCTGTTATGATATGTGTAAACTTTTACTAAATATAACTATAGGGACTGGGCGACCGTATAAAAACTTAGATTTCGTAATTTTTATAAAATTGATTTTTTACTTTAAGTAATGCCACAACACGAATATTTACCTCATTTGAAACGTTTTTGTAATTGGAACTATATGTCTACGACCAACGGTTGAGAAATTAAAGGTCGGCGATAGATAACATATTGCACCCTGTATATATCAGTGGATATATTTCTTCGATATTTATCTTCAAAATATCATGATTTTTCATATTTTCGCACATTTGATATTTTTTTCAAAATATCGTTGTGTATATTTTTGGTCAAACCTCCTTTAGCAAAGGAATTTTTCATAGATAATTTAGATAAAGAACTTTTGCTCTGACACTGACTTTTTAACCAAGAAAAGAAAAAAAATCCAAGCTTTATATTTGAAGCTGAATTTTTAAATACAGAACCAATAATTATCTGGGAAATATTTAAATAGAACATCGACTGAAAGATAGTCTAATTTATGTAAGCAGGTATATACAGATTCATTAAAAATTTTCTTTAGTTTAATTGATTTCAAACTGCATAACCGGTTCGGGAATGAAATAGCTGACAAACTTACATTTATGTTCAAAATTTTCAATGAACAGAAATTACTTTATATTTAAAATTTTGTTACATAAAACATAAAAATTTCTTTATATTAGGTTGAGGAAAAAGTTCTGGGAAATTTTTTTTCTAATAGTTACGAGAATTTATATCGTATATAGGAGTAACAATGGTATATCTATAGGAGTTCAGGAGTTTCGGCTCCAAAATTTCTATTGAACAGTATGATTCGACGTGTGTTGATCCGGCATTATTGGAGAAAAGGTCTAACGATTTTGAACGAATGAAGTTGAAGAAGCATGTCAAGAGTTTTTCGATTCCAAAGAGCCGCCATGGTACGTCCAACAAATCCAGAATCTGGAAGAACGCTGGCAGAAGTAGTGGACTATGATGGTCTCTACTTTGAAGAATAGTCCTTGTTGTTTTTGTTGTTAATTTGCGCATAACAACGCAACTTTCCCAAATTTCCCAGAACTTTTTGCTCAACCTAGTATTAAATCCTGTAGTTTGTAATGTAAAAAGCAAATTGTCTGTTTTTAATTCTAGTTAGTTGATCTTTAATTTTATTACATAACTGAGACAAATCAAAGAAAAATACATTAAGAATGTTGTTTTATTAAGTTTTCATGCTAAGTGCAATATGATTTAGTTTCTAATTCAGTGGTTCCCAACTTATGGGTCGTGACCCACTGGTGGGTCGCGGAACAGTCAAGGTTTGCCAAAAAAAAAAAAAATATATATATATATATATATCTATATATATATATAACCATTAATTAAACATAACCTACCACCATCAAAAACCGTAATATTATGAATTAAAGCTGTAAGTATAATTTTTTTAATTTATTATAAGAATTATTATGGAAGAAAAATAAGAAAGTGTACACCGACAAATAATGGAAATGCTTATATATTGAATTACGTTGTCAAGGGCACAGAATTCAATGATATAAGCAAAATGGTTGTTTTCTGTGAGAAAAATAAGCTAAAGCTAAAAGTTATTTTCCCCTGTGCCCAAACAACCATTAAAATCAAGTGAATTGATTAAAAATGAAAACAGAATAGAAACAAATAATATGAAATGGAAAAATCAATAAAACCTATTTAAATATTTATAGGATATAAAATAGAAATAATAAACACCATACCGATTAATATTTCAATATTTTAGAATAAATCCACGCGCACATGGCACCCAAAATATCGTAAAGATTAAGGTGAATAAAACAGTTAAGAAATCACAGTAATTGATACCATAGGATGCAGTTAATACATTTTGAAATAAATGTTAAAAAACTTTTAATATAATATAAAATAAAATAAATAGAAAGTAATTACATATTTAAAATGCACTATTAAATTAATTAAAAACTGTTTAATAATATCGTCAAAATTTAGCTAAAAATTCCCCCTGGTGTAGTAAATTATAACTGAAATGTAGCTGGAAAAAGTAAAATTTAGAACTTATCGAAAAAATACAAATTTTGGTGCTGCCATCTAGTATTACTTTTATGATTCAATTGTCACAAGATATACAGTTGTACGCATTTGAATGTAACAATTGTTTTATTAACAGCAAAACCAAACAAATCCTTATATATAGATAATTATAAACTGGATATAAACCACACAATGTATTTTTTTTTAAAAAAACTATTGTTAATAAAATTTAAAAAGCATACAAAATATTCTATTAGCTAACTTATTTAAACTACACTAAGAATTTAATTAATTCTAGAACATCGATAATATATAGCATATAGCTATATGCTTTAAAACAAAATTAATTCATTAATAATTAATATAAATAATTATTAAAAATATAAAAATCTTTAATAAAAACTATTATATATAAGATAATTATAAAATGAACAGGAAATAAAAAAACATATGGGAGTATAAAGAAGGTAAACAGATACTTAAATTCCGATTACCTAAAAAGCACAAATATCGTGTGTGGATTATTTTCATACATCCATAAAAATCCTAAAAGTATGAATGTGGGACATTCAAAAACATTAAACCGATGATAAATTTTATAACACAAAGTGAAAATAGATAAATATTAAAATATTAATAAGAATAGAGGAATAATAATAAAAATAATTACCCAATTTTAATACATACAGTATAACTTTATTTATATTAAATATACTTATATGTATATTAATCACTATAAAAATGGCATACTATTAGTAATTAATATGATATTGTCCTTATTAAATTAAAATTTATAACAAAAGATTGTAAATAAGATTAAACAATAATTAAGCTAATTATTAATGAAATTCACCAATTACATATAAAATATCAAATCAACATCCTTATAAAATACGTATAAAAATATAGTAATAATACAAAAGCCCCCAATTTCTTTCTTTTTTTTTTAATTATATAAATTAACTATTGCGTATTATTCAGACAACACCACCCTCCTCCGTACTCTAACATCTACCCACCCATCCAAACTATAATAATTTTTTTTATATTATTTTACAATTTTTAATTTTTTACAGAGATTTTTTTATTTTATAATTTTTTTGTAATTTTGTTTACGCATGTGTTAATTTGTTTTAAAAGATCATGTAAGAAAAATACTAATTGTATATTAATGAATATATGAATTTTTTTGGAAAACCATGATTTAATGCATCATAAATTAGTTTTTTAATATTATTGTTAATTAGAGGAGAAGAACATAAACATTTTATTCTATATAAATGATTAAGTATTATATTTCGAAATACAGAATGATGTAGACAAGATTTAAAATTTGTAAATGTATTAACTTTGAATTTAAATTCTTTACGTTTGTCATATAAATCTGTGATTGTTTTGTTGTCTTTTATTGTAATTTTAAGATCTAAGAAGTTAATTGTATTGTTAGATAAAAGGTTTTCCGTTAATTCCAAATTAGTGGGATAATCTACTGGAAATTGAGTAATTGCAGAATGATCAGTATCAATTAAAATTATGTCATCAATATAACGATATAAATGTAGATTATTATTAGTAAAATTACGTTCATAATGATATAAGTATAAGTCTGAGAGTAAACTGGGTGTACAACCGCCTTGTGGTATACCGACATGCTGTAAATATAAAGTGTTATCTTGCAAGATATAATTATTATATATAATGAAGTTTGTTAAAGATTTAAAATATGCAATATCAATATTAGATGGTAATTCCAGTTTTTTATAATACTTTTTAAATAATGCATTTATAATTTTATGTAAATCAAATAGGTCTATATTATTAAAAAGATCTTTGAAGTCATATGTCGTTATATTATATACACAGTGAAGATTTTTTAAAATATTGACAAGTTGATAGCTATTTTTTATACAATGTGTATTATCATTGTTTGTAATAAGTACATATAATTGATTAAGAATTTTTAAGAGAAGTTTATTGGCTTTATTATTATATGTATTGCAACCAATAGTTACAGTCCTAAATTTAATTGGAGTTTTATGAAATTTGGGAATAAGAACTAAATATGGATAATTAAAGTTAGTAGATAAAATATTTAATAGTTTATAATAACTTCGAATTTTACGATTATTTACAATTACATTAGTTTTTTTAAATGACTTATTAGAAGAAATACAATTTGTAAGAAGTTGGTGATAATAAGATTTACAAATAATAGCATAATTATTAGGAGATTTGTCTACATATGTAATAACGTAGTTTTTTTGTAATTTAGTAATTTGTTGGAAAATATGCTGTGTATTAATAGAAACCAAATCAGCAATATTATTTTTTAAAGTCATAGTTAATTTTTCAATTACTAATATTTTCCACTGATATATATATATATATATATATATTCATCTGTTCAAAAAATATAACAAATACAATATTTTGCAACCGCAATAATCATGAAAGGTATAAGCTTAAACTAAAGCTTCATGACAAGACAGTGTTTTCTTACACAGTCAGTCGGTATTATGTTATGACCTCATTGTGAAATATGTGAGTTGCTACGCAATCGTTATGGCAACCCTGGAAAACTCCTTAATTTCCTTCTGGATGAACGTACGAGCCGAATATCCAGAAATATCTATCAGCTTTAAGGTCCTTGGTGCATTTTCGCCGATCCCAACCGTTATAGCAAAAATTAGAAACTGCGCATGCGTGGGGACTTAGATTGAATTTCTCTTGCTAGAAAACTTGTACAGGGTTATCGAGGTTGCTATGTCAATTGGCGAATACTTTTTGGCGTTCGAAAATATTTCAATGTCTTGTTATTGTGAAACGGTGATACAGTATAGAGCTTACGTAAACTTATTTGATTTTAAATTTATAATGAATTTACCTAAACAATATACGTATATTCCTGTCAAAAATGATAAAAATATTTTCTTAAACAGTTTTGACTCTTTTTCTTCTAACTTTAATGTGATTTATAAATAAATAACAATATCACCTATATTAGATAATAAATTGTTACGTTTGATAATTTAACATTTTTCTCAATATCGCAACTACTTCTAGATATAATTTACAGATAATCTAAATTGGTAATTAACAACCGCAATAACAAAAATATTATTATTATTAGATTGACAATGGTGTTTTAAGTTTTAGAACTTGAGATTTTCTCATGATATTTTACTTTTTTGTGAATCTAGCTACTTAAATCTCCAATATTAATTTATAGTATATTTTAAATGTTTCCTGGTTTATTCACATAAAGATACTTAAATAGTTTATTGAAATATTTTAGCATTACTGATAGTATGTTAGATTTTATAATATTTATTTTTTATCATTATTAATGTATTGTAATTAAATATTACCAGATATTAATATTATAGTTGTATCAATACAAATAAAAAAAGAGATACTATTTATAATAAATATTATCTATATTAGATAAATAAATTTATAATATTACAAGATATATGTTATAGAGAAATATTTTATAATACATACTATAAAATATTAAAATACTATCTTAATTATATAATTATAATTTTTTTTATTAACTATTATTATTTTTATAATCTTAATTTTAAAATATTTTGTAAAAGAAAAAAAAAAAAAGCTGTTATGTAGTATTTAAATCTATATATACATTTATTTTAATCATTAAATGGCTTACTGAAATATTTGTATAGTATTTATTTATTATCAACATTACACCTGTTTTACTTATAATGAAAATATTTAATCTACCGGGTGTCCCAAAAAGGACTGACTGATTTTAAAATTCAATAACTTCCAAACGGTGACATGTATTAAAAAAATTCTTGCAGGAGGGTTATGCATAAAGTCAAAAGTTTTTTTACAGTGATTTTCGATTTTAGTTCGAATTGCAAACAATAGATGGCCCTGAGATCAATTGAGGCTAAATTCAGGCTCGATTTTTGGTACTTCGTGGCCCGGATAATACATTTCCATCTCCTTTTTCTGCATGGAACAACAGAAAGGACCAAAAATCGAGCCTGTATTTAGCGACTATTGCTTACAGCGCCATCTATTGTTTGTAATTCGAACTAAAATCGAAAATCCCTGTAATAAAACTTTTGACTTTATGCATAACCCTCCTGCAAGAATTTTTTTTAATATCTGTCACCGTTTGGAAGTTATTGAATTTTAAAATCAGTCAGTCCTTTTTGGGACACCCGGTATATATATAAAAGCCGTTCTCTGTGTGTATGTCCTTTATACAAATCTTTAATTTTTGACCGATTTGCACGAAACTCGATGTACATAGACTTTAGAACGTGGAATAGATCCCTGTCTGCTTTAAAAAATCATCAGACCACTATTTATCCCTTTTTTCTACCACTTTCCGTAATTTAACATTATAGAAATATCTCTATTTAAATTTTCTAATTCAATTATTTCTTTTCTGTTGCCACACATCTAAAAAACTGCTCAATAATTTAAAAAAAAATTGATAACGCGAGTACTTTGTTTTATAAGCCAATAAAAATTCGGATTGTCTCACTATATTTTTGCTGTTTTTGAAATTGACGTCATTCAAAGAAGAAAATGCACATTTTTCATATATATAAGTAAAAACTTTAACTAAGCATGTTTTTAAAATGACGTAGTACCTTAGTTGAACGTTTCTGAAATTAAAAAATCTATTTTAATGAAGCCGTTTCAATATCAAGAAATCAATTATGAAAAAAGATAATAAAAAAATCGTTTGCTAAATATGACGTCAATTTCGTCAATATAATTTCAAACTGGCTCTAAAAACCAGCTGCTACAGTATCTTTAATTATATCATTTAAATAAATGTTTTAATACCTGAAATGCAGCGATAACATTCTACGATTTATATCGAATACGGTTATATAAAATACTATTTTTCTACGATTTATATTAAACAGAAATTATAGCTACTATTTTTTAGGGTAAGCTTTTTTCTTTTTTAAACAAAATTTCATCACTGACATTACGATTGAACACGTCTGCGGATTTGAATTTTATGAATGGAAGTATGAGTTTCCATTTTAAAATTATCGGCAATAATATATACATGTGTTAAAGATGCCTGATATACTGCCCATTAGTAGTACATAAATAAAAATCGTTTTTAATTTGAAACACGAATATATTTTTAAACCTTAGTATATTTGTTAGATTTCTCAACAACTACAGGAAAAAAATATTTTTGGTATTTTCGTTTTAGCGATCACTTATTTGTCTGAGTAGCACATTTCTCCCGCTGCGGACAAATTCTACGAACAAATCTTTAATTAAAGGAAATATATGGGTGAATTTGATCTTCCATTTTAAAGCAATATGTATCTTTATCTCAAATGTCCTTCTGTATAGCTGAAAACGATACGATCATCACTGCGCTATTATATTTTCTAATGTGTAAGACAAATTTTCGGCTGTTTTGAACCCAATTTTTTAGTTGATCATTTACAGTAGCATTTGGTCTAAGAATGATAGACGGATATGCAATATACTAAAACTACTCCACAAAAGTATATATAACTTTTTTAAGAGGCTAATCATTCAGAATTGGTTCCGCCTGATTATAAAACATTTCAGTTAATTCTATAACAAAGCATGTACAACAAAATTTTATATACTAAAACTATTCCAGAAAGTTGGGTGCAATTTAATAGTGCAAATTTCACCAAAATCGGTCCAGTAGAACTTTTAAAAAGGCTAATCTTTTATAATCGGACTCACCTGACTATTGAACTTTCTTCTATAATTTTATAACAGAGCGACGTAAAACTATATGCAATACTTTAAAAACATCCGTGTAAAATTATCTAACAAATAATACAAGTTCCAATGGAATCCATTCAGAATTTTTAAAAAGACTAATCATTCATAATCGTGTTCCACATGATTATGGAATTTCCCCCTATAATTCTATGACTAATCAGCGTATAACAATGTTACGCACCAAAATCTTAACTGAAAAGCAAATAATGCAAGTTGAATTAAAATTATTTCAGAAGAACCCAAGTTATAAGCAGCAGGAATGTGATTCCCACATGAAAACAAACAAATACTGAATTATTTATAATGTTTTTGAACAATTAAGTTAGTCTTTTATAACTGGGTTGCAAGCATATTTAAAAAAATTCAAGGTTGAAAATTACTTTAAAAAACATAAAAAATCTGTAAATTGACATAAACGTTTCAAACAAATTACGGAAAGTGTTTTTTATGTTAAAATAATGGGATGCATGATGTTTAGAGATTAAATTGCAGTAAAAGCGTAATTTATGGTACGGTTAGGTTGTTGCCACCAATAATATGATGCTAGGCGTTACTCATAAAAATGTCTTTTCTTCATAATATTGCATTAATAGCAAATGGATATATCTTTCTTAATTGGGTTGCAGGTATATTTAAAAATATCTCCGTGATTGAAAATTAATTTAAAATGGATAAACGATCTGTAAATTGATATAAGCTTTTCAAACAAATATTACTGGAAGTACTTTTTGTATTCTATTAGACGTTGGAATAACCAAATGTGGGATGCTTAAAGGTCAAATTGCAGTAAAAGTTAAATTTTTGGATGGGTTAGGTTGCTGCCACCAACAATATGACGCTAGAGTTACTCATAGCAATGTCTTTACTTTATAATATTGCATTAAGAGAAAACAGGTATATCTTTCGTAATTGGGCTGCATGTAGGGATGAGATTTCCGCTTTTTTGCACAACGGTATATTCTTGGAGAAAAAGTTGTTCTGTTAAATCGCAACAGTGTTCCGATTAAATGAAATATGATTTTCTCTAACAAAATACTGGTATGCAAAAACGCGGAAACCTCATCCCTGGCTGCATGCAAATTAAAAAATATCCATGATTGAAAATTACTTTAAAATCCATTCACGTGAAAAAATTGAGATACAATTTTCAAATAAATTTCATTTGATTGAACTTTTGATTTGACAGTGTGAAAAACGAAATTGTATGATATTCATATATTTAGAAAAATTTCAGTAAAGCCAAAATTTATGGGTTAAGTCGTTTCCATCATCCGTATAATGTTACAATTGCCATTGTGTTTGTAGTTTGTTTGTTTATTCTGAAGGTGACTCAATGAAAGAGTCGAAACATGTAAATTTTTAATGTTTTTTTTCATTGAAATGACGCTTTTTAAGCAATTAATTGTATTTTAATATATGTTATGACATTTGTTTGGAATATATATTATTATGGTATAGTTAATAGTAAAGGCAATTAAGACTATTTTACTTATATTTCTTATTAGTCTTTTTAACGATTCGTGGATGGGAATGTACCAATCTCAGTTATTGTCATTGCCGTATTATTTATTTTAATGTATTTTACCCGGGAGGAACCTTATTATTCACACGAGCGAAGCCGGGTAGATCTGCTAGTCCATAATAAATATTATCTTCTTTATTGTCTAAAGAAGATATTTTATAAATAAATATCACAAATTATCATTAATTTTCAATGAAATATTGATATGTAAAATTTCATTTATTGAAATATATGGATAGTATTACATTACTAATATAATAATAATAATATTTTGATAATAATCTAAGTATTAATATTATTCTATCATTATATTTTTAATAATTTGTTATTATCAAACCAACTACCTATAAATTACAATGAAATATTTAATTTTATAATATAATAACAACAATAATTTGATAATTATAAATTACAAAATATAATAATTTATCTTTATCAAATGTTCTATATTCAATATTCTATTATTTCATATTCAAAGATGCTATAATTATTTATAAATTGCATGAAAATTACATAATAATATACTATCAATAAATAATTTGAAAACAAAATATTAAATCTAATTAGCTATTTGGAATATCTAAACATTGTTTTTACTTATTAATTATAAATAGCGAATTATCTAATTAATGTGTATTATAACTTAATTTGATAATAGTATAACTAAAATGAACTCTATTTTAAATTAAAAAAAACTCTTAATAATAATTTATATCTTTGCAAAGTAATTTTTATTTTTTATAAATGTATGATGTTACATAATATTATGGTACAATTTGTATGTGGAGTGAAATAAAAGAGAAAGATAACCAATATAAGATAAGACTATTTATTTGAATGTATCCTTAAAAACAGTTTCATATAAATTCTTTATTAATTTTTATACACCATAATTATAATGTGACAGAAACACCATATCATGTTAATCATCAACTGAAAAAAATCTAAAGAAGTATAAATGATATTAATGTTGGATCAAATAATATCACCCCCCCCCCCCGTCCACACAAAAAAGTAAAAAAAAAATATTGTGCTGCCATCTGTGTCCAGTGATTTAAACGAAATTGGTTATTAAAAGAATTTTATAATTATCTGGATAGCTTTTAATTGCATGTAACTGAATTTAAAAAAAACAGTTACAAGAAGTTGTATTTAAAAAGGAAGGCCATAGTAATAATATTCAATAAAAAATGTATTTAATATTTAGTTAAATTACATAAAGTAAAATAGAATTGTAAAAATATAATGCATTATTAAATTTGTAAAAATCATAAACTATTACATTTAAATTTATAAGTACTGCTTAAAATAAATTAATAATGTTTCTTTAAAAATATACTATTTTGGCAGCAGAACATACAAGATTTAATGGAATATATTTTTAACTTTATGTTAAAAAAATAAATATAGAAAGTAAAAAAAAAAAAAAAAAAAAAATAGATAATCATTCTTCTTATTATTAAGTGTGGAAAGAATAATATATATTTGCAGCTACATTTTTATTAGTAATCCGTTTAAATTACTCATTGATAAGCTCATTTGCAAAATTTTACTCTTCATTTGTTGAGTAATAAATAATTTCCTAATTGCGTTAGGATTAAATATTTTAAGAAAATCACATGAAGCTATTTCTAAAGCAGTGTTGTTTGTCAATAAAAATATAATAATAATGTAATTGACATAAGAAATTACAAAACAAATAAAAATAGAATATTAAATAAAGTTGTGTATTTAATAAATGAATTATATTAAATAATATGCGATTTCTTCTGTTGAAATTAATAAAACTTTACATGGACTTTCACCAAATTACCTTTAATTATTTAAAAATATTTTTTGCAGGTGATTTAAAATAACTAAACAATAAGAGTAAAAATATATAATTGATATTAGAGGTATTTTTATTTATTATAAGCCATTGGCTTGCTACAACATTTACCGAAAGTTTTGCTAATCAAGATCAACTGAAAAAAAAATGTTGATGGGATGAAAATGTCACACCTGATATGATAAAAGCGCCAAGCTGGTAACCTTGTACATATTTATTTTCTGGTAAGTGAATTTCAATCTAAGTCCCCACGCATGCGCTGTTTCTCATTTTTGCTATAACGGTTGGGATCGGCGAAAATGCGTCCTTGGTGGCGTTCAACACGACATACTTGTGTGAACGTGCTTTTTCTGCTTTGCTGTTTTTGAAAAACAAGTACAGAAACAAACTGCGTGTAGAAAGTGACTTAAGGTTAAAATTAACCAGTTTTAACTCTTATATAGATGCCCTCATTGGTAAACCAGTGCCAGAAATATCATTCATTCTAAAGTTGTATTTTGATAATAATTAAACGTATTTTTAATATTCAACTTACACACATTGCGATTACAAATTTTTGTTTTTGTTGATAGTGCATCCTCCGTCGAGAAAAGTTGCCTTTTTTGAATTGGATAGCCGATAGGTTATAGTAAGGCTCCTATAACTCGGCCTGACTCACGCCGCCATTTAATTGCCGGTAGGAGAAGAACGATTGGCCACGTCGCGTGGGCAACAATCGCTCATTGGTCGAAGTGGTTATAGAGGTCATTCAAAATTTCCCGTATTAAGTGGGTCGCGAAATTTTTTTAAATTAAAGGTGGGTCGCGAAATTTTTTTTTAACTTAAAGGTGGATCGCGTACACATAAAGGTTGGGAACCGCTGATCTAGATCATTTTAAGGCGCTGATTTACAGGATTTACAGATGATTAAAGAAAAAATTAGATTTAAAATAATGCGCATGGAAATATGACGGATACTATACATCATCCAATCGCCGCGTCGCGTACTTCCGAACTGTGGAACTTTTCGCCAACTTTTGGCGAAATTGCAAGCTGTAGAAAAATCGCCAAATCTCGGTGACCGAGCGGTAATGTTTTTAAACATTCGGCGCGCCGCCATCATTGCTTTGCTTTGTTGAAGACGTTCTACGCGATGTCTAATTATACCTGTTATTCATATTTAATTTCTTTTTGTCTGTATGAAAACATAAAATCATAGTTTCATTTTACCATACCTACAAAGGCAATAACCAGAAAATTTTTACGGATGTTGGTTAAAAGTTTTTGCTTTAATGTGAATGTATCATAACTGCTTTTTGGACTTTTTACTTGTGTTCGATTGATAGCATTTCTAAACAACTGAATTTACCTTGACTTAATTTTTTTAAATTAAATTTCAGGTCCGAAAATCATTCTTTTGTTTTGATGATTGTAAACGATCAATATAGCAATTTGGAATAAAAATAATAACTATAATAGTGCTAAAATTTAATTTTTGTTCCAACAATTAACATTGTGTTTTTGGTACATCAATAAGTCCAATTGTGAATTTACATATGACTTAGAATTTTTTTTTTTTTAAATATAAAAAGAAGCTGTTTGTTAACATATAATAAAACTAGTAAATCTGCAGATCAGGAGCCTCAACGTCAGCTCTACAATTCATTGTGTTTAGCACCCTTTGAGTAATATTAATCTTTCTACAAAAAACGAAATTTAAAGTTTTGAAATTACATAAACATTTATAAAACGAAAAAATATTTCGAAGGTTTCTGACATTAGAAACGTTAAATTAAACCCCTTGTTATGTAATGGTATTCTGAAAATCACATGAGCTACTTATTCTGGTAATTTTTAGATAATAAAGTAGATTTCTTCAGGGGGGCTCTGCCCCCCTGAACCCCTTCGTAGTGTAATTTAATTTACATTTGTAATTATCAATTAATTGTGTTAATGTCCTTTATTAAATTCTACCAATAGACGGAAACGTAAATGAATTCTTTTCTACAGCCCTGTATATTAGGTGAAGATTTTTACGCGTCGTCTATAACATTTAAATTTAATGCAGACAAAAAACCCTCTTAAAACTGCTCATATCACATTTCCGGGGATTAGTATGCATAGTGTGCACCATATATCCAGTTTCTGCGGAGTCCTGTATATGGTTCTATTTAAATTCTGCAAACATTTGTTAGTATACTAAGTGTAATTGGGCTGGGAAATACATAACTTAAAAAAAAAAAAAAAAATCACACTGAAGCAATTCGCTCATTTTCATTTATACTTACGAATTCATTTGTGTATCCCTGTACATGGTCTATACTATATTTAAGCACTACTTATTAAGCACAAATTTACTTAACGTTAAAACGCACACCATAATCGAAAATGCTCTTCAGCAATCATACCTAATAGACCATAACTGTATCCGAAATTTTTTATGTGACCCTATAAATGAACGATAAATACGATTACAAATCATATTCAAGCTTCTTGTAGTCAACCACAGTAATGTAATTTAATTTCACAATGTTTGAATTAGTGCAACACAATTAACACACTGACGACAGGCAATTTAATTAAACCTGGGTTTAAAAACAGTAGAAGCTCCTCCCTTTTCTGAAAGTGTCTCGGAAATTGGTTCCTGAGATATGTTTTTCATGTTTATGCAGCAGTAAATATCTTTCAATGTACGGATGTAATATATAATGTCTTACAATCTATAAAAAATATGGACAACACAATATAAATGTCTTTTCTGTAAGGTAGAAGTCACTCCCTTAGCCAATGATGTATTCTGAATAAAAACGAGAATTCTCGTTTCCCGTCGCTAATGTGTTAAAATAAGCTGTGAAGAGTTTGTTTTTTTTCCCCCGTAGACCACATTTTAATTGACCACTTTTGTGTGACCCTGAAAAAAACATATGCTTTGCACCCCATATACTACAAAAATGTTTCAAAAATACATATCAATTTTATTATTTTGTAACAGAGTAACATCATTAAAAAACGCCACAAAAGGATTTTCTTCAAAGATTGTAATATTATGAATACTTTTGAGTTCCCTGTACGCATGCTGTAAGTGCTACACATAACATATTTTATAGTAACCAGGTTCTAGTGCACCTTAATAAAGTATATAAATTTCATTACGTTTAAAATTGTGTAGCATTATTAAAACGAGTTGCAACCCGTCAAAATTCGACGTACTAAAATGTTTGAAAGAAACTGACAGATCGAAATTATAATAAACCTACAAAAATAATTGCAACAAAAAAATAATCATCTTACATTGGTTGTCTAACTCTTAAAACAAATAATATTTTAAACCCAAAATTACCAAAATATTATTTCTACAAACTTCAACTGCTTAAATTATTGAAAAATTAAACTGTATTAGATTACGTAATCAAGATGAGTAATTACGATGAAGTTATCGATGGAACTCTTATGTTTGTTTTTACGGGATGAAAAATCAGTAAAAAGGATTTCGCTTTGTCACATAAAATTTTCCCCCATAAAATCTAAACTGTACGTTATTTTCACATTCTCGTAATTTACATACGCACCACTCAAATTCACAATTTGAAAGTATTTTAACGCGCAAAAGAATAGATTATTAATGAATGCATTTCCAAAGTTAAAGTCACGTTTGTCCGATACAACTTTTCATGTGAACATTCGCACAAACCTTAAGTTCTAATCTTAGTACCCGCGAAAAAAAATTTCAGAAATTTGACTTTAGTTGTCATAGTATTCGCCATTTATAGTATTGGTCAAATATTTAGTTTTATATAAAAAAAAAGATCGTTTTGTTTTAAATATATCATTTTTACTCAATGAATCATTTTGCCGAACGCCTCAAACTCATTTATCAGCGTAATGTAAAAATATTAAAATGTAGCATTTATGAAGAAGAATGCGTGTTTTATTTAATGTCTGACATCATTTTCTGTTCAAAAATTATAAAAAAGTTACTTTTATTTGTAATGTGAAAATGGCATCAATAAGGATATAATGAATAAAAATAATAAACGATGAATATTTTCCCTTTACTTTCAATATAAATGGAGTACTTCAGTTGCCACAATTACAAAATTTGTATTAAAAACTACAAAAAAATTAATATCTCAAAGACAAATTGAGATACAGCTTTCAAACAAATAGTATTTAAAAGAGAATTTTTTTCCTTATACGATGGTGTAAAAAGTTAAAATGTGTGATGCATAGAAGTTTAAAAATTTGCAGTAGAGAAAATGCAAAACGAAAATTTTATTTCAAATTTCAAAGTGTTGCCATTCGCAAAATGACGTATGCGTTACGCACAGATATATTTGTCCTTTATAATACAGATACACCGCAGACGATTTTTCCCAAAGACTATAATGTAACGGAATAGTTTTGAGTGCCCCTGTAATTAAGCTATGAATGCTACACTCTTCATTTTTAATACCAAACATACTTTGGCAAACCTCGATAACGTATATCAATTACATGTAATCCCGACTATATTTACGCGAGTTAGAGCACGTAGAGAAACACGGCAGGCGACAGATAGAAAAACTGAAGTCATAAATACTTTTCATCCATGTTGGAAAGTGTTAAAAAGAATTTACATGCCTTTAACTGTACTTTTTTTTCAGCATGGTTAAACATTAGTTTAAACATCCTAATCCATGCGATAGCAATAACATATTAAAAGCCCACCAAAATATGCATATCTGGAAAATCTATAAATCTACTGGAAAATAATTCATTATCGTGTCCACTGTTAATTGCATAAATTGCATCGATTTGGCGCGATAATTTATTTTTTGTGATAGCCTTTTAATAGTACCTGCAACAAAATTAACGTAATTTACTAACTTCATTCATATTTGACGCAATGATAGGCTACGAATAACAGTCGCTGGGCAACGAAGAAAAGGAAAAAAAAAAGAAATATGTATCATGTAAAACAAGAAAATTAATTTAAAAATTCTTTATATTATTGGAATACATGTATAAATGTCCTCAAAACATTATACACGTAAATAAAAAAAATCTGATATATATATTGATAAAACTTCAATATAATAGGAATAATTTAAAACCCTTATTTGGAATTTTAGTATCCATAATTTGACATTTAAATCCCTTAATCAAACGTGCCATTTTCTTTCAACTAATCGAAATTTGAAAATCGTCTGACTTGCCGTAGAAAAGCATTATAAAGAAAAATAAAATCTTCCACATTTTCCGAACGAATGAACCAAATTTAACCAAAAACTATACAGCTACGTCCGGGTATCTCACGAATATGCCCAATTAATTTCAAGCTGATCGGGTGCTTTTTGCGGCAGTTATCGCGGAACAGACAGACAGACAGACAAACGGAAATCAAAACTTTTCGTGTCTCCACAGTAAGCCTTCACTGACGTTTCGGCAATAAATATAACTAGTAAATCTGCAGATCAGGAGCCTCAACGTCATCTTTGCAAGTCATTGTTTTTTAACACTCATTGCATAATATTCAACTTCCTACAAATCGCCTTTTAAAGTTTTCAAATTACATAAATATTTATGAGCATACAAGATACTTCGTAAAGTTTCAGAAATTAAAAGTGTTAAACAAGTGGTTGTACATTGATGTTCTGAAATTCTGATGAGCTACTTATTCTGGTAACTTTTTAAATCAAAAATTGCATTACTTCAGGGGGGCTCTGCCCCCCTGATTTTAGACCCTCCGTAGTCTATTTAAATTTACATTCGTAATTTTTTATTGATTGTGCGGATGGTTATAGTATATCTTAGATTTATTTTTTTTACGCTGTGATTTATAAGGATAAGCATAAGTTTTTTTTTATAAATTAATAAAATTTAAATTTAAAATAAAATATTCATGTTAACCGTACACAGACAATAAATCTTGAAGTAACGCCAAAAATGTAACCTTAAAATCCGCTACATTCGGCACAACACAAAGACGTGCTTAAAAAAAAAAAAAAAAAAAAAAAAAAAAAAAACGTATGAAGTCAAAGAATTTGGTCCCTGTTCCACGTGCTTGTTTTGTTTGGGCCGAATGAGGGCATTTAAATCTGAGCGATAACGCACATCGTATTGCAAACTGTTTTTACGGCTTACTGCATCTCCATCTATCTCTTTCCTCCGTGAATAATAGTTAATTTTATTTTACCCAAGATCTTTTTATTCCAGCATCTTTGTTTTCGATAAATGACGTCTAATTCACCTGCTATGCGTACTTACTCAAAACTTTTCATCTTGTTATATTAAGAAATACTCGAGAGTTTCCTTTTTATTTTTAATATGCAGCCATATCAATTTTTCTATTCTTAATTTTATTTTTCATTTTCCTGTTTCACGACAAATCATTTCAATTGAAAATTGTTTAAAAGAAAATATTATTCCAGGTTTTGATTTTCTTGGCAACAATTAAAGAAATATTGGTAAATGTTATGGGAAAATGTTACGTTATTCTCTATGAAAATAATGAACTTTTGTATTTTTAAGCAAAATATTTCAATAAAATAAATGAAATATTGCCTATTTTTATTTCTGGGCTAAAATCCTTCTATATGCAAAGATACAAATGCATTAATTCATCTGTTTTGACGTTGGCTTTACTCAAGCATTATACACGCAATTATACTAATATTATTAGGACCTAATACGTTGCTAGGCAACAGAGAATGAAAAGAAAAAAAATTGAAATATGCATTATGTCAATTTGATAAAACAAAATCCTTTATATTATTAGAAAACATGCATAAAATTCCCCCCAATATTATAAACCTAATTAAAAAAATCTATCAAATATATTGACATAATTTATTGGAATAATTTAATAATGTTATTTAAAAATTTCAGCATCAAAAATTTACCATTTAAATCCATTTTTCATATGAGCCATTTCTTTCAACAAATGAAAATCTGAAAATCGTCTGACTTGCCATTGAAAAGCATTATAGAGCAAAATAAAATGTTCCATATTTCCCGAACGAATGAACCAAATTTAACCAAAAACTATACAGCTAAGTCCGGGTACCTCATCAACATGCCCAGTGAATTTCAAGCCGATCGGATGCTTTTTGCGGCAGTTATCGCGGAACAGACAGACAGACTAACATACAGACAGACTAACGGAAACCAAAACTTTTCGTGTCTCCACAGTAAGCCTTCACTGACGTTTCGGCAATAAGCAGGAGAAGAAAAAGAATAATGATGCATAAAAAATATAGAGTTAAAAGCTCAGTTAATATTTTCTGAATAAGTATTTCAAAAAGGCATCATTATCCAATTACAAAGTAACTAAAACTAATAATATATAAAAAGAAGCAGTTTAGTTAATTTATAATAAAATAAATATAATAAGCAGGAGAACAAAAATAATAATGATGCATAAAAAATATAGAGTTAAAAGCTTAGTTAATATTTTCTGAATAAATATTTCAAAGAGGCATCATTATCACATTACAAAATAACTAAATATAATAATATATTATATAAAAAGAAGCTGTTTAGTTAATATATAATAAAATAAATATAATAAGCAGGAGAAAAAAAAATAATGCATAAAAAATATCGAGTCAAAAACTTAGTTAATATTTTCTGAATAAGTATTTCAAAAAGGCATCATTTTCAATTACAAAGTAACTAAAACTAATATTATATTATCCGTAATTTAGTGTGATATAGTTTGAAGAAATATCATATCTAATACACAATTTCTATTAATTAAAAAGGCTTGCATTATAAAATTTGAATATATAAAAATTAAGCTTCAAAATTAAATACATAATCATCCTCTAAAGAATCTATATAAAACAAAACACTTAAAAACGTATATTTAAGTTTGTACAATAAGTTGTGTAAGAAAAATAATGACAAAACAGCAAGTTGTCCAGAATATTATTTGCTTAAATACGTGACATTTCATATTTTATTATCACAATCAGTCTTGTTTGTTTCTGTGTGAATGTGGGAAATTCCATGGACTGATGGACGATTCATGCATGTCAGTTCGGTGGTTCACGAAGCGATACCGATAGGGTTACTTGCTTTGTGCAAATGCCAAATGCGGAACCAGGTGCAAGGGTGCAATTTAGTCAAAATTTGGCGAAAAGTTCCGCAGTTCGGAAATACGTCGCGGCGTCTGTGTATGATCCATTCCATATGGCCCAGTCACCTTTGTGCGCTAGACTCCCGATCACCATTCGTGAACAACTTCCTTTTTAGTCACTTTAATTCGATTTTGAAACGAATAACCGAGTTCAAAACAATGATTATGCCACAGCGTCATTGGGACATAAGATCCACCAAAATATCCTTTTATTTGGGATGAAGAAAGAAATAATTGCAAATCTTGTGATTTATCTTGGTAAGGTAAGTTAACAGTTTAGTATTATGATAAAAATATGAGGTAATATCATTTCTTTATGATTAATCTTATAATTTATAACTTTCAGTGAGTTGATAACTCCTACATCTGATGTCAAGCACACAAATCAGATGTACTATGTGTTCAATAAATAAACTCCTACATCGCTTGTGATTTTTTCATATTTTGTCTTTTGTAAATCAAGCTTATCTTCAATGTACCCTTCTCTCAGCGTATATAAAGGCTAATCAATAATTCACTATTGTAATTTAGGTCGATTCCGCACGTAACACAGGCTTTAATTTGCATTTATTCAATTATTTATTAAATTTTAATGTTAATTCTGATTTTAAGTGGTATGGTAAATAAGTTATTAAGGTGAACTACCCAGTAATTGACCATTTAGTGAAAGTTCCTTCACATTTTTTTTTTCTGTGCTAAATTTAAGGAGATATTTCTTGAAACTTTTTTTTTAAAGCAACAATCACTTATAAGGATCAATAATAAATAAACATTTTTTGTCTACTTTTTTGCAATTTTATTTTATTTAATATAATAGTTGTCAAGTGAGATTTTGCCAGTAATTGACCACTTAATGTTAGAAAATGACCATCACTGTGTCAGTAATTGACCACTCTGAAGTTGAACTGATAAACCTTCTTAAAATTAATCATATGAAAAAATGGAGAAGTTTGCCATGTTTTATTCTACAGAAACTGGATGTCTAACCTCCTGGACAGCCAGAAAAAATTCGGGGAAATTTCAAATTTCTAAAAAAAAAAAAAAAAAAAAAACTCTTATGAATTTGAAATTTTTGAGAAATTTTTTAGAAAAAGAATTTCAATCATAAAGCCAAGGATTTTTAAATTGCAGTAGTAGCAAAATATGTAGCTGTGTTCTTTATAAGGACTGTTCAAACCTCTTATAGATGTTTTTTTTTTTTTTTTTTTTTTTTTGCTTATCCTCTTTTACTCTTTCCTTGGCAATTATTAAGGTTTTTGGTATGTAACATCACACAATCTCGACACCTGAAAAATTGTTGCCACCTGGCTAACCGAAAAGTACCAATTGTTTTTATTGGCATGGAAAACCTAGAAAAGTAAAGGAAATTCATCACTGAACTTGGCTAGTCAGTCACTCTGTATTGAAAATATAGATGTACATTCTATATATATGAGCACATCAAAAAACTAGTCAAGAGATTTTTTGTAAAAAAAATTTAAACTGTTTCTGAACAGAAAACATATTAGTGAATTTCCACAATGTTTTGTAAGATTGAAATTAGTGATAAAAGATGATATTTATAAGTAAATATAGACAAGAAAAGAATAGTTACTATTTCGAAATTTATTTATAAAAAATATCCATTAATTATTAAAGTTAACACAAAAATGAAACTTAATCCTCATCTGTTTCACCAAAACAACTGACACACATGAAGTCAACTTCTTTGTCACTCTGTCATCCAATGTAAATTGTTGCCTGTGTCTCATAGCCACACATTTTAGTATGATAGGTCTCATATCAGATTTCTTTAATTCCTATCATATCTTCTTCCATCCAGATTTCTTCCCATGCCTTTCACACCCAATCATTTATCAGACTTTGCTTATATGTAGAAGTCTTTATTGCTGCTTTTTCACCTTGTTTTTTTGTTTTGTTTTCTTTAATTTTTTAACTTGCCTTTCTTTGTCTTCTTTCTTCTGTTTCTCTTTACTTTCCCAATAATTTAGTCATGCTTTAAAGCAGCCATGCTCAACCTGCAGGCCACATATGGCCCAGTAATCTTTTACTTGTGGCCCGAGATACATACTAATCATTAATCTCTATTTATAAAATTGATATTATGCATAAAATATATTTAAGATTTTCCCTATTGCTTTATATTTTTGCGGGATGACAAAATCTATGTTATTTATAATTAATTTTAAATTATGTTTAAATATTCTAAATGCCCTTTTCGTTTAGTGAAAAGTTTTTTTTTTTTTTTTTTTTTTTTTTAGTTGTAGTTCTATTTGTGCTACAGTTATGCATATATTTCTGAAGCACTTCGCAATCAACACTCTATTTTTGTCCCTCAAAACTTACTGTAATGTTAGTGTAAATTCTGTATTGTTATTATGTTTTATTATTATACAACTGCAGTTAATTAGGGTTGAACTTTGTCATGGATAAAATTAGCATAAAAAACATTTTATATAGCAATTTTAACAGCATACTTCCACAACAATTGTAATAGAAATCTACCACAAACTATGTTTGGAGCTGATGGTGGTAAAACTTTTTTTATAAGATTTGTGTGACAAACCCTAATGATATTTAGAGCCTCACTATACTAATTTTGTTATCTTTACATTTTAATTATACTTTTCTTGCATTATTATTATATAAATCTGTTATGAACCTCTTAACATAACAAATGTTTGCTTGCTTGATCAGTAATTGACCAAGCATATTTAGTTATTAACACCACCCTGGTCAACTACTGAAAGAACTCATTTAAAAAAAAAAAAAAAAAAAAAAATTGGTGAATATTGCTTTCATAATAGAAATCTATGTATTTTTTTTAGTATCAAAAGGAATGGATGCAAACAAGCAAAAAGTCAGTAATTGACCATTTTGGTCAATTACTGAATGCTTTCAACATTCACACATCTAGTAGTTGACCACCCCCCTTAACGTCACTTAATTTATGAATTTAATATTAAATGCATAATGATTAACTTAAAACAAACAAAAATGAACTACACACCTCATTTGATGAACCAATGGAACTAAATTAAACTTGATGCTGCAAGATTGATAAAATAACTCACAAAACAACATTACTATTACAGAATGTATTCACTTTTGATATTGTTAGAAGGTGCATTTTCTTTAATTTTTTACATTCAATCAGAATATAGATAGCAAATGTAATTTTTTCCTATGCAATTCATTGAATGTTAGATATTTTTATTCAGCATTCAAAAATACTTTATCAACACATTGATTCTTGTTTTTAACACATAAATGTGTTTTTGGTCAATTACTGGAAGTTCACCCTACCATATTTTTAAATTTAAATCTGTGGCTATAAAACTCACAGAAGTATATATCATTTAATTTCATTACTCAAAATGTGCTTTTTTCCTACTTCGGAAAGAATCACATTTTGAGTAATGAAATTAAATGATTTACTTCTGTGAGTTTTGTTGCCACACATTTAAATTTAAAAATATGGTAATAACTTATTTACCATGCCACTTAAAATCAGAATTAACATTAAAATGTAATAAATAATTGAATAAATGCAAATTAAAGCCTGTTTTACATGTGTGACACTCTGCACAGAATTGACCTTTACCTGTAATACTTTAAAATAGTGATGAATTCAGACATTTTTAGGTTTTTTTCTTATCGATTCCTTGGCATAACTTGGTATTAAGTAAGTACAATTTTTCGCCAAATATTATAAACAATCACAAAAAGGAAACTGCAGCCAATAAAAATAAGAAAAATTCAGTTTTTCAGTTTTTTTTTAATACAAATTTCTTTATAATAATAATAATAAAATTATCAAGACCTCGGGCGGAGAATCGGTGCGATGCACGTCGCAGACTCTTGAGAAGGTCTGCAGACTATTTTTCAACTGGAGAGAAAATAAAGTTCTTAAAATTTTTAAGAAAGTCACAATATTAAGGAATTTAATGAAAAACAGTAGATAAACTGATGAGTAAGAGTTCATCTATTCCATTCACGGACTAATAACTTTTTTATTTTAACATTCATTTATTCATATTTCAGTTATTTCACAGATTAATAAAATAAGTCTTGTTGAGCAATCATAAATTGATATCTTTATATAAGTTAATGATTAAAATATTTGACATTTTAATAAATATATATATTTTTTAATTTTCATTAGTTTTTCTTTCATTCATTAGTTGTCTGTGTTAGGTATACCATTCAATACTACATTTCTTGACAGAGTTTTAATAATGCTTGTAAATTAATATTTTTCTTTAAGTGGTGTTGCTTAGTGGCACTCCACTCGCATATAACTTTTCATTTTTGCTGTTAGCTGCGATACAGGACTCGGGAGGGGTGCGGCGTTTTTTTGCAGAAAATTTTTAAGAAATTATTTGAGTTCACAGAAAGTTTTACATTTTATCTAAGTCTGTATATTAAGTGTGTGGCTTTGATATATTGGTAGTAGTTATTTCATAAAAATATAACGATCTGATGCGATTTTTAAATATAAGTAAAGATTGTTAGAAGGCATGGTTGTTTCGGTTTTAACTATGGCTGGTTTTAATCATGGTTAAAATCAATGGCACAGTTTTAATCATTAGTTGTCAAAATTGATTTTGATTGGTAAAAGAAATTATCATCATCATGTACATTTTAAAATTTACAAATTCGAAATCAATATTTTCCAATTTTTCATTACTGTTCATAAAATATTCTAATGTATTACTTACTCTTGAAGAAAAATAATATTTATGATATGTATGTTTTTGTATGAAATATTATTATTAGAGATCGACTGAATATTAGTTTTCGGCCCAAAATCTGAGTCTCAGTGAAAATGCTGCTGAAAATTCGACCATGACTGAAACTCAGCCGAATTTATCTGATCTCCAAAAGTCTCATTTCTTCCTTCCAAAATTTTCAACATTACTCATTGATTTGAACTGTATCGACTCAAATTAACTCTTTATTTATTGCTATGAACTGTTTATAATTATCAGTTATTACTGACTCAAGATGTGAGTAGAAATTATACAGCAAGCAGTGCATATATTAGTAAACTTTGAAGACTCTTTTCACATGCTCATTAAAATCTGCAGACTTAACAGTAATAGAAAATTCTTAGTTTGAATACTGCAGAAGCATTTTGAATGTTCTCTCAGAAAAGTGCTGTAAAACAGATCACGATCATTTACAAAAATCATAAAAGATGATCAAGGTATGTATACCTAAAACATTTTTTAATTAGATGAAATTTGTATAATTCGAAAATCATTCTTTGTTGTTGATGAATTAATTACATTTTATTTTATATGAAAATAAAAAGCTTTCGTCAAAGCCACAGAGAGACAACTTGGGCCCCACAGATAAAATTTTCTAACATAGGCTCTAATTCAAAACCCTTCTTAGGTAGGGGGGGGGGGAAGGGGGTTGGCAAAGTTTTTTTAAAGGGAGTGAGCAAATATTGATCTTGCTGTTCACATTTGAGAAAAAAAAGCAATACGTTTTTATTCTTATGTATATTTATAAAATTAGCTAAAGTATTCAATATTATTAAATTAAATATGTTACACTTTGAAAATGTTGAAATGGAAAATAAAATTGGCAATTAATAATTTCTAGGCTTAAAATGTTATCTTTAATACTAATGTTCTTGTTTTAGTCAAATTTAACAAGTTATTTTTGCTTTTGTACATTTTTTATTTTGACCTATATAGTGACTGATACATTCTTATAACTTTTTTGAGGGAGCAAATGCCGCCCTAGCCTTCCGTAATGGCACTCCTTTGCCTGTAATTATTGATTGAGTTGGGAATTTTCCAAAAATTTAAATCATTGAGTTCAGAAAAATATTCAAAATAGTTGGACATAAAAAAATATCGCGAATTTCGACAAATGTTCTCTGAGAAAAATCAATTTTGTCAGTTGTTTGTGGTAAAAATTGGCAGTTTTGTCAAAGGTCAAAGCATCGCAGAAAAACCATGAATTTTGTCAAAGGGTCGCAAAACAAAAAATGCGAATTTCATCAAAGGATCATGAAAAAAAAAAATGTGAATTTCTGCATATGATCACAGTAAAAATGTGAATTTTGCAAAGGATCCCGAAAAAAAAATGTAAATTTTGTCAAAGAAATTCTGAAAAAACACAGATTTCTTCAAAGGACCGTGGAAAAAAATGTGAATTTCGTCAAAAAACTTCCAGAATTGATGATCAACTAGCTTTTTACTGTAATAACTTCATCTGCTTCGGTAAAACGAAAAAGTTTTCTGCCTTTGGTTTTGTACATTCGGAAATTAGGAATTGACTGATAAAGCTGCTAAGCTCGTTTTTCTATACCAGCACTTTAACAAAACAAAAAATTAACATATTAGTTTGCTTCCAAATTTATTTAAAATTTTTATGTTTTGCAGTTATTTTTATTTTAACTAAAATACTTAAGGTTAAATTATTTTTTCCCATGTGATTTGTAGTTTTCCATACATTTTGTGTAATAAAGATTTTTCCATAGCCTAAAATGTTACCTTAATCATTTATGTAAAATGTATAATCTATATACAGTATGAAACCATTTATCCGGAATGATATTTCTAATAGACTTTTTTCAGAATCTTTGCAGAAAAGCGTCATATACTGCCAGTTTCACATATACATTGCTTGAAGCAATTGTATAATTTGATGTTAACATCTAGTATTTGAAATGGAAACATATTTAGTTGTATTTTAGATGTTTTAATTTTTATGCAGAGGAAACAGAAGAATTTTCGTTCCCAAGGGATTCCCATAAATTAACCTCCTTTCAAACTCTGGTTAACTTTTGATGTTTCTTGAATCTGATTTTTAATTCAAGTAATCTAATAATTTAAAATCAGAAATAATGCCACAACCAGATATATTCCACAAAACTTATCAAATGGATGCTGCTTTAATGCCCAACCAGTTAACTGAAAAAACCAGTTATCCGGAATGCATCTGACCCCAACCATTCTGGATAAATGGTTCTGTACTGTATATATATTATACTACTGTACATAACACAGAAATCGCGATTATTTGTAAATTGTTTAATGGCAATACCCGAATGAAACACATCTCATTGGTTATTGAACAGCATTTAATGCATCTCATACCTATAAAGGTAAAGGGGGTTATACCATAAGGGGACCCTGTTTTGTCACCAACTTAGCGATATATTGCCAAATTTGGCGACCAATATTAGTCGCCAAAAGTGATGCCAACTTGGCGATATCTATAATATTTCGCCAAATTCCCATAGACTTCCATTGTAAACCAATAGGGTTTATTTGCTTACAGAAAATCAACAAATTGAGATATTTTAACGCAACAAAAACTAATATTAGCTTAAGGGATTATATTAATTATTTTTAAGAGAGTCCAAGTAAATTAAATTATGAATAAAAGTAACATGATACAATGCTTAGAATGCTTTCCCAAAACATAAATTTTAAGGGAGACCAAACTGATCGCCAAGTCTGGCTAGTATTATTAATATATACTAGTACTACTTATAACATGCATGCAAGTGTGTGTGTGTTTATAATTTTTATTTTATAAATTAAAAGGAAAGTCACATAAAAAATTAATACTTTCTGAGATTTTTTTTAAAAATCAAAAAAATGTTATTTAAATTTAAAAAAAAAAAAAAAAAAAAAAAAAGATTATTTTGATTTTTATAAAAATAAAAATAAAAAAAATCACGAACCCTGAGATCCAGTCAAATTCTGTTAATGCGAGAAGCAATGAAATTGAAATTATAAAAGTTCACTTATTAAACATTACTCTTAATACCTGTGAAGATAGTAAAAATCTGAAAAACACACACATAATTGAAATATTTACTGCTATTAATTGCTCTAATTATCTCAATGCTAAAATTATCTTTTTGATATTGAGCTAATTTAGTTAACATAAAATATTCAGTCTTATTTTTGCAAGTGGCATTTTCTTTAGACAGGTCTTTTGTTTTGTTTTTTAAATCACAGTACTGAAGTCAAAGCCTCCAAAGAACTAATAATTCTAAACTAATCACTTCCCTTTTTTCTCAGATAAACTCGCTGAACATTGCAATAGTCGCTGCAACTTTTGAGCTATTGATTTTACATTATTTTTAGCGATATGACGAATATTCAGTTGGTTAAAAAGCAGTAAACCAACGTTTAAAATGCACAAATAATGCGTGAAAAGCAGCAAACAGCTGTTTCCAATCTACTAGCAAGATTCTTCTTCAGTGCAAGATAGGGAAAAAGTAACAGTGTGCTAGAAAAAGCAAGGCTGAGCAAAATGATAGACAGAGACACGCTGGCTTATATACCCTGTGCGGGTAGCGAAGGCGCCAAAAACAACGAATGAGAGAGAAGCAGTGGAAATGACTGGGTGGACAAGTTGCAACATCTACCGGAAAAGGAGAGAAAAAAAAACCAAAAAAGGGGAAATTAAATTAATGCTTTCCAAATACTTGGAAAATCAAGAGTACTAGATAAGTCATTGACTAAAGAGTGAGAATTTTTAATGATGTGGTAAGCTTCCCAAGAATCAAGATCAAGGTTAGAAGAATATTTTTGGATAATGGTGGCTGAGAAAAAATCGAACCTATGTATCTCCGGTAGATGTCGCGTCATTTCCACTGCTTCTCTCTCATTGGTTGTTTTTGGTGCCTTCGCTACCCGCACAGGGTATATAAGCCAGCGCGTCTCTGTCTATCATTTTGCTCAGCCTTGCTTTTTCTAGCACGCTGTTCCTTTTTCCCTATCTTGCACTAAAGAAGAATCTCGCTAGTAGATTCGAAACAGCTGTTTGCTGCTTTTCACGCATTATTTGTGCATTTTAAATGTTGGTTTACTGCTTTTTAATATTCCTGCACAAAGGATTTAATTGCTATTTTAATATATTCAGTTGGTGTTTGGCTTTTTTGCCTAGTTGGCTGAGTCTTTAGGCTGAATATTGCGACATTTCTTGCCGAATATTTTTAGGTATCTTGCTAAATAAATTCAGGCTAATAATATATATATATATATTTTCAATTCTTTTCTCTGATCCAAACTGGCTACTTTCTGACACATTCATGAATCCGTTTTCATTTTAATCACACAAAATACACAGTTATTTGGGTATACTCAGAGCGCGATTAAGGTTTGTCTGGGCACAAGGTTGAGCAGCCTGACAAATAGTAGCTAGAGCTGTTGTTTGACAGTATTCAGAAATTTTCCTGCCTTTTATAAAAATGCTCATGAAACTCGGGTTAACTTTAATTCTCTTTTGCTGTTTATATATATTATATAATACCTTAAATATTTCTTCAACAAATATATATTTTTTAATGATTCTCATAAAAATGTTTTCTTTACAGCATTCCTAATTTAAGCTTTTTTAGAGAAAAAAAATGTCTGCAAACTGCTAATAAAGGTAATAAGATATCAGAGCTTGAAATAAAAAAGTTCTAGGAAATTTAAGAAATTTCTTCTAAGTTATTTTATGCATTTTGCGACCCTTGTTTCCAAAGGGCCCAAGGCAGCAGTCTAGTTGGACTATGCACTAATCAGGCCCTGGGTATACTTACAATTATTATGTTTTTTATTATATTTACATCTTCCTTCATTCATATTGTTATTATTATTTTCTCTATATGCTTTTAATGCATGTTGAGTAAGTTGTAGAAACTTTGTGTTGTGTATTCTATATGCCAGTTCAGTTGTTGATAAAAGTTCATGATTGAAAGTAATGATTGTTGTTTCAAAGATATTGTTAAATTATATTCTAATTTAACCATACCTCTTGCTTTAAAAGACTGGACATTAATTTATGAATAAGGACTCATTCTTACAAATTTGTTGATCACCAAGGACACAAACTCCTCACAAAAAAATTTATTTGACTAAAAGTTATTTCAGGAAATATCTCACTATGAATTATGCTAAAGATTAAGTATTATTATCATTCATTTTGAATGTAAGAAAGGATAAAAGTATCATTGGCAGGGGTCAATCCAGGCAAAATTTGTGGCCTATTTAGGGACCCGTGACAAAAATTCATTTAATAAAACAAGCCCCTTCACAAAAATCCCTTTATATAAAACAGGCCCCTTCACAAAATTTCTTTCATTAAAACAGGCCCCTTCACACAATTCCATTCAATAAAACACTTTTCATTATTTTTTTTTTTTTTTTAATCTTTAATAATTAAACAAAATAAGCTCATCAGAAAGGAAACTTTAGCTGAAGGGTCTAAAGAAGTTATTATTAATAAACGTTTGGTTTAAATTTGAGAAACTGTATTTCATCTTTTGTGACAAAATGTTATTTTTCACAAAAAAAATAATAAATTTCACAAAAGTAATTTTATTTTTAACAAAATGGGCCCCAAGAAAAAAAAAAACCTGTATCAACCCATGATTGGATAGTAAAAGAGAAGTCCTTACATTTTAATGAAATAAAGATAAAATTATACTATTGTAATTTAACTGTATAGTAAAAGTTGTTTTATTATTGGCATCAAGATGTTTGAAATATTTCAAGATAGTATTAAAAATTTTAAACACATAAATAATAAAGCATCAATTTGTGTTTAATTCTTTTTTCATTTTAAAATTAAAAAAATTAGTGTTTTTTTTTCTTTAGAATACATTGGATTTGTGAGTATGATTAATATCTATAACAAAGATATACCTAAATTTCTTAATAAACTTTCACACTATTGTAAGAAAAATTATGACAAAGTCCATGAATAAAGAATAATTTTCACGTTCTCTTGAACTTCATTACGTGCAGTCTTCACTGCGTATATCTACAGTGGGGAAAAAAACAGGCAATTTAAAAATCTACAATAATAATAATAATAAAAACAGTTGTGTGCAACTGTTACTCTCGCTTAGACTCTGTACAATAAATATATTAATTATTAACTGTATTATTAAAAAAATCCTGTGCTGCATTTTTTCAGATAGGTTTTTAATTCACTTTTTAAAAGACACAGGAGGCATATTGACAGATCTACTCAATGCAAACTAGTCGCGAATCCCACAGTATTTATTCTAATTAAATTAGTCTTTCTTAAACAATTTGACGTTTATTGCTTTTATACTGCTACTGGGCATTGCATTATACAAATGTATCATTAAAAGTTGTCATCTAGGCTTTAAAGCCAATTGTACATAGAGTACGCTGCCCCTGTCATTATGACTGTAAAAATCGTCTGTGTCTTTATCTTTGAAGGTTAATATCTCGGCTAATTACCGACGATTTTTTTCAAAAATCAATATCAACAATGCTTTTATACTTCTGCTATGATAGGTACCTAAAGCACTCCTCAACACCTTTGCTGCATGCCAGCAAATCGAAATTTGGTGTAACGAAAAAATGCATTTTTCTCAAAAACTATGTGACCCAGGGTAATTGCTATAGTTTTCCTCCAAGGTTTAAATGAATGTATACTACCGCTAATTTTTTCATAATTTTAGTTTCAGTAGATTCGGAAATAGAGGGGGAGGGGGGGGATATTTTTTTGCACTACTTTTTCTACGATATCTCTGAAAGTATAATACCTAAAATTAAAAGAAATGTATTTTTGAGTTCGGTGTTACGAAAGTTTTCACACAATATACAAAGAAAAGATTTATTTTTTTTAAGTAACTGAATTAGCCTATCTACATTTTTCCTAAATGTATTTGTGAATGTTTAATAATCTGTAAATATGTTGTTTAATAGTCTTTATTACTTACCATGTTCCATAGTTTACGAGTAAAATGGCTGTGACAGACAGACACAGGAATGATCTTATAATGGTTCCGTTTTTACTTTTTAAGTACGGAACCCTAAAAAAAGAAAAAGAAAATACAATGGAAGGGGAACTATAAGGAAAATAAAATACAATGGAAGGGGAATTATTTAAAACTCTGACATCTTCTCAATTTAGTTTAATGTTTTGAAATAAGCGTACATAATTGGTGTTTTTCTTCACTATTTCCATAACTTATTATTTGAGTCATATATCATTTATGCAGATAAAAATTAAATTGCCTGTTTTTAATTTTGTCAGGTTCCTCTTGTCATCTTGCATCTTAAAACTGCTTTTCGTGCCTGCAAGAATCACCAGTTGTCAATAATCTAAAGATATTACTTGAAAGTGCTGGCACTGAAATTGATCAACAGAGTCCATCATATCGGATTTCTATGTCAAAGATGTAAATGAAGCAATCACAAATAGTAAGACTGTTTTTTAATAACCTTAATCATTTTAGCAAGATGATCATATTTTTGTTTTATAAAATCTATATGTTTATAGTTATTTTTAGAGAGTTTAGTATGCATTTTACTTCCTTTATAAAAGTAATTCATAGTTTGATATCTTTTTTCTGTACTACTTAGTTATCCTATCAATCAAAAATCTATCGCCAAACTATAAGATTAAATGCCAATAATGGTTGATCGTAAATGTCACATTCTCTTGACTTTAAGCAAGTTACACGTGTTTACGTCATCAAGTTATTTTTATTTTAACGTTTTATTTGTATTTTTGTTAATGTTATACTAATTTATTTGTTCTTTCGTTATTTAAAATAAAAAATATGCCAATTTGTATAATCTGGCGAGTGTTTTGGCAATTTATATAATTTGGCAAAATTAGTTGACGGGATAACTAAGTAGTATCCTTTTTACAACTCTTTTAATTGTTAGAATTTTAGATATTCTGGACATTTCTGTTAAAATTTAAAATAAAAATCTGACAAATTACTAGGTTTAGGCTTTTATGATCTTTATAATGCACACTTTCTTTACACAAGAGGTTGTGCATGTTATACTAAATTTTTAAATGCATAATTTTACACATATACTTAAACTTACCTTGTAAAAATGGTCAAATATGTCTGGAACATGTCAGTATGTGCCAGTTCTTTATATGGAATTTCTTAACCCGTAAATGCCGGGTGTTGCTTTTCGGCAACATACCCAATTTAGGCTTCTAAAATACTATTAGAATAATATTGAAGCTATAATGCCTAATGTTGCCAATAAAATGCATTCTGAAAATATTATTAAATCGATTTTCAACATGTAGATGGCAACACTTCTGCTGTTTAAGAATAAAGATAGATTTATTTTTTCAATTGTTGCTAAATGTTCTTTTTTCTTTGTTTGGAAGCTTGCGAAATACCCTATTTTGTTCTGCAGTGAGCAAGTAAAATTTATTTCTTATTATAGTTCCTAAAATTCTTGTGTGTTTAATATTATAAAATTTTATCAAGGAAAATTATTTTTTCAATTAAAACCCAGTATTGCTGATTAGTAACAAACTGTTTTTTAGCCGTAAACCATACTTTAAACAAAATATGATTTTTTAAAGTATTTTTCCCATGATTTATTTAAAAAATGAAAGCCGAAAAACATTATTACAATGATTTTTGAAAAATCAGGCATTTAAGGGTTAAGACCAGAAGTTGTGCAGATTAAAATTTTTTCATACTGTAGATCAGTAGCAGACTGTCTGGCTTTTCCCATGTTTACAATGAGGCATTCTGGGTAAAATAAATAAAAATGCAATATCCAAAAAAGTTGATAATCATGATAACAGAGCTCAGTGCATTTGGAACCATAGATCGTAAAAAAGAAATTAAAAAGAAAATTGTTATTTTGAATCAAAATAACAATGCAATCAACAATTTTGATGCAATCACAGTAAAACCCCTCAGCTTTATAATTGAGAATGCAGGTTTTCAATGGTACACATAACAGAAAAATGTACAGTTTTCTTGACATTACAGAAAAAAATTCAACCAATTGACATAACAAGTGAAATTCTATTTTGTACAGCATTATTTAAAAATGGAAGCTTATATTTTAATTCATAGAAACTAAATCTGCAATAGTTACACGGAAACGAAGTCACTCTCTAGTCCAACCATACTCAATCTGCGGTCCGACAATTTTTTAAGTGTTGCCTGACATATATGATCATTAATCCATATTTTAAAGATTAACTGAAATGTGCATAAAAATTATTTAACATCTTAAATATTGTTATATATATATCTTTATAGGAAGACAAAATCAGCCCTGTTATTCATAATAAATTTTAAATTACGTTAAAACTTCTAAAATGCCACTTACTTGGTCAAAAGTTATTTTCAAATGTAGTTGTATTTCTGTTACAGCAGTGTATATGTATTTTATAATCTTCAACTGTAATCAAACATTATTGCAAATTAATTAATGCACAATATGTTTCTATATTAAAAAAATATAAAAATTTTTCATTGAGCAAAAGACTGATTTATTAAAGAAAGTCTCCTGATTTTGTTTCTTCTTTAGAACCTGGAAATTCTGCATTGTTTACATTGCTATGTTATACCATTTTATAAATTATTATATAGCAATACTTTTTTTTATGATTGAATTTTTGTCGCTAAAAAAAGGGGGAACAAAAAAATTTAACACCGCTATTTATAAACATTAAACTTCGAGGCATATTTCTACAAGATTTGCAACAGAAATCTGTCGCAAAGTTTATTGCTTGGTGTTAATATTTTATGGTAACATTTCTTCCGCAACAAACGTTCAAACCTACTGATAGTATTAGCTTAGTTATATTGCTTTGTTATACTACTTATGTTATACTACTTATGTTATCTTACTATTTTAATTACTCTTTTTTTTTTATCCTTTTATAAGAATGTTATGGCCCATGTAGGTTGAGTATGGCATCTCTAAATGCTTTCAGTCATGATGTCGGTCATAAAATTTTGTTTAAAAACAGAAAGAACTCGCTCTATAAATAAAAAGAAAAGTGCTTAGTTAAACTGATGGCATTGAGCTCACAGGGTATTCACATTAATTGTATACTATACTCTTATTTCAAAGAATAATGCCCATCAAATAATAAATGAAGGGGGATTAGCCCCCGTTTCCTCTCTTTCTACTTAACCAATGAACCTCCAAATCAAATCAGAAAAGCTCTTTAACTCTTAAATGCCTGATTTTTCAAAAATCATTGTAATAATGTTTTTCGGCTTTTATTTTTTAAATAAATCATGGGAAAAATACTTAAAAAAAATTATATTTTGTTCTAAGTATGGTTTACGGCTAAAAAACAGTTTGTTACTAATCGGCAATACTGGTCTTTAATTGAAAAAATAATTTTCCTTGATAAAATTCTGTAATATTAAACACACTAGAATTTTAGGAACTATAATAAGAAATAAATTTTACTTGCTCACTGTAGAACAAAATAGGGTATTTCACAAGCTTCCAAACAAAACAAAAAGAACAAGTAGCAACAATTGAAAAAATAAATCTATCTTTATTCTTAAACAGCACAAGTGTTGCCATCTACATGTTGAAAATCGATTTAATAATATTTTCAGAATGTATTTTATTGGCAACATTAAGCGTTATAGCTTCAACATTATTCTAATAGTATTTTAGAGCCTAAATTGGGTATTTTGCCGAAAAGCAATACCCGGCATTTAAGGGTTAACATAATAAACTGGTATACCAAAGTTGAAGCAAATCAGATAATTCTGCGCGAAAAAACCATTTCACTAAATTAAGGTGGATATTAGCTCCCGCATTTCCCCCTTTATGCTTAACCAATGAACCTTCAAATCTAATCAGGAAAGATCCTTATCAGAATGAACCTAGAAAAAAATTAAAATAAATTGGATAATTCTGCATGAAAACCCATTTATCTAAATTAAGGGGAGGGGACTTGCTCCCCCCCCTTTACCCCCTTTTATGCTTAACCAAAGAACCTCCAAATTTAATGAAGGAAGTGCCATATCAGAATAAACCAGTATATCAAATTTGAAGCAAATCGAATAATTCTGCATGAAAAACCATTTATCTAAATTAGGGGGGGGGTCTATCCCCCTATCCCCCCTTTATACTTAAATAATGAACCTCCAAATATAATCAGGGAAGCTCCTTAGCATAATAAACCGGTATACCAAATTTGGTGCAAATCGAATAATTCTGCTTGTAAAGCCCTTTTATCTAAAATAAGGGGGTGTAACCTCCCTTTCCCCCCCTTTATACTTAAATAATGAACCTCCAAATATAATCAGGGAAGCTCCTTAGTATAATAAACTGGTATACCAAATTTGGAGCAAATCGAATAATTCTGCATGAAAAACCCATTTATCTAAATTAAGGGGGGAATCTAGCCCCCCTTTCAACCGTTAACACTTAACTGATGAACCTCCAAATCTAATCAAGGCAGCTCTTTAACATAATAAACCGGTATACCAAATTTGGAGCAAATCGAATAATTCTGCTTGAAAAACCCATTTAATTAAAATAGGGTGGGGGGTAACCCCCTTTATACTTAAATAATGAACCTCCAAATATAATCAGGGAAGCTCCTTAGCATAATAAACTGGTATACCAAATTTGGAGCAAATCGAATAATTCTGCATGAAAAACCCATTTATCTAAATTAAGGGGGAATCTAGCCCCCTTTTCAACCCTTTACACTTAACTAATGAACCTCCAAATCTAATCAAGGCAGCTCCTTAACATAATAAACCGGTATACCAAATTTGGAGCAAATCGAATAATTCTGCATGAAAAACCCATTTATTTAAATTAAGCGGGGGTAGCCCCCTTTCCCCCCTTTATACTTAACTAATGAACCTCCAAATATAATCAAGGAAGCTCCTTAGCATAATAAACCGGTATACCAAATTTCAACTAAATCGAATAATTCTGCATGAAAATCACATTTATCTAAATTAAGGGGGGGGACTAGCCTCCTGTTCCCCCCTTTATCCTTAACCAATGAATCCCCAAAACTAATCATGGAAGCTTCTTATTAGAATTAACCTAGAAAAAAAATTGAAGCAAATTGGATATTTGTATCAAATGTTATCGCGTTACGTACGTACATACATCGTACATACAGAACCTGTGGTCACATAAGCTCTCAGGCTTTGATAGCCTGTGAGCTAAAAATCAATTGCACTGTTTCATTTCCTATTTAATATAAATTGTAAGAAATGTTACCATTGAATTTAAGGTATTAAAACATTTTGCTATAAGGTGTAGTTGTAGTATGCAAACCAAATAGGAAATAAACCATAGCAACAGTTTGATGTCACGCTGAAAGCGTTTCATAGAAAGTAACATTCTGTTTAGGCAATTTTTTTCCGAAATATTTTTCTATATTTATTGTAGATATTTTAATTCCAAATGCACTTTAATGAAGGTACTATGTTTTTTTGACTTACTGATAGTAAAGTATTTAAATTTTATATACCGGGTGTCCCAAAAAGGACTGACTGATTTTAAAATTCAATAACTTGAAAACGGTGACAGATATTTAAAAAATTCTTGCAGGAGGGTTATGCATAAAGTCAAAAGTTTTTTTACAGTGATTTTCGATTTTAGTTCAAATTACAAACAATAGATGGCGCTGTAAGCAATAGTCGCTAAATACAGGCTCGATTTTTGGTCCTTTATTTTGTTCTATGCAGAAAAAGGAGATGGAAATGTATTATCCGGGCCACGAAGTACCAAAAATCGAGCCTGAATTGAGCCTCTATTGATCGCAGCGCCATCTATTGTTTGTAATTTGAACTAAAATCGAAAATCACTGTAAAAAAACTTTTGACTTTATGCATAACCCTCCACCAAGAATTTTTTAAATATCTGTCACCGTTTGCAAGTTATTGAATTTTAAAATCAGTCAGTCCTTTTTGGGACACCCGGTACAAAAAAAGTACATTAGCTGCTGAGAGTGACATCAGTTTTGGATGCAAAAATGTAATGAGTTGGTCCGAATTTTTATCAGCTAATAAGAACAAAGTATACATTTTATCAGTTTAAAAAAAAGTTCTTTGGGCATGGTGGTATTTTTCCGTCATACCAACACCATGCCAAAATGTATGCTATTGCGGCATTTATTTCGACCCTGAACGTGCAAATGATTTTTATTTCAAACCACGCTGAACCTTTATATATTTATTGAATGTTAATCATTTTTATTATTATTATTTAATCATAACCTTGTAAAACATCTTAATTTGCTATTTTCTGAATCGAAAATACAGTCGTACCTTATTAAAAAGCGTTTCGAGGGAGTGGACAAAAGTCGCATATTAAGCGGGATTGCACATCAAACGTGGTTTGTATAATGTTGCAGTAACTGGGCGTACTTACACACCTTACCATCCAAATGAACTTTAGAGCTTTCATTTATATGTTTACAGTTGAAAATTGTGTCTTTTATGTATATTTAGATTAAAATTCAATTGTATTTAACTTTAACTCATTATTTTTTCTTTTTAGAGATTGACTATAATAATAACTGAAAATAAATATTTGATTCAAACATAGCTTTATTGTCTATTAATACTTCAACAAACATAATACCATACATTGCCAAATATAATACAACAAAAGTAATTTTCTTGCTAGACTAATTTTTTTAGCAGGAAATAAATAAATAAATAAATCTTTGAACAATTGATTCTTATCCATTTGTTAAAATCATATTACTTGTAATAATCAGGGGTGGGAAAATGCATCATTTTATTCGCCACTGGCGAGTGAATTTTCTGACAGGACGAGTGACTTTTTAGGTAGCCTTTGAAAACTGCAAACTATAGAGGTATGCCAATTTTTTATTTAGTAGTTAGCTATATTTTTCAACTTTTCTAATTACTGCGATATAAACATGGTACAAAGTTCTATTTTATATTAGACTTTCATTGCTTATTTATATTTCTTAATTTTATAGGAAAAAAAATATGAAAATGCATTATAGTAATACTAACCAACAATTTTTGAGTTGCGTAATTTTGTCATAAAAATTTTCAACTGTACGTTGCATTTTACTGGCTGGTAAGATTTTCTAGAAATTCCCCATCCCTGGTTATAATGAGTACCATTATAATCTGTCCTTCTTTTAAATATAAGAAAAAACTATCTTTATTAAGATTTGTGTACAAAATATTGTTAACTTAGCAAAAAGTAAAGAAAATGTAAAAACATAAAAGAATTATATAACCAGAGTCATATTTGTTTAATCTTTACAAGTTTTTTATTTCCTTCTATAACATGCATCATACCGCTGTACTGCCCAAAAGTTCTAAAAAAATATAGAACTTTCTCATTTATTTAGTAAAAATTATAATTTAATGGTACTTTTTTTATTTATAACTCATAAAATCTCTCAAAATTCAATAAAGGAAAGCTAAAATTTGAGTGCTAAATTCCCTTTGAGTAAATCATTAAAATTCATATAAAATGCACTAAAATAGCTCACAGGTGCATACCTACATATAATATAAAATTATTTAAAATCCATTAAAATATCTTAAAATCCACTAAAAACCCAAAACGTTTTCAGCCAATTCACAGGACCATCTTCAATGGTTATTTAAATTTTATTATTTCTCTTTGTGTTTATTCGTCTAGGCGAGATCATTGTAATTTGAGGGTGGTACAGAAGATAAGGTGACAGAAAAAAGTATTTAAATTTCTGTTAGAAATTTGAATACCTTTTTCTGTTAGGTTTTTTGTATAGAAGTTTTTGCTTATATTTTTAACAACATTTTCTTTTTCGATGTGTATTTTCTGGTATCTTCTGTTTTTGACAAATTTTTATCCCAAAAAAAGTAGAAAATAGATGAAAGGTTGATGAAGAAAAAAATAAAACATTTAGGAGTATGAAATGAAATTAAATAATAAGAGAGAATAAAACTTCTATATCAGATTAAAATTATTTTTCTGTTTTAATGTGTTTTGCTGTAATGAGGTTTGTTTCAGTTTGAGTAGCTATACCAATACAGTGCAGAAATTTTAACATGAGGTTGTGTTTGAACTGAACTCTAAATTTAGCATAAATAAAGAAAATTGTTGTGAATAAAAATAATAGTGACTTTAATGTCTTTTAATTTTACTTGCATGTTTATTTTACATGTTATATACATAAAACTGTTATTTTTGTAATTTTCACTGATAATATTAATTTCTACATGTTCATGTGCAGTTATATCACAATAACTTTCTATTATATGAATAGTTCAGCATTTTGCTTCATGCCTGATAAATACAAAAATAAAATGCTAGGTTGAGCAAAAAATTCTGGGGAATTTGAGAAAGTTGTGTTGTTATGTGCAAATTAACAAAAAAAAGCAACAAGGACTATTCTTCAAAGTAGAGACCATCAAAGTCCATGACTTTCTGCCATCGTTCTGCCAGATTCCGGATTTCCTGGAAGTACCATGGTGGCTCCTTAAAATCGAAAAACTCTTGACATGCTTCTTCAACTTCATTAAAGGGTTCAAATCGACATCCCTTGAAAAGGTGGTGCATTGATAGAAAGAGGCCATAATTGGATTCCTGAACTCTTATAGATATACCACTAGTATTACTATATACAATACAAATTCTGGTAACTATTAGATTGAAAATTTCCCAGAACTTTTTGCTCAACCTAATAAATACAATTTCTTTTTTTTTTTTCCTGTTACTATGGATATATGATGTGGAAGCAGCGGCATAAAGAAAAGCACAAAAAATCAAGATATATGCAACAACATTAAAAGAGTCCAGTTTGACAGTATAAAATGAAAAGAAAAAGAAAGAGAGAAACAGCATGAGTCTATTTTTATAAAGCCTTGAAATATATGACTTTGTTTATGAAGCAATAAGTTAAATTTATTCTGGCTTTTAGTGCTTTTCTTTAACTCTTTACTTTTCACACACACGAAAAAATTATATACACATACAAAATAATTTTAGAATTAATAGACTTTGTTTATTATTTGTCCTTTGCAGGTGTAATAGTAATGACTTAAACATGTTCAAATGGAAAATATTAGCTGCACAGTTTGGGCACCATTAACTTAGTAAATCACCTCTGGTTTAACCCATTTTAGGCCAAGCATACAAATTTTATAAAATGCGGTATTATTTTCATTGAAATATGCTTAAATTACATTCATTAAGGTTGTTCTCAAATCCAAAAGGGCAACTTTCTGACATAAGTTTTAATTTATTTTTGTTCGGAAATGCATGAAACTAGCCGCTGTTATTGTTCAGAAACTATGTTATCAACCTGTTTTTTCCATTTTTTTGCAAAACGCAATCGATCTTTCAGAAAATAGTGTCAAAGTGGGCGTTTTGAACCGAATTTCCATGCGAAAGTAGAATAATCACTCAAGAGCGGGCGGAAAACGTGTGTGTCACGTGATCAAAATTGCTTAGAACTCAGTAGGTAATTTATGGATCAAAAAATGGAAAATACAGTTCAATTCCAAATCGCTTCCATGGCCAGGTTTTCTAATTTTATACCTTTGTGTTAAAAAATGAATTTGTAAATGTGTCAAAATGTTTTTCGCTTGCTGAGCAGAGCAGTTAAGAACAGCCTTAAGACAAAAAAAAAAAAAAGTTTAGTGCATGAAAAATAATATTTTATTTGAGAAATAAAATGCATTCGGCATTTTCATGCATTATGTCAATGGTGTGCTAACGCACCATTAAATTTAAAATTAATAATTTTTAAAAAAATTTTATGACATTTGTTTTATTATTATTTTATTTACAGAACTTGCAACTTTAATCCATTATAAAAACATATGATTAATCTCAAGTGGAATAATTATACATTTTAAAAAAGTCAAATTTGTCAATAACAGTTTCAATTTAAAAAAACTAGCGTATTTTGAAAATTTCTCAACAGGAAGTGTTTACTCAATTGAATTACTGATATTTTATAGATGTCCCCAGAACTCTTAAAAATAGCAGAAAAATAAAATTAGTGGAAAATATTCGCCACAGTGTTAATAAAAAAATATTCATTGAAATGGTGTGTTTACACACCTTTAGCCGAAAATGGGTTAACCTTTTGCATGCCACACAGAAATTTCAATCCCCTACCAGCAACTCCTCACCATTTTTACATATTTGAAATAATATGTGGGGAACTTCCTAAAAGTATGTTTATTCATTGTATGTTCATTTGTCTACCTTATGGGTGTCAGTGGATTTGTAGTTAAAATTAGTATGTCACTGTATAGGTGTCAGTGGAGTGCTAAAGGTTAAAAATATATACTAGTAATTAATAAAAATAAGCTATTCTTGAAGCAATTTAATTTTTTGTGCATGGAAATAGTTTTGAAAAATGAAAATTAATCGATGTTTTTCGTAGTAAAATCTTCTCCAACTACACATTGACTGATCTTTGATTTCGCCAAAATATTAAAAAGATTAGCTATGGTGTCATTGTGCATTAATATGGGAGTAACAGAAATGAATGGGACTAATAAGAACATTGCATGATAAAAAAAAAAAAAAAAAACTAATATGTATATATAGAAATTTATCTAAAATGAAAGAAAGAAAATTTTCCACCTTTTGCCATTTTACTCCAACCACTTCGGAGTAGGGAGGGTACTATATCTCCATCAGCATTACCCCCGATATTTGATATGCACCCCTTGATATGCATGGAGATAGGTTTTTATAAATACTTTTGAAAAATAAAAATTTATAAAAACCTTTCGCACCCAGCTTCTGAATGCATATACAGTTCCTGATTTCCAATTTAGCTGAAGTAACAATGAGATTGCATGTAGTGCAATTGTGCCTGCATTAATATATCTCTTCAGACATAACATCACCTGTGGAAGACACTGAACAACTCCTTACATTACTAATTAAACTGCTTCTAGATTTCTCAAAATTCTTCTGGATCTTGTCAAATGATGGGAGCATATTATATTTATTCACTAAAACATGTTTGGAGCTATTTTACAGTCATTTGAAAATGGATTTTGTGATCTCAAGTAACTTTGGTCTCGGGACTAAGGAGGATATAGTACTATGAGAAAAACAATTTCATTGCATGACAGAAATACAACAAAATTATCTCAGAAAGAAAGAAACAAAATCTGCCCATTTATTTTTTCATTTCAGTGTGTGATCATTTCATAGAAAGAAGGAGGCTGTAACCCCCTCAGCCTCCCTCCCTCCCCCACATTTCAATATGCTTGGGGTATGGAAATAACCTTGAAAAGCAAAAGTTAATAAATACTAGTTCACAGTTAACTCTTCTGTGCCTATACAACACTTGATTTCCGATTTAACCTAAATTGTGATGCAATTAGCTATGGTGTTACTGTGTGCTAATATATTTCTCCAGTCCTGATATCAGCTGTGGAAGATACTAAACAACTACTTAAATTTATTGAACTACTTCTAGATTTGTTGAAATTACTTCTGGATATTTATTTTGTCAGTTGATGGGAGCATGTTATTAATTTATTCACTAAAACATGTCTACATCCTGTTTTAGCCATTTGCAAAAGGATTTTGTGGTCTCAAATAATTTTGGTCTCGGAACTGAGGAGGATATGGGACTAACATGAATGCTTAGTCCAATGCATGACAGAAAAATAATTAGAAATTTATCTTAAAAAGAAAGAAAAAAAATTAGCTCTTTTTCCCTACTTTTTTATCTGACCATTTCAAAGGGAGAAGGGGTAATTCCATCAGCTTCCTTGATCTGTGGGTATGCTGTGATGTCACTGTGTTGCATGGAACTAACGAGAATGTCTAATTCGTTGCACGACAGAAAAATAATTACAAATTTATATCAAAAATAAATTTTTAAAAATCTGTCTTTTTTTTCATTTTACTTTGTCAATTTCTTGGGGACTGTAGCCGCATCAGCCCTCTGTGAGAAAATTCTCACTTGGCTTTTATTTCTGATTGCCATTTTTTGGCTATTTTAAATTTACCAATCTGATTTATTCTACTCTTCTAAGCATGGCTGCTGTATTTGGTTTACCATTGAGCATGTATCTCTTTTTTTAGCACAAGTCGATCTATTTTGCTATCACAAGAGCCCGTCACGTATTATCCATCGATAATGAATTGCTTTTGATGCTGTGCAGATAGTTTTCCTCTGTTTGTAACCAGTTCTTTTCCTCTCAGCAACATTTTTACTTTCTTCTATCTTTACAAGAAGAAAGTATTGGATTCATGAAAATTTTCGAATTCCGGTTTTCGAAGGATTTACATGTTTTAGGGGTCAGATAACCCGAAAAACTTGTTTTTACAAAATGTCTGTCTGTGTGTGCCACAAATTTTGTGGGCGCTCTATCTCAAGAACTAATGAGCGGAATTTAATAAAAATTAATATTCAGTTAGTCCCTGATATAAATTGGTGCTGATTAGTTTTGGGTGCCAATCGCTCTACAGGTGGCACTGCTATACAGCATTTTTTCACGATTTCCACAATAACTCAATCTCCAGAACTAATGAATGGATTTTCATCAAACTTCAAATTCAGTTAGTCCTTGACAGGGATTGACGTTTTATACATTTTGGTGTAAATCTCTCAACAGATGGCACTGCCATGCTGCATTTTTTGCGATTTCCACTATAGCTCTGTCTCAATAACTACTGCACGAATTTTCATCAAACTTCAGATTCAGGTATACCTTGATATCAATTAGTGCTGTTTAAGTTTTGGTGCAAATCGCTCAATAGGTGGCGCTGCTATGCTACATTTTCACAATTTCCGCTATAGCTCTATCTCAAGAAGTAATGCACAAATTTTCATCAAACTTCAAATTCAGACATAATTTGATATGAATTGGTGCTAAATTGACGTAATTTCTTGTATTATTTTTAATTGACGTGATTTATATAGAAAAAAGTTTTGTGATGGCCACAACATACTAGTTTTTCTCTGTGGTGGCATTCATATTTCACTGCTGTGTCAATCAAATTCTCATGTGGCTTTTCCAACGTCTTGTTTTATGAATACAATTGCTCCATTTATGGAAGTCTGCCAAATGACATCATAGCATTTCATATTTACTTATCAAAATATTCTCAGGTTTCAAATTAAATTTTATTTCTGATATTTGTCATATTCTACTGTTGTCAACTGATATTAAAAAATACTTTTTATCACATTTGAAAGCTGTTGATATAATTTATGCACTATAACAATATAAAATTTAAGAATAACTGTCTGATAGGAGCTCATAATGAAGTTTTTGTATCCTAAATTCAAAATGTCATTCTCATATTCCTTGAAGTAAAAAAAATAGCGGTTGATCATTATTTAAAAATAAATTTCAAAATGTTGCCATTTGACTTCATAAATGGTATCTTTCACTTAAAAATAGTAGTTGCTGGGCAATCCAAAGATACATTAAAAGTATAAAAACTATTTGTTTTCAATAAAAATAGATTTTTCCTATATCCTGCAGACCATGCAGTATGTTTTGTGACTCGTAGCCTGGATGACATCCTCTGGTGTTATTAATTGAAAAAGTGTAGTTGTGTTATTATCAGTATTGTGTTATATTTATACATTATGGTACCATTTATCTGGAAATGGGTTCACATGCATTTTTACTTTTAAATACTACTGTTTCTGAATAGTAATGCTCACCTTATTTAATAACAGAAAGGCTGTGATTAAATAAGGCAAATATTACTATACAGAAATAATGTTGTTTGGAGGATAAAACCTTTATGAATACTGTTTTCAACTAAGTGGTTCCATACTGTATAATGCTCTTTTGCATAATTATTATATTTTTTAAAATAATGTTTTAAAACTTCCTTATTTAATAAGCTATGCGTGTTTATAAATGCTTACATGTATTCTAATGAATGCTTCACAGCATTAGAATTGATTAAAAAAAAGTCACTGGTCCCAAGGACCAGTAAGCATGGGGATTTACTGGTCTGCAAGCATCATCACTGGTCCGCTACAAAAACTCTATTAAGTCCCTTTAACTCTTTGAGTGACTCCCTCCCCCCCCCCACCCCTTGAATGGAAACCAAACTTACTTGCAGTTATTCAAAATTTTCAGCATGATAAAATGCAAACTTATAATTTGCTGAAAATTAAATAAACAACAGTACCTAACAAAAATGTTATTTATTTTAACTGACTGTAAGGTTTAATGTAATTTTTATTATTATTTTTTTATATATACAGTGTGACCTCTGAATAACGATTACCCGTGGGACCGGTGAAAAGTGACCGCTCTTCTGAGGTGGGTGTTATTCAGAGGTTTCATTTAAAAAATCAAAATTACATAAATTTAAATAGAAATACACACAGTCATTTTAATTAATCATCATTGTTTTAATATAATAAGAAAATCAGTGATTTGCAGTTGCTTTGTTTTGTTTTTTTTTTTTGCTGCAAATGTCTTTCTCCAAAGAAAAGAAACTAGTCGGATGTACCAATCCCAAAACTTTCTTCTATCTCATACATGTTAATACTTGAAAATTCACTATCACACTGCCAAAATTAAACGGCAATCTATGCCCATCATGAGGATTCTAAAGATATGAAATTCCGTGCATTAGTTCTTGAGATATGGCTATCTCTGAAATCGTGTAAATCCAGCAAAATTCAGCGTAGCAGCGCCACCTATTGGGTGCTTTACACCAAAACCCATGTTACATCAAAACCACCAAGCAACCACTTATGTCAAAGTCTAACTGAATCTGAAGTTTGGGGAAAATCCGTTCATTAGTTTTTGAGATAGAGTTATTGCGAAAATCATGAAAATTCCAGCATAGCAGCGCCACTTATTGGACGATTAACACCAAAACCTAATGAGCAACAACTTGTGTTAACATCTAACTAAATCTGAAGTTAGATGAAAATTCGTGCATTAGTTTTTGAAATAGAGCTATTGCGGAAATCGTGCAAAATGCAGCACAACAACGCCACCTCTTGAGCAATTTACACCAACATGTAATCAGCATCAAGTCGTATACAGGACTAACTGAATCTGAAGTTTCATGAAAATCCGTGCATTATGTCTTGAGATAGAGCCATTGCGGAAATCGTAAAAAATGCAGTATAGCAGCGCCACCTGTTGAGCGATTTGCACTAACACATAATCAGCATCAAGTCATATCAAGGACTAACTGAATCTGAAGTTTCATGAAAATTCGTGCATTAGTTCTTGAGATAGAGCCATTGCAGAAATCATAAAAAATGCAGTATAGCAGCGCCACCTGTTGAGCGATTTGCACTAACACGTAATCAGCATCAAGTCATATCAAGGACTAACTTAATCTGAAGTTTCATGAAAATCCGTGCATTAGTTCCTGAGATAGAGCCATTGCGGAAATCGTAAAAAATGCATCATAGCAGCGCCACCTGTTGAGCGATTTCCACCAAAAACTAATCAGCATCAATTTGTATCAGGAACTAACTGGATATAAATTTTTATTAAATTCCGTGCATTAGTTCTTGAGATAGAGCGCCCACAAAATTTGTGTCACACACAGACTCACAGACAGACATTTTGCAAAAACATGTTTTTCGGGTTCTCTGACCCCTAAAACGTGTAAATCTGTCGAAAACCGGAATTCAAAAATTTTCATGAATCCAATACTTTCTTCTTGTAAAGATAGAAGAAAGTAAAAATGACTTGATTTGCTATACAACTCATCATCATTTTGATTTAATGAGAAATTTTGGATTTCACGAAGGTTCTTCAAATCTTTGGTATATGTGTCAATATTGGAAATTTTGGGTGATTCTGTTATCTATTTCTTCCTCTCTTTTATCTTCCACCATTTGCTGTGTGGAATCAAATGTGGCAGTAACTGCCAAATTTTTGCCCAGAGATACAAACAAGCTGTCCTTTACATTAGTTATGCCTGCCGTTCTAAGAATATTATATAAAATTTCCCCATCATTATTAATTCTTCATTTTCTGTTTGTTCACATATCAAGTTAATCTTGTTTGATCTGCTTCACATTTCGGTTTGCAAATAAATATGAAATTGTTCCAGGAGCTGTAAAAATTTTTAATCATGACTTTTGAGTGGCCGATGTTCAGAATTCCTTATTTAGAGGCTCATACTAATGTTAATGCTATGGAACGTGCTTAGTTCCATCAACATGTGGCCGGTGTTTGGAGGTTTTCGTTGTTTAGAGGTGGCCGTTCAAGAAGGTTTCACTGTATATAAAATAAAATGGTCTTATTTCTGTTCAGTTGCAGTTTTCTCAGGGCTGGGAAAGTTTACACTTACCTGTCAGAGAGAGGGAAAAAAGTTACTGGTCCTGCAGACCACTAAATTTTTTAAATTAGTAGTCCAATTGAATTGGACCCCAATAGCAGAAAATTCTCCAAGTGTCTGCAACAGATCTTTCAGGGACTGAAAATAATCTGCAGGTAAAATGTTACAAATGAACCTTTAATTAATTAATCATTTACTTTTAATGTTTTTAAGCATTTTACTCATTTTTATTAATAATAATCTTAAGTTTTAGTAATAAATAATAAAGAACTAAACATAATATAAAGTTGGATAAAGATCCAATGGAAAAAAAAATCTGCGACGCATGTCACCCGTCAGGAACTTTCTGCTACTGGGAATTTGACCACCAAGGATTTCGAACGCTGATTCATATTTAATGGGATAAAGCAGATCCATGTGTAAATCCCACATTTGTTGCAGAAGTTTTGCAGAATAGTTATTTTGTTTATTATTTAGCGACAATTTTTAGTTATGTAAAGAAACAAATATTTTTAGTCATGCACAAAACCAAGGGGAAAGGGAGGCGGAGAATGACTGTGCTCAAAATTAAAATGTTCATTTATCTTTTTATTTAAGGAAAGTGAAAAGTATGATGTATTTTTTTCTACGGAAACATTTACACTGCTTGTTAATAAAAATAAACACATTTATTCATTTACTAATTTTATCTTTTATCTAATACTTTTATTGCTTTATTTCTTGGTGGGAAAAAAGCAAGCTGGTTATAACAGCAAAATATTTGTTTTTGTTCAATAACAAAAGAACTAGAAAGTTTAATTTTTACATGCAAGGTTCATACAGAGTTCTTGAAAGTGCTTAAAAGTCCTAAGTTTTTCGAGAGGAAAAAAAAATGCTCTTGCTAGTGCTTAAACTTGTTTAAATTTTGATGTAGGTATTTTATTTTCTTTGACAAATGCTTTATTTTCTATGTTGAAATGATAAAAATAAAAAAGAGAAATTTTGTACAACCCTATCCTTAAATAAGTCTGGGTAAACCATTCCTTTAAAACTCCTTCCTTTATCGCCCATTGCAATTTTGGTTTAATCTTTTATTATATACTAACCAGTATTACTATTTTTACTTGCAATCTAAAAAATTGATTCTTTAAATTTTATTTGAATGATAAAAAATCTAAAAGGATATGAAATAAAAAAATAAATTATCAAAAAATACCGTTTAAAATTTAAACAAACTTTCTATTACAAATTGCTTAAGAATTTGATAAATAAAAAGCTCTTTGAGAATGAAATATTATTGCATTAAAGCGAGAAATACAACAATTTATTTGCACAGAGGTAAATAAAATCATTGAAAAAGTTCATCTTAATAATGTCAGCAACGTTTCGTTCTTATATCTTATAAAAATTACCATTCAAATCGAAAGAATCTGTATTCCTCAGATAAAATATATTGTCAGATATCTATAATAATGTTTCTGGATTCATTGGATTTAAAGATATCTTAATAAAAGCAAATGTTTTTGTTTTTACCAGTTGTAAACACTTTTACATGATTGACTATATATATATATGTATGTTATAATTACCAATAATTATGAGACACAATATTTATTTAGATTGAAAGATAAACTGCCTGATTTAATTTTTAATTAACCTGACTGATTTAGACTGCCTGATTTAATTTTTATTAACCTGACTGAATTTAGACTGCCTGATTTAATTTTTATTAAGCTTATTTTACTTATGTATGAGCAGGGTTCAGTGATACATATCACTAGATATAATATATCTTGATATATATCTGATACTTATTTTGAAAATATGATAAAGTTTGACATTTATGATATTTTCATATATTTGATATTTATTTTCAAAACATTGTGTATGATATTTTCAGTCAAAACAAGTATTCTTTTACTGCTATTGGTATTGACTGTATCATAATGTAGATAAAGAACTTTTGCTTTGACAACGACTTTTTTAACTCCCCTCCCCCTCCCCCTCCCCCCCCCCCAACAAAAAAAATCTTTTTCAAGCTTTACATTTGAAACCGAATTTTTGTTATAATTACCAATAATTATGAGACACAATATTTATTTAGATTGAAAGATAAACTGACTAATTTAGATAAGTTGTTCTTTCTGGTTTTGTTCAGTTTAAACTGTACAACAGGTGAGGGAATGAAAGAAGCTGACAGCTTACATTTATGTTCAAATTTTACAATAAAAATAAATTGTTTTGTATTTATTTTTTTGTATAAAACATATATATATATATATATTTTATATCAAATTCTATAGTTCGTTTTTTGTCAGTGAAAGCCAATTGTGCCTGTTTAAAATTAGTTGATGTTCAGTTTTGTTATAAGTGAAAAAAAAAAAAACAGACATTTAGAATATTGCTTTATTAAGTTTTCATGTTAAGTACACTATGTTTAAGTTTCTAATATAGATTAGGTACGAAAATATTGATAATCATCAATAAGTTGATTATTTTGAAAATACATCAGATAGGGGAGATGGGGGCACATGTGAACAGGGGGCACATGTGAACATCACAGTTTTTCAATAGTTATTATAAGTTTTTTTATTTGAAATCTTTTTATTCTGATCCGTTGCACACGGATCAGAAACTTAAAAAGATCCTTATTGAACATGTTTTTTTAACGGAGAATTTATCGAATTAGATATATGTATATAGTCTTTGAGCATGACTCCTTTTCATAAGATCTTTCACTATAGGGGAGATGGGGGCACATGTGAACAGGGGGCAGATGTGAACATTGCAGTTTTTCAATAGTTATTATAAGTTTTTTTATTTGAAAAAAATTACCAAAGATGGCAGCACCTGTAGACATATGGTAAAAATTTTTTGAAGCTTTTTGACATTTTGTTTGTCTTCAGTAGCCAAAACACTGTTTGTAGATGTCAAATGTAAAATGTCGGTTTCAACTTTGGTAAGTGATAAAGTTTATTTATTTAGTTAGTTATTCGAATTTTAATGTTTTAACATATACTATGACTACTATTGAATATTTTGGATAAAGTTGTTTTGTTCCCTAAAATTGATAAATGTTAATTATTTATCAATTTAACTCTAGCAGCCATGCGGGGCACTTGTGAACAGACTAGTTGGGGCAGATATGAACAGTTCACAAAAATCAAAATCTTTCTCTATTGTGCGAATAGAAAGAATTGATAATGATAAATTGTATGTTAAATTCCCGAGAAAGAATCTCAGATCCAATTCATATAATTTCCCTGAAATAGTAGACATTTCTGTCATACAAAAGAGTGATATTGTATTGAAACTTCCACTTCTACATTTGTCAGGAAGTACACAAAGAGCAAGAAGCTCATTTGAGTTCAATTATAATTTAAATAAATTCAATGTTTCCTAAAATGCAATAAGTGTTATGTACTATTTTAGTAAACGGTTTAAAACAATATTTTTTATGCATTGTTAATACAAAGAATATTATGACAAACAACTTTGTATTTTTTTTCTTTTCATTTGTCTCAAACTTAGTGATGGCTTACTTCCATCTCTCAAACAACAGCTATGAATAGGATAATTTGAATTGGGATGGATATCAGTAACATTCTTAAAATGTAAAATTTTCAAATTGATAACTAATATAATTCTTGTGTATGGTGTCAGAACAGCTTTATATATATTTAGTTTCATTTTAAAATCTTTTGTTTAAACATGTCACTCAGAAACTAGAAAAAAAATATTTTTTATTTTATTTATGGTGAATTTAACTGATAATATAAATAATGGTTATGATAACAAATTAATAACAGGAGAAAAAGCATGTCAAAGGATATTTTTTCCTTGTGTTCACATGTGCCCCACGAGTGTTCACAACTACCCCGCTGAAGGGGCACATGTGAACAATTATTTGAATTTATAAAACTATTAAAAAATGTAAGAAAAACTATACAGGTGATTAAAAAAAAATTTCCATGTGTAAAAGAAAGTTCTGTTTACTATACTGACTAGTTTTTATTTATAAGAATTAATCCAATTATGAGAAAAAGATATATTTATGCGAACTGTTCACATGTGCCCCCATCTCCCCTACATATCAAAATATTGGATATTTTTTATATTTCCAAAAATATCAGGCTATTTATTAACCCTGTGCATGACACTCTCTCGAGAGGCTTCACAAATAAAAACTTGGACGTAGAAAACCGCAAAAAATATTTATATGCAGAATTAAAACTTAGGTGGCCCAAAAAATTTACATTGATTATTGCAGTCAAGGTCATATTCAGGCATGGGCAGTTGCACAGGAATAACACAATTTTAGGGGCAGAATAATTTTTGTGTTCAGGAAAAAAATTAGAATGATAGAATATTGCTAATAGTAAAAGAATGTAATGTTTTTACTGCTTTTCCTTATGAAATTTGTCATAGATCAGCAATCTCATAATGAGATTGTGTGGTAATATTAGTGCACCACTTGGTAAACGTAACTTTCCATGCAGCTGACATTAAAGAACTATTTATTTGAGAACCACTAGAATCTAAAATCCACAACAGCTGTGAAATAAGACTATGTTATGTTCAAACTATGTTACTTATATCAGCTCAAGTTCCCAAAACAACTGAATTCTATTTAGAGAGGATCTCAGATCGGTGCATGCAAAAAAGTCTCAGTACAATAGCTCAAAATACGACTAAACGTTTTTGGTAATCGGGCCACACATTCATCACTATTTCCAAATAGTAATTTTTGCCTTATTTATGGCAAAAAAATATGCTTTAGATAAGGCCTTTTGAAGGTATTGATACTTCATGTCTGTAGCCTGTGCACTGTGCACATCCCATGCCTTAATCTGACCCTGCCTCGAAAGTCTCAGTTGGTTTAACTTATATAGTCTAGTTTGAACATGGCATATGGATGTGTTCATAGTTCATACAGCGTAAACATTGAGAATTGTAGAGTTTGTTGAAATATAAAAAACACTGCACAGAACATGAAAAAATTCCAATGTTTACAAAACACAAGTTCTTTTCAATTTCCATGCATATGTTGCTGTTTGTTATTTGTTGTTTAGCTATAAAAAGATTGTAATTTAATTGAAAAAATAAGAATTTTTAACATAAAAACAATATACTCTAAGTTTTTTAACAAAAATTTTCATGGCAGATTTGTAATTAAGATTAATAGAGAATGAATCAAAACAGTGTCAACATAGTATAAAAATTACAATGGATAAATACTTGCTTCATTTCAGTATACTGCATATAGCGAATTTCATAATTAGAATGCGACAATACCTGTGAGTTTCTTTTTAAAGAAAATCACTTTTAGTGAATTCCATGCTAAGTTTTAGCGAGGACAGCAGTACAATATTATATAAGTGCGGTACATTTTTTTAAAGTTAATACAAGGATACTGTTTTGAATATTCTATTGAGAGATAAATATATTAGAATTTATTTTTATTTCTACAAGTATGAGGTTAAAATTATTATCAACAACTCGATGGTTTGGACTCAAGGATACTTGTAAGAATTTGAATGCAAATTGAAAAGTAATGTTATTTGCATTAAGAACAATTTCTAAAACTAGAAAGAATAAAGTTTGATGTGTACTTAAGAATCTTAAAATTTACAGTGTATTCAGATAAGCATTCCTGACATCTGTGTGAGGTTATATTTTGAAACAGCTTAGCAAAGCAATGAGAAAACACTAAGCCGAAGACGTGGATATTTAAACTGTTGTTTAAATGTCAAAATTATCCCATGTTTTTAACTAAGATACAGATAGATCTCTTTCCCTATTTACAAAGTTTCAGCTGAAAAAAAACTTGTTGAGATAAAGAATCAAGAATTGGTTCCATCTTCTTCCGATGATGACATTGCAAGATATAATTGTCAAATTAAACATAAGCAATGTTTTAATAAATCCTCTCAGAAATTCCAGAAAAAAGAAACAAATTCTGGCTGCTTTTAAAATGACAACAAGATCTGATGAAAATTGGAAATGTATTACATTGTAAAATAATACAAACTCGTCAGAGTGGTTTATAGAAGGAACTTTATATCGACAAACAGTATAGTGTAAGATGATAATTTCTTTAAAATATCGTCGAACTAGAAGCTTTTCAAATGTTGCAGCGACACTACTAGCCATTTTCGATTCTGCCATAGAACGCAGCTATGCTGAAGATTGAATCCATTTTTAAAGCGATTTCTAATCTATGGAAGGAGGAAAGTGATGACAAGTTCTCTTGTCTTCTAAGGTTCGCAACTGTACCCCAGCAACAAACTGTTTTGCTGAAAGGCCATTTTCTATTAAAATTGATTAAAAACTATTTAAAAACAGCACAGAATCAAGAAAGACTGGTCAGTCTTTGAGTTCTGTCCATAGAATCAGGCATCACCGTCAATCTCAATTTCGAGTTAGCAATAAATGCATTCACAAATTCAAAAGGTCTGAGCAAGTACCCCCTTTTTTTAATTCCAAAAGTATTGCAAAATGACTACCAAATTATAAATTTTTAGTTGTTTGAAAACTTATTTTGGACTTCATAAATTAGATGTATATGGAATATGTAATTGTTAATGTGCTATTAAGCTATAGTAACTTTTTTCTGTTTCTACTTTACATTTTATGTGATTTAATTGGAGTTTTGTGCAAAACTTTTAAAAGAGGCCAATTTACTATAGGGCATATTTTCTGTGTATTTGCCGCTTACTCATTAGATGCATTAACTTGCATAATTTTTATCCTTTATGTATTCAATTAAGTTTTGATATTTTATACAGTTTAAAATTGAAATAAATAATGCCCCAAATTATTCGAGTTTAACCCAGGAAAGAAAGAAGAAGGGGGCATAAAATGAAGTGCAAGAGGCATCACACATCCAAATTATGGGCTTGATTGCAGTGATGTAGTAAAATATAAGGATAGTAAAACATGTATTTTAAACAAAAGATCTGTTGTCAGTATATGTAGATGAATAGCAAAGCAGAAAAAACATGGTGATGAAGAAAAAAAAATCAGGAAGATTTGGAAGTTTTATTGATAACAAATAACTTACAATAAGTGACATAAAAGAACTGCTGAAGTCAGTTAATGAACTATCTTTAAAGATTAAATCTTAAAAAAAGGCCTTTTGCATTTAATCAAATAATCTTAGACTTAACTATAAAGGAAAAGGAAGTTCAAACACAAATACTTGATTAAAAAAAAAATAGAGAATACAAAGTACTTGAAGGCTAAATAAAAAGTATGTTTTGTTATTAAAGCGAAATGAAGTATTAATGCTGAATTATTATTGGTTCTTTGTGTTGATTTACTTATTTCTGTTAAGGTTTTTTATAAATCTTATTTATCCGAAATTGTAAGATAGAGTAAATTAATCAGTAACTTCATCTAAGTTTTCGAATGATTAAACTCATAAATGCATATCATCGTCTATATAATTTGATCTATAAAATTATTTATATCTATTTTTTAAGTTAAGTATTTTTCATACAGTACATATATTAAAACATTTTATTTCCATTGCAGGAACTTCCTGATTATGTATAACAGAGAAAAACTTGATTTTTAAAAATAATGAGTTAATACTCATTTTTAGTAGAAAGCAAAACAGCTACTTTAATGCATTAAAACGACATAAGTTTTAAATGAAGAACAAGAAGTCCTTATATTGTAAAAACAAATTTAATGAAAGCAATTATTTTCATGTTGAAAAAGGTCTCATGATGTAGAAACACTTGTGAAGTGAGAATTATTTCAAAATCGAATTATGGATTCCCATGCTCACACAAACACTACGTCTATCATATCTGAAAATTATGAAGAAGTTTCTTGTGACACAACTGGATTAAAACGTAGTTCTTTCCCTCTAACTGTGAAACTGTCTTACACTTATAATGTATGTGTTAAAGAATTTGCTAAAAAAGAGAATGTACAAAGACATCTTATTATTCATACCAGTGAAAGACCTTTTATTTATGAATTATGTAATAAAGGATTTTCTGGTAATAGTACATTAAGGCAGCATCGTATACGTCATACAAACAACAGGCCTTTCATTTGTGATATTTGCAAAAAGGCATTTTATCTGATGGGTGATTTGAAGGCCCATTTTCATGTGCATTCTAAAGGGAGACCTTTGCGTGTGACTTGAGTGATAAAACGTATACTCGCAAAGCCCATTTAAAAGAACATCTTCGTCTGCACACAATGGAAAAACCTTTCATTTGTGAAATGTGTGATATAGGATTTCACTCAAAACATCAACTTTTTGCACATTTTTGTTGCGTTCATAAGAAAGAAAAAACATTTTGTTGTGATATATGTCCTCAAAGATTTGATACTGGCAGTGGCTTACAAACACATCATCTTACTCACACCAAAGAAAAACCTTTTGTTTGTGAAGTATGCAACAGGAGATTCTCTGTGAAGGCTAACTTAAAAGCTCATATTTTTGTTCATACTGGAGATAAACCTTTTGCTTGTGAAATATGCGATAAAAGATTTCCTTGCAAGGGTAACTTGAAAACTCATCGTCTTCTCCACACTGGAGACAAACCATTTGCTTGTGAAATATGCAATAAAAGATTTGCTTACAAGTCTAACTTGAAAATACATATTCGTTTTCATACTAAAGAAAAACTCTTTAGGTGTGATGTTTGCAAAAAAACTTTTTCAATGGGGCATCATTTAAAAGATCATCTTTTAATTCATATTAAAAATGAAAAACCTTTTGTTTGTGACTTTTGTGATAAAAGATTTCTTAAAAATCAAACATTGATGAGGCATTTACACATTCACTCAGTTTTACCTATATCATATGACGAGAAACCATACAAATGTGACATATGTCATTTAAAAGTTTCTTCTCAAATTATCCTAACTAGGCATATTCTGAGGCATACCAAAGAAAAGTCATCCAGTTGTGATGTATGTAATAAGGGATTTTCTGTTAAAAGTGAATTAAATAGACATTATCATGTTCATACAGATGAGAGGCCTTTCAATTGTAAATTATGTGATAAAAGATATGTTTTAAGGTATGGCCTGAAAGTTCACCTTCATGTTCATACAAAAGAAAACCATTCAAATGTGAGTTATGCAGTAAAGATTTTGTTGAAAGAGGTTCATTGAATAGACATTATCTGGTCCATTCTAAAGAAAAACCTTTTAATTGTGATGTCTGTGGGAAAGGATTCTCTCAGATGGGCAACTTGAGGACACATTTACATAAACATGCTAAAGAAGAAAAATTTGAATGTCACAAAAATGTTGAACAAACTAGTGTGATATACAAATAAAGGTAAAAACTTCTTAACATCACAATAAAAATAAGAGATTTGCTAGAACTTTGTCTTTCTTCCTCAGATGGAAAGAAGACATGTTATCACTCGGGCAGGAGCTGTCCTTGCACTTCTCTTAAATTTATGGTATCATTCAGACGTTTATGCCTTCATTTACTTTTTGAATGTGCAATAAACTATAAAAAAAATCTGAAAAGCAAAAACTATTTTCTTTAGACATTTTCTCACTATAAAAAGCTTTTATTTTGTGAATTTATTTATTTTTTTAATGTCTATGCATGATGTTTTCTTCTTTCATTAGATTTTTCAAAAGATTTTTCAATGATCAAATAAAAACAATCTAAATTGATTTTATAATTTCTAAAATTACATACAATTTGCATTGTTTCATTCACGCATGTTCTTTTAAATTAATAATATTTAAGTTTATTTTAATTGTAATACCGCATTAGTTCTAATTTTTTAGAATTAGTTTTAAAAGAAAGGATAGATATTTAAATACAACTTTCCATTACTTGTGAAGAAACATTTATTCTCCTTTGCAATGTATTTAGAAGATCTTTATAACACAATTCTATATAATGCAGTTCTCTATATAACACAGAACTTCTTAGATGTAAACAATAAATTTTGCTGTTAAAATGCCCCTGCATTCCAATTGTAAAAAAATTGCTATACTCTAGATCCTAGAGGACTAAATTATATATATTATTTCATCTTTATCTCCTTCTGGTCCCAAGGAATTCAATATAAAGGTCCTTAACTGTAATATTGATATATTTTAGATACATTTGGCCATGTGTAAAAAATAAGTTTTTGTGTAAAATGTAATCTATGTAATGCAAAATTCTATATAACCACAATCTCGTGTTTTTAGGTTTGGGTTTTAAAGATCATCTATTGTATAAACACCAAGTCATACTCTGTAAATATGAGAAGCAAGGCAATTTTGAAAGACTGCATGTCATGTTTACTGGAAAATGAGAATTTTCATTCCAAAAACGGAGCTGTTTACTATAATTGTGTCTACATTGTTTTTTCCAAGATAGGACTAAAATACTTTTAATCATTTTAACCTTGCACTAGGGTTTTAATCTTCATAGTGCAGGAAGGCGGAATGTTCCTTTCTGCTAAAATGACGTCATTTAAAAAAAGTACAAAAATATTTTCCCAGATTCATTAAACACATGAAAACATTTTTGGAAACGAATATGGACTTAATTAGTTATTTAAAGACGCTAAAAAATTAAATTAAAAATGTTTTTTCATTGACAGATTTCAGTTTAGCGCCAAACGGTGATCAGTTTTATGGCTATTATGATTAATCTTCTGCAATCTGGCCCTTAGCCAAATGACCTATTTGAACAAATGTGATTTGTCGCAAAAGTATTGTTTAAAATCTGTAGTGATATTTCCTTCATTTTAAAGGACATTGTAGCCAGAATGGCAATACTTGAAAATTGACCCAATTATTAAGTAACCAATGATTAACGTAAAAATAAAAAATGCATGATAAAAAACTACTTTTTAATTTTCTCTGGGCATTCAATCGCCAATTATAGCAACTCATCTGTTGTAACTAGCTACTTTACATAGCAAACATAAGTTCCTTATTAAGATGAATTTAAAAAAAAATTTTTGAAAATTATTTAAAATTCCTTAAAAAGTCACAAAATTGAGCTGCAATTTTCAAACAAATTTCATTCCAAAGTACATCTTCCATATTCGATGATGTAAAAATTGAAATTATACATTCAATGTTTAAAAATTATACACGAGTAATAAAACAAAAACCGCAGTACCGGTCATCGCCACCATCGCTATACATTTCTAAATATAGCTACCTTTTGAAGATAGCGAAAAAGGCCATCGTGAAAAAATAGGAATATATCTATATATATACGTTTATAAAAATGTTAAAGTTTCAATACAGCTCTGAATGATTTTTTAGTACATTTCTGCCCATGGCTACTGAGATTCGGATCTAACCTCGGAAGGACAAAATTCTCCCACAAGTGAAAATGGTGTCATGTTAACCCTTTGTAACTCAACTCCAATTTAAAATATGGCCCCACCAGTGGCCAAGAGGTTCTGACCTCGAAGCTGGTAGACGGGAAGTGCTGGGTTCGATCCCAATCGTGCCCGTCGGCCTAATCGTTCGGAGTTTTCGTGGTTTTCTTCGAGCCATGGATTTTCCATGTGTAAATACGGATTAGGTTCCCTTAGAAAGACCCGCACAGAGGGCACTCCCCCTGGGCCTATATTCCTCGTGTAGATAATCGGCCGTCAAAAAATCAACCAACCAACCAATTTAAAATATATTTACTGAGATGTTAGAAAGCATCATTTTAAGCATGCAAAAAATAATTTAAAAATTTAGAACATAAAAAAATTATGGACTAAAAGGTTCTTATTTTCATAAATGCAATAAACAGAAAATTACATGTTTCTTATATAAATATTGTCAATTTTCTAATATGAAATTGTAAAGTATACGAGCCTACTTTTGTAAAAAAATCTATTTTTGGACTATAATTATGTCTACTACAGCTTTTTTTATTTTATTTTTAATAGTTTACGAATTCATTTTAGCAGTAACAACGTGAAACTACTCAAATAATACTAAATAAAACTGTTGTATGAAAAGTTAACTCGGTATCGTCGCCTGTTGAGAATTTTTTGAACATTTTATATTAACTGTTGTGTTGGAAGATGTAGCAATCAATAAAATCTTTTTTTAAAACCTAGTGTATAAGTAATATTCACTTTTGAGTATGTTTGAGATATGCAACACGGTGATACAAAAGATTAAAAAAATAAATAACAGTGATATATCATGGTGATTGTTCTTGAATGAGGAATTGCCGGTAATCTCGGATAAAGTAGATGTACCACCTACTATAGTAACAGAAAAAAACAATTTTCACACAAGTTTTTTTTTAAAAGTTGCCATTTGTATATAATGTTATGAAATATTATAATGTTTCAATTATGGCCCCACAAATCGAATATTCCAGTAAATTAAATTCTAAAACTATAAATTTTATGCCCGACATGTCAAAAACATTATTGATGTAAATTATTTAACAACTGAACAACAAAAAGAAATCTTTCTATTTCAAAGTGGTTTGCCTCTACATATTTTAAAAACTGATGCTGTAACAATTTTGTTAAAGAATTCAAATCCTTCATGAAATTTCTTAATATAATCGATTGATTGTACGAAACATGTGAAATAATTGCTTATAGTCAAGTCAACACAGTGTTTAAGGAGTTCCAACGTGGATCGTGTTGCTGCCATCCATAACCTCATACAAAATGGAAAAGGGACATAATTTAAATTTAGAAACAACAAATTGGTCCAAAAGCAACTAAGAATTTGAAAACTCTGGTGGAGAACCCTTAAGGGCCATTCCAGAGTTTTGAAGCACACGAGGCACAATTTTGCCTCAAAATAAGATAGCACATAGAGCATCCAAGTCTTATTGGGTGCCATACATTTCGCTGACATACCGGATATTTGATTCGGTAAAATCGAAGAATGTAAAGGTAGGCGATGCCAGGAGTCGCAGCAAAGCTAGACACCCAGGAATACCAGAGGTTCTAACTAAAGTTTATCCTGAGAACTAAAAAAAATAGGGGGCACATAGCTCGCTATTATTTGATAGCTTAAACCTAGTGCTTATCACCAGTCGAGCTTTACCAGGGTGAGCTGGGATCTTTTAGCCTATTAAAAGGCACTTACACCATAACAAGCTCACCGCGACTGAAAATAAACATTTCGGCGTCGACCAGGATCGAAAAAGTTAGGAAAAAAGTTAAATTCAAAAATTTTACAAAAATTAAATCTAACGAAAATGGGAATTCTGAATGTATGACCAGTGGCAGACAACAAGTCGGATCGTTTAGTTCCAAAAAGAACACTTTACTGTTTGGGTCAGAGAAGTGCACACACCGGCGGTCTTGAGAAAACTGAGGCAGAGGGGTAAAAACTGGGTCTTAAATAGATTTGGCCGGTGATCTCGTGAGCTGCATGGAGTTGGAAATTATTGCTGGATGGTCAAAGAGTTTTGATCTGCAAAAGCAGTTTAACACTAGAATGACGGTGAGGGGGCAATTTGGCCTCAACCACATGGATATATTTCGGTTCTAGCCAGAAATTTCTTTATAAAATAAGTTTGAAAGACACAAACGTAAAAAGGGCTAATTAAATAAGTTAAACATTTATAAATAAAAGTTCTGGTATCAAATATTTTTTAGAAAACTTGAGTAAAAATTCCCGTCTTTCTATTGTTAAGTAGATAATTGTACTTCCGAAATCCTATGGTAAACAGCTGATATTGATGCATTTTTTTTTCATGGTACAAAGTGTTTTTTTTCCCCTTGAAACAAGCTAAGATGGAATACTTTTTCCGTTCATAGCTGTTAGCGTTTCGTTGCCATCCAAAAATGAACTACAATGTTTTTGTAGATGATAGAAAAGTGCACCGTGAAAGAAATGACAAAAAATGATGAATTTTGTTACACGTTTTAATGTGCGCGTGGTTCAATAAAACATGAGATAAAAATAATGTAATCCTGCCTTAAACGTAAAAACTGCATAGTCCCTACGGGATAAATATCATACAATTATAACTGCTCATTCGAAAATCTTTTCAAAACTGAATTTCTTTTTAGGTTCATAGTGATTCCATTTTTTCTGATTTTACTGTACTGATTATTGTGCTTAATGCATTAAAACCTACTCAGACAGAATCTTAAGTGGACGGAAAATATTTTGTTTTAGATTGCTTTCCTTCTTAGCAGGTATGCTGTTCTTTCCCTATATATAATGAATTTTGTTACATTTAAGACAGGTTTACAGATAAGACAGGATTTTAGTTATAGACAGGTTCCTGATTGATGTAAATTACTGTACTATTATGTTTCGATTTACAAGCCGAATCTCTTTTGATTTTCTTTTATAAGTATGTTTTGGTCTATCTTAGTCTTAACTTATAATTATTGTAGAATTAATTACATCATTAAAAATAGCCAGGTAATACGATTTTACCGTGGCTCAGGTTTTTACTACGTTTTTGATCTTTTTAGTTTTAATTTATAATTTCCCTGGAATGTATCTACTTTTTAAGTGAAATCCTGCTTTTTATTGTGTAATCTGACATTAACTCGACTATGAATTAGGACCTGAGTTATAGTTGTTTGAATGTTTCGAAACTTCCATTTACTTTTAGGGTCAGGTAGAGTAAAAGAACCATAAAATTAATTATTTTCAACTTTGCTATACTAGTTATGCTAATACAGTAGAAGATCTTTATAACGCAAACCTAAAAACACAAGGTTGTGCGTTATATAAAATTTTGCGTTATATGGATCACATAATTAAATTCACCTTGTAAACATGGCCAAATATGTCTGAAACATATCAAAGTGCATTAGAATATCTTTATACTGCATTCCTTGTAACAAAGAGTTATCCAGATTATAAATTTTTGCATAATATAAATCAGACATTGTTAAATTTACTTTATAAACTTAATCCAAATATAACTGACACAACCATCCCTTATATTAGACATTTTCAAAAATGTTTATTGTAATAATAGCATTTTTTTTTTTAGTAAAAAGGACTTAAATTAGAAGATAAAGTTGAACTAATGTATCAAATTTAGTCCTCTAGAGAGTAGCAATATTTTACAATGTGAAAATGCAGGTGCTTTTTAACTGCAAAATTCATTGTTTACATCTGAGAAGTTGTGCGTTATATGGAGTGCGTTATAAAGATCTTCTACTGTACTACTAATGTAATTTACGATACTAACTAAAATTTAGGGTGTGTTTCAATAAGTAAATGAATGTAAAAATAGTTTTAAAAAAACTGTTTTATAAGCATCCAGTATTCAACTTGAACATCACGCCCAATGTTTTGATGCATTTCATGTTCCCCCCCACCCCAAAAAAAATCCGTTACTATACATTGATTTGGCGTATGCACCGAACTCGGTAATGGAAAATTTAGTGATTTTTTTAACGCTTGGTGGAAAACGCAAGTGAATTTGTTTAAAACTATATTTTTGCTCTTTTCTTTTTAAGACAGGACATCAGGAAAAAAAAACCATTATTTAAACTACCTTTTTAGGATTTCTATATAGATTTCTCAATGTATAATTGTAAATGAATTAATATTCTTATATAATAATACGAGCAAAAATTGTGTGTGTGTGTGTAAATTTTATCTTAAAAATGGCTGTAATGATTCTGACTAAATTTTGTATTTTACGTCTTTCGGGCACAAGAAGACCATTGGGTTAGATCACATGTTCGAGAAAATTCGATTAGTGGGTCATAATGGGCCGGTGTCAAGCTAATTATGTCTAAGAAACATCTCAATCGATTTTGATTAAATTTTATAACCAACCGTTTTGGGGCACGAGAAAGTTATTGGGCTAGGTCACATAGGAGACATGACTGAATTTTGTATTTTATCATTTTCGGGCACAAGAATAACATTGGGCTAAGTTGCATGTTCAAGAACATTCAATTAGTGGATTACAATGGGTCAGGGTCAAGCTAATTCTATATAAAAAATGGCTCAAGCGATTTTGACAAAATTTTGTGTTGTATCGTTTCCGGGCACGATCATTGGGCTGGGTTACATGTTCGAGAAATTTTGATTAGTGGATCACTACGGATCAAGCTAATTTTAACTAGAAAACAACTCTAACGATTTTGAATAAATTTTGTTTTCTATTGTTTTCGGGATCGAGAAGACCATTGGGTTAGGTCGCATATTCGAGAAAATTCGATTAGTGGGTCATTTTGTGTCACTATGAGTCTGGGTCAAGCTAATTATATCTAAAAAAGTCTCAAACGATATTGACAAAATTTTGTATTGTACCGTTTTCGGGCACGAGAAAATTATTTGGCTAGATCACATGTTCGAGAAATTTCGATTAATGGGTCATTACGGGTCCAGTTAATTTATCTGAAAACGACGTGGTCGCCCCTCCGGGTGGTTCCGACCCGACCCCTTGAGTGGGGGAGGTGACCGGAAGCTCGGCAGAGTTCGTTGTGTACGAATGCGAGGGGGGCGGATGGGGACGATTCGCCACCTCCTCGAGAGACTTGCGGTCGACAGGCCAAGAGTCCGGTGGCCACGGTTAACGGACGTTGTGCATGGGTGCGTAGGCCGCACCCCGGCAGCCAGATTCTCTGGCCAAGCCGGATAGCGACGCTCCATAGGTCGATCTCGGGGCCGGACGGTGTCGCCGGGCAAAGAATAGCTAAGGCGATAGGACCCCATCCACCAATTGACTAAGAGGGAGCCTGAAGTATGAGTGAGGGCTTTGTAGTGGAAAGTCCTCGGTGCTCGCTAGTGACGACGGGGCTCGCGGGAATGCCATGCAGGGACTCCCGGAGCAACCGAAGGGCGAGAGTTTCGGACAGCGCCTAGGTTACTTTATGACTTGGGTGGCTCATCCCTCCGAGGACCTCAGCTGGAGCAGTTGGGAGCCGACCCTAAGGGTGGTAGGGTTTGGCGGTGCCCCCGTTGACCAAGGAGCGGTCGCGTGGGAGGCCAGTATGGTTCTGGTTGCTCCATGTCGTGCCGTGACCCATGGGAGGGGGTCGGCCGGCAGGTCCACCATCGAACACTATTCCCGGAGGGAAACGGGCCGGAGGCTCGCCGGTAACGCGGCGGCTCATCGTGCCTCAGGTGAACTCTTGGTCCGATCCAGGTCCTCCGTGTCTATGCGGTACCGGAGTTTTCCTCGCCTGGTGATGAGGACCTAGAGGTGTCTCCACCTAACTTTCGAACGCACTAACAAAGGTAGCGGTCGGTCACTGCACGGGGTCAGGGGCCTTCGGGCCTGGGTACCCTCGACGGCCGTGAGGTAAGGTAGTGGCGGGCGGACTTCTGTCGGCCTCCACTGGCTTCTCTGTCCTAGGACGGGGTCAAGTTAATGGGGGCTGGCGGGACTCCGTTCCGTCCAACCCCCTAGCGAGGCGGAGTCTATTACGTCTAGGTGGAGCTTTCCGTGCCCGCCTGGGGTCGCTAACGGCACCTAGTCTGTGCCAACTGGTTCCCGGCGTGATCCACGAGGGGTTCCATCGGTTGTGCCGGGTGGCTTGGGTGAAAAGCCAGAAGCTGGGTTGCTTTACGGCCGGAGGGACTTTCCCCGTCCTCCCTGGTCTTCAAGTTAGGGGCTCTTCAATAACTTTCCGATCGGCTGGCCCACAAAAATGTCTCTGCCGGAATATGGTATCTGATCTTGGGGGCCTTCCGTAAATTAAATTCGGGTCGGGAAGCCTCGGTTCAGTCCGTGGGCTCAGCGTCTTTATAGGCGTCTGGTTCCTGCGATGGCTTGCGGGGTCTACCGGCTCGAGTAACCAAGTTTAGGGACCACTTGGTTTTTCTAGCTGGGTGGTGAGGACTATCGTAGCGATTGTTCACCAAACTTGGGAATAGCCGGCGTGACGTGCGCTGAGCAGTGCGTCGGCTTGACCGGAGTTCGCGTGGGGTTCCGCTCTGTTGGAGCTTGTCTGGCGGCGACCTTCGGGACGCGCCGCAGGGCTCGTTTCATGGGTGGTTCCTTGCGTGGACAAATGGGCCTTTCGAGGGCCTGGGACCGGAAGATGGTAACCCTGTCTTATCTGAAAACGACTCTAGCGATTTTCACTGAATTTTTGTATTCTACCGTTTTCGGTCTTGAAAAGACCACTGGGCTGTGCCACATGTTCAAGAAAATTAGGTTAGTGAGTCAAGCTAATTTTATTTATTGTATAACTGCTTAAACGATTTTGACTAAATTTTGTATCCTACCATTTTTGATTACCAGAACACCAACCAGTAAGCTAAGTCACATATTCGAGCAGATTTGAATAGTGGGTCATTTTGGGTCGCAATGGGTCATGGTCAAGTTAATTGTATCTAAAAAAGTCTCAAATGATTTTGACAAAATTTTGTATCATACTGTTTCCGGGCACAAGAAGATCATTGGGCTAGGTTACATGTTCGAGAAATTTCGATTTGTGGGTCATTTTTTGAGTCAATACTGTTGAAACTAATTTTATCTAACGATTTTAATTAAATTAACTCTAACGATTTTGATTAAATTTTGTATTCTATCGTTTTCGGACTCTAGAAGACCATTGGGTTAGGTTGCATGTTTGAAAAAATTCGCTTAGTAAGTCACTATGTGTCCAGGTCAAGCTAATTGTATCAAAAAAAGTCTCAAACGGTAGTGACAAAATTTTGTATTATATCGTTTTCGGGTACGGGAAGATCATTGGGCTAAGTCACATGTTCGAGAAACTTTGGATTAGAGGGTCATTTTTGTGTCACTACGGATCTAGCTAATTTTATCTAAAAAACGGCTCTAACGATTTTGACTGAATTTTGTATTCTACCGTTTTCGGTCTTGAGAAGATCCCTGGGCTGGGTCACATTTTTGAGAAAATTATATTAGTGGGTCATTTTGGGGTCACTGCGTGTCAAATTAATTTTATCTATAAAACGGCTTAGTTTTGACTAAATTTTGTATCCTACTGTTTTTGATTATCAGAAGTCCATTAAGCTAATTCACATGTTCAAGCAGATTTGAATAGTGTGTCATTTTGGGTCACAGTCACGAAGCTGCAAAGTTGGCGATTTTGGCAAAATATTGGCTACACTTGGCTGAAAAATCGCCTTTCAAAATTACGAATTTGTCTAATTTGTCTAAATTTGTCTGTACTTGGCGAAAAAATAGAGTTTCCGAATGTGAAGGAATTTTTTAGACATTCTCGATAAGATTCGAAGTACATGGTTAAACCAGTCCAAGTTGAGCTCAGAATGTAATTTGGTTGATGTTCTTTCGTTTTAAATGTGTAAATAATGTAAAATTTAGAAACATGTGCATACATAATTTTGCTATTGATTGTTTTTGTAAATAATACTGATATAAAATAGCATGCTTTATAGCAAGCAATAATACAGAGATAATGAAACAATGAGAACATTATATTGTGTTGAACACAAAGCTAATTTTTGACCGAGCATAGCTCAGTCATCCCCGCTTGTAAACTATTAACTGATTAAAGCGTATTTTTATAAAATATTACACTCTTCATTTTTTTGTTTATAATTTATTTTCTACTTTATAGTTTTTAAAATATTTCATTATTGCTGTGTCACAGCGGTTCGACCTATTTTGACGCATCTTTAAATCCATTGTTTTTTCAACTCTCGTATTATTGTACGAGTTAAGAGAATAATGGGCGCTTGATCACCTGTGTTCGGCTAATTGAAAAATACCTTAAATTTAATGAATTTATAGTTAAGTTGTAAAAATATTAAAATGTTATATTGTCATCGGAAACACACCTTTCTGCATAATTGCATAAATGTAGCCTATCAGGAAGTGGATTAAAAATCGATTGCAAAATTCCTTCTTTACATACAAAAGCCAGGTTGAGTTAAATAACAGAGCGTAAAAACGGCGAAACCCTCTCTTATAATTATGTATACAGTATAACCCCGCTAATCCAATCTAATTGGGACCGGTGTCTATTCGGATTACTGAAATTCTGATAAAAATAGAAAAGAAAAAGGTGTTTGCTAAAAAAATGTAAGTTACAAGTACTCAGTAGTACATCCTCTAAACCGGCATTCTAAGGTTCGGCATGACTTTCAGAAAAAAATTATGGAACAGATGTGTTTAGGCTTAACAAAAACAATGTAAATTGGTCTCATTTACATATTTTTTCGTTAAGCCTAACATGCACATAAATCACTAGAAAACACAATAAAGAAAATGTAACAATGTAATTAAAAGCAAAATTTCAGGAAAAAATACACAAATAAAAATATTAGATTTTCTAGATTACTTACCTTTTTTTTTCTTTCTTTTTTTTTTTTTTTTTTTTTTTTTTTTTTACAATTGAAATACACAACACTTTAAATAGACAAATTCGGAAAAAAAAATACAAAAATATTAAATTCTGGATTATAATAAGTTATAAAATTAACCAGGTGGTATCTCTAGATTACTTTAAATACAAAAAAAACACAAAAATAAGATTAAATTCTCTAAATTCTCTTGATTAAGCAAACAAATTCCGAAAAAAATACAAAAATAAGATTAGATTCTCTTATTACGACAAACCCACGTGCAACCATCAGACAATTGCGTCCTTTTATGGATTTTCATGTCTCCATTACATTCACGGCAACACATGCTGGATTTAATCAACACAATTTCTTTTAAAAAAGTAAAAAACAAATCTCTGTCGAAGAGTAGCTCCGTAATAAATAAACCATCGCCTTCTTTGCCCAAAATAGGCCTATTTCCAGAAGTGCGGAAAAAGGCCAGGTATTTAGCGATGACGTCTCAAATTGGGGAAGTCATAAGAGCAAAAGCAATAAAAAAAATCACTAAATTGAAGACTGAGAAAAAAAAAAAAAAAAAAAAAAGAGATACAACCTGGTCAGTGATAGCACGTGGAAATCCGTCGGCAACAAGATCGAGGATTGAAATGAATGTTCCCGCAATAATGCCGGCTCTCGCGTCGTAATAAAAGGGTTGCCTGAACACATCACTCGACACCAACCGTCGGGTTACCCAAACGATAAAAATCACCAAAAACCCAAGATGATGGACGGAGGGATAACAACACATCTTAGCCAAAATTATTGCTTGTTTAATCACTCTTTATGTTTATAATAATCTAATGGAACTTCAGAATAAGAAATTACCTAACAACTCATTACAAACGGTACAAAATCGTGAATCTATAAATAGCTCAGTCACTGCGTAAACGAGGGGAGGGGGGATGAAGAAACTTTTCTGTAGATAATTTGCGAAATCAAAGTGACTTCTACGAGTAGGCCTACAGTGCATGTTTTCATTTTATATCTGTGTACATATGTTGTACTTTTACATTATTGAATTTTTTTTTCTATACAAGCTGTTTAAAGAGTAAAAAACATGCTTTACTGCCATTTTTTGTTTAATTCTAACTTCTACACTTTTTTCCCAACGTTCATCTTGTAATCCGGACAATTTCATAGTAAAAAGTGTAAAAAGTACTTTTTTGTTTTTAGTAGAATAATTCAATATTTTCAGTTAATCCGAATATAATTGAGTATAATTTTCAAAAGTAAAATTGGTTCGGATTGAAAGGAATTTCGGATTAGCGGGGTTCTACTGTATTTGTATAAAATTTCGATGGATTGTGGCGTAGGTTAGTTCACACGAGAGATTTTTGTATATCCATAACCGATACTTTTAAGAAAGAGTAGATATTTTTGCGATACTTTAAGATTAATTCTTAGTTTTATTCACATGAGATAGGGAATTTGTTAACCCATTTTAATTTCAGGAGGACTTGCCCTAATTATCAATTTTGTACAAGAAAATCCCTGAAAACCTTCTACAATCTCCTCGCCCTAGTCAGTCACGCAGTTTTGAATCCGTGGACATAAACCCAAGATCCTTATTTTGCAGTAAACACATTAACCTCTAGGCTGAGGGTGCTTTGTTGTTTGATGATATAAATATGAATACAGTATAACTTCGAAAATCCGGCATCGTCGGGACTGAGACTAAGCCGGATTTCTGAAAGAATATCGAAAGTACTTCCAATATTCTTAATGATACTTTTAATCATAATTTAATTCACAGCCAAGTGATATTTATAATTAAATATTTAAAACAACTAACTTTAATTGATATTCGCTATATTACAAAAAAAAAAAAAAAAAAAAAAAACCCAATAAGGGAATTTATTTCTTCTCGTGTAATTTCTAAAACATCAATTTTATTTGCTTCAATTTTTTCAGCTGTTCTTTAACAAGTGTGGTTCTATTTAGCGATCTTGCTGTCCGCTAATCCGTCGCTTTCGATCTCAAAAATTTTTTATTTCATAAACAATCGCTATTTTTTTTTTTCCTGTAAGTGTAAAAAAAAAGGGGAGGGAGGGGTGATGGCTTTCATGCCGGATTTTCGAGGTCATAGTGTACTCACTACCTATAGGTTTTACAGTTTCATTAGAATCATAACAAGATATATAGAATAGTTACATGAATATAATCTTTCATTATGTAACCAATATTCATGAAAATCCCTACAAACTTATGTATCTATTTATTTTAACACATTCTGACATTATTTTAAGATTTCCATGCTTACACAACAGTATCTTATACAGGCTATCCATAACTTTTTGGAAAATATAGGCATCTTTCTAGTTTTCTTACATCATTACATATATAAATTGTAATTTACACAATATAATCCTTTAATTTTAAGTAATCATTTCATATCTAAAAATAACCCTAGTTTATGTAACTCGACTATATGGATTTTACAGTATGTAGTAGTAAATATTAGACAACACTTCAACATTAAGTGACCCTCACATTTGTTTTTCAGCATAGGTTAGATTAGATCGCATAACAGTATTCTACGCATTGCTTTTATAAAAAGCAGATACATCGCACTTTAAGGAAAATTTTATTGATTTAGTTGCTTTTAATTGAAGTTAAGTGAACTTCTTTGTAGGAAAACTTCTGTTTGTACATAATTTCTTGAACTTGAAAAAATAGGCAGTGTATTTTTCAATTCCTACTATTAGTTCACACTCTCCATATATTTATGCATCTTGTTCAAATTTTCAATCGTTAATAAAATACTTATTATTCATCCACTCAAGTTCAAATACATTTTTTTAAACTTGTAGTGGAAGACACTTGATGTTAATATGGTTTTTTTTAAAATATTAATTCATTAATTAAATTTAATTAATTAATTTTAGTTTTATATGGATTAAAAATTTCTGTGGATTAAAATTTTTCTTTATTTCATAAAAAGTAACTAAAATAAATTTTTTCTTGTTGACCTAAGTAGAAATTGACTTAAAAAGAATTGTATATATTACTTGTTATTGTAATACTCACAAATTTCAAACTTGTAGTTTTTCACTTTATACTTTGGCTCTGCGTAATCTTAATGACTATTTTCACCAACAGATTAAGTTAAATTCAACAGAAAATTATTCCGCCAACGGACGATTTTTTCGTTCCATTTTTTAATTGTGAACTAATTGATTTTTTAATCATTTCGATTTTCCCTCCTGAATCTTACCTGAATTTTTTTTTTCCAATGCATTGTTAATGATCTGCGAATCTTCAAGATTGGAATAACACAGTTAGGGTTTATTCCAAGAAAGCGAAAAATGTTCAGACCGAGACACTAACCTTGGCTGGATATCTTGGCTTGCTGTGCTAATGCTCTACCTACTGAGCTATCCGGATGATACTTGACTGACATAATTCACTTATTTGTTGGACATGATTGCGAACTGCAACGCTTGTTTCATTCAACCGATGCTGAAATTCTTGAATATCATGGTCTGGACATTTTTCGCTCTGGTGGAATAAACCTCAACTCTGTTACTCTAATTTTGAAGGTGATTTATCGAGTTGGAAAAAAATTTCTTTCTCTTCATTAGGATCTGCGAACTTTAGATGTTTGCAGATTTTTGTGAGTTATTTTATAAATTGTAATGTGTTTTGTATGAAATACTTTTATTTATTAATTTACATACTTTTTTGATAAATTTAGAAGACCTTTTCACGTGTATTTCTTGTTTCTGTTTATAAATTCAATATGTTTCATACATATAATAATAGATCTTATTTCTATTTCAGGAACATCATACGATTATACATAACGGATGAAAAGATTGACTCGGCATATTTGTATCCTATGTTTGCAGAAAAAAAGATATTTTGTGTTTAACACATTAAAATAATGTTCATTTTAAATGAAGATCATCAAGTGATAGTACATGTAATTTGAAAGTAAATACCTCGAATAAAAGCATTCATTCACATGTGTGAAAAGAATTGTGTTCTTAGAACATCTTGGGAGTTACATTTTGTTGGAAAATCAAATTATGGATTCCCAAGGTCCTACAAGCGCTACTTCTTCCACATCTGAAGTTTGTGATGAAGCACTTTCTGAGACAACAGAATTCAAGACTAATTTTATTGATAAAGCACATTCTGAGACAACAGAATTCAAGACTAATTTTATTGATGAAGCACATTCTGAGATAACAGAATTCAAGACTAATTTTATTGATGAAGCACGTTCTGAGATAACAGAATTCAAGACTAATTTTACTGATGAAGCACTTTCTGAGACAACAGAATTCAAGACTAATTTTATTGATGAAGCACATTCTGAGATAACAGAATTCAAGACTAATTTTATTGATGAAGCACGTTCTGAGATAACAGAATTCAAGACTAATTTTACTGATGAAGCACTTTCTGAGACAACAGAATTAGGGACTAATTTTATTGATGAAGCACATTCTGAGATAACAGAATTCAAGACTAATTTTACTGATGACGCACTTTCTGAGACAACAGAATTAGGGACTCATTTTATTGATGAAGCGCTTTCTGAGGCAACAGAATTCAAGACTAATTTTATTTCTAACATCGCTAAAACGTTTTTCACTTGTAATGTATGTGGTAAAGTATTTTCTAGAAACACTACCTTGCGGAGGCATCTTATCATTCATAGCAGTGAAAAACCCTACGTCTGTGAGATATGCAGCAAAGCATTTTCTGATCCGACTACATTAAAGAAGCATCGACTAAGTCACACAAATAATAAATCTTTCATTTGTGACATTTGCGGGAAAGGATTTTATGCAAAGGGCAGTTTGACGATCCATCTTCGCACTCATACAAAGGAAAAACCTTTTAAATGTGATTTGTGTGATAAAAAGTTTTCTCGAAAAGACCATGTGAAAGAGCACCTTCGGATCCACACGTCAGAAAAACCTTTTACTTGTGATGTGTGCCATAAAAGGTTTTTGGCAAAAAGTTATCTTGCTCTTCATCTTCGTGTTCATAGCAAAGAAAAATCTTTTGTGTGTGAACTGTGTAATAGAGCATTTTCTTATAACCATCACCTTAAAGGTCATCTTTTGACACATACAAAAGTAAAACCTTTTCCTTGTAATTTTTGCAGTAAAAGCTATTCTGCAAAAAAGTACTTGAAAAGCCATCTACGCACTCATTCAGAAGAGAAAAGTATGACATGTGATACAAAAGATTTTCTTTCAGGTTTGGTTTGAGTAGGCATATCCTGACTAGAGATAAGTTCGGGCACGTTTTTCGGAGCCCGATTCCGAATGTTTGTTCGACCTCAAAAAAATTGTGTATTCAGAACTTGAACACGATACCGAAAGCATGCAGTCGGAAATTGTGGTACTTTGTTATAGCAGCAACCACATTTACAATTATGCCAAGATTACAGTTATGATTTCTGATAATTGCGAAGATTATATATGCATCATATGTATGTATATAGATACTTATGTATGTAGATACATATGTATATAGATAGTAAATTCATATACAGGGTGACCAGAAATAAACGTCTCAGTTTGAAAGTTCAATTATTCGTTAACTGTAATAAATTTGAGGAGGAAAAAAGTGACATTTATATCTGATTGTTCTTAAATTTTACGCACTATAATTTATAAAGCATTTCATAATTTCGCAGTAGATGGTGCTGCTCTGTCTCATAGTACAATATTGCTCAATCTAGCCTGTAAAACTGTATAAAAATATCTCGAACATTATTATTTATTCTATTTAGCGATTGAAATACGAAAATAATATTGAATTTTTTAAATTTATGTGGGCATTCTTAATGTTTTAGATGATGCAGCGGCATCTATTGACGAAAATTTGAACTATTTGTAGAATTACAGTGCATGAAATCTAAGCGTTACCAGATGCCAATGTCACTCATTTCATATTCATATTTATTATAGTTAATGAATTATGGAATTTTCAAATTGGGCGTTTATTTCTGGTCACCCTTTTCATCATTATATAGGTACATATTATTTACGTCTTATATACCTATACATCATATATATCTTATACACGTCATATATATGTATATGAGGACGTGAGTTTCAAAATTCGCCTTATCGAAGATTTAAAATATCGAGTTTTCTCTATCAATCTATTCTGTTGGTGAACCCGCATCGAAAAAACACTACAATCTGCAAAAAACTAGTTTTATCGTGTATTTCTGGCACTGTAAAATCTTGGTTTGCATTGGAAACCAGTGGATGCAGTCAGAGGTTTTTTGCGATTTCCCAAAATTTGATTTTCTGGATAAGGCGAGTTTTGCAGGCATGAAAGAGTTCCTCCTAAAGGAGGAATTCCACCTTTTTTAAAGCAATTTTGGACATTCTCTGGATTGATGCAAAAATGTAAAAAAAATATTGGAAGCATATTGGTGGTGGTGGTGGTGTGGGGGGGGGGGGGGTTGCAGTCTGAAAAATTTAGTAATCAAACATTTTGTCCACTCAAATTGCTCGAGCTTGTTTCTGAATTGTTGTGCAAAATAGCCATCAAATCAAAAGCGAGCTTTTATTATAAACATCCAGAAAGTCATATAAATGAAGTTCTTTAAATGGGAAATGTTCTTAAAATGGAAAGGAAGTTTCCATAATGTTCTTTTTAGAATATAATATTTAGTTCTATTTATATAATACTTTTGGGTAATTAATTTCAGTGATGCATTTTTGGAAATACATTTCTGGAGCAAAGTTCAATTTGATGTGCATTTATTTAGCACGGAGATTTATAAAAGGGTAAAATCTTAAATAATCAAACCATTCAAAATGATATTTATCAAATGTACAGTTATATTTCATTTTATTGTATGAATAACTGTTAAAATGTGTCTAAACTATACGAGTTTGGTCCTATTGTATGATAAAGAAAAATTTCCACCTTTTTTCCTATTTCCTACTTTCATGCCTGGTTTTGAAACTCACGTCCTCATATACAGCGTGTGTCAATAATTTAAGCACAATTACAATTTTAAAATGAAATTTTAAATATTCACTTTATTTCAATATCTGTCGTGTATATGTTAATAATAGCAATTTTAACACCATATTCAATAAAATTATCTTTTAAATTCTATTTCAAACCATGGAGTTTAAGAATAAGACAAAAATAACCGTGTCAAAAGTTTAAGCACAAAATCTTTTTTATGCAAGTTTTACAAACTGATGTAAGCGGTTGCGCACACAACGATTTTTGGGTATATCAGTTGGTTTGGGTATATCAGTTTTGGCAGTCAGTTGGTGTTTTTGTTAGCACAAAATACCTAAGCCAAAAAATTTTTCAGAGGAGGAGGAGGTAATGAATATTTGGAGTATGCGAGCAAAACATGTTGTTTCTGAAATTGCAAGTGCATTAAGAAGATCAAAACGAGGTATTCATCAAGTTTTGGCTCGTGGTAATGATTTCAAATGAAAATTCCGTTCAGGAAAGCCACTTTGCGTGAAGACCACCGCATCAGAAACTTGGCTTCAATTGGTAATTACTCTCTTTCGCAAATAAAACATGCAGTTGGAGGACAAATGTCGAAAAAAAAACTTCATAGAAGAATTTTAGAATCGGAATACACCAAAAACCGTAAAATGGCCCGGTTACCATGTCTGAAATGACACCATAAAGAAGCTAGATTACAGTGGGCCAAAGAGCATATGTCATTTGGTGATAAGTGGCTGAATGTCATATTCAATGATGAAAAAAATGGGACCTTGATGGGTTTTAGTACTATTGGCATGATTTCTGCAAAGAACCTAAGAGTATATTTAGCCGACAACATGGTGGTGGTTGTGTAATGGTATGGGGGGAGGGGCTATTTCTTTCAATGGTCAGACATCTCTAGCATTCATCAGTGATCGTGAAAATTCTGAAAACTATCAAGAGACACTTGCCAATTATTTGCTCCCTGTTGCCGAGATTTTGGGGTGAGAAAATGGTTATTTCAACATGATAATGCTTCGATCCATACCTCAAACTCAACTTCAGCGTGGTTTAAGTCGAAAAAAGTATAAGGTTTGAAATGGCTGGTTATTAGCCCTGATTTAAACCCTATAGAAAATATGTGGGGGTATTCTCACTCATGCAGTTTATCCAAATGGAAAGCAGTATTCTTCAGTTAAAGATTTGAAAGATGCCATTGAGAACACGTGGTTTAAAATTGAACCAGGAGCAATACAGAACCTCATTTTATCGATGGAAGACCGTACATTTAAGGTAATTCAGCAGAATGGAGCAATAATCAAGTATTAATTTTTTTTAATTCTTGTTCTATTAAAGACTAAAGAACTATTGTCCTTAAATTGACTCACTCATTTTTGTTCTTTTGATAAATGTTGTTATTTGAGATAAATTTTAAAGCATAAATCTGTTAAATATCTTTTTAAAACTACAATTTGTAGGTCATGTGAAAAGGAAAGTAACTTTTAGTCAGTAATAAAATTTTATTTTGAAATTTTATGTTGTGCTTAAACTTTTGACACGCACTGTATGTGCGTCATATACGACTATAACTGAGCCATAGGTTTAACGAAATGTTATATACATCATATGTTATTATAATGTCATACATGCTTTATAATTTGGCGATAAATCTTAGTCGTTTAGCGATTCATCCTTTGGAGCCGTTCTGACTCAAAACTACCAAAATAATTAATAACATTAAAAAAGAAAATTCCAACATCGATTTTCTCATTAAAAAAATCTTCTTACATAGAAATAAATATCAATTCTAAATACCCTTTCATCTTTCATGACAACATTTCGGAAGATTAAAGATTTTCATGTTCCTGAAAATCTTTGAAATACCAAATTTGTTTGTTATACCCAACCACTGACAAAAATCTGCGAAAGTTAGTTCTTTTTTCTTTTATGTTACCATTGTACAACTATTTCAGAAAGACACGAGATCTGTTTTACAGTAATTCTAGAAAAGGATTTCAAACAGAATTCGAGGATAGACAAGGAATATCCCATGGCATTTATATGTTACTAGCACTGACCTTGCAAAGCCATTTGGATAGAATATTTCTTCTTATATTGCACATATAACAATTCATTTCTCTTTCAAACTGATTTTTAAAGGGTAGTAAAACAATTTAAGAAAATTCGACTACATTTTTGTTCCTAGATCGCAAGTTTTATTTTTCTTTTTCAGTGTCTGAATAAATAAAATGTTCACTTTGAACTGAAACCAAAGACGATTATAAAAGTAGAGTCCAATCCCGTTTCATGTCTAGTACGAACCTCTACCGAAGAAAAACATTCATTTATGATGCATGAAAATTGAAATCTTTAGTTAATAGCCAGTGGCTACTGGAACGCTTTAAGCTTAATAGCCTCTTTTATGCAATCCTAATTCTTGTTGAATTTATTTAAAATTCAATATATTGAAATTCTTTATATAGATTACAACATTTAACACATCTTCTGCTAAAACTTATCACTTAAAGTGTGGGCTAAGTGTAAGTCCACCCCATAAGTATAAAAATGCTGATTAAACTATGTAAAAGTTGGAAGACTTAAAAAAAAAAAATTAAACTGATGGTCGTTTATTTTATTTAGTTGTTATATTTCAAGTGGCAACTATATGTTTTCAAGTCTAATGCAAATGATCTAAGGCAGCGGTCCCTAAATTACTGATTTTGACCCACTACTGAGTCGCGGGCAATATTCTCGCCGATCCAGAAACGATCAGTCACAGTCAACCATTCAAACAAGGATCAGCCCTTAAAAATATTTTTATCTACTGTAAAAATATAGCGAACACTATATTTTATAACTTTAAAGAAATTAATATATGCAAATAAAATTATGAAAAGATTAAACCTTGTGTTGAGAATGACTTGAGGCTAAAATTTCAATCAAGTTTCAATCCTAACATGAAGTCTTTAGTTGGAACAAAACAATAACAGAGATCAAGCTCCTCTCCCCTTTTTTATTATAATATATTTTTTAATAATAAAAAATTCCTCGCGTTGTAACAGAAGATTTTGTTTGATTATTCCTCCATGTTAAGATCACCCATTACTCTTGTGTGTATCCTGTATAACAAACGATTTTGTATTATGATTATTCCACCTTCATGTTGAGATTACCCATTACTGTTCTTTGTGCGTATCCTTTGGGTGACAGAAGATTTTGTTTTATGATTATTCCACCTTCATGCTGAGATTATATTTTAATCTCGTGTGATGCTTTGTAACTGAAAATTTTATTTTGTGACTATTCCACTTTCATATTAAGATTACCTAGTACTGTTCTTGTGTGATGCTTTGTAAAAGAAGATGTTGTTTTATGATTATTCCACTTTCACTTTAAAATTACCTAGTACTGTTCTTGTGTAATGCTTTGTAAAATAAGACTTTGTTTTATGATTATTTCACCTTAAGTTAAGATTATGTATCATCATTCTTGTGCGCATGCTTTGTTCGAAAATTCATTTTTTCTATTGGGTAGATTACGAAGAAAAAAATGCATATATCTTTGCTATATATTAGGTGTTATCGCGAAAAGTTTGCAAACTGTTTTGGTGGGTCGTATAAAAATAAAATTTCTTATTAAAAAGGAATTCATAAAATATTTTTGTGTTTATATGAAAGAAATTGTGATTTATGAGGTAAGAGATATGCTTCAAACTCAGGTCCCTTTCAATCATATAGATGAATTTCATTCAGATGTGAGCTATCCAGTAAAGCTTTTGCTCTTGAAAGTTCGTTGAAAAAATATCTTGTCATCATACTAAAGAAAACCTTTTAGTTCTTATATATGTGTCTGAGTTCTGGCTTGAAAGTACGCCTGTATACTCAAGCTGGAGGAACGTTTAGAATGCGAGATATGCTGTAAGTAGGACGCGTACAGACTCCTTAGAAACTCCTAAAGTCTCATTTAGATAGGAACAGAAAAACTATAGAATTTCCGTAAACCCCGTTGATTCACAAAATACTGTTCAACATCAACAGAAGTTATGGCTTGAAAAGATAAAATGAATGAAGGCTTAACCCTTAAATGCCTGGTGTTGCTTTTCGGCAACATACCCAATTTAGGCTCTAAAATACTATTAGAATAATATTGAAGCTATAGTGTTGCCAATAAAGTACATTCTGAAAATATTATTAAATCGATTTTCAACATGTAGATGGCAACAGTTGTGCTGTTTAAGAATAAAGAAAGGTTTATTTTTTCAATTGTTGCTACTTGTTCTTTTTGTTTTGTTTGGGAGCTTGCGAAATACCCTATTTTGACCTGCAGTGAGCAAGTGAAATTTATTTCTTATTATAGTCCCTAAAATTCTTGTGTGTTTAATATTATAGAATTTTATCAAGGCAAATTATTTTTTCAGTTAAACACCAGTATTGCCGATTAGTAACAAACTGTTTTTTAGCCGTAAACTATACTTAAAACAAAATATGATTTTTTTAAGTATTTTTCCCATGATTTATTTAAAAGATGAAAGCCGAAAAACATTATTACAATGATTTTTGAAAAATCAGGCATTTAAGGGTTAAGTTCGATATACATCAATACATAGGCATTCGATACACAGGCGCTAAGGGCCGGCTTCTTTGATGTGGGAATTGTTTATGTTGCACTGCAAAGGAATGCGAAAAATAGCGGAGGCGCGATCCTGAGATCAGCTATCTTGGGGGGGGGGGGGGATTTCTTTTGTTGATTTTGTGCACTTTGCTTCCAAACTTTGAAGAGCAACAAAAAAGTCTCAACTGACTACAGTGCTTTTGGAAAAGAAAACTCAGGGAAATAATTTATAACACTCGTCGCAGAATTTGATGTGTAACGGAGTCTTGGAATTGAAAAGCAGTTTCCAAGGTATTTATACCTTATGTAATACTCCTTAAATTATCTCGAGGTAAAATTTACGCTGCTTCAATGATTTAATTGAAGAGTAGGAAATGGAAACTCGTATCTTAGAATTGAAAACCAGTTTCCAAGATACTCCTTAAATTATCGTGAGGCAAAATTTATGCTGCTTCAATGATTTAACTGAAGACTGGAAAATGGAGACTAATATCTTAGAATTCAAAAACAGGTTCCATGATATTCCTAAAATTATCGTGAGGCAAAAATTATACTGCTTCAATGATTTAATTGAAGAGTAGAAAATGGAGACTCATATCTTAGAATTCAAAAGCAGGTTCCAAGATAGTCCTTAAATTATCGCGAGGTGAAATTTACGCTACTTCAATGATTTAATTGAAGAGTAGAAAATAGACTCGTTTCTTAGAATTGAAAACCAATTTTCAAGGTACTCCTTCAATTATCGTGAGGTAAAAATTATACTGCTTCAATGATTTAATTGAAAAGTAAAAAATTAAGACTCATATAGTTAGAATTAAGCCTTAGAATTGAAAAATATCTTCCAAGGTACTGGGAACTAACTCCTTGCACAAACGAAATATTCTTTTAATTATCGCGAAGCAAAATTTACGTTCTTTCAATAATTTAATTGAAGAGTAGAAAATGGAGACTCATACCATATAGAAAAGTTCACGCTACTTCAATGATTTAATTAAACAGTAGAAAATAGACACTCGTATCTTAGAATTGAAAACCAGTATTCAAGGTGGCACTTCAATTATTGCGAGGAAAAATTTATGCTGCCTCAATGATTTCTTTGAAGAGTAGAAAATGGAGACTCACATGTTTGAATTAAGGCTTAGTATTGAAAAATAGCTTCTAAGGTACTGGGAACTAACTCCTTACACAAACAAAATACTCTTTAAATTATTGCGAGACAAAATTTACGCTGCTTCAAATATTTAATTGAAGAGTAGGAAATGGAGACTCCTATCTTCCATGATGTAATACTGCTTTATAATCTTCTGTTTTAAGTATTATGTATGGCATGAAAGATATTCATAAAAAATGTTAAATTACCATATTTTATATCATATGCTGCACGATTCTTTCCGTTGTAAATTTTACTTTAAAAATCGAGGTGTACGTAGTACACGATGAGTGTTTGGAATTTGAGTGACCTTTGAATATAGTGTACCCGCTACAGGCTTTCCATCTTCCATTAACATGAGAACAACGGTGGCAGCTATAATCATAAGCTTGGTGTCTAAGTATAGTAAAGTAGTTATGCGCTGCACGATGAAACCATTTACAGCGCCAGGTAGTGGCAAATGAGCGTTATGTCAGACGCCAGAGCTGGCGGTATGTCGACCTGTTATTTTCGCCACTGTGCCGCCAGAATGCCAGTATACGCAGGCGCAAACATCGCTAGCGGACGACTTTAGGAGTGCAACACACCACGAAGACATGCAACAAAAAAGCGTGAGGCATGCGACAATTTCACCCTTTTAACAAAGAAAAAACCAGTTTGAACAGCAGAATTTGCCTCATGTCTCACAATGGACCTTATGCACGCGACCTGAGGTCGAGGCTAAAATTCGTCTGCTGGCGGTATTTACTGGCGGTGTTTAGCATAGCAGTCTATGGAGTGTGAGTTATTAATGATTGTTTGTTAAAAATACCGCAAAAAATTCTTTGATGCAGCAGCATATACTTAATATATTGTAATCTAAATTCAAAATGTTGTTCTGTATGCGAGAAAATTCCCTAAGTTTTCAAATTTTCAGTTAAAATGTATGCACTCAACCTGGGTTAAGGCTAAAGTCGTCTGCTAGCGGTGTTTGCGTTTGCGCATACTGGTATTCTGTCGGTGCAGTAACTAGAATAACAGATCATCATACCGCCAGCTCTGACGTCACCTGAATAGAGTCCATTATTGTCGCATGTCTCTCTGGTGTGTGGCGCGCCTTAGCCTCAACCCAGGTTGAGTGCATAAATTTTAACCGAAATTTTGCAAATTTAGGGAATTTTATCGCATACAGAACAACATTTTGAATTCATATTACAATATATTAAGTATATACAGGTACAACAAAGAATTTTTTTGCGGTATATTTAACAATCAAGCATTGATAACTCACACTTCATAGACTGCTATGTTAATGTTCAACAGTAAATGCCACCAGTGGACGAATTTTAGCCTCGACCTCTGGTCGCGTGCATAAGGTCCATTGCGTTTTTCTTCCGTCTAATCCAGGACGGCGAGCCTATGCCATGCATCCCATAGGTGGCACATGGCAGACTATTTTCTGCAAGGCATAGATTCAGATTCTAAATAAAAAAAATAGTTAAATTGTAGAAAATACATAAATTTGGAGTAGCTGAGTTTGTCTGAATTCGATTGGTTGTTGTTGCCATATTAGAGATTTAAAATAAAAAACTGAATAAATCCCAACCTAGTTCAATATTGGCTCAAACATTTTTCAAATTAGGAGAGGAGTAAACGATTATCGAAAATGAAAGATTATTAGGCATTGTAAGCAAAAAGGCCGATGGTAAAATTATGATAACATGGAATTCAATTCTATACACGATCAATTTAAAGAAGCTGGCGCTTGCCGTTTTCACAGATTTTTCTGCGAATCATTATTTTTGGAAGGAATAATATGAAAAACTAAACTAGAAATTTCTTGTCAGGGTTGGGTTGATTTTTGACGGCCAATTATCTACACGAGGGATATAGGCCTGGGGGGAGTGCCCTCCGTGGGGGTCTTTCTAAGGGAACCTAATCCGTATTAACGCATGGAAGATCCACGGCTCGAAGAAAACCACGAAAACTCCGAACGATTAGGCCGACGGGCGCGATTGGGATCGAACCCAGCACCTCCCGTCTACCAGCTTCGAGAGCAGAACCTCTCGGCCACTGGTGGGGCAAATTTCTTGTCAGATGAGTCCAATTCAGTTTGCATTATCTTAAAAATAACTAAGTACGAAGCTGATAAAAATTATTTGACCTCTCGGATGTAACAATATAAATAGCATTTTTAAAATTACTTTCTTAAGTATAACACCAAATATTATCAATATTTTTTTAATCCTGAAAACAAAATTTTAAGTAATTTTCATTCATTATCATTTGATTTACTATTTTTTTTTTCCTTGGATCGATATGATTAGGGTAGGTCCGGTAGTATCGAACAACGGTTTGTACCGAACTAGTAGTGTTTCAAGCTTTGGTCCCTGGTAGCAGCAACTGTTTTGTTTATTAACCTTCGCAGTACTAAGATCAAAATATATCATAAATTCCTAAGATGGGGTCATTTTGACCCCATAGGTAATTATAATGTTTAGGCCTGAAAACTGATCAAAAGATAAAATATCGACATAATACTGGTAATCAAGATTTATTAAAAAGAGGAAAATGTAATTCCCACAAAATTGCGAATATTTAAATTAGCACAATAACTCAAGTAAAATAATAATAACTAGAAAACAGGAATTCTGCTTTATCAGAATTTAGTGTTGCCCCCGATGAAAAAAAATATATGTATATATAAATAGTACAAAACATATTTCAATTTTAAGACTTAAAGCACACACTTTTATTTTATGTAAATTGACGTCATTCGTATCCGCTTAAGGATTCCACATTGACGATCCACTCTTAAACATCTACAGTAAAGCATATATAAGATGTCACTATCGCAAAATAATACACAAATGCAGCAAAAAGATGCCGTCATTAAAGAAACTCGACAAAAAAACCCGGCTATCTAATGATTCATAAGCCTTCATTTGTTTGTAACATTAATGTAGACGATTTCAGTCGTGACGTGAGTCATGACGTTTTGGTTGGAAACTGACTCCAAACAAACGGTTGCTATGTTTATTTTCTATTTTGTATATGTGTTGCAGCTATATCTTTTATCTATATCTCACATCTAAATGTTTTAATACTTGATATGTAATGGTAACATTTTCCACGATTTATATTTAAAAAGAAATGACGCATGGCAAACGTTTGTTTGGAGTCAGTTTCCAACCAAAACGTCATGACTGAAAGCGTCTATAGATACTTAAAATTAAATATAGTTTATAATAGCTCCATGTTTCAACAGAAATTATTCGTTTATATTTTTTCAAAATAGCACGTATTTTAATTACATTTTCTTTCGGTTGTTATGAGAAAATGGCAACAAAAAGATATAATTGCTATTTTTGAATTATTTTCCCTTTACTTTCCACATAAATATAGTACTTGAGTTGCCAAAATTAAACAAATGGTGCTAAAAACTACAAAAAAATTAATATTTCAAAAATAAATGGAGATGCAGTTTTCAAACAAAATGCATTTAAAAGTACATTTTTTTCCCAATACGGCGGTATAAAACTTGAAAATGTGCGATGTTTAGAAGTTAAAAAAATTGCTATAGTGTATTTAAACGTACTACTTTGGTTTACGGCTAGCTTCTGTAAGGTAACGTTATTTTTTGGACACGGCACAAAATAAGCTGGGAGAAAGAAATAGCATACCGTACCGGGGGCTAATAATAAAAAAAACAGTGGCACTCCGGAAGTGCCAATGGAAGTGAAAGCTTCAAGAATTACGTGTGTGTTTTTATTCAAAGAATGCCATCAATTCTTACCATAATAAACAATACAGATGTACGAAAATGAAACATTTGGTTTCATTTTATGTAACTTCTGCCTAACAAAATTTTGTTGCTCGGCATTATGAAAACCAACCAAAACATCCGATGCTAATGAAACAATTTTATTTCCACAAGTGTTCAAAATTGCACTGTTGTATTCGTTAACCCCAGCATTTGTAAACATAAGTCTAGTTCCTTCCGGGCATACCGATTGTGCGTGTTCTTTAGTTACAAATCTAGATTCTATCATATTCAACTCCTCTTCTTCTAGAATAGTTCCATTTCCGATCTTCGTTAAAATTGAAGAAAAATCTCTGTTTTCTTGTCGCATTACGGTCTTCAGTTCAAATTATTGAAATTTTCGCCAAGGTGTTTCACCTGTAATTCTTTTTTTAGTTTGCTTGAAGATTGGCGTAGCTTTTACGGGGGGTAATTGGCGCAAATCTCCGATAAGGATTACATCCAATCCCCCAAAATCTTTTGCAAACAAGCCAGTTATTTGCCTCAAACGTGCGTCAATTTGCTGTAATAATTCAGCGGAAACCATGCTTATTTCGTCAATGATAATAACATTAACGAACTGAAATAGTGCTCTGTATTGATGAGCTATTTCAATATTAAGTGGCAATAGCCTTGAAAGTGTTATACTTAAAGCATTATGCACCGTTGTGCCACCTATGCTGTAGCAGCTTTTATAGTTGAAGCACAAGCAATGTATACGTTAAAAATTCCATCGGTATCTGAAAATCTATTGTAAATCTCCATAAGTGCTTTTATAACAAACGTTTTACCGCTTCCAGCTGGTCCAGTCAAATATATCAGCAATGATTCTTGCATTTGCCTGTCCTTTGATATTAAATGATGCATAATGTGAAACATTATGAATGATACACGAATACGGTATAATTCATTTTAACTGACGAAAAACAAAATAATAATTTGTTTTACCAAATGTTGTTTTGGTGAATTTAAATATTTCTGCAAGTATGTTAACATTTCTTGATAAATAATTGCGCTTATGCTTTTGCTATATTTAAAACCACTACCATATTATTAGAAATATCGCTATAGTTTGATGCTATGACATACACCATAACGCAAAAATAACACGAATTTTAAAAACAAGAGAGTTTTTCTGCTAAACTTACCCGATATTTGATCGAATAGTTCACTTTTGCCGCCAACTATTAACATAAATAACAACTGTTGAATAAAGATAATTTTATTTTGCTAGAGCAAGGTAGTTTTATTTTAGCAAGAGTCACGAGACTTGGCTAATTTCTACATGATATGTTTTTGATGAGATTTCCTTTTTCTAACTCTTGTACGTGTATTTCGGGAACCAAAAACGCACAGGCAAGCATGCGGTGCGCTTGCCTGTAAATTGTTGTTATTGATTAAGCAATCAATAACAATTAATTGCCCGCCCTCCTCATACCGAACTATGCACAATACATGTACATACTTATATACAGAGGTGTCGGTTACAATAACAGTATCACGAGTTCAATGGTTTTTCCCATCTCAAAAAATGCCAAACGCGCCCAAAGAAGCTTTCACTTCAATAATGAAAGTATCAAGTATTTGTCTTTAACAATAAACACAACAGCGTACTGCAACGAAAATGTAAATTTTGTGTGTGTTCCTGTGTGAACGCCGGGAGAAAAGGTGAGTTTTAGCTTCGTTCTTCTTTTGCGGATTGAGCTGAAGAGGGAAAAGTTCCTGTCATTCACCGCTTGGCGCGCTAGTGTCTATGTGCCAAAATGCTAGCATGTCGGTTACGTAACAGTGTCTCCAAATCAGTGGTTTTTCTCCATCTCAAAAAAAGCTCAACGCGCCTAAAGAAGTTTTCACTTCAATAATAACATTTTATAAGAAGAAATGGTAGTAATGCATTTTAACTACTTTCAGTTCTGCTGCTCATCTTTCTGGCAACCAAGACACAAAATAATACATAAAATATTACTTTTTACACATAAATTGACTCATTTGTTGCACTTCTGAGAATATTTGGTGTCACGATAGAAAACTTTCATTTATTCTCTGATGGCCTAAGATGTAACCTTATTCGCAATTTCTACAAATAAACAACAAAAAAAAAAGTTAACTGTGCGAAACTTATTAAGTAGACAAAATTATGAAAGAGACCTTTATAGGAGAATTCCTGGAAAATAATTTTAGCGTACATAATCTAAATTGAAAAAAACTGCAAATGTCCAGAGTACTGCGAGGGTTAAGCCATAAAGAAGACATTCACGTTATATTGGACCAAGCGGTCTGTGCGTTTGCAAGTGATAGTGAGTTATTTATTTTTTTCAAGTTTTCTAGTGTACGAAGTTAACTTTGGAGATACGTAGTTTTTGTAAAAGCAAATACAAAAATGTTTCTAGTGTTTTGCTAGATGTATGGGTTACTATGCTTTATACTGTAGGTCATAATGTCTAGACCTGGCAATACGCATGTGACAGGTAGCCAAAACATCGTAGTGCAGCGTTCGGGTTGTATCGGATAAACGGTTGGAGGGTTTAAAAAGTTAAATTCTTACGATTTTCTCTGTTTTATTCTAGCATGCAGAAAATACGTCATAAGTGGGATGAAGATTCAATGAAGGAAGATACATAAAAAGTCCAGAATACATATAATAATAAATATACATAAAATTGTGTATTTTAAGATATTTTGTACCGGGTGCTTCAAAATCTATTGTCTCTTAATCTCATGAGTGAGTCTTCAACATAGAAATATATGGAAAAACAGAAAAAGAACAATTCAAAAACGTATCACTGGTAGGCCTAATCAGCCCTGAGACTTTTCTCGTGAAAAATGAATCGGAAAAGATTTTAGAGGAGATTTCTTGTTTTCCAAGTATGAAGCTCGTAGTATGACAAAGTGGTGGGGAGAAAAAAAGCAATTTTAACCTCAACGTCGCTTAAAACTCAACTTGTGAACAAAAAAAGAGTGAAAGAAGAGAAAGAACAAATCGCAGAAGCAAAGTGACAGATGAGGGTAGAAAATCGAAAAGGGATGAGGGGATGAAAAGAAAAATTCGAACAAGAAGTTAAATAGTGAAAAGGACAAAAGTAAAGTCCACAACAAATGCAGTAACCATAAGTTGTTTCTAAATTCAAAAATGGTGTTTTTTCAAGTATCAACACCTTATCCGGTCCAACCTACCAGAGATCAGAATGGTCAAAATGTATGGTTTATAAAAAGTCAAGGAAAACCCAACAAAGATTATTCTAAGAGAAATGAGCTTTTTGAAATATGGAAACATGTTAAAGTTTTCATTAGAGTACTAAATATTCAAATTTAACCATACAATAAAAAAAAAAAAAAAAAAAAAAAAAAAAATCGAAATAGCTTAACCGTCCGATACTACCAGACCTTCCCCTACATGAGTAACATATTTGAATTTTTTTTTTTTCAAATGTTTGCTTAAGAAATGGCTTGCGGATGTGAAAAGGTTCACCGTCCCTGTCCTAGACAGTTATTTCAGTTATTCATGCTGCCTGCCCTTTGTTTAAAAAATAGCACTTTTTTTACTCCTCATTCAAAAGCATGGCTTAAATTAAAAAAAAAAAAAAAAAAAAAAAAAAAAAGGGTTTGCACACTTGAAAAGAACTTGAAAAGCACACTTGAAAAGAATTTCGCATTTTAAATATTAAAAGTGTCTTTAGAAATCAAAAGAGTGCCTTTAAAAATTAAAAACAAAAAGTGCCGTTGAAATCTAAACACAGCTTTTTTCCCACCACCATCACACTGCTCCTATTTTTAAACATCGAGGAAACTATTGTAAAATGATATTAAGTAGCATCTTTAATTGAATATAGCACTCACCTCTAGATTGTAGTTATTCAACAATAAACAGATGTGTATTTTATTGTATGGTTATTTATTTATTTTGTGAAGCATGAATACATTTTAATTATAATACTGTTTGTTATGCGCATTTTTTTTCTTTTCATATTTTTCTTTTTTTTTTCTTTTTTTTTTTGTAAGAGGGTTTTGATCACCTACCTTTTAACCCCTTGAGGGGCGGTGGGATAAAATATATCCCACCTAATTTAAACAAGATTCTCACCAGAAAATTTTAACTAAATTTTATATTTTTAACTTTGGAAGAAAACCGTTGAAAAATTGCTTTTCATTATTTAAAAATAAATTTTTTCGATTATTCTGGTGAGAATTCAATATTTAGAGACATTTTTGCTTGTCCCTCAAGGCGTTAAGGGCACCAGAAAGGTCTGAAATGACGAAAATTGAAATTTGATCGTGTATTAGGAGCGTTGAAATTAATTGACACACTTACTTGTAGGTAGATTTCGTAAGAAGTACTACCTATTGCAATCGTTACTAAGGTGCGACTTTTGAAAAATTCCTGCATAACTTTTCATTATATGATCCCAGGGACCCAAAACCACCCCCACCAAAAAAGTTTATATCTGTACTAAATTTTGTCCGCACGATAAAAGTCGCAATTATGCACGGATCGTCTCCAAACTCGCCAAAAACTTTGAGATGGCTAATATCTCGGCGGGCACAGTGGGACGTTTTGGCGATCTAGGTGGACAAAATTATTTCGTTGAAGTTTAATTATAGTCCAGGCAATAGGGAATTTTACCTAGCAAAATTAATGGTAGTTCTGGAAATCGGCTTACTTTATGTTTTTTGGGTCGCTGAATCCGAATTTGTAACTTCCCACCAAAATTTCCCCCGGCAACCTCCCCAAATTTTGGTAAAAATCCCCCAAAAAAGGTTTTTATTTAAAAAATTATCTAGAAATTCAGAAAGTAGGCAAAATTTGCAACAAATTAGATATATGACATTATGACTTAGGATGAAGGGGAAGGGGGGATCCGCCTCAGAGCATGCGCGCGGTACTGTGTCGACTAAGTTGCGCAATTCCACTTAACCACTCACACGTTTACATTAGCCCTCCCATCTCCCCTCTGAATTTTCCTTATAAGGTTTACTTATGTTTTTTGGGTCCCTGAATCCGAATTTTTAACTTATCCCCAAAATTTCCCTCCCGAACACCCCCCCCCCCCCAAATAGCTGTTATTAACTTCAGTTTCTTAATGTTTTAGGGGAAAAGCATTACGAAATTCAGAAACTAGACAAAATTTGCAACAAATAGGATATATGACATTATGACGTAGGATAAATGGGGGAGAGAGGGGGCTGCCTCGGAACATTCCCCGCTCGCTTTTCTCAAAAACCAAATTTTTTCAAAAAATCAATTTTTTGGGGGTTGCCGGGTGAAAATTTGGTGGGAAGTTACAAATTCGGATTCAGCGACCCAAAAAACATAATGTGAGTCGAAATCCAGATCTAGTATTAATTTTTCCAGGTAAAATCCCCTATTGCCTGGACTCATAACTTAGTGCACGTAGCGTCGCAGTGCATGTTCAGAGGCAGCCCTCCCCCTCCCCGTTCATCCTACGTCATAATGTCATATATCCTATTTGTTGCAAATTTTGTCTAGTTTCTGAATTTCGTAATGCTTTTCCCCTAAAACAATAAGAAATTTAAGTTAAAAACAAGTATTTGGGGGGGGGGGGTTCTGGGGGGACGTTAAAAATTCGGATTCCAAAAAAATTAAAGTAAACCTTATAGAGAAAGTTCGGAGGGGAGATGGGAGGGCGAATGTAAACGTGTGAGTGGTTAAGTGGAATTGCGCAACTTAGTTCACGCAGCACCGCGCGCATGTTCCGAGGCAGATCCCCCCTTCCCTTTCATCCTAAGTCATAATGTCATATATCTAATTTGTTGAAAATTTTGTCTACAATCGGAATTTCTAGATACCTTTTCCCTAAAACAATAAAAAAAATGTTTTTTTTTAATAAAAACCTTTTTTGGGGGCATTTTACCAAAATTTGGGCATGTTGCCGGGGGAAATTTTGGTGGGAAGTTGAAAATTCGGATTCAGCGACCCAAAAAACATCTAGTAAGCCTTTTTCCAGAACTACCATGAATTTTGCTAGGTAGAGCCCCTATATTGTCTCTATTGCCTGGACTATTAGTTCTTGCTTTTTTTTTTTATGCATCACTAATAATATACTCAAACATTGATAAATATTTGGTTATTTAATAACAATGTCTTAAAATAAAAATACAGGGTTAACTGCCGAACGACTGCATCTATATTCATAAACGTGGTATCCAGGTATAGTAAAGAGGCTATGCGCTACTAGATGAGACGGCTTACAGCGCCACCTGGTGTAAAAAGGCGGCATTAACGTTTCTATTGGGAAAACTGTTCGAAATATGGGATAAAAGTGAATAACAAATTTGTAGAGCATCGTCGATTTAGTTCGAAAGGACATCTTGTGAACATGAATGATAAATGAATCTCGTTTTCGATATTGGAATACTAACTCAGCTGTTTTGCACCAGGTGACGCTGGAACCGATGTCATCTGGTAGAGCATAGCCACTTTACTATACCTAGACACCACTTTTATGAGTATAGCTGCAACCGTTCGGCAATTAAGAACGTTGGAAGGACTTTAGTGGGCACCCTGTACAATGCATTACAAATAATGCGTTAAACATACTTATTTTACAATTAAGTAAAAAACAATTTAATGCACACATGTAAGCTAACATTCATTTCTTTTCTGTATTTTTGTCTACTCAGAATTTCTCGAGAAATTTGTGTAGTCATCCTTAAAAACAAAATTAAAAAAATAAAATCATATTTTAAAAAACTTTAATGTTTTGTGGTACCCTGTAAAACATATAAATGCTACCAAAATTATTTTCGGCTGAAAAAAGGCTGTTGTGTGAATAAATAACCTATATAAATTTTATTCAAATTGAAATAAAATTTCCGCATATAGACGGTAATGTATTCGAATTTTTTATGTGTCCCAGTAAAAGAAATGCAACTGCTACGCATTTTGTTTTCAATTTAAAAAAATGCTATTGTGTATCTCAATAACCTATAGTAATTTTGTAGAAATTTAATTAAAATTTCTGCTTTTTAGCAAAAATCTTTCCGCGATTTTTTGTGTGGACCTGTGAAAAATGCACAATTTCTACGTTCGTCAAATTATAATTTAATAGAATTGTCATCAGAAAAACACATGTAGGCAAAGTTTTAGCTCAATCAGATAATTGAAAGTGGTTTAAAATTGTCTTGTAAGATTTTAACTAATCTTTTATGTGGCCCTGTATAAAAAGCGTAACTGCTACGTTCCATAAATTATAATAATATTGCATTGTCATCAGAATTACATATTCTGACCGAAGTTTCAGCTCAATCAGATTATTGAAATTGGTTTAAAATTAACTTGCAAGTTTCAATCTAAATTTTTGTGAAGCCCTGTAAGAAACAGTATTATAAACAAACTTCTACGTTCTTTAAATCATAATATTGTAATGTATTCATTGTTTCGACTCAATAGAATAATTAAAAGTGATTTTAAATTGACTTGCAAGATTTGAACTAAACATACATACATGCACTGGAAGTTAATATTATGCTTGTTTATTAGTATAAACTTACTGATCTGCAGCTGTCTGTAGGAGTTTGTTTAATTTTTCAGTACTTTAGGAACGGTACTTTGATTTAAAAAATACTTATTGCTCAATAATGCTGAATAATTTATTAAAAGTCAAGATGAAATTTATAAACAACATCAAGGATCATCCAGAATTTCAGCCTTTGAAAAAAGCGGGTTTAATATCGCTTATCTTCAAACAAAAATAGGTTAAATCGGACCTTGACAAAGCTGTGACATTAGACCAGCAAACTCGTGCTTTCAAACTTAGAGGAAGCTAGTGCAATTTTTGAGACACTCTCAAACCAACTGCGCAAATGGCTACTTTACAGTCACAATTAATCGACATCTCTGATTTTTTACGCTAAAATTCGTATGTATCTCGAAATTACTGACATTCAGCTACCAGTACACGCGGTTTTGTCAAATTCCGAGATAATCGGAAAAATTGATTTTGTCCACCTAGATCATCAAAACGTCCCACTGTGCAGTGATTGCAAATGGGCAAAATCGGCCTAAGGGGGGTAGAAATGGAGAAGGTTAAAAATTTTGAATACCGCCTTAACATGATTCTTATAAAACCAGCTCTTACAGAAAAGTGATATGAAAAAATAAACATTTTTCGTTATAGCAGTTGTCAACAATTGAAAAAAAAAAAAAAAAAAGAAAAAAAACAATAAAATTCTCACCACAACAATTACATTTCTATTGCAAGATTTCCACATGAAAAATGAAAATGAAATAAATAGTTTGACGAACTGAAAAAAAAAAAAAAATTGAATATTACGTCATAAGTTTTCTAGTGCAACATTCCCACTTGAAAACTGAAAATGAAATAAATAGTTTGATGAATTAAAATATATATATTACGTCAATATTAGAAATATAATGAACAACAGCAGGTGAATATGTAACGTCATGTGCGTTTGAAAAAACGTATTAAAACATGATAAAAACCCGACTATGTAAATGTTAACATAATTTAATATTTTGAGGCTCTCTAAATTTGTTTTCGCCATTTTTAAACCTATTCTATATATATGCGTGTGTGTATTCGTGTACATTACAATTTTCACAAAAAGCTCAGGTTCCTAGAGCTCATTCTTAGTGAAGAAACTGGGTTTATTTCTAATCTTGATTTAGATTTTGTTGGTGAAATTAGTACTTAACTTCGAAATCTACCTCCGTCTGTAGGCCGAGCCAGCAGGGACTTTTTCCTTTGCATTTATTATTAATGCTTTATCGAAAAAAAAAATTGTTAAATTGTGAAAAAAAAAAAAAAAAAAAAAAAAACAATAACAATAACAAAAGTTTCAACGTTGTTACGACTAAATTAATCTTGCAAAACCAGTCTTGCCACAATTTTGAAATCCATGTTAAATATTTTTTAGTCGTCATTTGTTATTTGGACAGCTTACACTTTCGAACATAGCTCAAAAGGGTTTATGAATTCGGTTTGTCTGGTCGTCTGTCTGTCTATCTATCCGTACTCTGACTCGCGTAAATATAGCCAAATTGCCATATAATTGACACATGTTATTGAGCTTTACAATAGATTGATCGGTATTGAAAATGAAGTGTACACCATTTAGGATTAGTTTTGTAGGGAGGGGTACTCAAATGTATTCCATTACATTGTGAAAAATCGTCGTTTCTAATGCATTTTAATGATGTTACTCTATTTCAAAAATAATGAAATTGATATGTATCCTTGAGATAGACGACAACATGTTTTCAATAGAGTATAGAATGAGTAGCGATTACAGTTCGTTTACAAGGACATTCAAATGTGTTCTGTTACATTATGATCTATGGGGAAATATTGATTGCAGTGTATTTTAATGCTGTTGCGCTATTTAAGTGAAAGTGATGTATATTACTGAGCTGCACTACAGAATGTTTTCTGTAGATTATTGAACATAGAATTTATTGTTTATTTACAGAGACATTCAAAAGAATTCGGTTACAGGAATGATGGATAAATAACTGCTAGATGTGCATTTTCAACTGTGCTTTAATTAATTATTAGTGTATTACGAGATGCGTAGATCATATGCAGGGCGACACGAAGGAATTCGCTCACATTACCGGCTCTGGACATTAATTGCTGAAAATGAATTTCGATTGCGGTTTTTATTTTTTAATGTATATTTAGATATCTCATTTCCTTGTATGAACAACAATAAAAAAAAATTCTTAACAATATTCTGATAGTGTTGGAAAGTGTTTCGTAATCTATGACGTGATGCTAGATTTTTCGTTCTTGTTCCGTTGTCTTACAATTATAGCTGAAAAACAAACGAAACATTTTAAAATTGTAAAAAAAAATTCAAAATTCATAAAAATTGACCATGTTGTTTATATAACTCGATAAAAAAGTTTTTGTTTCCCTTTCAGGTATTGCTTGTTGATAATTTAATTTACTTCATTAAAAATAAACATAAATGTAAAATTTTGTTTTTGAAAATATGTTTTCATTAAAATTCACAAAAATGTAGAAAATGTATATGTTTTTTTAAGTGCACTAAAAAGTAGAAAAGTCTTGAAAAAAACCCCCTTAAATGCACGGAGTTTAAATTAAATTGCGGTGAACTCAATTATGGAAGATTAATGGATTTAAATGGGATTTTAGTTTCCCTTTCAGTTATTGCTTGTTGATAATTTAATTTACTTCATTAAAAATAAATATAAATGTAAAATTTTGTTTTTGAAAATATGTTTTCATTAAAATTCACAAAAATGTAGAAAATGTATATGTTTTTTTAAGTGCACTAAAAAGTAGAAAAGTCTTGAAAAAAAAAAAACCCTTAAATGCACGGAGTTTAAATTAAATTGCGGTGAACTCAATTATGGAAGATTAATGGATTTAAATGGGATTTTATCAAATTAGCCAGCTATCGCCAAATTGGCTTCATGTATGGCAACTTATTTTTGTCTCCAAAATTGGCGATATTTTGAAAATTTGGCGGTATTTCACAAGTTGGTTAAAGTTTGGCGCTATTGTGGTAACCCTATCATTAGTACTTTTCAACAAATATCCATTGTTGAAGTTTATGCTGATTTCTCCATAGGAAATCAAACGTAATCATTAAGTAAATTTACCCCCTTTGCCCCCTTAGGGATCGATTTAAATAAAATCAGTGTCCAATTCATGTATTGCCTTCAGGAATACATGTTTATTCCAAATTTTATAGCTCAATGCCAACAGAAAGTGGGTGAAAAACGAATCACAAGATTTGACTGCCATACACCAACACAATTCTAAGTTTTAAAAAAAAGCATGTAAAAATCATTTAAATCCGTTTGTTTAAAAATTAACGCGGCAAAATTGCTGAAAAGCAGTGTCTGGATATTTTAAAGTTTTTCTTCAGCAGGTATATCGCCGATCTGCGCTCTCACCGTACGACTGTAATGTTAGGAATTTATCTATTTATGGCACCAACTATGCGACTCTCTCAATGATTCAAAATATTAATAATTGCATTTTTTCGTCATTGGCAAACGTTTCCAATCCCTTTAAGAATGTTATTTAAATACAACTCCGTAATACTTGGCAAGACGTATTTATTCGCATTTTCTATCTAAATATTGTAGTATGAAATTAAATCTTTAAAGACTGTAACACAAAATTCTGTTATTCAAATAAACAGAGTCATTAATAAATTTAAATCGTAATGCTGCGTTAATTTTGATTATTGATTACTTATTTTTCAATAGATAAATCACCTGAAAATTATATATGTATAACACTGAATTACAGTGTAAGATACGTCTGTTCTCTCTTGCTATGGTAAAATTTTAAAGGTGAAATTGAATAACATCTTTATGCAATTCATATTTTTAATAGAAAATAATTCTTCAGAGAAATTTCTTAGTTCACTTCATTCAATTGTAGTTTTTGTATTTTATTACTTTCTTCTATCTTTACAAGAACTTTCAAGTTATCTTTACAAGTATTGGATTCATGAAAATTTTCGAATTCCGGTTTTCGACCGATTTACACGTTTTAGGGGTCAGAGAACCCGAAAAACATGTTTTTACAAAATGTCTGTCTGTGAGTGACACAAATTTTGTGGGCGCTCTATCTCTGGACGGAATTTAATAAAAATTGATATTCAGTTACTCCCAGATATAAATTGGTGCTGATTAGTTTTTGGTGTAAATCGCTCGACAGGTGCCGCTGCTAGGCAGCATTTTTCACGATTTCCGCAATAGCTCAATTTCCAGAACTAATGCACAGATTTTCATCAAACTTCAGATTCAGTTAGTCCTTGACAGGAATTGACGTTTTATACATTTTGGTGTAAATCGCTCAACAAGTGGCACTGCTATACTGCATTTTTTGCGATTTCTGCAATAGCTCTATCTCAAGAACCAATGCTTGGATTTTCAACAAACTTCAGATTCAGGTATACCTTGATATGAATTACTGCTGTTTATGTTTTAGTGCAAATCGCTCAATAGGTGGCGCTGTTATGCTACGTTTTTCAGAATTTCCGCTATAGCTCTATCTCAAGAACTAATGCACGGATTTTCATCAAACTTCAAATTGGGATATACTTTGATATGAATTAGTGCTAAATTGATGTAATTTCTTGTATTACTTACATGATTTAATTGACGAGATTTATGTAGAAGAAAGTTTTGTGGTGGCCACAATATACTAGTATTATTATATTAGTTCTCTTTTAAACAAGTAATTTTTAAATAAAAAATAGCGAGAGTATTTTAACAAGAATGATTTGGTACAATAGAGCATTGTGTGGGACAACCAGGGATGGAAATTTTCCGAGATTTTCCGCCCTTTATTACTTATACCTACTAGGGGACTCTGCCCCCTGCAAGCTACGCCCGCCAACCCCCGTTCAGGCACCGCAGAATCTAAAAACACGCTAATCTGGCGGGTTTTTAAAATATTAGAGAAGATTGAATTATACTGAAAAAAACTGTGCAGATCTCCCTGTAAACGGGTTTCCATTCAATTGCCTTTGATTGCAAAAATATAAGGCCGAATCAGTTGCTGTTAAGACATCCAATGGTTGTTTTAGTTTTTGATTAAAGAGGATCAGTTAAACATTTGAAAAGAAGCTAAAATAAAATGAATTAAGTATACAGAGTCTTTGTCTCCCGGTATTTTAAAAGAATCTCTATAACAATAGCCTAAGTTATGTGACTATCATCAACAGTTCCGGGCGGATCACTTCGCTTTTTATTTTCTAGGTGCCATTTTGGTACTTTAATGTTAGTCAGGCATAGGTGATAAGTCGCCAAATATTATTCTATCGCCATCATTTCATCTATATTATAATAGTTCAAGTCATCAACTGCCATAAACAAATACGGTCTGATCCCTTTGCATTTCATATGAAAGTTTGCCACAAATTTCATATACTGGCGCGATTTTTTTCCGACGCCAATTTGGGAAAAGCATCAACAGCATAAAGAACAACATCCGGCTTACAATATCAAGCAAAATAACAATACTTTGGAGCCAGTTAAGTACCCGTACCGTATATGACACTGGCGTTAGAAAAAAATCGCGCCAATATGGGGCCGTATATGATATCTATGCCGAAAGTTTTCCATTTTGATTAAAAAATCAAAATTTTTTAACAAATAAAACTACATAAAAGTTGCCATAGTTGCAAAGAATTCTTGGTACTGTTACACTAGCCTGGTGCACATCTCGCCCAACTCGCATTTTTTTTATTTTTCGAGTGGAAAATTAAAACATTGATTCGAAGTTGAAATTAAATGTCATGGTTTTTTGCGTTATTTAATATTTGGCCAGATGTCATATATGCACCGCAGGTTTGGCGTGATTTTTTTTTTTTTTTTTTACGAAAATTTGGTGAAAATTTCGTTTTCAAATACCAGTTACATATGTATTTTTGGTACTACTTAGTTATCCCGTCGATTAAATATCTATCACCAAATTATAAGATTAAATGCCAATAATGGTTGATCGTAAATGACACATTCACTTAATTTTAAACAAGTTACACGTGTTTACGTCATCAAGTGATTTTTATTTCGACGTCTTATTTGTATATTTATTAATGTTATATGTACTAATTTATTCGTTCTTTCGTTATTTAAAATATAAAATGTCAATTTGTATAATTTGGCGAGTGGTTTGGCGATTTATATAATTTGGCGAAATTGGCCGACGGAATAACTAAGTATTACCGTATTTTTAAATTATTTTCTATTATTTTCAAAAGGAAATAACAAAAAAAAAAATTGATAACTATAGAACAAAATAATACATATAATTTAAAAAAAAGAAGTAAAAGTAAATAAACATTTATTATTAAATAAACAACAATAGCCGGGTTACCATGTCAATCAAAATAATGCCATTTTGGCACCAATTAGGTACCCCAGTGCGTATATAACATCTGTGACTAATATTTTTCTTTTCGTTTTGTTTTAAAAAAAAAGAAAGAAGTGAAAGCCATCAATTTTAAATGATTCAGTTTTAAATGAATGTTTTCTATTTTAAATAAAATGAATGAAAGGATTATATTTTAAATGAAATTACTGAAATATAAAAAAATGCGACGGGAAAAATGTTTGGCGATTTATCACCTGCGTCTCGCTTACATAAAAATATCGAGTTCTTGATTTCTCTATCAGAATATTTCGATTTGGCGAAAGATTGTTCAAGTAAATTGAATTATGAATAAAAGTAACATGATACATTTCTTAGCATACATTTAAGGGAGGCCAAACTGGTTGCCAAATTAGATTAAAATAATAACCTTTTCTGAAATATGAAAAAAAATATCTGTTGTGATTAAATTTTCAGTTGCCATCATTAGAAAAAAAGTATTTAAAATTAGAAAAAAAATAATATTTAGAAAACTAATTCGAATTTAAAAATTCTAATGCCAGTTTTGAGATCTGCGGATCAATACGGATTTTTGGTGTTAATTTCATCTCAAAGTATTCCATATTTTAGGAGAAATCGCCGTGAAACGTAATCAGTTGTTTAATCAGTCGTTTCAAAGAATCGTTTCATAAATTCGTTTCATTTCAGTCGTTCCATATATCCGTCTCATAAATTCGTTTCATTAGGATTTTATATATATTGGGTAGATAAAATCCTCTCTTTCCCGTTTTTTGAGGTACTTTTTTCCCATAGACTTTTTCTAACGACTTTCCGCCAGTGAAATAGAATGGCAGAAACAAGTACCAGATCTACCGATTTGCCGCTTTTTCTTCTAGAATTTTTCTAACGACTTTCACCAGTGAAACAGAAAGGTAGAAACAAATGCCAAATCTATCGCTGTTGATTTTTTATATTATTATTGCGCGCTAATTTTTTTATTTATATTTAACTAAATCTCAAAAATCTAGTTTGAAAAGCCCAAGAATTATCGTTTATAGAACAAGCTCAAAATCCGTTATTGCAAAAATGAAGCAAAAAGATGAGGGGCTCTATCAAAATACAGTAGTACGTGCAATATTGTGTATGCTATATTGGCACTAATCAATGGATATATTGATACAACCCCTCATCTTTTTGCTTCATTTTGGAGACAACGAATTTTGAGCTTATTCTATCAACAATAATTTTCAGAATTTTCAAGCTAAGTTTTTGAGATTTTTACAAAAGTTGCTCTATACATTTAGCTAACACATTATGCACATTATATTTTGTTTACATTCGGGCGTGCGCAGTAAATCATTATTTAGTAAAACTGCTCATTTTTCATAAAATTATTATTATTTTTTTTCATTCTGATTGCAGAGTATTGTATACAACGTTATTTGTCATATTTTCTGAAAAGAACCTATTTTTTTTATATTAAGAACTCTACAAATTATAAGCAAAAAACTTGGGAAAATTTGGGACTCTTTTTTTTTATATAAACTTTAATTTCTCTACGAATATACATGATATTCTCATAAAAATGAACACAATTTATTGCAATAAGGCTCTTAATCATAATCTGGAATTTGAACATTTTTGATACATTAGTTTTTACAGGGTTGTCCAAACGATATTCGTTCTTTTTCAATTTGTTGACGGCCCCCTATGGGGTTTCGGAAAAAAATCTTCAAGGAAATATGTGACCTGTACTATTCTGTTTACACACCTGGAGTTTCAGGATAATTCCTCATGCATTTTTCTGAATATTTAAGAAAACGTCAAAAGTCGCAAGTGGCCGGTCACCTTTGGCCATATAGTGTATTTTTAAATGAAAAAATCGCCAAAAAATATTGAATTGAAAGTACATGCTACTTAATATTTTCTTTTTTGTCGAAATTTTCGCATATTTTATTTTGTAAAAAATATCTGTACGCGTCCGAATGATTCGAAATTTTTGTAAGTGATGTAAATCTGATCTATGTAGATATTCTGAAACGACTGTGTAAAAATACGGACATTTAGTCACTTTTAGCGTAGAAAAAATATCCCCTCCGTGAGGTAAAAAGTGACCTGCGTTCGCCGGTGTATTTGGAAAGGTTAAAATTCATATTTTTAAAAACCGTTTACATCATCGATTAGAAGAAAGTTTCAGCTTTAAGAGCACATTTTTGGTTTGTCGGTACCTCTAAAATTACGCCCTGGGGGCCGTTGCCATAAGGAGGAAAAGCGTTTTTCGAAAAAAAAGACCCTTTTTGAAAAAAGATTTTCGAAGTGTTATATACTGCGATGTATTTTTAATTGATTGCGACATTTGAGACGTAAGAGTAAAATCTTTCGGAATATGTCTTCCAATTTTAACAGTACCGAGCGGTTTGGTAGATCTAGCTTAAAATAAAACTATTAAAAAACACAAATAAAATCAAAATTTCGATTCTTCGCTTTCTTTGGATGCGTAAATGTGTTTCTACGCATGCGCTAGATCTTTTTTCCTCCCAGAAGGTCAGAGATGTGTTTTTCACGAGAGTGAGTTGCGATTTTTAATTAATAACTCAGCTAATAATTAGAAATTTAAAATTCTGACAAGGGAATCACTTTTGGCACTGCTCGCACCTAGCATCGAGACCTGTTGCATTTTGTAGCCCTATACATAAAAGTTAGAGAACCGATAAAGTTTCTCTGTTAAAATAATATTTTATGTTTTTTTTATACTTTTAATTTTTTTATTATTGGATTTTTATTTGTTTATTTCACGTCAAAAGTGAGTTAATCGCCAGATGTAGTGCTACAAATTTTTCGCCCGCTTTATCCCTGGAGTATATGTACGAGAATTAAATCACATTGCTATATGTTTGATAGCATAAGAAGCGAGAATTAGATTTTCTTTCCCGTATACAGACGATAAATGTATAAATAGTAAAGTTATTTCTGTTAAAAGCGTTAAAGATCATTAAAACTATTTTTTTAGTGAAATACAGAATAAGAAAACTATTTTCTTTTGAAGTCGGATGAAGTAAAGTTTTGAACGTTTTAAATGAAATGTTGTGTCTTTTGGTAAAAGTAATCATGAAGTAAATTAATATTTTTATACAATTTAGAAAATTTACTGTGTCTAATTAGGTCGGACATTACAATTTCCAGTGAAGTCCGAACCATTTCTCACACACTATAACCTGCTATGACATTCGGCTAGGGTTGCCGGAAAACTCTACATGTGAAAAAAAAAAGAGCCAACTTCTCCCCCCCAAAAAGAATATGAATATAATGTTTGTAATTTTTCAAAAGGAAACTCGTAGGTTCTTGAAGGAATTTTTAAACTTTTTTGAATATTTTATATTTATTATGGACAAATTTGTATTTTTAAATGCTTTTCTTAAAAAAATTCTATATTAATAGTCCGGTAAGTGATTTCGGGAATTGCATTTTCAAAAAGTTATGCTGCTGTAAAATCAAGAAACATAATTTTAACAGAAAAATTTTATCGATTCTCAAACTTCGTAATATAGGGCTTTAAAATGCACCAGGTCTCAATGATAGGGGCGAGCTTCACCAAAAGTGGTTCCCTTGTGAGTCTCAGGTGCATCAGGAGAGACATTGGGCTACACTCACACAAATTTTCAATGCAGTAGAATTTTCTAGCCATCACGAACATATATACATACACACACAGAGCTAAACTTTCTTTTATTAGTATAGATTTTCCCATTTTTAGGGTTTAAAATAGTTAGTTGCAGTTTCACAGCCATTTGGCCTATCATTAAATCCATTGTTCCATCTCGTATAGAGTTGTAACCCTCAAGAATATTTGGCGCTTTTTCACCTGTGTCGGGTAAAGAAAAAATGTCTAAAAATTAATGTATTAATTTATAATTAAGTTCTAAAAATATTAAAATGTTGTATTGTCATTGGAAATATAGCTGTAAACATATACATTTTTAATTTTAGGATATGAGAAAGTTCGTGAAAAATCTGTCACAAAATTCCAATCTTTACATACATATACCAAACTGAGCTAAATAAAAATGTGATAAAACAATACCTTATTCTTAAAACTGTTTTCTTTTCAAAATAAATTTAGCATGCTTTTACTTTCTTCTATCTTTATAAGAAGAAAGTATTGGATTCGTTGAAAAATTCGACTTCCGGTTTTCGACGGATTTACACGTTTTAGAAGGTTCTGAACAAGATTTGAGTATTTTTAGAAAATGTCTGTCTATGAGTCTGTCTCTCTGTATGTGACACAAATTTTGTGGGCGCTCTATCTCAAGAACTAATGCCCGGCATTTAATAAAGCTTTAGAATCAGTTAGTCCCTGATATAAATTTTGGTACTTACTGTTACTTTTTAGTGTAAGTCGCTTTTTTTTTTTGTCGTATTACTTTTTAGTGCGGCTATGCTGCATTATTCATGATTTCCGCAATATATATATCTCAAGAAATAATGCACAGATTTTCATCAAACTTCATATTCAGTTATACCTTGACATAATTTGGTGCTGATGACTTTTTGGTGTAAATCGCCAATCAGGTGCCGTTGCTATGCTGCATTTTTCCCGATTAGCTCTACCTCAAGAACTAAGGCACGAATTTTCATCAAACTTCAGATTCAGTTAGTCACTGATATAAATTTGGTGCTGATTAGTTTTTGGTGTAAATCGCCCAACAGGTGACGCTGCAATGCAGAATTTTTCACGATTTCCAGAATAGCTCTATCTCAAAAACTAATGCACGGGTTTTCATCAAACTTCAGATTCAGTTAGACGCTGAGATAAGTTGTTGATGATTAGATTTTGGTGTAAATCAACGAACAGGTGGCTCTCCTGTGCAAATTTTTTTAGTATTTACACCAGTCATATCTCAAGAACTAATGCGCGGAATTTCATATCTTTAGAGTCCTTATGATGGGCATAGATTGTTATTTAATTTTTGCACTGTGATAGCGAATTTTGAATCTGTGATAGTAGTATTTTGAAGTATCAGATAGAAGGAAGTTTTGGGATTGGCGCATCCGACTAGTTTTTTTCTTAAATAGATATGAATTGAAAAAGAAAACGATTAATGCATTTTAAAAATTATAAGAAAAGAAAAAATAATAATAATAATAAAAAAAATAAAGTTTTTGGAAACTCAAGAAAAACTTCGTTTTTTTTTCTTTTACATAAACATAAATATTAATATGTGCCAGCTGACACAGCAGTTTTTCTTCGATATCTTTACGGCCGAATGAATGACAAATCTAACCAAATCAATGCATAAAAAAATAATAATAAAAAAACATCGAAAGTTTATACGACGAATGCACTGCGAACTAAAATTCTGTTTTTAATATTGCTTACAACATCTGACTTATCGAGGGAAAATGTTTGTTTGAAGTTTTTGAATTATTCTGCTTTTCTTGACTTTGATCTGATTTGCGAAGGCTGCGATGTATGTCAAAATAATAAAGTTATTTATGTACAGTGCAGCGGAACTTACATAAACTTTAAACTTATTTCGATTACTTTGAGAAAATTTTCGAAATGTTTCTCAAATTTATAGCTGTACTTTGAATCTAATATTGTATCTGTTCTAAGGGGGGGGGGGGAAGAATTACGAGTTTTACAAGTAAATATTTTTTATTCCAATTGAATAAAAGAAATAATACAATGTAAGTAATACTTAAACATCCTATGCATGAACTATTTTTAAGCGGACGAAAAACATGTAATGCTCTAAAAATCGATTAAAAGAGATAAATCTTGTTTAATTTTTGAAAATCTGACATTTATCGTATAATTACAAAACGACTTTCATATAATATTTACAGGCTTTAAAAAAGTTATTTTTAGCAGTTAGCAGTTATTAAATAGTTTTTGTGATAATTTAAATTTTGGACGCCTAACTATAAAGTAAAAGTAAAACAATGTTTTTTTTTGTGTTGTTGAGAAATTCAGCATTGTTGTGTAACCAGAAATTCTTTGAGAAAATCTTTTCTTGATCAGAACAGAAATAATTAGTAAAAGGCGGTTTTCTAATTAAATATTCGAAAAGAAAATGGCTCTGCTGTCTATTTCTGTGTTTCGTAAACATTATCGAACTTTGTACGAAATTCATATCGTTCGCCCAGTTCAGAAACTCGTTACGTCCAAACACATTTCCTGATATAGGAAGAAAATCAGTCCATGACTGGTTTTGCGTTTTTAGCTAATAACTCACACAATTGGTTCGTTCACATAAACACACCAAAGCGGAATGTAAGCGCGATTTTATTTAACAACAAATATATGCGATCCATCACACGGCTTACTACATTCTATCATTTTTCACATCCCACAACAACAAGAAGCAAAACAGAATAAACACGGAGTGTTGGCACACGCTTAAAGAAAAAACAAGAAACTTACATGGATTCGGAGCACACGAAACCAAGGAATATGTAGCAGACGATACTTACACAATCAATGACACTTTGGTCCTGCCCAGGGCTTAATTTCTAACAAAAAAAGTACTGGAGCCCTAATATTCTGTGGTACCGGTACTAACGACTGTACTGTTTCACCCCGTCACTCCAAACTGTATATTTATATACAGTTTGCTAGTTTCGTTTAATAAATAATGAATTTTGCATAGGGTCCGCTTCATCTCCATCTCTTACGTGTGCGACACATTATGTCAGATATAAGTGTTTTGATAAAAAAAGAATGCAAAAGCTTGGAGATGGGAAGGGAAGGAAAGAGTAATTTAGGCTTCGGTTTTTCGGAACTATATATACTATTAACCGCACATTATTTGCAAAAATTAAAGCATTTTTTTTTCCTTTTAGCAAAATAAAAATTTTAAATATATCTATCAGCATATACTCAGCTGTCAATTATTCCATTTTTTACTTATCACTCCTCCGAATAGTAATCTTTGTCTAATTTTAGTGTTAATTAATTGTAAAATTCTGCGATTAAATATGGTACGGATTATGATTCGAAAATAGTGTTAACACAAAAAAGGGATAGTTCGCATGTATGCATTTTTATGAAAAAAATGCATGAAATATATAGAAATTAATATTTGTATGCTGAAGAATAGGCCAATGTTTTTCAATTTCCTATAAAAGATGCGTATCTTAAACTTTAACCTCTTCAGACCCCAGGGTTTATTATTATACTTTTTTTCTTACTTCAGTTATGAATTTATATTAACAAACCGATAATTAAGAAAGTTGGAAAAGCGGAAAAAATTAAAATGTATTTTTTGTACATAAAATTCGATGATATAGGGGGACCCAATAAGTACATTTTTTTACAATTTGTTAGGATTTTTTATTTTACCTTTTTTTTGCATTGCATTGAAAAAAAAAATGCAAAACATGAAATAATTATACATTTAATAATTTTTTATTTCTAATGGAACCTACAAATAGTATCTTAACGTACTGAAAAACTATTTACGTTTTCGTTTTTGTACATTTCGTGCGTTTTTGTTGCAAACATTTTTGATGTAACACATATCTCACTAAAAAAGCACTATAAGAAACAAATTACTATTTTGTTTAATTTTGCTATCTGTAAGGCTTCATACACATCAATTTCCTTTTTTTAAACGTTATTTATATACGTGAAAAAAAATTGTAAAGATATGTATCCTATAGGATACATCGGGTCTGAGGAGGTTAATCAATTCCTTCCGCATAACAATGTTTTGTGGTGAGTCCCTGAAAATCAGATTAAATTAAAAATTTGATACCGTTATCGTAAATGTTCGATGCTTTTATTGAAAAAGGGGAAACACTGCTCGATTGCTTTCTATCAGAATAACAGTACATGTCAATTATATCTACTTGCAAATGAAGGTGACTTCGTAATTGTGCAGAGCGCAGCCTTAGCATGGACAGCGCTCATGATACAAAATAAATAGAAAAATCACTAACGTGATTTTTATACCCGTATGCAATAGAAAACAAAAAAACCTCAAACAAGCAAAACATAAGTTGATACTAGTTGGCTAAAAACAGAAAATATTCTTTCCAGGTTAGATATCTAAATAATAATGATAATAAAACAGTCAATTAAAAATTATCCTACTGTCACAAACGAAAATCGAACTGAAATCAAATTCATTGCTCAGTCTATTGAGTGGCGCCGTATCAACATGTCGCCGCCGTCAATGCCAGACATAAATTTGCAAATATCACTAGAATAGAGAAACATGATCTGTTTTCCCTTCATTTTGACCAAAATAGCATTAAAATTATTTGAAATATATAATAAGTAATTTTAAAAGAGGAAAGTTTTTTTTTTTTTTTTTTTTTTTTTGATACATGAATAAATGAAATTTTGAATGCAAGAAATATTGAGCTGGAGTCAGTCCAATAACAAAAATCAATGTAAAAACCGAGTCCGTTTCATCTCCATCTCTTACGTGTGCGACACATTACGTCAGATATAAGTGTTTTGATAAAAAAAGAATGCAAAAGCTTGGAGATCGGAAGGAAAGGAAAGAGTAATTTAGGCTTCGATTTTTCGGAAGCGCTTTTGCACTGGGTTCCGGAGCCCTGTATTTACGAGCACCGGTGAATTCTGACCAATATTTAAGTATTTTCTAAAAACAGAGAAGTAACGGAACTGGGCTCCGGTGCGCTCCGGCCCAAATTAAGCACTCCAGTTTGGTCCCGTCATATTAGTTCCCCTATATTATAATATTATTTTGAACAGGATTTCATTAAACTTGGGCTGATATGGATATGGCTATGGGCTCATTTGGGGTGAACTATATTATTTACCATTTCGGGGCCAGAGATGTTTTTAAATATTTTTTGTGCTCTAAAAGTTTTATGTAACTGCTACAGATATAGAATAAAAAAAATTGTTATGCTGATCAATGACATACTCACAAAGGCCCTATGCAAAATTCATTATTTATTTTTTTATGTACAGATAACGATATTGCACTGTCATTTAATATGTGATCAGTTTGATATTTCTACTTTTCCCCCTCCCCGCTTTTCCAGTCCTACCAGTTTGGTCCCGTCACATTATTCCCCCCTATATTATAATAATATTTTGAACAGGACCTGATTAAACATGGGCTGATATGGCCATGACCATGAGCCCTTAAATTTGGGTGGGTGGGTGGATGGGGGGGGGGCTATATTATTTACCATTTGAGAGCCATATTTGTTTTGGAATGCTTTTTGTGCTCTAAAATTTTTATGTTAATTCTACAGACAGGGGTCGATCTAGGCAAAATTTGGAGCCTATTTAGGTCCCCTTCACAAAAATTTCTTTAATAAAACAGGCCCCTTCACAAAATTCTTTTAATAAAATGGGCCCCTTTACAAAATTCCTTTTAAAAACAGGCCATTAAAAAAAATTCCTTTTAATAAAACAGGCCCTTTCACAAAATTCTATTCCATAAAAGCATACTATTCATTAATTATTTTCGTATTGTTATATTATAAAATGTGTAACTTACAAAGAATAGTTCACAAGAAATAAAAACTTTAGTAGAAGGACTTATAGAAGTTATTAACAAATGCTTGGTTGTGATTTCAGAAACTAGATTTCATATTTCGTTACAAAATTTTACTTTTCACAAATATATAATAAATTTTACAAAAATAACTTTTATTTTTCACAAAACGGGCCCAAGAAAAAAAATCCCTGCATCGACTCCTGACAGATACAGAGTATAATTTTTTTTGTTGATGTGATGATTAATAAAATACTCACGAGGGTGAAATTGGTAGATGAAATTCATGTAATTAGAAAATCATTCTGTGTCGTAGATTAATTAATTACATTTTATTTTATATGAAAATAAGAAGTTTTGGTCAGAGGCACAGAGAGTCAACTTAGGCTACACGCATAATTAATTAATAATTTTGTATATTTATGTATATATTAATAATATATACATAATAATATATATTAAGTTATAATATACATAATAGTATATAATAACTTATGTATATATTAATAACTTTTTTTTTTTAATTTTCGTGTTCGTTTTCGTTTTCAGTCGAAAGTAAGATGATTACCGAAATTCGGTTTCGGTCGAACCTTAATTAAAATTATGAAATAAATAGCTATAAAATATTTTTAATATTATTCCATAACATACTTTTGAAATAAAACTTTGCTTTGCTGGGCGCGAAATTCAGATTTTTCAGCTTTCGTTATAGGCGGTTTAAAAAAATAATAGGAAATATTGTGATTTCCAAAGAACTTAAAAAGGTTCAATTTATTTGATACTTCGATAAAGAAATAAATAATTCGAGTCTTATTTCACGCCTTTTCTAAAACGTTCCGAAATGTTTAGCATAAGAAATAAAAACTGCTTTTTCGCGCTATATGAGAGTCGTAAATTAAAATTGCTTCGAAGAAAACTTCACGAAAATTTTAAGATAGAAAGTACCTTGCGATAATATTTCAGACTATCTCTTCGATTTTTCGAGCATACGAACGTAATAATCTGCAAATATGACTCTAAAAGTTAAAGCGATGATTTTAAAGCGCTTATTAAATGCAGTCGTATAAAAATATGGAAATGTTCATTTCGTAACTTCATATGAAAATATGCATTTTTATCTTCCACTTCTACTATACATACAGAATGCAAATGGGAATTTCGTTCCGGCAGCTTATAATTTGAGTTATGCTGAATGGATTTTGATGGTACTTGCACTATTAGTTAGATAATATTTCAGAGAAGGTTTTAGAATATTGCATATTGTTTTACGTTGCTTAGTTATAGAATTATGTGAGAAAGTCCTATAATGAGATGAACCCGAATACGAAAAATTCTCCTTTTCTAAAAGTTCTGGTGGTTGGATATCGATGGAACTTGCAGTTTTAATTGGATAATGTTTCAGCGGTGGTTTTACTATATTGCATATCGTTCGCCACAAAATCCTACTATAAATGATTAGCTAAAAATATTTCTTCTTAACAGCCTAAATATTTCCTAACACACTAGGAAATATAATAGCGTAGTGGCTTTCGTATCGTTTTCAGGAATACGGAAGGACATTACTGATAAAGGTCCATATTGCTTTAAAACGCAAGGTCAAATTCACTGCTATAGGGGAAACTAGGGAGGGTTGACCCACTTTTTACAAAATAATTTTTTATTTTTAAAATATTGAACGTAGAACAAAGTTTTATATATCATTTTATTCGTTATGCAATCAGTTATGAAAATAAAATTGCTACATAAGTGTAACATATAAGAAATTAGAAAAGTGATTGATTTTAATCATGAAAAAATATTGGGTCAAGGCTCCCCACATATGGGAGGGTTGACCCACTATATGGGACGCTTGACACACTTTGTTTTTATATTGCAATATTTGTGAAGAGAAATAAAATCAGTTTTAAAAAAGGAAACTAAGTTTATGCTACATGCTTTAATTATTATTAAAAAATATTTTTAAAAAAATATGATGCTTAAAATAACCTGTTGAGACGCAATCGCAAGTCAGGGGAGAAAATATTTGTTTTAAACAGGATTTTGTCTGAGCAGGTATAATTGCACAGCAGGGAAAATGAAATTTTAACATTTAAGGCAGTATTCTGTTAGAGACAGGTTCCGTTTTCACAATGTTTCATATTATTACGTCCGGATTTAGGAGCCTTTGTCCCGCTTTTTTTTTGTCTCTTTGTTCTATTTTTTGTGTCTCTCGACCTGAGAATTCTAGTTGTCACATAGTTTGGCTTCATCTCACTGTATTCACCCTGGTGAAATTTGTCTACATACCTTCCTAAAGTTTTTCGATCGATGCTATGTTCTTTTGAAGCAGCATGAGCACCTAACTTATCATTAAAATTATTTAAACATTTAAGGGTTTTTTAATTTTTAACAGTGAATTAACAAAGTTATAATTGTACTATATGCCAAGTTTTGTATATTTTTATCGTTTAATATACTAAATATGCCGGGGGAGGTTTATTAAATGATTAAAATCCTCCTGTTGTCTCAGTGACTCAGTTTAGTATATTAAACGACCAAAATGTGCCAAATGTATTTTCAGTACTTAAATGTTGAAATAAATGACTGGCACCGGAATTTACGAACAAATTTATTTGGAAATAAGAAAAAGGCTATATTTCACATACATATCAAATGGAAAAGTTTTAGCAAAATTCTGGTGCCATTGTGACGTTTCGGAATTAAAATTAAGTGGTTTTATAAACATACCACTGCGCCTGAAAGCGTTAAGACTGCTGCTTTCATCCTTTCTACTCTTTCCCTGTGTTTATATCTACCTATTGTAAGTAATATTTATATGGAAAAAAGTTCCTATCAATTTTCCCCTTCTCTAGCAATTTTTCACATCTTTCTTTAGTCAGTTTCAAACATTTTCTTTTCCATCACACCATTTTACTGAATCTTTACAGAATAAATTTAGATTCTTTTATATATGTAACCATTAACTTTTCATCATGCACAGTGTATAATAAAAAGATTTCCAAAACCACTTAATTAAGGGAGCCTTGAGCATCTGGTCAACCCTCCCTCACATTGACTGGGTCAAACTTCCCTACATAGATCTTTTCTAAACAATAGCACATTGTTATATTAAGCCTAACTTACTGTACAATTTTTATGCCTGGAATGAAAGCTCAATGTTTCTGCATTAATTTAAACCTGCATACTTAAATTTCTACGATATAATTTATCTGTAAAAAGCTTACAAATTATTTCTAAAAAACACAACTTTTAGATTGAAAACGCCTCACAATTGATTTTTGCCACATCTATTTCGATTATCTCTATGAAAAGAAGACTGTTGTTTGAGCATTACAGTAACTTTGGTTGACACCTATTGATAAAATTCTGAAATTCTTTTAAATATGAAAATTGATGGGTGAGTTAAGCCTCCCGTATGGTCAACCGTCCCTAGTCTCCCCTATTTAGTTTTATTCAAGGTTCGTTTCGAGAAAACGACTAGCGTTGTGGGCAAAGCTTGCTTGTATGTAATAGATATGAATTGAAGAAGAAAACGATTAATGCATTTTAAAAATTATAAAGAAAGAAAAAATAAGGCTTTTAGAAATTGAAGAAAAACTTTGTTTTTTTCTTTTACATAAACATAAGTATTAATTTGTGACAGCTGACACAGCAGTTTTTCTTTGACATCTTTACGGCCGAATGAATGACAAATCTAACCAAATCACTGCATAAAAAAATAATAATAAAACATCAAAAGTTTATGCGACAAATGGACTGAGAACTAAAATTCTGTTTTTAATATTGCTCACAACATCTGACTTATCGAGGGAAAATGCTTGTTTGAAGTTTTTGAATTATTCTGCTTTGATCTGATTTGCGAAGACTGCTCCATCTGCGATGTATGTCAAAATAATAAAGTTATTTATGTACTGTGCAACGGAATTTAAATAAACTTTAAACTTATTTTGATTACTTTGAGAAAATTTTCGAAATGTTTCTCAAAATTTATAGTTGTTCTTTGAACCTAATAATTGTATTCGTTTTAAGGATGGGGGTGGGGAAGCATTACGAGTTTTACAATAAATATTTTTTATTCCATTGAAAAAACGGAGTAATACAATACAAGAATAAGTAATACTTAAACATCTGATGCATGAACTATTTTTAAGTGGATGAAAATATTGTTAACAATTATCAGTAATTAAATTGTTTTTTTTTTTTATATAATTTAAATTTTGGACACGTTATTGCAAAGTACGAGTAAAATGCAAAACAATGTTTTTAGTAATATTTTTGTTTAAATCCATCAGCAGAAATTCTTTGAGAGAATTTTCTCTTGTGCCGAACAGAAAAAAATAGTCAAAGCCTGATTTTCTTATTGAATATTTGAAAAAAAAGACTCTACTGTCTATGGCTGTATTTCACAAACTTTATGAAACTTGTAGGAAGTTTATATATGATATAGGAAGAAATATCAATCCATGATATATCGGCCCTGCTATTTCGGCCCGTCATATCGGTTTTTAGAATAGCCTGGTTAAAGCTTGAGCCGATATGGACATGGCGATGGGCCTCGGTACAATATTATTTACCATTTGTGGGTCATAGATGTGGGACGCTTTTGGTACTCTTAAACTTTCATGCAACTACTCCAGATGTAGAGTATAATTTTTTTCATATGATGTTGAATGAAATCAGGGCTTAATTTCTATGAAAAGAAGTACCGGAGCCCTAATATTCTGCAGTACTAAAACCGTAGCGTGCCCCCCCCCCCCCCCCCCCCCCCCGCCACGCCATCATTCCAATCCGCATATTTATATTTCATGCCTTATTTGCAAAATTTAAAGCATCTTTTTTTTATTTAGAAAAATAAGAATTTTAAATATATCTGCCTGCATATACTTAACTGTCAACTATTCCACTTTTTAGCTCATCACTCCTTCGAATAGAAACCTTTGCCTAATTTTAATGTTAATTAATCACAGAATCCTGCTATTTAATAAGGTAAGGATTATGATTCGGAAATAGAGTTAACACACACACACACACAAAAAAAAATGTTCGCAGCTATGCATAAATGTAGCTAATGAATGAACAACAGGTAAAAACATTTATAAGAAATATGTTCAGAAAATCTTACGCGCCGTTTCCTCTCCATCCCCTACGTGGGCGATACACTACGTAAGCGTTTTGATAGAAAAGAATGCAGAAAATTGGAGATCGGGGGTAAAGGAAAGAGTAATTTAGGCCTCGGTTTTTCGAAATCGCTATTGCACTGGGCTCCGGAGCCCTGTATTTATGAGCTCCGGTGAATTCCGACCAATATTTAAATATTTACTTAAAACAGAGAAGTACCGGAGCCGAGCTCCGGTGGGCTCCGGCGCAAATTAAGCCCTGAATAAAATACTCACAAAGGCGTATGCAAATTCGTTATTTATTTTTTATGTACGGATGATCATATTGCATTGTTATTAATATGTGAACATTTTTCAATTGATATTTTCACTTTATTTTTCCCGCTATTTCGGCCTGCCATTTTGGTCCCTTTATACTATTGAGCAGGACCTGATTAAGCATGGTCTGAAATGCACATGGCCATGAGCACCTAAACTATATTATTTACGATTTGACTGCCATAATTATCTTATACTTTGTGTTGTAAAAGTTTTATGTAAATGCTATAGATATAGAGTACAAAATTTTTTGATATGATGATCAACGAAATAGTTCACATACACGAAAGTTTATGCAAATTCTTTTCCTCTTTTTTTTTCTTTGCTTAATGTGCAGATGATAATATTGTATTGTTAGTTAACATGTGACTATTTTTCAGTTTCATACTTTTACTTTCTTTATATATGGTTACCGGCCAAACCCGATTTTAGGCCAAACTAGTTTATCCTAACGTGCATCGGATAAACTAAATTTTACTAGGCCAATCTAATTTATCCTAAAGCCCATAGGATAAACTAGTTTTTCCTAGGCCAAACGAGTTTATCCTGACGCCCATAGGATAAACTAGTTTTTCCTAGGCCAAACTAGTTTGGCCTAACACTCATAGGATAAACTAGTTTAGCCTGCTATTCCTCGGTCTGAACTAGTTTATCCTAGGCCAATTCAGTTTGGCGTGCTTTTATTGATCCCAAAGATTGCTTCAGCGCCAACCTTCTAGTTTATCCTAGGCCAATTCAATTTCACGTGCTTTAATTGATGCCAACCAGCGTTGAGCGCGCTCACACGCGCAAAAAAAAGTACTAATTGAAATTCAAATTCAATTTCTCAAAAATGAGTCAAGTTCAAGCTCAAATTCAAAATTTTTCAAACGAATCCACTCAACTCAAACATATATATGTAAGTGAGAAAAGTTCACTAAAAACTCGTTTTTTTATTATAATTTTTTTAAATATAATAGAAGTTTAGCGTCCAGATTTACAAAATTTTGTGAGGTAGTCTTTTGGTTATTCAATGTAAGAGTTATTACGGGTCCGTCCAATTTTCCTTCCCGACAATCGATCGGGGCTTGGTTTAGGGAATACTTTTTTCGAGAGGTTCGGGCCGGGAATCAATTTTTTCCCGGCTAAGTCGGGACTGGACTGCATTCTTCTTGAGGTCTGCACAAGCAGAAATTGTCAGTCCAATTTCCAACGCAGCTCATATTAAAATCATTTGGACCGGCAGGCCAGAAATATCAGTAACATTCGGCCCGGCCCAACTTTTGTTTAATGGACGTATTTTCAAATAGCTACTATTCCACAATTAAAATCTATATATTTATTATTTTTTTTTTACTTTCTTCTATCTTTACAAGAAGAAAGTATTGGATTCCTGAAAGTGTTCGACTTCCTGTTTTCGACGGATTCACACGTTTTAGGATTCAGAGATCCCCCAAAACATGTTTTTACGAAATGTCTGTCTGTGAGTTATGTGAGTACTGTCTATATGTATATGACAAAAATTTTGTGGGCGCTCTATCTCAAGAACTAATGCACGGAATTTAATAAAAAATTACATTCAGGTAGTCCCAGATATACATTGGTGCAGATTAGTTTTTGGTGTAAATAGCCCAACAAGTTGCGCAGCTATGCTGCATTTTTTTACGATTACTGCTATAGCTCTATCTTAAGAACTAATGCACGAATTTTCATGCAATTTCAGATTCAGTTAGTCCTTCATATGAATTGGTACTATTTACATTTTAGTGTAAATCGTCCAACAGATTGCGCTGTTATGCTGCATTTTGCAGGATTTACACGATTTCCGCAATAACTCTATCTCAAGAACTAATGCACTGATTTTCAACAAACTTGAGATTCAATTAGTCCTTGATATGAATTGATGCTGATTAGGTGTTGGTGTAAATAGACTAATAGATGGCGCTGCTGTGCTGCATTTTTCACGATTTTCTCAATGCTCTATTTGAACTAATGCACATTTTTTCATAAAACTTCAGATTCTAGTATACCTGGATTAATATTGCTGCTGATTATGTTTTGGTGTAAATCGCTCAACAGATAATGCTGCTATGCTGGATTTTTCCCGCTTTTCGCAGTAGCTGTTTCTTAAAAACTAATGTACGAATTTTCACCAAACTTCACATTCAACTAGACGTTGACATAAGTTGTTTCTGGTTAGGATTTGGTGTAAATTACTCATTACACAGTGCTTCTATGCTCCATTTAGCCGGATTTTCACGATTTCAGCGATAGTCATATCTCAACAACTAATGCACGAAAGATCATATCTTTAGAATACTCATGATAAGCATAGATTGCCATTTAATTTTTCACTGTGATAGCTAATTTTGAAGTATTAACGTGTTTGAAATAGAAGAAAGTTTTGGATTGGTACATCCAACTAGTTTTAAGATGAGTAGATGCATTTTTAGGTAATAAAATTAAAGTACGCTAAAACTTGAGAAAAATAACCTGCCTATGACGGAATGTCGTATTTAACAAAATAAAATATGTTGATGTATGTAAATTGAGGATATTAGTACTTGTAGAAAGAATATAATGCATTTACAACAGACGATGAAACTTCTAATAAGGGAACCTAACCTATAACGGATTTTTCTTCTTTCCTATGCAATTCCGTCTTAGAAGATTTTATTGTATAGAATTTTTAAAATTTTTAAATCTCCAAACCATTGAACGTGGATTAACGATATTAAGGATTCTATTGTAAACTATGTTGATTTTTTTTTTAATGAATCTATATTTGGATGTAAATATCTGAATAATTACTAATACCACTAATTTTTTACACAGCTTGGAGACTTGGAAATTTGAAAAAAATTATATAGAAAAATCTTCTAAGACGGAATCACATAGGAGAGAAAAAACTTCGTTATAGTTAAGTTCCTTTTTTAGCAGGTACGTCGTCTCTAGCAAATGAATTATGTTTTTTTTCAAACGGATTGTTATATCCAATTTGTAACGATTAAAGAAAAAAATATGCGTTTAAAACAGAATTTCGTCATACACAGATTCTTCTAACAGGTTTCACAGTACTGTACCCTCATTCGTATAAATGTATATGTACTATTCTTTAAAGAGAATTTCAATTGTGGAATAATGGTAGCTTAAAAATATATGTATTTTAGGCCAAACTGGGACCGGAACTTCGCCGGATTTTTGAAAGTTCCAAATTTCTGAAAGAAAATCAGATGTACTTCTGATATTATTAATGGCGCATTTATTCATAAATAATTCAAAGCCAAGTGATATTTATGTGAGAAAAAAAAATTCTCTAAATTCTTCCTCTCCTGAATTTTTTGATAACCTCTCATCCCAGTCTTTGGTCCTCCGGCACACAATTTGTCATATGGAACATATTTTGTAACTACCGGATTCGGTGAAATGGGGCAGATAGGGGGACAGTATCCCACTCCCATCGAATAAAATGTATTATACAAGGGTGACGGCAATGCTACTTTGCACAAGGTTGGCATCGGAGCGGTAGCTGGGATCAATAAAAGCACGACAAATTGCATTGGCCTAGGATAAACTAGATCGGCCTAGGATAAAATAGAAGTTTGGCGCCGGCGCAGTCTTTGGGATCAATAAAAGCACGACAAATTGAATTGGCCTAGGATAAACTAGTTTGGACCAATGAATAGCAGGCTAAATTAGTTTATCCTATAAGCGTTAGGCCAAACTAGTTTGGTCTACGAAAAATTAGTTTATCCTATGGGCGTTAGGATAAACTAGTTTGGCCTAGGAAAAACTAGTTTATCCTATGTTAGGATAAATTAGTTTGGCCTAGGAAAAACTAGTTTATCCTATGCGCGTTAGGATAAACTAGTTTGGCCTAAAATCGGGTTTGACCGGTAACATATACATAAAAAGAAAGTATAGAATTCGTGAAATTTTCGGCTTTCATTTTTAATGTATTTACACGTTTTATCATGTCCTCAGTAGGATTTGCCTAAGTTTAAAAAAATGTCTGTTTATCTGTCTGTATGTATGGCTATGGCACAAATTTTATGACCGCTCTTTCCCAATGCACGAAAGTTCATCAAATTTCATATTCAACTATAACTTGATTTAAATTTGGTGTTTATTACATATTCAGTGCATGTTGCCCAAGAGGTGGCTAGATAAAATCGAGATATGTATACCTAAAACATTTTTTAATTAGATGAAATTCGCATTATTAGAAAATCATTCTGTGTCGTAGATGAATTAATTACATTTTATTTTATATGAAAATGAAAAGTTTTGTCCAGAAGCACAGAGAGCCAACTTGGGTTACACGCATAATTAATTAATAATTATGTATATTTATGTATATATTAATAACCTTTTCTGTAATATACTTTTGAAATAAAACATTGCTGAGCGCAAAATTCAGATTTTGCAGTTTTCCTTATAAGACGTTTAAAAAATGATACGAAATACCGTGATTTGCAAAGACATTTAAAAGGTTCGATTTATTTCATACTTCGATAAATAAATAAATAATTCGAGTCGTATTTCACACCTTTTTGAAAACGTTTCGAAATATTTAGCATAAGAAATTAAAACTACTTTTTCGCGCTATGTGAGAATCGTAAATTAAAATTGCTTCGAGGAAAATTTCTCGAAAATTTTAAGATAGGAAGTAACCTTGCGATAGTATCCCAGACTATCTCTTCGATCTTTCGAGCATACGAACATAATAATCTGCAAATATGACTCTAAAAGTTAAAGCGATGATTTTAACGCGCTTATTAAATGAAGTCGTATAAAAATATGGAAATATTTGTTTCGTAACTTCATATGGAAATATGTATTTTATCTTCAACTTCTACTATATATATAAAATGAAAATGGTAATTTTGTTCCGACGGCTTATAATTTGAGTTAAGTTGAATGGATTTTGATGGTACTTACACTATTAGTTAGATAATATTTCAGAGAAAGTTTTAGTATATTGCATAGTGTTTTACGTTGCTTGGTTATAGAATTATGCGGGAAAGACCTAAAATGAGATGAACCTGAATACGAAAAATTTGCCTTTTTCAAAAGTTCTGGTGGTTGGGTATCGCTGGAACCTGCGCTGTTAGTTGGATAATGTTTCAGCTGGGGTTTTAGTATATTGCATATCGTTCTCGACCAAATCATACTATAAGTGATTAACTAAGACTATTCGTTCCTAACAGTCTAAATATTCTCTAACACATTAGGAAATATAATAGCGCAGTGGCTTTCGTAACGTTTTCAGGAATGCGGAAGAACATTACAGGTAAAGGTCCATATTGTTTTAAAACACAAGTACAAATTCACCGCTATATTTAGTTTTATACAAGGTGAGAAAACGAGAAACGACGAAAACGTTGTGGGTGAAGCTTGCTATATATATATATATATATATATATATATATATATATATATATATATATATATATATATACACACATACACACACACACACACACACATATATATATATATATATGTATATATATATATATATATATGTATATATATACTAGCAAGCTGAGCCCGCTGCGCTGGACCATTTTTCAAATAAACCTTCAATCAAACGAAATGGAAAATACGGCCCTGTATTTTAAATTAATATGTACCTTCACTTGGAAGGTCCTTCCTCATTTTCTGAATACGCATCGGACGCAATTGCGCTTTTATATTATCTGATGCGTTAGACGAAATACAGGCAATTCAGAAGCAACTCTTTAGTACACATGTAGAGTTTGGGAGGGAAATGCGGCCATTACGATCATATCACCACACTACTAAAAAAGGGAGAATTACAATGACTGCAGAGATTGACCATTTAACTTAAAGAATGTTCGGGTTATTCACTTTCGTTTGTTAGTTCTTTTACTCCGGGCTTCTCAGCTTGGTACTTTGTGCGGATCTGATAACATAAATACAATTTCTCTCTACGTTACATTATATATGGTAATATACGTCTTCTTTTGCCAGGTTTTCTCTACAGTTTCTTATCTTCGAATTCCAGTAGAGTAAATACAATCAAAACAGTATTTAACTTTTATATTTCAAAATATGTGAATCATGTAAAAGTGGATATTTAAAGCGGAATTGTGTGAATAAAATTAAAATAATGTCATTTTATCTGCCGTTTCTTTTTACATACCAGTTATAATCATGCAACTATTAACCTAGGAAAATAACCTCGATAACTAATTCAAATAGAAAACTAAACCTCTAGTTTTCATTCAATAAAATCTTCCCAATCATTCGTAATCGGATCCACAACCAAGTTTGATGTGCAACGTTAGAAATGTTCGTAACGGTATGGCTAAAAATGTACGAGAGTTAGCTACAAAATAGAGTTAATTACGTTCCAAACTACATTCCATTCAATAATGTCAAATTGCTGTTGATTGAATTTTTCACTATCAAAACTCTTTGCAAATGATAAGTAAAGTTAGTTATGCAACATTTTTAGTAGTGACCGTTTTGGCAAACCGAAGATTTTTTTCGCATTTCTCTAATGAGCGTAATAAGACGGATAAATAAGCATGCTTTTATTTTCAAGACGTCATTATTCATCAGTTTGTTGCCTAAATAAAACTAAAAACGTTAATTTGTGACTATGATCAGCTGCTCGGGCTGTGCATCAGCCAAAATTAATTTTATTTGAATCTGACATACTTTTTTTAAAAACCTAGGGTAAAGGGTAAATGAACACATATCCATTCCATTGGCCACCTTTGGCATTTGAAAGTTTTTTCTTTTATATATATATATATACATTCAAAGTAATGCTTTTTTAGTGATAGTAAAATAAACCTAAAATTTGTCACTACGATCAGCTGCTCGGGCTGTGCATCAGCCAAAATTTTATAATGATTGAAATTTTAATTGAATTTGAGGTACTCTTTTTAAAAATCCTAGGCTAAATGAACAAATATTGTTCCATTGGTTACCTTTGGCATTTGAAATTTTTTTTGTACATTCAAATTAATGCTTTTTTAGTGATAGTAAAATAACAAGAAAAATATCTATGAGTAAATCTTCTTTTGTCCGTTTGCTCCATAATAAAAAACATAAATTTACTAATCGCTAATTACTAAAAGTACAAATTTCGCGTAATCTTCTGAAATCGGATTTTCCGTCCACGGTTCCTTTCAAATATAAACGAATCTTCCAACACTATATAGTAAATTCGCCAATTGTAAGGTAGCTGATTATGGAAGATTCATCCAATATCTTTTTATAACATTTCTAAAAGAAGGGAAGATATGAAAAAAAAAAGAAGTGACGAATGGAATGGAATATCGAAAAGTGATTTCAGAAAGCAATTTTTATTGCAAAATGTCTTTTTTTGTGATAGGAATAACGCGTAATTGCTTACATTTTCTTAAGAATAATCTTTACTACCTAACATTGCAAACATTGAACGTTTGTATAAGAGAAATTGGCGATATGTTTTTTATTAAAAAAAAGAATGGACAATATTAGCTAATCTGGCTTCGAGGCTATAAAAGTCACAAATTTGGGGAAAACAAACCGACATGCTTCCGCAGCAAAGTATGATGAGAAATTTTTTAAGAGGACAAGGGACTTTAAAATATTTTTTTTTATTTTTTTAAAAATTTCGCCTTAAATATTATTCAAGGGTACATTATATGCATTATGACATGCATTTATCACAAAAAAAATTTAAAAAATTTTTATTTTTGAGAAAAAAATGGAATTTTAAGATTCTTAGATAATTCTTAGAAATCTTCGAAATGCCCCCTGCTTCTTCCATATCAATGAAACTCCCCAATATTTTTTATAAAAGTTTGGTTTATATATATAAACAAAATAGAGCATCGAATTTTATATATTTGAATTTAAAGGTAAAAAAAAAAGAAAAAATTGAAAAATTTTGAAATTTTTTCAAAAAAAATTTCAAAATTTGAAAATTTTTTAATTTTTTCTTTATTTTTTGTAAATTTCATCTTATATATTATTCAAAGGTACATTATATGCCTTATAGCATGCATTTATCACAAAAAAAATTTAAAAAATTTTTATTTTTGAGGAAAAAATGGAATTTTACGCATTATCTTAGAAATCTTTGAAATGCCCCCTGCACATCCCATATCAATGAAAATCCCCAGTATTTTTTTAAAAAGTTTGATTTATATATATAAATAAAATAGAGCATCGAATTTCATATATTTGAATTTAAAGGTAAAAAAAAAAAAATAAATAAATAAAATTTTTTCGAAAAAATTTCTAAAGTTTTAATTTTTTTTAATTTTTTGTAAATTTTATCTTAAATATTATTCAGGGGTACATTATATGCCTTATGTCATGCATTTAGCACAAAAAAAAATAAAACATAAATTTATTTTTGAGAAAAAAATGGAATTTTACGTGTCGTCTTAGAAATCTTCGAAATGCCCCCTGCGCATCCCATATCAATGAAAATCCCCAATATTTTTTATAAAAGTTTGTTTTATATATATAAATAAAATAGAGCATGAAATTTTATATATTTGAATTTCAAAGTTAAAAAAAATTTGAAAAATTAAGATTTTTCAAATTTTTTCAAAAAAATTTGAAAATTTTTATTATTATTTTCTTTTACCTTTAAATTCAAATATTTAAAATTTGATGCTCTATTTTATTTATATATATATATAACAAACTTTTATAAAAAATATTGGGGGATTTTCATTGATATGGAAGACGCAGGGGGCACTTCGAAGATTTTGAAAACGACGCGTAAAATTCCATTTTTTCTCAAAAATAATTTTTTTTTTGTGATAAATGCATGCCATAATGCATATAATGAACCCTTGAATAATATTTAGGTGAAATTTACAAAAAATAAAAAAAAAATATTTTTAAGGATTTTAAGGTCTCTTGTCCCCTTAAATGTCTATAAATTAAATTATTTTACAATATGTATGTGCGTATGTGGGAGACATTTATACTAAAATTAAAATATTTGACTCCATTTTTAAAATATTAATTGCTATTTATATATTGTACATTTGAATTTTAAAAAATACTCAAAAAATAATTTCGTACACTTGTAAAATCACCTTTATTGTAAACATCGCTTGAACCCAATTCACGCTTACGTCTTTTTGGCTTAAAATCAAATTGTTTGGCGGCAAAAGTGAACTCAAAAATCACAAATAAACATATCACATGTAAATCATAAGTACCATCATTTTTACAATTACATCTGCTAGTTTCGTCTGCGAGTCACATGATGGAAGAGTTAGAAATAAAAAAGAACAAATCAAAAACAAAATTGTTACCACAAGGAAGGTCTCCTTAAAGAGCATACTCAAATTATTTTGAAAAAAAATGCTTTTAAAACTACTCATGTATGTAGTAAAACATCAGTCAAATTTGGCGGCGGAATCTCAGTAAAAATCTGAAAAAAAATCTATATTTATTCGAGTATTTGGCGCAAAAAAGACGAACGTACCACGCTATTTGGCTAGCCAACACATTTCCATCCGAAATGCAAGATATTTAAATGCATTTGAAAATTGCTTGTTAAATAAGTGTTTAAATGCCTAAACCTCAATGAATTTAAACTTAAACGAAGGATTAGCGTTTAATTTTTTTTAATCTTTAAGCGTATACAATATAAAACACAGCGTGTTGCAGTAGTTATTTAATTTTACATGGCTTCACCGGCTGGAAATGTTTTAAGGGTAACTATTTGATTATTCATTCAACCAATTTCGCCAAATTATATAAATTGCCAAACTATACGCCAAATTATATAAATTGTCAAACTACTCGCCAAATTATACAAATTGACAAAATTTTTATTTTAAAAAACGAAAGAATAAAAAATTTTTTAAACATTAATCAAATTACAAATGGAAGTGAAATTAAAAATCACTTATTGATGACGCAACAAACACGTGTACCGTGTTTAATGTCAAGTGAATGTAAAATTTACGATCAGCTAGTATTGGCTTTTAATCTTATAGTTTGGCGATAGTTATTTTGTCGACGGGATAATCAAGTAGTACCGTTAAGTTTGTTTTAAAAGTAGCTGGCTAATTAAAAATGCTACCATTAAACATTTTATATTAAATACTTTTTTCCATGGCAACAATAACCTTCATTTCTTGTTTCTGATACTAACAATATCGAAGTCAAATTGCCAGTGTTCCGAATCGGACATTAATTTTGAATTTGGAAAAAATTTAATAAACTTAAATTTTGTTTTAAACCGTATAATTATGATAGTAAAATTTTAATATATACATATATAAAGGTATATGACAAAACTGTAGTAATAAAAATGTATTTATTTAAGTTAAACTTAATCTAACTATCTTCGTATGAAGATTAGAAAAAGGTTTTACTTAAAAATTATTTATGATAAAAAAAAGTATCATTCAAAATTTTATTGTGCCGCCAACCAGCATTAAATCGCCAAAAAAATTAAATTTTCATTATTTTTTTACAAACGCTAAATCGAGGTTCTGCGGATTTTTTTTTTTTTTTTTTTTTTTTTTTTTTTTTTTTTTTAATAAACATATTATATGTCACGAGAAGAATCTTCTATATATTCCTCATGAGAAGATATTTTTTCAAATATTTCTGAGCATGCACTGATCGAAACTTCCTTGATATCATCCTATTAATTTTACAGATGCATTTTTTTTAACCTGACGCAAAAGATAAAGAGCCAAATCTTATTTCAACTGCAATATTTTATCTGAGTAATTTTTTAAGCATTACGAACATTCCCTTTCATGTTTAAATTAAATATTTTCGTTCTTTAATATTATCACTCATTAAAACGGATTTTCTTCTTCTTTTTTTCTTCCTTCTTTTTTTAAAATTAAAATTAGTAACAATTTTTTCTATAATGTTTCGAGGTGTAATAGCTGTTTCAATTTTTTTTTTTTTTTTTTTTTTTTTTTTTTTTTATTAACGATAAATTTCGCCAAGAAATAAAATGGTAAACCTTATCGTCCAAAATAACAGAACTTTCCGTCATAATTCTATAACTAATCTAGGTAGAATGGTGTGTTATAGCTTAAAACCTTCCCTAAAACAATACCTTACTGACGGTATAAGTTCCGTAAAAATCCATGCAGTAGAACTCGAAATCTAGGCGTTCGGAACGAAATTTCCGTTTGGATTTTATATATATACTAGCAGGCTATGCCCGCTGCGCTGGTCAATATTTCCAAATGAACCTTGGATTAAACTAAATGGTGAATTTGAACTTGTATTTTAAACAATATGGATCTTCAGCTTGACCTTGCACATTACTGAAAACGATGCGAACGCCATTGCGATATAATGTTATCTTAAGCGTTGGACAAAATTTAGCAATTAAGAAGTAATTGTTTTAGTTGATTATAAACAGCGCACTTATGGTCGGGTAATGAGACCGTTATGACAACAGGAATTAATACCTCTGTAACTAATCAACATATAATGAAATCGTATATACTAACACCATTCCTAAAAGTCATGCAACAGGGCCACTTGTAACAAAATATGTTCTGTAGATTTTTTTAAAAAGGCTAAACTTTCATAATCAGGTTCACTTAATTTTTGAACTTTTACTGTTGCTCTATAACTAAGTACCCTTGAACAATATGTATTCACTAAAACCTTTCCAAAATTATTACCTAACTAATTGTGGTATATCCTACGAAAGTATTATAAACAATCGGAATGAAATACAAATTTCCGTTGTAAATATATAGTAGATGATGATGGTGCGATTTTGTGTAAAATTCATAGTAAAGTTTTCGCTTCAAACAAAAACGATGCTTTCAACATTAAAGCTAATACACCAATATGTGAAGTATCCGATTACGGACGGTTAACTTGAATTCTCATGAGCAACTACTCAAAGAAAAGTGAATATGTGGCTTTTGTGATACTTTTATGTCAGCCGGGCGCAGGTAATAAATCAATAAAGATTGTTTTCATAGCATATTCTTATTTTATTATTTTCATTTAAAACACAAGCCTTTCACTCGTTTAATTTAAAATGCATGCCTTATACTAATTTCATTTAAAAAACTGAAAAGATAAACAATAACAGGAAATAATGCCCTAATTAAAAGCAAAAAAATATTTTTAATTTACATACGCAAAATGTAACTACTGCTACTGGGAATTTTAAAAATGCTATCAGCGAGATGTGCGCACGGTTGTTATAAATGTACCCATTTTTTCTTCTTATCGAGGAGCAATTTATAAATCGCACAATATTATTCTAATTCCAATTTCTTTCATTGAGGAACCTATGACCGGAAAAAATGGAAAAAGATTCTTGTAGATTCTTCGGATGACGGCATCTGACGCCATAAACCGAGTTTATATATATGAAAATAATTTTCAAGTCGTTACAAACATTGCTTTCATACTTAAATATTTTCATTGGTACTACTTGTTATCCCGTCGACCAATTTCGCCAAATTATATAAATCGCCAAACCATATAAATTGACATAATCTTTATTTTAAATAACGAAATAACAAATAAATTAGTATAACATTAATAAAAATACAAATAAAACGTCGAAATTAAAATCACTTGATGACGTAAACACGTGTAGTTTGTTTAAATTCAAGTGAATTTGATATTTACGATCAACCATTATTGGCATTTAATCTTATAGTTTGACGATAGATTTTTGGTCGACGGAATATCTAAGTAGTACTTTTTCCATTTTTGTTTTATAACGCTAAATTCTCAGTAATTTTTTCCCTTTTATTTTACATAAAATCACTATTTAAAAAAAAAATTAAGATGCTTGCCTTTTTATTTCAAACTCATAGAGCCGTTTTTATTTTTTAGCCAAAAGGCTTGATTTGAATTTTTTCCGTTGCTAGAGTAACGGATGTAATGATAGATATTTTGAGGTTTAGATGCCAAAGACACCGCCAAATTAGAAAAAATATGAAATGTGTCATGAACTGTTGGACTTATAAAAATTTATTTGGTAGCATTCGATTCAGCATACAAAACTACATTAAAATATGCTATCATTTGACGCATAATTTTGATATTCGATTTTTTCCCCTCCCCGTGCAAAAACCATTAGGGGTGACACTTAAGAAAATCCTTTCTTAGCAGAAGTTTATGTCATAAGAAGTATTTTTACCACGATTTTCAAGATTTTAGGTTCAGTAGTTTGCGCTGTGCGTTAATTAGTCCCCTAATCCAGACTTTATTTTATATACTATATTAGATATGTGATTTTGCGGTGAATCGATGATCGAAAATTAGTCCAATATCATTTGAAATAGTACATAACAGAGGAGAAAGTACGAAGAAAGACGAAGAAGAAATGACGAATTACAAAAGACTTGTAATTTTTTTTTTTTTTCAAAATGTTGAATTTTTCCATAGTAATAACGTATTAAAACATAAATTTCCTAAAAAATTATCTTTATTTCCTAGATTTCGAATCTGTGAATTTTCCTATAAATGAAATTGGCGATATGACTTGAGAAAATAGATAATATTTGCTTAAATAAAATAGGTAATATTCGTTGATCTGAGTTCGAGTTTATAAATATCACATGCTTTCGGAATTACGGCGAAAAACATTTTAAAAAGTATGAAATTATTTTACAATATGTATGTGTGGCAAAAATTCACACTGAAATTTAAGTATTCGATTCCATTTTTAAAATATTAACTGATATCTATATAAGTTACAATTGAATATGAAAATGTACTCAAAAAATGATCTCTTTCACCTAAAAAAACACCATTTGTGAGAACATCCTCAAGCTAATGCCACGCTTATGCATTTTTGGCTTAAAATCACACTGTTTGGCGACAAAAGAAAAATAAAAAGTTGTAAAGAAACAAATAGTAATTACACATGTGACACACAATTACATCTGCTTGTTTCATCTATAAGTCACGTGATGGGACAATTAGATATAAAAAAAAGAAAAGAACAGAACAGAAAGAAAATGTCGTTAAAATTTCATCTAATCAAATTTTCAGATTCGTTTCCATATCTAACGCAAGCGATAAAGAGCCAAATATTGCGTATCAAGTGTAATATTTCTTATTAAATTAATTTTTAAGCATTACAAATATTTCTTTCAGGTTTTGATTAAATGTTTCAGTTTTTTATTATTATCACTCATTAAAACGGATTTTCTTCTTCTTTTTTTTCTTTTTTTTTCATTTAAATAAAATTAGTAACAGTTTTTCTTTTATTTTTCGAGGTTTAATAGCCGTTTCAATTTTTTTATCAACGATGAATTTCGCCAAGAAATAAAATGGTAACCTTATTGCCCAAAATAACAGAATTTTCCGTCATAATTCTAAAACTGATATAGGTAGAATAATGTGTTATAGATTAAAACCTTCCCTGAAACAATACCTATCTAACAGTATAAGTTCCGTAAAAATCCATGCAGTAGAACTTGAAATCTAGGCGTTCGGAACGAAATTTCCGTTTGGATTTTATATATATAATAGATAGATAATAGAATAGATAATAGATTATATATATATATAATAGAATAGATAATAGATTATGTGTTATGAACTATCTCAAAGTTTAAAACAGATCGCATTGTTAGATTTCCTAATTTTAACAATATCGCGTTATGTTAGTTCCACATTCCACCACCAGGGAGCGCACTCTATTCTTAACGAAAGCGTATCTGAACGAAACTCCTTCATGCAACCTTTCCGTAGATACATGAATCGGGAGGGTGGCGGTCTTAACCAATAATTTAAGATAATTGCTGAAATTACTACGAAAAATATTTTAAAGGGGCTCTACGCGGGCCCCTAATAGAGTTAGAGGAAATCGGAAGACGGCAAAATAATCGCGGGGAAAAGTTTGCTTGGGTGCTTCGGAGCTACTTTTGGCGCGAGATCTAAGCTCTACGACCAATAGGAGCCCAGATATTTAAGGGAATATGAAGTAACAAAGTCCGAAATAATAGAATTTTCCGTAATAATTCTATAACTAATCTAGGTAGAATGATGTGTTATAGCTTAAAACCTTCCCTGGAACGATACCTATTTAACGGTATAAGTTCCGTCAAAATCCATGCGGTAGAACTCGAAATCTCGGCGTTCGGAACGAAATTTCCGTTTGGATTATATATATATAACTAGCAGGCTACACCCGCTTCGCTGGTCCATTTTCCAAATGATCATTGATCAAACAAAATTATGAATTCGACCTTGTATTTTAAATTAATATGGACCTTCACCGGGAAAATCTTTCGCATTTGCTGAATACTATGCGAACGCTATTTAGCTATTATAATATCTTACGGGTTAGGCAAAATACGGACTATTCAGAAGAAATTCTTTTTACAGTATAAATTTAAAGTAGAGGTTGGGAAGAAAATACGGCCGTTGGGATAATCAGGAATGTTAAAATTTTCTTTAGTCACCACACTACTAAAAGGAGAGATAATTACAATGATTGCAGAGAGTGACCACTGAACATTACTTATGTTCGGATTATTCACTTTCGTTTGATAGTTCTTGAACTCCGGGCTTCTCAGCTTGTTGCTATGTGTGGTTCTGGTAGCTTAAATACAATTTCTCTCTACGTTGCATTATATTTTGTAATACACGTCTTCTAGCAGGTCTACTGCAGTTTTTTATCTTCGGATTACAGCAGAGTAAATACGGTAAAAAAAATGTAATAAATTGTTTGCACACAAAAAGCACACTTTCATTAAAAGAAATGTGAATCACATAAAAGTGGATTTTTTAAAATGAAGTGTTTGAATAAAGTTAAAATAATGTCATTTTCATTACCATTTTCTTTTTATATATATACCACTTGCAATTATGTAACTGTTAACCTGAAAAAAAAAAAAACTCGATAACTCATTATGATAGAAAAATAAACCTCTTGTTTTCATCCAATCAAAATCTTCCCAATCGTCCATAATCGGGTGCACAGCTAAGTTTTACGGCAAACATTAGAAGTGTTTGCAAACTATATGGTTACAAATTTACCAGAGTTAACACACGTAAAACATACGTAATTATGCGCCAGACTACATCCCATTAAATAAAGTCAAATTGCTGTTGGCTGAATTATAGATCTTTCGCCAAAAATACTCTTTGTAAATGACAAATAAAGTCAGTTATACAAAACTTAATGACCCAACACGTTATAATATAACGAAATAATCTTTTTGATGCACCGAAGACCTTTTTTCATTTCTCTAAAGAGTGCAATAACACGGAGAAATAAATACACTTTTTATTTTCAAAATTATATTATTCTTCAGTCTGCTGCCTAAATAAACCTAAAATCGTTAATGTTTTCCTCAGTTTAGCGAATAGGATTGTGCGTCAGAAGAACTTGCTTTATAATGATTTCTATTTTCAATTTTATCTGCATTTCAGGTACTTTTTTTCTTATCTAGGCTAAAATGATAAATCAACAAATATTGTTCCACCAGCCACCATTGGAATTTCAAATTTTTTCCCAAGTATTTATTTTTTAGTGACAGTAAAATAACTGCAAATAAAAAAATATATAATACTAAATCTTCTGTTTTCCGTTTGCTTCATAATGAAAAAACATAAATTTACTAATAGCTAAGTACAAATATCATGTAATCTTCTACAATCGCGCTCACTGTCTGACAGTCACTGTCTGATCACTGATCTGACTCTTTCAAATATAAAAGAAACATCTAAATAGTTCAGTAAATACACTAAATAGCAGGTAACCTGATTACGGAAGATTAATCCAATATCAAAAACCTTAAAAAAAACTGAAAATGGGATGACGAATTAAAAAGACAATCGAAAATGTATTTCAGTAAGCAATTTTTATTGCAAAATATTTTCTTTTGTGGTATTAATAACGCAAAATTTCATAAATTTTCTTAAGAATAATCTTTAGTACTTAACATTTGAAACAGTAGACTTTTCTAAAAGAAAAATTGGCGATATATGTTAAAAAAAAAAAGAAAAAAAGAAAAAAAGAAAAAAAAAAGAGTGGACAATATTTGTTGATCTGAGTTCGAGGTTATAAAAGTCATAAGTTTGGGGAAAAACAAAATAGCATGTATCCGTAGTAAAGTACGCGAAAAATATTTTAAATATCTGAAATTAAATTATTTATAATATGTGTGTGGGGGGGGGGGGGGAGGGCAAACGTTTGCATTAAAATTGAAATATTTGACTCCACTTTTATAATATTAACTGCTATTTATGTAACATCATTATTTTTATAATTACATCTGCTAGTTTTTTCTGCAAGAGATACATAATAATAATAATAAAATTTGTTACTCACAAGGAAGGTCTCCTTAAAACGCATACTCAAAATATTTTGAAAAAGGAAATGCTAATAAAATGACTCATGTATGTAAAAAAGATCGGTAAAAATATAGCGGTCGAATCGCAGTAGAAAATCTGTAAAAAAATATTTTTTCGAATATTTTGCGCGAACAGACGAACGCTCGACGCTCTTTGGCGAACCAATAGGTTTCCTCGCCAAATGCAAGAGATTGAAATGCATTTATAAATTCCTTGTTAAATAAGTAATTAAATGCCTAATGCTCAATGAATTTAAACTTAAACTATGGATTAGTTTACTACTTTTGCTGTAAGCTTATATAATATATGCAAATTGCGTGTTACTTATATTGAGCTATTTAATTTTATACGGTGTCACCGGCTGGATAAGTTTTAAGGGTATTTTAATTAAGAATGCTATCATTAAACATTTCGATATTAAATTGTTGTTTCCATGGCAATAAAACTCTCTTGTTGTCTCTGACACTAACAATATCGAAGTCAAATTGCCAATGCTCAGAATCGGACCTTAATTTGAGTTTGAAACACTTTTAATCCATTTAAATTTCATTGTAAACGGCATAAATACGATCGTTAAATTTCATTGTTACATATATAAATGTATATGACAAAACTGCAGTTATAAATATGTATTTATTTAAGTTAAACTTACTTAAACTAACTTCGTATCGAGAGTTGAAAAAGTTTTTCTTAAAGAATATTTATCATAGTATTATTCAAAATTTTATCGTGTCGCCATCCAGCGCTAAATCGCAAAACATGAAAATTTCATTATTTTTTTAGAAATGCTAAATAGAGGTTCTGCCGTTTTTTTTTTATGGATATATATATATTTATGAGAAGAATATTCTATAATTTTTTTTCAAATAATGCTGAGCATGCGCTTATGGGGAACTTCCTTGATATCATTTTATCAATTTTCAGATGCATTTTCCTTAACCTGATGCAAAAGATAAATCGCCAAATATTATTTCAATTCCAATATTTCAACTGAGTAATTCTTTAAGTATTACGAACATTCTCTTTCATGTTTAAATTAAATATATTCGTTTTTTAATATTATCACTCATTAAAATGGATTTCTTTTTTTTCTTTTTTAAAGATTTTAAATAAAATTAGTAACAGTTTTTTGTCTTTTATTTTTCTAGGTGTAATAGCCGTTTCAATTTTTTCAACAACAAAAAACTTCGCCAAGAAATAAAATGGTAACCTTATCGTCCAAAATAACAGAACTTTCCATCATACTTCTATAACTAATCTAGGTAGAATGATGTGTTATAGCTTAAAACCTTCCCTGAAACGATACCTATCTAACGGTATAAGTTCCGTAAAAATCCATGCAGTAGAATTCGAAATCTAGGCGTTCGGAACGAAATTTCCGTTTGGATTTTATATATATAATAGATAATAGAATAGATAATAGATTATATATATATATATAGAATAGAATAGATAATAGATTATGTGTTATGAACTATCTCAAAGTTTAAAACAGCTTTACATTGTTAGATTTCCTAATTTTAACAATATCGCGTTATGTTAGTTCCACATTCCACCACCAGGGAGCGCACTCTATTCTTAACGTAAGCGTATCTGAACGAAACACCTTCATGCAACCTTTCCGTAGATACATGAATCGGGAGGGTGTCGGTCTTAACCAATAATTCAAGATAATTGCTGAAATTACTACGAAAAATATTTTAAAGGGGCCCTACGCGGGCCCCTAATAGAGTTAGAGGAAATCGAAAGACGGCAAAATAATCGCGGGGAAAAGTTTGCTTGGGTGCTTTGGAGCTACTTTTGGCGCGAGATCTAAGCTCTACGACCAATAGGAGCCCAGATATTTAAGGAAATATGAAGTAACAAAGTCCAAAATAATAGAATTTTCCGTAATGATTATGTAACTGATCTAGGTAGAATGATGTGTTATAGCTTAAAACCTCCCCTGGAACGATACCTATCTAACGGTATAAGTTCCGTAAAAATCCATGCGGTAGAACTCGAAATCTCGGCGTTCGGAACGAAATTTCCGTTTGGATTTTATATATATAATAGATAGACTAGCAGGCTATGCCCGCTACGCTGGTCTGCTTATCCAAATGAACCTTGAATTAAACAAAATGTATCATTGAATTTGACATTGTGATTTAAAGCAATATGGAACCTTACCTGGAATGTCCTTTCGCACTGCTGAAAACGATAAGAACGCCAATGTGCTATTAAATTTTCTAATGTGCAGACGAATTTTCAGCTATTAAGGTCTTAACCCTTTTACTTGATCAATGACAGTAGGATTTGGTAAAGAATGATAGTACAATATGTAATATAATAAAACAAACACTGAAAATTATAATACTAATAATGCAAACAAAGAAACGGACAAAATCCATCCAGTAAAACTTTTTTTTAAAGGTTGATCTTTCATATTGGGGTCCATCTGATTATAGAACTTTCTCCCATAATTCTGTATCTAAGCAACGTAGAATGATACGCAATAAACTAAAACCTCCGGAAACATTGTCTTATGAACAAAGAAAGTATTATCAATATCCGCCATCTAGAACTTTTTGAAAAGTCTAATCTTTCATAATCGGTTTCATATGATTATGGAACTTTCTGCCATTACTTTATGACTAAGCAACGTAGAACAATATGCAAAATACTAAAACCATGTCTGAATAGATATCTAACTAAAATGAAATTCCTATCAAAATCCGTACTGTAGAACTTTAAAAAATGTTAAACTTTCATAATCGGGTTCAACTGAATATTTCCAATAATCTGTAGTACTTTCCACCACACCTCTATTATTAAGCAATGCAGAAGGGTATAGTATATACTAAAACTCTGCCTGAAAAATTATTTAACTAACAGTGAAAATTCAATCGTAATCAATTCGGCTGAATCTTTTAAAAAGATTAATCTTTCATGATCGGGTTCGTCTGATTGTATAACTTTAAAACATAATTGTATGTATAAGCAACGTAGAACGATATTTTATATACTAAAATCTTCCCTGAAAAATTATCTAACTATCATTATGATCAAAATCCATTCAGGTGAGCTCAAGTTATATGCAACCGGAACGAATTTCCCATTTCCATTTTACTCTAGTATCTATACTATAAAGGACAAACATATCTGTGCGTAACGCATACGTCATTTTGCGAATGGCAACACTTTGAAATTTGAAATAAAATTTTAGTTTTGTAATTTTCTCTACTGCAAATTTTTTACTTCTAAACATCGCACATTTTAAATTTTTACACCACCGTATAAGGAAAAAAATGCTCTTTTAAATGCAATTTGTTTGAAATCTGTATCTCAATTTAATTTTAAGATATTAATTTTTTTGTAGTTTTTATTACTTTTTTTGTAATTGTGGCAGCTGAAGTACTCCATTTCTGTTGAAAGTCATGTTGAAACTAAAGGGGGGGGGGGAATGAAAATAGTAGATTGCTGTATCTTTTTTGTTGCCATTTTCTCATAAAAACCGAAAAAAATTGAAATTAAAATACCTGCTATGTCAAGAATATCGTCTATTATAAAACCCAATGAGTTTTGGCTTTATTTCGCTTTTATTTATCAATTAAATGATTTTGCAGTGCCAGCTCCATTGCGAAATATTAATAAACAATTTGCATATAAAAAAAAGTTCAGAATTTCTCTCCCGCTAATTTTCTACAATGAAATTAAAGCTTCATCAATAAATAAATAAAAGAATAATGTATAAAAAAGCACGTATTTAACATACATGTAATCGAACAATTTAAATTTTTAGACCCGAATTAGGAACAATATGTGCTTTTAAATATAATTTGTATGAAATAGAGTTGCTAGGCAACTGTTAAAGTAAAAGAGAAAAAAATAATCTATACATTGAAAACACAAGATAGCTTTTTTAGACATCTTCCCTGAACTTTCTACTGTACCAATTTTGCTAATAATTCTTTTTTTAAATGGAAGCTGTTCATTTGTAGATATCCTCGCATTAGCTATTTTTCTAAATATTTCCACTTTTATATTTTTAATTTAATTTGAAAAGTTTTTTTTTTTTAATTTCATTAAAATGGTAGCAATCGTATTATTTCCACTGTTGCAGAAAAAAGAAATATTGGGGTTTATTTATTATTTATCCTTAATCATACCATTTACTCATTACAATTAAAAATAACTTTAAGTCTGAACAGAAAATGACGTCACTATTTAAAAAAACATTTTCGCTCATGAAGCTAATGTCACAATATATTTTCATTCGGCTGATATCGAATTTGAGACACTTGGTGTAATGCTTCAGTAAGTGTCATATTTAAAAGAAACAATCCTTTTCATTGATAAAACTATATATTTTTACACGAATACATCTAAAAGACATTAGCTTCTAGAATTTGTACTTCGCGGTACTGAAATTAGTACCTCAAGCCAAAAGAATACATTTTCACATGCAAAGTTTTAGCTGACAAACGGAATACTTCACGTTTGAAAATCTATCTATATTATAAAGGGAAAATATGTGTGTGCGTAAGGCTGACGTCATTTTGAGAATGGCAACACTTGACGATTAAATGTCGGTTTTGCAATCTTTACTACTGCAATTTTTTGAATTTCTAAACATCGCGCATCTTCAATTTCTACACTTGTTATATAGGGGGGAAAATCTACTTTCAAATGCAATTTGCTTGAAAAGTTTACCTTAATTTATTTATTTATTATGTCTTTTTAAATAATTTTCAAGTATAATGTGTTTTAATCTATATCCATTGCATACAGGCTCCATTACGAAATAAGCCATTTGCAGTTAAAATAATATAAATAATTCAGCATTTGTCCCTGGCTTATTTTTATAGCGAAATTAAAACTTCATCAATCTATCTATATTATAAAGGACAAACATATCTGTGCGTAACGCATACGTCATTCTGCGAATGGCAACACTTTGAAATTTGAAATGAAATTTTGGTTTTGCAATTTTCGCTACTGCAAATTTTTAAACTTCTAAATATCCCACATTTTAAATTTTTACACCGTCTTATACAGAAAAAAATTTACTTTTAAATGCAATTTGTTTGAAAGCTGTATCTCAATTTATTTTTGAGATATTAATTTTTTTACAGTTTTTAATTCCAATTTTCTAATCGTGGCAACTGAAGTACTTCATTTCTGTTAAAAGTGGTTTAGTTATCTTTATTGATTATATTCTTACTGATGCCATTTTTTCATTACAATTAAAAATATTTTTTTCATTCCGTTGATATTGAGTTTGAGACAATAGGCAAAATATTTCAGCGACTGAAAATGACGTCATATTTAAAAGAAAACAATAATTTTATTTGATAAAAAGAGATATTTCCTCTTGAATACATCTAAAAATTATAAAATTCTGGAATTTTTACGCGCAGGTACAGAGATTATACTAAGACTTCAAATCACGAGTGGGAATTTTTACATGGAAAGTTTTAATAGTTGACAAACGTGACTTCAAGCTTGAAAATATATTTATTAATAACCTATTGCTCTTTAAAATGTTTTTAAATGGTTAATAGGGATGTGAAACGTGGAAAATGACTTGATTCGGTTTAGATTTAAGGGGGTGTGGGGGGGAATTCTATGGTTATGTCAAGGTGAAATCATTTTTGATGATTTTTCATTCCGTAATACCAAGCAATAATTGATAACTTAATCAAAATTACTTATCTCGATTATATGTTACTTATTACGCATATGAATAAAGTTTAATTTTGCAATAATTTTAACAGTAGAAGTTTATGAAAAAAGTATTTAATTACTCTTAGGTTAAAATATGTCTTTGGAGAGTTAAACTAACAAGTGTAAGATGGATTTTTTATTCTAATTATTTAATTGCTGTCGATGTATTATAAATTTGATGCAACAGCTCCTTTGTAAACATTTCCTTTCGTCGAAATTCGACGGGATCCACCCCGTTATATTAAAAAGTGACTATCCGTTTGTATTTCAGAGCTATTCCTCCTAGAATATGGAATGTTGAGTGATCAAATTAAGGCCAGGTATCCACATGGGTCCGAGGATGTGAAAAGTGGTCGTAGAATTTTAAAACTTGATTAGTTTTCGAGATAAAAAATTTTACGTTATTTTTAATAACATTTCTGTAATGATGTAAAATAAAATTGCTCCATTTTTGTGGATAAAAGAGAGAAAAGGGTAAATGACAAGGATTATTAGGTATCATTGTTTGAAAGCATTTTTAAATTGAAATTTAACGTTTATTTGACTAAATAGTGAAAACATTATTATAGTTTTCAAGAAAATTTCACGAAATACAAACTGACACATATTCAAGCTTCCGGAATCCGTTTATTTTAGAAACACAAATTCGACTCTCGACTGGAATATTGAGATAAATTCTGTTGACGTCAAAAGAAAAAAAACATCGTACGTTATTTTCATTTAATTTAAAGTCAAAAAGTAGATTTTCAACTATTCCCTTAAGATGGCTAATAAAACATTTCAGAAGCGGACATTAAAAATAAAATATTTTAGTGAGAAAAAAAATAATTCTCTAAATATTTATTTTAATTCATAAATATAAAATGCTTCAGAATAAATTCGTCCAAACAAGTTCATTTTTGTATAAGATGACCCAAATGACATCATTTCTACCAGCTCCTAAATTCGAAGCAAAATCTTGGAAGAGCGAAAAGCTGTGGCAAATAAAGTTATAATATATGTGCATTTTTATTGGGAAAGCTTTTGATTTAAATTGTAAATGTAACTTATAATTTGAAATATTGTGTTTAATAAAATTAATATTGTAATGGCTTTCTAAATTTAAAATAAAGTTAAGATTTCATTTTTCGCAAAAATATCGATTGACTCATGCAATTGAAAAGAAACACAACGGGTTGCTACGCAACTAGTATATAGTAGAAGCAGAAGTAGATAGATAGATAGATAAGAATATTGATTATTAAAATTTATGAAACTGCAAGTTATTTCTCGTTGTCTCTGCTGAATAATTTTAAAGACTTTTCAATCGGCGAGTATTGAGATTTACTATTATGTCTACAACAAATGTATTTCATTTTGTACCAAAACATTGTCGTTAAAATGAGCCAATTTGCTGTGGGTTCCGATATTATAGAATGTTTTTTTTTTCAAAATCGCCAACTACGCGCATGACATTTTAAGTGTCTCTTGGCACTGCAGTAAACATTTCCATGTTTTATTCAGCGAAAAATGAAGTTATAACTTAATTTTACTTGATAATAAAAAATACTTCCACCTTCAAAAAATAGTAAATTAAATTTTTTTGCAGTGTTACGAATAAATAATAATTAAAGCCAAAAGAAATTCGCGTTCAATAAATATCAAGCCCCAAAGTTTGGCATCGTTTGCAATAAAATTTGGTACCTTTGTGAAAATTTGGTAAACCTTCCACTACAGGCGCCTTGGCGTTTTTTTAAAAGCTTGGCGCTATTCGGGCATCAAAAAGTGAGATTTATTGCCAATTGATATAAACAGTTAAGAAAACAAACTTTATGAAAATTTTTGCTTGTTTATATATGTATATTATAAATGTTTTTTATATACAAATTACTTCTGTTTCTAATTAAAATTAGATAAATTGCATCTTTATGTTAAATAAATTGTATAAACAGAAAAAATGCTTGTTTATATGAAATGAAACAGTGAATAGGTTGCCAGAAAATATGTTTTCAAATTTTCTCTCCGCCAAGGCTATTTTCTCTGTTTCGCCAAGATCCCTATACTGTAAATTACCAAAACATTTTGCACATTTAGGATTGAAATAAATGGCGCAATAGCATACAATTTGGTATGGTGTTGGTATAACGTAAAAATAGGAAAAGGTCGCCAAAAAGTTTTCTTTCAAATCACGCCAATTCTGTGTTAATGTTTGCTCCGCTTTAAAAACACAGAATCAGTTTAAACCTTTTCCTAAGTTAATTATGCGCCAAATCACGCCAGGTAACATACGCCAATTGTCAGTAGACTCAATTATGTAACTTATCGGTACCAAATATGCCAATTGTCTATGAATTCGATAACGTAATTTATCTCCTTAATTTATGCATACTTTACAAACAACATCTACTTTCCAATTTTCCTGATTTTAAGATTAATGGGTACTGTTAGATGTTAAAAAGCTTGGCGCAATTCGGGCTTAAGAAAGTGAGATTTGTGGCCAAATGATATGAACAGCTATAAAAACAAATAAAATGAACTTTAAGCTTTTTAAAATATGTATTCATATATATATATATTCCTATATAGATTTTTATTTATGAATATTAATATTTTTGTTATTTATATACAATTTACTTCTGTTTTTATATAAAAAAGAGATAAATGTATTCTTTATAGTAAATAAATTATCTAATTACTGAACAGAAAATATGGATGAAAACTTTCCTTGTCTCGCCAAGCCCATTTTTTCCAACTCACAGCTATATTGGAAAATTACAGAATTTAACCCATTGCTCTATGACTAAACAGTGTCGAACAATATATTATATACTAAAACTATCTCTGAAAAATTGTCAAACTACTAATGCAAATTCTATCAAAAACCGTTTATTTTAATTTTTAAAAAGCTACTGTGATAATTGCGTACACCAGACTACAGAACTTTCCCAAAAACGGTATGGCTGAACAATATAGAAGGGCATGTTGTATACTGAAAACGCCCCTGGAAAATTATCTAATTAACATTCCAAGTTCCATCGAAATACATTGGGCAGAATCATTTAAAGAGGCTAATTTTCCATTATCAGGTTCATCTCATTAAAGATCTTTAAACCATAATTCAATACCAAGAAACGTAGAACGACGTGTTATGTACTAAAAAATTCCCCGAAAAATTACCTATCTAGCAGTGTACGTTCAGCAGAACTCGAGTTATAAGCAGCGGGAATGAAATTTCCATTTGAATTATATATATATATATATATATATATATATATATATATATATATATATATAAGTAGAATTGTGTATTTCCAGAAAATGCTGTCGTTTATTGAGAAATAACCAATATTGTGAACGTCGCTCAAACCGATGGCACGCTCATGCATTTTTGGCTTAAAATTAAATCGTTTGGCGATAAAATGAAATCGCAAAAAACATACAATATGTAACTCACAAGTATCGTCATTTTTATAATTACATCTGCTAGTTTCTTCTGTATGTCACATGATGGTCGAGTTAAATAAAAATAAAAAGTAAATTTAAAAGAAATCAAAAACAAAAACAAAATTGTCACTCAGATATTATTTTATAAAATTTTCTGATGCATTTTATTTAACCGGACGCAAGAGATAAATTGCCAAATATAGTTTAAAACTGCAATCTTTCATATTGAATAAATTTTTAAGCATTACGAACATTCTCTTTCATGTTTAAATTCGATATTTTTGTTTTCCAATATTACCACTCGTCAATTTTTTTTTCATTTTCTCTCTTCTTTTCTTTTTTTTTCTTTTAAATAAAATTAGTAACAGTTTTTTCCGCGATGTACAGCCATTTCAATTCATTTATCAAAAAATTCATCGCCAATAAAATAATGGTAACCCTTTCGCCCAAAATAACAGAACTTTCCGTCATAATTCTATAACTAACCTACGTAGAACGATGTGTTATAACTTAAAACCTTCCCCGAAACAATACCTATCTAACAGTATAAGTTCCATCAAAATCCATGCAATAGAATTCGAAATCTAGGCGTTCGGAACGAAATTTTCGTTTGGATTTTATATATATAATAGATAGAATTGATAGAATAGATAATAGATTATGCGTTATGAACTATCTCAAAGTTTAAAACAGATCGCATTGTTAGATTTCCTAATTTTAACAATATCGCGTTATGTTAGTTCCACATTCCACCACCAGGGAGCGCACTCTATTCTTAACGAAAGCGTATCTGAACGAAACTCCTTCATGCAACCTTACCGTAGATACATGAATCGGGAGGGTGGCGGTCTTAACCAATAATTTAAGATAATTGCTGAAATTACTACGAAAAATATTTTAAAGGGGCCCTACGCGGGCCCCTAATAGAGTTAGAGGAAATCGGAAGACGGCAAAATAATCGCGGAGAAAAGTTTGCTTGGGTGCTTTGGAGCTACTTTTGGCGCGAGATCTAAGCTCTACGACCAATAGGAGCCCAGATATTTAAGGAAATATGAAGTAACAAAGAACAAAATAACAGAATTTTCCGTAATAATTCTATACCTAATCTAGGTAGAATGATGTGTTATAGCTTAAAACCTTCCCTGAAACGATACATATCTAACGGTATAAGTTCCGTAAAAATCCATGCGGTAGAACTCGAAATCTAGGCGTTCGGAACGAAATTTCCGTTTGGATTATATATATATAAATAGCAGGCTACACCCGCTTCGCTGGTCCATTTTCCAAATGATGATTAATCAAACAAAATTATGAATTCGACCTTGTATTTTAAATTAATATGGACCTTCACCGGGAAAATCTTTCCGCATTTGCTGAATACTATGCGAACGCTATTTAGCTATTATAATATCTCATGGGTTAGGCAAAATTCGGACTATTCAGAAGAAATTCTTTTTACAGTATATATTTAAAGTAGAGGTTGGGAAGAAAATACGGCCGTTGTGATAATCAGAAATGTTAAAATGTTCTCTAGTCACCACACTACTAAAAGGAGAGATAATTACAATGATTGCAGAGAGTGACCACTGAACATTACTTATGTTCGGATTATTCACTTTCGTTTGATAGTTCTTGAACTCCGGGCTTCTCAGCTTGGTGCTATGTGTGGTTCTGGTAGCTTAAATACAATTTCTCTCTACGTTGCATTATATTTTGTAATACACGTCTTCTAGCAGGTCTACTGCAGTTTTCTATCTTCGGATTACAGCAGAGTAAATACGGTAAAAAAAATGTAATAAATTGTTTGCACACAAAAAGTCTTTAACTTTCATTAAAAGAAATGTAAATCACATAAAAGTGGATTTTTAAAAATGAAGTGTTTGAATAAAATTAAAATAATGTCATTTTCATTGCCATTTCCTTTATATATATATACCACTTGCAATTATGTAACTGTTAACCTGAAAAAAAAAACTCGATAACTCATTATGATAGAAAAATAAACCTCTTGTTTTCATCCAATCAAAATCTTCCCAATCGTCCATAATCGGGTGCACAGCTAAGTTTTACGGCAAATATTAGAAGTGTTTGCAAATTATATGGTTACAAATTTACCAGAGTTAACACACGTAAAACATACGTAATTATGCGCCAGACTACATCCCATTAAATAAAGTCAAATTGCTGTTGGCTGAATTATAGATCTTTCGCCAAAAATACTCTTTGTAAATGACAAATAAAGTCAGTTATACAAAACTTAATAACCTAACACGTTATAATATAACGAAATAATCTTTTTGATGCACCGAAGACCTTTTTTCATTTCTCTAAAGAGTGCAATAACATGGAGAAATAAATACACTTTTTATTTTCAAAATTACATTATTCTTCAGTCTGCTGCCTAAATAAACCTAAAATCGTTAATTTCTTCCTCAGTTTAACGAATAGGATTGTGCGTCAAAAGAACTTGCTTTATAATGATTTCTATTTTCAATTTTATCTGCATTTCAGGTACTTTTTTTCTTATCTAGGCTAAAATGATAAATCAACAAATATTGTTCCACCAGCCACCATTGGAATTTCAAAATTTTTTCCCAAGTATTTATTTTTTAGTGACAGTAAAATAACTGCAAATAAAAATATATATAATACTAAATCTTCTGTTCTCCGTTTGCTTCATAATGAAAAAACATAAATTTACTAATAGCTAAGTACAAATTTCATGTAATCTTCTACAATCGCGATCACTGTCTGACAGTCACTGTCTGATCACTGATCTGACTCTTTCAAATATAAAAGAAACATCTAAATAGTTCAGTAAATACACTAATTAGCAGGTAACCTGATTACGGAAGATTAATCCAATATCAAAAACATAAAAAAAAAACTGAAAATGGGATGACGAATTAAAAAGACAATCGAAAATGTATTTCAGTAAGCAATTTTTATTGCAAAATATTTTCTTTTGTGGTATTAATAATGCAAAATTGCATAAATTTTCTTAAGAATAATCTTTAGTACTTAACATTTGAAACAGTAGACTTTTTTAAAAGAAAAATTGGCGACATATGTTAAAAAAAAAAAAAAAAAAAAAAAAAAAAAGAGAGAGAGAGAGAGGACAATATTTGTTGATCTGAGTTCGAGGTTATAAAAGTCATAAATTTGGGGGAAAACAAAATAGCATGTATCCGTAGTAAAGTACGCGAAAAATGTTTTAAATATCTGAAATTAAATTATTTATAATATGTGTGTGTGTGGGGGGGGGGGGAACGTTTGCATTAAAATTTAAATATTTGACTCCACTTTTATAATATTAACTGCTATTTATGTAATATCATTATTTCTATAATTACATCTGCTAGTTTTTTCTGTAAGAGATACATAATAATAATAATAATAATAAAAATTGTTACTCACAAGGAAGGTCTCCTTAAAACGCATACTCAAAATATTTTGAAAAAGGAAATGCTAATAAAATGACTCATGTATGTAAAAAAGATCGGTAAAAATATAGCGGTCGAATCGCAGTAGAAAATATGTAAAAAAATATTTTTTCGAGTATTTGGCGCGAACAGACGAACGCTTGACGCTCTTTGGCGAACCAATAGGTTTCCTCGCCAAATGCAAGAGATTGAAATGCATTTATAAATTCCTTGTTAAATAAGTAATTAAATGCCTAATGCTCAATGAATTTAAACTTAAACTGTGGATTAGTTTACTATTTTTGCTGTAAGCTTATATAATATATGCAAATTGCGTGTTACTTGTATTGAGCTATTTAATTTTATACGGTGTCACCGGCTGGATAAGTTTTGAGGGTATTTTAATTAAGAATGCTATCACTAAACATTTCGATATTGAATTGTTTTTTCCATGGCAATAAAACTCTCTTGTTGTCTCTGACACTAACAATATCGAAGTCAAATTGCCAATGCTCAGAATGGGACCTTAATTTGAGTTTGAAACACTTTTAATCCATTTAAATTTCATTGTAAACGGCATAAATACGATCGTTAAACTTCATTGTTACATATATATGACAAAACTGCAGTTATAAATATGTATTTATTTAAGTTAAACTTACTTAAACTAACTTCGTATCGAGAGTTGAAAAAATTTTTCTTAGAGAATATTTATCATAGTATTATTCAAAATTTTATCGTGTCGCCATCCAGCGCTAAATTGCAAAAAATGAATTTTTTTTTTTTTTTTTTTTTTTTTTTTTTTTTTTTTTTTTTTTTAGGAATGCTAAATAGATGTTCTACCGATTTTTTTATGGATATATATACATTTATGAGAAGAATATTCTATAATTTTTTTCAAATAATGCTGAGCATGCGCTTATGGGGAACTTCCTTGATATCATTTTATCAATTTTCACATGCATTTTTCTTAACCTGATGCAAAAGATAAATCGCCAAATATTATTTCAATTGCAATATTTCAACTGAGTAATTCTTTAAGTATTACGAACATTCTCTTTCATGTTTAAATTAAATATATTCGTTTTTAATATTATCACTCATTAAAATGGATTTCTTTTTTTTCTTTTTTAAAGATTTTAAATAAAATTAGTAACAGTTTTTTGTCTTTTATTTTTCTAGGTGTAATAGCCGTTTCAATTTTTTCAACAACAAAAATCTTCGCCAAGAAATAAAATGGTAACCTAATCGTCCAAAATAACAGAACTTTCCGTCATACTTCTATAACTAATCTAGGTAGAATGGTGTGTTATAGCTTAAAACTTTCCCTAAAATGATACCTATCTAACGGTATAAGTTCCGTAAAAATCCATGCAGTAGAACTCGAAATCTAGGCGTTCGGAACGAACTTTCCGTTTGGATTTTATATATATAATAGATAATAGAATAGATAATAGATTTTATATATATATATAATAGAACAGATAATAGATTATATATATATATATAATAGAATAGATAATAGATTATGTGTTATGAACTGTCTCAAAGTTTAAAACAGATCGCATTGTTAGATTTCCTAATTTTAACAATATCGCGTTATGTTAGTTCCACATTCCACCACCAGGGAGCGCACTCTATTCTTAACGAAAGCGTATCTGAACGAAACTCCTTCATGCATCCTTTCCGTAGATACATGAATCGGGAGGGTGGCGGTCTTAACCAATAATTTAAGATAATTGCTGAAATTACTACGAAAAATATTTTAAAGGGGCCCTACGTGAGCCCCTAATAGAGTTAGAGGAAATCGGAAGACGGCAAAATAATCGCGGGGAAAAGTTTGCTTTGGTGCTTTGGAGCTACTTTTGGCGCGAGATCTAAGCTCTACGACCAATAGGAGCCCAGATATTTAAGGAAATATGAAGTAACAAAGTCCAAAATAACAGAATTTTCCGTAATAATTCTATAACTAATCTAGGTAGAATGATGTGTTATAGCTTAAAACCTTCCCTGAAACGATACCTATCTAACGGTATAAGTTTCGTAGAAATCCATGCGGTAGAACTCGAAATCTAGGCGTTCGGAACGAAATTTCCGTTTGGATTTTATATATACGAGGTGGAACCCGTCGAATTTCGACGAAAGAAAATGTTTACAAAGGAAGTGTTGCATCAAATTTATAATACATCGACAAAAAATAATTAGAATAAAAATTCCATCTTACACTTGTTAATTTAACTCTCCAAAGACATATTTTAACCTAAGATTAACAAAATACTTTTTTCATAAACTTCAACTGTTATTGAAAAATTAAACTTTATTCATATACGTAACCAGTAACATATAATCAAGATAAGTAATTTTGATTAAGTTATTAATTGATGCTTGGTTACGGAATGAAAAATCCGCATAAATGATTTCACCTTTACATAATCATAGAATTTTCTACCTTTACATCTAAACCGAATCAAGTCATTTTCCACGTTTCACATCCATATTAACCCTTTAAAAACATTTTAACGCGTAATAGGTTATTAATAAATATTTTTTCAAGCTTGAAGTCACGTTTGTCAACTATTACAACTTTCCCTGTTGAAATTCCCACTCGTGATAGTATCGTCTTAGTAACCATTACTAAGACGATAATCTGTACCTGCGCGTAAAAATCCAGAAATTTATAACTTTTAGACGTATTCAAGGGGAAATATCTTGTTTTATCAAATAAAATTATCGTTTACTTTTAAATATGACGTCATTTTCATTCGCTGAAATATTTTGCCTATTGTCTCAAACTCAATATCAGCAAAATGAAAAAATAGTGAAATATAAGAGCATCATCAGGGAAATTGTGTCTTTTTTAAAGCATAACGTCATTTTCTGTTCAAATTTTTAAAAAAGATATTTTTAATTGTAATGAGAAAATGGCATCAGTAAGAATATAATCAATAAAAATAACTAATCAACTTTTAATAGAAATGAAGTACTTCAGTTGCCACGATTAGAAAATTGGTATTAAAAACTATAAAAAAATTAATATCTCAGAAATAAATTAAGATACAGCTTTCAAACAAATTGCATTTAAAAGTGCATTTTTTTCTGCGTATGACGGTGTAAATATTTAAAATGTGGGATGTTTAGAAGTTTTAAAATTTGCAGTAGCGAAAATTGCAAAAGCGAAATTTCATTTCAAATTTCAAAGTGTTGCCATTCGCAGAATGACGTATGCGTTACGCACAGATATGTTTGTCCTTTATAATATAGATAATAGATAGAATAGATATATAATGCAGATGAGAATTACGTTTCGGTTTCTTATAACGTGAATTCTACTGAATAGATTGATGCGACTTGCTCTGTTAGATAATTTGTCAGGGAAAGTTTTAGTATATACCAAATAGTTCTACGTTGCTTAGTTTTAGAGTTAGGAGCGAAAGTTCTAAAATGAGATGAACTTGATTAAGAAAAATTAGTCTTTTTAAAAGATACTGCTGAACGGACTTAGATGGAACGTGCACTATTACTTACATAATTTTTCAAGGAAAGTTTTAGTATGTAACATATCATCATTCTATGTTGCTTAATTACATAAATATGGGGAAAAGTTCTATAATTAGGTCAATCCATCTATGAAGGATTAGCTTTTTAAAAAAAATCTATTGAACGGATTTTGATGGAATTTACACTATTAGTAAGATAAATTATGCAGGAAAAAATTTATATGTAAAATTTGCGTTTCGAATTGCAAAACTCACATTCTACGTGAGCGGAACCGTGGGTAATAACTAGTATTCAATAATAGGAATAATAATAAATGTATTGTATTCGGGAAAAGTTTTCGACTTCCAGTTTTTGCTAGATTTACCTTTTTGCGATGTCTTGTAAATGATTTGACTATTTTTAGAAAATGTCCGCCTGTATGTTATGTAAATTTTTTGAGGGCTTTAAGAGTTTACTTCACTCATAAGAAAACACCTACTGTCTAAAGTTAATCCTATGGGAGAAATTTTTTTTAAATATCTCGTTTACATTCCTATATTTTTAAATGATTTTTTTTCATTGGATAGCTAAGGTCTATCTAAACAAGGGCCGTTTTTTACTTTTTGATTTTCTTTGAAGATTTTTTTTTTAAATTAGGATACCTTCCCTTTCGGAATTGGTTTTGATTCACCGGTAAGTTCATGTAATTTACCTAATTAATAATCATGTAATAATTTATTTTATTTAAAAAAGTTTCAAATCAAGCGTTACGTACTTTCTAACAATTCCTGATAAAAAACGATATCGTAGTATCCTATTATACTGTTTATTTGCATATGTTGAGCTTTAAGAAAATTAACTATATATCCATTGTAATTTATCCCATTGAATGAGTGTTTCGATTAGTGCGATAATATGGCGGGAATTAACCCACTAATCGAGGAAAACATGTACTTCAATCAACTCTGCTTTCGATGCCTGTAAATGTTGTTTTACCTTCCACGGAGTATGTATGCAGTCAAATAGGCAGGTATAGCATGAAAACGCACAGTAGCTCGTCTAGAATTTTAAAATTCATACTCGTTGATAATTTATCATAATATACAAGATCTCACGACTATCATTTAACCCACTAATCGAGGGAAACCTGTACTTCAATCAAATCTATTCCGATGCCTGTAAATGTTGTTTTACCTTGCACTGAGTATGTATGCAGTCAAATAGGCGGATATATATGGAAATGCCAAGTAGCTCGTCTAGGATTTTAAAATTCATTTTGTTGATCCTTTATCTCACCATACAAGATCTCACGACTATCATTTAACCCACTAATCGAGGGAAACCTGTACTTCAATCAACTCTGCTTCCGATGCCTGTAAATGTTGTTTTACTTTGCACGGAGTATGTATGCAGTCAAATAGGCAGGTATAGCATGAAAACGCACAATAGCTCGTCTAGAATTTAAAAATTCATACTCGTTGATAATTTATCATAATATACAAGATCTCACGACTATCATTTAAACCACTAATCGAGGGAAACCCGTAATTCAACCAACTCTGCTTCCGATGCCTATAAATGTTGTAAAATAGGCGGATATATGTGGAAACGCCAAATAGCTCGTCTAGGATTTTAAAAGTCACTAGGGGGCTCGGCCCCCTACGAGCTACGCTCGCCAACCCCCGTTCAGACACCGCAGACTCTAAATGCACGCTAATTTGATCGGCTTCAAAAAGATTTCGAAAGATTGAATTATAATTTAAAAAACAGTGGCGATCTCCCTATAAACGAATTTCTATTCATTTCTCTTTGATTGGGGAATTTTAACGCCAAATCCGCCGCGGTACTACTTGGTTATCCTGTCGACCAATTTCGCCAAATTATATAAATCGCCAAACCACTCGCCAAATTATACAAATTGATATAATTTTTATTTTAAATAACGAAAGAACAAATAAATTCGTACAACATTAATAAAAACACAAATAAAACGTCGAAATAAAAATAACTTGATGACGTATAACTTTTTTGCAATATTATTTTGTGTTCATTTTATGTAATAACTATAATGTGACGTAAATATGACGTAATTTCTCCTAAGACTTCTAACGCATGTTAATGAATTTATTATTTTACAATATCCTTTCTCTTTTAAAATTCACGTGTATACTTTTTATGACGTAATTTTTAATAAGTTCCTGCTCTTTATACGTAATTATTTAATTCTAATTTGAAAGTTTTTATCCTGTTTATAACAGTCACGTGTAAATAAATTTTTAATTTGAAGCAAACATTATTGCTTGCGCTTTTTATACAGTTGGCAACAGTTTAAATTAGTACATTTTTCTGAAATCTGAAAAAAATATTTCTAGAAATGCTGAAAATTTGAATTTAAAATATAAATAAAACCTGAAAAAATGAGTCAAAATAAAAAAATTAATGCAATCTGCACTCCGGAAATTCTAACGCATAAAATGATCTAAAAATGATTAAATTCCTATGAACAGTTTTTGCTCCTATAAAACTTTTTTAGTGGAACGATTTTGTCCAACTTTAGCATTAAATATCTCTTAAAATAATTCTTCGATCTGAAAACTGTCTGCATCAGCGTGTTTATCAAACATTTCTGTATAATACTACAGATTTTCATATTTTTGTAAGCATTATTTTTCTTAATATTAACGAAGAAAGACCTCCGGTCACAAAAAATTCAAAAACGGCGGCGGCGGCGGCGGTGACAGCGGTAGTTACTTTTTTTTAGAATAGAGAGATACTTGTTGATCATTTATCTCAACCATACAATATCTCATTTAATAAAGACTATCAAGACTATCATTTAATCCACTAATCGAGAGAAACCTGTACTTCAATCAACTCTGCTTCCGATGCCTGTAAATGTTGTTTTACCTTGCACGGAGTATGTATGCAGTCAAATAGGCAGGTATAGCATGAAAACGCACAGTAGCTCGTCTAGAATTTTAAAATTCATACTCGTTGATAATTTATCATAATATACAAGATCTCACGACTATCATTTAAACCACTAATCGAGGGAAACCCGTACTTCAATCAACTCTGCTTCCGATGCCTATACATGTTGTTTTACCTTGCACTGAGTACGCAAGCAGTAAAATAGGTGGATATATATGGAAACGCCAAATAGCTCGTCAATGATTTTAAAAGTCATACTTGTTGATCATTTATCTCACCATACAATATCTCATTAATAAAGACTATCAAGACTATCATTTAATCCACTAATCGTGGGAAACCTGTACTTCAACCAACTCTGCTTCCGATAGTTGAAAAATGTTCATATATAAATGGCGGATTTTTCCAACTGAATTTTCGAAAAGGAAATGACTCTGCTATCTATTGCTGTATGTCACAAGCACTCTTGAATTTCATATCAGGTTTATAAGTGATGTAATAATGAGAATAAAATGTGTACAGTTCTCTGAGAGTTATTTTTCAATGCAATCTCATATAAAGTTTACATGTATGAGGGAGTTATAGATGAATCAAAGCAAAAGAAAACGCCCTGGCAATTTATCTTAATAAATCTGGAATGTAAATGAAGTCTGTCAATCAAAAAAAGGTTTTCTTAACACTTTCTAACATAGTTGAAAAACGTTTATGAATTCGGTTAGTCTTTGTTTCCGCCTGTCTATCAGTGCTCTAATTCGCGTAAATACAGTCAGATTGCCATGATATTGATATATGTTATTGGGGTTTATTATTGTTTGTTCGATACTGAAAATGAAGTGTTTGGGAATTACAGTTTATTTACAGAGACACTCAAAAGAATTCCGTTACATTACGGTCTATGGGGGAAAATCGTCGGCGGTGTATTTGAATGATTTTACACTATTTTAAACATATTGGATATGTACTTCACTGAGGTACACTACAAGGCGTTTATTTTAGAATTTGGTGTACTTATAATTTATCATCGTTCATTTACAGGGGCACAAAAAAGAATTTGGTTACTATGTTGCCTATGAACAATAATTGCTGGAAGTACGTTTTTAATTTTGGTACGCGTTTTAAAATTATTTTATTTTATTTTATTTTTATTTTTATTTATTTATTTATTTATTTATTTTGCATTTTACTTGGTATATATAAATTCTATAGATACAGAGCTGCACAAAGCATCACCAGCACTTTTCCGACTGTTGATGGCAATTGCGAAAATTGGGTTTTCAAATCCGTTATGCGTTTTCTAAGTTAGACATCGTTTTTCGTCTTATCAAACTGTCTTTCAATTAAAAAAAAAATAAGTTGAAAAGGATATGAATCGATAAGAACTAAAAGATATTCTTAAAACAATATCAAAAACTTTTACATGCGCTAGGCCTTTTGAAAGATCTGAGTCTTTCTTCGTCAGGTGCAAAGACGTGCTTCTACTATGAAAGCAGCAGCAAGACTGAAATGATAAGGAAAGGAACAAGCTGAAGAAACAGCCAATAGGAAAGTGGAAATCAACAGTCAATAGGAAAGCAAAAGACAACAGCCAATCACAGAACATTATAATCACAATATATATGGGTTTTTTTTCATTTTATTATAATTTATTTTTAATTTAATTTAATTTTTATTTGCTTTTTTTTCCAATTTGCTTCCTTATTCTCCTTCTACCCTGTGTTCTTTTGTTTTGGTTATACTCTTCTGTGATTGGCTGTTGTCTTATGCTTTCCAATTGACTGTTGATTTCTACTTTCCTATTGGCTGTTTCTTGAGCTTGTTCATTTCTTTATCATTTCAGTCTTGCTGCTGCTTTTATAATAGAAGTACGTCTTCTTTGCGCCTGACGAAGAAAGACTCTGATCTTCGGAAAGGCCTAGCGCATTTAAAAGTTTTTTATGGTGTTTTAAGAAGATCTTTCAGTTCTTATTGTCTTTCAATATTCTGAATGTAATGGAAAGTGTTTCATAATCTATTCTGGACGCATGATTTATCGTTCTTGTTTTTCATTCTACTAGGAAAACTGAAAATTTTACGATTGTATCTATTTTTAATCTTACATCTTGTGTGCAAAACGAACAAAATTAATGAGACAATAAAATCCCAGTAGTTAAATTCAGAACATCGAATTTTCATGACAAACAATCTTTACCATCCAGTCTCAAATAAAACAGATGTTAATACATTTCTTTGGGGGAATGAAATGCCAATATAGAAACGTGAAACGTTCAATTTCCTAGCTCGGCGATAACAGAATCCGAAGGTTTGTTTACATCTGATGGATTTGCCCCGAGATGTCGTCTGCTTAAACATTTCGAAATGTTTCATTTCAGGTGTCGAAATCTTAGATGTGTAAAATTAAATAAAAGCTGAAGAAAGTTTTAAGGTGTATTTTTAGATCTCCAGATTATTTGTTCGATTTTTGTGCAACAAATACATTATATAATTTGATTTTGCATGTTGCCAGAAAAGCTTTTTCTGAAATTGACAGATTTATTCAGATAGATCGTCTGCACCGTAGACATTTCAAACTATTTCATTTAAAGTGACGAAATTTTAGACGCATATGGAAGTAGAAGATTCTTTTTACCGTTAAAATGAAATTGTAAATTGTCAGAGTCTTTCAGATATAAACACAATTCAGAAGTTTTATATTGTTTAGTTGCTGCAAAAGCTTTTTCTAATACTGATTTTTTAATGCTTTTCTAACACTTTCCAACATAGTTGAAAAGTGTTTATGAATTCAGTTTGTCTGTCTGTCCGCCCTCTAACTCGTATAAATATACTAGGATTGTCATGCAATTGATATATGTTAATGAGGTTTATTATAGCATTTTCGGTATTGAAAATGAAGAGCGTAGCATTTATAGTTAGTTTACAGGGACATTCAAAAGAATTTCATTGCATTACGATATCTGGGAAAAATCGTTTGCGATGTATTTTAATGATGTTACACTATTTCACACATATTGAAATTAGGCGAGCAGTTGCTTTCATGCTACTGAAGTAGCCCCTTAAGGCTCTTGTCCTTGCCGGCGAAGACACTCACGAGCTAATGCTAATACTATGGGGAAGGATTTAGCTAATAACTCATTTGCATTTCGGCAATTTTTTTTTTTTTTTGCATTGGATAGCCGAGTTTTGTCTCTACATTGCACCTTTTTTATACTTTTTCTATTTTGGTCGCAGATATTTTTTATAAAGTTACTTTCACTTTCAAAACTGGTTCTGAAAATGAAAGTGTCATTCTAAAAAATATCTGCAACCAAAATCGAAAAGGTTAAAAAGGTGCGATGTAGAGACGGATCTCGGCTATCCAATGCAAAAAAATTATTTAAAAATGTCGAAATGCAAACGAGATATTAGAAAATCCCTCTCCATAGGATTAGCATTAGCTCGTGAGAGACTTAAGAGATTTTACCGTATAGTTGGATTTACGCAGAGTCAGAAATGCTCCTTTATGCAGACGAATGGATGCTTTCTTTTAGCGCTGCATAATATTTTTACGTAATATATACAAAAATATTATTTAGTATGTAGCACACTCATTTTTACCACCAGCCGTCACTTCATCGCCTGTAAAGTTATTTTTCATTTTTCAATATTAATTTGTAGATATGTCAGTTTAAAATTAATACATTGCTTTAGAAATATTGTTATTAAAATGGAGCAACTGTTAAAAACAAGTTGGAAATTGCTCGTCAAACGTGGCAAATGTGGTGCGTTCGTACTATAGCTAGTTTTATAATTATTTTTTGCACCCCATATTGTACTGAATGTATAGTTTTTTGCACTTCGTAAGTGCATAGTCTGTAACATCATTAAAATGCACTGTAATAATTTTTTTCCCATTCCCTGTAATGAAACGGAAAAATTTTGAATATCCCTGTAATTAAGGTATACATCCGATTTTCATAAAATTTGAAATGGCTCGACAAAATTCTGCAACAATGATATATTTAAAATTTCAGACCATTCGGAAGGCTGTAACATCATTAAAATGGACTTGCAATAATTTTCCCCATTGGCCGTAATGTAAAGAAAAACTTTTGACTATCCCTGTAATTAAACTATACATCCGATTTTCATAAAATTTGAAATGGCTCGACAAAATTTTGCAACAATCATATATTTAAAATTTCAGATCATTCGGTTGGGTAGTTTTTGCTCTGTTATATGCGGACGGACAGACGGACAGACGGACTGAACGACGACTATAGGTGCTACGTATTTATATAATTACGAACGCACCTAAAAATGGCTATATATTTTAATTAAAAAATAAAAGTTAATTCTGTATATGTATAAAAGGAAATTTTTTAATTTTATTAAAAATTCATATACAATTTTGTTACTTAAATATTTGATAAAATTTGTCTTGCATGAGGTAAAAAGTGTTTGTCTGTAAAAAAAAAAAAAAAAAAAAAAAAAAAAAAAAAAAAAAAAAAAAAAAAAAGTTATACTTACGTATTTTAGGGTCTTTCTCAGATATGAGGATTTAAAAATGAAAATTATCTGAACGCGTCCTATGAACGCCTAATTTGAAGAAAAAAATGTCATATAAAAAATGTTGGACGCTGTAAACCACAATCTAATCAAGTATATCTATGCGAAAGATGGTTAAGTTGTTGTGCATATCTTTTGATCTCTTACAACTTATTTAACTGAACTATCTTAACCGATTCAATATTGGTTATCGCTTGAAATAGTTTCTTGATTTAAAATCTTTTTGCTTCAGCATGCTTATCATACAGTTCTATATAAAATTACCAGTTTTATGCGTGGCTTTGCATGTGTGATTATTGAAATGTACAAAATTAAATTTCGTGTGCCCAGTAACATGAAAATAAGACGACCAAATGTTTTTCTAAGGTTTCATTTCAATGATAATAAGAGGTTAAAGCTTTGGAAAAAACTTTTAAATATTTTATAAATAAAAATAAAGTAATTTTTCTGGCTTTTCGATTAATTATAATAATAATAATAATAAAACTTTTATCTATTTAAATAACAGCAGGTTTAAGAGAAAATGCACTGTTAAAAATATCGTAAAAAATTACCTCTGTTTTTAAAGGCTATCTATTTTCTGACTAATGAGAACGCTCCATAGACGTTTATGTAGCAATCTCATTGGTCAGAAAATAGATAGTCTTTAAAAACAGTGGTAATTTTTCACGATATTTTTTACAGTGTGGGCCACCACGCTGTAAAAAATAAGATTTTGAACTGAACGCAGTTGAGGTGCGTTCATACTATAACTAGTTTTATAAATATTTTTTGCACCGCATATTGTACTGAATATATATTTTAGTGCACTTCATAAGTGCATATCAATTTCATTCTGTTCGAAAGGCTGTAACATCATTCAAATGCACTTGAAATAATTTTTTCCCATTGCCCGTAATGTAGCGGAAAACTTTGCACTGTCCCTGTCATTAAACTCAGGGCTCCCAAATAGTCCGCCAACTGAATATCAATAATTTTTTAGAAAAATTTTCTTTTTGGATTTTTCTTACAAACCGCCCCGGAAGCACCTTTGAAAGTTAATTTTAGTGCAAACCTACCATACAATTTTCTGTTAAAATTTATTAGTATTCAGTTGGCGGACCATTTGGGAGCCTTGTAAACTATACATCGGATTTTCATAAAATTTGAAATGACTCGACAAAATTATGCAGCAATTATATATTTTCAATTTCATAAGATTCGGTTGGGTAGTTTTTGCGCTGTTATAGGCTGACGAACGGACAGACATAATCTAACTGAACGACGCGACGACTATAGGTGCTACGTATTTATATAATTACGAACGCATCTAAAAACTAGTTGGATGTGCCAATCCCAAAACTTTCTTCTATCTTATACATCTTAATATTTCAAAACCTAGATACACATGTTAATACTTCAATATTATTAGTTCAATACTATACCAACTTTGATTTTCATCTTAAATTTCTGCTCAAGTCAATTAAACGGACTAAAAACGAGTTAATCTATATCATGATATTTGTTAACATTATTAATTTTTCCTTATTCTGTCGTTATCAGCTCATTGCGAATAGCCGGCATAGCAGGAAGCGAGTTCCCGCCGCTGCATGAGCCGCCGATGCACAATAGAACTACGAAAAATCAAGAAAAGTATACAAAAATCTCTAGCACGGAGCCCCTTTACCGCGCAATATTTCCAAATTCAAGGAGAACCTGTTGGCCAAAGCCAAAAACAAGCACAAACATTTTGGTTCAATTGTATGCATAATTTTATACGCTGTTCGATGGTACAATAATGAAAACGGCACAGAGATCGGAATTATAGCGCCCCCTTCTTTCGGAATTTTTTCAAGTTCAGGAAGGACTTGTTTGCCATAGCCAGAAACATGCACAAAAAATTTGGTTCAATTATATGGATAACTTCATACACTTTTCGATGGTACAATAATGAAAATGGTACAGACATCGCAATTGTAGTGCCCCCTTCCGGCAGAATTTTTCCAAATTCAGGGAGGACCTTTGTGACATGACCAAAAATAAACACGTAAAATTTGGTTCAATTCTATGCATAACTTCATACACTTTTCGGCGGTACAATATGCAAAATGGCACAAAAATTGTACAAAAATCGCTATTACAGCGCCCTCTACGAGCGATTTTTTTACAAATTAAGGGAGGACTTCCTTGCCAAGAACTTAAAATTTTTTTTGGTTCAATTCTATGCATAACTTCATACACTTTTCGATGGTGCAATATTCAAAATCGCTATTACAGCGCCCCCAAACGGCGAATTTTTTGCAAATTGATGGAGGACCTGCTTGCCGTATCCAAAAACTTAAAATAAAAATTTGGTTTAATTCTATGCATAACTTCATACACTTTTCGATGGTGCAATATTCAAAATCGCACAAAAATCGCTATTACAGCGCCCCCTAACGGCGAATTTTTTGCAAATTCATGGAGGACCTGCTTGCCATATCCAAAAACTTAAAATAAAAATTTGGTTTAATTCTATGCATAACTTCATACACTTTTCGATGGTGCAATATTCAAAATCGCATAAAAATCGCTATTACAGCGCCCCCTAACGGCGAATTTTTTGCAAATTCATGGAGGACCTGCTTGCCATATCCAAAAACTTAAAATAAAAATTTGGTTTAATTCTATGCATAACTTCATGTACTTTTGGACGGTAAAATATTCAAAATCGCACAAAAATCGCTATTACAGCGCCCCCTACCGGCGAATTTTTTCCTAATTCAGGGAGGACCTGCTTGCCATAGCCAAAAACTTAAAATAAAAATTTGGTTTAATTCTATGAATAACTTCATACACTTTTGGACGGTGCAATATTCAAAATCGCACAAAAATCGCTATTACAGCGCCCCCTACGGGCGCATTTTTTCCAAATTCAGGGAGGACCTGCTTGCCATAGCCAAAAACTTAAAATAAAAATTTGGTTCAATTCTATGCATAACTTCATACACTTTTCGATGGTACAATATTCAAAATCGCACAAAAAACGCATTTACAGCGCCCCCTACCGGCGAATTTTTTCCAAATTCAGGGAGGACCTGCTTCTCCTATCCAAAAACTTAAACTAAAAATTTGGTTCAATTCTATGCATAACTCCATACACTTTTGGATGGTACAATATTCAAAATCGCACAAAAATTGTTATATCAGCGCCCCCTACCGGCGATTTTTTTCCAAATTCCGGGAGGACCTGCTTGCCATAGCCAAAAACTTATAATAAAATTTTGGTTTAATTCTATACATAACTTCATACACTTTTTGATGGTACAATGGCGACAGACAGACGGACAGACGGACGGACGGACAGACTGACAGACGGACAGACGGACACACAGACAGACAGACATTTTCTATAAACATGTTTTTTGGAATCTCTGACCCCTAAAACATGCAAATCCGTCGAAAACCGGAAGTCGAAAAAAATTTCGATTACAATACTTTCTTCTATTGAAGATAGAAGAAAGTAATAAATGTCAATCTATGCGCTTCATGAGGATTCTAAAGATATGACATTCCGTGCATTACTTCTTGGGATATGGCTATCGCTAAAAAAGTGTAAATCTGCAAAATACAGTATGACACCTGTTAGGTGATTTACACTAAAACCTAATCAGAAACAACTTATGTCAATGTCTAACTGAATCTGAAATTTGATGAAATTCCGTGCTTTAGTTCTTGAGATAGCTATTGCGAAAATCATTAAAAAGCCAGCCTATCAACGCCACTTTTTGGGCGATTTACATCTAAACATAAGCAACACCAATATTACATATGGAATGAATTTATTAGTAACTAAAACTATTTTGTGGTATTGAACTTATAATGAGATGTATCGTAACATATATATATATGCCACTCGTATATCCTCGCTTCACCCTCTTTTATTACCCGACTGAAAAGAAGGGTTATGTGTTTCACGCGTATCTGTGTGTGCGTGGATTTCTTTATGTCCTCGAAGCATCCCAACGGCTGGATGGATTTTAATGAATGAGGTCTCTATCGATTCGTCTTAACCGTCCGATGGTTATAGGTTAGGTATTGTTTTTATAAATTCAAAATGGAGGTAGAGACAAAAAAAAAAATACGCACCCTATTGATTGGCATATCATTGGATACGTCTTTCAAAATGAAGACGATGTTTCATTGACTATTTTACAGTCAGAAGCTCCGTTAAAATATTATGCAACCTGGAAGTTGAGTATGTATTGTGGATCTCTAGCTTTACTGCAACTCTAACCATCATAGACATCTATAACCTCATCAAAGCAGTGTTTACAGGTAAGAACTAACAGTTAAACACAATTTAAAAGTCATCAATACAAGTAAATAAAAAAACTAGTTGGATGTGCCAATCCCCAAACTTTCTTCTATCTTATACATCTTAATATTTCAAAACCTAGTTACACATGTTAATACTTCAATATTATTAGTTCAATACTATACCAACTTTGTTTTTTATCTTAAATTTCTGCTCAAGTCAATTAAACGGACTAAAAACGAGTTAATCTATATCATGATATTTGTTAACATTATTAATTTTTCCTTATTCTGTCGTTATCAGCTCATTGCGAATAGCCGGCATAGCAGGAAGCGAGTTCCCGCCGCTGCATGAGCCGCCGATGCACAATAGAACTACGAAAAATCAAGAAAAGTATACAAAAATCGCTAGCACGGAGCCCCTTTACCGCGCAATATTTCCAAATTCAAGGAGAACCTGTTGGCCAAAGCCAAAAACAAGCACAAACATTTTGGTTCAATTGTATGCATAATTTTATACGCTGTTCGATGGTACAATAATGAAAATGACTCAGAGATCGGAATTATAGCGCCCCCTTCTTTCGGAATTTTTTCAAGTTCAGGGAGGACTTGTTTGCCATAGCCAGAAACATGCACAAAAAATTTGGTTCAATTATATGGATAACTTCATACACTTTTCGATGGTACAATAATGAAAATGGTACAGACATCGCAATTATAGTGCCCCCTTCCGGCAGAATTTTTCCAAATTCAGGGAGGACCTTCGTGACATGACCAAAAATAAACACATAAAATTTGGTTCAATTCTATGCATAACTTCATACACTTTTTGGCGGTACAATATTCAAAATGGCACAAAAATTGTACAAAAATCGCTATTACAGCGCCCTCTACGAGCGATTTTTTTACAAATTAAGGGAGGACCTCCTTGCCATAGCCAAGAACTTAAAATATTTTTTTGGTTCAATTCTATGCATAACTTCATACACTTTTCGATGATGCAATATTCAAAATCGCACAAAAATCGCTATTACAGCGCCCCCTAACGGCGAATTTTTTGCAAATTCATGGAGGACCTGCCTGCCATATCCAAAAACTTAAAATAAAAATTTGGTTTAATTCTATGCATAACTTCATACACTTTTGGACGGTACAATATTCAAAATCGCACAAAAATCGCTATTACAGTGCCCCCTACCGGCGAATTTTTTCCAAATTCAGGGAGGACCTGCTTGCCATAGCCAAAAACTTAAAATAAAAATTTGGTTTAATTCTATTCATAACTTCATACACTTTTGGACGGTACAATATTCAAAATCGCACAAAAATCGCTATTACAGCGCCCCCTACCGGCGAATTTTTTCCAAATTCAGGGAGGACCTGCTTGCCATAGCCAAAAACTTAAAATAAAAATTTGGTTCAATTCTATGCATAACTTCATACTCTTTTCGATGGTACAATATTCAAAATCGCACAAAAACCGCATTTACAGCGCCCCCTACCGGCGAATTTTTTCCAAGTTCAGGGAGGACCTGCTTGTCATATCCAAAAACTTAAACTAAAAATCTGGTTCAATTCTATGCATAACTCCATACACTTTTGGATGGTACAATATTCAAAATCGCACAAAAATTATTATATCAGCGCCCCCTACCGACGAATTTTTTCCAAATTCCGGGAGGACCTGCTTGACATATCCAAAAACTTAAACTAAAAATTTGGTTCAATTCTATGCATAACTCCATACACTTTTGGATGGTACAATATTCAAAATCGCACAAAAATTGTTATATCAGCGCCCCCTACCGGCTATTTTTTTCCAAATTCCGGGAGGACCTGCTTGCAATAGCCAAAAACTTATAATAAAATTTTGGTTTAATTCTATACATAACTTCATACACTTATTGATGGTACAATGGCGACAGACAGACGGACAGACGGACAGACGGACGGACGGACAGACGGACAGACGGACGGACGGACAGACTGACAGACGGACACACAGACAGACGGACAGACGGACACACAGACAGACAGACATTTTCTATAAACATGTTTTTTGGAATCTCTGACCCCTAAAACATGCAAATCCGTCGAAAACCGGAAGTCGAAAAAAATTTCGATTACAATACTTTCTTCTATTGAAGATAGAAGAAAGTAATAAATGTCAATCTATGCGCTTCATGAGGATTCTAAAGATATGACATTCCGTGCATTACTTCTTGGGATATGGCTATCGCTAAAAAAGTGTAAATCTGCAAAATACAGTATGACACCTGTTAGGTGATTTACACTAAAACCTAATCAGAAACAACTTATGTCAATGTCTAACTGAATCTGAAATTTGATTAAATTCCGTGCTTTAGTTCTTGAGATAGCTATTGCGAAAATCATTAAAAAGCCAGCCTATCAACGCCACTTTTTGGGCGATTTACATCTAAACATAAGCAACACCAATATTACATATGGAATGAATTTATTAGTAACTAAAACTATTTTGTGGTATTGAACTTATAATGAGATGTATCGTAACATATATATATATGCCACTCGTATATCCTCGCTTCACCCTCTTTTATTACCCGACTGAAAAGAAGGGTTATGTGTTTCACGCGTATCTGTGTGTGTGTGGATTTCTTTATGTCCTCGAAGCATCCCAACGGCTGGATGGATTTTAATGAATGAGGTCTCTATCGATTCGTCTTAACCGTCCGATGGTTATAGGTTAGGTATTGTTTTTATAAATTCAAAATGGAGGTAGAGACAAAAAAAAATACGCACCCTATTGATTGGCATATCATTGGATACGTCTTTCAAAATGAAGACGATGTTTCATTGACTATTTTACAGTCAGAAGCTCCGTTAAAATATTATGCAACCTGGAAGTTGAGTATGTATTGTGGATCTCTAGCTTTACTGCAACTCTAACCATCATAGACATCTATAACCTCATCAAAGCAGTGTTTACAGGTAAGAACTAACAGTTAAACACAATTTAAAAGTCATCAATACAAGTAAATAAAAAAACTAGTTGGATGTGCCAATCCCCAAACTTTCTTCTATCTTATACATCTTAATATTTCAAAACCTAGTTACACATGTTAATACTTCAATATTATTAGTTCAATACTATACCAACTTTGTTTTTTATCTTAAATTTCTGCTCAAGTCAATTAAACGGACTAAAAACGAGTTAATCTATATCATGATATTTGTTAACATTATTAATATTTCCTATCAGCTCATTGCGAATAGCCGGCATAGCAGGAAGCGAGTTCCCGCCGCTGCATGAGCCGCCGATGCACAATAGAACTACGAAAAATCAAGAAAAGTATACAAAAATCGCTAGCACGGAGCCCCTTTACCGCGCAATATTTCCAAATTCAAGGAGAACCTGTTGGCCAAAGCCAAAAACAAGCACAAATATTTTGGTTCAATTGTATGCATAATTTTATACGCTGTTCGATGGTACAATAATGAAAATGACTCAGAGATCGGAATTATAGCGCCCCCTTCTTTCGGAATTTTTTCAAGTTCAGGGAGGACTTGTTTGCCATAGCCAGAAACATGCACAAAAAATTTGGTTCAATTATATGGATAACTTCATACACTTTTCGATGGAACAATAATGAAAATGGTACAGACATCGCAATTATAGTGCCCCCTTCCGGCAGAATTTTTCCAAATTCAGGGAGGACCTTCGTGACATGACCAAAAATAAACACATAAAATTTGGTTCAATTCTATGCATAACTTCATACACTTTTTGGCGGTACAATATTCAAAATGGCACAAAAATTGTACAAAAATCGCTATTACAGCGCCCTCTACGAGCGATTTTTTTACAAATTAAGGGAGGACCTCCTTGCCAAAGCCAAGAACTTAAAATATTTTTTTGGTTCAATTCTATGCATAACTTCATACCCTTTTCGATGATGCAATATTCAAAATCGCACAAAAATCGCTATTACAGCGCCCCCTAACGGCGAATTTTTTGCAAATTCATGGAGGACCTGCTTGCCATATCCAAAAACTTAAAATAAAAATTTGGTTTAATTCTATGCATAACTTCATACACTTTTGGACGGTACAATATTCAAAATCGCACAAAAATCGCTATTACAGCGCCCCCTACCGGCGAATTTTTTCCAAATTCAGGGAGGACCTGCTTGCCATAGCCAAAAACTTCAAATAAAAATTTGGTTTAATTCTATTCATAACTTCATACACTTTTGGACGGTACAATATTCAAAATCGCACAAAAATCGCTATTACAGCGCCCCCTACCGGCGAATTTTTTCCAAATTCAGGGAGGAACTGCTTGCTATAGCCAAAAACTTAAAATAAAAATTTGGTTCAATTCTATGCATAACTTCATACACTTTTCGGCGGTACAATATTCAAAATGGCACAAAAATTGTACAAAAATCGCTATTACAGCGCCCTCTACGAGCGATTTTTTTACAAATTAAGGGAGGACCTCCTTGCCATAGCCAAGAACTTATTTTTTACTTCCTTCTATCTTCAATAGAAGAAAGTATTGTAATCGAAATTTTTTTCGACTTCCGGTTTTCGACGGATTTGCATGTTTTAGGGGTCAGAGATTCCAAAAAACATGTTTATAGAAAATGTCTGTCTGTCTGTGTGTCCGTCTGTCCGTCTGTCCGTCCGTCCGTCTGTCCGTCCGTCCGTCTGTCCGTCTGTCCGTCTGTCTGTCGCCATTGTACCATCAAAAAGTGTATGAAGTTATGTATAGAATTAAACCAAAATTTTATTATAAGTTTTTGGCTATGGCAAGCAGGTCCTCCCGGAATTTGGAAAAAATTCGCCGGTAGGGGGCGCTGATATAACTATTTTTGTGCGATTTTGAATATTGTACCATCCAAAAGTGTATGAAGTTATGCATAGAATTAAACCAAATTTTTATTTTAAGTTTTTAGCTATGGCAAGCAAGTCCTCCCTGAATTTGGAAAAAATTCGCCGGTAGGGGGCGCTGTAAAAGCGATTTTTGTGCGATTTTGAATATTGTACCGTTCAAAAGTGTATGAAGTTATGCATAGAATTAAACCAAATTTTTATTTTAAGTTTTTGGATGTGGCAATCAGGTCCTCCATGAATTTGCAAAAAATTCGCCATTAGGGGACGCTGTAATAGCGATTTTTGTGCGATTTTGAATATTGCACCATCGAAAAGTGTATGAAGTTATGCATAGAATTGAACCAAAAAAAAATTTTAAGTTCTTGGCTATGGCAAGGAGGTCCTCCCTTAATTTGTAAAAAAATCGCTCGTAGAGGGCGCTGTAATAGCGATTTTTGTACAATTTTTGTGCCATTTTGAATAATGTACCGCCGAAAAGTGTATGAAGTTATGCATAGAATTGAACCAAATTTTATATGTTTATTTTTGGTCATGTCACGAAGGTCCTCCCTGAATTTGGAAAAATTCTGCCGGAAGGGGGCCCTATAATTGCGATGTCTGTACCATTTTCATTATTGTACCATCGAAAAGTGTATGAAATTATCCATATAATTGAACCAAATTTTTTGTGCATGTTTCTGGCTATGGCAAACAAGTCCTCCCTGAACTTGAAAAAATTCCGAAAGAAGGGGGGGCGCTATAATTCCGATCTCAGTGCCATTTTCATTATTGTACCATCGAACAGCGTATAAAATTATACATACAATTGAACCAAAATGTTTCTGCTTGTTTCTGGCTTTGGCCAACAGGTTCTCCTTGAATTTGGAAATATTGCGCGGTAAAGGATCTCCGTGCTAGCGATTTTTGTATACTTTTCTTGATTTTTCGTAGTTCTATTGTGCATCGGCGGCTCATGCAGCGGCGGGAACTCGCTTCCTGCTATGCCGGCTATTCGCAAACAGCTGATAACGACAGAATAAGGAAAAATTAATAATTTTAACAAATATCATGATATAGATTAACTCGTTTTTAGTCCGTTTAATTGACTTGAGCAGAAATTTAAGATGAAAATCAAAGTTGGTATAGTATTGAACTAATAATATTGAACTATTAACATGTGTAACTAGGTTTTGAAATATTAAGATGTATAAGATAGAAGAAAGTTTTGGGATTGGCACATCCAACTAGTTTTTTTTGGTTCAATTCTATGCATAACTTCATACACTTTTTGATGGTGCAATATTCAAAATCGCACAAAAATTGCTATTACAGCGCCCCTTAACGGCGAATTTTTTGCAAATTTATGGAGGACCTGCTTGCCATATCCAAAAACTTAAAATAAAAATTTGGTTTAATTCTATGCATAACTTCATACACTTTTGGACGGTACAATATTCAAAGTCGCACAAAAATTGCTATTACAGAGCCCCCTACCGGCGATTTTTTTCCAAATTCAGGGAGGACCTGCTTGCCATAGCCAAAAACTTATAATAAAATTTTGGTTTAATTCTATACATAACTTCATACACTTTTCGATGGTACAATATTCAAAATCGCACAAAAAACGCATTTACAGCGCCCCCTACCGGCGAATTTTTTCCAAATTCAAGGAGGACCTGCTTGTCATATCCAAAAACTTAAACTAAAAATTTGGTTCAATTCTATGCATAACTCCATACACTTTTGGATGGTACAATATTCAAAATCGCACAAAAATTGTTATATCAGCGCCCCCTACCGGCGAATTTTTTCCAAATTCCGGAAGGACCTGCTTGCCATAGCCAAAAACTTATAATAAAATTTTGGTTTAATTCTATACATAACTTCATACACTTTTTGATGGTACAATGGCGACAGACAGACGGACAGACGGACGGACGGACGGACGGACGGACGGACGGACACACAGACAGACAGACATTTTCTATAAACATGTTTTTTGGAATCTCCGACCCCTAAAACATGCAAATCCGTCGAAAACCGGAAGTCGAAAAAAATTTCGATTACAATACTTTCTTCTATTGAAGATAGAAGAAAGTAAAAAATTATTTGAGATTGATTGGATGAATAATAAGTATTTTATTAACGATTGAAAATTTGAACAAGATATACAGGGTGTAATATGTTATCTATCGCCGACCTTTAATTTCTCAACCGTTGGTCATAGACATATAGTTCCAATTACGAAAACGTTTCAAATGAGATAAATATTCATGTTGTGGCATTATTTAAAGTAAAAAATCAATTTTATAAAAATTACGAAATCTAACTTTTTATATGGTCCCCTAGTCCCTATTGTTATATTTAGTAAAAGTTTACACATACCATAACAGATATAACACAAAAAGTTTGACATCTGTACTACAAAAATTGACACAGTTATTAAATTTCAAATTTTAGGATTTTTGCACATGATTTTGTCTTTTATTGAGGGATCAGTTAAAAGATGAATTAAAGTAATTCGAGATCAAAATCAGAGTGCGATTCCGCTGTCATTTATCTAATCCTTAGTGAGTATGTTTTATTTTCCGGTTGTCGATTCTACCTACTTTGACATTTGAATGTTGTTCGACCCATAAAAGTTAGCTCAAATTTTTAGATGAAATAACCCTATTTGGTGATTCCCCGATTTGGCGATACCGGCTAAAGGAGGTTTCGCCGTAAAAAAGACATTGCAGCCTGACTTTGATCTCGAATTATTTTAATTCATCTTTTAACTGATCCCTCAATGAAAGACAAAATCATGTGCAAAAATCCCGAACTTTGAAACATAATAACTATGTCAATTTTTGCAGTACAGATGTCAAACTTTTTGTGTTATATCTTTTATGATATGTGTAAACTTTTACTAAATGTAACTATAGGGACTGGGGGACCGTATAAAAAGTTAGACTTTGTAATTTTTATAAAATTGATTTTTTAATTTAAATAATGCCACAACATAAATATTTAACTCATTTGAAACGTTTTTGTATCTAGAACTATTATTCTACGGCCAATGGTTGAGAAATTAAAGGTCGGCGATAGATAACATATTGCACCCTGTATATAGCGAGAGAGTGAGCTAATAGTAGGAATTGAAAAAAAATAGTTTCACATTGATGAGAAATAATTAATTAGTTCGCTTTTTACGCAGTCGGGTTTTTTGATTTTTTAAATTTAATTGTTTATGTGATTGCGCAAATAAAATTTTCTACCATTTTCAAATAAACTTATTCGAATTCTGACTTCTTCTTTTGTACAGAAAGACAACAAAATCCCAGCATTGTTATCGCATGTTTTATGCTCAGTATTGTTTGATATCTAGTATCTTAAAAATAGATTGTCGCAGATTTCTCCGAAATGTCAAAGCATAAACTTTCAATTTCCTTGTTCATGACACTTTAAAACAGAAAACGAATTTGAGGATTTGTTTACAATTGATCGCTTTAATGGCTGTACTTGTATAACGTTATCAACCTTTTGGTAATTTTGGATCCCCTCCACCCCCTTACGATATCATACGTTATCATTTCTCGACCCCCCCCCCCCCCCCCCGGCAATGATATCGTATCATTGTCTAAAAATTCTTTTAATTTTTGAAATGAATATACAAGTATGGCTACATTTATTTTTCGCATACTTTATTGATTCACAATGAAGAAAAGTCAATAAAATATCATTTTATATATGAAATAACTTTATATCAAATTGAATAACACTTAAAAGAAATAGTTACTACTTAAAAGAATTTAATAATAGCTTTTTTTATATATAATGCGTTCAAAAGTAATAATGTCTTCTTGCGCTTGACCCCGCCCGGGGGGAGGGGTGGGGGGGGCAAACAGAACTCCTTATCAACAAAGCAGACGGACAAAATTCTTTCTCTTTTATTTACTAGTAAACACAAAGTATCTTTTCAAACATACTTCGCATATGGTTTCTCGAACAGCGGATTATATATGCATACATATATGACAGAAGAATAGGAATGCCAAACGTTGAGGTATTGCATATTTTGGAATTAAATAATTTTATAATCATTTAAAGATTTTAATAACTTTGCATTCTCATAAAAATAGATAACAGTAAATTTTGGTTGGGTGAAAAATGATATCGATATCAAAAGACAAATCCCACCTTCCCCTATCGATATCTTACGATATCATGTGCCAGACCCCCCCCCCCCTCCGTCCCTAAAATGATAACGTTATATATGCACAGCCCCTTATGCAAAAAGAGAAAGAAAAGAAAGATTGTATGCGTATATCTGGGTATTTCATTTAGGTTGTTCAACAAATCTTAAAAAATGAAAACCGAAGTCTGTAATGAATGGCAAATTCCATTTTAGATTTTCTTAGACTTATATACAAGAAGCAGAGTTTAGTAATTTAAAAGCGGGTGAATTAATGGAGCATTCAATATTAACCTTTAACTGGTGAGGTGGGCTGTTTTGAACCCCAGAGAAACCTGATATGAGCTCTATATTTGCAAAAGAAAAAAAAAAAAAAAAAGATTGTGGTATTTAGATACTTGAGTTTTTATATATATGTATGTACACTTACAGTACTTTTCAGTTATTTTTATACAAGTAAATAATGCAAAATTCATAGGATATTTTCTTATTTTAATTTGCTAAATTTTGTGGAGTGCACAAGAAATCAAACTTTGGAGTTACATTATACCTCGCCACTTACGTTATAAAAAAATCACTTCACCACTTAAAAGTTAAAAATTTAATCCACTTACACGTGTCCCACTTTATTCCAGTTAAGAGCCATTCTTTTGAAAATCAGACAAAGTGCGATAATTGTATTTTTTGTTTTGCTTGATTTTTTTTTTTTTTATGTTGAAGTAGATCATATTTAATGAATAATGTGCAATTTTGAAACCCTGAAAAAATATCCTGTTTCCTGTAGAAAATATCGAAGTTAAAGATCATGAATCCACTTTTTCATGAAAATTGAAACGGCAGTATGTTTGGATTTCTATATCTCTGGAAAGCAACAACATCCCAAAATTCTTTTGTCATAAACTGTTAGTATAACACTACATGCTTAGTAAAATTTACTTGGTTCCATGAGGCATTGTTAATTTTCATTGTTATGTTGCCACAAATTGCAATCAAAATGCCCAGATAGCATGAACAATTGCAGCAAGATTAATTTTTTCTTGATATTTTCTTGTCACGACAAATTTGAAGTAATGATATTACCGCAAGGACACTGCTAGGTAGACGGAATATAATCAATCGCTCCCTTGCAACGCAACTTTGCTCTAAAAGTGATACAACATCGTCATAAAATAACGACGGAAGCGAAAAATTGCTTTTGTTGGAAGGAAAACAGATATAAAATGCGCATGCGCGGAAATTTGCATCCAAAGACAAAATTACGACACTTAATTCCCATGATTAGCGAATCATTGTCCGGGATCTAGATAAGTTTGTTACTGTTAGCCAAACGAGATTGACCAGTCAGAAGCCTGCATTTTTTCGAACTTTTTTTGCTGTTTGTAAAAATGCAGGCTTCTGATTGGTCAATCTCGTTTCGCTAACAGTGAAAAATCTACTTAGATCGACCAATTTAGTGTTGAAGACCCAGATATAAAGGTATTATTTTAATTATTGAAATGTGATTATTTTTTGTAAAGGTTGGTGTAGTTTCATACAAAAATTCAGATAAATTAAAAAGTTATGCTTATTTACTGAGGTTTTGGTCCATGTTAAACCAATGTTGAAAATTAAAATTTTTAAATGATTTTTTCTCAGAGTTTCTCAGATATCGTTTTAATAAATATACCTTTTTTTTTTTTTTTTTTTTTTTTCATTTTTCACGCTGTTCGAGCAGTGTTGAATTCAGACATTGTAATCTGGGAGCAATTTCAGTGGCGGGGGGGGGGGATTTTAGAGATCTAGTGAGGAAATTACACTTTTGTCCATAAAAAAGCATAAAATCTCAAACCTTCGGGAGGGTTACTCAAAGATGTACCCCCCGCCGGCCAACCCTGAATTCAACACTGCGTTTTAGTGTAAGATTTTTAAATTTAAATTATGTTTTCATTGCCATTAAACCATTTTCTCTACATAAATATAAAGTATTTTAAACAGTTTCTTAGTTGGCTATTCTCCAAAATTCTTAACAATTCTATTGTACCCTGTTTTCTAATTTTTATTATTTTTTATTGAAATTATTAACAGTATTTTCTACCGGTGTCAGTTTTATTTAATTCTTTAAAAATTTCTCTTTTCTTTTGACATAACTGCTTGTTAATCGGATGTGTATAAGTCTTTATTTCGAAAATTTTCTTACATTTTAAATATGAATATTTTGAAATTGTTCATTTTTCGCGTCAGAAAACTAGGGCTTGAATTGGACCGGAGCAAATCGGAACAATATTCCGGTTCGTTAAATTATGCCAAATATTGCTCTGGTTTGTAAATAATTATAGTAAATTATCGTTCAGATTTTTTGAATTACTAACTTTTATTATTGTTACAGTTTTATACATGCATCTTTTATTGTGCTGTCTGTAACTTTTTTTTATTATTTTGTATTTTGAATGCATTTTTAAAAATATTTTTTGTATTGTTAGACATAAATTTGCCGAAAATTTAAAAAAAAAAAAAAGTTGAACTTTTAAAAATAGTTTTCCTATTCGTGAATTTTTCCTTTTCGAGCCTTGCCGAAAGCAATTTTACTAAAACTTGATTGGTGAGTTTTTTTTATAATGAATTGGAGCTAAATAACTAAAATGCATTGAATAGTCACATCAATCCGACCACCCCCCCCCCCCCTCCAAAAACAAAAATAAAGAGTTATAAAATAGTTCTGTGTGATAATTAAAACTTCGGACACCTTAACACCAACATAGTCTAAATCTGACATTAATAATATAACAATGAGATTAAGGTGTCGAAAGTTTCAATTATCACACAAAGCTATTTTATAACTATTAAAATGATACGTTGGTTTCTTTATTTATTTGTTTTATTATTAAAGATGATTCGTTTTGTATTATTTTTTACATGTACAAAATTGTTCAGCTGCATTTTTATGCGTTATCATTTTCTATGATAACAATCTTTCATAAAAAATAATTTTTAAGAGCTGACACTAGTCACTCGGAGAAACACTTAAGCTAATGTGAATCCTATGGACAGTTCTTTATAGATTTCGGGCTCACATTTTAATATTTTTTTCATGGGATGCATCTGTTTGATATCTATTGTTGGGCAATTGTACTTATGCAGTGTTGAATTCAGATATTTTTCTCCGGGGGGGGGGGGGATTTCACTTTTTGACCATTGAAAATACAAAATCTCAAACCCCGGGCCACCCCTTGTATTCACCACGGCTTTAAATTTTGAAACCGGTTCTGAAAATGAAACTGTCCTCACATAAAAGAAAACTCTAATAAAATTTTAAAAAGTACAACAGCACAACGATATAGAGTAGATGGGGGTAAAGATACGAACGGGGAAAAGATGCGCCCTGGCTGATTTAGTATGAAGCAATATTTCTACAATCATGACCGTAGGTTGCTGGTGTTGTTTATGACGGCCAATTATCAACACGAGGTATATCGGACCAAAGGGGGGGGGGTGTGCCCTCCGTGGGAGTCTTTTTAAGGGAACCTAACCCATATTTACACAAAGAAAACTCCGGAAAATTAGGCCGATGGGCATGATTGGGATCCAACCCAGCACCTGTCGGCTATTAGCTTTGAGAGCAGAACCTCTCGGCCACCGGTGGGGCCGCTAGTTGCAGTTTGGCTTGAAGTGTAGTAGTCGTGTGTTCAAACCTTGTGAAAAAAGTAGCACTCCATGCCAAAAAATTTTCGTGTAGAATTTTTTTTTTTATTTCACTTTATTGTTTAGCTGACAATATCTCGAATTTTTTTCAAAACCAAAAATTCAGTGGAGAACAAAAGTTCTTTAACTTCTAAATGCCGTGTGGTTTTTACCTCGATCGCATTTGTTTAAACTTGTAAGTAGTCGATTAAGCAAAATACTACAGAATGGGGTAAAAGTATGCATCCGTTTTGGGGCAAAGATACCCTCAAGTTTAACCCCTTAAGAGTGTGGCCCGAACTGGATTCGGGCAAGAACACTTTGCTTGCTTCGTTATTGAAAGCATTTTGATACCACTAATTTGTAACTGTAAATTTATCTTTATTGGCTATCAGATATTTTTCGATTAAGTAAGGTAAATATTTTAGTATGGAAAAAGTGGTGTCCAGCCTCATTTTTAATTTATGTTGTAAGAAAACAAATGTCACAGTTAAGGGGTTAAGATGCGGGGCTTTGCCCCATCGTTTTAGCTAGATGAACGCTTTCCACAATCACATTGTGGAAAGCTTTATATTTTTTCTAAGATAGCATTGTATAAAATATCATATCTACTTAACTAACATAAGGTAGTTAACAACCTTTTCCTTTTTCTAGTTAAGTTTTGTAGGATTCCGTACTTAAAAAGTGAAAACGAAACCATTATAAGATCACTCTTGTGTCTGTCACAGCCATTTTACTCGTAAGCTATGGAACGTGGAAAGTTCAAATTAGGGCAAGTAATAAAGACTATTGACCCACATATTTGCAGATTATTAACCCGGGAGAACTCGCTAGTGAGAATGCCCAATTGCTTTTCTTTTACTTTACATTCATATAATATCAATTTTTTTGGTTGGCTTAGTACTTTTATTCGCAAAATAGGTAAAATAATTGAAAAACATTTTGAAATTTTAATTAAAATGAAAAATGATTTAAATAAGAGTCTTAAAAAAGTACGACTGTGAGAGAAAATCTCATGCAGCGAGTTCTCCCGGGTTAAACATTCACAAATATATTCAGGAAAAATGTAAAGAGGCTAATTAAGTTACTTGAAAAAAAAATACCTTTTCTTTGTTTATGAGTAGAGTATCATGTGAAAGATTTCGTAACGCTGAACTCAAAAATACATTTCTTTTAATTTTAAGTATTATATTTTCAAAGATATCGTCGAAAATGTAGTGCAAAAATATGCCCCCTCCACCCCCATCTATTTCCGAATCTACTGAAACTAAAATGATGAAGAAATTAGAGGTAGTAGATGTTAATTTAAACCTTGTAGGAAAACTATAGCGAATACCCTAGGTCACATAGTTTTAGAGAAAAGCGCATTTTTCCATTACACACAAATTTCGATTTTCAGGCATTCAACAAAGGTGTTGCGGAGCGCGGGAGGTACCTATCGTAGCAGAAGTATAAAAACATTGTTGATAGAGATTTTCGAGAAAATCCGTCGGTAATTAGACTAGATATTAACCCTTAAAGACACGGGCGGTTTGGACATGCATAATGACAGGAGCGGCGTACTCTATGTAGGGGAGACCGGGGGAATGGCGACACCTTAAGGGAATTTAAATTTTTTCACCTCGAAAAAATGTTTATTTTTTAATAGTAAAAATTCTAAAGCTGAATCATGATCTTTAGTATCTGTATAAATTTAACCGTAATCATAACTGTAAAGTAAGCATACATAAAAAAATATTTTTTAAACCTCTGCACAGTGGCGGGATTACCCAGGACACTGGGGTAATTCCGCCACTCTTTAATGACCTAGTGCATGCATCAAATGGATACTAGGAAACACACAACTTACTGAAAATAGTTAGAAAGCAATGTAATTGAGCAAAATAATGGTTAAGCTTACAATTTACTTCATATTGCAAAAGTCACTCTGCTGAATCGGCTCCACAACATTAAAATGAGGCCATTTCTCACCCGATTTGCATGGTGGCGGCATTACCCCGAGAGGACAATATGGCGGAAATCCTCAAGCAAAGCCGAAACAAGAACCGAACTTGTTTAACACATTACATCAAAATGTCGGCGAATGCATATAGTTTACGGGTCATATTATCTTAAATACCTAATGTTACAATAAAAGGTGCTTATCTCTACTCATTTGAAGCTCCAAAATAACAAGCAACTAGATGAAAACTACATTTTTCACTAGAACAAAAGAACGACGTACAGCAAAGTCACTCTCACTTTAGACACTGTTTATATTGTTGGCCGCTATAGTGCAGGCACATTCACTATCTCAAACTGCCCTTAGTTTTTAAACTAGGTGGCGTGGCGGCATAACCCGGGTTGGCGGCATTCCCCCGGTCTCCCCTACCATCGGCTTTTAAAGACCAGATAACAACTTTTAATGATTCATTTTTGTAATACAATAACCAGTAGCAGTATAAAAGCAATAAACGTCAAATTGTTGAAAACAGACTAATTCAATTAGAATTAATCACATAAATACTATGGGATTAGCGACTAGTTTGCATTGAGTGGATCTCCAATACGCCTCCCGTGTCTTTAAAAGTTAACTAAAAACATGTCTGGAAAAACGCGGCACGGATCAAGGCGGCGTTAAACTTTGAACAGGGGTTTTGTTTTAGCTACACTATAAAAAGAAAAGATTATATACTACGCTGAATTTAGTTTTATGAAATGCAAAATGAAATTTAAGTATGAACTACTTTTATTGTCAGTACCGAATTAAGTTCATCACAAGCAGATTAGGATAAGATTAAAAAAAGAGTTATACAGAATGGCAATATTTGACATTATTTAAGCTTCATATCTCTTTGAACTTTTATGGTAAACCCATTCATACTTTTCCAGTATATAGGGGAAATTAGGGTAATGACATTCTGAAGGTCAATCCCGCTCAGCCAATGTCTCTAAACAGAATAGAATTGAAAACGTGCGATCGGTACCGGCACCTAGCGAACTTCATCGTAAGTTCCCAGTAAGGATATAATGACCGTCGGATGGAAAGTATTTTTGTGTCCTCACGTTATTAGTTTGCAGTTGTTTTATTATAAAATTCTACGACATCTAACTTGAAGGTAAGTGTACACTCTTATTTTCAAATATTAGTTTACTCATTATGTCTACATAATATATACATTTAGCTGTAATTTAATGCTTTTATTTATTTTTGTAGTGCGTTGTTACGGCAATTATAATGCATTGAAACCCAACATGGTGATAACGGGTAATGGCGCTCGCGTGGAATTCCAGAAGTTTTGCCAGTGGGCAACTTTTTTAAAATTCAAGTTTTATTGATAAATACCACTTTTTTGAAATGGTAAATTTCCCCTGTTTTCGCCTTAATTAATATGTCATTAAACAAGGAGAATTTTACGATTTCAAAAAAGTGGTGAAAATAAAAAAACTTAAATTTATAAAAAGTAGCCTACTATATGTGTAACACAATATGTGCGCTCAATATGTGTGAGGTGGTCGCAAAAAGTCTGCAGTGGTGTGAACAGCCCACAGAACTACATATGTGACTTTTGTCTTACTTAAATGTTGTATTCAAACTCTGAGTGCAATTACCCTACCATGTCGGGCCAGGGCCGAAAATAGGGGGGGAGGGGCATGAGCCCCGGGCGCCAGAACGAAGGGGCGCCAAATGAAGGATTATACCATCGAAAAGGATCATTTTCTTCTGATGGACTGATACCTTCCATTATTATGAAACAGCCATTATGAATGAAGTGTTAGGTGAAGATGAAAGAGGAGTCGTAAAAAGTTAGAACTCTGATTTTCTGGTCAGAATGGGAAAAAAAAAAGATGGCCATATCCCATTCTGATCAGAAAATCAGAGTTCTAACTTTTTACAGCTGCTCTTTCATCTTCACCTAACACTTCATTTATAATGGCTGTTTCATAATAATGGAAGCCATCAGTCCATCAGAAGAAAATAACTCGGCGAAAGCGGAAACTCGGATAATCGGGACTCGACTGAATATGTCATTTTAAAAATGATCTTTAGAATATTTTTGTTGATGTTCAGAGGGACGTCCCCCTTGGATCCTCCACTGTAGATTATGTAGTTCAATATTACATATTTTAAATTTTAAAATAAGTCGTCTATTATAAAATTAGTAAAATTCTCTTTGTAAATATACTTTGTGGAAGATTGGGGGTGGCGCCAAAATCCATGTTTGCCCCGGCCGCAAAAAAGGCTAGTTTCGGCCCTGTGTCGGGCATTACCGCTCAATCAATGGTTATTTAAATAAAACGATAAAAAAATTCCTAAAACTCTTATGCAAATTAGTTGATTGTAAACTGTTCCTTATGCTTTGGAGTTATACTTCGTTAATAAAATATTGATTTTTTTCTCTAAAATTGACTAGCTATTCATGTTTTCCCTTAAGTGAGCGCCATAACCCTACTTTCCCCTACAGCTATACCCAACTCTACGTTGTATAGTATTTTAGAAAGTCTTATTATTCTTTTAGCAACGATTTTTTTAATAATACAGTTAATAATTTATATATTTATTGTACGGAACCATCTGAGCGCGAGTAATACTCGCACTTGACCGTTTTTTTTTTTACATAGAACATAGGTATCTACCTACCTACTTTTAAAAATCAATATTATTGTTTCATAAATGCTTTTGTTTTAAGTCTTAACCCTTAACCCCTGTTAACGGTCTCACACACTGCTACTATATTCAGTTTTCACAGTTTAACTTGTAATTTTCAGTTTAACTATTGATGTTAGTTTAATTTTGATTCATTTGGAAACTTAGTAATATCGCCAAAGAAGGGAATTTTTATTGTAATAGCCCTTTATATAAAGTTTAGCGCAGAAACAGTATCTTACGAGTCAGTCAACCCTTTTTTTATTCACTCTAAGATCAAGCGTTCTCGGGCATCGCTCACAGCATTTATGGAACATTTTTTGTCAGAGCAGTTAAGGGTTAACCGCTGTTTGTGGTCATACTGACCGCTGTTTTTTTCTTTTTTTTTTTTAACGGTTTAAGTTGTAATTTTCAGTTTAACTATAGATATTATTGGGATTTACTATAGATTCTAATTTAACTATACGCATTAATTTCTTCAGGTGTTACGCTAGAGAACTAACGCTACTAATGCTTGAGACTTCTGAATAGGTGAGTTTTAATTATAGTAGTCCTCGCTCACAGTATTTATGCAAAAATTTTTGTCACAGCAGTTACCGGTTAACTGCTATTTGCGATCTTACAGACCGCTGTTTTCTTTTTTTTTTTCATGGTTTAACTTATAATTTTCAGTTTAACTTTTAACTGATGTGACAGAAATCATCACATAACTATTGTGAAGTGGTCTGTGAGACCGCTCTGTCGAAAGATGAATAAAAGGCGCGATTAACTCGTAAGATGGTGATTTTGTACTAAACTTTTTATACAGGGCTGTTATAATTAAAATTAACCTATTCAAAAGTCTCTGGTGATAGCACTAAAGTTCCAAATTAAACAATATTTTGATAGTGTTTGTAGTTAAACTGAAAGTTACAAATTAAACTATAAAAATTGAAAAAAGCAGCGGTCTGTGAGACCCGTAACATCAGTTAAAGGTTAACTACAAAATACTAATTAAAATAATAAAACTTGTAAAAAATTACCATAAAAAAATAATTAAAATAATAAAACTGTAAAAAATCACCATAAAATAAAAAATAATTAAAAGAATTAAACTTTGTAAAAAATCAACTATGGCGATTTTTTAAAAGTTTTATTCTTTTAATTATTACTTATTGCCAGTTTTTGGTGCTGTTTCGCAGTATGTGAGTACTAGTGACATTTACTAATGCTTTTACATTACTCATTCGTTTGAGTGGAAATGGGGCAAAAACCCGCAGTAATGAGGCATAAATACGCACTGGGTATCTTTGCCCCACCACTGCGTACTTTTTACCCCAACCAATGGGACAAAGATACGCCGAACAATGTTTTTTTTTTAATTGCAATTTCTCACGGAAGTATAATTTAACGGAATGTCGGTTGATGGTGGCATGTGCGTCAAAGGTTCTAATATAACATTTTAATCAGTTGTCACATAAGTTTAAACGAATGCGTTAAAAATAAAAATTTATGGAAAGTGCGTATCTTTACCCTCCCCCCCCCCCCCCCCCACCTACCCTATATCGTCCTCAGGTATCCGTATGCAAAAAAATATTTCTCATTTAAGCAATATAGCTGTAAATATTTCTCCCATATTCTTAACATTAGCGTTCGAGTTTCTTCTGCGTGACTAGTGCAGGATCTTAAGAGGCTACTTCAGTTACGAGAAAACACCCATTCGCTAATGTTAATCTAATGGCAGAAATATTTTAAGATATTTTCACTTGCATTTCAACATTTTTATTTTTTTATTTATTTTATTTTATTTATTATTATTATTTATTATTATTATTATTTATTATTATTATTATTATTATTTTCCATTGGAAAGCTGAGGTGGATCTGTACAAAGGTCGTTTTCCACTTTTTTGATTTCGTTTACAGGTATTTTTAATTAGGCCGATTTCACTTTTTGGAACCTGTTTCGAAAATAAAAGCACCATCGACAAAAAAAAAAAAAAAAAAAAAAAAAAAAAAGGAAAAGTAAAACACTATCTTTTTTTAGATCCAACTCAGCTATCATATGCAGAAAAAAAAATCATTTAAAAATAATCAAATGCAAACGAGAAATCTTTAAAAATTTCTTCCACTGGATTAACATTAGCGAACAGGTGTTTTCCAGCTGAAATAGCCCTTTACACCAGTCATACGGAGAAATTCGAGCGCTAATGTTAATCCTATGGGAGGATTCTTTACAGAGGTCTCGCTCTCATTTTAATATTTTTAAATTATTTCTTTTTTTTTTTTTTTTCTTGCATAAGGTACGTGAGGTCGATAACTTTTATTGTGCATTTGTACTTTTTCGATTTTGGTTACAGTTTTTTAAATGAGGATAGTTTCATTTTCAGAACCGGTTCTAACCGGTTTAAAAATGAAACAATCTTGATATAAAAAACTGTAATCAAAATCGAAAAAGTGCAAACGCACAAAAAGTGTTATCGACTTCAGGTACCCTATGCAAAGAACCTTTCTGCACCATTCAATTTTAACTCGAGTGTTGATAAGAAAGTCACACTGCCGTGATATTTATAATAGAAAGATCAAAATTATGAGCTTTATATGGACAATAATTTATTTCTGTAATCTTCTAAATATTTCATCGTACTTTTTAAGCTACGCAATCTAACTACCTTGTTTAAGAATGTTGTTCAAAAAATTATTTTTTGAAAATTTTTATTTTAAACTGTTAGCGGATAGTACAAAGATGAGACTCCAGAATATAAATAATAAGCATATATGCTAGTGATTTTGCATATAAATATGTGGTAACCACTTTTTGATATTAAATTTTTATCCATATTCAAGATTCGATATTTTTGTTCAATATGTAGAAAATTAATAGGTACATTTAAATATACCATAGATTTTTTTCTTTCCTTATCCGAAAATATCGCGTAAAAGTTTTCTAGACTTGTGAAGATGGGGACGGATGAAACGCATTATAAAAACTATAGAAACAGAGAGCACAACTGTAAATGCCAAAGGAAATAAATTTGATTCGGGAGAACTGGAAAATAATGGTTTTGGTGCTGGTAAAAGCAACACTGAAATTGATGAAACTAGGAATGGTTGTATTGTAGGCTCTGATATATCTGCATCACTTCATCAAGAATCTTTTCTTTCTGAAGAAATAGGATGGCACGACCTTGTTAATGAACCTCCTCTTGTGGATGATTCAGATTATGAGAACTCATTACCCACCCTAACAGAAAATGAGAAACTGTTGGATGACTTAAAAAACTGGGCAGTTCGTTTTCGTATTAATCACGTAGCCATTTCAGCCCTTTTGTGTATTTTAAGAATGCACAAATGTTTCAACTTGCCATGTGATGCCAGAACTTTGTTGCAAACTCCTTTAACTGTGTCTGTGGAATCAGTTTCACCTGAAGTTTATTCTCACATTGGTTTAGAATACAACTTGTTAAACTTATGGGATAGAGCGACAGAAGTTATAGATTCCATTCAATTAATGATTGGCATAGATGGACTGCCACTCTTCACCAGTAGTTCCCAATCATTTATGGGTTTTGTAAATAATGTTAAACAAATTAAGTCTACAGTATTTCCAATTGGCATTTTTTTTGGAACTAAGAAACCAGATAATTGTTCTTCTTTTCTTAAAGCATTCGTGACAGAGGCTGTAAAGCTTATACATAATGGCATAGTATTAAAAGGGAAAGTCGTGAAAGTTGTAATACAAGGTTTTGTATGCGATGCTCCAGCAAAATCGCTTGGAAATTACAGGCTGGGTATCGTTCCATGTGATTTAGTCTGTAGAACGTCAGTGCGCTATACTGATGGCCCGGGTTCGAGTCCCGGCATGGAAACTTTTTCACTAAGTTGGCCTTTGCACCTCTTAAGCAATTACTTTGAAATTTGATTTTCATTTGAAATATTGTAAAAATTTAACTTGTAATTTCTTTAAATGCACTCTTTTGTTTCTCTATTTTAGGATTCAACGACATGAAACAATTATATAGAAGAATGTTGCATAATTTTATGTTAATTTGGTAAATACTATACTTTGTTATTATGTTGTATATATACCGGGTGTCCCAAAAAGGACTGACTGATTTTAAAATTCAATAACTTGCAAACGGTGACAGATATTTAAAAAATTCTTGCAGGAGGCTTATGCATAAGGTCAAAAGTTTTATTACAGTGATTTTCAATTTTAGTTCGAATTACAAACAATAGATGGCGCTGCGATCAACAGACGCTCAATTCAGGCTCGATTTTTGGTACTTCGTGGCCCGGATAATACATTTCCATCTCCTTTTTCAGCATGGAACAAGAAAAAGGACCAGAAATCGAGCCTGTATTTAGCGACTATTGCTTACAGCGCCATCTATTGTTTGTAATTCGAACTAAAATCGAAAATCACTGTAATAAAACTTTTGACCTTATGCATAACCCTCCTGCAAGAATTTTTTAAATATCTGTCACCGTTTTCAAGTTATTGAATTTTAAAATCAGTCAGTCCTTTTTGGGACACCCGGTATTTGTTGTATACTGTGTTGACTATGAACTGTGGGAATTGTGTGGAATCTGTAACTGTGTGAAAATAAACTTTGTAATTATGTTATAGCCTGTAACTGTTTTATTCTAACTTTGTTCTTTTTAAATTCTTCAAACTTTTCAAATATTTTATTGTTGTAGTTTTATATTTATTCAGATTTGAGAATAGGGCAATTTTAATTTTAAAATGAGTTTTTTCTTTTCCGAGAAGTTTCAGTGTTTTAGCAATATATTCCACTTTGGCCATAAAGAAATTAAAATAAATTATATTTTCTTTAATAAAATTATATATGAAGTTGAAATTGGGGATTGTGTGTATATTCATATAGTTTTGTTCAAAGTGGAATGTTAGCCGGGCGCAAATCTCGCCAATAGCATCCTTTTTAACACTGTCTGCAGCATTTTTTATTTTTCGCTTTGTAAACTAAAAACAGTGCTTTGATGTTGAAATTTAATGGCTTGGTTTATGGTATTATTTATTGTTTTACTGTTTTATAAAAATTAAGTGAAAATTAAGTATTTTAGATTAAAGTTATGTATTTTAAATAAAATAAGTAAAAGGATTATATTTTTAATGAAATAGGAAAAAAATGCGATGCGATTTTGGATATTTGGCGATTTATTACCTGCACCCGGTTAACATAAAAGTACAGATTTCTTTATTTCTCTATCAGAATCTTCCGATTTGGCGAATGCTTAAGCAAGTAAAATAAATTATAACATGCAATAATTACCATATATTTTAGGGAGAACCAAACGACTCGCCAGGGATGGCTAGTTTTGCAAGAAGTTAGAATTGCTTGATTGGCAGCTATGTCTTGATATGATATGATATGATACTATCATATCACATCATGATATGATATTTATGTCTAAACTAAATTTATTTCCTAATTGCGTGAAATTTATTAGGAAAAATAGAAAATTAAGAGCTAATATACTCTGATATAATAAATTATTAATCAAATTAGACATATAATACAGTTTGCTTTGAATTGGTTATGTAAATGGACTACTTGTTTTTAGATAATATTTTCAGTTACTTTCTAAGAACTAGAAGTATATGCAATTAATTGAGAATTGGTGTGCCTAATAAATCTCCTAATCAAATGAAAGTACATTATTGGGGATTACCTACCAGGTAATTGAATGGTTAACACCGTGGCCTTCCATTCAACTATGTCGGATTTAATTCCTAGGTGTGAGAGAATTTGTGGTGATTTGGAATCTACTTTAAACTATAAGTCCTTGTCTACTCAGTCTATATAGCATAAAAATGTCGAGCATTTGACAAACTTCCGATTATATAGAATCCTGCACAAAACACGCACAACAATGAAAAGTACGACTATTAGCGTACAGGTAAAATATACGAGGTGCATTCAAGTTCTAAGGCCTCCGATTTTTTTTCTAACTACTCACCCGAAAACTATGAAACTGGTGTTACTTCTCGACGTAATTTCCCTGCAGACGTATACATTTTTCACAACTTCGACGCCATGATTCCATGGCCGCGCGAAGGCTTCTTTAGGAGTCTGTTTTGACCACTGGAAAATCGCTGAAGAAAATCATGCTGTTTCACTCGCACATCTGGTTAACGTTACGTAACAGTTTCTTCGCGAAAACAACTTTGAAGTGATTTCTCATGCTCTCTACTCACCTGACCTGGCTCCTAGTGACTTTTGGCTGTTTCCAATAATGAAAGACACTCTCCGTGACCGCACATTCACCAGCTGTGCTGCTATTGCTTCAGCGATTTTCCAGTGGTCAAAACAAACTCCTAAAGAAGCCTTCGCCGTAGCCATGGAATCATGGCATCGACGTTGTGAAAAATGCGCACGTCTGCAGGGAAATTACATCGAGAAGTAACACCAGTTTCATAGTTTTCGGGTGAGTAGTTAGTTAGAAAAAAAATCGGAGGCCTTAGAACTTGAATGCACCTCATATATACCAAAAATTGAATAATATACGACAACTGATGGCCATTCGCGAAAATTTGGGAAGAACTTCGTTTTAACACTAAAAATGAAGATCCGAGGAGTCATCAAAAAATAAGGTTCTTTACCATGTTTTGGGAGCATTTCTAACTCAGGGAGTGGGAGGGGAAAGCTGAAAAATTTTTAAGTAGGTCAAGAGACGGGTATCGTTTATTATGTTTTTTTAATCGAATGATGCCATTTGCAAATCAATACGATCATTTGTTACATAGTTTCGTTAAGTTTTATGAATGTAAAGTCAAAAATTATACTTTAGTGCAGGTAAAGTAAGTTTTTACAGCAGCAACTGATAGCCAATCACAAAAATTTGTTAAGAACTTTGGCACAAGAAATAAAGATCCGATGAGTCCCTTGAAAAATGAAGTTCTTTCATCAAGTTTTTTTTTGTGAGGAGGGGGGGGGAGGAGACTTGAACTTATTTTTAAAAGGTCAAAGGCAGTATCGTTTGTTATGAATTTTTTCATTCTGAATCAAATGACACCGCACGCAAACCAATACGATCATTATTTACAAAGTTACGGCAGGTTATAAGTAGTGGATTTTGGTAAATTTAATGACTTTGAAGTGAACTCAAAACTATCCTGATTTTATTTATTGCTATTTTGAGGATATTTAATAATTTTGAGATGACTTAATATGATATAAAGAACTTGTTTTGAACGTAAAATAAATGTGACAAAAGTATGCTCAAAAATAAAGTATAATTTTCCACTTTGTATTGATAAAAACTGCAGTAACTTTCTTACAAATGATCGTTTCGACTTGCGGATAATGTTATTCAAATCGGAATTAAAAGATACATACGAAACGCTATCCTACTTGCCCTATTTAAAAAAAGTTGAATTTTGCCCCTCTCGAGCTAAAATGCCCATCCCCCCCCCCAAAAAAAAAAGGCAAAACAACTTTACATTTGGGAACACACCGGATCTTAATTTCTAGTGCCAAAACGAAGTTTGTTTCAAGCTTTCGTGAATAGTTGTTAATGTACACATCCTATTTTACCTGCAAAAGTATAATTTTTGGCTTTGTGTTCATAAAACCTGCCGTAACTTTGTAAGAAATTATCGTATTGGCTTGCTGATGATTTCACTTAATTCGGAATTAGAAAATACATAATAAATAATATCCCCTTTCACCTACTTAAAATTCTTTTGAGTTACCCCCTTCCCTGAGCTAAAAATGACCCTTTTTGCCTACAGAACATGGTAAAACAACTTTATTCCTTTAGTACTCATCGGATTTTCATTTTTAGCATCGAAACGAAGTTCTTCCCAAATTTTGGTGAATACACATCTGCTGTCTCAAAAAATTCTATTTTACCTGTAAACGCAAAATTCAGAGAATTAACAATATTTCAATGAAATTACTGCATATTTGCAGCTATGCTTGTCGTGAACTTGTCATGACAAGATTCCGAGTTTGCAGATGTTCTGACATGACAAGATTGCAAGTTTACAATGCGTTTGCAAATAATGTGACATCGCAATATTACTAGTTTGCTTTGAGTTTGCAGTAAGCTTGATGCAAAAAGACTGCAACTTGCACGACAAGTTAGCTGCAAGTTCAAAGTATGGTGACTTCGGAGTTTGCATAATTTTGTTGCAGTCTTGTTATGAACTTTCAGACTTGTCATGCTGAGCTTGCTGCAACTTTGAAAGTCTGCAAAGTAAGATTGCTGAAAATTTTCTGCAAATTAAAATTGCTATCTGGGTGAAGTTTTTGTCCGTTTTCTGCAATTATTATCTTAGTTAAGCAATAGTACCCCAATTTTTTTCTTATAGAATATGAAAGTTTACTATTAGGACAAGCTAAGTAATATAGAACTTTACCATGGATATCGATGCTGTTAGCAGATATAATCAGTTAAATATTCAAAAGTTTCAAAATTTGCAACTTTTGAATTAGTCCTATCTCAAAACAGCATCACAGTTGAATGAAACAAAATATGTCAGGTAGTAGTTGAACATATGTACAAAAACATGGAAACGAAAAATAAGTGGGATCTCATGCTATTTTCTGAAGAAAAAAAAAAGACGAACGTTACAAAAAAGCAGTGTCAATATCAGGCTTCTTCCCTATAAGAAAATGATTTATCCCGTTTCTCTTTTCCTTTCCTATGTTTTACTCCTATGAGGAAATGGAACATCCTTTTTCTCTCTCTCCTTCTAGGGGAAAATATTCATTAAATATGATCTACTTCAACATAAAATAAAAATCAAGCCAATTAAAAAATACAGCTATCAAAATATCACTTTTTTGTCTGAATTTCAAAATAATGGCTCTTAATATGATTTGAATAAATTAAACTCTCTAACATTTCCAAACAATTTCATTCGAGTTCTAGCCTCTTCATTTGTACAGAAAAATAATAAAAACCAAACGTTAGTAGGTATCTAATTTTTTAGTATACTGCTCCCTCAAATCTTTATTACCTCGTCATGGCTGTCTGTCTATTCTTAAACAGTTACTGCTAAGTCCTCCATCAGATCTACCATGACGTATGGGTCGGTGGTTTGGGGATCTATTTGTGAAACTTCAGGGCCGAAACTAGCCTTTTTTGCACCCGGGGCAAGCATGAATTTTGGCGCCCCCGCTCTTTCGCAAAGTATATTTAAGAGAATTTTACCAATTTTCTAATAGCCGACTTATTTTAAAATTTAAAATATGTAATCTTAAAATAGGTAATACTGAACTACGTAATCTACAATGGCGGAAAAAATGGGAGGTCACGGGGTAATGACTCCCTCTGAACACCAACAAAAATATTCTAAAGATCATTTTAAAAATGAAATATACAGTCAGAGTCCCGATTATCCGAGTCCTGCTTAACCGAGTTTCCTCTTTCACCGAGTTATTTTCTTCTGATGGACTTCTATCTTCTGGACTTCTTTCTTCTATTATTATGAAACAGCCATTACAAATGGAGTGTTAGGTGAAGATGAAAGAGCAGTCGTAAAAAGTTAGAACTGTGATTTTCTTCATTTGTAATGGCTGTTTCATAATAATAGAAGCCATCAGTCCACCAGAAGAAAATGATCCATTCCAAAGGTATAATCCTTCATTTGGCGCCCCTTCGTTCTGGCGCCCGGGGCACATGCCCCCTTTGCTTCCCCCCCCCCTTAGTTTCGGCCCTGTGAGAAACTCAGATGCACAAATTTGAGATTGCCCAAAATAAAATTTTACGGCAGATTATGAAAGCAACCACATTTGTCCGGATTGACACCATTCATATCGATCTCCATATTCGGCCTAGTTCGCACGTAAATAAAAAAATTGCACAACACTTTCACAGAGATCGAGTTCTTATACTCAACGATGCGCTACGTCTTTCAAACACTGTAATCTGAATAACACCTGTTCGCAAAAAAAGACCGCTTGTCATCCTTAGTAGTGATGGGCGATAACGAGATGTTTTTCTCGATTTTCTCGATTGTATGGACATCTCGATACTTTTCGATTGTGTAAATTTTTTCTCGATGACTCCAGTTTGCCAATTGCTTTTATACATCATATATTATATATTATATACGTCATACATTTATCAAGAATCGTCTGCGGGTGAACTGGAATGAGTCGGCGTTAATAAAGACTAGGTGACTTCGCCCGCTAGTGGGCCCCTCCTTTAATCGGGGCCTCTAAGTTATACGTAATCTTGTAATATGAAATCACGAACAGGTTACCCGCTATATACGACACCGTATAGCAGGCGTGGTGTGCACGCACTACAAAATCTTGTAAAAAAATATAATCGCGAAACGAACGAACCTCGGACCAGATGTCTTGGGGGAGGGGTCAAAGTGAGCGGAGGGGCACAGTAGCTGCATAATATGAATAAGTCGTCACAGGTCTTTAGGCCTTTCGAACCATATGTCACATGAGTGGTCTGGATCTGAATTTATAAAAATGCTCTTCCCGTGGGGGCAAAGAGGGGGAAGGGGTGCGGGAGATGGCTAACATGAGTAAGTGGTCATAGGCCTTTCCAACAATATGTCACATGAGGGGTCTCGGCTAAATTTAGAAAAGTGTCCCCCCTGGGGGAAAAGTGGGGGGCGGTCACCGGAAGTGCAAAACATCAATAAGTAGTCACAGACCTTACCAATAATATCTCACATGTGGGGTCTTGGCTAAATTTGAAAAAGTGTCTCCCGGGGGGGGGGGGGCAAAGTGGGGGGACGGACACCGGAGGAGCATAACATCAATAAGTAGTCACAAACCTTACCAATAATATCTCACATGTGGGATCTTGGCTAAATTTGAAAAAGTGTCTCCGGGGGGGGGGGGCAAAGTGGGGGGAAGGACACCGGAGGAGCATAACATCAATAAGTAGTCACAAACCTTTCCAACGATATCTCACTTGTGGGGTCTTGGCTATATTTTTGGAAAAGTGTCTCCCTGGGGGGGGGGGGAGTGGGGGGGACGGACACCGGAGGAGCATAACATCAATAAGTAGTCACAGACCCTTCCAACAATATCTCACATGAGGGGTCTTGGTTAAATTTGAAAAAGTGCCCCCCGGGGGGCAAAGTGAGGGGATTGTCATTGGAGGAGCTTAACATCAATAAGTAGTCACAGACCTTTCCAACGATATCTCCCATGAGGGATCTTGGCTAAATTTGAAAAAGTGTCCCCCGTGGTGAGGGCAAAGTGGGGGGGACTGTCACCGGAGGTGCATAACATCAATAAGTAGTCACAGACCTTTCCAACAATATCTCACATGAGAAGTCTTGGTTAAATTTTGAAAAGTGCCCCTCTGGGGGGGAAGTGGGGGGACGAACACCGTAGGTGCATAGCATCAATAAGTAATTACAGACCTTTCCAACGATATCTCACATGAGGGGTCTTGGCTAAATTTGAAAAAGTGTCCTCCGGGGGGGGGGGTGCAAAGTGGGGGGGCTGTCACCGGAGGTGCATAACATCAATAAGTAGTCACGGACCTTTCCAACGATATCTCACATGAGGGGTCTTGGCTAAATTTGGGAAAGGGGCCCGGGGGGGCAAAGTGGGGGGGACGGACACCATAGGTGCATAACATCAATGAGTAGTCACAGACCTTTCCAACGATATCTCACATGAAGGGTCTTTGCTAAATTTGGAAAAATGCCCCCCGGGGGGGCAAAGTGGGGGGACTGTCACCGGAGGTGCATAACATCAATAAGTAGTCACTGACCTTTCCAACGATATCTCACATGAGGGGTCTTGGCTATATTTGGAAAAGTGTCCCCCGGGGGGCAAAGTGGGGGGACGGCCACCGGAAGTGCATAACATCAATAAGTAGTCACAAACCTTTCCAACGATATGTCACATGAGGGGTCTTGACTAAATTTAGAAAAGTGTCCTGAAATTTCATATATTATAAATAATATTTATCGGAGGGCCCTATAAAAAAATCCTATCTAAAATGATAAAAACGGAAAAAACTACCCCCCGCGGTGGGGGCCAAATTGGGAAGGGGAGGAAGAAAGTCTCATAATATGAAAGAGTCATTCGAGAGCTTTCCGATAACATATCACATCACGGGTCGAAAAAAAGTTTGAAAATTGATCCCCCTCCCTCCCCCCCCCCTTGGGTCCACTCTTTCGCCCCGGAATTTACGCAGCCCCCACTTTAAAATTTTTATGTTCAATAAATAATATTTACCGGAAGACTGCACAAAAAACCCACATCTAAAATTATATTTAAATTTATTATTAGAAATCGGCTACGGTTTTAAAAATTTGTTCGCCCCCTCCCCACCCCCCGAATGCCCGAATTTCACCTTCAGGGGAAGAAAGGTTCATAATATGAAAGAGTTGTCAAAGGACTTTTCGATAACATGTCACAGGAAGAGTTCGGTAAATTTTTTTTAATTGCTCCCCGCCCACTCTCACGTCCTCGGAATTCACCCGACCCACCTTCCTCTTTGAAATTTTTATATTTAATAAATAATATTTATCGGAGGGCTCCGGGTATGTGACAGCTTGGTAGGGCTAAAATAAGAAAAACATTGAAAATTAAAGCTTCATTTCACAGCTCATTGTCATGCCTGTCAGCTCTGTCCAGCTCGCCCCTCGATATCTCATCTCGGTCCTTCTTGGCCGAGCGTGAAATGACAATCATCGAGAGTAACATTTCGAGGAAGGACGAAAACTGATTTCTCATTCTCGACAATGTCATATGAAATGTTGAACAGTGACGGAGAGCGAGAAACGAGAATGGCAATGGGAAGCAATGAGTTACAATCGATGAGATATCTCGAAGTAAGCGAGAGGCTTGCCCTCGGGTTTGCCATCTCCTCGAGATAAACGAGCAGTTTGCAGCAGCAGAAAATATATCTCGAAATGCGAGAGAGAGGACGAGAGAAAGGAAGCTTTCAGAAGAGTCAAACTTACCGCGCTTCTGGTGTAAGTCATGATTTCCCAAAGGAGTACATGTTCTTTTCCATTCGCTTTTGTTATTTACCGATATGGGTTAGGAGGCATAGTGGTTTAAGTTATCAGTTCGGGTACAGCGTCTAGAAGTATATAGTGTGGAGATCGCTAATACCGGTATAGCTTTTGAACGCATCCAAAAAATTACATTTTCTTAGGTGGCGCTGCCGTCAAATTTATTGCGTGAATGCGTAGGTTTTGTTTTGGCTTTCTTTTTGTTGTAAACATTTTTAGCGCTATATACAATGTCTACAATTATTAGAAATTTATGTGAAAACACGTAAATGCATCGAAAATGATGTAAAAACGAGATTCTTATAGTTTTGTTCCCGGTTGTGTTACATAATACAAAAACAGCAAACTTGTTTATTTTCGGTGTACCTAAAAATCAGTAGGTTTTGTTTTGGTTCTCTTTTTGTTATAAACACTTTTAGCGTATAGCGTTTACAAATATTGCAAATTTATGTGAAAATATGTAAAATTTATCGAAAATGATGAAAAAACGAGATTATCATTGTTTTGTTCCGGGCTGTGTTACGCAATACAAGAACAGCAAGCTGTCTATTTTCGGTGTACCTAAAAATCTAAATCTTTTTGAAAAACGGAAAAAAATTAACTAATATAATTAACTAATAACTAGTATGTTGTGGCCATCACAAAACTTTCTTCTATATAAATCACGTCAATTAAATCATTTAAATAGTACAAGAAATTACATCAATTTAGCACCAGTTCATATCAAAGTATATCTGAATTTGAAGTTTGATGAAAATTCGTGCCTTAGTTCTTGAGATAGAGCTATAGCGGAAAGTCTGAAAAATGTAGCATAGCAGCGCCACCTGTTGAGTGATTTACACCAATACATAAACAACAATAATTGATATCCAGGTGTACATGGATCTGAAGTTTGTTGAAAATCCAAGCATTAGTTCTTGAGATAAAACTATTGCGGAAATCACAAAAACAGCATAGCAGTGCCACCTATTGGGCGATTTACACCAAACTGTATAAAACGTTAATTCATGTGAAGAACTAACTGATTCTAAAGTTTGATGAAAATTTGAGCATTAGTTCTTGAGATACACCTATAATGGAAATTCTGAAAAATACAGCATAGCAGCGCCACCTGTTGAGCGATTTACATCAAAATGTACAAAACTTCAATTCATGTCAAGGACTAACCGAATCTTAAGTTTGATGAAAATCGGTGCATTAGTTCTGGAGATTGAGGTATTGCGGAAATCGTGAAAAAGGCTGCATAGCAGCGCCACCTGTTGAGCGATTTACACCAAAACCTAGTCAGCACCAATTTATATCAGGGACTAACTGAATATAAATTTTTATTAAATTCCGTGCATTAGTTCTTGAGATAGAGCGCCCACAAAATTTGTGTCACAGACAGACAGACTCACAGACAGACATTTTGTAAAAACATGTTTTTTGGAATCTCTGACCCCTAAAACGTGTAAATCCGTCGAAAACCGAAAGTCGAAAATTTTCACGAATCCAATACTTTCTTCTTGTAAAGATAGAAGAAAGTAAAAATTTACTAATGTAAACAAAGATATATTTAATACAAAAAAGAGCTTATTCAAAATGCAAACAATAAAATTACTTCATATCATTTATATACACAAGCATAAATTATTTTTTATAATTTCAACATATATATAAAAAAATACTTGTACTATAATAAATCTATAGGCTAAAAAAAAAAAAAAAAATAGTATGCACGGCGATCACATGAAATATTAAATCGGTTTATAACAGAGCAATCTGAAAATAAAGTGTTCTGCAATTTGTACAAATGTGAAATGCATATAAAATATATGCCTGAATTTTCGTTCATTCTTAATATATCGCGTATTACAAGCTAATTTTTTTTTTACTCTGTTTTTCAAAAAAATTATCTTTCAAAAAATAAGTTTTCCGCATCAAAAGTATCTAATACACATAGGATTTCTATACATTCGTTGCAATGAGCTTGATATTAGCGCCCTCTAGCGAAATTGTAATTTTTTGGATATGGTTTCGCTTGTTGATTTCCACACTATATACTTCTAGATACTGTAGTTCGGGCTTCAGTTGTTGATATAGAAGTTTTCTAGTGAATTTGGCGGCGCCAGTTTGTCTTGATTTTCAATGTTTCTCTTATTTTAGCCCTCATAGCTGTCCCATATCTCTTAATATTAGAATGCTATTGTTAAAACAAAACTGCACAGCAAATTATGTGTTTTCAAGATTTTAAGTGTCGCCTCAGGAAAGAGGATTTTTCAAAATTATTTTCCCCCACTCATGTAATATATTAAAATAAGGGTAATCTCATAACCTTTCTAAATCTACCTTTCTTTTGTCAATCCACCGTTAATTTTAGGCCCCTGGGCTTAAAATACTCTAAAGGAATATACTTAGCGGCGGTTTTTTTCGTACTCTGGTACGGTATCTTGCACTCATAGGAAAATTATAAGACTAACATCAAATTGTGTCTAAAATCGAATAAAAAATATGGACATATGTTTCTTAATTTTAACTCCCTTCTTCGCCTCAAGAGGGCGCTTTAAAGTTTTGTTTCTTCAAACCTTTAATATACTGTTTGTCCAAAAATTATAAAATTCACAAAATAAAGTCTTTTCACTCTCCCCTATCTTCTCGTATCAATTTTATTTTTACTACCACCAGGGGACGCCGCCCAGTGAAACATTTTACTTTTAGCCTCAGGCTATTGGTATTTTTCATAATGTTTTGTCTCATTGTTTTTCTTCATTGTAGATACTATTCTCCAAGTTCTTGACCCATTCTGACTACTTGGGCACTTATTCTGGACCAGCTGTGGCCCATCGGGCCCCTCTTCATTTGTCTGGCTCTAATCACATGCTTCACTTGTTCTTTTACCATTTTTCTTTTTCTTCAATTTTTTTCTTATTCAATGGTTTAGTTTTTTTATCATTCTCAACTTCCCCTAGTCCTCTCTTACATGAAGTTAACTTTCATCCTTGGTCTGCCCTACTGTCAATTTGGGGCCTAATGCCCCTTTTTTTTGGGGGGGGGGGTTCTTCTACCTTTTCCAGACCCATCATCTAATACCACGTTGGTAAGGATTGGAAAATTAAAATTATCCAAAATACCAAAAATGAAGTCCATTGAAGTTTTATTTTAGTTATAGAAATCCCTATTAGCGGATATATTTGTCTGTTTACTTTTCTATTTTACAATAACACTCCTTTGTTTTCGATAAATGGAGAAATTCAACAGCATTAGACACATTTTAGACATTTAAGGAACTTTAACTTGTATCAAGCCTTCTGCCTTTATCGAAAAGAAGAAAATGCTAATCGATTCTAGCTAATGCGCCTAAAATAAAAAATGAGCTAGTAAATGTGTCAGAAACTAGCTACTTTGGATTTCGATACAGACTTGAAGAATCATGTTGGAATCGCTAGGCACTGGAAAATAATTTCCGTGTTAGGCAGGTTCCCTCTCAGTAGTTATATATGTCTGGTTATCCTTACGTTTTTCGATAAAGATGTCTTGTTTTCGATAAACGGAGAAATTCCACGGCATTTGATACACTTTAGACATTTAGGGAACTTTAATTTGTATCAAACCTTTTTCCTTTATCGAAAAGAGGGAAATGCTAATCGATTCTAGCTAATGCGCCTAAAATAAAAAATGAGTTTTTAAATGTGTCATAAAGTAGCTACTTTGGATTTCGATACAGACTTAAAGAGTCATGTTGGAATCGCTAGGTACTGGAAAACAGTTTCCGTGTTAGGCAGGTTCTTTCTTGGCCGGTATCTTTATCTTACTATCCTTACGTTTTTCGAAAGAAACTTTTGTTTTCGATCAATGGAGAAATTCCACAGTATTTGACATTTAGGGGAACTTTAAACTGTATCAAACTTTTTGGAGTTATCTAAAAAGTAGAAAGGTTATTTGATTCATCAAATGCGCCATAGTTACGCGATTTGGACATGGCAGTTTCATAAAGAAGAAAGGGGAATTTATTCCAATGCAAAGAAAATCATTTTAAAATACTGAAATTCAAATGAGATATCTTTATAAATTTCTTCCATAAGATTAGCATTAGCGAGCAGGTCTTTTCACTTGACTGAAGTAACCCCTTAAGCCTAAATCAGGAGAAAATAATTGCGATAGCAGAATTATCGAGCAAACCCTATCACTACTATGAAAGTTTCGGCCAGAATAATAGCTAAGTTTTCCAACAATTGTTTTTAGCTTCTCTCGTTATAATCGATTGTAAAACATCTCGATTGTACATTCTAGGAATTAATCGATGGCTGTATCGATTGTTATTTTTTACGATGACGATTTTTCTCGATTGTCGAATTTTCGAGAATCGCCCATCACTAATCCTTAGTAGAGATGAGGGTTTTTTCTCCTCCCTAAAAAAAAAAGCGAAGGAGAGAATCACCTTAAGGGAAGACTGGGTGCAATCCTATGGGAAATATATGAGCTTTAAGACCCGCTTCTTCGGAAACTACCTGACCGATTTTGATGAAATCTGGAATCCGTATTCACTGGATTATGCTCACGACATATGGCAGACAGTTTTTTTTTTTTTTTTTTTTTTTCCTGCGACTAAAACTTTTTATTTTAGAGTAATGGCAATTTTTCAGAAAAAAAAAAAATTCTGAAAGTAATTATTTTTTTTTAACTGTCTGCCACATACGATCTTATATTTATACTCTACAACCAAATTTATTTTTATCGAAATCGCTCGGGCACTAGAGTTACTTCGTTTTTTAGCTGAAAAGTACAATTTTTCGAAGAGCTAAAAAACTTAAACACTTCTAACTTGTGTGAAGTTCTTGTACAGTTTTACCAAATAGGGGAGGTGGGGGATGAATGGGACATTTTCACAAAAATATTTTTTTATATTTTTTTTATTTAAGTTACTATCAATATTATGTATCACATTTCATACATTAGGTATTTGCCAACATATATGAACAATATTTATTCTAGATTATGATTTATTCATAAAAATATTATGAAATTAAAAAAAAACGTTCCTCCCTGTCCCAATCATTCCCACAGCAGGGATGAATGGGACACTAATAGGGATGAATGGGACACAAAGATTTTTCTCCCTGTATTCAATTTTACCAAATTAAAATTTATAATTATAACCTTATATGAACCCAGATAGCATTTTTTGCTTTTTAAAGCCTTTTTACAACCATGCTACGTAAATGTTTGAATGCTTTTTAAAGGCTACGCATGAAAAGTTTGTAAATGTTTTGTAAAGGATTGAAAAAGGTTGCTAGTTGACGCTATCTGAGGGAGTTTGTAAGTGTTTCATGATAAGCATGTGAAAAGGAAGAAACGAAAGGGTAGTTAGAGGAGTTACAATCAAAGATTGATGAAAGGCTTTTATTACAAGCGTGTGTAAAAAAATGTAAATGATGTTTTTATAAATCATAAAATCTTATTTGATAGAAAAATGAGATAATAACTCAACTTAGAATTTTTCTGAGCTGAGCATATTTTTTTGGTTGTTGTTTGTTTGTTCCTGTGGAAAATTAAATTTTAGTCAAATATTATCTATACATTGAAAAAAACTGGTTTTTATTAATCCACATGTTTATCAAATTGCTTATTTTAATTAATATGTTCATTTTTTACCTTGAAAGAAATTCTTACATCCCTGTCCTTTACTATGTATGTATAAAATATATGTTTAATTTTTATCAATTCGCTACATTATTAGATCCTATTTTAATAATAAAAAAAGCTTAATAATGTTAAGAGGATACTTCACTCGCACAGAAACACCTGATTGCTAATGTTAATCCGCTGAAAGATTTTTTTTTTTAATATCTCGCTTGCTTTTTTTTTTGCATTGCATACCTGCAGTTTTGATACAAAGGCCATTTTTCGACTTTGTTTTACAAGGTTTTTTTGCTTATTAGGATATATTCAGAACTGCTTTCAAAAGCGAAAATACTCTAGTGAAAAAAAAAAAAAACACATTGCAAACAAAACTGAAAACTTAAAAAAAAAAAGGTGTTTGTACAGATTGACAAGTAACAAATAATAAAATTTACAATATTGAAATGCAAACGAGATATTTAGAAAAATTCTCCCATAGGATTAACATTAGCATGCAAGTGTCTACGCATGAGGGATGTGTAATCCCATTAAAAAAATTTCTTAAGGAAAAACACTTTCATTTGAATAAAAACCATTCCAAGTATCAGCAGTGAAATTACTGAAGATTAAATACGTGAAATTTTTTACATTGCTAACTCGGCGCAAATCAACAGTGCATTGGAGCACTATTTCAAAGATCCGGGTTCAACATTTTTCACTCTGTTTATTTACGCTTAGTTAGCAACTTGAAAAATTTCACGTATTTAATATTAAAAAATCATTCTTATACACATAGGCATAGAGTCTTGAAAATTATTGGTAACTTAAAATTAAAAAAAGCAAAGGGATTTTTTTTTGTCATTTATCCTTTAACAAAAGAAAAAGGAGAAATTCAATAAAATAAAAAAACTAAAAGCTTTTTTATATTAGAGGGTAAGAAAAAGTATTTAAAATGTTACAGGGACTTGAGAACATACAACTCTATGTCTATGCTTATACATAGTAAATTTAATTATACTTTCAGTTACTTACCTTTTGAATCCAGTTCACTATTCAGGATCAGATAATTTTTTATTGTATACATATATAATGAAATCTTGTGTTTACCTACAATAAATAGCACATCAAATATGTGGAATTCCAATATAGTGTACATTTAATGACTGTAGAAGATTGTATATTTTTTATATTACTACTTCATTAATTTTTTAATTCTTTCATTTATTAAACTTATTTCTTAGAATTTTCAATTATTATTTAGAGAATATTGTCAGATTTATAAAATAAATCCTCCATAGGATTCTGATTGATGACCACAGGAATATATTTAGTCTTTTCTCTGAAAATAGTTTAATGATGCAACATACAAAAGAATTTTTTTACAAATTCATTGATCTTTCCAGCATTTTTACATAAAAATAGTAATTTCTTGCTTGTTTAACAATGTAAATTACATATTACAGTAAGACAAATTTTAAAAATCATCTGCCTTCCTCCCTTCTCCAATGTTTTTCTTTTACCAGAGAAATATTATCCTATGTACAACAGAGCAAATAGTAAACTAACATTATTTTTTTTTTAGTTTTTTAAAGTATAATTTAACTCACTTAAATTGTTCTTTTTCTGATTGTAATTATTTTTAATAACTTAAGACTGAAGCAATGAAAAATATTTCTCAGTATCAAGGAAATAGTCTCGAAAACAAATGAAACATCATTCAGTTTATAAAATTCTATTTATTTACATATAAAGAATTAATATAGTAATTTATTTACATATAAAGAATTGATATAATTAACAGGTACTTCATTAAATTTTTCTTCTTGATTCATTCTTTTCTCTCTAGAAAAAAATAAAAAATAAAATTATAAACACACAAATTACATACGTATAGTAAAAGTAAATAAAGTACAGTGTGACCTCGAAAATCCAGCATCAAAGTCATCTCGCCGCTTTTTTTTTTTTACACTTCCACCTTATAGGAGAAAGAATAATAATAAATCGTTAAACAATTAAAAATTTCGAGATTGAAAGCAATGGATTGGCTGACTGTGAGATCGCAGATGCTATGCTAAATTGAATCCCTTCTGAGTACAGAAGAAAAGGTATCAGTGGAAAAATGCTTAAATTTGACTGGAAAACTAACATCTGCTTTAGATAAATAAGACTATATTTTCAATATTCTACATTTGTGTAAAATTAAAACTTGTTAAAAAGCTGTTCAAATAATTAAAACAAATAAAATTGACATCGATGTTTAGGAAATTACACGAGAAGAAATGATACATACTAGATTTTTTTTTTGTAACATAGAAAATATGAATAGAAACTTTTAATTTTAATATTTTTTAAAATATTTAATTTTCTATTTTTCTCACATAACTATTACTTGGGTATGAATTAAATTACGAATAACGGCACCATTAAGACTATTAAAAGTATTTTTGAAGTCAGAAATTCGGCATCATCATGGTCCTGACAATGCCGGATTTTCGAGGTTATACTGTACACAATAGAGAGTAGAGAGTGACACAGACAGAATCTTCATCTGGGATTGTTACTCATAAAATGAACGTTTTGATTTTGTGATACAAAAAAAAAAAAAAAAAAAAAATCCCTACATAATGAAAAGCACAAATAACCATAATAAATCTAGCCTTTATGTGTTTAAAGGTTTCATAAAAGAGCATTTTCTTATATCTTCAGATGATGGGGGAAAAAAAAAAAAAGATTATATTCTATCAGCAGAGGGAGTACTGAAGAGTGTATAGTGTACACTATAGCTACAAACATGATGGTTCAGTGATAAATGGATACATATCCGATATTTATTTTCAAAATATCATGAAGTTTGATATTTATTTTCAAAATATTGTGTATATTTTCAGTCGAGCAAGAGTAAATGGATTTTTCGACTTTGTCGTTCTGTAGATAAAGAACTTTTGCTCTGGCAATATGACAATTTCAGCCCCCCCCCCCAAAAAAAAAAACCCAGTAAAGTACCAATTATATGTCTTTCAGGAAACCTTTCTAAAACGATGCATAACTGAGAAAGGTGTATAATCGAAATTTTAGTCGGCTAAGGTGCAAAATCTTTGACTGTAGAAATACAATGCTGCAATCGCACAAATTGAATTTTCATACCATTTTTGATTGTTTTAAATACATTATATATTGAAAAAAAGTTAGCCCTTTGCACTCGAGGACTCCGGAGCGGAGCCATTTAAAATTTGTCTTCAAACTTGAGGGCTCCACTACGGAGGCAATAAAAATAATTTTGTGATATCTGTCTAGAAAAGCCAAGATTACATATTGGCAATTGCTTCAAGAGGTATCACACTTTACGATTACAAAATGTAATAATTTTATAATTTTTAGTTTTTTTTTTATATATCATAAATTTGTATTCGTATTCATAAAGAATTAAAAAAATAATAAGATATAACTAAAATCACTTTGAGTTGCTGGTAATACAAATGCAAAAAACCTTTGAGTGCAAAGGGTTAAAATATTAAAAAAAATAATTAAATAATTTCTAAAATTGAAAAATAAAAGTTAGAATTATCAAACCTTTCATATCAGTTGCATACCTTGTTAATTAAACTAATTTTTAATCATCGTTTGACAAGCCGATTTACTTTAAAGACTTAAGCAAAGCATTATTTCAAGAATCAGAAGTAAATTTGCTTCATATACTTTTTATGCTTTCTGTATATTAGTAAAATATAGTAGTATAGGCTTGTTTACGCGTAGATGTAATAGTTTTTCTATTTATTGAACATCATACTGTATATTATTCATAATTTAAACTAGACTAAAAGTAGAACTTTTGTTTATACAAGAAGTTTAACATAAAAGAAGGTAGAGGGAGGAATGGGACATGTTTAATTCTTTCTTTTTAATAAGATGAATGTAAACTGCTAATATGCAAATATTTTTAGAAGGTAATATATTGATTATTACATTATAAATATATTCATTTACTTCAAAACATAAATAAATTGAACTGATGATTTTTTTAATGCTATCTCTGATTGACAATCCTGAATTTTCCTTCCAGTGATGAAGTTACTGAAATTTGATATTGTAGCACAGACATCAACCTACAATCTTTGTTAGACTGTATATATAGCCAACAATAGACTATTTGCCCCTTATCATACATTGTTTTATAGCTGTCCCATACCTCCCTGTTAGTGGGAAGGTATGGGACACATTTTGAAATTTATAATTTCTTTATAAAATTGTTTCTGCAAATTATGTTTCTATATTGTTCAAGGACATTAGAGAGTGTTTCATTTTGTATTCTATATATCAAAATTTTGTTTATGTGTCAAATAAAGTTGATTTTCTTATTTTTGTAAAAAGCATCACATTCCTCCCCACTCTCCCCTCAAGGTCAAGTAAATAATAATTAATGTATAATTAAATATGCATAATAAAGATGAGATACATTTTCCAGGAATTATTCAATGGAACTTTCCTCATAAAGGTATCATATTAATTCACATCAAAGTCGTAAAGTAAGGAAGTTTTATTTCAGGTTTAGCCAGTCTTAATAATAATAAAAGCTTGATTAATACATAAATATATTTGATAAAAAGATTGTGATTACCAATTATCAGCAATATCTTGATTTTTTTCAGAAATAAATTTAGACGACAATTTGGTTGGATTTAGACAAAAATTACTTTCTTCACAAAAAAACAATGAGTTCAGTCATATATCGAGAATTATATACAGTAGACTCCCTCAAATCCGCACAGCTTGGGACCAGTGGTTGTGCAGAATTTAGAATTTTGCACATTTCTGATCATTACTTTGTTTACATTTTTTAAACAGTAATTTGAATGTAATAATGCATTCAAAATTATACATAATGCTTGCAATATGGTAAAATATTAAAATAATTAAGTAAAGTAATAAACTACAGTGATAAAAAGTAAGATAATTTTGAAAATGATTAAAATATTGAAAGTAAAGGTCAAGTAAATGATCAATAATGTATAATTAAATATGCATAATAAAGGTAAGATACATTTTCCTTGAATTATTCAATGAAATTTTACTCATAAAGGTAACCTATTGATTCAAATCAAAATCATAAAGTAAAAAAGTTTTAATTAAAATCTTAAAAAGTTTTCAAAAAAATGGGTTGCTCATGGAGGGAGTTCAAATGGGATGGTCTCTGAATGGAGGTAAAATTAGTATTGAGCCTATGGGAATAAATTTCATTCCATGAAAAAATGATCGGTCAAGGAGGTGGTCGCACAGGGAGGTTTCACTATATATATGTGTGTGTGTGTAAATATATGTATATATTTAACACTGGCGTACAGTTACAGAAAAATACAAACTTTCATAGGAAAAAGAAAACATTATTCGTACCATTGAGCATGAACTCACAAAAACAAATTTTGTTAAAATATATAATAACCAACCTGTTAAATTAGAACAACTGTCTGTTCCTCTTCTTGCTGGGCAATTTTAGATTTTGTACCCTCTGTTAGGACTTTGTTCCAACATCATCTGTAATTTTCTCAACATGCTAGCAACCATGACTTCAGCATCTTTACCAGATGATGTCATTAGTTCTTGAAGCTAAAAAATAAAACATAAAATAATAACAATGAAGAAAAAACTTTTAAACCCTTCATGACAAGCCTCCCTTGTACCACTATTTTCAAATAGTGACTTTTTCCTTATTTAATAAATTTATATTAAATAAGGTAAAAATGGTACTTTTTAGTTAGCCGGTCGCCAGTGTTATGTATACAAGTATATATACATATATATGTATGTATATCTAACACTGGCGCCCGGCTAACCGAAAAGTACCGTAAAAATTACCACATTCCGATATAGTAATAGTTACAAGGACTGTGTACACACTTTATATCACACATATGTTGTCACGAAGGGCTTAACATTACAATACATTTTGTAATGTATTTTTGTACCAATTTATATTTATTATTTATTATCAACTACACCGGTAGCAGAAAGTTAGAGATGGGAGTCGCAGATTTTCTTTTTTCGTTTGCAGGTTATTTTTCTATTGAACCCTTATTTCGCTTTATATTATGTTTGGCTCTTTTTTACTTAATACAAAAACTTAAGATTATTATTAGTAAAATTAATAAAATGCATAATAACATTTTTAAAAAAAGGTGATCGTTTGATTAACACTTCGATTGTAAAACTTGCAACCTGTCAAACCTGTTTTACCTGCAGATTATTTTCTGCCTCTGAAGTATCTGTTGCAAACACTTGGAGGATTTTCTGCTATTGGGTCAACTACTAAAAGTACACTTATTAAAAGTATGTACTAACTTTATTTGGTGAAACTGGTTGTCAGGATAATCAGGTAGTACCAAAAGAAGTAGTAGTATGAATTTCCTGCCCTGTCAGTTTTCACACTGATCACACTGCCAGTACAGATAAAATTATAAGGGGAAGGGACAAGAAGGGTAAGGTAATTTCATATTTATTAATTAAACAACAATAATAATAAACCAAGTTTTAATTTGTATGAATTTACAAAACATTTAATTTTTAAATAATTCTTATTTTGATTTCATTTTTTCCAATTTACTATTAATAACTAAAAGTATTGATGGGCAGTTTTAAAATTAACAAGCTAACTGATAAGCATTTAAGGCTCATGATTTTATAGGCTGTGCTTAATATAACGGTATCACTTCAGGGAGGTGGAGTTTGGCACTTGATATCTTAAGATATCTCTAGGGTGAGGGAGAAGATTCATTTTCGATATTGTTACCATTTTTGATCCAACCAAAATATTCATTTTTCTATTTGTAACTGTTTCTTTACATCAAAATATTCAGTTATCTATTTTTATGAAAATACTAAGTTATTATTAAAATCATTAAATGATTATATATACAATTATTTCATTCTGAAATGTGGAATACCTCAACGTTTGGCTTTCCTATTTTTTTTTATATATATTTGCATATAATCCGCTGTTGGAGAAACCAGATAGTACGTTTGAAGTGATACTTGTGCTTATTAGTAAAATAAAGAGGAAGAATGTTGTCTATCTGTTTGTTGATAAGAGCGGCAAGAAACAATATATCTGTTGAATACATTATGTAACAAAGAGCTATTTTTAAATACTTTAAAAAATTTTTATTGATATAAACTTATTTTATATTTAATATAGTGATATTTTACATACTCTTTCTTCTTTATTAGAAAATTTTATAAATAACAGATATATAACAATATGTTTACATATAACTGAAAATATGTAAAAATAAAATGAAAGGAAAAAAAAAAGAACTTTGAGACACTGATAACAATATGATTAGTGATGGAAGGGTGGGACATAATCCAGGAATGATAATGTAAGATATTGTAAAGGCTGGAAAGATTACAAAATCACTATAAAGTTGGTAACGTTATATATGTACAGCCTCTTAATATTAAAAGCTTTGCCGATTCTCAATCAGCTGGCAAAATGACATACGAAAATTAATTTCTACTGTAAATATATGTTTATTTTTAATAAATAACTTTTTATTCTTCACTACACATAGCAAATTTATTTTTTGAGATGTATACATGCACATGATTTAGTGGGGGTTTTTTGCAGAAAAACTTTCAAATAATTACTTGTGTTTGAAGACAGTTTTTAAATTTTACATATAGCAGCTACTATAAATATAGGAATAGCGAAAAGGGTGTTTGTGCAATAAGGATAAGATATTCTCAAATAAATTTAATGAAGGACATTAAAATTATACAATTATTGGCACAGATGTCATATTCGCATATAATTGAAAAAAAAAAAAAAAAAGATTTCTGTTTGGATGTTATTTTAAAATTACAACAGAAAATCATCTGTAAATATATATATAGACGCTAAAAGGGATAACAAACAATATACCTACATTTTGATAAATACATTTAAATGAAATGATCTACGTGTTTTATACGCTATGCACAGCATATAGGGTAGATGTGCCAGTAATGGACACCCCTTGATGTTTTTGGTTCATAAAAAAATAACTAATAAATATTTAGCTTTAATTATTTTTTTTATAATTCCCCCTTGTATGTTTTATAAAACTGGGTTATTGTTGACACTTTTAATCAAACCAATCAGGAAGCAGAAAATAATGTTTCAAAGTTTCGCTGTTTTTCTGTGAAAATCTTAATGAAGAGGCTAAGAGTTGGCTTCGTTTAATCAATTTATATATTATTTATTTTCTTACAAAATTTGAATGTTTTTGTTTGAGTAGCAATCGAAAACTTTGAATTTTATATACCAATGGCCATTTACAAAATTTCATTTATTTTTAAGATTTTAAGAGGGGTGTCCATTACTGGGATGGTTAATTAGTCATTTTCCAGTAATGGACACCCCATGTAGACATTGCTAAAAATGCAATTTTAGTGATGTTTATAGTGCATAAAATACTTTGGCTTAACTGCAAACCTAAATAATCAAATTTAATTTTTAAATTATACTTACCAAAATGTAATAACACCAAAACTTTTATAAATAGCTGCTTTTAAGTTATTTTATGAGATTTCAATATTTTATTTTATTATTTTTTTTTTTATGTAGTACATATACCTTGCATATTTTATAATCCGGCAATCAAACCAGCCAGGAAGCAAAAAATATTGTTTACGAGCACAGTCAAAGAGGGGTTCATAGGGCTTAATCCCTCTCCGTTTAAATAAAAGCAATTAAGTTACAGAAGCTATTAAAAATCTATTTTCTGTCTTAAATGTTTCCTTATTTTTTAAAAAAATGTAATACTATTAATGAAAGTTACAGGTAATATTCATGAAACTATAGTAAATCTGCAGATCATTGGCCTCAAACATCAGTACTACAGTTTTATTTTGAAATTAATTTAAATACTAAATAAATTTTTATTTAGTATTTAAAATATTCAACTCACAATATCACTTCTTTCATATTTGTAATATTAATTATTATAAATGATATATCAAGTAGAGTCTGGAAGATTGTTAAAAATAGGGACACAAAACTAAACATTTAAAAATAGTGGCACAAAACTAAACATTTAAAAATAGTGGCACAAAACTAAACATTAATATTCCAAAACTTTTTTTTAATTACCCTTTAAATCCACCACTGTTACAATAATTTGATAGCTGTAATTGCCTGATATTTAGTATTTTAATCTATCCATCTAAAATAATTAAAACTATCGATCTTCTGATAATTTCAATAATTGATACAAACAATAAATGATTATCACAAATACTTTATTAATTACTGGTATCCTAAATGTTAAATTTATTTGAAAATAACTATTTTGTTTCATTAGTATGTATTCATTAAATTCTGGCTCTAAATAGTCATAAAAACAATTATATTTATTACTTTTTAGGGGGTGTCCATTACTGGAACAGAGGGTGTAAACTACTGGGCCAGAGGGTGTCCATTACTGGGCTTTTGGGTGTTTTGATATAGGGTAGATGTGCCAGTAATGGACACCCTTCCAGTAATGGACACCCTTCGATGTTTTTGGTTCATAAAAAAATAACTAATAAATATTTAGCTTTAATTATTTTTTTTATAATTCTCCCTTGTATGTTTTATAAATCTATGTTATTGTTGACACTTTTAATCAAACCAATCAGGAAGCAGAAAATAATGTTTCAAAGTTTTGCTGTTTTTCTGTGAAAATCTTAATGAAGAGGTTAAGAGCTGGCTTCGTTTAATTAATTTATATATTATTTATTTTCGTGCAAAATTTGAATGTTTTTGTTTGAGTAGCAATAGAAAACTTTGAATTTTATATACTAATGGCTAATTACAAAATTTCATTTCTTTTTAAGGTTTTAAGAGGGGGTGTCCATTACTGGGATGGTTAATTAGTCATTTTCCAGTAATGGACACCCCATGTAGACATTGCTAAAAATGCAATTTTAGTAAAGTTTATGGTGCATAAAATACTTTTGCTCAACTGCAAACCTAAATAATCAAATTTAATTTTTAAATTATACTTACCAAAATATAATAACACCAAAACTTTTATAAATAGCTGCTTTTAAGTTATTTTATGTGATTAATAAAATGTTGATATTTTATTTATTTTTTTATGTAATACATATTATATACCTCACATATTTTATAATCTGCCAATCAAACCAGCCAGGAAGCAGAAAATACTGTTTAAGAGCACGGTCAAAGAGGGTCTCATAGGGCTTAAACCCTCTCCGTTTAAATAAAAACAATTAAGTTACAAAAGCTATTAAAAATCCCTTTTCTGTCTTAAATGTTTCCTTATAAAAAAAAAAAAAAAAGTAATACTATTAATGAAAGTTATAGGTAATATTCATGAAACTAGTAAATCTGCAGATCAGTGGCCTCAAACATCAGTTCTACAGTTTTATTTTGAAATTATTTTATTTAGTATTTAAAATATTCAACTCACAATATCATTTCTTTCATATTTGTAATATTAATTATTATAAATGGTATATCAAGTAATCTCTGGAAGATTGTTAAAAATAGTGACACAAAACTAAACATTAATAGTATTCAATTTTTTTTTTATTTTTTTTTTTTTATTACCTATTAAATCAAATCCACCACTGTTTCAATAATTTGATAGCTGTAATTGTCTATGTAGTATTTTAAACTATCCATCTAAAACAATTAAAACATCGATCTTCTGATAATTACAATAACTGATGCAAACAGTAAATGATTATCACAAATATTTTATTAATTACTGGTATCCTAATTGTTAAATTTATTTAAAAATAACTATTTTGTTTCATTAGTAAGTATTCATTAAATTCTGGTTCTAAATACAGTCATAAAAACAATTATATTTATTTCTTTTTATGGGGTGTCCATTACTGGAACAGAGGGTGTCCACTACTGGGCCAGAGGGTGTCCATTACTGGGCTTTTGGGTGTTTTGATATATTTCTGTTATTTAAAATTAAATTTCTATCCATATGGGGAAATGAGGCTATAAAAATGGTTAAATATTGTTGATAGATTAATATAATATTGAAAAAACTGGAATATAATAATTATAACTATTAATAAAAAAATAATTTTTAAAGAAATTCCTTAAGGGTGTCCATTACTGGCACATCTACCCTATTTCTGTTATTTAAAATTAAATTTCTATTCATATTGGGAAATGAGGCTATAAGAATGGTTAAATATTGTCGATAGATTAATATAATATTGAAAAAAACTGGAATATAATAATTTTAACTATTAATAAAAAATAATTTTTAAAGAAATTCCTTAAGGGCGTCCATTACTGGCACATCTACCCTATATTTTCAAATGAATGTAATTTGTTGAAGGTCAAAGTCTGTTTTGATTTGTAAATCAGTCCACAGCAAGGGGGTGGTGGTGATTTTAAAACTTTAAGTATACATTCCTTATTTTTTGAAGACTTTAAGAAAAAAAGATAAAATTTATTTTTACAAGTTTAAAATAATTAAACATAAAAACAAAATTGTGTTTAAGACTTAAGTGTTTTTAATTATAAAAACACTAGTTAGCCTCGATCATAATTAAAAATGTTTTATTATAATAAAATATGTTCCTAAACACTTACTCCTACAAAAAACTCCTTACACTTTCTCGATTTCGTATTTTATGGTTCATTTACATTACCATTACGTCAATCCTATGTGTTAAAAGTATATATAACGGAACTGCAGTTATGTTATCAAAATACATTTGAAAATTCGCGATGGTTACGAAACGTGAAACGATACGTTATAACATGTTTTAAGTAAATCATGTTTATAGAAGTTAGTTTAATTTAAAGATGTAGCATGCTGTATAACATAATTAAACAAAATAGCGTTGAATCAAATATCATCTTTTCCTCATGGGTAACTTACACAGAAATCTTAAATATAAGACAGTACAGAAGAAAAAAAGACTACAGTAAGAACGATTTAAACAATAATGATATATACTAATAAGTAAAAGTAATGGCAAACTTACCGCATTTTCTGTAAATGTTAGAAACTTGACACAACGAAAGCTTTCAAAACAGACGCCATTGGGAGACGCTACGCCTACGCTGGTCGGGAAAAGAAATAAGTTGCGCATGCGCAAAAATCGTACGGATCATAATGATTTCCGAACATGGGTTGGCTACACGATTATCACGAAAACCTTTGCAGGATAGTTAGAAAGTAAAGCAAAAACGACCCTTTTCGGAAACCTTACATGCTATCTGGGAAAATTATATTTGTAATATATGATTTTACAGCACGAATCGATATGTTTTTTTTTTCAATAACTTCTTTTATTGCAGTTTTAACTTTTAATGCGGACTTCGGCTATCAACCTGTTCTTTTTTTCCACTTATGAGGCATTTTAGATTTGAAATGAAAGTGCAAAATGTCTTTTAAATATAGCATAGCTAATAATTTTCAACCCTAACTTATTAATTAATATTAATTAAATGTATCGTATAAACATGCAGAACGGAAATTATTGTGTCGATCGGAAAGTCATGTCGTGTTGGGAAAATCAATTCGTACCGGAAAATTCTGCCCGATAATTATTAGACATTAGATATCGGAATCAATGTCTAATAATTAAATGATTGAATTTTCCGGTACGAATTGATTTTCCCAACACGACCCGACTTTCCGATTGACCCAATATGTTAGGGGTGGGGATTTATTTGTGCAACATTTCAAAATTCAATATAATTTCCCCCATTTGATCAATACACATATACTATTTTTATCAATTTTATCTATTTTAAGTTTTAGTACCAATTTTTTGATAATCCATTAATAATTATTACAATACAGTAAGTAACACTCAGAAATTTTAAACAATAACAACTCATATAATACTATTTAATACTATTAATTGACGTAAATTATTGATTTATCATCCTATATAATACTATTTAATTAATAAATAAAATTTTCAACATCTCTAGGGAGGAGTGAGAATGTCCCATTCATCCCCATTTGAAATGTCCCAATCATCCCCATGATGCATAATATCCCTTCTCAGCCATTTTACCTCAAAAATTATTTTGTCACAATGGTTACTATTCATTCATTTTAATTATTGATATTGAACCTTAAAATAAATAACTACAACATAGCTTAATTTTTTATATTGTATAAGATATTTCACATCTTCAAATGTAAAAAAAAACTTACTTTTAAGCAGAGATTTCAGAAAATGCAACTTTGAAGGAAAATGAAGACAGCAATGTGGTCCTACTTTTAGTTCTGAAGCACACTGTGGTAGAGGTATATGGGATTAGGAAGCAATTTAAAATAAATGTTTATTGCCTGAAATATTGAGAATGTCCCAGCCATCCCTTGTCCCATACATCCCCTAGCTCCCCTAGATGAATTAAAGTATATAGACTTGGATAAAATTTAGTTACATATGATAAATGAGTATAAAATGTTAGACTAAAATTAATGTGAGTGGGCGTGGCGTCCCTGTCGCGTCTTTTCTTAAACGCAGTGTGAGGTTTTTTTTGCTCATCCCTCAGTGGCACTCTATTTTTTAGCTCACTCTATTTTTCTGATGTCATCTTGTCCAAGCGTTTTAACAAGCGCAAAATGCATTTCTGAAAAACAACTGAAGAAAATCTGATTGGCTAACATCTTTAACTCTTAAATGCTATAAGCGGATGAAACACACCAGAAATGTACTTACTTATTCATTTTTTACTCAAAAAGAATCTTTAATTTAAGAATCCTAATATTGACTAGTTTAAGAAAATATTTTCTTTTTATTTATTTACTTTTTTGTTGTTGTTTTATTAGAATTTTCAATAATGTTATCTATTGCTATCTGTAGACACAAACAGTCTAGCGCAAATGCTTCATTTAAATATATGAAAATAGCAAAACAGTCGCATTAAATTTTAAAGTAGATCAATCTCGTAGACATAAACTGACAAGTGGTTGGGGAGATAAGGACTTTTGTCTCAGGTGCTACATAAGTGATTCGTCTAAGTAACAAAGCTTAGCTTTAATTAATTCTTTTCACAAAATGGACGTGTCCCACTTTCAAAATGAACGGCTCAAATATCCAAACAATATTTATTTATCAAAGAAATACTATTGAAATATTTTTAAAACTCAACCCAGAATTATTTAACGAAAACTAATTTTATTAATTTTTCTGAAATTTAGTAATCATACTCAAAGTAAAACTATATTACTTCTAGTCGTCGTCCTTTTTGATGGCGAAAATATTAATTAAAGAGTTTTCTTCCTGTGATTTCCTAATCACGACACCGGTCCTACCCTTTCTAATCAGGGGGGGGGGGGGTTACCATTCGTGCGATGCGCCAACTCTAAAGATTTCTTAACTGCTCGCGCATTACGTCACGTGGCGGACAACTTCGCCTCGCTTCGCTCGTTTCAGTATTATTCTGTATGCTGTTCCGCGTTGGAATTTTTTTTCTGTGAATGATTTTAATTATTTAAACAGACTTTTTGAATAAAATCTAATGAATGCGCTATATCAACGTGTTCTAATAACTCTCACAGAACAAGTATACAGATTTAACAATACAGTACATAGTCTCGAATCCGAGCATCGACATCCTGGCGATTATTATACTGGAAAATCGCAAAGAAAAACACTAAAATCGCAGAGGACAAAATTTACTGCAATTTTAAAACCGAATTCCTTTTACGAATGTCAAAAAATTTCTGCAGAACGGCAAAATCTCTAAAAATTGCATAAGAGAATCGCGAGAAATTCCGAATAAACTTTAATGAAAGAAAAAGAAGAGGCATTTACTATATTGGACTAAACTGTTAAAGCCGGATTTCTTTCACAAATGCAGACAAATCGCCATGAAATGGGGAAAAAAAAGTTCAAAGTTCAAAACTCGCAGAGGAGAAAATTCATTGTATTTGGCTAAAAGTTGAACAGAGTTCCTTTTACAAATCTAAAAAAAAAAAAAAAAAAAAAAAAAAAAAGAGAGAGAGAAATTGGCTGTTCGGATAATTGGAAGTTCGGTTAATTGGGGTTCCAATAATCGGCTCTCTACTGTGCTTCCATAAATTTTCTTTCTATGGTTTCCTATTTGTATGAAGAAATGTTATATTTGATGTGTTTTATAAGATAACATGGAAATTTTAATACTGAAGTTGTTTTAAGTTTTTCAGTTTTTGCTGAAATTTTGTATACATGAAATCAATGTTGATTTCATGGGGTGGCCCGGGGAGAGGACATCCCTCCCCCGGAGCAATGCGATGTCCCCTCCGGAAGATTTGAGATTTTGGGTTTTCAATGGTCAAAAAGTGCAATCCCCCCCCCCCCCCCCCCCCCCCCAACGGAGCCACAGAAATCCCTCCCGGAGAAAAGTGTCTGAATTCAACACTGTATGAAATAACGATATTGTTATTTTAATAAATAATGTAAATAATATGTATAGTACATATTTTTTTCATAATAGAATTAGTTTAATTATAGAGTAATATTTTTGTATTATTTTCATCCTGTATAAGCATAATGACATTCGAAAATTTTTGAAAACTTATATCTAGTAATTGGACAATGCATTATTGTTAAAAGTTTTGAAGTGTGAGTTTTGTTTAATTTATTCTGTTTGATAATGCTAGTATTTTCATTACTACTCCTGTGTAATCATATTCATATAATTCATTCGTTCATTTTGTTTTAGAATAGTTTAAAAGTTTTCATTTGTAATTTTGCACATTAAAAAGGTAATTTTTTTCGCGAATTTACTTAAGTATTTGAATGTTAACAAACGTATCGCGATATTATTTAACCATTATGTATTTTATATTTGATTAACTCCAATCAGTATTTGTCCAAATTATTTTAAGGAAAGTAATTTTGTTCAATTTACTTTCGAAAATCTGCTTTTTAAAAAATTATTTACTTCGTATTTCGGTCTTTTTACGCATCTATTTACTGTCTCACGGCTGATCGAGCTCCGATCTTGTCCGCCACGTGACGTTTCAGTCCTGCTCTACTCTGATTGGCTATCCTTCAAATGGAACAACCTTATTGTAGAAGAACCTTGTTTCTAATTTTGTTTAATGTCATGCTTCCGAATTTATCCACAAGAACTACAATTCACAGCGGAATTAACACTAGAAAGACGGAGAATTTTGCTCAAATTTTAGAAAAATATTTCACACCAGAATTTTTATTTTAAATTAGGCATATGGTAGTTTAATGTATGTGTAAGGAAGCTAAGTAAAGGCATATATTTTTTCGGAAAACAAAGACTGAATTAGTGGGCGGTGAGTTGCAGCTTCATTCTGTGTATGTGAATATCACAAGCAAACCGATATAAGTAAGCGACCTATCTTAAATGGGAGAGGTAACCGCAAGATTAAAGGCGAGGTCACGTCAATCAAGGTCATACGCCACCCAGCGGACGGTGTAGAAAACAAACACTACGAATTAGAATAAATGAGAGATTTCGCTGAAATCGACGACAGAACACGTAGCTACTTTTCATTCTTTTACTTGTATATTACACAATATTTCCAAAAGCACACATAGCTAAATATAACGCGCAAATTATGTACATATTTACAATTTAAGATAATTTCGTTTCGAAACATTCACTCTGAACATCTTATACATCAAAATTAAAGCATTTGCTTTCGAGTTACATTGTTACGACTCAAAAAAACGTCGAACATCATTCTAACAACATTCTACATCAACAAACCTGCTGTTGCCATTCGCAACAAAGTAAAAGTGGCTTCGGTGGGTTTCTTCTTCTCGCAACATCCTCCCCACCTGAGTTTTGGAAGAAACTCAGCAAAGATAAAACTGAAAAATACTGAAATGACATATGAATACAAATACTAATCTAAACAAAATGTTAAAACATACACTAAAATACAGATTATAATAAAGATACATAAAATCAGAAAAAATAGAAATAATGAAAATATTTTCAAAATTTAAAGTTCTAATTTTTTAAAGTCATTAAAGAAATGTTCATATTTAATGAAAAAGTTCAAACTGAAATGTTTATAGTTCACAAATCAAGTCTTTTTGGAGGTTTTACTTTTCTACCAGAACGAGTCTGAATATCTATATTTTTTACAGATTCACTGTTTTTTGATTGTTCGTTGATTTTATCAACTGTAACTGATGCAGGATCTAATTGAAAATGTTCACAGTCTTCTTGTGTGATCTCAAATGGGTAAAGTCTTTGTACTGGTCTCAATAAAGTTCCTTTTGCTGTTTTCAACTTAACAAGCCTGACTACTCCATCTTTACTAGGAAAAAGTTTTATAACTTTTGCTAGAGGCCAATACAGTCTTTTCTTATCATCTCGACCAATCAAAACTACATCTCCAACTTTAACTTTGTCATGCCTTTTAGGGATGGAAGATCGCAGAAAGCCTAAGTATTCCTTTTTGAATCTCTGTTTTAGATTCTCTCTTACTCTTTGAATATATCGCCATCTTTTCAAAATATTAGTCTTTTCAATTTGGTCTAAATCAGGAACTTCACCTGTGCGAATATCTTGTAGAAATGATGCAGGGGTTAAAGCTCTTAAATCAGATTCTTCGGACATATAAGTTAGTGGTCTGTTGTTCATTACTGATTCGCATTCGCAGACAAGAGTTAGCAATTCTTCATATGTCAAAGACGAATGCCCTAAGTTTTTTCTGAGCAGATCTTTAAGAATCCCAATTAGCCTTTCCCAACCCCCCCCCCCCCACCATGGGGCGGAGGGTGGGTTAAATTTCCAACAAATTTCACTGACTTCAAAAGTTCGTTGAATCATTGCCCAGTCTAGTTCTTTCAATGCTTTATTCAAGCCTGTAAAATTTGTTCCATTATCGAAATACAGCACAGATATCCGACCTCTCCTTGTTATAAATCGTCGCAGAGCTTGAATCATAGCATTAGTACTAAGAGATGGAATTAATTCCGGATGGACCGCTCGGAATACTGCACAAGAAAACAAGACAATCCATACCTTTTCGCCATATTTTGTCAGCAACGGACCAGTCAGATCAACTCCTGAGACTTGGAAAACTCCTACCACTTTTGTTCCGTCTGTAGGGAGAGGGGGAAATGGCACTTCAATGTGTTTTACCTTTTGCTTCTTGCAGATAATACATTTGTTGATTATACTCCGTATGGTTCTTTTTCCTTTTAAAATCCAAAATCTTTCTCGCAGAATGGTCAAAAGTATAGATGTTCCAGCATGCTTGTTCAGAATATGTTCTTGCTCAATAAGCCTTTTTACTACTGCATGTTTCGAAGGAAGAATCACTGGAGCAATAAAATCATAAGTTTCATCTTCATTAGTAAGTCTTGATTTCAATCGTAATAGACCCTCTTCATCTTTAAAAGCTTGGAAATTAGCAAGCGATTTTCTGCCATCTTCATGAGAAAAGTATTCTGTCTGTACAAAACGGAAAAGTATTTTCTGCGCATTCAATATTTCTTCCTTTGTAAGCAATGTATGTTTTCTCAAATCACGAGCTTTGGGGTGAAAGCGCATAATCCAGGCTAGTACTCTTACTATTTTGGAAAATTTCGAAATTCTTTCAGCTAATTCAGAAACAATAGTCTTAAATTCTACATTGCTAGCAGAAACAACTGTTTTTCGTTTTTCTTGTTCAATTTCATCTTCGTTAACATTGACGATGGATTTAGGCCATTGTTCTTTTGGATTCTTTAACCATGTAGGTCCTAGCCACCATTGGGACTTCAGAAGTTACTTAATTCCACATCCTCTGGATGGAAGATCAGCGGGATTCAGCTCACCAGAAATATGAAACCAATTTTCAGGGTCTGTGAGTTGTCTTATTTCTTTCACTCGATTGGAGACAAAAACTGACCATTGTTCTTGTCGTTTAATCCAACTAAGAACTGTTGATGAATCAGTCCAAAAATACTCGTCAATGCTTTCCAATTCTAGAGCACCTTTTATGAATTTAAATAATCTTGCTCCGATAGTAGCCGCCATCAACTCTATTCTTGGAATAGTTATATTCTTTAATGGCGTTATCCGTGATTTGGCTTGCAGTAAATTGACCTTCACTGTACCATCAGGGGACTCGGATCTTAGAAAAATACAGGCCGTATAAGCATTTTGACTCGCATCAACAAAAGTGTGCAAGCTTAAATTAGATTCTTCTGTGGCACCGCTCCATCTTGGAATTTTTATAGACTTCAAGAGATGTAGATCTTTAAACCACTTAAGAAATTTTTGTTTAGTGTCTTCGTTTAGTTCTGCGTCCCATGGTTCCTTCGTTTTCCAAATAGATTGAAGCAAAAGTTTAGGTTGTATTAATGCAGGGGAAATAAATCCTATAGGATCGAAGACTCTGCTGATAAGAGACAAAATTTTTCGCTTCGTTATTTTTTCTGATTCATCAAGATTTAAAAGTTCAGAATCGATTTCGAGAGTATCAGAACTCTTATCCCATATTAAGCCTAATACAGACGTTTTAGAATTTCCTAGAGGAAAAGTATCGCAGTTATTGTATGTAGTACTTTCCCAACTTCTAAGATCAAACTTTGCTCTTTTCATTACTTCTGTAGAGGTTCTTACAAAATTATCTAATTCTGAAGTATTGTGAACACTTGTTACACAATTATCTACGTAAAAACTGTCACGCAATTTAACAAGTATTTCTTTGGAAAATTCTTCTTTCAATAATTCTTTGGACAAATGGTGATGAATAACTGCCATCAGAAGAAACGGGCTACTTGTAACCCCAAAAACACAACGACTATGGCGGAAAACCCTTATAGAGCCATCATCATTATACCAAAAAAATCGTAAAAAATCTCTGTCATTTTCGTGTAAAGAGATCTGCAAAAAGGCTCTTCTTATATCAGAAATAACACCAATTTCATAAAGACGAAATCTGGTCAAAATTAAAGGAATAGTTTCTATAAAATTAATTCCAGTCTCTAAACAATCATTCAATGAGGGGAAATTAGTTGTCTTAGCTGAAGCATCAAAAACAGGCCTTACTTTCATAGAAGACAATGAGGACGTTTCTTTTATTATGGCACGATGAGGGAGATAATGAGCAACGGATAATGATAACTCATTTTCAGGAACTTCTTCAATTACACCTTCATGAAGCCATTCTTCAAAAATTTGATGGTATTTTTCTCGATACCCAGTTTTCTCTAATTTCTTGGTAGTAGATTCAAGTCTTCTTAAAGCTAGATCATAATTAGTAGGTAGAAAAGAATGATCCTTCTTCCAGGGCAAATGAACTTCGTATCTTCCATCATCCTTTTGTTTAACTGTATCTTCAAAATGTATCATGAGAGCTCTTTCCGAATCTTCTTTACTATTTTGTTCAATAGAATCCCGAATACCAAGAAGTTCTAAATCCCATAATGCTGAGACAGGTACATCTTCTTGAGACAGCATACTGACTACAGTCATATTCACTTCATTCTGACGATTAAACTGAGGGATCTTGCCTATTAAAGTCCAACCCAATTTAGTTTCCATAGCCACCAAACCGGATTTTAATTGTTCTCTTCTTCCTGTGAATAGCTTACCAGCTACATCTGCTCCTAAAAGTACCTCAATAGGCCCTGATTCTCGAGTATAGCTCAAGTAGATTCCTTTATTTTTTAGTTCGCGCATCCAATAATCATATTTAATCGCAGAAATATCATTACATATAACATCTTGATCTAAAGCATCCAAATTACAAACATAATTACCATCAAGACTACTTAAATAAATTTTGTAGCATTTATGCTTAAACATTTTTGTTTTTCTACCGCCAAATAATGAATGGCAGAACTCTTCTTCTCTTTGAAAATCAAAACCCAGTTCCTTAGCAGGTGATTTTAAAATATAAGATTTTTGGGATCCTGTATCTATAATTATTCTTGCCTTACGGCTTGAAATTTTCCCTTTTATATTTACAACTAGTGTTTGTAATGAAACTTCATTTGTAGAAGAAAATTTCTTATTTATATTATGGTTATGTGTAAAAAGTGCATCAACACTTTTTTCTTTTGCCTCATCATTGGGTGATTTTGATATTTCTTTAGATTTATTACATTCTAAATTAGGACACATAAATTTTACATGTCTTTTCGAACAATTTTGACATCTAATGTTCGATCTAGTACACGAAACAGCGATGTGGCCCTTAGAAAAGCACGTACGGCACAGTCCTTTACTTCTGATGATCGAAAGTTTTTCTGACATCGGCATAAAAAATGCCTTCTTGCAGAAATGCGATTCATGGTCTTTCAGACAAAATACGCATGAGACATCATTATAATTATGAGAAATCAGTTCTGCCGCGGAAAAGTTACTGCCTTTAGAATTCTGGCTTGATGCCAAATTTTTTCTTTCTGGTACAAAGCTACAAATATCAGATCTACTCAATTTTATTTTTTCCTCTGACTGTACTTCATTTTTAAGAAATAAAATTATAGCGTCGATGCTGGATAATTTTTTTTCATTTTCAATAGTTCTCCTCTGTCTTTCGAATGATCGTAGAATATTAACCGGTAATGAACTCTCAACCAACGGATACAATATAACACCACACATTTCTGTAGTGACACCTAGTGAACCCAATGCCCTGATTTGGGTCGAAAGTTTATTGTATAAGCTATTCAAAGAATCAACTTTCTTTTTTGTTGCATTATTCAATACTAGTTTCAATAATTCTCTCACATAAAAATCGATTAGCAAATCGGATCGACCATATCTCTCTTCTAAACTATTAATCGCTAAAGAATAGTTATCATTTGTCACTGGGAACGACGCTACTAATTCCCTGGATTCTGAATTTATTTTCATCGACTGAATTAAATGATGGAATTTATCCACGTTAGTTAAATTTGTATTTTCATGTATAGTTTTGAATTGGTTCCAAAAGGTAAGCCAATCCTTTAAATCTCCACCAAACTTATACAGTTCAACTTCAGGGAGCCGTAAAGTTTTTAATTTTTAATTTTCTGTTTCAAATTTACCAGCCGAATTATTTTCATTTCGATTTAATTTTGTCTTAAAATTATCTAATCGCCGCTGTGCTTTTATTTGGATTGTTAAAGCCTTTTCTCTATATTCTTCAACTGAATCAAATTCTGCTTCAAATTCGGTATCATCTGATAAACTATCTAAATAATTCTTGTGAGTAATCTCTAACGCGTCAGCTTTCTGTTTAAATAAATAGAAATGAATTTCGATTTCATCATGTTCGGCATTTGCGTTATTCAATACACTTTCTAATTTATTATATGCCTTTGTAAAAGCTGAACGTTGAGTCGTTTTATTTCTTTTTAAAACTTCCATTTCTACTATCTGAGTTATGCAATATTTTTAAATTCTAGCACATAATAATTATACAACTTCAAAATGGAAAGTTTCGTTCTTACCTTCAATCTTTTCTTAGCTGCATAAATCTGCCCGAATCCAACGAAATCGCCCACCCGGGGGCGCCAGAAAATGTAGAAAACAAACACTACGAATTAGAATAAATGAGAGATTTCGCTGAAATCGACGACAGAACACGTAGCTACTTTTCATTCTTTTACTTGTATATTACACAATATTTCCAAAAGCACACATAGCTAAATATAACGCGCAAATTATGTACATATTTACAATTTAAGATAATTTCGTTTCGAAACATTCACTCTGAACATCTTATACATCAAAATTAAAGCATTTGCTTTCGAGTTACATTGTTACGACTCAAAAAAACGTCAAACATCATTCTAACAACCACGGAGTAAAAGAGGTGGAGGGGAAACTTAATAGGCATTACTCGCCGAAACTGCATGTTACATTTTGGTAAATAATGAGGGCGCCACAATCCGCATGTTGGCCATACTTTTAGCTGAATATCATATGTTTTGTATGTATAAGAGCCGTACGCAAGAATTAAAAAAATATTTTATGTTATTCGTTTATTTTTTATTATTGATATTACAAAGCATAAATTAAGATGGGGTATAAGTGCATTGTTCCTGGATTGAAAACAGGTTATACCAGTGACATAAAAAAAAAAAAAGAAAAAACGAAGGGAAAATAAAATTGAGCTTGTTCCATGCTTTACAGGTGAGAGATTTTTTTAGGCTTTAATATAAAGCTATTTGCATGTAATTATGTTTAAATTGAGAAATTTTTATCTTAAATCGATCTTAGTGTATATGTTTTTTAAGTGTTATGTTAATGAATACAAAAAATTGCTGTGGGTAATTGATATGTATCTATCTATCAAATACCATTTAAATTGAGATTAAACCATTTAAATTGCAGAATTTTGTCCTGTCAAATTCTATGAAAATGGAATCAAAACTTCAAAAGAAACTAATAAAAGTTTCCTTCATTCTATTAAAACCTATCATACGTAATTAATTCAATGATATCCCATGATAGGTATTTATTCTATTAAATCCTATCATACTTAATTAATTCAATGATACCCCATGATAGGTAATGATTCTAGGTTGCCATGATGATTATTTTATTGAATCCTGTCACACGTAATTAATTCAGTGATATCCCATGATAGGTAATGATTCTAGGTTGCCATTTTGATTATTCCATTAAATAATATCACACGTAATTAATTCAATGATATTCCCTGATAGGTAATGATTCTAGGTTGTCATGGCAATTATTCTATTAAATCCTATCACACGTAATTAATTCAATGATATCCCATGATAGGTAGTGATTCTAGGTTGCCATGTTGATTATTCCATTAAATCCTGTCACATGTAATTAATTCAAAGATATCCCATGATAGGTAATGATTTTAGGTTGCCATGATGATTGCGTTCTATTTAAGATAGAGTCCTATTATTTTCGTATTACTGAATTTAATGTATATTGTATTCATGCATTTTTGCATAAGAGTGAGTCTAAAGGGTTTTTAAAATTTGATATTTTGTATGCTCTGACTTGAAAACATATAGTAATCTAAAATATACTGTTACATTTTTTCCATAAATATTTATGAAGTATTCTGGAAAATAATGTTAATTGTATGTAAGAAAAATCGGAATTTTTTGTAGAGATTGAGTCGGGTCTGATTTTTTTTTTTTTTTTTTTTTTTTGCAAGGGACGGCCCGGGCCTGTTTTCACGGATTTTTGCATAGGGCGGGTCAGGGCGTGAACTGCGAAAATACAAAGTCCGGGCCCAGCCTAATTGTTTCTCTTTCGGGCAGGTCGGGCCTGTGTCTGGAAATTCCGGTCCTTTACCCCCCCCCCCACCCCCTTCCTCCTTATAAGTAAGATTATATTAAAATCAAACCTTACGACTTTTGAAAAAATTAGTTCCTGAACAATGACCTATAATTTACACGTTTTCTTTCCCAAATAATTAAGATAAAAATTTGTTTTAATTGTACATTTATTAATTGCATAGATATCAAAAGTTATGAATTATTAAATTATTCAAAGGTTATAAAATATACGCGAGATTAAAATTTACTCCAAAAAATATTGAATAATACTTTTAATTTTTAAAAATCGTAAGTCCATTTATTTCTTTGTGGCAGAATAATCCGTGATATTCAATGTTTATAACTGGCCTGCATTCGCTTTTTTTGTCAGAATGATCTCTGATTTTAAGTGTCTTAAGAAGCAATCAAAAAGCCAAGTGCCTTTTAAAAAATATGTATCTTATGAAGAAAACTATAATTAATCAGATTTCTACTTGTACAACTTTCTTAAAATTCAAATTTTCTATTAAAAATTTTTTAAAAATCAGTGCTTTTTCCATTGAAAAGCATTGTAGAACAATCGACCGATAGCCTACATTCTACGGTGTCGCCACCTAACGGGGGAAAAACTGCATAGCAAAATTTTAACATTAGTTTCGCCTCCACCTCTTTTACTCCGTGCTAACAACATTCTACATCAACAAACCTGCTGTTGCCATTCGCAACAAAGTAAAAGTGGCTTCGGTGGGTTTCTTCTTCTCGCAACAGACGGAGTGAACTACAAGAGGATTATTAACTTCTTTCCCCTTTGTGGATGATCTATAAGTTCAATATCTATGAAATAACTATGCGCACGCGCAGCCGTGATTTTATTCGTTTGTCGTCTGCAGTTCTTAATTTTTGGAAGTATAGATATATTAAAAAGCAGAAAAACCAACGTTTAAAATGCACAAATAATGTATGAAAAGCAGCAAACAGCTGTTTCGAATCTACTAGCGAGATTCTTCTTCAGTGCAAAAGGAACAGCGTGCTAGAAAAAGCAAGGCTGAGCAAAATCATAGACAGAGACGAGCTGGCTTTTATACCCTATGCGGGTGGCGAAGGCGCCGAAACAACCAATGAGAGAGAAGCAGTGGAAACGACTGGGTGGACAAGTAGCGACATCTACCGGAGAAGTAGAGAAAAGAAACCAAAAAAGGGGAATTAAATTAACGCTTTCCAAATACTTGGAAAATCTGGAGTACTAGATAAGTCATTGACTAAAGAGTGAGAATTTTTAATGATATGGTAAGCTTCCCAAAAATCAAGATCAAGGTTAGAAGAACATTTTTGGATAATGATGGCTGAGGAAAAATCGAACCTATGTTGAGAAGACCAAGAATGTTGAGCAATAGAAGAACGTTTGAGCTCCTGATTTTTAACATAACCTTCATGCTCTTTTAAACGAAATCTAAGAGCACGTTTAGTCTGACCAATATAAGAAATACCACACTGACAAGAGATCTGGTAAATGCCCCAATTATCTAGGCGATCAACGGGGTGTTTGAGATTTGAAAAAGGGATTTTATTAACAGGAGAAAAAATAACTTTAAAATCAAACCTTCTTAGGATTTTAGCAACTTGCTGACTGATTTTAGGAAAAAATGGTAATACAACTGAAGTATTAGAGTTGGAATTAGAATGCTTTTCAGAATGGTCGGATTTCGTCAATTTCTTATAAATAGAATCGATAATATTAGAGGAATAACCACGATCGACAGCAATAGCTTTGAGGTAATTAAGTTCAGCACTAAGTAACTGAGGAGTGGAACAAATATTAGTAGCCCGAAAAACAAAAGTATTGAAAGCAGCGAATTTCTGGTTAGGGGGATGAGAAGAATACCTGTGAGGTGGGAGACTGACAGCAAAAGGTTTACGAAAGACGGTAGTCTGAAAGCCATTTTCACAACGAATAACAAGGACATCCAGGAAAGAAAGACAGTTATTGGTCTCAATTTCAGAGGTAAATTGAATGCAGGGATCAATGGAATTCATAATAGAGAGAATATGATTAATATCCGAATTCATTTCAATCAGGACATAAACATCATCAACATAACGAACATAGAACGGAAATTTTAAGATTTCAAAAAGCTTGACCTCAAAATAGTGCATATAAATATCGCATAAAATTGGACTAAGAGGATTACCCATAGCCAAACCGTCAATCATACGGAAGAAATTACCATTGAAAACAAAAGTATTTTGCGACAAGCAAGCGCGAGTGAGAAGTATAAGTTCCTCGATTTCAAAATAAGAGAAATGGAATTCACAAAGCCTTTTCTTGAGGCAATCTAAAGCCCCCTCAACCGGAACGTTTGTAAATAATGATTTAACATCAAAAGAAACCATCATGTGACCCTGCGGCTTAAAATTACGAAGTTTTTTAACAAAATCAAAAGAATTCTTAACAGTGAAACAGTTACTGCCCAAAAGTGGGGAAAAAACAGAAACTAAATATTTGGCAAGCTTATAAGAAGCTGTACCGATACTAGAGACAATATGTCTAAAAGGAATGTCAGGTTTATGGACCTTAGGTAAAGCATAAAACCTGGCACAATGCGCAATAGACGGAATAAGGGACTTCTTAAAGTTAGCAGGAATAATGGAAGAAGACTTAATGGCAGACTTAATAGAGTTAATTTCACTAGTGGAAGGGTCTTTGCGGATATCCACATACGGACCATCATTAATTAATTTATGGGTTTTTTCCAAATACGTAGATTTGTCGAGAAGAACAATCTGACCACCTTTGTCGGCCTTAGTAATAATTAAGTTTGGATCAGAACGCAAATTTTTCAGACATTGTTTAACAGGATGTTTAAGATTGGGTTTATAAACATTAGAATTGAAATCAACAGTATTGGCAATGAGATGCCTAATAGACTCTTTTTGAGAAGAAGATAGAGCGCTATGCTTAAAGGCTCTTTCAATAGGAGCAATAAGATTAGGTAAAGAAGGAATAGCAGAGACAGAAAAATTGTTATTCAATTTGAGAGCATCGAGCTGATTGTTACTTAATGGAACACTAGAAAGATTGACAACAGCATTTTGGTTAACAAGAGGCAAATTACTGCAGTTATTAGCGACAGAACTTCCACAAAGCGCATTAAATTTCTTCTTTAAAACCGAACAATGAACAGAAGAAGCTGTGAGAACTCTGCTCCATGACCTTCTGTCAATGGACTGAAAATCAGGAGTAGAATTAGCGAGGCTGATATGTAAAGAATATAACTCGCGCTCTATATGAGCAATTTTGTGGCGAGTCTCTTGAATCAAAGCTCTTAAAAGAGCTAATTTAGAACGAAATAAGACCTTCTCAATCCTATTTGAAGAAAATAAATTACAACGAATGGAAATGAATTTAGGAATAACCTTCTTACGCCTACAATCAAGTAGGAAATGTAAGTGTTCCAAAAACCTGTACTTTTTTAATCGTAAATTACAAAACCTATTGATTTGAGACATTGCGAAAAAAAAAAAAAAAAAATTACAGAAGAAAAAAAAAATTATAGATATAATTCGATTTATTTATTCGCCATTATTTAATTTACTAATTGAAGTTAGTTATTTAAACAAAGTCAGTTCTTTTAAGAACTTATATTATTTGGGAAAATGCCACGTTGGCGATCTAATTATTGCAGTTTTCAAAACTGCAAAAATAACTCTCTATCTGAGAGAACTCATTTTTTTCGTTTCCCAAAAGAGAAAAACAGGTTAGTTTTGTGTTTTATTATAATTTATAAAAAAGTTAAAATATTATTTAATATATATTATTAAATGTCAGTGATTTTAATACGTTCTATTTGAATTATGTTTTTGTAATGCAATGAACAAGGACATATAAAAATTAGTTAATGTATGTTAAGATAGAATTTTACAGCAGCGTTTTTAATTCAGTTCCTGATAAGATAAAGTTATAAAAATTACATAAACATGTGTGTTTCCAATGAGAATTAAACGTTTTATTACGCTTAGAGTTTAAGTATAAATTATTTAATTAATTTTAAGGCATATTTTTTATTTACCGGACGCAGGCGATAAATTGCCAAATATTCTCTTGATCGAATTGTATTTATAATATTTAAAATAGAAGCATTTCATTCATTCCATTTAAAACTCATTTAATTTTACATTAGGATCCATTTTAATTTAAAATGCAAGCAGTAATTCTTGTACTATTAAACCAGCAGTAATTGATTATTTATAGTTTTAAATATTTTGAGAATTTTAGACAACAGCTTTAAAAAAATTCCTAAAATCGACAAATTATTTTTTTTTTAAATCTAGAAATATGTCAGTCATTGTGTCATATCCGGGAAAAATAGTTTTCATGGGATACCTGCACTTCGCACAGGTGAATAACATTGCACAGGGCCGAAACTAGCCTTTCTTGCACCCGGGGCAAACATGGATTTTGGCGCCCTCCCCTCCCCTCTTGCACAAAGTATATTTACAAAGAGAATTTTACTAATTTTCTAATAGACGACTTATTTTAAAATTTAAAATATGTAATCATAAAATAGGTAATACTGAACTACGTAATCTACAGTGGCGGATCCAAGGAGGAGGTTCCTCTAAACATCAACAAAAATATTCTAAACATCATTTTTAAAATGACATATTCAGTAGAGTCCCGATTATCCGAGTCCGCCTAACCGAGTTTCCGCTTTCACCGAGTTATTTTCTTCTGATGGACTGACGGCTTCCATTATTATGAAACAGCCATTATAAATGAAGTGTTAGGTGAAGATGAAAGAGCAGTCGTAAAAAGTTAGAACTCTGATTTTCTGGTCCGAAGGGGGGGGGGGGGGGGAAGGAATGGCCATAATTTTTTTTTTTTTTTTTTTTTGCAAAAAAAAAAATTATGGCCATTTTTTTCCCCATTCAGACCAGAAAATCAGAGTCCTAACTTTTTACGACTGCTCTTTCATCTTCACCTAACACTTCATTTATAATGGCTGTTTCATAATAATGGAAGCCATCAGAAGAAAATGATCCTTTCCAAAGGTATAATCTTCATTTGGCGCCCCTTTGTTCTGGCGCCCGGGGCACATGCCCCCTCTGCTCCCCCTTAGTTTCGGCCCTGACATTGCATAAAGCATACAAAGTATAGAAGAAACTTCAAAAATTGGAATAAAATATAAAATATTTATAAATAGTAAGTGGTATGCTCAATTAAACATTTATTATCTTACACCGGTTCTTCGCAGGGGTAAAATGGATAACTTTCCGTAATCGGGCCGATAGCCATAATTGGCGTCAAATGAAAAAACAGTATACAATTGTAACTGTATAAAAGTTAAATAATGGTTAGAAAATGAAAGTAATTTTTATCGAAATAACCCAATTGCGGAACATTCTCCAAATTTGAAAAAGGCTTATGAAACACACAACAATTGCCAATAACTGAAAACTATAGACTAATAATAAGCTCGACGTAGCAGTTGTTGGTCGGTAGCCAATAATTTCAAATTTCCCTTTTAATTTTGTCCGGTTTCAATTTTTGATTTTTTTTTTTTTCCTAATCTGGCTTCCGCAAAAAAGTCGGAATAAGTAGTAGAAAAAAGGGCTGCGGGCGGATATGGGCCAATTGAACGTATTAAAATCACTGACATTTAATAATATATATTAAATAATATTTTAACTTTTTTATAAAAAATTATAGGACTGAAAATCACGTTTAAGATGCTTAAAGGTTTTAAATATTTCTCTTTTGCAATTTCCCAACCTGCTGGTATATTTTAGAAATCGTAGTTTGTTACATAACTTACTCAATTGTTGTACTTGTATATACAGTTGTAACAACCATAAAGAATGTTTAAGGATTTATCAGCTACGTTTAGATAACGTAAAATTAATTTGCTAATTTATAATCAAGTTGTAAAAATACTAAAATGTTGTATTGTTACTAGAAACACACCCATGTACATAATTTTTATTTTTGTAGCATATCTGGGAAGGAAAAATCGATTAAAATTTTTTATCTTTTCATATATATGAACAGGGTTAGATTAAATAAACAGTGTAAAAAAGTACTTTTATGTTAGCCGGCCGCAGTTCATAAACCGTCAAATATTTTCCCCATCACCAGCGTTTATGTTGCATTCATTTCATTCAAAATATAAAATCATCATTTAAAAAATATACTCATCATTTGAAAAACAAAACTGTATTTAAAATACATACATACTGGTATATTACATCAATTTAAACACATGCTTTTCGCTCATTATATTTAAAATACATTTTTTTTCTAATAAATAATAACATAAACCCAAGGTGGGCAAGTTTCTTCCAATGTGGAAAAAAACCTGTAAAAAACCATGGAATTAAAAGTTACGCCTGTAACTTTTATTAACAAAAATGGTTTTCTTTTATTCTGAACAGCTTGCATAAAATTCAGGTCTATTTGAAGATATTTACAATTTAAGAGTTATAGGCGGAAAAGCAGACAAAGCCATTTTAGAGAATACCTGTTAAAATTTTAATCGTGAATTTCAAATATTTACTCACTCATGGAAGATTAACCTTGTTTACCAGATTTATTGCAAAATATTTTTGTTACAGCTTGTTTTGATAAAAATATATGTATTTAAAAAATAGTTGCAATGTCAGTTTAGTTTCGGGCCAAAAGGCAATACTGTTTACGTAGCATTAGTGCTTTTTCTTCCGAAATTAAAATGACATTGCGATTTTTTTTTTAAATACACATATTTTCATCAAAACAAACTGTAACAAAAATATTTTGCAATAAATCTGGTAAACAAGGTTCATCTTCCATGAGTGAGTGAATATTTGAAATTCATGATTAAAATTTTAACAGGTATTCTCTAAAATAGCTTTGTCTGCTTTTCCGCCTATAATTCTTAAATTGTAAATATCTTCAAATAGACCTGCGCACGAGATGCGCAGATGGTAGATATTCTGGTCATATATGACGTCATACAAAAAACCCACGTATTTGCGTTATTCACTCCATCCACAAGATGGCGCAGCTGTGTCAATTTACGGCAGATTCCAGCATTAACTTTGTACGCTTACTTATAGCGCTTTGATCACAAGTTTTTTCGCAAATGTAAACAATTCTAGTTGTACAAGATTCCTACTGGTACTTATGTTTGAGAATATCTCATCTTATGCAATAGCGCATTTACATAAGTTGATTTTTTCTATTATCGGTATTTTCCTTGGAACTGTAGAAAGCCTCTTCTAAGGTATTAAAATTTATTTTGAAAAAAAATAATTAGAATGCAAAATTGAAGTGTATCTTGAATTAACCCTTAAATGCACGATTTTTTATTTTGTTTCGAAAAAATTATGTATGATACTCTGAAAGGTTTATAACACAGGAAAAATAATGAAAAAAATCAGAGATACATTTTTCATAAATACGTCAATCTTTTCTTCTGTTGCACATCTGCAATACAAGTAAAAACTACTATCGTGTGGTTGTTTTACGCTAAAATAATGCAAATTAGTAAATACTTTAATAAGTATGTCTCCAAATACCTTACTTTATGCAATTATTTATTTTGTAAAATTTAAATTTTTACCCTTTAATTTACATGATAGAATACATTCTAAACATTTGCGTAGTTCAGAGAATCTGACTTTACACCAGAAAGTTTTGATGGTTAATTTCGCTTTATTTAAATACGGAACGTCTGTTATTAATTAAAGTACATATTGCTATTATAATTTTCTGGTGTGATACGAATAAAAAAATCTATCAAATTCAAAACACTGTTGTTTGTATATATGCAAAGCTGCGCACTAATGTTAACCCTTTCAGGGGCAAAATACTTTTGTTCGTAAAATGCTGAAATGAGTGACTGCCGCCAGAAATTTAGAAACAAATTTATTTCAAAATAAGCACAAGCTTTTATTTACGTATTTAATGAAAGGAAAATTTTCATTTCAATATTCTGGTGCCGATGTGCCATTTAGGAATTAAAATTATGTGGTCCAAAATTGAAAACCCGCCCCTGAAGGAGTTAACTTTTCATAAATTGTTTGGAATAATTTTTTTTTCTGATGATACATTTGTTTATTTTCTACAGTGTCTTCAAAAACAGATTTTTTGTCAAATTCTTAGAGATTTCATTAAGAGATGCGTTTCTATTTTTAAAGCAATGTTTCTATATTGAAACTTTGAATGTTATTCTGATGTATGTAGGTTAGGACTAGGCTTAAAATATATACATCTTTTGGAATTCACTAACACTTTAATACTAACTAGATAAATGTCCTTAAGTGGTCCACTATTCGTGCATTTAGCTTATATAGTTTTCATGATTATTTGCATTAGTATATTGCAAATTTTTAAGTTCTACATTTTTAATTGTTTTTAATTTATATACATATATAAAAGAAAGTTAAAAATTTTCAAACTACTCCAAAACTGTACCACTTTATGTAAAACATAAATGAAGAAATAAATTGTAAATAAAACAGAACAATTAAATATCTAAAAGAAATTAACTAGTTCAAAGAAACTTTATAACATAACCAGCTGAATCTTAACGAAAATCAACAGAAGTAATAGAATAAATTTCATATTAATAAACAAATTAACCTTGGAGACAATATAAAAGAATGTATGCCTCTGAGGCATTTTCTTCCTTTCCCTTAGTTTTTGCTTGCTCCACCTCGAACAATTACAGTACATCGGAATTTGCTTGCCAACTTCCAAACCTGCTTAGTTCTTCTAATAGTCCAAGAACCGACAGCACAAGAACATATGTTATCAAGTACAAGAAAAAAACCTTTATTTTATGGAAGAGTAGAAGTAGGGGAATCTAATGATCCATCCCTGCCGGAAGTGAAGTGGTGCATGAGCCAAAAATTAATACCTCTAGTGGTTGATTCGTAGGTTTATCATTGTGTTTGTCATACAAACAAAGGCATGAAAACATGGAGGATAGTTGTAGGATAAACCTTCCGGCATAGATCATTATCTTCTCCTACTTCTACTCTTCCATGAAATAAAGGTTTTTTTCTTGTGCTTGATAACATAGGCTTTTGTGCTGTTGGCTCTTAGACTATAACAATCACTTTAGAACATAATAAACGCGTTCGTAACGTTCAAAAGTTTGAAAAATTCAGGTACACGCGTGCAGAGCGTTGGGGAATATACTCAGATGGATGCTCTGAACGCGTTCGTAATGGTCTACGGGTTAAAACAGAAAAAGAATATGAGGATTTATTTACAATTGATTCATTTACCGAAAAAAGCCGTGTCCATCTATTTATATAAAATCCAAGTCTCTGTGTGTCCCTCACGATTCCGGTAGGACCGCCTCATTGAAATGAGTAATTGTTGAAAAAAACTAATGCAGAGTTACCACAGTAGCGCCAAATGTTAGCCAACTTGGTGATAGCTGGCTAATTTGGCGAAATTCCCATTTAAAACTATTAATCTTTCATAAAGGAGGTCACCGAAATTTAATTTAAACTCCGCTCTTTTAAGATATTTTTCAAAATGTATGAGTGAGAATTTAAAGTACATCTTTGCATCTTCCTCCCGATGCTACTAATAAAATAACCGCCAATAGACGACGCTGTACTGTGTGAGCTCCTAACTGCGCGATTTTAATGTGCTTTAGGTACTTTTCCAGTATAGGTGCCTTGGCGAAAAAGAAAAATTTGGCAACATATTTTCCGGGAACCTATCCACTGTTTAATTTTATATATACACGCTATTTAATATAAAAAAGACGTTTCTCTAATTTTATAAAGAAACAGATGTGATTTGTACATAAAAACATCAATAATATACATATAAAATAAACGTATAAAACAAACAAAAACGCTCATCAAGTTTGTTTTCATAGCTGTTTATATGATTTGACAACAAATCTCGATATTTTCCCGTTATACAGACACCATGCCAAAATGTATGCTAATGCGCCAATTATTTCAAAATGCTAAGAGATATTTTTAATTTTATGCCAGCAGTTTAATATGAGTTTTATTTTATTGCTTTATTTTATAACAGATATTTGTTCACTTATTTTAAGTACATAATTGTGATTTAATGAAATAGTTCGTAAAAGTCTAGAATTTTCAAATGTTATATTTTTTAAATGCTCACTTTAGTATCGACAATGTTTTTTCTTTTATTTTTTCAAATGCTCCAATTCACGTGATTTTCATTTTGCGACATCTATTACGCTTGGCGACAAAGGTATCCGTATAACGGAAACGAACCCAAATCTTACATTCTGATGCCCAAATTACATCAAGCTTTTTTTTTTTTTTAAAGCGCCAAAGCTCCTACAGTGGAAAAGTACCAAATTTTCTTTTATTTTGCGCTATCTGTATTATAGTTTGTACTATATGTAAGGGGTGTGGAGCGAAGAGTTTAAAAATTAAATATTAAAGTTTCGGCACAGATGTCATAAACATATTGGCGCGATTTTTTTTTCTGACGCCAATGTCATATACACAACGGGTAACTGGCGGCAAAGTGTCGTTATTTTGCTTGATATGGTAACCCGGATGTTGTTGTTTATGCTGTTGATGTTTTCGCCAAATTGGCGTATATGACAACTGTGCCAAAGTTTCTATAAAGCAGTATAAGACTAAAAAATTAAGAATAAAATAAATGCAAAATAAGACTAAAGAAGAAAGAAAAATCATGCGTTAAGCATAGAATATGAAACACTTTCCAACACATCCTGAATGCTTTAACAAAACTTCGTTATTTTGGGAAATAAGATAACTAAGTAAACATTTTAGAAGACGCATAAAAAATTTTAAAAATTGATTTCAGCAGGTACCGTCCATAGCCAATAGTATCGTTATTACATGACACTATTTAGCCTAAATTTAATTTAAACTACTCTTAAAACTACTGAAATCACATTTCCAGATATTATCATCCATAGACGGTTATGTATCAAATTCTTTGCGTGACCCTGTATATCATTTTATCTATATTCTACAAACATTTCTTAGTAAACTAAATGCAGTTCAGCGTAAAAACGCATAATTCATTTTAAAACCACCTTTAAGCAATGTACTCTCATACTCAGTAACCCTTACGAATTCTTTTGTGTAGCCCTGCATATGAACTGTAGCATTTATACGCACAGTATAGTATGCATAAATGTAGTGAAACATAAAAGCGCATGTCATAATTAAAAATGCATTTCTAGCAATCATTGCTTATGTACAATACTTCGGATAAAAGTTGCTTGGCGAGAAAGAGGTTTGCCAACGTATTTTCTGACAACCTATTTACTGCTTCATACTCACAAGCAATTTTTTCCATATGTATGCAATTTATTTAGGTAGTTGTTAGCTATCCCGTCGACCAGTTTCGCCACATTATATAAATCGCCAAACCAAATTATACAAACCGACATAATTTTTATTTTAAACAACGAAAGATCAATTAAATTAGCAAAACGTTAATAAAAATACAAATATAACGTCGAATTAAAAATCACTTGATGACGTAAGAAACACATGATCATGTTTAATGTCAACCATTCTTGGCATTTAATCTTACAATTTGGCGACAGTAATTTGGTCGACGGGATAACTAACAAGTACCTTTATTTAATGTAAAAAAAGCTATTTACCCATTTTTTAATTATTTTTTTTACCCATTTTTTAACAGAAGTAATTTTGGCACAGATGTCATATTCGCCCCATATTGGCGCGATATTTTTCAGACGCCAATTTGGCGAAAACATCAACAGCATAAACAACAACATCCGGGTTACCATATCAAGCAAAATAACGACACTTTGGCGAGAGTTAAGTATTCGATGTGTATATGACATTGGCGTCAGACAAAAAATCGTGCCAATATGGGGCGAATATGACATCTGTGCCGTAATTTTTGCACAGATGTCATATACGCATCGGGTTGGCGTGATTTTTCTCTGACGCCAATTTGGCAAAAATCTCGCTTTCGAATACCAGTTACTTATATATTTTAAAATTATTTGCTATCATTTTGAAAAGGAAATATCTATAAATAAATAAAAGTTTGAATAATAGCTATAGAACAAAACAGTTTATATAATTGAAAACAGAAAATAAAAGTAAATAAACAATTTATTAATAAATGAAAAACAATAGCCGTGTTACCATAGCAAGCAAAATAACACCATTTTGGCGCCAGTTAGGTATCCCGGTTCATATCTGAAATCTGTGCCGTAATTTGTATATAAAAAAATATTATATATATTTAGAAACGATTTTTTTATGTATATAAGTGCATATATAAACAAAAATAAAAGTTCATTAGATTTGTTTTCATAGCTGTTTATATATTTTGGCAACATATCTCACTTTCTGATGCCCGAATTGTGCCAAGCTTTTTTTAAAAATGCGTTATAATGGAAAAGTACCTAAATAAATAATTAACAGAAATAACCAATTATACAAACTAAAACTTTTTATTTCGAGATCAAAGCATTGTTTTTTATTTCAATTAAAAATACATATATCCTTGGATAACTTTAGTTGAAATTAGGTTCACAGCTTAATATCTCATTCCATAAACCTAAACAAACACAAGTGATTCATTCATCGTGAAACTTAAAAAAAAAATTAAATCATTGATGTAATCACTCACAAAGTAAGTTCTCCAACAATCAATGGACAACATTCTAATGACATCATAGTAGGTAAAATGGTGGTGGTATCGTTTGTTTATGGTTTGAAATCACAAAGATTTAATTTTGCAATGTCTCTTAGTTACATTATTTTATTGTCATATTTATGAGCTCAGAACAAAAGCATATTTTTTCATTATTTAGTTATTAAAGTCGGAAAAGAATTAGAAATGCATGATTTGAAAAATTTAAATAATTTTCTTTCTTAATAGTAAAAAAACAACATCGGGAAGTAACAGCGGGTTTAAGTTAGATAAGTTTAACTGTTTAATTCTGTTGTAATATTCAAAATAACTGTATTTATTAGATTTCAATAAACAACATAAGGGCCCGATTAAACTTTGAAGTTACAATAATTACAGTGTCATTTCAGGACCTTTCTATTGGAGAAGCTTTTCTAAATTTCATATATACATGGAAACTCTTCAGTGTTAGAAATATTATTCTTAGGACTGACATAACATGAGAACGGCCTGCAATTTTACACAAGTTTTTGAAAACTACTTTATATCAGAAATTTTGCTAAAAACTGGTTACTTTTTTGTTAAAGCGGCCCACACTATTAGGACTATGACAAGTTGCAGCCAATTTCGCCAACGTCGTAACCAAGATCGTGAAGCACACACATATAATACCATATAATACCATTCCATGAAATCGTATACGATAATGTAATAGTTTTTACCTTACTTCAAGTGTAAAATTTATTTATTTTTAAGGCTTAACAATCTAAATTGTCCAATATATGAATTAAAAAAAATGTAAACAAAGATTGAATAGACATGACCGCAAAAAGCCTCAAATCTGCATAACACTTGGAACCAAACTGTGCAGATTAGTGGTCTTCTACTGTACACATTTTTTCATAAATGTGTTTCGTTCTTTAAATGTGTTATTTTCATCTATCACTGCGGAACGAGCGAGAAAACTCATATTCTTGCACATGAGTTGTATACATCTTTATATCTAAATTTCCGTCATTTTTGACGGGCTACCTTTCTAGTATATATATATATTTCGTGTGATTTATCCGCATCATTTCTATTATCCGACAAATCTTAGATAAATAAAAGCCGAACCCTGCAGTCAGCGCTAAATTCTATTTTTCGTGGGTGACACTATTTTTTTTTTTTTATAGAAATGTTAGGTATAATTATTATTCATTTGCACGTTAAAAATTCTTCTGTATAGTGATTTTTTGAAGTTTTCTATTAAGAGTTTTGTTAATTTTATAATAATGTTAAAAGGAAGTAAACTGACTGAATATATAAAAAGGTGCTGTTGAATCTTTTGCATTGTCACGAATGAGTTGTAAGTCTATTGAGAACTTATGGGGGTATCTACCACGATGAGTTTATAAAAATGGAAGACATTTTTTCTCAGCTTCATAACTCAGATCTACGATGGAATATGAATGGTTCAAAACCGAGTCCCCAACTGTGCCAAAAATTAATAATCTCCATTAAAGAATATTTGCAGTCATTAAACGCAATAGTGGTTGTACAATGTATTACGTATTTGTTTCTTCGTTTCTGTATTTTTTTTTTTTATTTTGTTGTCTTTAAAGTTTTTACATTGGCAGAAATAGTGTTTTTTCTACAATTACTTTATTTTCATAATAAAATACTTACAGATAATTTTTGTTGAATGTTTTATAGCTTTTCAACTTTATGATACACATTATAGAAAAAAATTTTCCATCTGATTTGAAATTTATAAAAAAAAAAATTAATATTTTTTTCTGTCCTTAAAGTTTTTGCACGCACTATACATGTACTTTATTATTATGCTATACTACAGTTTAATTTTTACATATTTTAAATCGTAAATTAATTTTTATAATTATTTCCCGAGATCGTTTTGTTCTTCTCTTAGAAATGTCCAATTATATTCATCGATTGTTTCCATTTTGCGTAATATTTCGTAAGGATTTTACTTCTTTTGTTGAATTTTTCTTTCTGAAAGAAATTTAAATTTAAACTTTCAATTTCAGGGATATAAAAAAAGAATAGTATTGAATATTTATCATTATTTATTGCTCCTCGAAACTTTGCGTAAGTCTGTTTGACTTAAAGAAGCTTTATACGCGTATTTTCGTATAAAATAACTAAAATAGTAATCTTTTGCCCAAACTGAGTAAAATTTATCCGCTCTTTTATGATAAAAAATATATGAAAATATTAACATTTATTTTAAAACGTCTACGAAAGCATCATATTTCATAACATTATGTTATTTAGAATTCAATGCAAAATATTTTAAGTAAAATGATAGGAACTTTATTTGCTTTTAGAATAAATGTCTTTAAAACTTTAATTAGTTTATGATATTTTAATGTACATTTATATTTATCATTGTATTGAAAATAAATGCATATTTTCTTATTGATAAAACATGTAACGTAAAAGTTTATTAGTTGAAAAATTTCGTAATTCATAAATTTCTTTCCATGCTATAATGCTTGAAATAACGGTAGATTATAGAGCTAACCAATATCTACCCTATCTATATTATAAAGGACAAACATATCTGTGCGTAACGCAAACGTCATTCTGCGAATGGCAACACTCTGAAATTTGAAATGAAATTTCGGTTTTGCAATTTTCGCTACTGCAAATTTTTAAACTTCTAAACATCGCACAATTTCAATTTTTACACCGTAATATAGGGAACAAAATGTACTTTTAAATGTAATTTGTTTGAAAGCTCTATCTCAATTTATTTTTGAGATATTAACTTTTTTTATAGTTTTTAATACCAATTTTGTAATTGTGGCAACTGAAGTACACTATTTCTATTAAAAGTAAAGGGGAAGTAGTCATGGTTTACTTATTTTTATTGATTATATCCTTATTGATGCCATTTTCACATTACAAATAAAAGTAACCTTTTTTATAATTTTTGAACAGAAAATGACGTCAGTCATTAAAAAAAAAAAAAAAAAAAAAAAAAAAAAAAAAAAAAAAACACGCATTCTTCTTTATAAATCAGTTATATTTCAATATTTTTACATTACGCTAATACTGAATTTGAGACGCTAGGCAAAAAGATTCAGTGAATAAAAAGGATGTCATGTTTAAAACAAAACAATCATTTTCTTTGATAAAACTAAATATTTGACCAATGCTATGACAACTAAAGGCGAATTTCTGAACTTTTTTATTCGTGGGTACTGAGATAAGAACTTAAAGTTTGTGAAAGTGTTCACATGCAAAGTTGTATCGGACAAACGTGACTTTAAGTTTGGAAATACATTCATTAATAATCTATTGCGCATTAAAATACTTTTAAATTGTAAACTTAAGTGGTGCGTATGTAAATTTTGAAAATTTGAAAATAACGTACAGTTTAAATTTTATGGGGGGAAATTTTATGATTTGACAAAGCAAAATCCTTTTTACTGATTTTTTATCCCGTAAAAACAAACGTAAGAGCCTCAATTGATAACTTCATCATAATTATTTATCTTGATTACGTGTTCTAATATAGTTTAATTTTTCAAAAATTTAAGCAGTTGAAGTTTGTGGAAATAATATTTTGGTAATTTTAAGTTAAAAATATTATTTGTTTTAAGAGTTAGACAACCAATGTAAGATGAATTTTTTGTTGTAATTATTTTTGTAGGTTTATCATAAGTTTGATCCAACAGTTTCTTTCTAAACATTTTAGTTCGTCGAATTTCGACGGGTTCCAACTCGTATATATAAAATCCTAATGAAACGAACTTATGAAACGGCTGAAATGTAACGCATTTATGAAACGATTCTTTGAAACGACTGATTAAACAACTGATTTGCAGATTTCAAAACTAATATTAGAACTTTTAAATTCGAATTAGTTTTCGAAATATTAATTTTTTTGTAATTTTAAATACATTTTTCCAATGATGGCAACTCAAATTTTAATCAGAAAATATATTTATTTTCATATTTCAGAAAGGGTTATTATTTTAAACTAATTTGGCGACCAATTTGACCTCCCTTAAATATATGCTAAGAAATGTATCATGCTCCTTTTATTCATAATTCAATTTACTTGAACAATCTTTCGCCAAATCGAAATATTCCGATTGGCGCCAAAATGGCATTATTTTGATTGACATGGTAACACGGCTATTGTTGTTCATTTAATAATAAATGTATATTTACTTTTATTTCTTTTTTAAAATTATATAAATTATTTTGTTCTATAATTATTACTTATTAACCATTTGGAAAAATGTTTATTGTTCTCGTCAGGATCAGAAATCAAAAGCATATCTGAAGGTTTTTATTGGTTTAATCTGCATTTTATTCGTTTTCTGATTGGTCTATACAGTAATCTGTATTTCCCTTTACTTTCAACAGAGATGGATACCTTCTGTTGCCACTATGACAAAAAAGTAATAAAAACTACAAAAAAAAAGAAAATAATAACTCAGAAACAAATTGAGATACAGCTTTCAAACAAACTGCATTTAAAAGTCGCACCATGGTAACGACTGCAATAGGTAGCATTTCTAACGAAATCTACCTAAAAAAGTTTTGATTTGGAGACGAACCAATGAAAATCTGCATAGATATTCCGGGTAGATCGGCATCCAATTTGAATGCTTAAGCATGGCCTTTCATCATTAATATTAAAAAAACTGTTGCATAGAAAAATTTGAAAATCGGTGGTATTATAGAGAAATGTTTGATAAACACGCTGATGCAGACAGTTTTCAAGTCGAAGAATTATTTAAAGAGATATTTAATGCTAAATTTGTACAAAATCGTTCCATTAAAAATATTTTATTGGAGCAAAAACTATACATGAGAATTTAATCATTTTTAGATCATTTTATACATTATAAGTTCCCGGTGTGCAGATTGCATTTAATTTTCTTATTTGACTCATTTTTTGAGGTTTTGTTTCTATTTTAAATTCAAATTTTCAGCATTTCAAGAGATATTTTTTAAAAATTTTAGAAAATATTATTAATTTAAGCTGTTGCCAATTGTATAAACAGCGCAAACAATAATGTTTACTTCAAATTAAAAATTTATTTACACGTAACTATTACAAACAGAATAAAAAACTTTAAAATTAGAATTAAATGATTACATGTTAAAAGCAGGAAAATTACGTCATAAGAACCATATTTACATTTGAATTTTAAAAGAGAAACAAAATCTTAAAATAAAAAAAATCATTATTATGCGTTAAAACTTGTAAATGGAGGAAATTACGTCATATTTAAATTGGCCAAAAAATATGGCAAAACAATTTAAATTGTAAAATATATTTGCGCGAGATATTTTGAGATAATCTTTTCAACTATTATCGTGAATTCGAAGACAGCGCAAATAATATTTCCTTCTAACAGCAAAAGTATTTCCACGTGAATAAGAGAAATAAAACTTTGGTGTAAATTACGTCAGGTTTGAAACGATACATTTAAAATGAATTATTTAAAAGAACTATCTTATAGCGCTGTTAAAAAATACCAGGAGACAATGACACTGTTAACTTAATTCATTTTACATTAGCTTATTTTCAAATTTTAACTAATTTTTTTAATTAAATACGAAAACAGACATTGTATCTCTTAACAGCAGCAGATTTGGTCTTAAAAATCCCCAATCCAAGGAAAACGAATGGAAACCCGTTTACAGAAAGATCGCTACTGTTTTTAAATTTTAATTCATTATTTTTAAAGCCGATCAAATTAGCGTGCTTTTTGGATTTTGGTGTGCCTGAACGGGGGTTGGCGAGCGTAGCTCGTAGGGGGCAGGGCCACCTAGTAATAGAAAATAATTAGAAAATACGGTACTACTTAGTTATTCCGTCGACCAATTTTGGCAAATTATATAAATCGTCAAATTATACAAATTGTCATAATTTTTATTTTAAATAACGAAAGAACAAATAAGTTAGTATAACATTAATAAATATACAAATACAACGTCGAAATAAAAATCACTTGATGACGTAAACATGTGTAACTTACTTAAAGTCAAGTGAATGTGACACTTACGATCAACCATTATTGACATTTAATCTTATAGTTTGGCGATAGATTTTTGGTCGACGGGATAACTAAGTAATACCAAAAATGCATATGTAACTGGTATTCGAAAACGAGGTTTTCGCCAAATTTTCGTAAAAGAAAAAAAAATCACGCCAAACCTGCGGTGCGTATATGACATCTGGCCAAATGTTAAATAATGCCGGAAGAGTTCCATATTGTGTGCTGGTTTTTTTGGCGAGCTTTTTTTGGCATTAAATGAATCGGTGCGGTTGCGATCTTCAGCCTTTGTGGTTGCTTTTATCTGGAATGGACTTTATTCATATGTTTTTGCGTAACTTTTTGCATTTAGCCTATATTTTTCGGAGAAATATATAACTTTTGTTTTAATTTGACATGTATAATAAATATAATATAAATACATAAAATTATATATAAGCACATAATATTTATTTATAGGTGTATATATATTATGTATGTATAAGCAATCTCTATACGTAATATATATAAAACTATCTTTATAAACATCGTATTTTTTTTAACATGTGACATATATAACATTTATTAAATATACTATATACATGTTGCATCATAGCAACATTGAATTGGCTTTATCGTTGAAAATGCAGTACTGGCTGTCACGATAGTAGTTGTGGATCACATCCAGCGATAATGGCGTAAAAGAAATGGTCAGAACAGATAATTCGAATCTGTTATATTAGTAGAACAAATTGTTGAAATGCAGGTGTCGAGTGAAGACGATGGAATACATCGTTCCGTGAAGTTTCCCCAGAAGAAATTGAAACAACTCATAATATCAGCTAAGCACTTTATTAGAACATCTTGCAAAAGGTGCAGTTTCCACCAAGATAATTAGCCATCTCTCCGTAGTAGCAATTAGGTTTAAACAAAGTTCCAGATAATCGAATAACAGGACGGTGACCAGGGGATGGATGAAAACTGAAAGTACGACTCAAATCTTTCAAAATCTGCTGAAACACAGCGAGTATCAACTTTTTGTTCATCACGTGTAAGAATACAAATATGACGTAGGTCGCGCTCTCAACCAATGAATAATTAAGAATGTCACGTCATATAAAGAGTGCGTACAGAGCTCGCGGATGAATTTGAAGGGAAAAAAGATAACCTCAGAAATGCGCTGGAATGTAAAAATGGAAGCTAAAAGAATATTCTCGAAAGAAAAAAGCGCGGGAATGGAACATTTAATTTAAGAATACTAAAAGCGTAATATTTAAGCGATTAAGACAAGTGAGACGTTAAATTAAAGGGAATTTAACAGAGTTAACGATAGATATTATTTAATAATAAAGATTTAGTGAATATAAAGTAGTAATTTAGAATAAGATAAGGAAATCGCGGAATTAGATCTAATAATGTAACAAAATCCCTCACCTCAAAAAATGAATGAACTAGTAGGTCCCGATGACCTGCGAGTTCATTGAGAGAAAGCAGATACTCGTTTTACAATTTTTGTTTCTTTGTTTTACAATCATCTTTAAAATGATACCGTCACTTGGTCACCAAATCGCGTTGCTCAAAGCTTTAATTTTATTTTGAAAGGAAGAGAAAAAAATTATAATTAAAAATTAAAAAAAAAAATTCGCGTCTTAGTGGAAACTGCTGTGATAAGTACATATCCAATAATAAAAACAATTATAATAATATTTGATTAATATTCAAAATTAGCAACAGTTTTGCTTTCTTTGAATTAATACAGCAATATTAATATGAGTTCATTAGTTAGCAACAGTGACACAATTTTCAAAAACATACCATATTTATTCAGTATATTCACTAAATTATATGTCCTCTAGTGATTTTTAGTCCGTACTGAAATATGGATTTGTAGAGTTCATAAGAGTTTTATGGTTGTTTAAATCTTATATCACAGACTATGTTGCACTAATAATATTAATAATATTAAACACTAATAACATTAATAAATAAATAAATAAATAATCTTAGAATAACCTTGTATAATAATAATATATCAAATAAATTAATAAACAATAGTAAATAAAATTTTTGTCAACTATAATGTAAATATACAACTGTACAATCTTTGATAGTTTTTGCCACGGTCTTTTAATTATTACAGATCTGTATTCTCTCAGTATAACAGTATCAATCACAACAACTGTTAAATCTTACATAATTTTATTCCTCGTATTATTTTTAATCTTAGATAAGTTCTCGAAAAAAGTAATGATTTGTGACCGGGAATGAAGAATTATGAGGTGCATCGCCTCGTAGGTCCTCCTAAGGGTTAAACCATCATCACTGTTTCAGTAACTTATATCTTTTGTTTTAGTATAGTCATCATAAAAAATTATTTAAATCTCTATTTAAATAATTCAATAACATTCTTAATTCTAGTATTTTCTTCTTTTTATAAATAATAATAATATAATATTAATCCTGCATCACATAATAAATTCATGTCTATAAATATCTCGTATCATTCATTCGTATGTGAGTCGTAAAATTTAATTCCTTTTTATCTTCTCATAGGAATTACATGTACACTCCTCAAATAATGAAACAAAAAAAATCATAAATTAAAAAAAAAAATAGGGAAAGGAAAGTTATAATATGTCGAAGGCAGAAAAAGAATCCTAAATGGTTCCTCAATTCCCATCTGCAATTACATTTACCTTAAATAAAAAGAATAGAAATAAAATAAAATCGTTAACAACAACAAAAAAAAAAAAATAAAAAATGACTTTTGACTTTCGTGGTAAGAAAGAAAAAAAAAGTATCGAAAACGACATTTTTGCAATTGGAATTAGTAAATGGTTTCGCAACATTTCTGTCGGGAAATGAAGATCAAATCTTGAAATATTTCTCTCTCTCTCTCTCCTTTTTTTTTTTTTTTTTTTTTTTTTTTTTTTGTAAAAACTGATAAAATGCAATCTAAGATAATCCTTTTATTTTAAGAGTAATATTTAAATCATTTCAAAGAATATCAATTAAGTTTCTATAAACTTTTTATAGCAAGTAAGATTAAGTTTTTAATTACTAGTAATAAATTAAGTAAAGTTAAGTTTTTTGGTTTAAGTTTATAATCCAACATTAATTAGAACCCTAGATAAATCAACCAATTTATGCCCGCATAACTAAGTTAATTTAAATAAACTCCCAAACAGATAAACTCTTGGGACGTCTCCCAAAACTCATCCGTAATGTTGAAATAATAAATTTACTTAAGCTTTAAATTTTAATATTAATTTACAAACTCATCATTGTTAGAAAATTAAATTTAAGTTAGTGATTTAACCTGCGTCTGCTGCTGTTGTTGTGGTAATTGCTCAGGAGACAATTTTAAGTTATTAGAATGATGATACAAACGCAATTTTGAAACATGAATGATTTCGGTATCTTTAAATGGAGTTTTTCTATCGTTCTCAAAATTTACATCGGATACTTTTCGAAGAATTTGGTATGGTACAGAAAATACCTGAGAAAGCTTTCTAGTGTTTGGGTAATGAAATTCTTCATAAATAACGAGATCGCCTACTTGACATTTTTGCTCAACATAATTTTGATCATAATATTTCTTACTTTTTAAATGGAATTCATCAGTTCGCGCTTTTGCGATTTTAAGTGCTTCTTTAACTGGAGGGTAATAATTTTGTTGAAGGGGTGAATTATAAGGGTAATTGGCCAAAGAGTAAATAAGCAGGAGGAAATTTAGTTATTGAATAGGGGGTATTATTGTATTCATTTACAACTTCAGCAAGGAGTTTAGTCAAAGGAACTTTAGAGGTAGTAGAGTTAACTTTACATATTATCCTAGTTACTATCGTTTGATTGGCTCTTTCGCATTTACCGTTCGTTTGAGGATGGTGAGATGAGGTTAAACGCTGCTTAATATTATGGTTCCGCAAAAATTTTTTGAATCTGGAAGAAGTAAAGGCGGCGTTCCTATCGCTTAAGATTTTTTGAGGTGTCCTAACGTTAGAAATTTGATTAAAACAGAATAATTGTTGTGGTGTTTTAATATTAAAAATTTGTTTTAAACAATTCGTATAGGTTTCAGTGGTGACACTCTTCGAGGGAAATGCGCACACATAACGGGTTGCATGATCGATGACAATATGAAGATATTGTTTAGTTGAATTATAGTAGTTGAATCCTCCCACAGTATCAACAGAAAAACATTCAAAAGGTTGATCTGTGGTAGACATAGCTTGTAATAAGCCAAATTTTTTCTGTCTAGGCTTTTTATTTTTTTGACAACTATCGCAATGCTTTACAAAGTTAGTTATATCTTGAGTCATATGAGGCCAATAATAATTGGGAGAAATTAGATTTTGCATTTTTTGAATTCCAAGGTGACCAAAATTTTCATGAGCAATTCCAAGTAATTTTCTTCTCAAGGACATGGGGACTACTATTTTTCTAAAGCCCTTTCTTTTAATTATCATTAATCCATTGTCATTTAAGTAATTTTTTCCGCACACATTATCCCTTTCCTGCATTTCAAGTACCTCTTTAACATCTAACAAAAACGTGAGTGGCCTACTAAAATGAGAAATAGGGTTTCTGGACAACATGTCGGCTTCGACATTTGTAGATCCCTTTAAATACTCTATCTTATATTCGAACATACTCAGTTTTAAAGACCATCTAAAGAGTCTACCTCTTAGGTGTTTTACATTCCTAAGCCACACAAGAGATGCATGTCCTGTATGAATAGTAAACTTTACACCATGGAAATAATGGCACAATTTGTCTAAGGTGTCAATGATGGCAAGACACTCTAATTCCGTAATAAAGTAGTTTCGTTCATAGCTTCTCAATCCTCTGGAGTAATAAGCAATTGGATGTAAAAACTCATTATCATCCGGTTGTTTAAGTACGGCACCTCCGCTACTTGTGAGGCATCAACAAATATATGGAGGGGTAATTTAGGGTCATAAATGTTTAAGATGGGTTTTGCTATTAGTGTATCTTTCAACTTTTGGAAAGAATTTTGACATTCAGTACTCTATTCCCACAAAGCATTTTTTTAAAGTAGTTTATTGAGAGCGTTCCTAATTTCGGCATTTTTGTTTATAAACTTATGGTACACATTAACTCATCCCAAAAATCTTTGGGATTGTCTTTAACATTCGTAAGGGGTTTAAATTTTTTAATTACATCAGTATTGGCATTTGAGGGGGTTAGGGTTCCTTTTTTAATTTCATATCCTAAAAAGTTAATATTAGTTTGAGCAAATTTGCATTTAGAAAGTTTAAGTTTTATATTCTCAAGCCTACACAAATCAAAAATTTTGTTTACATGTTGAATATGTTCAGTTAGGGAGGAGGAAAAAATAATTATATCGTCATAATAATAGCATGCGAAATCAGTTTTATATTTTGTAAGGATTCTTCTAAGAGTTCTATTGAACATGGAGGGCCCAACTTTTATACCAAAAGGGAGAACATTCCACTCAAATAAACCAGAATTGGTAGTAAAAGCGAGTTTTTCTGTATCTGAAGGGTGAATGGGAATATGCCAGTAGCCAGAGGCTAAATCCAATGTGGAAAAATACTGGGCATTACACAATTTATATAAAATATCATCAATACGGGGAAGGGGTTCTTCATCGTTTTTCATTATGGAGTTCAATTTTCGGTAATCTACACATAATCTTGTCTTTTTACCTTCATCGCGCTTCATTACTAAGGTGACGGGGGAAGAATAAGGACTAGTACTTTCTTTTATTAGTCCAGCATTTAACAAAGATTGAATTTAGGTTGAAATCTCCTTTCCATCAACTATCGATATACGATAAAGTCTCATAGATACTGGTAGGTCAGAGTTTAAAAAAATTCGCTGTGGCTCAATATTTATCTTCCCTACACCATACTTGTTTCTAGAAAAAATTTCTAAGTAATCCCTTAACATTTCCCTTAAGTTATCATTATCTATAGCATTTATTTCCCCAATTAATTTAGAATTATCATTAGATTGCGCGAAGGATTGAGGAGCCATGGTATTTCCATAATCGGGTTGCCTATGTTGATATTCACTCCTAACATTGAAATGAAGAGATCTTATTTTGTTTCTGGTTATACATGAATTTAAATCTCCCTGAAATTTGAATCTCCCTGAGTGACACTACAACTAGTACAATTAATTTTCAAATCAAATTTTGCACAAGCTGGTAATCCTAAAATTACATCCTCTAAATCGGTATCACACACAAGAAAATTAACATATTGTTCAATATTACCAATTCTAACAAATAAATCACAAGCTTTTTAAATTTGGACAAAGCCTTTGGTTTGACCAACATTAATTGGAAAAATATTCTTAAGTTTAGCATTCAATAAATGTACAAAATGAAGTGGCAAAATTGAAATCGTAGAACCTGTATCCACAACACAAGGTAATTGATGTTTTCTCGTATAACCAGACACAATTAATTGTCAAACATTATCAGTATTTTGTGGTGGGGGAGTGGAAGTAGTTTCAGATTGTAAAGGGTTAACATTAAAAACACAACAATTCCCCCAGTGAAATGCATTAAGTATTCCTTGATTCAAACAAATTCTACAAGGTCTAGATGGATAATTTCTTTGGAAATGATTGCTCTGCATTCTATGATTCGAAAATCTAGAACCATGTGCATTGGAATTAAAGTTAGTATTAGGGGGGTTGAAATTTGGTGTACGAACCCAATTTCTGGGAGCATCATATCGTGGTTGACTAGGTCGGGTATGTTGCAGAAAAGTTCTGCCATTGGGTTGAAAAGATCTAGCATTCTGCTGAAAAGATCTATCATTTGAAAAGTTATTGCTTGTAGTATTTGGATTAGAGGTAGGAGTGACTACAAGTTGTCTGACTAATTTATACCGATCTGTGGCATTATTTGGGGAACTTACAATCAAAACATTCTGATACTGTGGTGCTAAGCCATCAGTAAGACCCTGCACTATAATTGTCTCACATAATTTTAGTTTCCTACCAATCTTTACTTTTTTATGGAAGTAATCTTCCAAATATTTTAGATCGTTTAATTTAAGTGAAGAAAAATCAGAAAATCTAGGTACTTCAATTTTAATAAATTTTTCTACTGAAATCTCTGAAATTTGAGCATAACTACCACAATTTTGGCAATCATTGATATAAATTTTCAAGGCCTCTCCCTTTAAATATTTTGAAATATTTTCAAATTTCCAAGTATCATTTTGTTTAAGGCAAGAATTATCAAAGTATGTTAACCATTGTTGAATGTTCATTCCCAAATCGGGGTCAAAAGATATAATACTAGTTTCAGTCATTTTTCTTTTTTGTTTCCACGTAATAAAACTAGAGTATCTAACTTTACTTCCAGATCGTAAAAGCATTAGAAATATACCTCAAAATCTCTATCATATTGCTTAACAGAAATATAAAAATAATAATAAAAATCTCATAATAAATAATAAATTAACACAACATTAATAAATCTCAAAATATTAAAATATTCTATCTTTTAAATACTCGTAATCTTTGAAAATATGTATAAATAAACATAGTTGATTCCGATTACGTAAGTTAAATAAAACACCTGTCACTTTAATGTTCATATACTTTGTCAGTAAAAATAAACACACAACTTATTTCGAATAAATAATAAAATAAAATAAAATAAAATAAGTTATGCAATAACAAAGAATAAACATAAAATTTTTTCATCACAAAACAGAGATTTTTTAAAATGACTTACGTAATGGTGTCTATTTGGGCAGGAACAACTTTTTTTGTTGTTCTTTTTTTATTTAAATGATGTTAAAGGATTTCTGAACTATGTTTCTTCCTGAAGACCGTCGTCGAGTTTAGTGAGGCTTTTTTGGACATTTTAGTTGACATTCGATGATTCGAATTTGCGCTGGCTAGATGTTTAATATGGCGTTCATGCTGCGTAAATTCTGGAGTGGCGTTTAAGTCTCAAATCCTTGTCGGGTAAATGTTGCATTCTAGCAACATTGGATTGGTTTTATCGTTGAAAATGCAGTACTGGCTGTCACGATAGTAGTTGTGGATCACATCCAGCAATAATGGCGTAAAAGAAGTGGTCAGAACAGTTAATTCGAATCTTTTATATTAGTAGAACAAATTGTTGAAATGCAGTTGTCGAGTGAAAACAATGGAATACATCGTTCCGTGAAGTTTCCCCAGAAGAAATTGAAACAACTCATAATATCAGCTAAGCACTTTATTAGAACATCTTGCAAAAGGTGCAGTTTCCACCAAGATAATTAGCCATCTCTCCGTAGTAGTAATTGCCCCACCAGTGGCTGAGAGGTTCTGCTCTCGAATCTGGTAGACGGAAGGTGCTGGGTTCGATCCCAATCGCGCCCGTCGGCCTAATCGTTCGGAGTTTTCGTGGTTTTCTTCGAACCTTGGATTTCCAAGCGTTAATACGGGTTAGGTTCCCTTAGAAAGACCCCCACGAAGGGCACTCCCCCGGGGCCTATATCCCTCGTGCAGATAATTGGCCGTCATAAATACAACCAACCGTAGTAGTAATTAGGTTTAAACAAAGCTCCAGATAATCGAATAACAGGACGGTGACCAGGGGATGGATGAAAACTGGAAATACGACTCAAATCTTTCAAAATATGCTGAAACACAGCGAGTATAAACTTTTTGTTCCTCACGTGTAAGAATACAAATATGACGTAGGTCGCGCTCTCAACCAATGAATAATTAAGAATGTCACATCATACAAAGAGTGCGTACAGAGCTCGCGGATGAATTTGAAGGGGAAAAGGATAACCTCAGAAATGCGCTGGAATGTAAAAATAGAAGCTAAAAGAATATTCTCGAAAGAAAAAAGCGCGGGAATGGAACATTTAATTTAAGAATACTAAAAGCGTAATATTTAAGCGATTAAGACAAGTGAGACGTTAAGTTAAAGGGAATTTAACAGAGTTAACGATAGAGATTATTTAATAATAAAGATTTAGTGAATATAAAGTAGCAATTTAGAATACGATAAGGAAATCGCGGAATTAGATCTAATAATGTAACATATATATGTTTACAAATATTTAAAGTCCATGTTTTTCCGCCATCCTGAAAAATTTTATAAAATGCTAAAATGTCTTTTTGGCACCATTTTGGATTCATTCACCAATCGCGCCAACCAGCACACAATATGGAACTCTTCCCAGTAATGCAACAAACCATGACATTTAATTTCAACTTCAGATCAATGTTTTAATTTACCACTCAGAAAATTAAAAAAAAATGCTAACTGGCAATTTGAAAAAAAGCTATTGGCGAGATTTGTGCCCGGCTCGCGTAACAGTACCAAAAATTCTTTGCGACCATGACAACTTTTATATAGTTTTATTCGAAAAAAAAAATTGATTTTTTAATCAAAATGGAAAACTTTCGGCTCAGATGTCATATACGGCCCCACATTGGCGCGATTTTTTCTTTGACGCCTATGTCATATACGCAATGGGTACTTAACTGGCGCCAAAGTATCGTTATTTTGCTTGCTATGGTAAGCCGGATGCTGTTGTTTATGCTGTTGATGCGTTCGCCAAATTGGCGTCGGAAAAAAATCGCGCCAATATCCTATATGACATCTGTGCCAAACTTTCATATGAAAGGCGTAGGGATCAGACCGTATTTGTTTATGACAGTTGATGACTTGAACTATTATAATATAGATGAAATGATGGCGATAGAATAATATTTGGCGACTTATCACCCGTGCATGGCTAACATTAAAGTACCAAAATGGCACCTAGAGTATAAAAAGCGAACTGGTCCGCCCGGAACTGTTAATGATAGTCACATGACTTAGGCTATTGTTATAGAGATTGTTTTAAAATACCGGGAGACAAAGACTCTGTATACTTACATGAAGCGGATTACAATTCATTTTATTTTAGCTACTTTTCAAAATATTAACTTATCCTCTTTAATCAAAAACGAAAATAACCACTGGATGTCTTAACAGCAACTGATTCGCCCTTACATTTTTGCAACCAAAGGAAATTGAATGGAAACCCATTTACAGGGAGATCTGCACAGTTTTTTTCAGTACAATTCAATCTTCTCTTATATTTTTAAAACCCATCTGATTAGCGTGTTTTTAGATTCTGCGGTGTCTGAACGGGGGTTGGCGAGCGTAGCTTGCAGGGGGCAAAGCCCCATAGTGTATATATAATGTTATCTTTGAAATAAAAAATAAATCTTTCAAGTATAACAAAAATGTCCAAATCTCTTATTTAAAGATGGCATGTAATGATATTTTACATTAATTTTTAAATATATATATATATGACGAAAATATCTTGATGAATTAAATCTACTCGAACATCACAATACATTAAGAATCATAGACATATTTTAAAGAAAGATGATTCCAAACAAAAATTGAAATAAAAAGGATTTAATCATAAATTGGAGTCGAAAAAGAATATAGAAATCAAGTGATGAAGGAAAATGAAAAACAAAGCGACATGTGAGTGTTTAATCATCAGTCTTTAGGAATACCCAGATGTCACAAAGTATTCATTATTTCATATGATAGACATAATAGAGTCCTAGTCTATCATTGTCTAGTCTACTTTGAATTTAAGTAGAAAATGAAGAAAATCATGTAAAATATATGGAAAATTAAAAGAAAATCCAATAATGATAATAATAATAATAATAATAATAATAATAATAATAAACAAGTAAGAAAAAATCATGCGTCAAGCATAGATTATGAAACACTTTCCAACACATTCAGAATAATGTAACAAAACTGCACCGTTAAAAAAATTAAAGTATTACGTCTAATTCAACCATATGGAAAAGCATAATACATTTCAAAACCCATTTAAGCTGGTCCCATCCACAATCAGAGAATTATGCGAATTTTTTCAGCAGCCTTGTATATGATATATAGATTTGAATCTATTAGCTACATGCATGCCAAAATTTATTTCAATTAAGAGGTACATATACTTCAGTCGAAAATTTTCCTTCAGCAAATTCCTGTAATAAGGAGAACGGTACGTGAATACTTTTGTGCAGCCCTGTATTTGAGATATAGAATTTATAAATAACGGGTAAGATACAAAAAATTAATTAAATTTAAAAGCGCATACCAAATTTTAAGCCGTATATTCCAGCAATTATTACTCAAAGACAGTACTGTACTGTAACTGTCCTGTAACTGTGTACTGTACTGTAACTATTGCGTGTCCCTGTAAATGAATAAAAAATGCTATGAATGCCCTGTTCTAACGTGATCGTAGTGAAATTCGGTGATTTATATCAGTTTCCGTACGTTTGAAATAGTGTAATGTCATTAAAATACTCTGCAAACAATTTTTCCCCATATACCATAATGTAATGGAATACTTTTGAGTGCCCCTGTAAATGAACGATTGATCCTACATACTTCATACACAATACCAAACATGTTTTAGTGACCCTAAATAACTGTTATCAATTTTATGAAAATCCGAGTATATATACGGGAGTTAGAGCGTGGACAGACGGACAGACAAACCGAATGCATAAACACTTTTCAACTTTGTTGGAAAGTGTTAAAAAAGGCATAATACTCAGAGCCTTTTTTACAATTAGATGAATCTAACAGTTATGCTAAAGTTACAGATAAGAGAGGAAACGAAACATCAAGATGTTTAATTACTATCGTTATTTTAATATTTAATACAATCAGTCAATTTCTTCATAAATTAAAATTAATCATCAGTAAATGAGAACTAATTAAAACTAAATAAAACAAAAAGAAAAACTAAATATAATCATGAATATTTAATTTTAAATTATTAATATATTGTAAAAATATTATATTTTAAAGTTTTAATACGGTTAAACAATGGCAATAATATATATTGTGAGTTTTACTGAGTTAGTAGCATGTTTTATTTAATGACTTAATCAAGTGTCCAAATTTAGAACCAATTTTCGAAGGGTTCTCGCTAGTTTCATGGTAATATCACAAGTTATGTATTATTAAACTAGCAAACCCCGCGGCTGTGCTCGCGTAATATTTGAAATATGCCAAGTGATATTTATATGTCTAATTTTTATTAAAAGGTACTAACTAAATTTTTACTTATTACTTTTAAGAATAATTCAAAAACTACTAATTAAAACACAGTTTGATTAAACATCATTATTACACTGCATTAGGCAAAAAGGAGACTTAAATTAATAAAACTAAATAAATGATAATTTAGAAAACTTTATGCTCATTTAATACGCTCATTTCATTTGAAGTTTTGAATTTTTTAGAAACCATCTTCTTACATCTTAAAATTAACTATCATGTCAAATTCCAAGTCCTACCATCTCTCTCAAACAGAAAGGGCTATGTTGAATTAGGAACTATCACCATTAATTTCCCAACATTAATTTTGAAATCGGTTTGTTATTTTTAATATTCCACAGAAACGTAATTTAGAAAGCTTTTAAAGGCCTTTTATAGAACGTTTTTTGTTCCTGTAAACCACAGGTGGTAGAATCATCGGCCTGTGTAGGATCAGAGACTGTTACCATTGATTTGCAACTGTTACTTTTATAATCGGTTTATAGTCCCTGAAATTGCATAGATATAGTAAATTAGGACTTTTTTAGAATGCTTTTCAGACCTCCCTTCGCTTCACCCCTTTTTAATTAGAATATATTTTCGACAGTCCTTCGAGGGCATTTATATTTTATAAGTAACTACCATGCCATATTTAAAGTTTCTAGCCTTTTCAGTATCGAAAGTACAGTAATCGAAATTTAGAAAGTTTTTAGCTCCTGCAAGCCTCTGGTGGTAGTGGCACAGATATAAAATATAGCTTATGTTTGAGCAGGTTCTTACACCAACAATTTATCATCATTATTTTTTTAATCGGTTTAGTATTTGATAAGATTGCATAAAAATTGTAATTTATAACGCTTTTCGCTTACTTTTTTAAATTTGGAATTTTCTTTCGACTGTTTTTAGAAAGCAGTTGCATCGTGTAAGTAAATACCATGCCATACTTCAAAGTGATAGACCCCTCAGTTGTGCAAAAAACGCAAATTAGAACATGTTTTGCTTTTGCAACCCTCAGATGGTAGTGACAGCAACATAAAATATAACCTATGTTATAGCAGGGACTGTCACCATTGATTTTCAACCATTACTTTTGAAATAGCTTTGGTATTTCCTGAGATTGAGTAAAAATCGCAATTTAGAACGTTTTTAGAACGCTTTTCGCGCATTTTCACAGCTTTTTAAATTTCTATTTTTTTTTAAAACTGTTCTTAAAGATAATTTAAATCTAATAAATATGTACCTTGCTTAATTTTAAGTTGCTAGTCCCCACCGATCACAAAAATCGAAATTTAGAACGATTTTTTGCTCCTGCAATGTCTAGGTGATAGTGATACCGACATAAACTACCATCTATGTTAGAGCAGAGGCTGTCAGCATATATTTCGTACCATTACTTTTGCAATTAGTTTGATTCTTCCTGAGATTGCTCACAAATCGGCATTTAGATCGTTTTTAGAACGCTTTTCGCGCATTTTTCTCCTGAATCTCCTCTGGGGTAGTGGAAACAGATATAAAATACAGCCTATCTTGGAGCGAGATCTGTCTCCATCTTTTTTGCACCAATATATTTGAAATCGGTTCAGTACTTCCTGAGATTGCATAGAAATCGCAATTTAGTACGTTTTTTACAACGCTTTTTGCGCATTTTGACCCCCTTTTAAATTTCGATTTTTTAGGAAATGTCCTTACAGATTCATTGATACCTTATAACAAACTACCATTCCAGATTTCACGATTCTAGGCCCTTCCGTAACGCAAAAATCGCAATTTAGAACGTTTTTCTCCTACACCCCCTTTGGGGTAGTGGCACCGACATAAAACATAGCCTATGTTGGAGCAAGCGTTGTCACCGTCATTTTGACGCCTTTATTTTTTTAAATCGGTTTAGTATTTCCTGAGATTGTGTGGAAACCACCATTTAGAACGTTTTTTAAAATGCTTTTCGCGCATTTTTACCCTTTTTAAATTTCGAATTGTTTAAGAACTGTTCTTAGAAATCCTTTATAGCTAATAAGTAGCTAATATTTCAAATTTCATATTTCTAGGCCCTTCAGTAACGCAAAAATCGCATTTTTAGAACGTTTTTTGCTCCTGCACCCCCTTTGGGGTAGTGGCACCGACATAAAATATAGCCTATCTTGGAGCAAGCGTTGTCACCATCATTTTGACACCAATATTTTTTAAATCGGTTTGATATTTCCTGAGATTATGTAGAAACTACGATTTAGAACGTTTTTTAGAACGCTTTTTGTGCATTTCCACCCCTTTTAAATTTCGAATTCGTTAAGAACTGTTCTTAGACATCATTTATGTCTTATAAGTAACTAATATTCCAAATTTCATATTTCTAGGCTCTTCAGTAACACACAAATCGCATTTTTAGAACGTTTCTTGCTCCTGCACCCCCTTTGGGGTAGTGGCACCGACATAAAATATAGCCTATTTCGGAGCAAGCGTTGTCACCATCATTTTGACACCAATATTTTTTAAATCGGTTTGGTATTTCCTGATATTATTTAGAAACTACCATTTAGAACGTTTTATAGAACGCTTTTTGTGCATTTTCACCCCTTTTAAATTTAGAATTGTCTAAGAACTGTTCTTAGACATCATTTATATCTTATAACTAACTAATATTCCAAATTTCATATTTCTAGGCCCTTCAGTAACGCAAAAATCGCATTTTTAGAACGTTTTTTGCTCCTGCACCCCCTTTGGGGTAGTGGCACCGACCTAAAATATAGCCTATGTTCTAAGTTGGACTAACACCATCATTTTGATACCATTATTTTTGAAATCGGTTCGGTAGTTCCTGAGCTTACCTCCTACAAATAAACAATTTTTACCTCTTTATAATATGAGTATAGATAGATTATATTGAAATCTCTGAGATTTAACGCTCCTTTCCGCTTTTAATTAATTAACTAAATAGGGACCCATAATAAGTTCTAATTTTGTTACGGTTGCCTTCAGTCGGATCTTGATTTCATTAAATAATCTATATCTATACTCCTATTATAAAGAGGAAAAAATTGTTTATTTGTAGGAGGTAAGCTCTGGAACGACCGAACCGATTCCAAAAGTAATGGTATCAAAATGATGGTGTTAGTCCAACTTAGAACATAGGCTATATCTTATGTCGGTGCCACTACCCCAAAGGGGGTGTAGGAGCAAAAAACGTTTAAAAAATGCGATTTTAGCGTTACTGAAGGTCCTAGAAATATGAAATTTTGAATATTAGTTACTTATAAGATATAAATGATGTCTAAGAACAGTTCTTAAACAATTCGAAATTTAAAAGGGGTGAAAATGCACAAAAAGCGTTCTAAAAAACGTTCTAAATGGTAGTTTCTACACAATATCAGGAAATACCAAACCTATTTAAAAAGTATTGGTATCATAATGATGGTGACAACGCTTGCTCCAAGATAGGCTATGTTTTATGTCGGTGTCACTACCCGAAAGGGGGTGCAGAGCAAAAAACGTTCTAAAAATGCGATTTTAGCGTTACTGAAGGGCCTAGAAGTATGAAATTTTGAATATTAGTTACTTATAAGATATAAATAATGTCTAAGAACAGTTCTTAAACAATTCGAAATTTAAAAGGGGTGGAAATGCTCAAAAAGCGTTCTAAAAAATGTTCTAAATGGTAGTTTCTACACAATCTCAGGAAATACCAAACCGATTTAAAAAATATTGGTGTCATAATGATGGCGACAACGCTTGCTCTAAGACAGGCTATGTTTTATGTCGGTGTCACTACCCCAAAGGTGGTGTAGGAGCAAAAAACTTTCTAAAAATGCGATTTTAGCGTTACTGAAGGGCCTAGAAATATGAAATTTTGAATATTAGTTACTTATAAGATATAAATGATGTCTAAGAATAGTTCTTAAACAATTTGAAATTTAAAAGGGGTGAAAATGCACAAAAAGCGTTCTAAAAAACGTTCTAAAAGGTAGTTTCTACACAATCTCAGGAAATACCAAACCCATTTAAAAAATATTGGTGTCAAAATGATGGTGACAACGCTTGCTCCAAGATAGGCTATGTTTTATGTCGGTGTCACTGCCCCCAAAGGGGATGCCGGAGCAAAAAACGTTCTAAAAATGTGATTTATGTGTTACTGAAGGGCCTAGAAATATGAAATTTGAAATATTAGCTACTTATTAGATATAAAGGATTTCTAAGAAAAGTTCTTAAACAATTCGAAATTTAAAAGGGGTGAAAATGCGCGAAAAGCGTTCTAAAAAACGTTCTAATGGTGGTTTCTACACAATTTCAGGAAATACCAAACCGATCTAAAAAATAATGGCGTCAAAATGATGGTGACAACCCTTGCTCCAACATAGGTGATGTTTTATGTCGGTGCCACTACCCCAAAAGGGGTGCAGGAGAAAAACGTTCTAAATTGCGGCTTTTGCGTTACGGAAGGGCCTAGAATCGTGAAATTTGGAATGGTAGTTAGTCATAAGATATCAATGATCTCAAAGGACATTTCCTACAAAAGTCTCATTTCTGACTAATGCAGTGTAATAATGATGTTTAATCAAACTGTGTTTTAAATAGTAATTTTTGAATTATTCCTAAAAGTAATAAGTACCTTTTAATAGAAGAAACTTTTAATAAAATAAAATATTACCTTTTAATAAAATAAAAATTTAGTTAGTACTATTTAATAAAAATTAGACATATAAATATCACTTGGCATATTTCAAATATTACGCGAGCAAAGCCGCGGGGTTTGCTAGCAATATTTTAAAGAGGTAAAAATTGTTTATTTGTAAGAGGTAAGCTCCGGAACTACCGAACCGATTCCAAAAGTAATGGTATCAAAATAATGGTGTTCGTCCAACTTAGAACATAGGCTTTGTCTTATATCCGTGCCACTGGTCAAAAGGGGGTGCAGGAGCAAAAAACGTTCTAAAAATGCGATTTTTGTGTTCCTAAAAGGCCTAGAAACATGAAATTTGGAATGGTAGCTACTTATAAGATACTTATGATCTCTAAGGACATTTCTTAAAAAAAAAATCGAAATTCTAAAGAGGTTAAAATGCTCGAAAAGCGTTCTAAAAAACGTTCTAAATGGCGATTTTTACGCAATTTCAGGAAGTACCAAACCGATTAAAAAAAATAATGGTGTCAACCCTTGCTCCAACATAGGCTACATTTTATGTCTGTGCCACTACCCCTAAAGGGGGTGCAAAAAACGTTCGAAATTGCGATTTTTGTGTTACTGAAGAGTCCAGATACATGGAATTTGGCATGGTAGTTTCTTATTAGATATAAATGATCTCTAAGAACATTTCTTAAAAAATTCGAAATTTAAAGTGGGTGAAAATGCGCGAAAAGCGTTCTAAAAAACGTTCTAAATAGCGATTCTTACGCAATCTCAAGAAGTAGCAAACAGATTTAAAAAATAATGGTGTTAAAATGATGGTGACAACCCTTGCTCCAATATAGGCTACATTTTTTGTCAGTGACACTACCCCTAAAGGCGAAAAATTGTTCGAAATTTCGATTTTTGTGTTACTGAAGGGCCCAGATACATGGAATTTGGAATGGTAGTTACTTATAAGATATAAATGATCTCTAAGAACATTTCTTAAAAAATTCGAAATTTAAAAGGGGGAAAAATGTGAGAAAAGAGTTCTAAAAAACGTTCTAAATGTCGATTTCTACGCAGTCACAGGAAGTACCCAACCTGCTTGAAAAGTAATGGTTGGAAATTGATGATGACAGCCCTTACTCCAACATAGGCTCTATTTCATGTCGGTGTGACTATCATTTAGGGGTTGCAGAAGCAAAAAACGTTCTAAATTGCGATTTTTGTGTTAACGAAGGTCCTAGAATCCTGAAATTAGGCAGGGCAGTTATTTATAAGATACAAATGATCTCTAAGAACATTTCCTGAAAATCGAAATTTAAAACGGGTGAAAATGAGTGAAAAGCGTTCTAAAAAACTTTCTAAATGTCGATTTCTACGCAATCTCAGTAAATACTGAACCGATTTAAAAAATAATGGGGTGAAAAAATTGGTGGCAGCCCTCTCGCTCCAACATAGGCTCTATTTCATGTCGGTACCACTACCCCAAAAGGGGTGAAGGAGCAAAAAAGATCTAAATTGCGTTTTTTGTAATGCTGTAGTAGCTAGCAACTTGAAATTAGGCATGGTAGTTACTTATAAGATATAAATGATCTCTAAGAACATTTCCTAAATAATTCGAAATTTAAAAGGGGATGAAAATGGACGAAAAACGTTCTAAAAAACGTTCTACGCAATCTCAGAAAGTACCCAACCGATTTCAAAAGTAATGGTTGGAAATTGGTAATGACAGCCCTTGCTCCAATACAGGATCTATATTACGTCGGCGTCACTAAAACCTTGCTGTTGCATTTTAAACAACGTTCTAAATTGTGATTTTTGTGATACTGAAAGGACTAGAACTTGAAATTTGGCATGGTAATTACTTATGAGATGTAAATACTCTCTGAGAAGAGTTCCTTAAAAATTTGAAATTTAAAAGGGGTGAAAATAAACGGAAAGCGGTCTAAAAACGTTCTAAATAGCGATTTCTACGCAATCTCAGGAAATAGAAACCAATTTCAGAAGTAATGGTTTGAAATTGATGGTGACAGTCCCCGCTCCAACATAGCCTATAATTTACATTGTTGTCACTGCCATCTGGGGATTACAGCAGCAGAAAATGTTCTAAATTGCGTTTTTTGTGTTACTGAGTGGGTCTAACATTTTAAATTTGGAATGGTATTTACTTCAACGATGCAAATGCTTTCTAAGAATTGTCGAAAGACAATTCAAAATTTAAAAGGATGAAGTGAGCAAAAAGCGTTCTATAAGCGTTCTAAATTACGATTTTTATGCAATCGTATGAAATACGAAACCGATTTCAAACGTAATGGTTGCAAATTGATGGTGATAGAACCTGCTTAAACATAAGCTATATTTTACGTCCAGAAATGCAGGAGAAAAAAAACTTTCTAAATTACGATTTCTGTGATACTGAAGAGGCTAGAAACTTTAAATATAGCACGGAAGATACTTATAAAATATAAATGTACTCTAAGAACAGTTGAAAATAAATTCGAATTTGAAAAGGCATGAAGCGAAGGGAAGGAGCGAAAAGCATTCTAAAAGAGTCCTAAATTACGATTTCTATGGAATCTCAAGAAATAATAAACCGATTACAGAAGTTATTGGTTGTGAATCAAGAGTGATAGTCCCTGATCCTATAATGGCTATATTTTATGCCGGTGTCACTACCACCTGGTTGGCAGTAACAACAAGAAAGCCTTTAAAAACATCTAAATCCCTTTTTCTGTAGAATATTAGGAAATACCAACCGATTTCAAGGTTAATGTTGGCAAATTAATGGCGACAGTCTCTGTTTCAACATTTTTCGTGCCATTCTATTTCAACTCAGTTTCGGCATTTTATGTTGGTGCCACTAACCCCAGAGAAGTGGTAGACTGTTATACAAGAAGCTTGGAATTTGACATGATGGCTAATTTTAAGATGTAAATGCGTTAAGATGGTTTCTAAAAAATTCAAAACTTCAAGTGAATACTGAAATGAGTGTATGGAATGAGCATAAAAGTCTCAAAATACTTTCTAAATTATCATTTAATTGGAATTAGTTTTAGTTCTCCTTATTAATTAAAATATGATTTTTGTCTATTGCACTTTTATAATGAAGTTTAGTCAAACTGTGGCTTAATTTGCAATTTCTGAATTATAAAAGTTTTCTTCTTATAAAAAATAGTCATGCAAATATCATTTGGCATATTTCAACTATTACGCGAGCAAAGCCGCGGGGTTTGCTAGTTCTATATATTTTAGGAGAAATAAGTTGTACATTTTAACATGCTTCATCTATCAATTAAAGAAACAAGCAAGTACGAAAAAGAGCCCTAATTTTTGGATTATTTTCCCTTGTTGCATTTTTATTTCATTTGGCAACCTGATATATTTTAGTAGATGTCTTTCAGCCTTACGTGTTAGCGTTGTTTGCAGCTTTTAATTAACGAGATACGTAGGTGCCCCTCCCTATATTTTTAGGGTCATTATTACTCGCATCGCGATTTAACTAGGCAAGCCTATATATTTAGATATAAGTTTGTAATCTCTACATTTTAGAGCTGTATCATCTTTTAATTAATGAACCAATCAAAGGTAGAAAATAGCATTTTTTTCCTTCTTGGAGGGGTGGGGGGGGGGTGATACTAGTCATATCCTGATTTCAGCAGACAACCCTATGTATTTTTAAATAGAATTATAAGACCTGAATTTTTCATTATTTTATATTTTAATTAATGAATTAAGTTAGTGAAGGGAATCAACATTGAAAGGGGCTTATTTAGCTTCTCGGTACCAGCTTTGTTGAGACACTCTAGTCTCATTCGTCTGATCGAACTAGGGTGCCACTATAGGAAAGTCACTGCATGCAAAATATAAAATTTATTTCGGACAAAAACTAATCACCAAGCATCTTGGTGAACCTGTCACTGTGGCCAAGCAAATGCTTGTTTAATTTTCTTTCTAGCGTAATCGAATTCGTCCAGGCGGGTATCGTCAAGTTCTGGAATGTAGGTATCCTATAGATTAGACAAAATACTTGTTTGAGCACAGTTTGAGCATGCACTCTGTGCGTATGTTGCCACTAATATATAGAGACATCCTAAATTGAACTTTCAAGATGAGTTTCTTTATAGCGTGGTAACTGGATATTTCAATAATCCTTTAAAAATGTGCTAGAAAATTTAATTCCATATTGTCGAATGATGCTTAACGATAAATGTCGCTCTAGTTTTTTACCGGCCGAAACGTTTTTTCAATTCAATCCTTATAGAATATGTTTACATTTGAGCTGCAGATGTCGCTGAGATCGACGTTTAACGGAATGCAATTTTTAGCACATTTAGAATAACCGGTACCCACACTACAGCGTCTAGTTATAGCGCCTAGAGTATATAGTGTGGAAATCGGCTATCGCTGTAATGCTTAAAAAAGGCGCTAAAATATTGTATCCCTTAAATGTGCAACGGTGCTGCTGAAATATGAAGATCGCAGTGACACCTGCAGGATATTTTCTACAACTGCAAGATATTGCAAGTCTATCTATACAATGTAATACTAGTAATACAAAATCCCGCAGATGTCGCTGCGATCGACACTTGGGATATAGCGCCTAGAATATATAGTGTGGAAATCGGCTATCCCTGTAATACTTAAAAAAGCGCTAAAATATTGTATCCCTTAAATGTGCAATGATACTGCTGCAATATGCAGATCGCAGCGACATCTGCAGGATATCTTCTACAACTGCAAGAAATTGCTAGTCTATACAATGTAATACTAGTAATACGAAAATCCCACAGATGTCACTGCGATTAACACTTGAAATTTTAGCAGTATCGTTGCACATTTAAGGGATACAAATTTTTAGCACTGTTTGGATAGCATATTTCCACACTAGGTATTCTAAACGCTGTAGTCTAGAATACCTAGTGTGGATATATGCTATCCAAACCACGCTAAAAATTTGTATCCCTTAAATATGCGACGATACTGCTGAAATCCAAAGAGTCGATCGCAGCGACATCTGCGGGATTTTCGTATTACATTGTATAGACTAGCAATATCTTGCAGTTGTAGAAAATATCCTGCAGATGTCACTGCGATCTGTATATTTCAGCAGCATAGTAAAATAATTTAAATAGTTTAAATAGTTAAAAATAACTATTTAAAATATAACATTGCACATTGTTAAGTATTACTGGAATAGCCGATTTCCGCACTATAAATTCTAGACATTCTAGGGTCTATGGCCGAGTGATTAAGGCACCACTCCGATAATCGTTTGCGAGCGTAGGAGAGGCGCCGGGTTCAACTCCCAGTGACTCCGTTGCACACTATTTGTGGAATTCCTGGATGTAATCTTCAGGTGTTGTCTATTTCCTTGTGCCTATCCCTTCCTTATAAAACGACGACGGCTTATAAGCGGGCACTTGATGTCAAGCACACGAATGAGATGTATGTGTTCAATAAACAAACAAAACAAAGGGCCCACCGTGGCTGAGACACCACGTCGCTAATCACTTGAGAGCGTAGGTGGGGGCTGGTTCGAATCCCGCCAGTTCCGTTGCACACTCTTTGTGGAGCCCTCAGGATGTAATTCTCTGGTGTTGTAAATTTCCTTGTGCTATATCGTCCCTGTGACGACCCTGTCATCGACGATGACTTATAAACGGGTCCTGGTGTCAAACACACAAGTCTGATGTATGTGTTCAATAAAACAAAACAAACAAAAAAGTCGATGCTTCCATAGCAACAATACTTTTTTCTATTTTTATCTCCGACACCAACGATATCGAAATTATACCGACAGTGCTCATTAGAATACCTTTAGCCCATAGTTATCAATTGCTTTAGAAATCGCCTGCATGATTTTGAATCGCTAAAAGGGCGCGTCCAGTGTACCTAACCAAAGTGATCGATTTCACCCGTACTTTTAGCTTGATTCTGGGAAGGTACGAAATGAAAAGCCGCAAATTATACAGCTTCAAGAAAAACACCCTTAAGTATCGCATGTTATTCTCGCATATTACGAAAAATTATGGGAAAAGATGAGATTTGAATTTTGTTCCATAGAGCGTGTTCAGTGCAACTTACCGTAGGGAGCCTCGGTATGAGAGTGCCGACATACGGGATATAAAATTTGATTGATTGAGATTATTCTGGACAAAAGCGAATAGCCAAGCATCTTGGTGAGCCTGACATTATCGCCAGGCTAATGTTTGGTAACTTGTCTCACTCATGGAACTAGTTAACTCTTTGGTAATCCTCTGGTCTCACTCGTATAACCGAAGCAGCCCAGGCGAGTATTGCCAATATCCACAAATCAAAAATAAAAATCGCCACTGCATGAAATGTCGGTTTGCCCTATTTTGGAGGAATGCGTCTGTCTAAGTAAAGCCTGAGCTTCGTATGTCGCCAGTTTCATATAGAAGCACCCTATCTTACCGAAGGGACCACTCCCACCAGTTACTTGACGCCACTATCTAACCGGTCGAGGCTAACGAAAATGACAGGCCACCACTGTGCATTCCTGATATCTTTATTTACAGACCACTAGAGTGACGTCACGCTCTTTTCGTACACCTACATTGGTGCATTCGAAGATCACGTGACTCTAGCGGTCTGTAAAAAAGATAAGTGGGATGCCCCGCGGTAGCCTGTCTTTTTCGTTAGCCTCGCTAACCGGTCGACTGACTCACTGTATAATATTTACCAGACATGCAGCTATAAAAAGAAAGGAGAGGCATATCAAACTTCCATTTTTAAGCTGAAAAATGCGTTCTTTCCCCCTCTCCTGCATCTGCCATATTTGACTTTGACAGATAGCTGTCCAATCACCAGTCTCCAGTGCAAGGCGCAGCTAAATATAGTAGGGAGCCTAGATATCAGAGAGGCGACTTACGGGATATAACATTTGATTGTTTGAGACGATTCTGAACAAAAGTGAACCGCCAAACATTTTGCAAACCTGCCATTATCGCCAAACTAATGCTTGTTAAGTACTTTCACTCGCATAATAGAACTTGTCCAGGCGCGTATCGCCAAGTTTTGGAATAGAAAATGTCAAGGTTTGTCATAGTTTGGACAAAAATGCGTCTGTCTGATTACAGTCTGAGCATCGTATGTCTCCTCTCTCATATCTTGGATCCTTAAATCAGGAGGCAGGGGCAGGATTGTGACGGCTTCAAATGACGTCACTTATGACTTCTCCGAGGCCAACGAGAAAGACAGGCTACCCGTATCTTTTTTTGCAGACCACTGGAATCACGTGAGGCTTGAAGGCACCAAAGAAGGTGCGCGAAAAGAGCATCACGTCACTTTAGAGGTCTGTAAAAAAAGACACGTGGGATGTACCGCAGTAGCCTGTCTTTTTCGTTAGCCTCGTGACTTCTCCGAGGCTAAGTGACCGAAGTTATCTTTAATCGACGAGACTTACCGAAAGTATTTTTCGTTTAATTGGATTACGTATCAGTTATTCGGTCATTTTGAATAGATCGGGTCGGTACTCTGTTAAAAATACCGTGAAAAATTACCTCTGTTTATAAAGGCTATCTATTTTCTGACCAATGAGACCGCTACATAAACGCCTATGGAGCGTTCTCATTGGTCAGAAAATAGATAGTCTTTAAAAACAGGGGCAATTTTTCACGATATTTTTAACAGTGTACTTTGATTAGATCGGTCACTTTTGATTATAAATAACCAATCACGTCACCTAATTAACCGAAAAATATTTTTTGCAATTTCGGTCGCTTACTGATGACTTCGGTAACTAAGCTGTACCCGTTAATAATTAACTGATGTCACCAGTTATTTCGCTAAGTTTGAGCCGCGTCCAGCGGAGCTAATCAAACTGACCGATTTCACCGATACGTGACCCAATTAAACGAGAAATATTTTTGGTAAGTCCAGTCGATTACCGATGACTTCAACCACTTTCACTACAGCGCCTAGAATACCTAATGTGGAAATATGCTATCTAAACAGTGCTAAAAATTTGTATCCCTTAAATGTGCAACGATGCTGCTAAAATTTCAAGTGTTGATCGCAGCGACATCTGCGGGATTTTCGTATTACTAGTATTACATTGTATAGACTAGTAATTTCTTGCAGTTGTAGAAAATATCCTGGAGATGTCGCTGCGATCTGCATATTGCAGCAGTATCATTGCACATTTAAGGTATACAATATTTTAGAGCTTTTTTAAGTATTACAGGGATAGCCGATTTCTACACTATATATTCTAGGCGCTATACTTTCACTGTACACTGTTAAAAATATCGTGAAAAATTACCTCTGTTTTTAAAGGCTATCTATTTTCTGACGAATGAGAGCGCTTCGTAAACGATTATGGCGTGTTCTCATTGGTCAGAAAATAGATAGCCTTTAAAAACAGAGGTAATTTTTCACGATATTTTTAACAGTGTACGCGTTTGTAACTAACCGACCTCACCAGTTACTTCGATAAGATTGGGGCGCAACCAGTGTAGCTAATCAAAAATGACCGATCTCACCAATTACTTGACGACATGGTTATGTAATTAGTCGAAAGGCTGACTTTCCACTGAATACGCTCGTACACTGTTAAAAATATAGTGAAAAATTACCTCTGTTTTTAAAGGCTATCTATTTTCTGACCAATGAGATTGCTCTACGGGCGTTTATGTAGCATTCTCATTGGTCAGAAAATAGATAGCCTTTAAAAACAGAGGTAATTTTTCACGATATTTTTATCAGTGTACCTTCTCAGAATCGAGCTCAAGTTACCGGTGAGATTGGTCACTTCTGAAAGTTTCACTGAACACGTGCAAAACGTTCGTTGTAATCGCATATGTCCGGTAATAATTTTCTGATCTTCGAACGATGATCAAACTTACTAGTTTATTCGATTTGAAGTAAGCGCTGTCATTTGTGAAGACAGGCGTGAAGTCTGTAATGCTTTGTACATTGTGTTACGACAGGCAGTCTAATTAACACAAAATATGTCTCCTGCCGAGATGTTAGGACAATTGGTATGCTTGTGCTTCGACATATATATTTTTTTTTGTTTTGTAATTATAAAATAACTATGTACAATACATAACATGTTTACAAAAATAGTTTAATTTTACTTTTTTAGTACTCATGTAATTTCATATGATATCATTGCCTATATAGAATGATGCAATACAAAAATTAGTTTTCAATTTACGGGTTTACAGATTTAATGTTAATTTATCTATTTTTACTCATTGGACCTTGCAGGCAAATTAAATATTTAAAATACAGTAGCCTCCCGCTTAACCGACCTAAACGGGACCGAAGATTAGCCGGTTAAGAGAAAAACCGGTTAAAGCGGAGAAACAAAAAAAAATTAAATAAGTATCTGCGTAATTTAATTAAACCCGTACGATGCATTTAGTTTTTCAATTTATGTAGTTTTAAAAAATTATATGATTTCTGTATTTCGTGAAATGAATACTAGTTATAATTAACTGAATTGGAAGAAAAATTATAACTCATAACAAATAATGAAAAATATTTAACACAAATTAAATTGTTGGAAAGCATGTCAAACACCTTTATAAGAAGTTGACACTGTTCTACATCATGTATATTTAAGTTAATCAACCGTAAAGAAATCAAAGACCTTCTTCTGTTGAAGGCAAGATGCCCGACATTTTGCTGCATAATCTCTCCATCTCTTTAACATCATAAGTTTAACCTAGGAAGCTGTTAGCCGCTACTCAACATAGTGTAGCGCCAACTCTAATGTTTTTACCCCTTTCGTATGAGGAACTTGAGCAGTGTCAATTTCAACTGGATCATAATCAGGATCGTCTTCGTATTGAACAACATCGGTTACAGTCCTAGTTATACCCCCGTCAAATAATGTTTTGTGCTTGACCTCTTTATCAGACTCAAACAACTCTTATACATCTTCTATCGTGATCTGTTCGCGTCCCTCAAGCTTTTTAAATGTCTGTACAAAACAGTTTGCAGATAAATCAGACATTGTAGAGTTCCGGGGTAGGGGTGTTGCACTTTTGAATATTACAAACACAAAATCTTAAATCTTCCAGAGGGACATCTCATTGTTCCTGGGTGGGGGTATGGTCCCCCCCCCCTGATTTCAACACTGGTAAAGGTCTACGCGTATCCAAACCGACGTTCTCCTTTCTGAATTTTGCCTTCATCCCTCCGGGATTGCACTTCAACTCGAAAGCGTAAGCTGAATTCCCGAGGTCGTGAGCGCTGAATTTTGCCTGATGTTGGGGGAAAAAGTCGGCCGGTTAAAGCGGAGTTCCGGTTAAGAGGAGGCCGGTTAAGAGGGAGGCTACTGTACTTTTAATGCGAAGAAGTGTTGAAATTAATTGGTAATGTAACTTTTAATTATCTATCTATACCAATAAAGGTTTCGTTCTGTGTGTTTGCGATGCCTAGAAAAATGTATATGACGTTAATCCAAGACTTCTCTTGGTGCACCTGAGACTCGGAATTTATAAATTTTTCAATTTCTACTAATAGTTCACACTCTGCCTATATATATCTTGTTCAAATTTTCAATCGTTAATAAAATACTTATTATTCATCCACTCAAGTTCAAATAAATTTTTTATTAAAACTTGTAGTCGATGACACTTGATGTTAATATAGTTTTTTCAAATATTAATTCATTAATTTAATTAAATTAATTTTAGTTTCATATGGGAGACAAAATGGCGGGCGGCCACTGGTTATTGAACAGCATTTAATGCAATTCCATAAGACGAGCCGTTAATTCCCAAATTGGCTCATCCGACCTCAGCAATCTGATCCTTTGTTAATATTAATAATTTGGATTACTTTACTGTGATTTTGATCAAATTTAACAAAATAAATCAATTAAAGTCATTATAATTGCATTATATTTTACATTACACTACTTCATAAGAAAATAAATATAATTATCTACTATATAAATATCAGTTTTAGCCAATCAGATTGCTGGGCTCGGTTGAGCCAATTTGGGAATTAACGGCTCGTCTCCATAAGGGGGGTTACCATAGGAGGAGCCCTGTTCGGTCACCAAATACCGTCAAGTGTATCGCCAACTTGGCGATATATCGCCAAATTTGGTGACCAAAATGAGTCTCCAAAAGTGACGCCAACTTGGCGATATCTCTAATATTTCACCAAATTCCCATAGACTTCCATTGTAAACCAATAGGGTTTACTTTCTTATAGAAAATCATCAAATGCAGACATTTTAATGCAACAAAAACTAATATTAGCTTAAGGGATTATATTAAATTTTTCTTTTGATGACCTAAGAAGAAATTGACTTAATTTTTTTTTTAATAATTCTTGTTAATAATTAGCTGAGTTATTAATTAAAAATCGTGACTCACTCTCATTAAAAAAAAATCATCTTTGTCTTTGCGAGAGGTAAAAAGCGCTTACGCATGAGCAGATGCCCTATTTATGTATCGGGAGGAAATAAAGATGGAAAAGGATTTTCGGGGGTATTTTGTCATTAACTGCCATCTGCCAAACCGCTTAGTAAAGTTAACAAGAAAGGAAAATCATGCGTACGGCATAGATTATGAAACACTTTCCAACACTCCCTGAAAGATTTAACAAAACTTCGTTATTTAGGGAAATAATCTAAATAAGAACTAAGTAAACATTTTAAAAATTAATTTCAGCAGTTACGTCCATAGCCAAATATGTGTTCCAATGCTTTTGAACAGCCCTGTATTTGATATGTTGATACATATATATATACTATATAATGGGGAAATTTAGTTTAGCAACAAAACGCATAACAGGTTGAAATTTCTCTTTCAGCAATTTATACTAATAGATGGAAACATACTTGAATACTTTTGTACAGCCCTGTAGTTTACCTAGTACCTTTATTGCACGCCATTATTTAGCTAAAATTTAAATAAAACTAAAACACTTAAAACAACTCTAATCACATTTCCAGAAATTATCCATAGACGGCAGGAATCAAATTCTTTGCTTGACCCTGTATATCATTTTATGTATATTCTACAAACATTTCTTAATAAACTAAATGCAGTTCAGCGTAAAAATGCATAACTCCTTTAAAAACCACTGTTAAGCAATTTGCACTCATACCCAGTAACCCTTAAGAATTCTTTTTTGAAGCCCTGTATATAAATTATAGCATTTATACACAACATATAGTATGCATAGATATAGTGAAACATAAAAGAGCATATCATAATAAAAAATGCATTTTCAGCAATCACCGCTAATGTACAGTACTTCTGATACAGTATAGTATCTGAAATCTTTTGTGTATCCCTGTAAATGCTATGCACTACGTATTATACATGAAATAACTTATAGTAAACCTCAGCGACGTATATAAATTTCATTACATATGAAATAGTTTAACATAATTAAAATACGCGGCAAACAATTTCCCCCTCCTCCCTCCCCTATATCATTATGTAACGGAATTCTTTTGTGTGGCTCTGTAAATGAATAACTATTCTTTGCACCACATATTCTACAGAATGCATATTTTAGTGTACTTTAAAAATGCATATAAATTTTATGTTTGGATACGTGTAACATCTTTAAAAATAATTTGAAACTATTTTTTTCCCATTGGCCGTAATGTAACAGAATACTTTTGACTGTCCCTGTAGATGAACTAAACATGTTACATCGTGCTATGGTAAACGTCAATAACATCCAAAAGTTTCAGGGCAATCCGAGTATATTGGCGAGAGTTAGAGCGCGTACAGACGCCCAGACAAACCGATGTCAAACACTTTTCAACTTTGTTGGAAAGTGTTAAAAACGGAAGAAATATTCTGAAATATCGTACTCTTACATCTCAAATGCCGCAATCAATTAAAAAAAAATATATATATATATATATATCGCAGAAATATCCCTTTTGGGGGGGGGGGATCAAAGGGTGGTTTTATCGAAAAACATTTTTCCCCCTTATGGCAACGCCCCTCCAGGACGCAATTTTAGAGGTACTGACAAACTATATTCTTGAAGCTGAAACCGTTTTGTAATCGATGGTGTAATCGGTTTTAAGAAATATCAATTTTAACGCTTTAAAATGCGACGAACGTAGGTCACTGCGCGCCTCACGGAGACGTATTCTTTTTACGCTAAAAGTAACTCAACGTCCGTATTTTAACACAATAACTTTAGAGCGTCTCGATAGACCAGATTTATATCACCTACGAAAATTTTGAAACGTTCGGACGAGTAGAAATACTTTTTTACCAAATAAAATGGATGAAAATTTTAAATCTGTAAAAACCTGAGTGTTAATTCGCGGTTTCTCTCGCTTTCAATACGCATAGACTGCAAAAATAAAATTCCATAGAAAATAAAACACCAATTAGCATATACTTTCAATTCAATATTTTTTCGCGATTTTTTTTTCGTTTAAAAATATAAATTCAGACAAAATGGAGTTTAAGATATAAAATCGTACAAATTTGAGGTTCATTTATGGTTATTTTCACGGACCCATGCAGGTCAGTTATTTGATTAATAAATTTGATTTCCACCTACTTGAGTATTTCTTCTATTTAAAACTAGTTGGATGTACCAATCCCAAAACTTCCTATCTCATATTTTAATATTTCAAAATGTTGTGACAGATGTCAATATTTCATTTTAATTAGTTCAATACTATATATACTTTGACTTTCATCTTAAATTTCTGCTTTAGTCAATCGGAGTAAAAACGAGTTAATCTCGATCATGATACTTATTAAAATCGCGAATAGTCGGCTTATCAGGATGGGAAGTTCCCGTCGATTCACGAGCCACTGGTGTACAGTAGAACTACGAAACATTAAGCAGATTACACAAAAATCGCTATTACAGAGCCCCCAAGCGGAATTCAAGCGGAATTTTTCCACACTCAGGGAGGGCCTTCTTGCCCTGGCCAAAAATACACAAAAAATTTGGTTCAATTCTATGCATAACTTCATACTTTTGGAAGGTACAATATTAAAAAATGGCACAAAAATCGCTATTACAGCGCCCCTCCTGGCGGAATTTTTCCAAATTCAGGGGGGACCTTCTTGACATGACCAAAAACATACACAAAAAATTTGGTTCAATTCTTTTCTTATATTCATACTTTTCGATGGTACAATATTCAAAATGGCATAAAAATCGCTATTACAGCGCACCCTACCTGCTGATTTTTTTCAAATTAAAGGAGGACCTACTTGCCATAGCCAAGAACTTAAAAATTTTGGTTCAATTCTATGCATAACTTTTCGATGGTACAATATTCAAAATCGCACAAAAATCGCTATTATAGCGCACCCTTCCGGCCGATTGTTTCAAAATGAAGGACCTGCTTGCCATAGCTAAAAACTTTTAAAAAAATTTGGTTTAATTCTGTGCTTCATGCACTTTTTGATGGTATAATGGCGACAGACATACGACACACGGACAGACATTTTCTATAAACTTGTTTTTAGGGACCTCTGACCCCTAAAACGTGCAAATCCGTCGAAAAACATTTCGATTAAATACTTTCTTCTATTAAAGATAGAAGAAAGTAAAAAGTATATAATTACTTTTTCGTTACATATTACAGTTGTGACGTTTTGTAATGTAAAATTGCAACAAAGTTTTCCCCTTCATTTTTTTTTTCTAAAACTCATAAAATCATTTTCACTTTCGTAGCAGTTTAGACTACTAGCAAAACCCGCTCCTTTCCTCGCGTAATAGTTAAAATATGCCAAGTGATATTTGTATGTCTAAGTTTTGTTAGAAGAAATGATACTTTTAAGTTTAATTAAAAAATTACTAATTAAGCCACAGTTTAAGTAACCTTCATTATTAGAATGCATTAGGCAGAAATTAGACTTAAATTAATAAGTACCACCTAAACTAATTTAAATAAATAATTTAGAAAGTATTTTGAAGCTTTTATGATCATTTCATACGCTCATTTCAGTATTCATTTGAAGTTTTGAACCTTTTAGAAACCGTTCTTAGTACGCATTTACATCTTAAAATTAACCATGTGAAATTCCAAGCTTCTTGTCTAACGATCTGTCACCTCTCCGGTGGTAGTGGCACTAACAACCATTATTTTGTCAACGTTAGCCTTTAAATCGGTTTGGTGTTTCCTAATATTGAATAGAATATTAAAGTACCAAAATGACACATGGAATATAAAAAGCGAAGTGGTCCGCCCAGAACTATTGACGATAGTCACATGACTTAGGCTATTATTATAGATATTGTTTTCAATTGTAAAAACAGCGCAAATAATATTTCCTTACGATTAAAAATTTATTTACACGTGACTATTAAAAACGGCAAAAATCTTTAAAATTACTATTAAATGAGTACGTGTTAAAAACAGGAAAATATTGAAAATTGTCATGAAAATTATATTTACACATGAATATTAAGAGAAAGGAAACTTTAAAATAATAAATACATTAATATGCGTTTAAAGCAGAAAATTGTAGTAATTACCTCGCATTTAAAATGACCAAATAATAATACTGCCAAACAATTTAAATATATTTATGCGGGACGTTAATTTCATATTTCGAGATGATCTTTTTAATTAATGTTCCCAATTCTAAGACACCGAGAATATTTCCTTTCTAAAAACAAAAATATTTTCATGTGAATGCTAAAAAAAGAAAACTTTAGTGAAACTTAGGTCAGATTTAAGACGATACATTTAAAATATCTGTATTGTATTACTTTAATCGTTTTATAAGGCTGTTAAAAATACCGGAAGGCAAAGACTCTGTTTACTTAATTCATTTTATTTTAGCTTCTTTTCAAATGTTTAACTGATCTTCTTTAATCAAACTCGAAAACAATCACTGGATGTCTTAAAACAGCAACTGGTTCGGCCTTAAATTTTCGCAATCGATGATAATTGAATGGAAATCCGTTTACAGAGTGATCGCCACAGGTTTTTTCCATTATAATTCAATCTTCTCTAATATTTTTAAAGCCGATCAAATTAGCGTGTTTTTAGATTCTGTGGTGTCTGAACAGGGGTCGGTGAGCGTAGCTTACAGGGTCCAGAGTCCCCTAGTTAAATCTAAAATATGTAATTAAAACATTTATTTTGAGATCATGGCATAAATAGTTCCAACGGGTATCATGTTTTTATTGCTACAACGATTATCGTATATTTATATTGCTACAACGATTATCGTATGTTTATATTGCTACAACGATTATCGTATGTTTATATTGCTACAACGATTATCGTATGTTTATATTGCTACAACGATTATCGTATGTTTATATTGCTACAGCGATTATCGTATGCTTTTATTGCTACAGCGATTATCGTGTGCTTTTATTGCTACAGCGATTATCGTGTGCTTTTATTGCTACAACGATTATCGTGTGTTTTTATTGCCACGGCGATTATCGTGTGTTTTTATTGCCACGGCGATTATCGTGTGTTTTTATTGCCACGGCGATTATCGTGTTTTTATTGCCACGGCGATTGTTCAGTTTATTTGAAGTCCTTGGAGTCTCACCCATAATTTGTTACGCAGTTGCTTCTGCAATAACTTTTTTATAAAAAGTACATGTTTCTAAACTTTATTAACGTTTTTCAACGATCAATTAACTTCATAATAATTTTTATTTAAATAGATCATGTTTTGGTTTGGACGCATACTGAGGATTGCTGGCGTGGCCATTCCGCTGTTTGGAGCACTGCATGTCATGTTCATAATATTCAGTGACGAGTTTTTCAGCCAGCACATTATCCTGACGCTTATTCTGACAAGCTTGTTCAGTTTCGCTTGTTGCCTGCTGACCTTATCTAAGATATGTGTCTTGAGGAGAAAGCCCCATGCAGAAAATACGCCCATTGACCTACTGTGCGATTCAGACTTGGAGTATAATAACGAAACAGAAGTAAGTTTTCAAAAGAATTTATACATCATTTTAATACTATTTACATTTAAAGGCTATGGGGAAAAATAGTCGTAACTCGCAATGAGTTTAAATGCGGATATTCCGTTCTGAATGTTTTTTCCTGCGCCCATCATTTTTGTAACGTTTTAACGATAAGTTGTTCTAAATTTTAGGAACACTAGTCTTTTTACCCGACTGCCAAGAAGTGTTATGAGTTTCAAGCGTATCTGGGTATGTGGATTTATTTCTTTATACCCTCGAAACATCCCAACGGCTGGATAGATTTTAATGAATGAGGTCTCTATCGATTTGTCTTAACCGTACCAATGGTTATAGGGTAGGTTTTGTTTTTATAAATTCAAAATGGCGATAGAGACGAAAAGAATTACGCACCATATTGAGTGGCATATCATTGAATAGGCCTTTCAAAATGAAGACTATGTTTCATGGACTTTTTTACAGTCAGAAGCTCCGTTTAAATATTACACAACCTGGAAGTTGTGTAGGTAGGATCTCTAGCTTTACTGCAATTCTAACCTTCACAGACATCTATAGGCCTCATCAAAACAGTGTTTATATATAGGAACTAACAGTTAAACACAACTTAAGTCATCAATACAAGTAAGTAAAAAAAATGGGTGAGTAATATAAAAAATAGTTTCACATTGATGAGAAATAATTAGTTCGCTTTTTACGCAGTCGGATTTTTTGATTTCTTGAATTTAATTTTTACTTGTTATAATTTGCTATAACAAATGTTTAAAGGGTGATCCCCAGTGGAGAAATTTCTCAACGCTGAAGCCGAAAAAAAAAATTACTCTCTCGACGCATAACTTTGCATAGTTCTATATCAGTGTTCTTATAGTCGTTGAGCCAGGGGCTCGTGTGGTTTCATGTCAGCGGACTAGGTAAACTATATATTTTTGGATTCACCGCAACAACAGCACCTCATTTATCCATGATACTTTCGAAACCAGGGTAGCTTATGGGCGCCATATTGGAAAATGGCCGCCGTCGTTGAGTCAGGGGTTCGAGTGGTTTCATGTCAGCAGACTTGGTAAATCACACATTTTTGGATTCACCACAACATCAGAATGACATTTATCCATGATACATTCTAAAACAGAGTAGCTAATCGACGCCATATTGGAAAATGGCCGCCGATAAACAGGGTGATTGAAAGATTTTCTTGGTTTTGCATGCTACTAAATGAATTGGGCGATTGAAGAGACAATAAGTAAAGATATGCAGGTGTCAAAAGGTACAACGAAGTTCAGCCAAAGACCTGCCACAGTCGAAAGATATTTTTGATATCAAGGCAGCATTTCTTCACATGATTCGTGAAAGAACCAAAATTAGTTCTACATCCAGATCTGTCTTTGAGCAGGATCCAGAAAAACGAACGTGATGTTTCATATTTACAGAACATGACTACCAATGAATGGGTAAATCTAGACATGGTAATTGAATCAACTGGAGCAATGACAAATCTAGAAATTGTCGAAGACATGGTCAAAGCTCATAAGATGTCTGAAGAAGCTTACCAAACTTTCAAGAGAGAATATCATTCTGAAGACTCAAAGCCAGACGGGTTTTTCAAACCTCCAAAGATAAAGAAGCTAAAGACATTTTCTGACCTTTTTAAAAAGAAACAGATTGTAAAATTTAATAAATCAGAGTTTGTTGCCTAGGCAGAAAGAAATCTGCTTGCTTAGATGACAGTCATCGCAGAGCGAAGAAATTTCGGTATGAGAACTGTCTTTCCTACCACCTAAGGCCTCTTCCATAGCCCTTAGCAACACTTGATGGTTTAATGCGAAAAACTGAAAAATCAAACTGATGGATGTTATAACAAAATTGCGACTGCTGAAAGAATGCAAATGATGGTGTTGTTAATATCATTGACGGAATATGCTTTGTTCAAAGCTAACGCAGGAACTACAATCATTTATACAACTAGCAAAGAATCTGTTTTCTAAAATAATACAAGATTTTACATCCTCTCAAAGAATAGATGTTTTATTTGATACATACAGGTAGGTGTCAATAAAAAGAAATGGACGAAAAATATGAACTGTTGGTACTGCTATAAAGGTCATATACTCCTGGACACCCAGTACGAAAATGGAAGCAGCTTCTGTCCAAAGAGGAGAACAAGAAAGAACATTTCATTTCTCAAGAATGACAAAATGAACATTATCTGAAATAGTTGATTACACGAATTATGTGCGTTATCTACGGAGAAAAATGCTATACATTCACGAAATAACTAGTTGAAGAATACACTAAATTGACCTGCTTGTCTGGATTTAGAAATTTTATTATCTCTATAGTCTACAGATACTGATGTGGCAGTTATCACACTGTTTTCTTTAGAAAACGATTTGAAGAACTAGAAAGGTTTAATATTTGTAAAATGTGGATCCAATGACAGGGTAAAGTAAAATACTACAACTTGAGTGAGATGCATGGACTTTTAGGTAAAGCGGTATGTAATGCATTACCTGAAATGCATTAACTGTTGAATGCGATACAGTAAGTGCTTTTGCAAGCAAGGTAAAATGATGATTCAGAACACTGAATTTCGAAATGCGCTTAAGGCGCTATCAGAGGAAACAAGCTTGAGCCGTAAGTTTGCCATCTCTATTATGAAAGCACAAATACTCGGATATCAATGAATTGCGCTATATTCTATATATTTTTGCTGTAAAAAAAGAAGTCTGTGGAATTGCATCGCCTTCTGCCATACAGAAATAACTCTACCTATAGGTAATGCGATCTAATTACCACGGTGTTTGGATGAAGTGCCTACAGGCTGACCCTGATCTTACATACCCAGATAAATATAGTTGGATTTTTGGAACAGATAGTGAAGGAAAAGTCTGTCTAGAGATCCAGTGGAATGGCAGTTCTCCTGCTCCTGAAGCTACACTGTAAAAAAAACGACATTTTTACAGTACAAAGTACTGTTCATCTCGCGCACAAACTCGATCACAGTTGAATGTACTGTATCTTTCTTTGGTTTCCTGACTATTTAAACATGGAAAATACAGTAATTGCGTAAAATTAAAAGCACAATGTACTGGTAATTTGGACGCCAGTAGTTTGTGCTGTCGTCCAAATGCGTCCAAATTGCCAGTACATTGTACTGTTAATTTTACGCAACTACTGTATTTTTCATGTTTAAATAGTCAGGAAACCAAAGAAGATACATTTCATTCAACTGTGATCGAGTTTGTGCTGGCAAATTTACAGTGGTTTTTTTACAGTGTATTTTGGAACTGATGTCATGTTCTTGTTCAAGAACATGTCTCACCATCATATGCATATATTTTAATAACCTCAGATATACAAGAATATGCAGAATATAGAACTGCTCTATGACGATGGAAGTTACTTGGATACAGGAATGTCAACCAATGATGATGATAGCTGTGAAGAAGACTAAGATTTCTGTTATTTATTAATTCATTTGGGACCAGCATCTTTCACATGAATATTATACGTTTGACACGCCTTTTTGTCAAACAATTAAAATTAGCTTAGCAATCAAGAAAATAGCTTAAATAAGGAAATTTTTACTTTTCTTTTTCAGTGGTATCAAAAACAAGTGATGTAAACATGTTTCCGAAGGTGCATATATGCACCCGTGGTCCCGAAGGGGTTATTTCTTAACAGACTAAGTACAATAGTTTCACCAGTATTAAATTTTTCTTGAATTGCTGTGTTTTACCATATGAAAATAATATGCATTAAAATATGAAACAAGATGTTTATCCCATTGAAAATGTTAATAAACATAAAGTTAAATGTAAAGATAAGCATCATATTAAAATAAAATCTTAATAAATATATAATTTGTATTACGTTTTAGGTTTAACAATATTTGTTCTTTCCATTTTTCCATTGAAATCTCTTTAATTATGCGATACTGACAAAAAAATCATATCTGTGTGCGATAGATGGCGCTCATGTTTTCAATATGGCGTCTATAAGCTACCACAAATTTCATAGTATCATAAAATGAACTCCTTGGATCATTGTGAATCCAAAAAGGTATATATCATCAAGTCCTCAGAGATGAAACCAAAATCACTAATTTTGGCTTCTGGCTCAACGACTATTAGCCCTTAATTGATGCTATCGGTCTGACAGACCGCTACTTTTAGTTTTCGCAGTTGAACTTGTAATTTTGTTTCATTACATTTATTAGTGAAATTTTGTTACTGTTTGAGCCCGTGTACTATTGCTAGAGATTTTTGAATAGGTTATTTATAATTATGATAGTGCTGTATATAAAATTTAGTACAGAAACAGTATCCTATGAATTAAGTCTTTCATTAATCTTTCGATCAAGCGGTCTTGTAATCAGCTTACAATAGCTATGCAACAATTTCTGTTCACAGCAATAAGGTTTATCACTAAATAAATCGATTATTTTGAAAAGGGGTCAACTCCTATGCATTGTCAGACGCCTTTTCAAATTGACCGATTCAAATATTTCAAGAACCGGTCATTTGACCGGCACCAAATGGAAATATTTAGATTCAAACCGGAAATTTCTTTTATAAAATAAAATAAATCGCACAAATAAGTTGAATGAAAAAGCTAAAAAAACTTTAGGGTAGGTAGAGGTAAAGACACTTACAGGGCAAAAACACGCACTGGCAAATTTAGTATGAACGCAGTTTTTTTTAAAATTTTAATCGTAAGGCAGTTAGGTTTCAATCGAACCAGTTGTGTGTTAACTTGCGACGGAAGTAGCACTTCGTGCAGAGAAATGAGGTATGTTTCAATTTTTCATTTTTTATATAAATTGAGAAATTTAAGTAACTGTTGAGCTAATATTACTGCAAATATCTACAAATCCAAACATTCAGTGGGATAACGGAAACACTTTAGCTTCTGAATGCCGTAAAGTTTCTTACATCAATTCCTTTTGTTTAAACTTGCTGTTAGTTGGTTAAGCAAAATACTTCACAATGGGATCAAATCTTTCCCAAATTACTTTGTGAGAAACCTAATATTATTTCTATGTTACTATTGCATGAAGTAGATATCTGATTGAGGCAACCTACTGAACTACTTTTTTCTTTTCAAGTTTTTTCAAGTTTTCACTTTGGCGTATGCAGGGTACAATATATGGCCGAAAGGAATTTTCGGCTACGGCGACAACAATGAGGAAGAACTTTTAGGCTTTCACATTTCCCGTGAAAAGGCCGCAATTTATGAGCTGGTTGAACACTCAAAATCTGAAAATGCATTAAGTGTCGAACAATAGGATATAGATTGGCTAAGCATTGACGAAAATTCATCAACAACGAACATTTTAACGGACAGCGAGATCGCTGACGCTGTTATAAATAGAACCGCCGATAATGCTAGTAGCTGCTCAGAAGACGAGAAGGAACAACCGACAGAAGAAAAGGTGTCACTAGAAAAATGCACAAACTTGACTGTAGAATTAATATATACTTTAGACAAACAAGACTGTGTTTCCGAAATAGACATTCTTCAGTTATATAAAATACAAAAAAAAAGGCTTGTTAAAGAACGGCCAAAAAAATTCAAGCAAACGAAGTTGACGTCGATGTTTCCGAAATTACAAGAGAAGAAATGATTTCACTGTTAGATTTTCCTTCTGTAACATAGAAAATATCAATTAAAGTAAGTTTTTTTATATTTTTCTTTTTCTTACATAATTATCACTTAATAATGAATTAAACTATGGCTAAGGGAACCATTAACAATATAATACTACTTTTGATATTCCTTAAAATCCGGAATTTTCAAAAATCCGGCATAGTCTCGGTCCCGATGATGCCGGATTTTTGAAGTTATACTGTACAAACAAAATATAACTTCCCCCCCCCCCCCCTAAAAATTACTTTCCACTTCAAGTCATTTTTAACACTATTTTCATCCGAGTGAAAGATTTTTTTTTTTTCATTTTGTAGTAGTAGAACGCTATTTTAAATGAAAACTTATGATATTCGATGATTTACGTCTGGGATTGATGGCGAGCGACGACATACTGATATGTCGCCAATCGGAATATAGCGCCATTAGGATATTTTTTTATTGAAATGTTTTATTATTCCCCGGTATGCTATTTCTTCCTCACACCTATTAATGTGTCGCCTCCAAAGAATAACGTTACGTTGTATAAGCCAGCCGTAAAACAAAGCAGATGTATCATTGAAATGTTCAATACTGTACTGCAATTTTAACTTCTAAGCGTCGCACATTTTCAATTTTTACACCGTCGTATTGGAAAAAAGTAATTTTAACTCCAATTTGTTTGAAAACTGCATCTCCATTTGTTTGAGAGATTAATTTTTTTGTAGTTTTAGCACCATTTCTTTAATTTTGACAACTCGAATGCTCCATTTCTGTAAAAAGTAAAGAAAAAGTGGAAAATGGAAATTATCTTTTTTGTTGACATTTTCAAATAAAAACTGAAAAAAAAAATTAAAATACGTGCTATTTTTAAAAAACATAAATGATTTCTGATAAAACAGCTAACTATTATAAACTAAATTTAATTTTAAGTATCTATATTAATATTACAAACAAATGAAGGCCTAAGAATCATGAGATAGCCGATTTTTTGTGTCCAGTTTCTTGAATTACGAAATCTTTTTGGATTTGTGTGTTATTCAGCGATAGTGACGTCCTGTGGCTATTTTACTGTACATGTTGTTTAAGACTGGATCGTAAATGAGGAATTCTTCAGTGGATGCGGATGACGACATTTTATATTAAAAAAAGCGCGTGTTTTAAGTCTTAAAACTGATCTATCTATATTTATATACATATTTTTTTTTTTCATTGGAGGTGACACTCAATTCTGAAAAAGCAGAATTCCTGTTCTCTAGTTATTACATTTTTTTAGATATCGAACGCAAAATGAAAATTTTCTTTTAAATTAATCAGCATTAACATAAGGTTTGAAAATTTTTAATCTTTGATTGTTTGCGAGTGCTGATCGCTCTTTATATGAAAAGAACGTTAGTGATTCTATCCATTTTTCTTAAACTCTGCTCATGCTGTGGCTCTGCTCTTCACATGCAAGAAGTCGCTTTCATTCGTAAGTAGATAAAACTGACACGTATTGCTATTCCCGATTGAAAACAATCGAACAGTGTTCCTTGTTTTCCTGTAAAAGCAGGTAACAGTAGGGGAAAGTAGGGTAATGACGCTCAGAAGGGCAATCCCTCACCAAATATCTCTAAACAGAATAGAATTGAAAACGTGCGATTGGTACCGGCACCTAGCGAACTTCATCCTAAGTTCCCAGTAAGGATTTAGTGCCCTTCGGGAGGAAAATATTTTTGTGTCCTCACGTTATTAGTTTGAAGTTTTTATTATAAAATTCTACAGCACCTAACTTGAAGGTAAGTGTACTCTTATTTTCAAATATTTACTCATTATGTCTACAAAATATATACATTTAGCTGTACTTTCATGCTTTTATTTATATTTGTAGAGCGTTGTTAAGCTAATTATAATGCATTAAAACCCAACATGGCGATAATGGGCAATGGCGCTCGCGGGGAATTCCAGACGTGTTGCCAGTGGGCAACTTTTTTTTAAAATTCAAATTTGTTGATTGACACCACTTTTTGGAAATGGTAAAATTCTTCTGTTTTCACCTTAATTGATGTCATTAAACAAGGATAACTTTACGATTTCAAAAAAGTGGTGAAAATCATAAAACCTAAATATAAAAAAGTAGCCCACAATATGTGTAAAGTGGTCGCAAAAAATATGCAGTGGTGTGAACAACCCACACAACTACATATGACTTTTGTCTTACTTAAATGTTGTATTCAAACTCTGAGAGCAATTACCCTACCATGTCGGGCATTACCGCTCAATCGATGGTTATTTAAATAAAACGATATAAAAAAAATTCCTAAAACTTTTATGCAAATTAGTTGATTGCAAACCGTTCTTTATGCTTTCGAGTTATACTTCGTTAATAAAATATTGATTTTTTTCTCTAAATTTGACTATCTATTCATGTTTTCCCTTAAGTGAGCGCCATTCCCTAAGGCTGCGTACTCACGCGTATTTTGCCTGCTTGTCCAGTATTCTTGGAAAAGCTTTTATTCTGAACCCATCTGCGGTTTATTGACAAAAGAATGAGGGGAATCAACAATGGGTCAGGAGATAAGGAGCTCGACTCTACTTGAAGGAAAGGTTCCTCTTTTGCTGGACATCAGTCCCTTTCCTGCTAAAGTCGTTAAAAATCAAAGACACCGCGTGGCAAGAACAAACGAAGCCGACACTGATTACAGTTAGAAGGATAGTGTGTACGCAGCTTTACTTACCCCTATCCCCAGGGGGATACCTTCTTTAGGTATTCACGGGCTTCGCAACCCCGGGCACCTGAGCGATCTTTCTCTTTTTCTTTTCCTCTTGTCTCTCTTTCCTCTTTATTTCACTCTCATTTTGGTTTCCTCTTCGAAGGTGAGGGCCTCTGGCCACCATCATCAGAACCTGTGAAAATTGAATACATCCATAGTCCGTCACAAAAATCATCAGTCCAATCTAAAATACCAACCGAACACAAAACTAAACAAACGCCAGTTACAGATAAAAGCAAATTGGTAGAGCCTATTGTTTGTCCAACTCAGAAAGCAAACGAAAAATCTTGTGCACAAAAAGAACGAAAGAAACCTCCAACTCAAGTCTCTTCACAGTGGAAAACTGTGAAGAGAAAAGATATCATGCCTGAGCCCAGAAATCACAAATGTAAAGTATACCAAACAGTTGCTTAAATATGCAGAAAAGGCTATGGAATCTCACAGTTATGACTCTGATGACGACGAAAATACTGTTTTCGAAGAATTTCATCCTACATGATTTTTTATTGACATTTTTAAATTTTGATTTATAACTTTGTTTTTAGGCAGTATTACTATAAGATGTTATGCTTTGTTTTTTGGATTAATTATAACTTTTCATAACCTTAGAGCTTTTAGAGTTTTATAATTTAAATATTTGCTTTGTCTTTTAATTACATTTTGGTTTTTAAAACCTTCTGTATTGTCACTTTCATTGTACATTATTTTAATTACATGTATCATCACATTTCTTTCTTCAGTTTATTTTGTTTTAAACTTATATATCTCATACAGTCTTTTAATGTAACTTTTAAATTTTAACTATGTTTTACACCTTAATTTTTTCTTGGCGCAGCATGTCCCTAAAGGGACCTTGTGGCATAAAACTCCAACAAAACAACCAATCGGAGGTGAGGGCAACTCTGTATGAGCCGATATCATCCTATATATCGACTCGTGAAGAATTGTAAATCACCCGCGTGTTTGCCGTGTGTGGCGGCCCGTGTCCCTGGAAAGGGGGATCCTGGCAGTTGAGGGAAACCAACACACTGCGTTGGCCTCTGCTTCAGGTAGACTGGAGGTGCATATTGGTCCTGTATGCATCAATCGGCTGGTCACTGGCTTTAGGGATCAAGAGAGCAGGCAATAACTAGTCATTTCGTTAAGGGTGGAGACTGACATAGAATTGTCTTGTGATCGTGTGGGCCCCGGTTAGCACTGGTGCACGGATGTGCATTCCCTTGTTGGGCTCGATAGTGGGTGGTGCGGCTGAGATCTGAATTCTTTTTCTTCTAATATGGGTGGAAAAAATTAACCCTAGATCTACCGGGAATTTTATTCAAGTTTTAATAAAACGTTCTACACCAGAATTTTTATTTAAAACTATTTAACTTATTTATTTACCTTATTTTTGTCTGGTTTATATACTTAGTTTATTTTAAAGAAATTTCTGGTTTGAATGAATATTTTGTATGTACCTGTCGGGTCCAATGGACCCGTCTGGTAGACGGAGGGTTAAATTCCTTCTTCTCTACCATGCGGAGAGCAACAAACTGTACAGTATGAAACATTTCCTCGTTTCTTTATAATAAAACGAACTGATAGTTTATCTGAAAGTTCTTTTAAAAGAACTTCAGCTTTTCTAATCGCAAAAACTTTCCAGTCTGTTTTCGGAGATAGTTGTAAGCTTAAAAAAATGCAGTCTGGCGATTTGCTGGTGGAGATTTCTACAGACAAACATTCACAATCTCTGAAAACTTTCAAAACTATAGGTTCCTTTTCAGTATCTGTTCAAGTACATCAAACCTTAAATATACAACCTGTGGTGTTATATCAGAACCAGAACTTCTATACACTACAAAGGAAGAACTTCTGACACATTTGAAAGAACAAGATATCATAGATGCACGACATATTACTATTCGACGGAATGGGCAACTGCTGCCGGCAAAGCACATTATACTAACTTTCAATAGTCCTAATTTACCAACTAGAATTAAAGCAGGATACCTAAGCTGTCCAGTCCGGCCTTATATTCCTAACTCTCTCCGTTGTTTTAAATGTCAGCGTTATGGTCATACTAATACTAACTGTCGTGGCTCTGTTACTTGTGCACGTTGTGCAGAAGTCGGCCATGATAATAAATCTTCTGAAAAACCCGAATACTGCACAAACTGTAAAGGTGATCATACAGCTTGCTCTCGCACTTATCCTAAATGGATCCATGAAAAAGAAATTCTTACTGTCAAAATTTCTCAAACTTTCTTACCCTGATGCTCGAAAACTTGTCGAATCCAGAACCCCATCCGTCGGAGTTTCTTACTCCAGTTTAGTAAAGCAGCAATCAAAACCCGTGAGGCACATAAGCACGCAAAGTGATTCCACCCTTATACCAAGTTGTTCACCTGAAACACCATCTAGCACTTTAAAGGAAAAAAACCTGTGATGTATACTCTACCGCTTGTGTACAAGACCTATGCCAAAATTAGAACTTTGGCAGCCATCATCAAAACCTGTGAAAATAGAAAACATTACAGTCGGTTACAAAAATCCACCAATTCAACCTAAAAAAATCTACTGAGCTAGCTTCAATTTTAGACAAAAGCAAGTCACTGAAACCTGGTGTTGGTCCACCTAAAAAATCAAACGAGAAAAGGTTTCACACAAAAAGAGAAAATAAAACTTTCAGCTCAAGTCTCTTCAGTAGAAAACTGTGAAGAAAAAAAGCAAAAAATCCCCTCTTATCCCAGCAGTAACTAATATAAAGGATCCAAAACAATTGCTCAACTATGCAGAGTAGGCTATGGACTCTTGCAGTTATGACTCGGATACAGGTGTAAAAAATATTGTTTTAGAGGAATATCAACCTACTTGATTTTACTTTTTTACACAGTATTATTATAATATGCTATGGTTTTTTAGACAATCATAACTTTAGCGTTTTTACAGTTTTTAAGTTTTTTCTTTGTCTTTTAATTATATTTTAGTTTTATAAACTTTTAAAACTTTGCTTATTGCCACATTCCTGTTACATTTGAGTGTCAAATTGTATTACCCTTGTCCTTTAACTAGGACCTTTTTACTCTTTTAAATGTTTTTAAGTATACATATCATTATTGAATCCATTTATACATATCATTACTGAAATCATTTAATCAGTTTTTTTCATATTAGTCATTTCTTTTTAAAATTTTTCTCATTTTGACTTTGTTTTGGCGCAGCATGTCCCTGAAGGGACTTTGCGCCATAAAACCCTAATCAACCAACCAACCTACTTTTCCCTAATCTTTCAGGTGACTATGTCAAATTTTTAATTAAAGCTTATTTTCAAGGACACGAGAATTACGAAAGATGTACAACTTTTATAGAAAATAGAAAAATTTGCGTCATATAAATTGTAATTTCTGAAAATTTCTTTCGTTTAATCATAAAATTCACCTCCTTAATGTGTCATCAGATTTGCATGTTGCGCGGGATAAAATGTGAATCTTTTTAGGGAAATATATTGTGATTTGATACTAAACACTTCTCTTCAAATATAAACTTAGTAAAATTATGTGCTAAGGATTACCAGTTATGTAAGAAGTTGATAAAAAATGAGGTTATTACATTTTGAACAACTTTTTAAATATTATGTAAGTTTTTGTCCTTTTTTCGGTATACTTTCGGTTTCGGGCGGCTCGTCCTCTGATGACACAATGTTTTGGGCTCGGGCGAGCTCTGGTTTAAAATCGTCGGACCCGGGCTCCGAAAAGTGAGCCCAAAGTTATCTCTAGTATCAACCTACTTTTTGCTAATGAGCAGGGCATAGTCTTCATGGCATAAGTTTCGGAGATAACTTGATAAAGTTAGAAATCATTTTACACATTTTTAATGGTTGTGCCTACCTTGGTATAATTCAATAAAGCTTTCACTCAACTCATTCGCTTTAGTGAAAATGGGACAAAAATATGCATTGCGAGGCTTTGTCCCATTGCGGGGTTTTACCCAATCAATTGGGGACAAAGACACGCATAGCAATGTTTTAAAAAAAAACTAAATTTTTTTGCGAAATTATAATTTGAAAGAATCTAGACTGATGGTGATACTGGATGAGGTTCTACTATATCATTTTAATCTGCCATCAAACAAATTTAGACTAATTTGTACATTCAATATAAAAATTTACGGAAATTGCGTGTTTTTGCCCCTACCTATCCTATATAAAAATTCTGGTATGAAATTTTTTTTTATAAAACTGGAGTAAAATTTCGGATATGTTCAGCGTTAAAATTTGTTTAGACACACTTTGTTGAGTAAAGTAAATGCGTTACAATGAAATGGGCAACTTCACATTTTTTGTATTAAGCTGTAACTGATGTTACCGGTCTTGCAGACCGCTACTTTTTTCAATTTTTATTGCTTAACTTGTAACTTTCAGTTTGACTACCAACACTACCGAAATTTTGTTTCATCTGGAACTTTAGTACTATCACCAGAGAATGAGTAGGTGAATTTTAATTATAACGGTCCTGTACAAAAACACCATCCTGTGAGTTAATCGCCCCTTTTATTCGTCTTTCGAAGGAGCGGTCTCGCAGACTTCTTCACAGTAGTTATGTGACAGTTTCTCTCACATAAGTTAAAGGTTCAAAAGATTAACTTTTATTAAAAAGGTTTTAATCCAGTTTAATTAATGAGACATTTCTAATGTTAACTTTTACATGGTTCATTTTAATTACTACTTTTTGGTATTTTGAGGGAAAACGTTTTATTATATAGTTATTTTACACAATATATGCATGGAATGACTTTATTTTTTTGTCAGAGATTCATAAAATTATACTATGGGGTCAGTGACTGCTAAGTTTCCTAAAATCAACTTCCCACCAATTTATTTAGTAACTCAATTTCCTATTCTGGCCATTAGTTTTTTTTTATTATTAATTTTGGCTGAGATTTCAGCGAAATTCGCCACTGCATGCCCCTGCGAAGGGACGCCCTCCCCTCACAGCACCTGAATGCATTTGATTTTCAAAATTTTAGATTTTTTTAGCAATGGTCTAGAATTGAAAATCCTAAATTGATATGAGGAATACTTAAAACATTTTCGCAATTGGAACTCTATATGCCTATAAAACTAGCAGTTTAGGAATTAGTTATTCTACCCCCCCCCTCCAGATATCCTCTAACTTCTTAAAAGTAACATGAATACTATTTGCAGGAATTTTCCGCTTTTGTTGCAACTTTAGTGCTAATCTGTAATTCGAAACTATTTCAGAATTCAAACTAATTCATCTTTCTACCAAACATGAATTTGATTGATAGTAGTCTATTCTGTTGTGTTGCCAGTTGTTCCAAGACCTGTCCCACTTAACGACTACGCGGGATTCTAAAAGTCCCGATTTTTCATGATGCACTAATTCTTTTACATTTCTAGTACTATGCTATTTGATAGTCAGCATCGAATGGAACTTCACCTTTAACTGATGTGACAGAAATTCACATAACTACTGTGAAGCGGTCTGCGAGACCGCTCCATCAAAAGTTGAATAAAAGGCGCGATTAACTCATAGGAAGGTGTTTTTGTACTAAACTTTTTGTACAAGACTGTTATAATTAAAATTCACCCATTCAAAAGTATCTGGTGATAGTATTAAAGTACCAAACGAAACAAAATTTTGGTAGTGTTTGTAGTTAAACTGAAAGTTACAAGTTAAACTATAAAAATTGAAAAGGCAGCGGTCTGTGAAACCGGTAAAATCAATTAAAGGTTAATAGAGTAAAACCTGTGAAGACAGAATCTATCTATAACGGACAATTTTTAATCCCTCCCAAAGGAATAACTTACACATCTACCTGCCAAGACGGAAAACTGTCTAAAACGAAATTTTTTGCAGTTCCTAGCGATTTTTTTGTTGTCCAGTAAACCCAGTGTAAACGGAAACTGTTTATAACGGAATTCTATTTTAAAAGTAAGAATTTTATCTTTACGACAGAAATGCTATACAAATATGCATGCTAAACTGAAATTGAGGACTAAACATGAAAAACGCTGAAAGTACCGAAAAATCTATTTTACGAAAAATTGTCTTAAATGCCAAATTTAACAGGAGAACGCTTGAAGTGCTAACCCTAGCAGTGATAGTTCAAACAAGTCGGAAATTGTACATCAAATATGGCAAATTAGGTGCTTTCGTCGCCTTTTTTGAAAAATTCTCTTGAAAAATTTCCTCTTTTTGGACTTTCAGCGTTTTCCATTCTTAGTCCTCAATTTTCAGTCTCCAGCGATTCCTCTTTCAAAGGTTCTACTGTATAAGATCGTTGTTTATTTCATACTAGAAAGATAGCCCGTTAAAAATGACGGAATATGAGATGTAAAGATATATGCAAGAATGAGTTTTTCTCGCTTGTTCCGCAGTGACAGATGAAAATAAGATTTAAAAACAACTCATTTATGAAAAACTGTAATACAGTAGACCACTAATCCGCGCAGCTTGGTTCCAACTGTTGTGCGGATTTGAGGCTTTTTACAGATTACAGGTCATGTCTATATTATAAAATTAGATATATGGCTTCTTTATGCTAAATAAATTGTATAAATATTGAAAAAAAAAATGCGTGTCTATAAAATGAAACAGCGAATAGGTTGCCAGAAAATGTTATCAATTTTCCTTCTTCGCCAAGGCTCCTAAAGGGGAAAAGTACCGAGAATTTAACTTTTGTATCCGACTATATAAAGCGCGGTACTTTTCCAGTATAAAAACATTAGCGTACTTTTTTAAAGTTTGCCATAATTTGAGCGTCAGAAGTGAGATTTTTTGCCAAAGGATATACAAAGCTATGAAAACAAAATTAATGAATTTTTAATTTATATAATCTATAAACATTTTATTTATACCAATTGTTGTTTTTTATATGATTTACTTCAGTTTGTATTCAGAAATAGTTAAATGGCTTCTTTATATTAAGTAAATTGTATAAATATTGAAAAAATACTTGTGTATATGAAACAGCAAATAAATTTCTAGAAAATATGTTGCCAAATTTCATTTTCTCTATCTCGCCAAGGTCCCTATACTGGAAAAGTATCTAAAGCACATTAAAATCGGGCAGTTAGTAGCTTAAACAGTACAGTGCCATTTATTAGCTTTTATGTTATTGGTAGCATCGGTATGAAAATGCAAAGACGTACATTTTTGTATATTACTCTTTCTATTCTCACCTGTAGATTTAAAAAAAAAAACCGTAAAAGCGTGGAGTTTAAATTAAATTGCGGTGACCTCGATTATGAAATATTAATGGTTTTAAATGGGAATTCCGCGAAATTAGCTAGCTATCGCCAAGTTGGCTTCATATGTGACAATTTATTTTTGTCGCCAAATTTGGCGATATTTTGCCAAGTTGGTCAATATTTGGCGCTACTGTGGTAACCCTGCATTAGTCATATTCAACAATTGCTCATTACAATGTGGCGGTCCTACCGGAATTGTGAGGGACACACAGAGACTTGGATAATAAAATTTGCTGAGGTTGAATCGCTAGGGACAGGAGAAATATTAATTTTTAAGGAGGCACATGACCTTTTTAAGCTATCAAAAAATCAGTTTTCGGATTTTGTTTTATTCTGATTTTTTAAAATTTTCTCAACAATATTCAAAAAACTCCATTCACAAATCTGTATTATTTCTTGAGTTATAATCATTTATAGACGGTGAGTACAATTGAAAGTCGCCGTTCATATTGAAACTTTAAAACGCTTTTTCTCAGACTAGTAAATTTGGAGTTTACTCGCACTTGTTAGTTTCAAACCATATAAGCTACAGCTTTAAAATATTAGCCAAATATGCGTTTCTATAGTCTTCCTGCTAAAACCAAAAAATTCATATTTTGATTACTTATATTTTTGCACTTGAAAAACTTCAAAACAAAATTGAAAATTTTGTATTTTTTTACATTTTGTGTAAAATTAAATTTTAACAAAACGTTTTGTATATATTTTGGTTTTAGTTTAGAAGTAGGTGTATGTTATGATTCTATTTTGTTCAAAAAGTGTTTTCTAGATGCATAATTTAGAGCTTTATCATACGCGCAGCACTGAATGATTTGAATTCACGCACATTACTGAGATGAATTTTTAAATTTAAAATTTTAATATTAATTTTGTATATACAATATTTATTTTTCATGATAATATAGCTAAGAATATATGCTTTAGGCAGAACGGAAAAGAAAAAAAAATCTGAATTTCATATTTGTGTTTTGGTACTTTAAAAAGAAAGTTTCGACACTCAAAGGTCCTGTGCCCTTTAATTTTGTCTTAGTAGATATAATTGTATGGTATTCCTATAGTAAGGATAATGAAGTTTTCCCTTTGAAGACAGGATTTCGATATAGACAAATTGTACTTTCATAGGGTTTACAGCCTTTTTATGCTCGGATTTAGATGCCGTTGTCCCCTTTTTTTTGTCTCTGTCCCGCTTTTTGGGATACTGGGACTGGCGACACTAGTTTTGAAGTTATTTTTGACATAATTAGTGAAAACCTGCATTAGATCTGATGTCACTCGTGCAACAATCAATACTACTGCCCACAGTACTAAATAAGCGGAAGGCTGAGATATTTAACGCGTATCGTTGGAAAATCAAAGAATGCGCAAAAATTTTAGTACAAACTGCTAGATATCAATCTCGCTGCAAGCACCGGGTAATTTTTTTAAATCTCTTTGCAGTCCTTGTTCACAAATTCAAATTTCAATAGAAGCCAATTTTGTAGAATTTCAAATCTTTTAAAAAAGAGATTGGGGAAAACTATGCAAAAAAATATAAGTATATTTGTTGTATTAAATGCCAAATATTAGCGGTGTTTGCAACGTGGAACGGAATACAAATTGTTTTCTATTAAAATATTTAATTTTTTTAGTTTTTTCCTATGATCCATACCGTAAATGAAAACACATGTATTTTCTCATGCAAATAAAAAATCGTGTATTGTAGGGTTAATGAATTTTTACTCTTAACTCAACCTGTTTTGTTTCTTTTGTGTGTGTAAAGATGGCATTTTGCAATCAATTTTTAAGTTATTAATCAATTTTTAAGTTATTTCCTGATATGTTAGAACTATAAAAATTACGTAAAAAGGTGTTTCCGATGTCAACATTTAAGTATTTTTACAACTTCATTACTAATTAATACATTAATTTTAAAGCATTATCAAACTAGTCCGCCACAGGCGATAAATCGCCAAATATCCTCCAACTCGTGCAATTTTTTGGGAGTTGAAAAAAACGATGGATTTAATGATGCGCCGATAAAGGGTCGCCAAAATAGGCCAAAGCGTTGTAAAACTATCACAGCAAAAATTTTAAAGATTTAAAATTATAAAATAAATTATAAATAAAAAATAGAGTAATATTTAAAAAATATATTTTTTTCAATTAATAGTTAAATATTGATTTACTGTTATACGATGAGAAATCAATCTAAAAATCCTAAAAATATAGCTTAAGTATTGTTTATTTTTTTCTTTTCTAGTCCCCTTCATAAAAAATATAGAGCAGATATTTTTAATAAATTCATTGAACTTTCTACCACCGCAAAAAAAACAGTGAATTTTTCATAGTTCGTTGCCCTCGCCCATTATTTAATGTATTGTAACGGTATTTTTTTGCGGGGGGGGGGGGGGGTAAACTGAATTGCAGTCAAAAAATTAACGGTATTTTCGAAATGAACAGTGAATAGTTATAGACTCGGGCCGGCCGTGCAGATCTCTAACTCACGTACTCCATTTCTGTAGAAAGTGAAGGAAATATAGTTGGAAAATAGATTTTTTTGACATTTTCCCATAACAAATGAAATAAAAAATTAAAGTATGTGCTATGTTGAAAAAATATAAATGATTTCTGATAAAACACGGAGCTATTATAAGATATATTTAATTTTAAGTATCTATATTAATATTACAAACACATGAAGACATGAATCATTAGATAGCTGGGTTTTTTTTGCCGAGTTTCTTGAAGGACGAAATTGCTTTTTGCTGTATTTGTGTAGCATTCTGCAATACTGTCGACAAATACATACTTTTCTATAGATGTTGTTTAAGACTGGGTCATAAATGTGAAATTCTTCAGCGGATGCAAATGACGTCATTTTATATAAAATAAAAGCGTGTGTTTGAAGTTTTAAAAATGAAATTTATTTTGTACTATCTATATTATATATTTTTTTTCATCAGGGGCGACGCTAAATTCTGAAAAAGCAGAATTCCTGTTTTCTAGTTTTGTGTGTGTTTGAGATAGATTTAAACATTTTTTGTGTATGTTCTTTATTATATATGTAATAAATGTACGTATGGAATTAGCCTTCAGATTTTTTGTCTGTTTAAAAAAAAAACTTATATGAAGATGTGTTAGATTCCATCGGTTTTTACTATATATCCGTAAAAAAATATTAAATGTAATATTAGATGTATCTAAAAATCCATACGTAATCTTGTGTAATACATTTTGAGAATCTTACAAATTGGGCAAACATATCAATATTTAAAAAAGTAGAAAATTTTAAAAAATGTTATTTTTTTTTAAACTTTCAATTAAATATGCAGTTAATTTTTTTTTTCAAAATTCACTGTTTCTTAAACATTGAAATGCTGCGAGTTCACCATTTGAACCATATTTTAAGAAATAAACAAAATTGTTGAAAAGGTAAACTATCCCCTTAATATGATTATACAGTTCTGTCTAATCCTGCAATTTCAGCCGTCAGCTCGATGAGGGGATCTTCTGCGCTCCCGGCCTATTATAAAAGTTTTTTTAAGGGGTCTCGGGACTCTTAAAGTTGCAAAATTTTCGAAAATTTTTTAGCCCCCGGTATGCTATTTCTTTCTCCCAGCTTATTTTGTCTCCAATAAATAACGTTACTTTGTATACGCCAGCCGTAAAACAAAAGCAGATGTTTCATTGCGCGATTAAATACTCAATAGCAATTTTTTAAGCTTCTAAGCATCGCACATTTTTAATGTTTATACCGTCGTATTGGGAAAAAAAAAAGTACTTTTTAATGCAATTTGTTTGAAAACTGCATCTCCATTTGTTTTTAAAATATTAATTTTTTTTGTAGTTTTTAGCACCATTTGTTTCATTTTGGCAAATCAAGTACTCCATTTATATAGAAAGTAAAGGGAAAATAGTTGAAAATAGCAATTATATCTTTTTGTTGCCATTTTCTCATAAAAATTGAAAAAAAAATTGAAATACATTCTATTTTGAGAAAAATATAAATGAATGATTTATGATAAAACATGGAGCTATTATAAATTATATTTAATTTTAAGTATCTATATTAATGCAAATGACGTCATTTTACATAAATAAAAGCGAGTGCTTTAAGTCTTAAAATTGAAATGTTTTGCAGTAGAGTCCCGATTATCAGAGTCCCGCTTAACAGAGTTATTTTCTTCTGATGGACTGGTGGCTTCTATTATTATGAAACAGTCATTATAAATGAAGCGTTAGGTGAAGATGAAAGAGCAGTCGTAAAAAGTTAGAACTGATTTTTTGGTCAGGATAGAAAAAAAAATTTCCATGCTTCATGTTAGCCTGTATAAATTGAATTTCATTTTTATTGTTCAAAAAAATATTTTTTAGGTGAACCATACTGCTGAAAATTTCAAAATTTTGTATTAGCTAAATGCAACTTTGTATAAAAAATATAAATGCTTTAAATACAAATTTGGTTCGGTTCAGGGTAATTACTACAGTATGAAGCATAATTAAGCAAAAAAAAAAATTCATTCTAATTGCAGAATTGTTTTTGTAATCCTGCGCGTAAGCTATTATACCAATTTTCTGTTCGACAATAGTCTGACGGTTTGGAACGCCTTACAGATGCTAATTCTTAATCGTGCAATTTTTTAAATACATGAAATGAAAGAACATACTTATATCTTTTAATTTCAATAAAAAAAAATTTTTAATCGTATACATTTTAAGATATTAAATGTTGAAAATTGTCTTTCTTGTCATTTTATCAAATTTTAAGTCGTGAGACCCCTTAAAAACTATTCACTTTTATTTTTTTTTTTTTTTTGCTTTATTGCAGGAAGTGCCGCATTATAAGCTAAGTTGCCACTTTAAGGACATTGGGAATACTTTACAGAACTTAATTTTCAAGAATCCACTTGAATTCTGTAAATTCAGGCCAGCCTACGGGATGTTTCTTCTAACTGGATTCGCCTGTCTCTTCGTCTTTGCTGGAACATTGACGCAAGTTAAACAATGGAATGCCAAAGATGATTTTTACTGCGTTGCTCTGGAACTTATCGTTCCCATGGTTATGATGATTTCTCTTATCTACTTCATCTCTAACACAGGATTTTACACTGCTGCAAGGGATTATGATATGTATACTCCGTTTGAACAATTTATTCAAGTAAGTACACGTTTGATTAATTGCACTGAAAGTAAAATAGTTTTACTCTTATTTAACCCAACCTGGTCTTTTGTATGTAGATATTTTGCAATCTTTTTTTTTTTTTAACCCACTTCTTGATCTGCTAGAATTATACGTTATGGACCAAGGTGTTTCGTGTGAAATTACAACATTTTAATATTTCCAATTTAATTATAAATTAAAACGTAATTTTTAAAGGCATTTTTCAATTACACCGCCACGGGTGATAAATCGCCCAATATTCTTTACAAATGGTACAATCATAAAGGGAATTAAAAAAAAAAAAAATCTGATTTAATGATACACCAATAAAATTTCGCCAAAATAGGCCAAATCGCTGTGAAACTGCAATGATGAAACATTTTAAAGACTAAAAAGTAGAAAATAAATAAATGAAGAAAGTAATATTTTTTTTTAATATCCTTTTATCAGTTAGTCTTTCCATGCGATGATATGTTGAGATTTCATTTTAAAATCCCAACAAATAAAAATAAAATTTAAATAAAAAGAAAAGTGCCCAGTTAAACTGATGGCATTGAGCTCACAAGCTATTCACACTAATTGTATATTATACTATTATACTCTTATTTCAAAGAATAAAGCCCCTCAAAAAATAAATGAAGGGGGGATTAGCCAACGTTTCCCCCCTTTATACTTAACCATAACCAGTGAACCTCCAAATCTAATCGGGGTAGCTCCTTAACATAATAAACCGGTATCCAAATTTGAATGAAATCGGATAATTCTGCATGAAAAAACCATTTCGCTAAATTAAGGGGGGTCTAACCCCCCCTTTATACTTAACTAATGAACTTCCAAATCTAGTCAGGAAAGCTCCTAATCGGAATGAACATGAAAAAAAAATTGTATAATTCTGTATGAAAATCAATTTATCTAAATTCAGGGGAGGGGACTTGCCCCCCTTTCCCCCTTTTATACATAATCAATGAACCGCCAAATCTAATGAAAAAATCGCCATATCGGAATAAGCAGGTATATCAAATTTGAAGCAAATCGAATAATTCTGCATAAAAAACCCATTTATCTAAATTAAGGGGGGTGACTAGCTCCCCCCCCCCCTTTATACTTAACCAATAAACCTCCAAATTTAATAAAGTCAGCTCCTTAACATAATAAATCTGTATACCAAATTTGGTGAACATCGAATAACTGTGCATGAAAAACCCATTTATCTAAATTAAGGGGTGGGGGGTGGTTCTAGCCCCCCTTTCCCCCTTTATACTTAACTAATGAACCTCCAAATCTAATCAAGGCAGCTTCTTAACATAATAAACCGGTATACCAAATTTGGCGCACATCTAATAATTCTGCATTAAAACCCATTTATCTAAATTAAGGGGGTGGGGGTTAGTCCCTCTTTTCCCCCTTCATAACCAATGAACCCCGAAAGCTAATCAGGGAAGCACCTTATCAGAAAGAACCTAGAAAAAAAATTGAAGCAAATCGGATGTTTCTATCAAGAGTTATCGCGTTACGTACATACAGAACCGGCGGGCACATTAGCTCTCAGGCTTTGATAGCCTGTGAGCTAAAAATAAACAAAACCGACGGCGTAAAAAACGAACTAATTATTTCTCATCAATGTGAAACTATTTTTTATATTACTTGCCTATTTTTTTACTTACTTGTATTGATGACTTTTAAGTTGTATTTAATTGTTAGTTCCTATCTATAAACACTGTTTTGATGAGGCCTATAGATGTCTAAGAAGGTTAGAGTTACACTAAAGCTAAAGATCCTACCTACACAACTTTCAGGTTGTATAATATTTAAACGGAGCTTCTGACTGTAAAATAGCCAATGAAACATCGCCTTCATTTTGAAAGACCTATCCAATGATATGGCATTGAATAGGGTGCGTAAAAATTGTTTCGCCTCTACCGCCATTCTGAATTTATATAAACAAAACCTAGCTTATAACCATCGGACGGTTAAGACGAATCGATAGACACCCCATTCATTAAAACCATCCAGCCGTTGAGATGTTTCGAGGGTATTAAGAAATCCACATACCCAGATACGCGTGAAACGCGTAACCCTTCTTGGCTGTCGAGTAAAAAGATAGGGCAACAATTAAAGAAATTATTTAAACCAAGACTCCTAAGGGAGTCTTGATTAAAACTATCTTTAAAAAGAAAGAGCAAAAATTATATTTTTTAATAAATTCATTTGCTAGCTCTTTGTACCAAGCTAAAATAAGTCTAATTTTTTCATAATTGAGTTCAGTGCCCACGCCAAATTAATGCACTGTAACGGAAATATTTGTGAAAAAAACATGAAATGCAGTCAAAACATTAGGCGTGATGCGTGATATTCAAGATGAACATTGAGTGCGCCTATAGGCTTTTTTTTAATTAGTTATCTTTTACATTCGAAACAGTTTTACTGTACTTGGAGAGTTAACTCAGAATAATTTTTCTCAGCCATCAGAGTTACGAAATAGTCATTGTAGATTTCGATGAATTGGCGTTGGCTGGATTTGAACCGGATACCTACTGTATGGAAGGCGAGCGCCTTAGTACAGAGTAAAAGGCTAGCTCGATTGTTCTGTGCCAGTGACTCATCTTATATTGTTTGAAGTTTTATTGCGAGCGATGACGTCGTTACAGTCATAAAAAGAATCTTCCATCCGTTAGTTTACAAATGTCATTATAGACGTCAGCAGTAAACTGAAGAATTTAGCGGAAGGGATCACTACGTTATTAACAAATTATTAAAATTAGATATATATGCTAAAAGTGATTATAGTTAAGGCTTATAAATATTTTAATAAATAAGCCGGATAGTTTTGAACGCATAAAATAAGTGTCATTCACAATATCTGTAATAAACTTTTAGAGAATGAGTGGCGCCGATAGGATACGAACCAGGGATCTCATGATCAGGATTCGAGAACGTTAGCGTCGAGTAAAAGGCCAAGCCAGTTACTCTAAGCTAGTAACTCGCTTTATACTGATCATGTGAGATGAGATCGCTATACACTCCATCCCCAGTGAGAAAGACGTATTGTTGACGTCTGACGAGCGATATGCACTCGTGATTGATGTTGTTGCACGCATATGTAATGCGATCATCAGGATCACTCATTCTCTAAAAACTATTTACGCATAATGTGAAATATGTACTTTATAAACAAATATCATTAGGTATCAAGTAGTACCGCGAAAGAAGCTGCTTTAACAAAAGTGGTCATTCATAAACGTGATTTATTTTATCTTAATTTTAAACTTAACTAGAATTTAGCGCGAAATGCTACATAACTCGAGACTCTGTTATTCCTTGCGTACGTAGATTTCTAGACTCGCGGACAATGTATGGGAAATAAAATCTTGATGGATGAATTGGTTTACTATTTTTAAAATTGAGTAATAATATGCTGTGTAGTAGTGGACTAATGCTGACGTTTTCTTGTTGCATTTTATATCTACTATGCTCTTCCCTCTTCATTTTAAACTTTCTATTCGTTATTCCTATATAATATTGCAATGGTCTATCAGCTTTAGTGAACGCGATCTGCAGTGATTTTCTGATTTTTTTTCTGAAACTGGTGGAACTCTGGTATTTTTTCTTTTACCACTGTTTCTCTTTCATTCAAGTTGAAAGAATGCTAAAATCGGTTCTGATAGCAATGGGAAAGACATTGCTGAGAACTAAATTTCGAGGAAAAAAAATCTTTAAAAAAGAATTGTTACATTGGTTGATAATAAACCTAAAAAATTATAAGAAAAAATCCATCTTCCAGACTATACAGTGGTTAGTCTGACTCTCAAAACAAATATCTTATCTTAAAGTTACCCAAATGGTATTTTCATATACTGCAACTGCTAAGATTATTGAAAAAAAACTTGTATACGTAATCAGTGAAATATAATTAAAGTAAGTATGAGTTTCATGAGGGGCTTATGCTTGATTGATACAATCTTAGAATTATTTTTCCCGTGAAATCTAAATCGGTAACTATAGAGTTCCAGAGATTTTTATTGGTGGTAAGATAGCTCGTTTTATCAGTTAACAGTTTAGTTTTATCAAAGATAATCGTTTTCTTTTAAATATGACGTCATTTTCACTCACGGAAGCATTATATGACTAGCATCTCGCATTCAGTATCAACTGAATGAAAAAAATATTGAAGTGTAACAACTTTGAGGGGAAAATGCATATTTTTAAAGCATGTCATTTTCTGTTAAATTTTTTTTTCAAAGTTAATTGTAAAGAGAAAATGGCATCAATAACAGTATAATAAAGGTAATAAATCCTGTTTCTTTTCTCTGAAACAATGGAAATAATCAAATTGCCACCATTTTCAAGAGATTTCATAGATTTTTAAAATTACATTTAAAATATGAAAACGGGAATAATATATATATATATATAAAATCCCTGCCGGCTCGGACCTACAGGCGGAGGTAAATTTCGAAGTTAAGCACTAAATTCCCAAACAAAACGTAAAACAAGATTAGAGATAAACCCAGTTCCTTCACTAAGAATGAGCTCTAGGAAGCTAAACATTTTGTGAAAATTCTAATATATACGAATACACACAAACACCCGCATGTATATGGAATAGGTTTAAAAATGGCTAAAACAAATTCAGAGAACCTCAAAGTGTTAAAATATGCTAATATTTCCGTAATCGGGTTTTTATCATGTTTTAATAAGTTTCTTCAAACTCACATGACGTTACATATTCACCTGCTGAGGTCCATTATATTTCCAATATCACGCAATATTTTTATTTTATTTTATTTAATTCGTCAAACTATTTATTTCATTTTGAGTTTTCATGCCGAAATCTTGCTCTAGAAAACTTATGACGTAATATTCAATTTGTTTTCAATTCGTCAAAATATTTATTTTTTTCACGTGAAAATCTTCCAATAGAAAAGCAATTGTTGTGGTGAGAATTTTATTTTTTAATTGTTGGCAACTGCTGTAACGGAAAATATTTATTTTTTCCTGTCATTGCTGTGTAAGAGCTGGTTTTATCAGAATCCTGTTAAGACAGTATTCAAAATTTTTAAGCCTCCCCATTTCCATTCCCTTGGGCCGATTTTTTTCCATTTTCAATCCCCGCCGAGATATTAGCCATCTCAAAGTTTGCGAGTTCGAAGACGATCCGTGCATAATTGCGACTTTGATCGTGCGGACAAAATTTAGTATATAACCATTAATTAAACATTACCGACCATCATCAAAAACCGCAATATTGTGAATGATTGACAACAAAGTGCCACAAACCAACAATATAGAACTGTATGTATAAAATAAAGTACCTTATACCTAATTACAAGAATTAACATGGAAGAAAAAAAAAAGAATATGGATTCCGAAAAAAATTGAATATATATATATATATATATATATATTCATATATATATAAATAATATAAAATCCTAATGAAACGGATATTATGAAAGGACTGAATTGAAACGAATTTATGTTCGAATTGTGTCCTATGAAACGACTGATTAAACAACTGATTATGTTTAACGGCCATTTCTCCTAAAATATGGAATACTTTGCGATGAAATTAACACCAAAAATCCGTATTGATCCACAGATCTCAAAACTGGTATTAAAATTTTTAAATTCGAATTAGTTTTCAAAATATTAATTTTTTTCTAATTTTAAATACTTTTTTTCTAATGATGGCAACTAAAATTCCAATCATAAGTGTTTTTTTCAGAAAAGGTTATAATTTTAAACTAATTTGGCGATTAGTTTGGCCTCCCTTAAATCTATGCTAACAATGATTTTTTTTTATGTATTTCGTTATCATTTTATTTAATACAAAACTTTCCTTTAAAACTGGAACATTTAAAATTAATGGCTTTCACTTTTCTTTTTTTTTTTAAACGAAACGAAAAGAAAAATATTAGGCCTATTAATATATACGCACCGGGATACCTAATTGGCGCCAAAATGGCGTTATTTTGCCTGACATGGTAACCCAGCTATTGTTGCTTATTCACTAATAAATGTTTATTTACATTTATTTTCTTTTTATTTAAAAAAAAAGTTATAAAGTGCTTTGTTCTATAGTTATTTTTTATGTATTATTTCATTTTAAAAACAATAGAAAATAATTTAAAAGTACATATGTAACTTGTATTCGAAAACGAGGTTTTTGCCAAATTGTCGTAAAAAAATCACGCCAAACCCGGTGCTTATATGACATCTGTGTTAAATATTAAGTATATTAACAAATCATGACATTTAATTTCAAATTCAAAGCAAATGACCAATATTGCTAAATTATATAAATCGCCAAATCACTCGCCAAATTATACAAGTTGACGTAATTTTTATTTTAAGTAACGAAAGAACAAATAAATTAGTATAAAAATACAAATACAAATTAAGCGTCGAAATAAAAATCACTTGATGGCGTAAACACCAGTCAAGTGAATGTGACATTTACGATCAACCATTATTGGCATTTAATCTTATAGTCTGGCGATAGATTTTTGGTCAGTGGGATAACCAAGTAGTACCGTTTTAATTTACCACTCGAAAAATAAAAGAATGCTAACTTAAGAGTTAAAAAAAGGGGGGTACTTTTCCGTTATACGGACACCATTGTCGCCAAGCGTAATAGTTGGCGCAAAATGAAAATTACGTGAATTGAAGCATTTGAAAAATAAAAGAAAAAACACTCTATAATAAAGAGAGCCTTTTAAAAATATAACATTTGGAAACTACAGACTTTTACGAACTATTTTACTAAATCAGAAATATATACTTTAAAATAAGTGAACAAATAACTGTTATACAATAAAGTATAGCAAATAATAGCAAATCCCAATGTTTCGCATGGTTTACAATAAAAATCCTTTTCACGATCAGGTTTGAAATAATTGGCGAATTAGCATACATTTTGGCATCGGTCTATATAACGGAAAAGTACCAAAAAAAAGCTATTGGCGAGATTTGAACCCGGCTAACATAAAAGTACCAAGAATTCTTTGCGATCATGGCAACTTTGATGTAGTTTTATTCGAAAAAATAACTTTGATTCTTTAAACAAAATGGAAACCTTTCTTATGAAAAGCGAAGGAACTGTTGATGATAGTCACATGACTTAGGCCATTATTATACAGATTGTTTTCAATTTTGAAAACAGCGCAAAGAATATTTCTTTACGATTAAAAATTCATTTACGCGTGACTATTAAAAATAGAAAAAAACCCCGTTAAAATTACTATTAAATGAGTACGTGTTAAAAGCAGGAAAATATTAAATATGTCTTGAAAATTGTATTTACACGTGAATATGAAAAGAGAAAGGAAACTTTAAAATAATAAATACATTAATATGCATTTAACCCTTTCAGGGGCAAGGTACTTCTATTCGTAAAATGTTGAAATCAGTGAATGGCACCAGAATTTACAAATTTCGAAATATGAAAATGCTTTTGTTCATTTACGTGATCGGGGACTTGATCACCCAACCGGAGAGCCCACCAAATTTGGCATAGGCTATATGTTCCGGAGGAGAATCCCCACCACCACCAAAAAAAAACCTCCGCCAAGCCAACAGGCCCGGAAAAACCAGAAAAATGGCAGTTATTCAAAGAAAGATCCACATACCGAAGTGAAGTCACTTGAGATAGATACAGAAAATACACAATGAAAAAAAAATTACAGGACAAGCTAACAAACTTCACAAACGAAGTTTCGGCTTGACGACATTCTATATATAACAGATAAAAAAAAAGGTTCTTGATTCTAGTAAAGTCCACTAGTTCATAAAAAGTAATAACGAAATAAAAAAAAAAAGTCAGTTACTTTAACTGTGAACTAACACATACATAGCAAAACAACAAATGTGCACCACCGGAGACAGAAAAGAGTCATCCTTTAGAAACATCTACCACCGTATGTCAGGGCTACAAACTATAAATGTATATTTTAAGAAACAGAATCGTAGTCTATTGAATCCAAACTGTTAATCCAATTAACTAACCAAAATAAATAGTAAAATTCTCCACCAGCACCAATAATCTGTAGAACATCAATCCAGAAAACTTTAAGAAACTTGATGAGGATTAAAAACACAAATCCATGAGAGAGAAATGTCCTTGAATGAGAAATGTGCATAAAAAAGAAATGTCCCGTAAAAACAAAAGTTTATATTAAAAAGTCTCCAAAATTGATTGTCCATTAAAAGAGAAATGTCCAGTTTGACATTGTTCATGACGGGATTCAATAGTTTTGATAAACACAGTAATTTAGAGATTACTAAACTTAAGCACTCAAGCTTGAGCACTAATTTCAAAAACCATAGCCACAAATCGAGCTGTAACCAGAGGAGCAACACTTTAAAAATATATAAAAAATAAATGAGCTGTAAATCAAAAAGAATACTTCATGAATGAAAATGCCTTGTTTAAGCTATTGTAAATCGTTTTAAGTTTACCATAATTGGATCTCGAGTTGAGGATGTTGCAAATGTTCCATTCCACCGATCTGTTACGATGGAAATAAAAATGAGTATCTGAGACCTGACAACTATCAAAGATAATGACGTACATCACACCTTCTATGACAAAGACATCTGTCTTTATCCCTACGTCCTATCTTATATAAATAGGTTGGGGATGCACCGTGAGAGGAATAAAAGTATGCACAGATTTATGAATAACAAAGATAATCTGTATTTACATGTCTTAATAAACTGAAGGTGTCCCTACCCTTGTTACTATTATCCCAATGATGCTGCCAGTCAGAAATAATCTTCCTTGTCAAAGCCGAATTAAGGTAACTTATAGGTATAGGTATGTCTTCTTCTTTATCAAATTCCATCCATAATCAGATTTTGCCAGGTAGTCTGCTCTTTCATTCCCCTGTATACCAACATGGGCCTTCACCCAGCCTATATGGATAACTTTTTTATTCAATAAACGTTGGTTAGTAAAAATTTTCAACAACAAGGAATCTGTAGGAAATAATCTCTAAAAGATAAGCTATCAGTGTATAGGTGGAAAACTTTAAAATCTGTAGATCTGCACCAGTCAATTGCTTCTGAAATTGCCACCAATTCGGCTTGATAAACAGAATTAAATGACCGAAGTTTAACTCTGAAATCAAATATAAAAGCTTCATGATAATAAACTGTAAAAGCAGCCTCAACACCCTCATTCATCTTTGATCCATCAGTGTAAATTACTGGGTGATTATAGACAGGAACCGAGCCAACCACTGGTCTTACAAAGTTGATATGATGTGAATAACAAAAATACGGATAATCATATGATTTAATTTTGTTCATCAACTTACTAGAATTCACCAAGATATCATTAATTTCCATGGATGAATTACCATGTATCACATTATATTTTAATGAGGAAGCCGAGAGTTCCAGATGCAAAGGAGGCGTGCCTGCTAACACACAAAGTGCATCCGTTGATGTTGTACGATAAGATTTTATTATTGAAAGTAAACACATTCGTTAGCAAGATAACCTTTGTAGACCATGACACTTCAAATCATTATACTAGACTTCGTGGCCATTCTTAAGAACGTTCAAGTACCAAATCTTGGTAAATTCAATAGAAAGGCCTTGATCCCTTATCAGTCTTTCTTGCATTACATGTAAATCCTGTAATTTTTGTTCTGACCATGTCCAAATGTTCTAACCAGTTAAATGTGCTGTCTAACATAAAACCGAGATACATAATGTTATATTTAACAGGAATACTTCTATTAATTAGTTTAAAAATCGGTCTTCTTTTCTTTAGTGTCTTTGTACCGAAAAGCATGGCCACAGTTTTATCTGGATTAATTGATAGATTCAAACGAGCACAGGCAGTAACAAAATTTGCCACATGGTTATTCATCTTGTACTCCAATGACGCTCTTGTATTTGCACCATCTGTAACAATTGAATCGTCTGCGTATGAAATGATATCCATTAAATTCTATCTACTCTGCTTCAATATTTCATCTGCTACAATTGACCAGATCAATGGCCCTAAACAAGACCCCTGCGGGCAACCAAAGAAAATCCTGAACCAGCGGACACCCCGGAGAAATCGAAACCCAATCTGTCTTGAAGAAATATAATTTTTAAAAATGCTCTTCAAATAAACAAAGATTGGTAACTTATCAATAATCTTCGAGGCGATCGACCAGTCCAGGACATCAAAGGCCCCCGAGATATCGAAAGAAACGGAAGCACAGTACTTTTATGTTGTCAACTTTTCCCTTATCAAACGCCTTAAAGAAGCCATTGCCGTCAATGTACTCTTTGCTTCGCGAAACTCGTGTTGCTTATCATCAAGATAGTTTGTATTTTCCAGCATCGAAATTATTCTAGTTTTCAAGTCTTTCATAAACCTTTCCCAACACAGGTAGCAATGTTATGGGCCTATAGGAGCGCGGTGAAGCAGGAGGTCTGTTTCTCTTCCTGAAGAATACTATCAGACCCCTTTTCCAACATGTTGGAAAATGAGCGAGCCTTAGGCAGGTATTAAATATGCTGAGCATCAAAAATCTAAAATTTTTGCAGAGATTTTTCACAACTAAGGCATCTATATTGTCCTCACCTGGAGCCTTATTATTTCTTTGCTTTTTTAAAACAAAATTTAATTCACGAGTTGTAAACACCAAATCTGGATGATCTGTATAATCAACATCATTTATAAAATTATGAATGGATGGCGGTATATCATTAATCTTAAAGTGCTCTTGCATCAATGTAGCTGCAACCTCATCATAACCATCAAAAACCGAAGAATTTTCGAGAGTTGTAAAAGCCAAATCGGCATATTTAATAGATTTGCCAGAGACATATTTATGTAGGTTGCCGTAAGCATCCTCCATTCTTCTACAGAAATTTGTCTAACCAACCTTCTTCGCACGTTGCAGATTCCTCTTGTATTGCCGACGAGCCAAGACATATGTATCTCTGTATTCTTCCATATCCAGATTTTTCCGATGTCTTTTGTAAAGTGCATTCACTCTATTTCTCTCAACCTTCAACTGTTTTGTATACCAACGCGTTCTTGGCTTATGAAATACTTTACATAATTTAAAGCTTCTTTGCATGATATGTTGAATATATTTATTAAAACTAATTAACCAATCTTCCAAAGCAGCAACATTATGAACTCTTTCTAGGGTATCATGCAATAGATCATTCTTCTGTCTAAAAAGTCTATTGAACTTTGCAAAAGATTTATTTTTAGTTTTATATCTCATTGTGACTATAAAGAACTTCCGATTTAAGGTCAAAGGAAATATACCTATGATCGGAGAATGAGAAAACTATCAATAACCTGCCAGTTATCCAATAGCGAAACAATATCAGAACCAGCCAGCGTTAGGTCCGGACGACCATTTCTCTCGCCCTGTACGTATGAATGGGGTGCATCTGGGTCGTTTAAAATTCTCAGATTACCAATCATAATATAGTCGTAAAATGTCTCTGTTCGATCATTTTCTGTAGTGTAACCCAGATAATTCAAGGGAACATTAAAATCACCACCTATTAACAGTCGTGAACAGTTCGTATAATAAATCCAGGGAGACATGTCTCTGTCAATATTACCAGATGGAGCACTGTATACTGATCCAGTTATCATAGGACCTTGTAGCAATGTCATCGAAATAAAAATACTATTTTCAGATCTAAAACTTACAACACATGACATGGCTTTGTTAGTACACAAGATTGCAGCAGAGTTAGAAAAAGAAGAGAAACACAACCAATCTGGCGAGATTCCAGAAACTGCTCCCTCATACACATAAGGATCTTGACAGAGAAAAAAGATTACATCATTGCTCTCCGCATAGCGAGCCAAAGCATCGTTAGCATCGAAACAATGATGTAAATTTATCTGAATGAACCGCACAGAATCAGAAGAAGTAGAACTTAAAGGGACCAGTGTTATAAACGTCTGGAAAATAAGGTCTCTCTGTATTTCTTAAAACAGGGACTGTCGGCACGATGTTCTGAGTCCACTGTCTCATCATCTTTTTCCTTTAGACAATTAGCACAGGCCTCTATTACAGATTTACAATCTGTCTGACCATGTTCCCCCGCACAGTTCGTACATTTTAAGCCACCTGAACAACGCGACGCCATATGACCATACTCTTGACACTTATAACATCTCATAATGTGAATATACTCCACTACTCTAAACCTATCGAAATCAATGCATAGTCTGCGTCGCTCTATCAAGCTGGCAAAACTCATCTACGTCCACTACCCAATTTACCTTACCAGCCCTTGATGGAATCTTTCTCACCACCTCCAATTCCTTATCCACACCCGAATCCTGCAAGACACTCCTTATAGAATCCAAAACAGAATCCTCCGAAGTATCCCGCTCCAAACTAAGTAAAAGAACCCTCTGTCTACGTCTTGATGTAACAATTTTGACCTTGTCTCCCCATGGTTCCAATGTCCTTTTGATCTTATCCGTGTCTTGTCTTGACGTCACTTTAAGAACAAGTTGATCCGCCTTGGTCAAAACTACATCTGTCAGTTTGGGAAAATCCTGCGTCTCCTTTGAAACCTTCCTCAGATCCTCTGTAATATCCTGGACCGTACCTTCTGTAGGCGTCACCACAACAGAAAAGCCAGTTTCTTTCCTTGGAGACTTCTTCTTCGCACCCAAACGTTCTGAGATGGAGTCCGATGTTCCCGATCGTCTTTTCAGCAGGGCATCATATGCCATACTGTCCGTCACCATGGTCTTCAACTTTACCTCGCTTGCCACATATTCCCTATGAGCCTTTACTAATCGCAGGCTAACATAGTCCATGCATTTCTTTACAAGGTTTAAAATCTCTCTCGTCACCTTTCCACCCCCGTTTTTAGCCTGCTGTGCTTCGAGAGCTTCATACATGTGTAAATTGACTTGTTTGATGGCAGACGGAAATTCGGCATCATCCAACTCCCTGAAAAAATCCTTCAACTTACTCATAATTGTCCACAGAACACAAAATCAGAAAGAGAAACACCCAAAATACAAAAAACAACAATCACCGGCAATGCTCAACTAGCTGGTTACAGACAGAATTAACTTTCAGCATATGTAAGAGAGCTCACTCACCTGGAGACAAAAAAAATAAAAGCCAAAACTGGACAAAAGCTAAGCCCCTATAAACAAATATGACCTAGGCAACTCGCCGCTTAAAAGGAATCACAAAATAAATGAATAACGGATAAATGAATCACCTGAAAACGAGATCTGAAATTAAATTTTAGATATACACTTGAGATGTGACCAGTCCTCTCTTGACATGTGACCAGTCCTCCCTTGACATGTGATCCAGAAAAAAGTCAAATGTCAGATTAACAATATCCAAAAAAGAAATACCGACCACTCCATTAGAAAAAACACCAATGACGTAATAAACTAACAGAAATTTCAAAACTTCAGCACTCCATCATAATAAAACTCCATAGAAACAAAAAACCAGAAAAAACAACTCAACTCCAAAACACAGCAGAAAAACAACTCAACACAACTCAAAATACAATATGGAGACAAAAACAAATGGATGCCGAAACGCCCACCAAAAAATAAAAATCACTAAAAGTACGGAAATAAATGGAGAAGTGAAGCAAGACTGGCATGAAAAGAAAGCTGTTAAAGGTATTTATCAAAAATTAAATGTTAATTATTAAGATATAAGTTAGAAAGAAAAAACTTTGCCACTTGGCATACGCGCGTGGCACGGAAAAAAACTAAGTGCTCTAAGAGCTTAAATAATAAATTTAAAACAGCAATAAAAACTTAAATACAATTGTTAAACATTAGAGAAGCCATGCATATGTAAATAAGTTTAGAAAAAAGAATATTTACCACTATTATGGACTTTGAAATCAGAGCTCAGAAAAACACGTCATTCAATGTTGATGGCAGCAGGTTTTTTTTTCACTTGATCACCCGACCGGAGCACCAACCAAAGAATGGCATAGGATGTAACGCTCCGGTGGAAAATCCCCACAACAATCACCGATGCCGGACATCGGAAAGCACCCAAAATAACATAGTGTTAAGAATATTGTAAACAATTAGTGTTTGTGCTTAAAAATAATGTAAATAGTTCAATTAAGCTCTATCCATAAGCTAATATTAGTTTTTGTTCCAGTGAAAATCTCAATTTGTCTATTTTCTGCAAGCAAGTAAACCCTATTGGATTTCAATGGGAGTCTATGGAAATTTGGCGAAATACTGGAAATATCGCCAAATTGGCTGCCCTTTTGGCGGTATATCGCAAGTTGGCGACAAACTTGGCGACGTTTGGCGACAGAGCAGTCCCCTCCTTGGTAACTCCCTTGCCTTATTGCGTCAGAAAGCTCTGACCAATCAAATGCGTTTCGCGGTATCTACGCAGATTTTTATTGGTCCATTTCCAAATTGTTACTTTTTTTATATACTAGGGGCTCTGCCCCCTACGAGCTACGCTCGTCAACCCCCGTTCAGACACCGCAGACTCTAACAGCACGCTAATTTGATCGGCTTTAAAAAGATTTCGGAAGATTGAATTATAATATGAATCTGACAATTATAATCCGACGTAATTTTCACCAAACTTTTCTTTCTCTTTTTAATATTCACGTAAAAATACTTTTGTTAGAAATGAAATATTATGATCATCTTAAAATATCAAATAAATGTCGCGCGCAATTTTTAAATTTAAACTGTTTTGCAATATTATTTTTTGTTCATTTTACGTAATAAGTGTAATGTGACTTAAATGTGACGTAAATTCTCCTATTTAAGTTTTCTAACGCGTGTTAATGAATTTATTATTTTACAATATTCTTTCTCTTTTAAAATTCATGTGCAATATAGTTTTTGACATAATTTTCAATGAGTTCCTGCTTTTTATATTTTCTACTTATAAATAGTCTAGTGTAAAATGAATTTTTAATTTGAAGCAAACATTATTGTTTGCGCTGTTTATACAGTTGGCAACAGTTTAAATTAATATAACTCTAAAATATCTAAAAATCTCTCGAAATGCTGAAAATTTGAATTTAAAATAGAAATAAAACCTAAAAAAATGAGTCAAATTAAAAAAAACTAAATGCAATCTGCACACCGGGAAATTCTGACGCATAAAATGATCTAAACATTATTAAATTCCTATGTACAGTTTTTGCTCCTATAAAACTTTTTTAATGGAACGATTTTGTCCAAATTTGGCATTAAATATCTCTTAAAATTATTGTTCGATTTGAAAACTGCCTGCATCAGCGTATTTATCAAACATTTCCCTATAATACTACCGATTTTCATATTTTTATATGCTACAGTTTTTTTAATATTAACGAAGAAAGGCCATGCTTAAGCTTTCAAATTGGATGCCGATTTGCCGGGAATATCTACGCAGATTTTCATTGGTCCATTTCCAAATCAAAACTTTATATATATATATATATATATATATATATATAGGACTTGTTTCATGTATGTAAAGATGACATTTTGTATTTTTTATCCACCTTCTAATGTATTACATTTTTACAAAGTAGGTACAGTTGTTACCGATGATAATGAGATTTTCAGATATAATTATCAATTGATTAAATATGAATTGCATTTTTCATTATACGTTGCGAAAAGAATTTAAAAATCCTAGATAGTTGAAATAATTTACTGTCTTGCTTTTTTATTTAAATTGTTCTCTTGATTCAACAAAAAATATTTGTATAATATAGAGTAGCATTTAACCCTTTATGCCCCAACGGTACTTTAAAGTACCACAGTTTACTATCCCAATTAAAACACGCTCGTTCAATGCATTCGCGATGGTACTTTTAGGAAACAGTAAATATTTTCTTTGACCATCACTAGATAGCCATAGCAGTTCCAGTAAGCTAAAAATTGTTCACGAAGCTGTTTTGGTGCGCGTGAGTGTGAATTTTGCTTCCCCCTTTATTGTCTGATAAGGTATCTCTAACTTTTGCTCTTAAACATACTAAATTTTAAAGTTTAAAATTTTTCTGTCATATTTTTTTTTCTTGTTTTAAGGGGGTCCGGGACACATTTTTTATTTAGTGAGTTAAAATTCTGAATTTTTTTGTGACTGTTAACCTTATCATTGGTAAACAAAATCACATAATAAAACTTCTCATAATTTTTTAGAAAAAATTTAAAATTTATTAAAGTGGGGTAAATTAAAATCGTTATAACTCGGAATATTATTTATAGAATTTAAATTTTTTTTCACTTAAATAAACAGAAATGTTTTAATTTTGATTCAGAATTTTTAAAAATATTAATTTACAAAAAAAAAAAAAATATATATATAAAAATATTTAACGAAAAATTTAAAAAAAGTGGTAGTACCTTTTATTTAAAAAAAAACCATATTTTCAAAAGTAAACATTTTTTTAAATATGCTGAATCAAAATTAAAGTAAAACAATTGAAAAAGATATGTTCCGAGTTTGAACCCGTTATCTTTAACTGTTCTCGAGTTATAAGAATTTAAATATGAGAAATGGTGAAAATACCTATCATGAAGAAAAACGCATTTTTACAAGAAGTCGTTTCCATGACAGCCATTGCTTGAAAGCTAAATTTTGAAAACAAACTAAAATAATACTTTTTGTTCTAATTCAGATAAACATGATTTAAATGTCATTTTAAGCAGGAAAAAACTGAGAAATTTTTAACGAAATAAAATATTTCTGCAAAATTTGAAGATTTTTGTGTCTCGGACCCCTTTAAATAGACCACTTGACAATATTCTAAGCTAAAAAAAAATTAATTTTCAGTTTGTTTACTTTACGAAGCATCTAAGTGGTACTCCGTCGGGACTACGTTGAACATAATTTTTATCGTTTGAATACATATGGTGCATAAAAACTTGTATATTTACTAGGGATGTACACATGGTGTTAGAGGGGTGGATTTTGATATAATGTAAGGGAAAGATATTGCATGATTTATGTATGACATTCAAGAATAATAAAGCAAAATATGTTACCTTTAGAAAAAGTATTGTATTGTATTTTTAGGGTTTTGTACTTAAAAAGTAAAAACGGAACCATTATAAGATCACTCCTGTGTCTATCACAACCATTTTACTCGTAAAGTATGGATCAAGGAAAGTTTAAATTGGGGGAAGTAATAAAGGTTATTGACTCGCATATTTGTAAATTATTAAACATTCACAAATATATTTAGTAAAAATGTAGAGGATCTAATTAAGTTACTTGAAAAAAAATAATCTTCGTATATCGTGTGACATCTTACGTAACGCAGAACTCAAAAGTACATTTAATTTTAGTTATCAAATTTTGAGATATCGTCGAAAATGTAGTGAAAAATTATATCCCCCATCCTCTATTTTCAAATCTACTGAAGCTAAAATTATGAAAAAATTAGGAGGTAGATGTTAATTTAAACCTTGCAGGAAAACTATAGCGATTACCTTGGGTCACATAGTTTTTGAGAAAATCGCATGTTTTCGTTACACACAAATTTCAATTTGCGGACATTCATCAATATTTGAGGAGCGCTGGTGGTACCTATAGCAGCAGAACAATAAAGGAATTGTTGATAATTTTCGAAAAAAATGGATCTTAATTAGCCCAGATATTAACCCTTAAAGACAGGGGCGTAGTACTTTATGCACCATCGCCTTTTAAAGCCTAAAGAACAACTTTTAATGATACATCCTTCTATATATAAAAAAAAGTTTTGATTTGGAAATGGACCAATGAATATCTGCGTAGATATTCCGGGTAGAACTCATCCAATTTAAATGCTTAAGCCAAGGCCTCCTTATCGAAATAACAGGCCTCGCAATTCGCAATCGCTGTTTCCTTTTTCCGCTGTACACGTGGTTAGAAACCACATGGTTTCCCGTGACTAGCGCCATCTAACGTGAGAAACAGAAATATTTTTTAATTTGTTTTCCATTTGTTTTTTACCATTTTCTTTACCATGTGCTTTGTAGTTTGCAAATGATAGTTGTTAATCTTAAAATTTTCATGTGTTCTAGACATTTTATTTAAAAAATGAACTTATTTTACTGTTAAACAAAAAATGTTTACTGCTGTATTCCGTTATGTAAATAAATGATGATAATAATAATAATAATAATCAGGAAAGAAAATTATTTTACCATGAATTTCTCAGTGATATTAGTTATTGAAATAAATGGATAGCATCTAGATCCGGAAAATGTAAAATATTTCATTTTCTCTTTTATATTTTCAAATATGTGATTTATTTTATTTCTGCTATTTCTTTTCTTTTCACAATTAATTTCACCTTACAGTATTAATTTAACATCGCTCCTTCAATTTGTTTCAATGCACAGTCTCATTTATTTATTTATTGGCCTATCATTTGTTTTATTTTTGAAGATATGGGGGATCATTTCAGTTTAACATACTTTAGATGAAAGCTTCACTTTTTTTCATATAAAGATTGTATGTATTAATCTATGGAAAGTTTCATAATTGGCTCCACAGCCAATTGGCATATCTTGGCGGGCATAGTTTGGTGCGTAATTAATTTCCTTGTTTTAACTCACATATGTTATGTAAGTTTTCCTAAAATGTATAAAAGTATTTTAGGAAAGTTAAAATACGTATAGATACACAAAAAAAAAACAGACTGAAGTCATAAACACTTAAAAAATTGGAAAAAAAAAAAGTTTAATAATCACTTAAATTTATACATGTCCCTCAACTTTCCGCAAATACCGTATTCTTGTCATGCTACGATTTTGGTGTTTGTAAATCTTAATTTGAGTATTCTTCCTTAATCAGACCTAGAGCCAATTGGCGTAAGTGTAGTTTGGCGCAAAATTAATTTTATTTTTAAACCGTATACTTGATACCACATTATTCCAGCATCGCGTTTTTGCAGTCAACTTTGACTGTAGAACAGATTACAGAACATTAGCTAATACTACATTATATAATAATAAATCGGTATTTTTCAAGTATAGGGGCCTTGGCGAGAGAAGAAAATTTGGCAACGTAATTTCTGGAAGCATATTCACTGTTTCACATAAAGAAGCAATATTTTCCAATATTTGTACAATTTATTTAATATAAAAAAGGCATTTATCTATTTTATATACAAATATAAACAAATCGTATATGAAAAAACAATAATATCTAGAAACTAAATTTATACATGTAAATTCGGCACAGATGTCATATTGGCGCGATTTTTTTCTGGCGTAAATGTCATATACGCACCGGATACTTAACTGGCACCAAAGTGTCGTTATTTTGCTTGATATGGTTATCCGGATATAGATATGGTAACGAGGTTTTCGCAAAATTGGCGTCGGAAAAAAATCGCGCCAATATGGGGCGTATATGACATCTGTGCCGTAAATTCTTATAAAACAAGCTGGCAGTTCATAAGTTTTGTTTTCATAATTGTTTATATCAATCGGCAACAAATCGCTCTTTCCGAAGCCCAAATTGTGCCAAGATTAAAAAAAAAAACCCGCAAAATCCTATATACTGAAAGTGGTACTTGTTAGTTATCCCGTCGACCAAATTACTGTCGCCAAATTGTAAGATTAAATGCCAATAATAGCCAATAAAACCAATATTTCGACGTTTTATTTGTATTTTTATTAATGTTATACTAATTTATTTGTTTTCCGTTATTTAAAATAAAAAATTGTGTCAATTTGTAGAACTTGGCGAGTAGTTTGGCGATTTATATAATTTGGCGAAATTGTTTGACGGGACCCTGAAAAAATATCAATAAATCTTATATTTAAATCTTCATTTTTGATATGTTTCATTTTTTAAAACCAGAACATAATTGTGCGAAATATTTTTTTTACGCCTTTATTTTACTGGAATTCGAAAAATATTTTATACAATTTTGCCAATAACACAACATTTTCAATTTTTTACTATGCATTTGTTTATGGAGTATTACCAGGAGTATACACCAGGTGGCGTAATTTACGGGACAAAGTCAGCTAATAAGTTGGTAATTATCGGGGACATTTTCACCCATAGACTTTCTCCGGATTGTCAAGTCTGTTTTATGATAAGAGTTTTGGCTTAAGCATGGCCATAGCCTACTATGATATATAACGGCCCGCGCATGGGTAGCGGTCGTTGCAGCAACTGGGAACCTGAAATTTTGAGCATGCGCATCAGCTCTTGATTTTTGCCTACCAGAAGAACGAGATCGAAAATAAACACCGTTTTAAAAAGATATACCTATTTTTTAATTATTGATTTAAGTTAGGTATTTTTATTAGTAATAATAATAACGACTAAACAAAGTCATCTGATAAATTTAAGAGTATTCTTATAATTAATAAATACGCTAAAAATCTTACCAGATTTGTTTTGATAGCTGTTTACATCAGTTGGCAGAAAATCTCTCTTTCTGAAGCCTAAAAAAAGTGCCAAGGCTCATATTTACGAAAAATACCCAATTATGCTTCCTGTTTTGACTTAAATCTTATGTAAAATAACCATATCTCTTTTTGCTCTTGTTTTTATGAAAAAATATTTACAAATTAGTCTTATTTTTAGTGTTTTTATTTAATAAAAATATAAAACTACATAAGTTATCACATCTTTAAAATAATGGTGAATTTAGTTTTGAAAGTAACCGCTAACACTGGTTTGTTTATCTGGTAGTTTCAGATTGGCAATCAATTACAAAAATGGCATTTTGGCGCGTTTTGAAAAATATTGCCAATTCAATCTGCAGACATATTACACATCTGCTTCATGAAATAAAAAAGTGTTTTACAATTGTAAGAATATTTATCAAAATTATTTAAATTCCCAAAAATATGAATCCAAAAATAAAAATAGGCTGGTATTTACGGATTAACTGGCCATGAGATAGATCGCCAACAATGGTTGCCGATTGCCAATTTTGTTTACCGTTACCAATCATGTTCAAAACGGTAATCTAACATTATTTAATACAGAACATTGTTAAAAATGGTAAATAATATCAAATAAATTAATAAACAAAGGCACAGATGTTATATACGTCCCATATTGGTGCGATTTCTTTTCTGACGCCAATGTCATATACGCACCGGGTACTTAACTGGAGCCAAAGTGTCGCTATTTTGCTTGATATGGTAACCCGGATATAGATGATATGGTAACAAGTTTTTCGCCAATTGGCGGCGGAAAAAATCGCGCCAATATACATGACATATGACATCGAATATGACATCTGTGCCTAAATAAAATATAATAAATGAACTATTTTCAATAAATATATAAACTATAATGAAAACATAAACTATAAGAAGTAAATAAGCTGTGTTAAGTATCATTATTAATAATATATTATAGCTCTTATTACGTGTGATATGCTATAAAGTTGTCAAAAAGTAAGGGTTACTGTAATTATTATAATTAATGCCATGCTTGGCGCAGTTATATCTGACATGGCCCGGATAATGTGTAAGCACCAATTTGTAAACAAAGAAAAAGAGGATAAAATTAGTAGAGCCATTATATCAAATATTGGAAACAGCTTGCGTATTTGCCTGGAGTCCGCCATCTTTTTATTTATTTTTTTTTTCCTTCATGTATAGTCACTTTATGCTTAATTTTTTTAAATTCAGAGAAAAGCACAAATGTCATATACGTACCACATTGGCGCGATATTTAAAAAGCCCATGTTATGTCTTGTTGAGCTTAAGCCAATTGGTAGGCCTCCCCACCTAGTAGAATCTATGCATTGGAACACAGCAAAAAAAAAATGCTTGCACAACAACTTCGTTCTTTGCCAATCGGAGCATTCACAAGAAGGCATATCATCATCATTACCAAAATCTACTTGGTAAAAGGAGTTGTTATTGTCTGACTACATATTTTGAAAGATATTCTTGAACTCAAAATGAATGCGACATCACATGGTTGAATAGGTCTGACTTAAATACATTCTTTTCATGCAGTGCAAAATAAATGGCCTTGGTCTATTGACCAGGTATTCTGGAACTTCTGCAGAATATTTCCCATAACCAGAGGAGTATTTTATGTTTAATTCTTCATACGACCTGAAACTATCAGGAATAAATTTAGTAATTATTAAATTTGGCATATTGCTTAGAGGCATTTGTATTTTTTTATGCAAGGAATCGTACTTTAGGCGTTTATTTTGACTTTCAACTCGATTATTCGGATTGATAGGCAGCTCCATTACATCTTTACGAAAAGCCCATACCCACCTCGGTACAGATGTCATATTCGCCCCATATTGGCGCGATTTTTTTCGGTTGCCAATTTGGCGAAAACATCAACAGCATAAACAACATAATCCGGGTTACCACATCAAGCAAAATAACGACACTTTGGCGCAAGTTAAGTACCTGTTGCCTATATGATATTGGCGACAGAAAAAAATCGCGCCAATATGGGGCGAATATGACATCTGTTCCCCCACCTCTTATGGGCAGATATCCACACTTGTTTAAACCATCTTTGCAATTTATAATTTCTCTTCCAAAAATTGCTGTTTTCCAATTCTTTCATAGCTTTGCCAAAATCTTCAACTGATTCAGCATTTGCCACTTTCCGTAGATAATTCAAAACATCTCTCTGGGCTTGATGGACACCATTTGATGATTTCGTTACCCAACGCCTCCAGGCTTGTTCCCGATGAAAATCACATAAGAAAACAAAAGTTCCAGGGAAAACAGTTTCGATCGCATTAATTTCCTGTTCACAGAAATCGGTCATAAAATGTTTTGGGTTCCATGTTGGGTTTTCTTCTTTTAATATACATACTGCTTCAATAATACTGGCGGCTGTTTCATCTTGTGTAATAAATGCAGCAAGAACTTGATAATTGACATTGGTTTTCACACATACAAAGAATAACGGCAAAGTGTACTTGGTTGTTCGATATGTTAGCATCTAAGAGGCACAGGCTATTTCCATAGCGCTGCATCAAATACTTTTGCTTGGGTGACTGATAGACTAACAACATATTCTCAGTAAACGTCTCTTCATTATTGTTGTTTTGAGTTTCATGATAAGATCTGAAGAAAAATAAATCATCAAGACATTTGACCAAATGTTGATGTACCATGTGTTGGATTTTTTCCTGTTCATTGTTTGAATAGGATAACTTCTGCAAAGTTCTCTTTACAATATTACGAATGTCTTCTGATGAGGGAATATATTTTCTATTTGATTTTGAGGGGAATCCCGGTGTTTCGGGAAAAAGATCCTTTGTAACATATTGTTGCAGATAACGTTTTATATCCTCAGTATCCGTATCTGAATCAGCAACAAGCTCTTGAATTTTCAGCTTTAATTTTTCATCAATAGACAGGTGGGTTCCTGCTGCTTCTCCAACAGGATGCATAGCATGTTCTGATTCATTTTCTGGAAAGGTTAAAATGAATTTTTTAATTGCCTTTACTTCTTTTTTCTGTAATAATGCTCGTAGTTCTTTGGATGTCTTTTCTCTATTGTGTTTACTATTTGTAGGAATTGTGCATTCCGGAAATGTAAATATTTCTTTCAATGAAATTTTAGCTATGCAGCCTAATTTCCTAGAACATTGTACATATATATATTTTTTTTTTATTCCATGTGTGTGATCGCTTCTGCTTTTTTCTTCATTCTTCCGGCCCAATTCCTCTTTGAATGAAATATGACGATCTGGACCATACTTGCAATCAAATATAATTTGATTTACATAAATGTAGGGCAATGTATCAAATCATTGTATATAACTGTTCCCCGTTTTTGAATGCAATTCTGCAACTCCAAAATCCTTTGCACGTACTGTCCGCACGCAAAATTTAGAAAATGTCTTATTTTTATATTCCTTAGTCTTTAAATATCCTTCAGCAGAGTCAATTAATAAAACATTCATTATTGCATATCTAGTTTTCCAATAAATATTCATTACTGTATAGCTAGCTTTCCAATAAAACGTTCATTACTGTATAGCTAGCTTTCCAATTTTTTAAAACGGTGTTTATTTTCGATCTCGTTCTTCTGGTAGGCAAAAATCAAGAGCTGATGCGCATGCTCAAAATTTCAGGTTCCCAGTTGCTGCAACGACCGCTTCCCCCCGCGCATTTCGCCGAAAAAGTGAAGTCGGATCCCACTTCAACCTTGAACCAAAACTTCACAACGTGCTCTTTGTTTACATTTATACCCTGCCCAGATAGAAGCTTGTTTCTAATCGTCGAGGTTTCAGAATCATTGATCGTATTTCCATGTAATAAATTAAATATTTATATTTTTCAATTTCCTTCGATTTAAAAGGCTATTTTACACAAATTGTAGCATTTTAGTGTTACACATACTTTTAAGATTAGCTAAATTATTTGTTTACCTTGATCGTTTGGTTCATTCATGGAAAATGGCGGTTCTGTTATTCTTTTTTGAATGTCCCGTATTTATATAAAAATAGCTTGGTTTCATACATACGTTTTAAAATTAAAATTTGATTTTTATCAAACTACAGTTCTCATAACTGACTTGAAGCAGCTATTTTTGATTAATTTACTGTTACTGGTAAAATATTTGTTTTTAATATCGCCCGAACCAAGAAGAAGAAAAAAAAAGCCGATCTTCCTTAAACATTAAATATTCTTATTTTTAATCAGAGAAAGAAATTGTGATCACGGATTTAAATATCGTTGCAATATTCTATGTTATCCAAGCAATTTTGATTAAATCATGGAAGGGTATTTGTTACTTAATAAATTACATTTATTAATTATTACAAGGAATTGTATGAGTATTTTAATATATTAAAAAAAAATTCTATCAGTTTTATTGTTTCAGCAGTGAAAATAGTAAATAAATGGTACTTAGTTATCCCGTCGACCAAAAATCTATCGCCAAACTATAAGATTAAATGCCAATAATGCTTGATCGTAAATGTCACATTCACTTGACTGTAAGCAAGTTACACGTGTTTATGTCATCAAGTGATTTTTATTTCGACGTTTTATTTGTATATTTATTAACGTTATACTAATTTATTTGTTCTTTCGTTATTTAAAATAAAAATTATGTCAATTTGTATAATTTGGCGAGTGTTTTAGCGATTTATATAATTTGGCGAAATTGGTCGACGGGATAACTAAGCGGTACCAAATAAATTTGTGATATTGATGTTTTAGACTAAGCATGTGTTTTTTTATTTATATATTTTTATGTGTGTTGGTTTAACAGTTTTAAAGAGAAACACATTATATTAGTCACTTAAATAAATAGAACTTTACATTTACATTGATATGGACAGTTTATAATAACCCTTAACAGCTGTATTCGAATTAGCTGTCATTTCTAAGCTTGATTGGAATGTCAGCAGAATTGTAAACGTAACCATGGCGACATGACGTAATTTTGGTGTTTGTTTACATATCTACCCTTCCCAGGTTATTTCAGTTACGGTCAAATTTCAATTTTGGGCAGGGTATCAGAGTCGTCTGGCGAGCGACTTCATACATTAAAAGCTAATCAGTCTGCCTGTAGTAGTGTCTAAGTATGCCTTGAGCATGGCCTTTCTTCGTTAAAATTAAAAAAACTGTCGTATACAAAAATATGGAAATCGGTGGTATTATAAAGAAATATTTGATAAACACGCTGATGCAGACTGTTTTCAAATCGAAGAATTACTTTTAGAGATATTTAATGCTAAATTTGGACAAAATCGTTCCATTAAAAAAGTTTTATTGGAGCAAAAACTATACATGAGAAATTAATCATTTTTAGATCATTTTATAGGTTATAAGCTCCCGGTGTGCAGATTGCATTTATTTTTTTTTATTTGACTATTTTTGAGGTTTTATTTCTATTTTAAATTCAAATTTTCAGTATTTCGAGAGATATTTTTTACAAATTTAAAAAATGTTATTAATTTAAACTGTTGCCAACTGTATAAACAGCGCAAACAACAATGTTTACTTCAAATTAAAAATTTATTTACACCGGACAATTGTAAACAGAAAAAAAAATTAGAATTAGAATAAAATGATTACATGTTAAAAGCTGGAAAATTGCTTCATAAGAACCATATTTACACTGGAATTTTAAGAGAAACAAAATGTTAAAATAAAAAAATCATTACTATGCGTTAAAACCTGTAAATGGAGGAAATTATGTCATATTTAAAATGCCCCAAAAATATGGCAAAACAATTTAAATTAAAAAATATCTGCGCGAGACATTTACTTGATATTTTGAGATAATATTTTCAACTATTATTGTGAATTCGAAGACAGCGCAAATAATATTTCCTTCTAATAACAAAAGTATTTTCACGTGAATATTAATAAGAGAAATAAAACTTTGGTGTAAATTACGTCAGATTTAAAACGATACATTTAAAATGAATTATTTAAAAGAACTATCTTATAGCGCTGTTAAAAAATACCGGAAGACAATGACACTGTTTACTTAATTCATTTTACATTAGCTTATTTACGAATGTTTAACTAATTTTTGTAATTAAATACGAAAACAGCCATTGTATCTTTTAACAGCAGCAGATATCGTCTTAAAAATCCCCAATCCAAGAAAAACGAATGGAAACCCGTTTACAGAGAGATCGCTACTGTTTTTTAATTTTAATTCAATATTTTTAAAGCCGATCAAATTAGCGTGCTTTTTGGATTTTGGTGTCTCTGAACGGGGGTTGGCGAGCGTAGCTCGTAGGGGGCAGAGCCCCCTAGTTTGTGTAATGAAATGCTCAATCTATATAATAAAAGCCGTTCTCTGTGTGTATGTCCTTTATACAAATCTTTAATTTTTGACCGATTTGCAAGAAACTCTATGTACATACGTTTTAGAACGTGAAAAAGATAACTGTCTACTTTAAAAAATTATCAGACCACTATTTATCTCTTTTTTCTACCACTTCCATAATTTAACATTATAGATATCTCTTTTTAAATCTTTTTTAATTCAAACGTTTCTTTCCTGTTGCCAAACCCTAAAAAATGACAAAAAATGTGAACCCAAAAAATGTGAAAAAATAAGGATAACGCGTGTATTTTGTTTTTATTTGCCAATAAAAATTCAGATTTTCTTGCTATATTTTTGCGTGTTTGATATTGATGTCATTCTAAACAGAAAATTTACATTGTTTTGTATATAAAATAAAAACTTTAACTATAAGAGCGGGAAAATAACGTAGCACCTCAATTTGAATGGTTTTTTTTTTGTTTTTTTTTTAATTAAAACATCTATTTTAATACAAACGGTCAAATTTCATGTAAACAATTTAAGGAAAAGAAAAAAGGCTAGCTATGACGTCACATTCTATCAAATCTTTTCAACGCGCAATCAAACTCATTGTTCACATATGGCTCCTATATTTTGCTTATTACTTCGATTGCATACTACAGCCATATCTTATAGCTATACGTTATCGCTAACTGCTGTATTGATTTAGATTCAGTGCTAACATTTTCTGGGATTTATAGCAAAAAGAGAGCGGTTATTTGCATTTTCAAAAAAAAAATCTTACAGATGTCTTGATTTAAAATTTATGGAAAATGACATTTCATCTAATCATTGTAGATTTAATTTCAATAAAATTTCAAATTTTCCAAATAAAATTTTAATAACTACTACCTCATTTGGATGTATTTTTCTGCATTTTCCCCCGTATTGTGAAGATATTGTATACTTCTGTTACGCGCGCCAAAGAAAACATGTATTTTAATTTTAAAAGTTAAAAAAAAAAAATACCACAATGTGTCAAAAGAACATCCTTTTTCTGAATTTAAATTTCGCGAGTTCCAAAATTAAAACTAAAAATGTGAGTTTTTTCATAAACTTAAAGTTAAGGCTGTTCATAAAGTTAAGGCTGTTCTCAAATCCAAAGGAGCTATTTTCTGACATATATTTTTAAATTAAATTTTGTTCGGAAACGCATGAAATTGACAGGAGTTCTTATTTAGAAACTATGTAATCTAAAGATAGTTTCCATTCGTTTGTAAAGGTATAAGATCTTTCAGTTGGTGTTTTGAACTGAATTTCGGACGCAACAGTGCAATAAAGGATAAAAACCGGCCGTCACGCAACCACAATTGCTCATAACTCGATAAGTAATTTATTTATGAAAAAGGGAAAAACTCATTTCAATTCCAAATCGCTTTAATAGTCAGGCCTACAAATTTTAAGCCTTTACGTTTAATGAATCAGAAAATGTATCGGGAAGTTTCGCGTTGTTAAGCAGGGAACTGGAGAAGCACCTTAAGCATTTGCAGGTTAGTATTTTGTAATCAATTGCATGCCAGATAGTCGCTTAAAACATAAGTCATTCTATATTGTTTTAAACAAAGGTGCATGCCATAATAGGTGTCAGGCACACTCATTAAAATAAGAATACCCTAGCGCACAGCCCCATTACCGAAGATAAACCCGTCAATATACTTAGAGATAAAAATAGTTCTGCATTTTTCATTCAGCTAATAAGACTAATCCTTCATAATTGTGTTCACATGATTATATAACTTTCCAATATAATTATACGACTAAGCAACGGAAAACAATATGCTACGCACTAAAATCTTCCCTAAAAACTAATAGTGCAAGTCGCATGGAAATCCGTTCCGAAGAATTCAAGTTATATGCACCCGGAACGAAATTCCTATTTGAATTTTATATACTTATCAGGTTATTTTGAGTAGTTTGATTTGGTATCTGTTAAATTTGTGTTTTATTTTATTTTTGCCGTTTTAATTTCGTTTTCCAATTTAGTTATTGAATATTACGCGAAAGTAAACAAATTCTGAATTATTTACAATGTTTTTTAACAATTGAGTTAATCTTTTGTATTTGGGTTGCAAGCATATTTAAAAAATATGCATGCTTAAAAATTATTTTAAAACCCATAAAAAATTCGTAAATTGAGATAAACATTACAAACAAATATCACTGAAAGTACTTTTGTTTTCTATAATACGTTGGAGCAATCAAATGTACAATGTTTAGACGCTAAACTGCAATAAAAGAAAAATTTGTTAGGTTGTTGCCACCGAAAATGATACCAGCGTTACTCATAGACACGTCTTTTCTTTCTACTATTGCATTAAGTGTAAACAGGTTCATCTTTCGTAATCGGGTTGCACTCAACTTTAAAAATATCCATGCTTAAAAATTACTTTAAAATCCATTAAAATCAGAAAACTGAGGTACAATTTTCAAACAAATTTCATTTGAGAGAACTTTTTTCTATTCGACATTGTAAAAAATGAAATTGTGTGATGTTTAAAAGTTAGAAAAATTGCAGTAAAGGCACATTTTATAGGTTATAATTTATGGGGCACAATTTATGGACACTGACAGCGTTTTTACTTTATAATATAGATAATACCATACAAACAAAAATTTCACTAAGTGCTGCGCGATTTGGAGGAATTTTTTTTTCGTATTGTCAGGAAAATCATTTTTCTCTTATACCCGCCAAAGAAAACGTGCATTCTGTTATTAAAGCTCAGGGATTTTACTATGGTTGCAAGACAATAACGCCATGTTTTTTTTTTTTTTTTTTTTTTTTTTTTTGTCTTTATAACGATTTGTGGATGGGAATGCACAAATTTCAGTTATTGTGATTGCCGTATTATTTCGTTTTAATTTATTTTACCTGGAAGGCTTCTTATAATTGACACGGGCGAAGTTGGGTAGTTCTGCTAGTAGCAGTATAAAAGCAATAAACGTCAAATTGTTAAAAACAGACGAATTTAATTAGAATTAATCAAATACTATGGGATTCGCGACTTGTTTGCTCTGAATGGCACTCTCAATACCCCACCCGTTTCTTTCAAGGTTAATTAAAAACCTATCTGGAAAACCGCGGCACGGACCAAGTCAGCATTGCAACTTCGCGACCTCCTTTCGAAGCGCGCTTAGTACAATAAGTTTAAACTTTGAACGAGGTTTTTTTAGGTACATTGTAAATATATATATTTACAAGCTACGCTGAATTTTGATTTATGAAATGCCAAATGAATCTTAAATATGAATTACTTTTACTGTCAAAATCCGAATCAAGTTCATCATGAACAGATTAGGTTAAGATTGAATAAAGAGTTATGCAGAATAGCAATATTTATTATTATTTAGGCCTAATATCTCTTTGTACTTTCATGATATATCCATTTATACTTTTCTAGTATATACAGCTATACACAACCCTACAGTGTATAGTTTTTTACAAGGTCTTATTACTCTTTCAGCAACGATTTTTTTGTACTAAATAATGTTTATTGTACGGAACCCTCTGTGCGCGAGTAATACTCGATTTGACTGTTTTATAAAATAAAATGGAAAAAAAATTACAAATTAGAAAAAAAAAAAATCTAAATATTTTTTAGCCTTTTTATGAATCCTTTGGAGTTTTCTACAACTAAAAGTTTGGTAATTTCTTTCAGATATGCTTTCCATCGGACGATAGTGTTACAAATGTAGATTATTCTTCTGATGGCGAAATGCTCACTGATGATGCACCAATAACATCATCAATGAGTCATATACACATCATAGACATGGGGCATTCTCACAGTCTTTTGACTTTTGGGGGAAAAAATCTGGCGAAATTAAACTTGCTAAAATGGCATTTTAATCTGATAGAATGATTAATTTGATCATCAAATCATAATTAATCTGATCATCTAATCATTTTAGTCTGATCCTTAATGATTCAAAATAAAGAAAAAATGGTCAGCAGCGATAATTTTTTTATTTAACTGAGTTTTATGTTAAACTTATGTTATGGAAAAATAAACTTTGCGAGTTTAATTTTCCTTACCATTTTACCACTAAAACTTTTTATTTTCTTCGAAATATTTACTTATAATGAATTTGCATAGTACCCACAGGACATTCAAATAAGAAATAACATTGTAGTATTTTTAGTACAAAATTTTGGTATAACATCGTCTTAAAGGGGTACTAAAGAAAGGACGGTAAAAGAAAAAAAGGACGAAATGGGGGAAAAAGGGGGACGGTAAGGATGGAACGGTAATTAAAATTACCACCTATTTTTGGCAAATCATGTTAAGACTAAGTGATAGGCCACAGTGTTCATTAATTTTTAGAAACAGTTGTTAACAATGGATTATTTTTTAAAATTTACCTCGAAAAGTGCAGGAATAAACCTTGGGGACGGTAAGACTACCAATAAAGCCACGATCTTGAAATTGATATTTAAATGCTAATTTAAATTCTGCAGTAAATTTCCTGTCAAAGAATTTTAGACATTCTTTCTCTAGCGTACTTCTGAATGAGAAAAAACTTGAAAAAAATTCTGTGGCTGCATCTGAAGTGATTTTCTGTATAAGTTTAGCAAGAGGGACGGGGTAAGGATGAAAAACCCACGGACAGAGTTAAAAAAAAAATATTAACTGTAAAAATGTGTGCAGAACAATTTTTTACTACATATTTATATAAAACAATAGTCCCAGTTTCGGAAAAAAATTACATCGAAATACTTTTATTAACAATTTTATCCAGACAGCTCGAAACTTAAAAATCAGCATCAGGGACATGGGACGGTATAGGGGTTTTCGTGGTATTTGGACCCCCAACATCGCCCAAAACTTGTTTATCTCGTTAATATTGTTATGCAATCATGCAATGGAATGTTCCCCAGTATATGAAAAAAAAAGTGTATTGAAATAAAAATTATTCAGGGACATGAAAGTCAAGATTGTGAGAATACCCCAGATACATACACTAGATACATGCATAAGTCACATAACTATATCAATTTTTTTTTCTTTTCCCAAGTCTCTATTTTTGTCCAAGCGTTATGATCCAAACGGTACTTTGAAGTAATTAGCCATAATTAAGAAAGAAATTGTAAATCTTTTATTTTTGGTGCATATTATCTTCCAATGTATCGATCATAATAAAACAAGGAAAAGTTTCGAGAAGATAGTTTTTTAAATTCATAATTTGGGATATAAAGGGTTAAAGTAATGTAAAAATGCTTTTCTTTCTTTTACCATATATTTAAAAAGAAACTGAGCAAAAAAATAGTTTGTAAATATGTATTAATGTTGAATCTTTAATATAGGGTAGCCTGGGATAATTTTCAGACAAAAACAAAACTTGTGCAATTACTCAGGAATCAATATTTCTTTTAACTTTTCTTGGTAAAATCATCACATGCCTGGTGATCATTTTGAAGCATTTTCAGATAATTAGCATAATAATAAACAAGAAAGAAAAATCATGCGTTAAGCATAGATTATGAAACTTTCCAACACGTCCTAAAATCTTTAACAAAACTTCATTATTTAGAGAAATAAGGTAAATAAGATAACTAAGAAAACATTTTAGAAATGAGATAAAACATTTCAAATTCTGATTTTCAGCAGTTACCTTCCATAGCAAAATATGTATTCAAATTCTTTTAAACTATTTGATCTGTTGGTTGATATATTTACTGTATAATGGGAAAATTTATTTTAGCAAGGAAACGCATAACAGGTTGAAATTTCTCTTTATGCAATTTATACTTATAGATGGAAACATACTTAAATACTTTTGTTCAGCCATGTCGTTTACCTGATATCTTTTATTACATGCCACTATTTAGCTAACATTTAATTCAAACTAAAACATTCTTAAAACTACTGAAATCACATTTGCAGAAATTATCATCCATAGGCGGTCGTGTATCCAATTCGATGCGTGGCCCTGTATGTCATTTTATCTGTATTCTACAAACATTTCTTAGTGAACTAAATGCTGTTCAGCGTAAAAATGCATAACACATTTTAAAACCACTTTTAAGCAATTTACACTCATACTCTGTAACCTTTACGAATTCTTTTGTGTAGCCCTGTATATCAACTATAGTATTTATACGCACCATATAGTATGCCTAAATATAGTGAAAGTTAAAACCGTATATCATAATTATAAATCCATTTCCTGCCATCATCGCTATAGCCTCACTGACGCATAACAATTTCATTACACATGGAATAGTTTAACTTAAAGCCACAAACAATTTACCCCTATACCATTATGTAACGGAATTCTTTTGTGTGGCCCTCTAAATAATAAATATTATTGGCACCACATATTCTACAGAATGCATATTTTAGTGCACTTCGTAAATGCATATCAATTTTATTTTTCTGAAAGGGTGTAACGTCATTAAAATTTATTTGGAACGAGTTTTTCCCATTGGCCGTAATGTAACGGGATTGTCCCGGTAAATAAACTAAACACGCTGCAAACTTCATTTTGAATATGGTTCGTCCTACGATAAATATAAATAACATCCAAAAATTTCAGGGCAATCCGAGCATATTTGAGATTTAGAGCGCGGCCAGACAAACCGAAGTCATACTTTTCAACTTTGCTGGAAAATGTTAAAAATGAAAGTAATAAAACCCTGTCTGAAAATTACCTTGTGGTTAAGGGTAATTTCCAGACAGCTATTTGTGAGGCTATTTAAGGGTCAGATTTGAACACCAACTACGGTAATTAAGAGACACCATTGTAAAATGTTACGACACAAAATGGGGTATTAGACCATTCCGAATACAGTAATAAGCATGAAAATGCAATTGTAACTGTACACCTGTAATCCATTTATTTTCGCGAATAAAAGTAAGTTATGCGGTACTTTTTCGCACATAGCTACTGTAGCTATATATGTTTTATATAAATTTATGTAAATCAGTAAAGAATTTGACTTTTTAAACGGTTCTGATGGTTGAATAAAAATCAACATTAAATAACATAAAACCGACACCAATTTCGTTTAAAAAAAGTAATTTTAGTAACCTGCTTTTTCACACGACACTAAAATTTTTACACAGCACTAATTTCAACAGGCCTAACCATTTTAGTTTTCCTTAACAGTAAAGATATCACTGTAGAATTTGTTAACATTATTTTAGAATTCTTTCACATTTTTCATATGGAAAGAATCAACAGGATTAGTCTTAACAGGTCCAAAAAAACCAAAAAGGACTTGGCAACAATTTCAACTTTATATTTTTTTGGCCACCAATATCGATCATTCCCAAGCCAGTTAAAAAATTTCATTTGAACTTTCAGCAGATTTTCCTCAGTTATCTTTGTGGAACAACTTTTGTACCTGTCCCAGATAGAATGTTTGGTTATAATATACAACATATATTACATATTTGATTCTGAAATAGCATCTCCCACTACCTTCATAAATCTTTTTCATCCTAAATCTCCCATTTTAGTTTAAACACTACCCAGTATGTTAACTTACAGATGGCCTTTTGAAGTTATATTTTAATATACAACAAATCTTAAATCGCTAGCAAACAAATAATTTACCATGTAGGATCAATCAAAACACATTTTGCAAGACATATTAGTGTCTGGAAATTACCCCGGTGTTTCTTAAAAGTTACTTTTTTTAAAACTATATTTTTTTCCCAGATGGACATCGAAGTGACGTTGTTTCCAAAAGGATAACATACCCTAGTATTCAAAAACGAGGTAGCATTTGTGTTAGTTGCCACACCTGAGAAATTGAAATTTGAAATCCGTGAAGCAAAAAATTACAGTAATTTTTTATAGCATTTAGGCTAATGTCAGACGAACGTCTTTTTGAACACTTTTTTCCCTACATATCATCCCTACACAATGCTAGCGGCATTGTGTAGGGATATGTAGGGAAAAACGCTTGCAAAAAGACATTAGTCTGACATTAGCCTTAAGAAACCAATTTTCTACAAGACGACATAGTTAGTTACTAAGAAAATACTAAATTACTCCTGTCTGTTAATTACACCGCATTCTTCTGTCAGAAAATTACCCCCAGACAACCCTATGATTTTTATGTGGTAATGCGTCATATAAAAAAAAAAGAATTTTAATTTATAAAGCAAATTTTAAAATTCGGGGTGTTTCTACTTTTACATATATTAAGAGTGTTCTTTTTAACTGTTTTCACTATTAAGAAAAAATAAGATTTCTACTTTTTTCAGGTTCCGATGAAAGTTGTTGTTGGGAAAACAGTGGCAGTCTTCTTAACAAGAGGAACGCATTCATGTGTTATGTTATTTTTATTCTCTTTAATGGCATTGTGCATGATTTCTTCGAATAATTTGTATTATGCTACTGATATAGAGGGTGTATTAAAGAACCTGTTGCCGCCTATTTTCCCTGATGCCCGAAAAGTTTTGAGAACTATACTCATTGTAATGACTGTTATGTGCTTCCATGCCTTGATTGGGATGATTGTGGCTGCCTACTATGAAGCCAAAAAATCCATTTTGTGTGTCATTGAAAAGAACTGGCAGAGAAACCTTGTAGCGATCAGTTTTCTATTACCGGTATGTATTTATAACACGTTTCTTGTCATTTTTTATCGAAGTAATATCTAAGTGTCGGGTTTTACCAACGCCTCCTTGATTGAAGAAAGCCGTGGCACGCTTTATTCTGACGTCACGAACCAGACAAAAAGAAAAACTAGTCGGATGTGGCAATCCCAAAACTTTCTGTCATACATCTTAATACTTCCTGAAAAATGTATTATAACAGCGGCACCGGTTAGATGATTTTATACCAAAATCTAATCAGCAACAACGTATGTCAACTTCTAATTGAATTTGAAGTTTGGTGAAAATTCGAGCATTAGTTTTTGAGTTGAAGAGCTATTGGGAAAATCGTGAAAACTTCTGCATAGCAGTGGCACCTGCTGGACAATTTACACCAAAAACTTAACAGGGTCAATTTATATCAGGGACTAATTGAATTTAAAGTTTGAAAATTCATGCATTAGTTCTTGAGATACGGCTATTGCGGAAATCGGGAACAACGCAGCATAGTAGCGCCACCTGTTTGGTAATTTACACCAAAAACTAAACACTAATTTATACCAGAGACTAACGGAATCTGAAGTTTGATGTAAATTCGTGCATTAGTTCTTGAGATAGAGCTATTGCGGCAATCATGAATAATGCAGCATAGCAGCGCCACATATTGGACGATTTACACCAAAAAGTTATCAGCACCAAATTATATCAAGGACTAACTGAATCTGAAGTTTTCTGAAAATCTGTGTGTTAGTTCTTTAGATATAGCTATTGTGGAAATCATGCATAATGCAGCATAGCAGCGCCACCTCCTGGGCGATTTACGCCAAATCATAATCACCACCATTTTATATCAGGGACTAAGTCTAAAGTTTAAATTCCGTTCATTAGTTCTTGAGAGAGTGCCCACAAAATTTGTGTCACACACACACACACAGACATTTTGTAAAAACATGTTTTTCGGGATCTCTGAACCCTAAAACGTGTAGATCCGTCGAAAATCGGATTTCGAACATTTTTACGAATCCAATACTTCCTTGTAAAGATAGAAGAAAGTTAAAATCGAACAACTTAGATGTTTCAATTTCGTTTGCGCGTGAAATTATTTAATAATTAATAAACAAAATCCAAGCAATATCTTCATAACCTTAAAAAAAAAAAAAAAATTAGTGCCATTTCTTTAGCAAAATTCTTACGCCAGACAGTGTACATTCAACTAAATATATTTAAATTTCCTTTGTACACTACTTTTATACATATCTGCGCACTGAACTAAGAATTTTACCCCAAATCTTCAAAATTAACTGAAATATTTCAAAATAGATATAAAAAAAAATACATATTTTATTAAAATTTAACATTTGTTTTATTAGAGTATCTACAAAATAATTACATTTTCACACAGAGCTTAAATTTTAGTTCAGAACATAGTAATATCGAAAATATTCAGGCAAAATTTTACTGAAATGTTTAAAACATTTTATGTAATGCAGTTTATCGAACATCGAGGTAACAGAAAATTTGATTTTCCAGAAATCTCATTTACTTATTCGTTTTATATCTTTCAGATACATACAAAATTAATCTAGAAGTGTTATAGTGTTTTTATGTAAAAAAAAGTAAGAAAAGGATGCATAGAAGCATTGTTTACAATTCTCCTTGCCTTCCTACGCCCACTTCCGGTATTTGACTCGTTACTTTCTGCTTATTAAATTGGCCATAATTCCTCTTCCTGTAATCATGGAAATGAAATTAAAACAGATTTGGAAGCGTAGACTATCGCTCTTTCAAATAAAAAACGAAAATTTTCACGAAAATGGCCATTTTATTGCAGACACACCTTAATCTAACGTTACCCCAAAATTTTGACCCTAAAGAGTTAAAAGCCCTTTATGTACTGAATTATGAATTCATGAAAATTTTATCTTCGAAATCATTTTTCGTGAATTTTTGAAACTACATTAGAAAATTTACATAATCATTTAATAAATTTTTGAAGGATTTAGTTAGATGGATTCATTAAATTTGAATTTATAGGGATTTTTTGCAATATTTATAATCCCACTCAAACCTTTTATTTTAAATATTTTTCTTGGTATTTTGTAGAATTAAGAAATGCACAAATATAATGTGCTTACAATAGAAATATTTCTGAATTGAAAAATCCCCCCCCTCCCCCTTTACTTCCCAACGCCAAGAAAGCTGAAAATATGCAAAGGCAAAAGAAATCATCCTTTTAAAAATATCTTTGTGTAACCAGTAATGCTTTTTGAACAAGATAAAGTAATGCATCTATAACTCGTTCTAAACTGTATTACTACTAATCTATGTATTAAATGAATTTTATAACAAGTTATTTTAATGGTACTTATAAGTACTGTCAGTAGATAAAGAGTTAATGGGACTTTTTAAGTCAATGTTATCGCTGAAAAAGATGATATATAATTCTGATCAAAGCTTTCTTTCCTCTTTTACAATTAGGATACCGAAGCTGAATCACTGGAAGATTTAAAAACTGCTTTACATCACAAAAGAACCCAGCCATTGACAGAAAAAGAAGAGCTTGCATTTAATTACATAAGTTGGCCAATATGGCGATCAAAACAACCTTTTATGCTTTGCAAGTTTGAAACTGATGAATTTTTGCAGTCTGAATCCTCCAACAAACAGCCAGATGAACAATATGAAGCTGAGAATAGTACACAACTTGATACTACTGAACCTGAGCTGGTGGAACCTGTTGATGAACCTAGTAAAGCAGAAGTACGTGAAGTAATAAAACCAGGGCCTTCTGCGCAACTGGTCAAAGAGACTATGCAGGAAGTTTTAAAACTTCGTGATGAACCATCAACTTCAGCGGCATGTCTGGAAGAGATTGCAAAACTGAAAGAGCTTACAAAAACCTTCTTCGACCTTTCAGAGTTAGAAACCGCCCTACAAAGGCACTGAAAAATAATATCGTTGTTCGATGACACATTAAAAAAAAAAAAAAAAAAAAAAAAAAACCCTGGTTATGCGAAAAACAGAAGCAAAATATTTGAAGTGGGTAAATGTTATGAAGAGTTGCATCCTTAAATTGAACTCGTAATTAGTCTGAACTTTTAGTGCATTTCTCAAAGTTAATTTATTTTTCCAGCGTGTATTGCTTTCTGTTTAGCAAGTTAAGTATAACTTAAATATACATCGGATTTTGTACAACGGAGTATGTTTTAACAATCATTTGATTACTTGATCAATAAAATTATTTCTCCACTGAATTGTTTTCTTTGACGAAAGGTTACGCAGGAAAGTTTCTTTTTTTAAATTTTTAGTCGTGCAAGGAATATCTATATATAGATTACGCTATCGTACGTGGCACAGAAATCGCGATTATTTGTTAATTGTTTAATGGCAACGGCCGAATGAAACTCATCTCATTGATTATTGAACAGCATTTAATACATCTCCATACCTATAAGGGGTTACCATAGGGGGGGGGGCTGTTCTATCGCCAGATGCCGCCAAGTTTGTCGCTAACTTTTTACTATATCGCCAAATTTGACGACCAAAATCAGTTGCCAAAAGTGACACCAACTTGGCGATATCTCTAATATTTCGTCAAATTCCCATAGACTTCCATTGTAAACCAATAGGATTTACATGCTTACAGAAAATCAACGAATTGAGTTATTTTAATGCAACAAAAACTAATATTAGCTTATATTAATTATATTAATTACATTTAAGGGAGTTCAAGTAAATTAAATTATGAATAAAAGTAACATGATACAATGCTTAGCATGCTTTCCAAACATAAATTTTAAGGGAGACGAAACTGGTCGCCAAGGGTGGCTAGTTGTAATGAAAAGTGCTTATGAAATAGTTATTTTGCAAAATATCGCACGTAAGTTGCTATTAAAATATCTATTGGTATGGCCATGATTAATCGGCATGAATGTCTTCAATATTCTAAGGTAAAATTTACCGTAAATTAAGGGTTCGTAGTGAAACGTTCAGATTTTTGTAAATTTCAGCATGAAGACAATCCCTAAGCTTTTTTTAAAAATCATAAATTGAAGGAAGACATAATTTCCTGTCCAAATCCCATTGAAATTAATAACTTTTTATTAACCCTGTATTCTGAAAATATGAATGTAAAATATGCATGTTTATGGCATAATTCCTGTAAAAAATTTAGATGTGATAACAAAGAAGAAAAATTTATTCAAAAGGATTTCGAAAATATAGTTCTTATGGTAACAATTATGGACAAATGAACTCTATTTTTACAGGGTTCCTACACTTTCAGCTGAAATACCAGTATTTTTATTTTGAAAAACTCTACTTGTATAAATACACGGTAGCAAAAGGAGAGTATTTAGGTAAGAAAATACTGGTATTTATCTTACCTAAAGTCGGGGAAATTCCCTTACCTGTAGGGACCCTGTTTCATGGGACTATGAAGGTAAACCAATGTGTTTAAAATTGCAAGGTTACTAGAGGTTTTTAAACGAACTCTTGTAAACTCTAATCATATCCGTCCATTGGAATTCAGTGTTTTTTTTTTGTCTAGGAGTAATTCATTATTACTGAAAAATTTCTTTGCTTTCTGTATGAATTTTTCCCTTTCCTCCCCTCATTTATTTCAAAGAAATGGGTTTCTCCCTTTTTCTCATTCCAAAGAATTTGATGAAGTTTTGAAATGCTAACTAAAGCTAATTTTTAAACTGTACTTTTCTTTTTTATTAGGGTTTCATTCATCTCATGAAACCCTCAGTCTCTTGTCTCTGTCCATCCGTCATAGTGCTCATACTTGCAAACTATTTAAGTTAGACTTTTTTTTTACATAGAGCTGAATACCTGACCTTCCCAAAATCATAAAATTTTGAAAAAGACTTAACGCATGTTGCTAATTAAAAGCCCCAATTAAAATAATGGAAAATGTTCATAATTCAACAAAAGCTTTGATTTTAATTAAACCGCAACGATTTGCTGTCAGAAGCGATGATTATTTCGAATTCTCCTCCGGGTTCCTAGAATAGCATGGCATCCATATGCGAAACTGCATCAATAAGTGAACTGGGGCTTTGCAAATCGCGTCAAATCTCGGAAACTAGCGGGCCGAAAAACTCGAAAATCGCGCAGATAAACGCAGAAAAAAATCTACTTTCAGAAATTCTAAAAATTATTCCGATGCGTTCGGTAGGAACGAAAAAATCAGCTAAACATCGATTAAAAAAAAAATCCTTTCATTTCATTCGAAAGAAAGGCAAAAATTGATTTCATTTCGGAGCGAGCTCATGTGTTTTTATTTGCAGACGCTCGGCGCCATCCTATAGTGGAGGTTTTAAAACGAATGTAAAACTATTAAATTTATAGATTAAATTTTTATGCATTCATGCGTAGAATTTTTCGCTGGTTTCAAATATGTTAATTTCATGACTGTGTCTAAATTAGGTGAGCAAATATTATTTAATATGATCATTTATTTCAAACTGTCGGTTTAACATGCCCACGGGTTGCCAAAAAATTTAGATTCCGTTCAAATGAAATGGAAATAAATCTTATGACTTTTTCCAGTTATAAGCTTCACAAGCTGCAAGTATTTGTATTGCAGATTTTGTATTGTTTGATAGGTGTATATAGAATGATAAGGTACATGAAAAATACAAATCCTTAAGGTTTATTTCCATTTCATTTGAACGCAATCTAAATTTTTAGGTTAGTTTAAGTATCATATTGTGTGAATTTTATTTTTTAAAGTTGAATTGGTTTAAACATACTTATTTCAGAATTTTAACTGTAGAAGCAGCTGAAGAAAAATTTTAATATCTATCCCTTCTCTGGCCTAAACAATGTAGGAAGTAGTGTTTTTTTAATTACTAACCGCCCTTGGCGACCAATTTGGTCTCCCTTAAAATTTGTTTGGGAACGCATGCTAAGCATTGTATCATGTTACTTTTATTCATAATTTAATTTACTTGGACTCCCTTAAATATAATTAATATAATTCATTAAACTAATATTATTTTTGATGCATTAAAATATCTCAATTTGTTGATTTTTGCATTAATATCTCAATTTGTTGATTTTATGTCAGCAAGTAAAACCTATTAGTTTATAATGGGAGTCTATGGAAATTTGGCGATAAACTTGGCGGCATTTGGCGACAGAACAGGATCCCCGTATGGTAACCCCCCTATATAGGTAGGGGGATGCATTAAATGCTGTCCAATAACAGTGAGATGCGTTTCATTCGGGCGTTGCCATTAAACAATTAACAAATAATCGCGGTTTCTGTGCCACGTACGATAGCATAATATACAGATAGATTTTTCTGCAAATTATATTTTTAATATGTAAAGTTTTTAAATAACTACTGCATTCAGACGAATTCATTTCAAAATTAAGAGGATGCAATCATTAGAGTTTGTTAGTTGAGGTATCGCATCACAATTTGTGATGAATGAATGTAAAATTACCTATAATTAATCCAAAATTTTTCACCAGCGCAATAATGCAGCAGTCGTAGTTTAGACAAATTTTCAATCGGAGCATTAAAAAAAAAATAACAAAACAAATATTCACTTAAATTCAGTTACCCATTTTCCCACTAGTGGACTCTTTGAATACAAAAGTAAATTTTGTTGCATCTTTGTTGCTTATTTTTGCCATCAGTATAGCTGTCATACAGTAAAACAAAAAGAAATCAGTTTTACTTAAATTTTGTTACCTCATTTTTTTTCAGGGCGCTATAAATACAAGAAAACCTTTTGTTGTATCTGAATGGTTCCTATATTAGAAAACAGAAAAAAAAATACCTTTTTAAAGTTATACAATTTCTCAATCGGTGCGCTACAAGCACTAGAAAATATCAATTTTTTTTATCAAAACATAAACTTGACCGTAGCAGAAGCTTTTATTCTGAAAATTTATGTAAAATAACATTATACATTTAGTTGCCCTATTTCCCGCAAAGGTACGCTATAAACACAAAAGAAAATTGTGTTAAATGTCTGTGCCACCTACTTTAGCTATCATACAATTGAAGATTAAAAAAAAAAAAAAAAAAAATCAGTTTCACAAATTTATCTTATTTCCTCACAGGTATGATGCAATATAAAAGTAAAATTAAAGTAAATTAGCAAAAGTAAATTGTGCTGAATAAGTATGACCTATTCATAATAATCATCTATTACAGTAGCTATTCATTTTCTTTTCCTATGAATCATGACATGTTTGAGATAGAAAATTATCTTCTGTATGTAGCTGGTACTCATGCTTAAAAATCTGTAGGTAGAATATATTTCAATTTTTTAAAAACATGACATCATATTCACCTTTCTGTGTTTATTCATATTGCAGCTCCCTGTATTACTAACAAATATTTGAAAATATCATTTTTATTTCCCGTATGACACCATATTCATCTTCTTTTTATTTCTTAAAAAAATTTCATGTTTCATGTGGAAATCTTTCAACTGTAAATTAATTGCAAATTAAAATATAAATGCAAATTTGAAAATTAATTGCCGTGACAAATTATCACGACTTTTGCAATTTTTGCAACACTAACAAAAAAAAAATGTCCATAGATTCTTAATGAAAATAGTGAAATTTGTAATTATTAAAAAAAATATTCGAATAATCTAATAAAATCATAGCCTGTGTTACTTTCTGTGTTCCACCCATATGCAAAGGCATATAGAAATAATGACATAGAAAAATAGTAAAATTTGTAATTAAGAAAAATATTTGAATAATCTAGATAAAACATAGCCTGTGTTACAATCCACCCATATGCAAAGGCATTTTGTCATCCGTTTTGACCCTGACTTAAATTTATAATATTAGAATTACCAAAGAATAAATAAATTGTGGCATCTGGGACAAAAACGGTGGGAAGAAAAACTCTATGAGCTGCATAGACTTTTCTATGTTAAATTAATATCTCAGAGGAAAGATAGGAGTAGAGACCAAACACCATTTTTCTTTCAGCCAGATTTTGAATCCAACATGTTTTCGCTCTTTCATCGCCAAAAGGATGTCTCTTTTGGCAGTGATCCCTGTTAGTATTTGAATCCCAATGAAAAAAGGCGTGAGTAAGTTAGATAAAATTGGGACTTACCCGTTCTTCAGGATACTTTTTATTTCGGTGTAAATCCACATTTTGTGTAATCCAATATAATGGTTTCCCAATGTAATGTGTTAGTTGTCATAATTTTAATCAACCACTTTTTATAACCTCCTTTGAGAAAAAATTGTAGACTATTATATCAAATGAATAAGCAGTGGTAACACTTTAAGCTATTTAATTCACTTTCTTTAAATTGTGAAAAAGAGAGAGCATTTTTCATCCCTCTTCTCTTGAACAACTACATTTTCAGAATGAAAAAATATTTACATTATAAGATAATAAATCAGTAATAATAATTGTAATAGCAATATCATAATAATAATAATAAATCAGTTTAATGTCTATGAGTCACTCAACAAGTCATTATCTTTATCAAGGTTTTCAAGGTTAAATACATTTTTCACGTTTGAAAAGATTTATGGCTGAGTTGAATCGACACATTATTTATGTAACTGAGGAAATTACTCTTATCACAGCTAATTAGCTTGACTTATATCCATCAACTCCTCCTTAATTTCTGAAGTTTCATTCTCACACAAATTTAAGTTCCTTCTATGGGTTTGAAAAACAGGTTTGGGAACTGGTTTCGTAAACAGGTCTGCTATCATCAATTTGGTTGGGCAGTACTTTAGGTTGATAGTCCCTTCTTGCTTTAGTTGTTTTATCAGGTGGAACCTAATTTCAATATGTTTAGTCTTGCTTGAGTGCTTTTCTAATTCTATCATCTTGATCGTGGACTGGTTGTCTTCATATAGGTCTATAGGTAAGGTTTGCTTTAGGTTTAATTCTTCCAGTAGATTGACTAGCCACTTTATTTCAATTGCTGCATTTGCTGCTGACACATACTCGGCCTCTGCCGATGATAATGCAATGCAGGATTGTTTCTTGGTCGACCATTGTATTGGATTTCTTCCTAACATGTATAGGTTCCCACTCGTTGATTTTCGTGAATCTACATCTCCTCCCCAATCTGCATCCGCATAAACTTCAAGTATCGGTTTCCTTTCTCCGCTCAGAACTAGACTATAATTTTTTGTAGTCTTTAAATATCTTATGACTCTTTTTACTGCATTCCAGTCTTTCATTCTTGGTGATTCATTTCTTCTGCTAAGAATGTTTACTGCTGCACAGATGTCAGGTCTGCTTATAGTTGCTAGATATAGAAGTGCTCCTATGGCTTGTCTGTAATATGTGTTATTTGGTAAAGTGTTATCCTCATCATTAAAGCGTGTGTAATTTGTTTCCATGGGTGTGCTACACGGTTTTGCGTCTTGCAAATTAAATTTATTGATTAATTCTTCTATTTTCTGAGTTTGATTTATCATGTAGCTTTTATTTACTTTTTTAATGTTCATGGATAGGTAGTTACTGATGTCACCTAAATCTTTTAGCTCGTATTCTTTATTTAAGCTCGCGATTACTTCCTCTATTATTTCGTCTTTTCCAGCAATTAAAATGTCGTCTACGTATGTTATTATGTATGTTGTGTTATCGCCCCTTTTTCGCGTAAAAAGGCATGAGTCAAATTTGCTCTGGCTGAAATTCATCTTTTTTAGTGTTTCTGTGATTTTATTATGCCACGCTCTCGCGGCTTGTTTAAGTCCGTATATGGCTTTGTTTAGCCTACATACTTTATTTTCCTCATTTGATTTAGCGAAACCTTCTGGTTGTGAGATATATATCTCCTCCTCAAGCTCTCCATGTAAGAACGCGGTGTTAATATCAATATGTTTTACATTTAAATTTTGATGCAATGCTGTTATTAATAATGCTCTTATTGTTGTATATGACACGACTGGTGCATAAGTTTCATCATAATCCTCCCCGAATTTTTGTGAATATCCTTTTGCAACTAAACGCGCTTTATATTTTTGGATTTTTCCTGTGTTGTCGCGCTTTAGTTTGTAGGTCCATTTGCAACCTATTATTCTCCTATTTGGTGGAGGTTCTACAATTGACCAAGTTTTGTTTTTCATAAGGGAGTTCATTTCACTTTTGCATCTATCCAATTTTGTTTATCCTTAAAATTTTCCATGTTTTCGATTTCCTCATAATTTTTTGGTTCAGTAGCGTTTTCGTTCTTAACCATGTATATTAACCTATCAGGAGGTACACCTTTATTAATTCTTTCTGATCGTCTAAGTTCTGCTACTGGTTGATTGGACGTGGATGGTGTCTCATTGCTATTTGAAATTTCTATTTCTACAAAGTTTTCGTTAACCCGATTTTCATCTTGTTTTGGTTTGTTTTCTACTTTCTCGTTTCTATATTTAAATTTGTTTTCGAGAAATTTAACGGTTCTCGCGATCTTTATTTCATTTCCTCCTACATATATTCTATATCCTTTGGATTCATTATCATATCCGACGAAAATTCCCTCTATAGCTTTATCGTCTAATTTTTGTCTTCTGGCTTTACTGATATATGCGAAGGCTTTGCAGCCAAATGCCCTAACGTAACTTAAGTTTGGCTGTCTGTTTGTCCATAACTCGTATGGCGTCCTTTCATTTGCTTTTGTCGGTAGTCTGTTTTGCAAATGATTTGCTGTGCAAATTGCTTCCCCCCAGAACTTTAATGGTAAATTTGATTCACTTAACATTGTCCTTGCCATTTCAACTAACGATCTGTTTTCCTCTCTGCCACACCGTTCTGGCTTGCGCAATATGGAACTGTGTGTTGATGTTTTATCCCATTAGCCCTGAGGTAATTTTCTATTTCATCTGATGTGAATTCCCCTCCGTTATCTGTTCTAATTGCTTTCGGTTTTTCTCCAAATTTGTTGTTAATTAATGCGATGAATTCTTTAAGTTTTTCGTAAACTTCACTTTTTCTAGACAATAGGTATATGATCGTAAATCGTGAGTAGTCATCAATAAAAGTCAAAAAGTATGATTTCCCCCCTATTGTCGGTGTTTGAAAAGATCCGCACACGTCGGAGTGAATGAGCTGGAGTCTTTTAGTTGCTCTATACTCTGCAATTTTTGGATAGGATTCATCAGTTAATTTTGCCTTAATGCACGGTTCGCAATCTATGTTATGCTTACAGTTGTTTATTTGGATTCCTGTAGCTAATTCCTTTTGCGTAATTTCTTTAATTGATGTTAGATTTCTATGTCCTAACCTACGATGCCATAATTCTAGGCAATTTTTGTTGTTGCAGCTTTGTGCTATGTTTGCATAGCTTTGGAATGCCAACTGAACTTCGTATAGGTTATTTACTTTTTGCGCTTCTAAGCATATTTCTCCGTTAAGTTTGAACATACATCTATCATTTCTGAATATAATTTCACATCCATTTTGCGTCGCTTTGCTAACCGATAATAAATTTGTTTCGATTTCAGGTACTAGTAATACATCTTTAAGTGTTATTTCATGAACTTTGTTGTCTGATGTTCGCGTGTTTATATTTACGTCACCTGACCCGTAACTGATAAGTTTTTTTCCGTTTGCGATGGTTACATTTGTTTTTTCGCGTGATTTTATTTCTGTAAACATTGATTCTGAACACACAATATGGCTTGAGCTGCCACTGTCTACTATAAATGTTTTGTTTTCTATTCCTTGTGTTATAAAGGCGTAATTTTTATTTTCGCTCGCCCTCCAAGTATTGTTTTCATTTTCAGAGTGACTGTACCTACTGTTTGATTCTGGTGTTTGTTCACTTCTAAAATTGTTTTCACTCTTTTGAAAAACTAGTGATGTAGAGTAATGTTTTTTGTTTGGTCTAATGTGTTGATTTTGTGGTGTATTTTGTGTTTTGGCTTTATTATGCCAACATTCCTGGATATAATGGTTTCTCATCCGACAATTGGAGCAGTATTTATTACTTGTTTTGTTGTTGTAATTTTTCTGTGCTTTAAATGCTCTGGCAGGATTTTCTGTTCTCTCATTATTATCATATCGTCGGTTATATTCGTCAATAAGTTTAGACTTAATAAATGAATGGTGTGAGTTGATTTTCTTCTCTTCATTCAAGGGCAGTAATAAGAGTATCATAAGATTGGGGTAGGGAGCATAATAACAGTGCAGAAAGTGGTTATCATTTATAACTTCTCCTATGGCCGCTAATTTATCTACTAATTCCATTATTTTTGTAATATGATTAACAACGTTGCCACCTTCCGCTAATTTAATCCCGTAAAGTTTTATTAAGAGATAAAGTTTGCTAGACAAATTATGTCGCTCATGGATTTCACGCAAAGCTTGCCAAGTTTGTCTGGCTGTCTGTAAATTTTTAACATGAGTAATCTGACTATCATCAATTGTTAGATTAATTAGAGCACGGGCTTTCTTATCACTTTTGGACCAAGCGTCCGTAATTGGATTAGGCGGTTCTTCCGTAATTACATGAAATAAGTCTTCTTTAGTTAACGTCATTTCGGCCTTGAATTTCCAAATTGAGTAGTTTGTAGCTGTAAGTTTTTCAATTGCTAAATTATCTTTAGAAGCTGCCATTTTCTTAACTTTTGATTACTTACGTGTTACCGTAAAAAGTTCTTCCAACTTTTCTGTTTGAAAGTTTAAAAGTTTATTTATCAAATATCTGATATTTCAGTGGAGGCTATTTAATTTATATATTTTTATTCAGTGATCAGTAATCATAATCTTGTTAGTATTTGAATCCCAATGAAAAAAGGCGTGAGTAAGTTAGATAGAATTGGGACTTACCCGTTCTTCAGGATACTTTTTATTTCGGTGTAAATCCACATTTTGTGTAATCCAATATAATGGTTTCCCAATGTAATGTGTTAGTTGTCATAATTTTAATCAACCACTTTTTATAACCTCCTTTGAGAAAAAATTGTAGACTATTATATCAAATGAATAAGCAGTGGTAACACTTTAAGCTATTTAATTCACTTTCTTTAAATTGTGAAAAAGAGAGAGCATTTTTCATCCCTCTTCTCTTGAACAACTACATTTTCAGAATGAAAAAATATTTACATTATAAGATAATAAATCAGTAATAATAATTGTAATAGCAATATCATAATAATAATAATAAATCAGTTTAATGTCTATGAGTCACTCAACAAGTCATTATCTTTATCAAGGTTTTCAAGGTTAAATACATTTTTCACATTTGAAAAGATTTATGGCTGAGTTGAATCGACACATTATTTATGTAACTGAGGAAATTACTCTTATCACAGCTAATTAGCTTGATTTATATCAATCAATCCCTTTATTGGTAACTTTCGGTACAGCGTCTAGAATACCTAGTGTGGAAATATGCTATCCAAACAGTGCTAAAATATTTTATCCCTTAAATGTGCGACGATACTGCTAAAATGCCAAGTGTCGATCACAGCTACATCTGCGGGATTTTCGTAATACTAGTATTGCATTGTATAGACTAGCAATACCTTGCAGTTGTAGAAAATATCCTGCAGATGTCGCTGCGATCTGTATATTACAGCAGCATCGTTGCATATTTAAGGGATACAATATTTTAGCGCTTTTTTAAGTATTACAGAGAGCCGATTTCCGCACTACGTATTCTAGTCGCTATACTTTCGGATTTCTTGGTCAGCTCAAGGTTCCAGAGAGAGATTCGGAGAAGCTTTTGCCGGGAGTAAAACCAGTTTGGCGCGAATCTCTGCCCTCCATACTGTGACGGAGGGCAGAGATGTAGGCGTCAAGAAAAGGTTACCAAATTGGGTCTACCTATATGAGAAGTACAGCGTCTAGAATATATAGTATGGAAATCTGCTATCCAAATAGCGGTAAAAAGTTGTATCCCTTAAATGTGCAATGATGCTGAAATCCAGGGAGCCGATCTCATCTGCCACACATTTCAAATTTCAAAGTAACCATCGTATTATTACAGCGTCTAGACCAAATCGTCTTGTAGGTTTAGAAAATATCCTGCAGATGTCACTGTAATCGACTCATTGGATTTCAGCATCGTTTTACATTTAAAGGATCCAATATTTTAGCACTTTTTTAAGTATTACTGGGATAGCCGATTTCTACACTATATATTCTAGACGCTGTAATGAGCATTTTTATGCAATGAGCAAAATTAACATTGAAAAGTGACACTGGAAATAAGTATAGACCCTATCAGTGTGATGTCACAGGCAACTCAACTCCGCATATCATATAAATGGATTCCAAACAAACCCATAGCGTTCAAAATGTACTAGAGTTGCACTATACTGTCAAAATTGCTTTCAATATGAGACAAGCGCGTGTAACTAGGGCTGAATTTATTGGACTAGGGGTAGTTTTCATATCGAGCCGCAAGCGTTTGGGCCGAATTGTGATCCCTTTTAACTGATTAACGATTGTAATTTAAGCTTCACGCCAAACCAACACATTTACTCTCTATCTTTCTCTGAACTCTGTTTGTTTGGAACCAAATTGCAGTTGATATGCGGAGTTGAGTTGTCTGTGACGTCACCACTGATAGCGTCTATTGCGCTGCCGCGCATCATTCACCTACTTTCTATATTAACTCATATTAATGTTTCTTCTATTACTAACGAATGTTTGAAAATGTCACTTTTATTTCCACTATGACGCCATATTCATCTTATTTATAATTATTAATAAAAAAAAAAATCTGAATTTCATTTTTCACGTGGAAATCTTTCAACTGAAAATTAATTGCTGTAGACAAACAAATATCAAGGCTTCTGAATTTTTTGCAACGGTAATAAATAATGTTAAATTTTATAGGAAAATGTCCATTGATTTTCAATGAAAACAGCTAAATTTGTTATTAAGAAAAATATTTGAACAATCTAAATAAAACGTAGCCTGTGTTACTTTCTGGGTTATCTAGACACACGGCAGTGTGTCAGTCAAGTTCGCCTGACGTAGCCGTGTGTTATTTAAACTAACCATTTCGAGCTGTTTTCATCAAATTTCAATGCTCTACAACTGAAAATCTATGAGACCTACGTACTTGTTATACGAAATCTGTAGTAAGGCCACCCTAATTACCTAAAATCCAAAATTTTATAAATAACGCATAATTAGTTTCCGAGATAATGACATTTGAAAATGTCTGATAATCGAAAATTTTACCACTGACTGACTCACTCATCAAAAAGATCTCGTATACCTATTGCAGCTACAGACTTCAAATTTGATGCGAAGTTCGTTTACACTGTAAAACTAAGGAAAAAAATAAAAAATTGTGAAAATCGATGAATTACCCACCTGGAGGTGCCCATTTTTACTTTACCATTGCGTCTATTAGGCGAAATTTTAATTTGCCGTAGGAGGGGACGCTGTTCTGTCGCCAAATACCGCCAAGTTTCTCGCCAACATGGCAATATATCGCCAAATTTGGCGACCAAAATTAGTCGCCAAAAGTGACGCCACCTTGGCGATATCTCTAATATTTCGCCAAATTCCCATAGACTTCCATTGTAAACCTATCTACTTACTGGGGGTTTATCTGGGTTTACTTGCTTACAGAAAATCAACAAATTGAGATATTCTGTCCGTCACAGAGCCCGTTCTCAGAAACTATACATGTTGGAGGTGTGAAATTTTGTATATTTACAGCTGAACACCTCACATCAAATGGCAAATCGTAAAATTTTGAAAAAGTTGTAAATTTAACCCTTTGGAGTCTCACATGTGTATTTTAAACAATCCTTTCTGAGTGAGCCCCTAATTAGGTTGGAAGCGTGAAATTGTACATACTTATAGCTGAACACCTCACATCAAACGACAAATCGTAAAATTTTGAAAAAGTCGTACATTTAACCCTTTGCGGTCCCACATGTGTATTTTAAACAATCCTTTCCAAGTGAATCCTAATTAGGTTGGAAGCGTGAAATTTTGCATACTTATAGCTGAACACCTCACATCCAACGAGAAATCGTAAAATTTTGAAAAGTCGTACAATTAACCCTTTGGGCTAGCCCATGTGTAATTTAAACAATTCTTTCAAAGTGAGCCTCTAATTAGGTTGGAGGCGTGAACTTTTGCATACTTATAGCTGAACACATCACATCAAACGTGAAATCATAAAATTTTGAAAAAGTCATACATTTAACCCTTTGGGCTTCCACATGCGTATTTTAAGCAATTCTTTCTAACTGAGCCCCTTATTAAATTGCAGATTTTAAATTTTGCATACTTATAGCAGAACACCTGAGGCCAGGCGACAAATCATAAAATCTTGAAAAAGTCTTATGCTTAACCCTTTAAGCTACCACATATGTATTTTAAATAATTCTTTCTAAGGGAGTCCCTAATTAAGTTGGAGACATGACTTTTTGCATACGTATAGCTGAATACCTCAGACCACACGACAAATCATAAAATTTTCAAAAACTCTTATATTATTCACTCCTCCGAGCTCTAACTTGTGTATTTTAAGCAATTTTTATAACCCCCACCCTTTTCACCCGGGAGGCACTTTTCTAACTTTTGCCGACACCCCTTTAACCACTCTTTCATATTATGCACCATAGCCTTACATATTTTAGTTCCAATTTTTACCGCTAGGTGGCGCCTACCTATCTCGGGTGCTATGGGCTCAATCCCTCGACTAATATATCTACGGATAGTATGTAAAACGGTGTTTCGTTCGGATAGAGGTTTGTTTAGAATAGAGTGTGCCCCTGGTGCAAAATGTGGAACTAACAGATTTTTCAAAAGGATAAAGTGTTTTGAAAGGAATATTAAACGAAACCCTCTGTGCGATCTGTGATCACACTTACCCGCTTGTTATTTTCTAAATCATCAGAGAAAAGTTTATTTAGTTAATTAAATTTGAAAATCCAGGGAGGGGCAATGTCCTTCCTCTGCACTGCCTCTTTGCCCGCACCCATGGATGAATGATACATAGTGTGGCATAAGCACATAACTTTATTTTTCACTTTCAGTACAAAAAAGCAGGCCCAGCTATAGGATATTTAATTGGAAAATTTAATAAGAAAATTTAATACATGAATTTAATAGAATTTGTTGTTTCAGAAACAATAAAAATTTCGAATCAATACATTTCGCTCAAAACATGCATTCAGTGTAGCAGTATTAAAATATAGATTTCTGCCGCAAATTGACAGCCAAATAGTTTGTTGTAGGAAATTTAAATTAAAATTGAATGTTGCTTGGTGAATAAAATAGTCTTATGTAAACAAATGAAAAAGCATTAATTAAAGTGTCTAAATATATTGTAACTTTACAAAAAGTAATGATATCTAACAAAAACATAGCTGTGAAAAAAGGGAGCCAAGCTCTGTAAAGGCAATGACAAGAAAAGAAGTGATATCTAAGTGGGTGCCAAGTTCAAATAAAATTCACTCAAACTTACCTACTGAAGTATTACAGCATTTTTAAAATTGTTTAGAAATAAAAATTATTGATAGCATATTAATAATAAATGTAGAACTTGGCAAGTTTTTGAAAAATGTTATGCCTATCAATTTCATGTCTTAATAAAATGATGTTAATATTAACAACAATGTCATTATAAAAAAATTAATATAGTTATTATTATAAACAAATGACTCATGTTAAAGATTTGATAAACCAATAAATACACAAATACATTCTCGCTCGTCTTTGGTTATCACTCTAGCACCCACCCTTCGGAAACCTCAATGCAAATAGACTAAAAGGCCTGAGAAAGAGACAGATACCATTACGCTTGTTCTTGGTCATCCCTCTAGAGACTGCACCCCTTTAACCCTTCAGGGGCAAAGAGCTTTTATTCGTGACATGCTGAAATGATTCAATCACACCAGAATTTAAAAACAAAATTTATTTCAAAATGGGTAAAAGCTTCTTTTCACGTATTTAATAAAATTAAACTTTTTAGTCCTGAATTTTAGTGTCAATGTGACATTTTGCAGTTAAAATTAGGTGGGATATATTTTATCCCACCATCCTTCAAGGGGAAGGAGCTCACTCAAATGAAGGCTTCCAAACATGAAATAACAAGTTTAGATATAATAATGTCATTAATAAAAATAAATGACTTGTAGGTAAAAATTTGCCAAGTTCTAGATTTATTATTAATATACTACCAATAATTTTTATTTCTAAACAATTTAAAAAATGCTATAATACTTCAGTAGGTAAGTTTGAGTGAATTTTATTTGAACTTGGCACCCACTTAGATATCACTTCTTTTCTTGTCATTGTCTTTACAGAGCTTGGCTCCCTTTTTTCACAGCTATGTTTTTGTTAGATTATAATCCAACCATATGCAAAGGCATTTTATCGTCCGTTTTGACCCTGACTTAAATTTATAATATTAGAATTAGCAAATAATAAAAAATTGTGGCATCTGGGACAAAACAATGGGAAGAAACCTCCTTGGTGGAAAGAGATAGGTGGAGATGCAGTATGCCGTAAAAACGGTTTGCAATATGATACGAGTTATCGCTCAAATTTAAATGGCCTCATTCGGCAAAAACAAAACAAGCACGTTGAACAGGGACGGACACCATTCTTTGACATCACCCGTGCATTTTTTCTGTAAATGAAAATGATCTGCTTATATTTAAGCATTCTAAAGTAGTATTTCATTGTATTATGAATTAAAAACTGTATTATCCAAAGGTTTTTGCTTGGTTTGCGAAGGTACGTGGTCGTGTTTGGGCCGAACGTAGCAGATTTTGGGGTTAATTTTTTGGCGTCATCCCCAGCCAGCATATTTAATCTCTATTCTTTCTCTTTACTCTAAGAAGAAAAACTCAAATTTAAAGTACAGCGTCTAGAATACCTAGTGTGGAAATATGCTTTCCAAACAATGCTAAAAATTTGTATCCCTTAAATGTGCGACGATACTGCTAAAATCCCCAGTGTCGATTGCAGCGACATTTGCAGGATTTTCGTATTACATTGTATAGACTAGCAATATCTTGCACTTGTAGAAAATATCCAGCAGATGTCGCTGCGATCTTTATATTTCAGCAGCATCGTTGCACATTTAAGGGATACAATATTTTAGCGCTTTTTTAAGTATTAACCCTCCGTCTACCAGACGGGTCCATTGGACCCGACAGGTACATACAAAATATTCATTCAAACCAGAAATTTCTTTAAAATAAACTAAGTATATAAACCAGACAAAAATAAGGTAAATAAATAAGTTAAATAGTTTTAAATAAAAATTCTGGTGTAGAACGTTTTATTAAAACTTGAATAAAATTCCCGGTAGATCAAGGGTTAAAGGGATAGCCGATTTACACACTATATTCTAGGCAATATAGTTAAAGGCTCCACAGACTTTTCTATTTTAAATTAAGATTGAGAAGTGACACTGGAAATAAGTATTGCGCGGCAGCGCAATGGTTCGTCGTTAATAATTCTTGTTAAATAATTGCCTTACGGTGTTTAGAAAAGGTATAAGTGAGTAATTGAAAGGTTGATCGCATAATATTTAAGTTGTGACATCTATAATTGTCCTAAAATAGAACTGTTGAATGAAATAAGAAATTTTGTTGTTGTTTGAACAGGGCCAAATCAGAAAGTGCTAGATGTGTGACCAATCCGAATTTACGTATTATCCGATCCAGGTCAGATAAAACCGCGCCAAGCTGGCGCCAATTTTACGAATTAGAACTAGCAAAAGCTATGCTTTGTTTGGATTCGTGAAGCATTATTTAGTGAGATAAATATTTGAAAGTAACAATATTTTTTTATCTGGAGCACGGCAGTGCGTCAGTTCGCACAAGTCGTAAGCTACCTTTTCCTGAACCATTTCGGCGTACTTTTCACCCCCTCATAACGTCGTTTTAGGGAGAGATATAGAAATTTTTCTTTTATACACATGTTCGTATGGTCAAACTGAACTAAGGTTCCACGATTTTATGTTTCTATATTTAGTAGTTTTCGAAATATTAAATTAATAATAAATAATAAAAAGCGCTTTTTTGTCACTGACTCACTTCGCATCATCAAACAACTAAGGTACTTCTAAAAGTTGTAGAATCATGAAATTTCACAAGTCGGGTTTGTAGCACAATTAACCAAAAAAATCTGAAAACACAGAATTTTCACATCTAAACCCTTCAAACAGGGGGTTTTCATTTGGCCGTAAACAGCTCCTTAACAGATTCAATTGTGCCAATGCTGGTCGCCAAAACTCGATTACAGAGTTTTGAAGAGGTATTTCAAGCAGAATAATATTTTATATATATGCTTTTCCAAAGATGTTTGTTAAATAGAAAAAATGAATATACCTAAAAATTTTAATCAGTATAGGTTATGATATATTTACGATATTAAAACAATAAAACATTTAACAAAATATAACCGCAATTCGGTACGTTTCCGATATAGTAGCCTTGGCGAAATACAGAAAATAGCCTTGGTGAGAAAAGAAATTTGATAATAATGTATTTTCTGGAAACCTATTTACTGTGTCATATACACAAGTAATTTTTTCCATATGTATACAATTTATTTAATGTAAGGAGACCGTTTATTTATTTTTATATACCAACATACATAATTTGTATATAAAAATAATATTTTATTAATGTATAAATAAAATGTTTATATGTATATAAATGTTTATATGTATAAATAACATAAAAGTTCATCAGGTTTGTTTTCATAGTTGTTTATATCATTTGGCAACATATCTGAGTTTCTGAAGTCCGAATTGCGCCAAGATTTTTAAAAAATGGAAAGGTCTCTATAGTGGAAAAATATCCTAATTCCATTTGAAAGTTTAAAAATCTCCTTTTAATTAAATGAAATGTGTAACTAATAAACTATCTTTAACGATGTGCGACAGATGCGGCGTCCGAAGTCCGCTGCTAATGTTATTATATTGTATTATTAGCCTACTTACTGTTAATTTATTGTTAATTTTAAATCTGTAAAAGAAAGATTATAGTTATAGATAAGACATGTTGGTCCCCAAAACCCGATTACCGTAAATTAGCCCGAGTTATAAAGGTGTTACATGATTTCAAACTGAATGAATTTTTATATGCTTTTACAAAAATCTTAAGACAAAACTTTCAGTTTATTTGTCAGTCTTTCTATCTTTTACTTCCTTAAAACAAATTTTATTAAAGACCGGGAAGCGTCTGCACAGATCATCACCTCATCGAGTTGACGGCTGAAATTTTAGGATTAGTTAAATATCGATTAGCATATTGAAATGTAATTGGTCTGCCAAGTCATATCTTTGTGGAAACCACCTACAGACCCGATTTTACGGGTTAATTGGTGGATTTTCCATTGTTTTTTTCTGCACTCATTCCTCCATGTTTCCAAACTTTTGGATGCAGGAAAATACAATAGTAAACCTATCAGTTAACCACTAAAATTAGGTTTTCAGGTGGTTTCTACCAAGATATGACTTAACAGACCAGTTGCATTTAAATATGCTAATCTCGTTTTAACTAATCCTAAAATTTCAGCTATAAACTCGATGAGGTGATGGTGTGTGCAGACGCCTCCCGGTCTATTATAAATGTCGGAATTCTAATCTCAATAGCACTCTTGTCAATCTGGCAACTATCCCTACTATTTATGGAACATACCTCTAAGTGCGTTTTAGTGATGTTAATGAACTTATGCATATGCATAATACATATTTTACATATGCATATAATACGTAATACATTTCCATCATACATATTATAGGTACGTGTATAATACATAATACATATGCATCATTATGACGTCAGAATTTACAAAATATTTTTTGTCGTCAAATTTAAGAATTGACATGATATATTACCAAATTTGGCGAAACTTTGCTAAATATCGCCAAGTTTGGCGAATATTTGACGCTAGTGGCTATTTTTCAATGAGTTAATTATTAATGCGAGTCATCTATTTTTATTTTTCCGCATGTCATCTGAATAGTTTAATGATGTAACTTACTAATATTTCCATAGTGCTAATAGTTTCGTCACTGCCCAAAACCTCTGCTATTGTTATTATATTGTACTGTTATTATACTTACTGTGACTATGTTGTTAATCTTTACACCGCTAAAACTTCTGTATTATATAAAGAGAATTTACGGAAACTATTAAAGCATTGAAACTGCCAGTTCTCCTTATGATTATTATAATTCTATAATATGTAACATGTTAATCGTTATGTACGTTAGAATGAATGTTCTATAATGCATTTTAGTTTTCAGGTTTCGAATAAAATTAGCTAAAATCTTAAAACCATGGCACATTGACTAATTCTTCAACACGATCAGATGAGAAGAATGATAATTTTCAAATGGATCATGGCAGTGAGCCGGTAGACCTTCTTTTCTTCCGTAATCGAGTCTATTGAAAAGGTTAACGTGAAACAAAAAGATATTAGCATCAATATGTTTAATGCAAATGTATATATTGTCAAAGGATTTCATAACAGCCATTTCACTTGTACCCAGTCGTATCAGTTAAAATGCAACAATTGGCAGTGAGCCCAATTAGAAAAGATTAATTAATAGGTTTAAAAATTTCCGCATTAGAGAACGAATCATAACTGCTAAGGAAACATGCATAAGTGAGTTAAGAGATATTTGTCACGAAAGATGAAATACATAACAACACAAAATATATGATGTGCTTCCATGATCGTAAAGAGTTCTTGATTTCTCTATCAAAAGCTTCCGACTTGTCGAAAGAATGGGCAAATAAATTAAATTATGAATAACAGTAACATGATGCAACGTTTAACATGGAATTAATACGGCAAATACTGCCTGCTAGAGGTGGCTAGTACTTTAATATAAAAATAAATAAAGTATAAATTTGTAAAGCTCAATAAAATAAATTTAGGTATTTTTATGTTAGCCGGGCGCAAGTGGCAAATCGCCAAATACTGTTCCCAACTCCATTGTGGATATTGCATTCATTTCATTTAAAGATGTATACTTTTCAGTCATCTCATTTAAAATAGATGCATTTCCCTCATTTTATTTAATAGAATATTTAACATAGAAATAAATAAATAAATAAATAAATAATAATAACATAAACCAAAATATTTTATTTGAAAATCAAAGTATTGTTTCTAATTTACACATGTAAAAAAATGAAAACTGCTATTGGCAAAAAAAACAAAAGGCTAATGTGGAGATTTGCTCCCGGCTAATATAAAAGTACCGAAATTTAAGTTTTTTCATATTAATATAGTTTAGAATAGCAAACTTGGAAAAAACATACAAAGAGTAGTGATATCCCAACAAAAAGTTTTCGGTAAAAAAAAAGCGCCAAGTTCTCCTTAATGTTTCGGCCAGAAAAAGTAGTGATATCTGAAGTTCGCACAAGTTAAAAGTCAAACATCCTAAAACTTTTATTGAAAATGGCTTCCTACGACTTGACCGTTAATGCCTTCGAGAGAGTTTTTCAAATATGTACGAATGAGTTACATGACAACTACATTTTTTGATTATTTTAGGCATTTTGTGGCACAGAGTACAGAAATAAAATACAATTTGAAAAAAGCATTTAAACAACTTCAGTCTATTTAAATGCTTAGAAGTTAAAATAACAAAATACTTGTATTCAGGAGATAGTATCCCTAATTGCTAAAACATAATTAGTATCGGCTTTTAACAGTTTATAAATCGAATACCTCTTAATGTATGCAACCAAACTATAATAAATGTTCAAATGAAAAAAATCTCTTTCGTCAATACACAAGATTTCAATATTATACAATAGAATATAAAATGTAACATATTGTGAGATTTGAAGTAAGTAAATTTTGTTTTATTTCTTGGGTTTTACGTTAATGACTTTAGCTTTAGACCGTACAAAATGGCAATTAAACCACAAGTGGACTAAATGATCTGTAATCAAAACTAATGTTTGTTGAAACTGAATGGTAGTTATCAGAAATCTGTTACTTATAATGTCTTTATGTGAATTTGCCTCTTTGCATTCTAATATTACTTTTAATATTTAAATAATTCATAAATGCGTAATTTCCAATCATTAATTTTGAAATGCTGTTGAAGGCATTAACGGCCAAGTCGTAGGAAGCCATTTTAAATTAAAGTTTTGGGATGTTTGGCTTTTAACTTGTGCGAACTTCAGATATCACTACTTTTTCTGGTCGAAACATTAAGGAGAATTTGGCGCTTTTTTTTTTTACCGAAAACTTTTTGTTGGGATATTATTTTTGCATCTTTATTAAGTAAAAACGTTATTTTATGTTTTAAAGCATTTAATTTTAGAAATGTAAATTCGGCCAAATAACTAAGAATTTCCTCGGAATTTTTTATTTATGATATAAGACTGGTATAAATAAAAATATTTTCGAAGCAAAATTTTACAAAATATTTTTAAATTTTCAAATAAAAGCTCTTTTAAAGATGTTTTACATTTTATTAATTACAACAATTTTAAATATATTACAAATCATCAGACATACAAGTAAAATTACATAAATACATTTAATACAATTAAAAAGCAAACGTTTCAAGCTAAATTTTAGCCCCTCATCAGTGCAACAAAACATTCAAATGACAGAAAACTATATATCATGTTTACAGTTAAAAATTATTAGCAGTTAAAATTAAATAAAGTATAAAATTTTTTTAAAACAATGCTGAGTATTCAGGAGGAAGTGCACATGATTCATTTATTGGCGACGTTTGCTTACGAGTGAACACACCTTCCAGAAAAACTCTACTTTTAATATTATTGCAACCGGATCTGATAACTTTCATATTCGTGAAATCTGGGATATGGTCGGTATCCAAAGAATGCTGTACAATTTTAGACTGTAGGTTTCCAGATTTGTAAGTACGTTTATGCTCGGCAAGGCGAATGGCGCAAGTGCGACCAGTTTCGCCAATATATACTGTCGCAACCTTTACCTTACAGTATACCATGTAAAGGTTGCGACTCAGTATATATTGGCGAAACTGGTCGCACTTGCGCCATTCGCCTTGCCGAGCATAAACGTACTTACAAATCTGGAAACCTACAGTCTAAAATTGTACAGCATTCTTTGGATACCGACCATATCCCAGATTTCACGAATATGAAAGTTATCAGATCCGGTTGCAATAATATTAAAAGTAGAGTTTTTCTGGAAGGTGTGTTCACTTGTAAGCAAACGTCGCCAATAAATGAATCATGTACACTTCCTCCTGAATACTCAGCATTGTTTTAAAAAAATTTTATACTTTATTTAATTTTAACTGCTAATAATTTTTAACTGTAAACATGATATATAGTTTTCTGTCATTTGAATGTTTTGTTGCACTGATGAGGGGCTAAAATTTAGCTTGAAACGTTTGCTTTTTAATTGTATTAAATGTATTTATGTAATTTTACTTGTATGTCTGATGATTTGTAATATATTTATTATTTTTAACTCTTATATCAGACGTTAAACAATGATTATTTATTTTAATACAACAATTTTATTTGTTTATAATTCAGTTGTTGCCACTTAACAAAAAAAAATTATGATATAATTCTTTTAAAATGCGTAAGTGTCGTCTGCGTAAATGATTTCTCATAATAAGAATAAATTGTGTATTTAAATTCTTAACACTGATAAATAGTTTTATAATTGAATGTAAATAATTGGAGTTTCACAAATTTTAATTCATTAAAAATGTTATAATTTTCATAAAGGTATTTTAAAAATTTCATAAAAGAAATCGTTAAACTACTATTAGTTCAGGCAAAAGAGACCGTATTGCCTGGGTTAGACCGTTTTGCTCTACCTAGCAAAATTCATGGTATTTCTGGAAAAAGGCTTATTATATGTTTTTGGGTCGCTGAATCAGAATTTGTAACTTCTCACTAAAATTTCCCCCGTCAACCCACCCACCCCCAAATTTTGGTTAAATGCCCCCCCAAAAAAGGTTTTTAATTAAAAAAATCAATTTTTTTATTGTTTTAGGGGAAAAGTATCTAGAAATTCAGAAAGTAGATAAAATTTGCAACAGATTAGATATGACATTATGATTTAGGATAAAGGGGAAGGGGGATCTCCCTCGGAACATGCGCGCGGTGCTGCGTGAGCTAAGTTGGGCAATTCCACTTAACCACTCACACGTTTACATTCGCCCTCCCATCTCCCCTCCGAACTTTCTCTATAAGGTTTACTTTAAGTTTTTTGGGTCGCTGAATCCGAATTTTTAGCTTCCCCCAAAATTCCCACCCGAACCCCCCCCCCCCCCGCCTAATAAATAAGAAATTTAACCTTTAACTGATGTGACTAAAATATGTCACACAACTGATATGATCCGGTCTCTCAGACCCCTCGAAAAAATGAATAAAAGAATAACTCAAATGGTTGAATTTACTTAAATTTTGTCCTAAGAGAAATACAACGATATTGTTAGGACAAAATTTAAGTAAATTCAACCATTTGAGTTGTTTTTTTTTTATTCATTTTTTCGAGGGGTCTGAGAGACCGGATCAGATCAGTTGTGTGACATATTTTAGTCACATCAGTTAAAGGTTAAATTTCTTATTGTTTTAGGAGAAAAGCATTACGAAAATCAGAAACTAGACAAAATTTGCAACAAATAGGATACATGACATTATGACGTAGGATGAACGGGGAGGGGGAGGGCTGCCTCTGAACATGCACTGCGGCGCTACGTTCACTAAGTTATGAAGTCCAGGCAATAGGGGATTTTACCTGGAAAAATTAATACTAGCTCTGGATTTCGACTCACTTTGTTTTTTGGGTCGCTGAATCCGAATTTGTAACATCCCACCAAAATTTCACCCGGCAACCCCCCCACCCCCCTCCCAAAAAAAATTGATTTTTTGAAAAAATTTGGTTTTTGAGAAAAACGCGCGGGGAATGTTCCGAGGCAGCCCCCTTTCTCCCCTTTTATCCTACGTCATAATGCCATATATCCTATTCGTTGCAAATTTTGTCTAGTTTCTGAATTTCGTAATGGCTTTCCCGTAAAACAATAAGGAATTTAAGTTAATAACAACTATTTTGGGGGGTTTTCAGGGGGGGGGGGAATTTTTGGGGGTAAGTTAAAAATTCGGATTCAGCGACCCAAAAATCTTAAAGTAAACCTTATAGAGAAAGCTCGGAGGGGAGATGGGAGGGCGAATGTAAACGTGTGAGTGGTTAAGTGGAATTGCGCAACTTAGTTTATGCAGCCCCGCGCGCATGTTCCGAGGCAGATCCCCCCTTCCCCTTCATCCTAAGGCATAATGTCATCCATATCTAATTTGTTGCAAATTTTGTCTACTTTCTGAATTTCTAGATACTTTTTCCCTAAAACAATAATTTTTTTTTTTTAATAAAAACCTTTTTTTTTTGGGGGGGGGGGGGGGAGGCATTTTACCAAAATTTGAGGCGGTTGCCGGGGGAAATTTTGTGTGGAGGTTACAAATTCGGATTCAGCGACCCAAAACACATAAAGTAAGCCAATTTCCAGAACTACATTAATTTTTCCAGGTAAATTTCCTATTGCCTGGACTATATACGATTAAAAGGAATGAGCAACAAAATATGCTCCATTTTCAGCCAATCTTAATAAAGTATTTGGTACTTTTCCGTTATACGGACACCATGTGGAAATGTATGCTAATGCGCCAATTATTTCAACCCTGATCGTTGATCAATGAAAGGCTTACTGCAATGCTAAAAGATATTTGTAATTTTATGCCAGCAGTTTAATATGAGTTTTATTAGCCTCCGGTACGGTATGCTATTTCTTTCTCCAAGCTTATTTTGTGTCCAAAAAATAACGTTGCCTTACAGAAGCTAGCCGTAAAATAAAGCATTAAGATTAAATATTCTTTAGAATTTTTTTAAACTTCTAAGCATCGCACATTTTCAATTTTTATACCGTCGTATCGGAAAAAAAACAGTTCTTTTAAATGCATTTTGTTTGGAAGCTGTATCTCCATTTATTTTTGAGATATTAATTTTTTTGTAGTTTTTAGAGCCGTTTGCTTAATATTGCAAAGGAAGTACTCTATTTCTGTAGAAAGTAAAGGAAAAATAGTTTTAAAATAGTAATTATATATTTTTGTTGCCATTTTCTCGTAACAACCGAAATAAAATGTAATTAAAATACATGCTATTTTGAAAAAAATATAGACGAATGATTTCTGTTAAAACAATGGAGCTATTATATGATGTATTTAATTATATCTATGAATCATTAGATAGCCGTTTTTCTTTTTTTTTCCGATTTTCGCGGATGCGAATGACGTCATTTTACACACAATAAAACGTTTGCTTTAAGTCTTAAAATTTAAATATGTTTTGTACTGCAATAGAATCCCGCTTAATCGAGTTATTTTCTTCTGATGGACTGGTGGCTTCTATTATTACGAAACAGCCAATATAAATAAAGTGTTAGGTGAAGATGAAAGAGCAGCCGTAAAAATAATATGGCCATTTTCCCCACCCATTCTGACCAGAAAATCAGAGTTTTAACTTTTTACGGCTGCTCTTTCATCTTCACCTAACACTTCATTTATAATGGCTGTTTCATAATAATAGAAGCCATCAGCCCATCACAAGAAAATGAAGTAATGGAAATGCCGGGGGCGACACTAAATTCTGAAAAAGCAGAATTCCTGTTTTCTAGTTTTATTACTTTATTGTATAAAAATTCTTTTTTTCCCTTATTTTAAGTATATATTTGTGATTTAATAAAATAATTCGTAAAGGGCTGCAATTTTCAAATGTTATATTTTTAAAACGCTCACTTTACTATCGACAATGTTTTTTCTTTTATTTTTCAAATGTTTCAATTCACGGGATTTTCCTTTTGCGCCAACTCTTACACTTGGCGACAATGGTGTCCGTATAATGGAAAAGTACCAAGTATTCTATTAAAATGTATATTTTCCTCTCAAATAACGTACATTTTTAACATAAAAAAGTTTAATGTTCTTTTACGGTTTGAAGTATAAATTCTGCAGTTATTTTCAATATTTAAAATATTTCTTCTTCGCAAAATCCAGATATATAGGTTTCTCTCCTTATTTAAATAACTAAAAAAAGCGAAATTTTGATGCAACGATAATATTTTACGTACTTAATCATTCATGATTTTAATTATTTTTACTGACTCAATGGTTTTTATTTACTGCAAGAAATATGCAGGTTTCATTATCGTTTACAAAAATAAATAAGTATAATGGAAAAATATATTCAACAAAATAATAAAATTTTTTTGTTAAATCATTCGATAAGAAAATAATATTGACAGAATCTACAGATCCTATTTTATTTCTATCAAGTCCAAAACTATTTCTTTCCTTAATTCATAGCTGCCAACTTGTACGGATTTTCCTTACCCATAAAATTTAGTAAAAGTTTTCGTCTTATTTAAACGTTAAAAATTCTTGAAATTCGATGATTCAATTAGCTAAATTTACTATTAATTTTTTATGGTATTTAAAATCCGTACAAGTTGGCAGCTATGTTAATTAAATTTTTAAAAAAAAAAAACAGTTTTTGAGATATTTTGGCGGAATAATGAAAATATATTTTATTTATTTAATTAATCATGATTCTATCTATAATTACTAACTCCATGATTTATATTTTCTTCTGAAAATATGTGTTTCATTTTTTGCGTCCGTAATGAAAAAAGAAATGTAAAATAAATTAATTAAAACAATAATTTTTTTTAAGATTATTCCGTAAAAAAAATAATAATAATATTGTGCAAATCTACAGATCATAATTTATTTTTATGTTTAATTTCAAGTCAAAATACTGAATAGTTTTTTTGTAAAGTGTACGACAAAATGTAATTTGTGTAGCCTAGTAGAGGATTCGCTTCGCTCATCTTAATCCTTATTTTTTGAAAACTAAGTTTATTTATTATAGTTTATTTTATTTTATATTTTTTATTATAGTTTGTAGTTTTTGTTATTTATATTTTTATGTATTTTATATTTTTACCATTATTAATAATGTTATGCATTTAATAATGTTAAATTACTGCTTTGAACGTGATTGGCGACGATAAATAAGATTAACAATTGTCAACCATTTTTGGCGATCTTTTTACTGGCCCGGATAATATGTACAACCACAAATCCTTATGATGTTCAATATCCGATCAAGGTCTCCTTATCATAACAAGTTATATGATAAAGGAGTCTTGTATCTGATTAATAAGTAAATTGATAGTCCACAAACAGTTGAAACAAGTTTTTGAAGGTTTTTCAACTACAATCGTGTCAATCGAAATATATAATGCTTGCATAAAGTATAACAATTGTCGTTCTCCATTGATTTGTTCTTGTCCTTATCGATGCAAGGTGGAAACACATGTAGTAAAGTATTATTCACACGGGGCGCTACCTTCCATTTTGTGATACTTAAATGAACAAAGGCACGTTGAAAAAGTGAAATATTATCACCTCCATTTGGTCACAAAGCGGGGAAAATGATTAAGAAAAGTCTGATAAAGTTAAATTTTATGTTTTGAATTTTCTTTCTGAAGATATAAAGAAATTAAATAAATGTGTAAAAACGTCATTTTGCTGCGTGCATATTTCTTGTAATTTCACATAATTATAATTTTAAATAAGATTTTGAACGAATTTGTTTTCTTATTTCTTAAGATGTTACCTCCACACGTACACAAGTTAAGAAACTACACATGTCGTGCGAAAACACTGACAAGTTATGTTAAAGCTATGGGAGCTTCTTTTCAAATTTCTTGTTTGCATTTCAATATTTTTAAATATTTTTTTGTTTGTGTAAGATAACTGAAGTTGATCTCTAAACGGTAGTATTTTTTTTTTTTTTTTTTTTTTTTTTTTAACCTTTTATTCATTTTGGTTGCAGATTTCTTTTTATGAGAATACTTTCATTTTTGAAACTGGTTTTGAAATTGACTCCATACAAAAAATCTGCTACCAAATTAAAAAAGTAAAATATGGCCCATTTAGAAATTAATTTCAGCTATCCTGTGCAAAAAGGAATTATTTAAAAATATTGAAAAGCAAACAAATTTGAAAGGAATTCTCTCATAGGTTTAACTATAGCTTGCGGGTGTTTTTGTGCAACTAATGCAGGCTCTTATGGCAATTATACACGTTTGGGTCAAAAACCTGGACTTGTAATACCACTATTGTTGTAATGGAAAACTATCAATAACTTTCAACTTCTAGTCATGATAAAAAGATCGTTTTCGCGTCCCACTCCGAACGCAACCAATGGCATATAAGGCCAGTTCACGACTTTTAAAACGTCACACTGAGTAGATCGAGGCTAACGAAAAATACAGGCTACCGCGGTGCATCCCACGTTCTTTTTTTACAGACCGTTAGAGTGACGCGATGTTCTTTTCGCACACCTTCATTGCTGCATTCGAGCATTATGTGACTCCAGTGGTATGTAAAAAAAGATACGTAGAATGCACCGCGGTAGCCTGTCTTTCTCGTTAGCCTCGGAGTAGATCATCTTTACACGGCGATTGGCACAAAATGATGGGCGCGCCGCTTTGTACCAATCACCGTGTAAAGATGATCTACTCCGTGTGACGTTTAGAACGTCATGAACTGGTCTTGTATGTCGTTGGTCGCACTCCGAGACACCATTAATATGAGGCAGTGGGAAATCCATCAGGGCAGCTAGGTAATTTCTGCTCAGGAACATCCAGGGCAATTGAGCCTTTTTATCTGAATACCAGTACAGTTGGACTATAACACTGATTTGGCGATAATCTTCTCGATTACCAAATTATTAACGTCGCCGATTATCACTTTCTTTTAAAAGCATTTTAGTCGAAATATTTCGAAAGTTCGTTAGTGACTTTGATATTCATGACAACATCCTTCTAGAAAACAAGTGATATAAACATTTTTTGTGAATGGAACTGTATGGGAATTTGGCAAAATATTAGAGAAATCGCCAAGTTGGCATCACTTTTGGCCACTCATTTCGGTCGATAAATTTGGCGATATATCGCTAAGTTGGCGACAAACTTGGCAGTATTTAACGACAAAAGTGTCCCCCCTATGGTTACCCCCTTACAGATATGAAGATGCATTAAATGCTTAAATAAACAATAGCCGCCATTTTGTCTCCCATATAAAACTAAAATTACTTAATTAAAATTTAATTAATGAATTAATATTTGAAAAATCTGTAATAACATCAATTGTCATCCAGTACAAGTTTAAAAAAATTTATTTCAACTTGATAGGATGAATAATAAGTATTTTATTAACGATTGAAAATTTGAACAAGAAATCTATCTATATAATAAAGGACTAACATATCTGCGTGTATCTTCTATATTATAAAGGACAAACATATCTGTGCGTAACGCATACGTCATTTTGCGAATGGCAACACTTTGAAATTCGAAATAAAATTTTCGTTTTGCAATTTTCCTTACTTCAAATTTTTAAACTTCTAAACATCGCACATTTTAAATTTTTACGCCGTCGTATAAGAAAAAAATGCTTTTTTAAATACAATTTGTTTGAAAGCTGTATCTCAATTTATTTTTGAGATATTAATTTTTTTGTAGTTTTTAATACCATTTTTCTAATTGTGGCAACAAAAGTAGCCCATTTCTATTGAAAGTAAACGGAAAATAGTCGAAAATAGGTGATACTGTATCTTTTTGTTGCCATTTTCTCATAAAACCTGAAAAAAAAGTTAAAATTAAAATACGGGCTATGTCAAGAATATTGTCTGTTATTCCGTGAAAATGACGTCATATGCATACTTTTCTATAGACGAAGTTTAAGACTAGATTGTAAAAGTGGATTGCTTTAGCGGATGTAAATGACATCATTTTATAAAAAAAGCGTGTATTTTAATTCTTAAACCTGAATTATATTTTGTAGAAGTGCGTCATTTTCACAGCCCAACTGCTTTGAAATTCTTCACAGGTGAAAATGCTTCACTTTTGAAAATAATGTAATCGAAATCACACACTGATTAAACGCAATGTTTTACAGAAATTTAGAGTGACTTTACAAAAGAGAGGTAAAATGCAAATAATAGCGATTTATATTGCAGAAATTAATGATCCTCGCCTGGATGGATTTGCTTCGCCGAGTTAGACAAGCAAACAGATAATTCGAGGCTTGAAATAATATCATGTTCCTGAAGTTTTTCTGCAAAATTCTCTCGAATAATAACATTTTAATGCTATTCTTTAGGACATATACTATAATTTAATTTTTCCTAATTTTATATAATCTGTATATTTAAAACACAAGTGTGTTTTTTAGTCATCTGCCTTGATCTTTCTGCTGAACCAATTATACTAATTTTTTTTTTTAAACTGAAAGCTGTTCACTTTTTTGAAATTTCTTCAAAATGCTGAAAATTAGATAGCTTTCATTATTGCAGACAAGAGAGAAATAATTAGGTATTTTTATCTTTATTCATGCCATTTTCTGATAAAAATTCAAAATTGTTGATAGAAATTGTTGTGTAGGGTTTAATGGCGCAAAATCCCATTAGGAGCATAATATTATATTAGGGGCATAATAACAGAAAATGACATACTGCTTTTGAAAAAATGCATTTTTCCTCATAAATTTTCTATATTGTTTTTCCTTCTGCAAGTGTACCAATACTAAGTTTCGGACACTTGGTGAAATGCTTATTAAGTGAAAATGAAGTCATATTTAAAAGAAAACGATCAACGATCATTTTCTTAGATAAAACTAAAAACATTTTAACATAAATGCGTCTAAAAAACCTAAATTACGGAAATTTTTACTCTCCGGAATTGAGATTACAATCTCGAGTAAAGAGTGAGCCTGTTCACATAAAATATGTTGCTGACAATCGTGATTTCAAGTTTTGAGTTAAAATGATTTTAAAATGATCAAACAAAATATAACTTTAAAAAAAATGATGAATATTGATATGAGAAGTGCGTATGCAAATTTTGAAAAGGTGAAAATTGTTGTTTTTTATTCCGGAATACCAAGCATAAGAGCCTCAATCGATAACCACATCCTAATAACTGATCTTTATTATATTTTACTGATTACGTATCTATATTATAAAGAACAAACGTATCTGTGCGTAACGCTGACGTCATTTTGCGAATGGCAACAATTCACGTCAAATTTCGGTCTTCAAATTTTCGCTACTGCAATTTTTTAATCTTCTGACCATCGTACATTCTCAATTTTCGTCGCATAGGGAAAAACAAATACTTTTAAATGCAATTTGTTAAACTGTATCTTAATTGACTGATGTATTATGTTTTTAAAAATAATTTTTAAGCATGATTTTTTAAGTCTCTTATCACGTGCCTGTTCGAATACATAATAATAATAAACATTTTACGCATAAAACAAAAGCATTGTTCAGCATTTATTTCTGACTATTTTTGCATAACGAAATTAATATTTTCTTTATAAACAAATAAAAGAATATTATTAAAAAAAACACCAATCTAACATATTTGTGAAAGACAAGTTAACAAAATTAATATTTCTTTTATAAACAAATAAAAGAATAATATTAAAAAAAAACACACAAATCTAACATATTTGTAATCGTACAATTTAAATTTTTAGATCACCAAAAAAGAATATTTTTCTTTTAAATGGAATTTGTTTGCAAAGTTCATATCAGTTTACTGATTGTCTATGGTTTTAAAAACAATTTTAAAGCATGAAATATTTTTTAATTCATCTATACCGCGTGGAGCTTGATTAGGAAAGATTAATCCGTTTGCCCTTAAAACAAAATAAAGAGTTCATGATTTTCTTACGGCTAATATCCATTAAAAAAAACTTCTCTATGAATAAATAAGTAAAATAATATAAATAAAACAAAAATTTAACAGACATGTATAAGCTCTGAAATTATCAGAATATAAAAGGATGCCGTAAGTAGCAAAATCTTGGTCAAATAACACTTAGCATGCGGCTAATAAGAAAATATCGCTTTTGATAAATTTCAAAAATTTATTTGATTGTATAGTTCGTATTTTTCATATGAAAAATTCTTTTTTAATGTAAGTGGGCAATCTAAAAAATTTATTGCATATAAAAAATTATTAGTTTTAAATTAAAAAAAAATGTTTTCACCTATATTCTGTAACCCGGGAAACCCGGGTACAATCCCCTAGTATAAATAAATAAATAAATAAATATAGGGAGAGTGTGAACTAATAGTAGGAATTGAAAAAAAATCTGATGAAATAGGCAAGAAGAAAACTTTATTACTTCAGAAGAATTTTGGAAGTGGTTCTCCATAAGCAAAATGAACATAAAACATGACTACTTTTAAGAAACTGCAGAAACAAGCTAAGTTTTTGGTATTGTTAGAGTTACTAGATGATTTTAAACATACTCCTGTAATCTCTAAATGTATCCATCTTCGCCTCGCACTGCCTCAAGTACGCAGCTCTCAATTCATGGTACTCAAGAGATTCTTGAAACGGAAGTGTGCTAGATAACATAACATCCTTGCTAGTATGTCGCAGAAAAACACAGTTATCCTCATCATCGTTGTAATACAAAAGCTTGGGGTATTTCTCGGGATTTTTGATCGTAGGACTGTAGTAAATTTTGCTACCGCTAACTACAAGCTCAGACGTCTGTCTCTGTTTACGCTTGCTACCTGGCTTTCTTCCTCTTTTCTTTTTGACAGGAAGTACACTAACTTGCTCTGGAACGTTCGGAATAACTTTTGGCGGAATATTTTCCTTGTTTTCGTCAGATGTCTGCTCAGCCTGCTTCCCTTTTACATCGACATGCTGTGAAAGTCGAACGACTATTCTGCCATCTGACTTCTTTTTAGAAGGCGGATTCCCTTCATCTGCTTTTTGCCAAAATAGAACTTTTGATTTAGCTGAGTTTAAGTTTTCCCCATTATCACTTGAAATTTCATCGGTAAAATCCTGTTAAAGAGACATAAGAAATTAAAACACAGATATTTAACTCTTTAGTGTGCAGCTTTGCATATATGCAAACAACACCGTTTTGAATTTAATAGATTTTTTTTTATTTGCATATACCTAATTCACACCAGAAAATTAAAATTGCATATTTGCTTTAATTATAAAACAGATACCCCGTATTTAAATAAAGCGAAATTAACCATTGAAACTTTCTGGTGTCATGTCAGATTTTCTGAACTACATAATTTCTAGAACGCATTCTATTATGGGAATTAAAGGGTTGAAGGTTAAGTTTTATAAAATAAATAATTATATAAAATAAGGTATTTGGAGACATACTTATTAAAGTATTTACTAATTTGCATTATTTTAGCATAAAACAGCCACATGACAGTAGTTTTTACTTGTATTGCAGATGTGCAACAGAAGAAAAGATTGATGTATTATAGGAAAAATATATCTCTGATTTTTTTTTTCATTATTTTTCCTGTGTAATAAACCTGTAGGAAGATCATATATAATTTTTTTGAAACAAAATAAAAAAAATCTCGTATTTAAGTTTTAAATAATTTCAAACGGTTCAAAATCCATTATACATAAATCATGAACACATTCAAGAACGTATACTGATCTTGATAGGTACCGTCAATTGCCTTGCCAGGTAGCAGGGGAATTCCTACCCTTATGGTATTGCTCATGCGACGTTAGATTTGCAAAAGAAGCAGAAAAATCTATAAATTTGCCTTTTCTTCTTTTTATTTAGTCACAGAGAGTCCTGAGATGAAATTTTGCTCTACCTCGAAAATAGCTGGTATTGTCTCTATCTCGCCAAAACCCTTATAATAAGGAAGTATCGTGCATACATCTACATCTATGTATGCATATATCTGACATTTATCTATGTTGCATGCTCACATATCGGGTGATCCAAAAGTCAGGAACAACTTCAAAAATTAATAATTCGTAAACGAATAACTGTAAAAAGCTACGAATGGAAAATAAGTCGGATTTTTTTATGACGAAAGCAAAAGAGAATGCTTGAACAAATACAAATGCTTGAGCAAAAAAGAATGCTTGAAACCACCATCATTGCCGACATTGAAACATGCATCCGCCAACATGTGTCTGCCATACCACAAAAAATGTTGCTTAATAATATGAACGATGTTTTGTCTCGTCTGACTGCTGCAGGCCAGCATATTGAACAGTTGTAAGCTTACTTCTCACGTGTAAGCGACTTGTCAATTATAAGCCATTTGTTAGTCAAACAAAGAACTAGTTAAACATTCGTTTTTGCTTTCGCCACAGAAAACAAGATTTCTTTTCGATCCCGTTCAGTAAAAACAGCATCTTTAAATATCTTTATACTTTTTCAAATTATTAATTTTTAAAGTTGTTACAATGTGTACATAGATCTTATCTTTCAATGCATACATACATACTTACAATAAATACTACACATATAACACACATTAAATTCCATACAATACGTACAACAATAGTAACTAAACATTTACTATCAAAGGCTACTGAATTGATATTACCGGGCCCATTGTTGGCATTGTATTTTGTTTAATAACGCCAACATTGGCTAAAGTCCCAATTACGGAATATTATCCACTTAGGCCATTCAGGAATGTGAATTACCAAAGATTATTGTAAAATAATGATTTTTTTTTTTTTTTAAAGTACGTTATCTGCAAAGATTCTACAAACGTCGCAGTCATCTACAAAGATTAGCAGAATACAATGGAAGATTGTATGCCTATATTTTGACGATTTTTCTAAGAATAGCTTTTCTTTGAAAATACTTCAAACGCAATTTCGATAATTCGGTACATAAAATATGTGGAAAGAAAATAAGTTAAAAAACATGACACATTTAACCTTTGCACTCAAGTGGTGACTCTAACTCGCCACTCAAACTATTGCGATAACTCAAGAAGTGACTCTCACTCACCACTTAGTGTATTGCAGCAACTCGAGAGGTGACTAACAAGTAAAGGTACCAGTGCCCTTGGCGGCGAATTTAGATTTTTTTAGCTCATTGCGTTCTTATTCGTCTCATTGAGATTTTAACTGCAAATCGATAAACAATGGCGATGTAATGGTAAAAACTGTGATAAACGAACATCTAATAAAAAAAAGAACGTGGTTCGACGGTTTAAAATATTTTGGCGTAATATTTCAAGGCTTTATTTAATTTTTATGTACGTTTAATAAGTTATAATTGTTATTAACCCCCATATGCTATTTTTTTCGGCCAGCAATTAAAATGTCGTCTCTAAAAATTAACGTTACGTTATTTAAGCCAGCCGTAAAAAAAAAGCAGATGTATCATTGTATAGTTAAATACGGATAATCTGGTAACTACTTGATTATCCTGTCGACCAAAAAACTATCGCCAAACTGGAAGATTAAATGCCAATAATGTCTGGTTGTAAATGTCACACTCACTTGACATTAAACATGTTACACGTGTTTCTTACATCATAAAGAGATTTTTAACTCTACATTTTATTTGTGTTTTTATTAATGTTTTACTAATTTACTTGTTCTTTCGTTATTTAAAATTAAAATTATGTCAATTTATATAACTTGGCGAGTAGTTTGGCAATTTATATAATTTGGCGATATTGATCGACGGGATAATCAAGTAGTACCGATAATCTTTACTGCAATTCTTTAAAATTTTACGCATCACACAATTTTAATTATTATACCGTCGTATTGGGGGAAAAAGGTACTTTTAAATGCAATTTGTTTGAAAACGGCATCTCAATTTATTTTTGAGATATTAATTTTTTTAAAGTTTTTAACGCCATTTCTGTAATGGTGGCAACTAAAAGTACTCCATTTATATAGAAAGTAAAGGAAAAATAGTAGATCCTTATGTATATCTTTTTGTTCTCATTTCCTCATAACAACTGAGAGAAAAATGTAATTAAAATACGTGCTCTTTTGGAAAAAATATAAATGAACGATTTCTGATAAAACATGGAGCTATTATAAACTACATTTAATTTTAAGTATCTATATTAGTGTTACAAACAAATTAAGGCATATGGATCATTAAATAGCCGATTTTTTTTCGAGTTTCTTGAATGACGACATCGCTTTTGCTGGATTTGTTTGTTATTCAGCGATAGTGACGTGATATGCATACTTTACTGTAGATGTTGTTTAAGATTGGATCGTAAATGTGGAATTCTTCAGAGGATGCGAATAACCTCATTTCATTAGGTTTTGTACTATCTATATAGTATACATTTTTTCATCGGGGGGGGGGGGGGTGGCACTAAATTCTGAAAAAGTAGAACTCCTGTTTTCTAGTTTATGATTTTTGTATATGTTACAACTGTTTACATTTTCTGACTAAATAAATTCCAATCTGTTCCTACCCAATTTTCGTTATTATTGCGTTTACCTATCTCCAGAAAACTTAACTATAACAGTAATATACATAATCATAAACAATCTATTTTGACGCGAACAGATTTTTCCGGTGGCTTTTACGACAGTAGTCATGCCCAGTATATATTTTAATTTTTCCGTCTAGTACCTTACTGACAATCTTCTGTAGTCGAAATACACAGAGGAGGCATTCGGCTACGGTTATTGATCGAAAATCTGTAAAGCTGCTATCAGATTCACCAACTTTTCGAACAACCAAGCAACCAACTTTTCAGCCGATTTTAACTCCAACTTTTTTCCGTTCAAAGGGAGAAAAAAGTTACAATTGTCGTTGCTAAAGTTGGAAGAAAACCAGTACTACTAGTACCAGCCGTAAATATTTATCGCCTATTCGTATCAATCGCTTATCTCTGATTATCTGAAATGTTGAAAGTTGGGGGGGGGGGGGAGTCGCGGCTAGCGCAGACTTTTTTAGAGCTGTGTATAAAAAGTTGGGAATATTGCTGTTTGCTATCACACTAAGTGTTGAGACAATATTTTTCTAAAAGTTGGAGGAAATCAAGAGTTGGCTCAAAAATTGCTCGAAAAGTTGGTGAATCTGATAGCAGCTTTACGGATGTGACGTCATGCTTATGAATTTTAACCACTTCACCGGCGACAAGTATGGAGAAACAGTGCTTTTACCCCCGAGTTATCTCGGTGCAACCGGTGAAGTGATTAACGTTAAATCCCATTATTTGGCGACAGTTATTTTTTTTTTTGGTACTTCTTAGTTATCCCGTCGACCAATTTCGCCAAATTATATAAATCGACAAAACCACTCACCAAATTATACACATTGACATAATTTTTATTTTAAATAACGAAAGAACAAATAGATTAGTAAAACAATAATAAAAATACGAATAAAACGTCGAATTAATGGTTTTATTGGCATTTAATCTTAAAATTAATTAATTAATGGCAACCATTATTGACATTTAATCTTACAATTTGGCGACAGTAATTTGGTCGACGGGATAACTAAGAAGTACCTTTTTTTTTAAAAGTGGTCGACGGGAAAATAGAGAAGAACTGGAAATTGTTAGAACATATAACGAAATTTAATAACAATTTTTTTTCTCTTGCAACAAATTTTGCTAACGTTTAGTTTTGGCGATCTGGAAGGCTATAACAAGGAAAAACAAAAGATACTTTTCATACTATGTAATCTTTGCTAATTTTGATAACCAAGTGCTGTTCACCAACTTTCGCCAAAACATTCTAATAATGTTGCCGAATTTTATTAATGGTACTTACAAATTTTCCTTGTCAGAGAAATACACAGCGCCAACAATGCCGCCTATAATACTAATTAAAGGCAAGCATTTTATATAATTGTGTAACATGATATATATAGATATATATATGTATATCATATTCATAGATTTAGGGCACAGATGTCATATACGCCCCTTATTGGCGCAATATTTTTCCGACGCCAATTTGGCGAAAACATCAACAGCATAAACAACAACATCCGGGTTACCATATCAAGCAAAATAACGACACTTTGGTGCCAGTTAAGTACCCGTTGCATATATGACATTGGCGTCAGAAAAAAATCGCGCCACTATGGGGCGTAAAAGACATCTGGGGTGAATCATTGAATACTCTACTTCTCCCCAATCTGGCGATAAATGCGCCAAAGTGGCAACCTTGGTATTTAGTATTAATTTGGTATTAAGTGGCAACCTTGGATGTTATAAAAACTCGCCGATTTGGCGATTTTTTGAAATCGGCCCAAAGAAATAGAGTATTCGCCGGTCGCACCGACATCTGTGCCATAAATTAGTAAAACATTAATAAAAATACAAAGTCGAATTTAAAATCACTTGATGACGTAACAAACACGTGTATCGTGTTTAATGTCAAGATATTGTGACATTTACGATCAACCATTATTTTTATTTAATCTTAGTTTGGCGATCGTTTTTTGGTCGACGGGATAATCAAGTAGTACCATATCTTTTAAAGCCGTTAATCTGATGTTATGTGTTTAATAAGTGTATGATAAATTACTGTTTTATGAATTACAGATGTCGCAGACGCAACGAGGTTGGCACGAAAAACCCCTTTTTCGGATTACTTTTTGTACCTAGTCGCTATAACTTAACAGACACATTCTTATTTAACACACACGTTATTTTTATTTAACACAGACATTTATTTATTTATTGTACAACAAACATACGACTTGTGTGCTTGACATGAGAGCCCGCTTATTAGTCGGAGACAAGATAGCACAAGGAAATATTACAACACAAGAGAAATACACCCTGGGAGTTCCACACAAAGAGTGTGTGCGATGGAACCAGCGGGAATCGAACCCACAATCTCTTACGCACAAGCGATTAGCTGACTGGTGCTTTGACCATTCATCCACAGAGCCCCAACTCAGACATTTAATGTTACTTATGGTACCTGTTAGTTATACCGTCGACCAAATTACTGTCGCTAAATTGTAAGATTAAATGCCAATAATGGTTGATCGTAAATATCACATTCACTTCACTTTAAGCAAGTTACACGCGTTTACGTCAAATGATTTTTATTTACGTTTTATTTGTATTTTTATTAATGTTATATTAATTTATTTGTTCTTTCGTTGTTATAAAAAATTATGTCAATTTATATAATTTGGCGAAATTGGTCGACAGGATAACTAAGTAGTGCCAGTAAAATTAACTAAAGTATAAAACAAATGATTTTGTAATTTTCTTACCGCATTTTTTCCACCCTCTGGCAATAACTCGTTTTTATCCTTCAACACTGATTTTCTAGCAACATAATCCAATAACTCTGGCTTATTTCGTTGAAAGTAGATATTTGAAAACTCATGCAAGTCGTTGTGCATCTTATATGTTTGTTTGTGGGTATTATCATAAACCTTTCGAAAACCATATAAATTCAGCTGCCTGATAAAACTAGCTATGTTATCAGTTTTAAAAAAATCATTCTTTGAACTCATAAATTCTTCCTTGAACAGAGAATATCGTAACAATATAGACTTCCCATCTGCACTCCAACACACTGCTCCAGTCTTGCATTCATTAGCTATTTTCCAGAGTTTTTGAGGGAATCTTGGAGGTGGAGTTGCTGACAACATATGGTTTTTGGATAATGGCGGAGAAAGCATTTTTAGCAGATAAATATTAAGGAAATTTCTCTAGTTAAAAATTTTAACTAAAAGATTCGGAGAAAAATGACTATCTGTACGAGAATATCTCTAGAAATGATTTAAATCGTCCGCACGTGAATAGGAAGAATTATTATCAGTTGACATGGAAACAAACAGCGTTATATAATTTTTAAAAAAATTACAATTCCATTTACAAAATATGTTAGGTACGTGATATTGTTCAAAATTAAAACGGGGGCAAAAAATATTAAATTTTATCCTCTTATACAATTATGGAACTATAATCTCGACATGCTTCTGAATGAAAAGCCGGTGTAGATGACGTAATTTTGGCAAAATTGTATTTTAATATGCCGGAAAAAAAATGTGTTTCCCTCATCATATTGTTGTAGTTTGTTAAAGAGAAAAACAAGTGATGTAGTTTTACTTTTATATTTTGCATTTGGCAACACTTTTCCATATTTGCTTTATTATTGACTTCTATTTTTGAGTAGCTTTTTGAACGATCGTTTCTGTCTTTTGTTAAAGTTATAAAGGATTATTAAAGGATGATATTTTTGCAATTAAGTTTTATTCTTTAGTAATAATGATCTAAAAATACTTTACACATTTCGTGATACTCACAGGCAACTGCTCGTTATACTCGTTGATATCAAAATGTATAGGGAAAAGGGCGTTAAAAATGACGTCATTTTGATGCAATCGTTTCACAATGGCGTCATTTTCACCAGTAGAAACATTCCACTTTTCTGGTTGGAACCTCTAAATTTATGCCTATGATTAGCAAATAGAATCTCATTTTCCATACAACGAATTTAAATTTATAAGTAAGTTCTGAAATATGAAGCTTTTGGCCCCTTAAACTCAGAAGAATGGAATGTTTCCAATAGGGAAAAATGACGTCATAAGTGTACAGACCTGAAAAAAAAATGATAAACCTAGAAGTGAATTCTTCTAGGCACTATAACCCTACTAACACCATTCCGCTATTCATTGTATAAACATGTAACTGGTAGGTACCAATCGATTAGTAACAGTGCCTATTAATTAATGTTATAACTTAATGTTTGCCCAGAGGGTCGTCTACGTATAGAAATTGTAAGAAACTTTAAAATTTCCAACACTAACATCTAATTTTTCATCATATCGATTCTTTCATAAATTTTACATTTCGTTGGGAATTATGTGTAAATAAGTTTGGAATTTCTAATGTTAAATTCATTTTTAATAGTTGTAAAATACATTGCGATATTGATAGTTTTGCATGACGGAATGACAATGAGCTGTAAATTTTGATTTGCATATTTAAAGATTCTACAAATCTATATCTGTTGAAAAATTCATAGGGTTGCAATTAATATTTTTTTTCAAAAACTAGGGGGCTCGGCCCCCTACGAGCTACGCTCGCCAACCCCCGTCCAGACACCGCAAACTCTAAATGCACACTAATTTGATCGGCTTTAAAAAGATTTCGAAAGATTGAATTATAATTTAAAAAACAGTGGCGATCTCCCTATAAACGGATTTCTATTCATTTCTTTTTGATTGGGGAATTTTAACGCCAAATCCGTTGCGGTACTACTTGAACATCCCGTCGACCAATTTTGCCAAATTATATAAATTGCCAAACCACTCGCCAAATTACACAAATTGACATAATTTTTATTTTAAATAACGAAAGAACAAATAAATTAGTACAACATTAATAAAAATACAAATAAAACGTCGAAATAAAAATAACTTGATGACGTAGACACGTGTAACAACATTTCAAAATAAGCTAATATAAAATGAATTAAGTAAACAGAGTCTTTGTCTCCTGGTATTTTTTAACAAAGCGAAAAGAAAGTTCTTTTAAATGAGACATTTTAAATTAGTCGTTTTTAATCTGACGTAATTTTGACCAAGCTATTCTTTCTCTTTTAAATACTCACGTGAAAATACTTTTGTTAGAAATGAAATATTATTTGCGCTTTCCTAACAAAAATAGTTGAAAAAATCCTCTCAAAATATCGAATAAATGTCTAGCTCAATTTCTAAATTTAAACTGTTTTGCAATATTTTTTTGTGTTCATTTTATGTAATAACTGTAATGTGAAGTAAATATGACGTAATTTCTCCTATTTAAGACTTCTAACGCATGTTAATGAATTTATTATTTTACAATATACTTTCTCTTTTAAAATTCACGTGTATACTTTTTATGACGTAATTTTTAATAAGTTCCTGCTTTTTGTACATAATTATTTAATGTTAATTTGAAAGTATCTTTTCTGTTTTTAATAGTCACGTGTAAATAAATTTTTAATTTGAAGGAAACATTATTATTTCCGTTGTTTATACAGTTGGCAACAGGTTAAATTAGTACAATTATCTAAAATAAGTAAAAAATATCTCTCGAAATGCTGAAAATTTGAATTTAAAATAGAAATGAAACCTCGAAAAATGAGTCAAATTAAAAAAATAAATGTATTCTGCACACCGGGAAATTATAACGTATAAAATGATCTAAAAATTATTAAATTCCGATGTATAGTTTTTGCTCCTATAAAACTTTTTTAGTGGAACGATTTTGTCCAACTTTAGCATTAAATGTCTCTTGAAATAATTCTTCGATTTGAAAACTGTCTGCATCAGCGTGTTTATCAAACATTTCTGTATAATACTACCGATTTTCATATTTTTCTAGGCATTATTTTTCTTAATAGTAACGAAGAAAGACCTCCGGTCACAAAAAATTCAAAACCGGCGGCGGCGGCGGTGACAGCGGTAGTTACTTTTTCTTTTAGAACTAGGGGGCTCTGCCCCCTACGAGCTACGCTCGTCAACCCCCGTTCAGACACCGCAGACTCTAACAGCACGTTAACCCTTTGTTGCATAGTGTCCACTACAGTGGACAAAATTGCCAATTTTTTCTTATCCAACCTATTTCATTCGCAGTTGCTATTTAAAGCTTATGCTACTTTTTGACATTCATGCTTGCAGGGAAAAAATCGAGATGGCGAAACAAGACGGTTAATTTACTTCTTGAGATAGAATTAATATGAATGTCTCATCAGAATGCCTGTGCGTTGTTCAACATGAACTAAAATGTTTCTAAACCTATAATAATATTATTTAAATGATACTTTGTTCTTTAATTATCGGTTTTAGATATCTTGGCCTAATAAAACATTGAAAAACAAGCATAAAAATACTTTTTTGTTTATTTTATGGAAGGTTTTACATAATGTCCACTATAGTGGACACCATGCACAGCATCAACATTATGGCATTTTAATCTGTCAACTGAAGTGGACGTCATGAGTGTGAACAGTGAGAATTTTAAAATATAATTTTGACGTGTTTATGTGATTTTAATATTATGCAGGCATATTTTATACAAATTTTCATCTTTTTCACATTTTTAAAAGTTATAATTGCCTGACGCTATTTATTTATGCAATTTATTAGTTTAAAAAAATTGCATATGTGTTCTCTTTGAAATGGATCTGTATAACAATATTGAAAAACAATAAAATAACAATAAAATTTTTAAAAATAATATATATGGGACATTTTTTAAATATTTTTAAAAATGTTAAATGAAAACTTATTTGAATTAAAGAAATTTCGTTGCATACAGAAGCTTGTTTGCAAATTGTGACACACAATTTGCAAATTTTAAACTGGCTCTAGTAAGTGGACTCATTCAGTCAGTGACGCGACAATCTGGTGAACCGCATTTGATTCCAGGCTCTGAAAAATGTGATGTGTTGGAAGACAAACAAATAAGACAATTGACAGTAAGAGGAAATTCTGTACACAAGGGCACCGAATATGACAAGATGGAACACTTTCCCTCAAACATTCCAAAGTGCACAGCAATGCAAGATGGAACTATGTAAAAGGAAGTCAACATATTCATGTGTAAAATGTAACATTTACCTTTACATCGATGCAAAAACTGATTAATTTTACAAATTTCTCTATCAATGAATGTTTTCTCAATTTTAACCACAATTATTTTTAAAATATTATAATATTCTAGAAGAAAACTATCGTAAATCTTATTTTCCTAACAGCACTACATTTCAATCCTGTGTTCATAGTGTCCACTGTAGTGGTCAAGCTGTAACACGAATAATAAAAAAATATTACACATAAAATAATTTTTTCTCATTCAGTATGATCCTTTTAGTAGGGAAATACTAAATTTAACATTGGGGATTCGCCAGTTTTAGAGTATGCAACAAAGGGTTAATTTGATCGCCTTTATTTCGGAAGATTGAATTATAATTTGAATCTGTAAATTATAATCTGACGTAATTTTCACCAAACTTTTCTTTCTCTTTTTAATATTCACGTTAAATACTTTTGTTAGAAATGAAATATTATGATCATCTTAAAATGTCAAGTAAATGTCTCGCGCAATTTTAAATTAAAACTGTTTTGCAATATTATTTTTTGTTCATTTTACGTAATAAGTGTAATATGACGTAAATTCTTCTATTTAGGACTTCTAACGCATGTTACTGAATTTATTATTTTACAATATTCTTTCTCATTTAAAATTCACGTGTAACTATAGTTTTTATGACGTAATTTTCAATGAGTTCCTGCTTTTTATATTTTTTGTTTATAATAGTCACGTGTAAAATAAATTTTTAATTTGAAGCAAACATTACTGTTTGCGCTGTTTATACTGTTGGCAACAGTTTAAATTAATACAATTTTCTAAAATTTGTAAAAAATATCTCTCGAAATGCTGAAAATTTGAATTTAAAATAGAAATAAAACCTCGAAAAATTATTCAAATTAAAAAACTAACTGCAATCTGCACACCGGGAAATTCTGACGCATAAAATGATCTAAAAATGATTAAATTCCTATGTACAGTTTTTGCTCCTATAAAACTTTTTTAATGGAACGATTTTGTCCAACTTTGGCATTAAATATCTCTTAAAATAATTCTTCGATTTGAAAACTGTCTGCATCAGCGTATTTATCAAACATTTCTATATAATACTACCGATTTTCATATTTTTGTATGCAACAGTTTTTTTTAATATTAACGAAGAAAGACCTCCGGTCACAAAAAATTCAAAACCGGCGGCGGCGGCGGTGACAGCGGTAGTTACTTTTTTTTAGAATAGAGAGATAGAGAGATTAATTTCGAAAATATGTATAATTTTAAATAATTTCTCGAAAAAAATTGATAATAACTTATAATTGTTTTTTTTTGTTGTTGTTGTTGTTGTTTTTTTAATAGCTCAATTTCTAGAAGCTTCATATACGCGAATAGAAAATTATAGATCATTTCACCATATAGTTTTTGAGCTCTGCTTAAAAAATTACTTGCATTGCATTGTATTTTCTAACGATGAAAAATGAATTTAACTCTTAACGGTTGAAGTATTCATCCCAGGCACAGGCATCTCTTAAACGATTTTACTCGGTTGGCACTACTTTTTTTTTTTTAAAGACTAGGGGGCTCGGCCCCCTACGAGCTACGCTCGCCAACCCCCGTCCAGACACCGCAGGCTCTAAATGCACGCTAATTTGATCGGCTTTAAAAAGATTTCGAAAGATTGAATTATAATTTAAAAAACAGTGGCGATCTCCCTATAAACGAATTTCTATTCATTTCTCTTTGATTGGGGAATTTTAACGCCAAATCCGCTGCGGTACTACTTGATTATCCCGTCGACCCATTTCGCCAAATTATATCAATCGCCAAACCACTTGCCAAATTATACAAATTGACATAATTTTTATTTTAAATAACGAAAGAACAAATAAATTCGTACAACATTAATAAAAATACAAATAAAACGTCGAAATAAAAATAACTTGATGACGTAGACAAGTGTAACAACATTTCAAAATAAGCTAATATAAAAGGAATTAAGTAAACAGAGTCTGTCTCCTGGTATTTTTTAACAAAGCGAAAAGAAAGTTCTTTTAAATGAGACATTTTAAATTAATCGTTTTTAATCTGACGTAATTTTTACCAAGCTATTCTTTCTCTTTTAAATAATCGCGTGAAAGTACTTTTGTTAGCAATGAAATATTATTTGCGGTTTTCTAACAAAAATAGTGGAAAATATCTTCTCAAAATATTAAATAAATGTCTAGCGCAATTTCTAAATTTAAACTTTTTTGCAATATTATTTTGTGTTCATTTTATGTAATAACTATAATGTGACGTAAATATGACGTAATTTCTCCTAAGACTTCTAACGCATGTTAATGAATTTATTATTTTACAATTTCCTTTCTCTTTTAAAATTCACGTGTGTACTTTTTATGACGTAATTTTTAATAAGTTCCTGCTTTTTATACATAATTATTTAATTCTAATTTGAAAGTTTTTTTCCTGTTTATAATAGTCACGTGTAAATAAATTTTTAATTTGAAGCAAACATTATTGCTTGCGCTTTTTATACAGTTGGCAACAGTTTAAATTAGTACAATTTTCTGAAATCTGTAAAAAATATCTCTAGAAATGCTGAAAATTTGAATTTAAAATAGAAATAAAACCTGAAAAAATGAGTCAAAATAAAAAAATTAATGCAATCTGCACTCCGGCAAATTCTAACGCATAAAATGATCTAAAAATGATTACACTGCCATGTATAGTTTTTGCTGCTATAAAACTTTTTTAGTGGAACGATTTTGTCCAACTTTAGCATTAAATATCTCTTAAAATAATTCTTCCATTTGAAAACTGTCTGCATCAGCGTGTTTATCAAATATTTCTGTATAAAACCACTGATTTTCATATTTTTGTATGCATTATTTTTCTCAATATTAACGAAGAAAGACCTCCGGTCACAAAAAATTCAAACCCGGCGGCGGCGGCGGCGGTGACAGCGGTAGTTACTTTTTTTTAGAATAGAGAGAAACATATTTATTTGTACCTTGACAACATGTGCATGAGAAATTTACTAAAAAATGTACTAATAGATTATAAAAAAAAATCACTGCTGGCTCGGGCCTACAGGCGGAGGTAGATTTCAATGTTAAGTACTGCATTCACCAACAAAACTTAAATCAAGATTAGAGATAAACCCAGTTCCTTCACTAAGAATGAGCTCTAAGGGAGCTAAACATTTTGTGAAAATTCTAATATACATGAATACACACACGCATGTAGTATATGGAATAGGTTTAAAAATGGCTAAAGGAAATTCAGAGAATCTCAAAGTGTTAAAATATGTTAATATTTCCATAGTCGGGTTTTTTTCATGTTTTAATACGTTTCTTCAAACTCACATGACGTTACCTATTCACCTGCTGAGGTCCATTATATTTCCAATATGACGCGATATATATTTTTTTTAATTCGTCAAACTATATTTATTTCATTTTGAGTTTTCATTCGGAAATCTTGCTCTGGAAAACTTATGACGTAATATTCAATTTGTTTGCAATTCATCAAACTGTTTATTTAATTTAATTTTTCACGTGAAATCTTGCAATAGAAAAGCAATTGTTGTGGTGAGAATTTTATTGCTTTTTTTTAATTGTTGGCAACTGGTATAACGAAAAATATTTATTTTTGCCTGTCATTGTTGTGTAAGAGCTGATTTTATCAGAATCATGTTAAGACTGTATTCAAAATTTTGAGCCCTCCCCATTTCCATTCCCTTGGTCCGATTTTGCCCTTTTTCAATCCCCGCCGAGATATTAGCCATCTCAAAGTTGTTGGCGACTTTGAAGACGATCCGTGCATTATTGCGACTTTTATCGTGCGGACAAACTTTAGTACATACATACACACACACACACACACATATATCTATATATATATAAACTTTTTAGGTGGGGGGTCGTTTTGGGTTCCTGGGGTCCTATAATGAAAAGTTATGAAGGAATTTTTCAAAAGTCGCACCATGGTAACGACTGCAATAGGTAGTATTTCTTACGAAATCCACCTAATAGGATCATGTATATAAAGCTTGGGCAACTATTTGCCGACACTCAACCGCAAAAGGTTAACCTGCCATGAAGCAATTTTTTGTATTCAAAAATCATTATATAATGGGTTAAACCACTGAAATGAACATAATCAAAAATTCTACATGTAAATAGGGATTTCTTTGCTGTTAACTCCTGGCGCTAGCCCAATATCGAAGTATCGCTTTTAATAAGTTTCAAAATTTTATTTGAACGCAGTATTGCTATTTTTCATCTAAATATATGTTTAATGGGCATTCTAAAAATATATATACCATGTAAAAAAATCCCTGACGGCTCGGGCTTACAGGCGGAGGTAGATTTCGAAGTACTAAATTCACCAACAAAACTTAAAACAAGATTAGAGATAGACCCAGTTCCTTCAATAAGAATGAGCTCTAAGAGAGCTAAACATTTTGGGAAAATTCTAATATACACGAATACACACACGAATGTATATGGAATAGGTTTAAAAAATAGCTAAAGCAAATTCAGAGAACCTCAAAGTGTTAAAATAAGTTAATATTTCCATTCTCGGATTTTCGTCATGTTTTAATACATTTCTTCAAACTCACATGACGTTACATATTCACCTGCTGAGGTCCGTTTTATTTCCAATATGATGCAATATATATATTTTTTTATTCGTCAAACTATTTACTTCATTTTGTGTTTTCATGCGGAAATCTTGCTATAGGAAACTTATGACGTAATATTCAATTTGTTTCAATTATTCAAGCTATTTATTTAATTTAATTTTTCACGTGAAACCTTGCAATAGAAAAGCATTTGTTGTGGTGAGAATTTTATTTCTTTTTTTTTAATTGTTGGCAACTGATATAACGAAAAATATTTATTTTTTCCTGCCATTGTTGTGTAAGAGCTGGTTTTATCAGAATCATGTTAAGAGGGTATTCAAAATTTTGAACATTCCCCATTTCCATTCCCTTGGGCCGATTTTTTCCATTTGCAATCCTCGCCGAGATATTAGTCATCTCAAAGTTGTTGGCGAGTTTGAAGAAGATCCGTGCATAATTACGACTTTTATCGTGCGGACAAAATTTAGTACATACATACATATATATATAAACTTTTTAGGTGGGGGTGGTTTTGGGTTCCTGGGGTCCTATAATGAAAAGTTATGAAGGAATTTTTCAAAAGTCGCACCATGGTAACGACTGCAATAGGTAGTATTTCTTACGAAATCTACCTAAAAATCTATTGGAGTAATCGTTTAAAAAAAAACTATAAACGAAATCATTAATTTTTGATTAACTGCATTTTTTTAAACAGCAAACAACGTGTTTTAGTGTATCTAAGAACCTTTTAAAAAATACCCCATTCATCGCTGTGCCTTTAGTATATGAAGAGAAAAAGGTATGTTAACAACAAAATATATATATATATGATGGTTGTCACCTATATTCTGTAACTCAGCAAGCCCGGATTTATCCCCTTGTATATTTAAAGTGCAAAAGTAATTTTATTTTGATACAGACAGGTAAATTTTTACCCGACTGCCGAGAAGGCTTATGTATTTGAAGCGTATCTGGGTATATACCCTCGAAACATCCCAACGGCTGGATGGATTTTAATGAATGAGATCTCTATCAATTTGTTTTAACCATTAGATGGTTATAGGCTAGGTTTTGTTTTTAGAAATTAAAAATGGCGGCCGTAAAATACAAAATGGCACTAGAAACGAAAACATTTTTTACGCACCCTATTGAGTGGCCTATCATTGGATAGGTCTTTCAAAATGAAGACGATGTTTCATTGACCATTTTACAATCAGAAGATCCGTTTAAATATTACACAACCTGGAAGTTGTGTAGATAGGATCTCTTAGCTTTACTGCAACTCTAACCTTCATAGATATCTATAGTAGGGTGGGCCGAAAAAAACAGTTTTTTGATTTTCGATGATGGGTAGTGCGAAAATGTGGCCACTAGTGACACGAAGTTCACACAAAAAATTTGAGATTTTTAGGACAATTCCTATATTTGCCGCTTTTGGCTTGAAGTTTTGCTAAAATGCTGATTTTTTTAACTTTTTTAGCAAAATTTTAAAAAATATTAAATTAAACTTATTTTAATCGTATTTACTTGAAAAGTCATATTTAATGTGCCAAATGTATAAATAAGCGCTGATAATGTATTATTTAATTGCTATGTGTATTTTAAATTAGACGATTTTTATAGCCTTTTCGCGTATAAGTGAGCAAAAGTTCCTTGTATTGTTTGAATCTTTCAACGGTTTCTCTCTTTTGTCTTGTTTATGTCCCTTGGTTTTCCTTATTTTTTTCGATGCTTTAAGGGTCATATATTTGGATGACGGGCAGCAGAATCCCTCAAAAACAGATCTGGATGGAGAGAAGGGGATTTGGCGAGAACTTAAGTAAAATCTTTTCTCGTGCGATACAGTGCTTTTTGGATCATTTAACGTGCCATTACTGTGTTTTGTGCGTTTTATTACGACGAGTTTAGAAATGGCCAGTGCGAAAGATCATGGTCATGTAAAGACACGTGATAGCGGGAAAAGTAACCTTTTTGTGGCACCATGCAAATTGAAAGACTTGCAATTGCCAACTTATGCTGACATCATGCGTCACTACTATTGGTTGCGAAGCGATATAGAAGAGAATCGAGATATTTATCTCCAACCAGTGGATGATATTATTAAAATGATAGGTGAAAAAGTTTCCGAAATCTGGATAAAATCTTCCATACCAGTGGTTTCCCAACGAACAATTAACGGAAAGATTAAAAACTATTACAATTAGTATAGATCATTGGAGAAATGGAGTAATAAAAGGGGAGTTAAAAGCAAGACGATCCGCGAAGATTTCGTACGAAATGCGGAAACCTCTGTGTGACATTGCAGCTTGTAAATGTAGAGACTTGAACAATTGTAGCTGCGACATCAGGCGTAAAGTCCCACATCGAGAGGTGAACTTCTTGAAGGATCAAAGAACTCCTCAAAAAATGTTTATCGGAAATGTTGATTTAAAAACAAGCAAAACTCTTGGAATGAAAATATCGCGGAAAATGAAAAGGGATACAATTTCAACGAGGAATAGTGGTTCTGCGACAAAGCCTTCAACGAGTGGAGTCAGATCCAGATGGAAGACAGATATATTGTTGGAAGATTCAAGTCATGGGATCTTTCAAGCAAGCAGTTCGACTGAATCTGAATTTGAACCAGGCCCTTCAAAGCCAGACACTCCTAAACGCATATCCCTGTCTCACACAGCGTCTGCCGCATTTAGGACTGGTGTATCAGAGAGGGAAGTTGCGTTAATAGGTTCATCCGTGCTTCAAGATGCAGGAATTGTGACAGAAAAAGATAAGAATCTCGTCATTGATAAAAACAAGGTCAGAAGAGAGAAACATAAACTTGGAAAGAAGATACAGGAGGAGGAAGTTCTTGAAGGAAGGAAAATTAAAAGCATATTCTTTGATGGTAGAAAGGATAAAAGGATCATGATAGAAAAAAAAGACAACAAGCGACACCGTCGAGAGAAAGGCGAGGAGCATATCACCGTGTTGTCTGAACCTGGTTCGGAATATTTGGGTCACTTGACACCTCGTTCCGGTCACGGAAAAGAAATAGCTCAATCCTTGTATAATTTTCTAGGTCAGAATAAAGTGGATTTTTCTGAACTGATAGCACTCTGGTGTGATGGCACCGCTGTTAATACAGGAAGACTCAATGGTGTCATTGCCTGTCTTGAAAAAAAAATAAGAAGAGAGCTGCAACATTTTATATGTATTCTTCATACGAACGAACTTCCACTCCGACATCTACTGTCTAAACTTGATGGTGGAACCACGGGACCTAAGTCCTTTGCCGGCCCAATCGGTTCTAGACTAACAGGGTGCGAAAATCTACGTGCCACTTCGTTCGAACCTATTGCTGTTTCATGGACATCAGAAATGGAAAAGACTGAAGATCTGAGTACAGATCAAAAATATTTATTTGATATTTGTGTAGTGGTTTCAAGCGGACAGTGTCTCGAGGGCTGGAAAACAGAAAACCGGGACCAATTGTGCAATCGAGATGGATCACAACTGCCTGCAGAATTTTACGCTTGTACATTAGTAGTTCAAATCCTGATGAAGCGCTTAAATATCTCGCGCAGTACGTGATAAAATTTTATGTGCCAGAGTGGTTTTCTGTAAGGAAAAGACCAGGTTGTGCAGACGGGCCTAGACATCTGTGGCAGATTATTCAACTTTCGACGTTTCTACCAGATGAGCTAAAAGAGACAGTCCATTCAGTCGTACAGACAGATGGATACTATGGCCATCCCGAGAATTTACTGATAGCAATGGCAACCGATGATAGCATAGATATTAGAAGAATGGCGTGGGAAAGAATAAAAAAATGCCGCAATTTAAAAAAGATAAAAACCAACAAAATGCGAGAGTTTCAGGTTCCAAAGCTGAACTTTAAAGCAACGGGATACTATGATTCCATCGACTGGGTAGGCACAGAAATCAGCGAGCCTCCTATCACAAAAACTCTTTCATTAGAAGAAATTGGAGGAAACATAATTTCAGGATCCATGTTGGATAAAGCATTAATCCCTTTCCAAGTCACTCCCAGGCTGTGGAAAGAGTTGTTAAAATTGTTACAGAAGCTGCATCAAAGGTATGTGGGAGTGAAGGAAGAGATGCGTTCATTGGAGCAAAACTGCAAGCGGAGAAAAAGATGTCAAAATTCATTTCTAAGAAGGACTTCGTAACCTAAAAAGGTATGCAATTTGAATAAATAATATTCTGTGGGTAGGAGGGCGGGTGGAACTCGCAGTACAGCTACCACCTCGCGGTGAGTTCTGGGTTGTTTCGCGTTGGTACCGAACGCAAAACAAGCTAAAAGCTGTACATTTTAAAAGCACGTAGCACAAAAATAGTGCATAATCAGAGCATATTTAAACATTTCGCACATTAAATATGACTTTTTAAGTAAATACAATCAAAATAAATTTATTTTAACATTTTTAAATTTTTTGCGAAAAAAGTTCAAAAATCAGCATTTTAGCAAAACTTCAAGCCAAAAGCGGCAAATATACGAATTGTCCTAAAAATCTCAAATTTTTTGTGTGAACTTGGTGCCACTAGTGGCCGCTTTTCCGCACTACCCATCATCGAAAATAAAAGTTTTTTTCGGCCCACCCTAATCTATAGTAGGGTGGAGCGAAAAAAATTATTTTTTTAATCAAAAACGGGTAGCCAAAAGTTGCCTTTATACTAGTACATCAACTACGTGCAATTTTACCGCTGACAAAATGGCTTGAGTCTGCGCTTTTGGTCCAAAAGTAGAAATTTTGGGTAAAATTTGACATTTAAAAAAAAAAAAAAAAAAAAAATTCCTATAGAGATGGTTATTAGTTAAAAGTGTTATTTAAACCTTTATTATTAATGACGTAGCATATTTAAACGATAAAACGATATCTTTATTCTGTATAACAGGAGCAAGACTGACAACTTTTGGTTAAAAAAAGGCTTTGCCACTCTGTTGTGTTATACAACTCATTGTTGTTAAAATACTCTTACCTAGTTGCTTTCAAAACTATCCAAGAGGTACCACGTGGAGGTGGCTGCATTTCATGTCACAACAGTGCATAGCTAGACCATCCTAACATCTGAGCACAATGTTTTATTTATACACTGAACTGTGATTTTTTTTTTATCAAAGACTGGCATAAAATTTCAATGTATCAACCTAGTCCATCTCTTCTTTGTATCCACAGACGTTGGATGATACTACTGTGACATTCCTTCACGTATATTTCTACTGCTTGTGTATGATAAGGCGAGTAGATTAATGCAGTGGAATTAATGGAATCTATTCAGTCATCTATTATCTTCACCAAAATTGCATCCAGTTGATGCATAGTGATTGGGATTTCTGTTACTTCATCATTCTACAACCTTTGGGTATTTCATCTTTGAGTATGCCATCCTTTACTATACCTCTTGAATTTTATATATGCTGAGAAGCTTGCTGTGTAATGTGATGGCGATCGTCAGAGAGCATTGCAATAAGAATTTGCTCTTGATGTGCAAAGCAACCATTGTCCTAAATATACTTTTTTAATATTTGTTTTATGCCGATTTTTGTGATGTTTAGTAGCCGAGTAATTTACCATAAGTTTTTAGATCCATTTTTAGATGTGGATTACATTTGGTATAAACCATACTGCGGTATAAACTTGGATTACATACTTTGTGAGTGAACCTACAGACTCTAATGGTCAGTCAGTGCTTATATGAAGGCGAAAAATTTTATTCGTCTTTGTGAGTTATCTTGCGCAGGACAAATTTCTTGGGTTCCTAATCGCTAGTTCTTCTGAGCAATATCTTGATGAAATAACTGTGCAAATGTCTAGCAGGTATTTCTGGTCTATGCTGAGTACCCTTTTCTCGATTTCTGGAAATAATGTTTCAAAATTACTCTTTAAGGCTTCAAAAATTGAAATAAGAAGGGAATGGCACGTTGGACAAAGATTTCCCTGTGGGTTAGAATCTAATTTTTGCCAACGATCTTCTCTAATAAATAATGCAGAGGAAATTCACTGGACTTGGAGGTGGCATATGATCGGTTGTAATGGTTCATTCTAAACATGTTCCACGTAGAATTGATGGCAACGACGAACGGAATTCCCCGCCTTTAAATGAGCACTCACTGCCTATTAGATTTTCTACGTTCACGCTACGCTACTAAACAACACATAAAACTGAATAAAACAAATACTAAAAAAAGTTATTTAGGACACTGGTGGCTTTGCATACGTATAGAGGAAATTCTGATTTCAATGCTTTCTGACGATCGCCATCATGTTAAACAGCTAGCTGCTCAGCACATGATAGTTCAAAGATGAGAGTAAATAATGGCATGCACAAATCCGACATATCGACAATCGACTTTGAAGTGGATAATTATATAAATCTAATTGATTGGAAAATTTTTATGGTAACAGAACCCCTAATTAATAAGCATTTATCGGGCGCAATCTTAGTGAAGATAATAGACGGCTGAATAGATTACAGAAATATCATCCCCACTGCATTATCTTTTTTGCAGCAGCATCCAAAGTCTGTGGATTCAAAGAAGAGATGGACTAGGTAAATGCATAGAAAACTTATACCAGTCTTTAATAATAAATCAAATTCAATGTATAAATAAAACATTGTGTCCAGATGGTAACGTGGTCAAGCTAGATGTCCTGGGTAGTTTTGAAAGCAACTAGGTAAGAGCTTTATTCTAAACAATAATTCATTGAATGACACAACAAATTGGCAACGCCCTTTTTTACCGAAAGTTGTCAGTTTTACTCCAGTTATACAGATTAAAGATATCGTTTTATCGTTTAAATATGTTAATTCATTAATAATAAAGGTTTAAATAACATTTTTAAATAATAACCATCTTAATAGGAATTTTTTAATTTTTTTGAAAAAATGTCAAATTTTACCCAAAATTTCGACTTTTGGACCAAAAGTGCTGACTCAAGCCATTTTTTTTTTCAGCGGTAAAATTGCACGCAGTTGATGTACTATTATAAAGGCAACTTTTGGCACCTACCCGTTTTTGATAGAAAAAAAATAATTTTTTTCGCTCCACCCTAATCTATAGGCCACATCAAAACGGTGTTTATAGATAGGAACTAACAATTAAACACAACTTAAAAATCATCAATGCAAGTAAATAAAAAAAAATAGATAAGTAATATAAAAATTAGTTTCACATTGATGAGAAATAATTATCTACTAAAAAACAACTTTTCAAAAGTAAAAAATAAGCCAAGCAAAAAAAAAAAAAAGAAAAAAAAAGAAAAGAAAAAAGGTGAAAGTTGTGGCTAAAAAATAGTGTGATATCAAATTTCCAAGCTTATATTGCGGTACTTATTTAACATTTTTTGATAAAAATTTACCATATGTAAGTCGAGTACCTAAGTATGCGTTGATAGAAAGCCTTTTCTCCTTTACTAAATACATCATAACGTGTTTCTGAAAATTAAATTTTTTTAAATTATGCATGATGGGCTTGGCGGCCATCTTTCCATATTTTACACAAATTTCTAAGCACACAAGTTCATTGTTAAGATTGGAAGTTCGAAAATTGTTACTAAAGCAAACATTTTATTCTTTTAATTTAGGGAAATGAGTGCCTAAAAATTTGTGTCTAAAAATAAAGCTGAAGTAACTTCAGGTTTCATCTTATGATTCTCTTTTTTCGGAGGGGGGATAATTAATTAGTTAAAGCAGTAAAAATCAATTTGTTTTTTCAAAATAAAAAACTTTCTTAATTTATCTGTCTGTAGCTAAAACTATAAGTTCGAAATTCTTAATAATGCAAATATGTTACGAGCTTGAGTGCTTAGAAATTTGTGTAAAATATGGAAAGATGGCCGCCAAGCCCATCATGCATAATTTAAAAAAAAATAATTTTCAGAAACACGTTATGATGTATTTAGTAAAGGAGAAAAGGCTTTCTATCAACGCATACTTAGGTACTCGACTTACATATGGTAAATTTTTATCAAAAAATGTTAAATAAGTACCGCAATATAAGCTTGGAAATTTGATATCACACTATTTTTTAGCCACAACTTTCACCTTTTTTCTTTTCTTTTTTTTTCTTTTTTTTTTTTTTTTTTTTTTTGCTTGGCTTATTTTTTACTTTTGAAAAGTTGTTTTTTAGTAGATATCAGTTCTTTTTTTAAAACAAATGATATATAACTGAAATAATTCTACTAGCTCAAATTTAAATTAGTCCTTGTATAGCCTTTATAAGCAGGGAGCAAACACAATATTATACATTTTGTTTACCTATCATTCATTTTTTATAGTGATTAATAATTTAAAAGTAAGGAAAGTCAATTTCTTCTTTCAAAGTATCAGTCTTTCTCAATTTATATCTCCTTAAAATTTTCTACGAAAGATGAAAATTTAGTAAAAAACAGAGTCGAAATAAAATATATATTTACAGTTAGTCTGTCAGTTAATTGTTTTTTTAACTTTTTTTTGCTGACGGTTTTGCAAAATAAATTTACCTTTACAAATACCTACGGTTAATCCGAGAATGAAAACCCGCAGGCATCTAAAGAATCGAAGATCTGTAAATCTAGCAATTCTAGGCATAATAAAGGAACGTTTTTGATAAAAAAAATCTAAAAATTTAAAGATATAAACTGTACATATAACTTCATCTTCATTTAGATCGTGTTATAGAGAAGAAAGAATAAATATGTAATTTTACTCAAGTCTGTTTATCCATACCTATTTGCATAAATGTGAGGATATTAATTTACTGTAAAATTTCCCCTAAATTGATTATCTTTAATAGTCTATTATTAAAGCCGCATATACATTAGAATTAAATATTTTTCGGTTAAAAATTGCCTGAAATCTATAGTCTTATCGCTCGTTAAATTTGTTTTTTTTTTTTATGCCCAGACTCTTTTTCTGAACTCTGACAAAAGATCACAGACATATTGAAGCTATCCAAATTCTTATATCTTTCTATAGTATTTCCTTTTTTGAGGGGGGTGTGAGGAAGAGCCTTAAGAACTTCGTTTTGTTCTCAGAATTCTGAATTATTCATTCAAAAGATCTACCTACATAAGTCTTGTTGCAGAATTTTCATTAGTTAAGTGTTGCATCAAGTTACACATCATGTGAATCTATTAAATTAATTTTGTGAAATACTAGATGGGAGCCATTGATATTTCCAGACCATTTGCCTACATTTTAAACTTGAGTCATTTACTACTATTCATTAATTTTCTATACGAATTAAAGAAGTCGTTGTTTCCATGCCAACTGTACCTTTCACTATTGCTTGCTTGTTTGTTTTTTTGATTTATTGAACACATACATCTTATCACATGCGGATCACGGCGGGATTCGAATCTGCTTCCACCTACGCTCTCAAGCGATTAGCGGCATTGTGTCTTATCCACTGAGCCACAGTGGGCCACTATTGCTTTCTCTAATGCCCAGATACTCAAATTTAACCAACTGCACTTAGAATCATGGTCATAACACAGAACATTTATAAGTTAGAGCAGTGTTGCCAGTGGGCTACTTTTTTTTAATTCAGATTTCTTGATTGCCAGCACTTATTATAAACGGTAAAATTCCCATTGTTTTCGCCTTAATTAATATGTCATTAAATAAGGCACATTTTACAATTTCAAAAAAGTGGTGCCAATCAAGTATCTGAGTTAAAAAAAGTAGCCCATCTGGCAACACTGTGTTAGAGTGGTGACATATGCACAAGTCGTGTATATTGAATTTTTTGTCCAAAGTACGGTAACTCAGTTTTCAGTAATAGAGGAGGAAGATTTCAATTAAACTAACCAGAAAAGTTAACAAACATTGGCTTCCTGATTTGATTTTATTCAAAATTGTTTTAACCAACCAAAGTTAATGTCCGGGATCCAGATAAATTTTTCTCTGTTAGTAAAATTACATTGACCAATCAGTAGCCTTTATCCTTGCAGGCTTTTCGGTGTTTACTGCAAACATCAAAAAGTTCGGAAAAATGCAGACGTCTGATTGATCAATCCCATCCCGCTAATAGCGAAATATCTATCTTAATCCCGGCCTATTCAACGCCCTTTAAATATTGGAGAAAGCCTTGACACGTGTCAGAAAAACGTCACACAAAGCAGGCAAAACAAAGAAGAAAAATCATTCATTGGCTCGTTCATATTCACGAGCCGATGAATGATTTTGTTTCTTTGCTTTGCCTGCTTTGTGTGATGTTTTCGTGACGCGAATCAAGACTTTCTCAGATATTTAGGATGCTTTGGCGTATTTCACCACCATGAAGTTATGAAAAGAGAGGAACAGACATGTCAATCTTCCCGTGTGAAAAACTAGTTACCAAAAAAAAGAAAAAAAAACGAGTTATTTCCCTCTCTTCTGCCCTTTTCTCTCTTGATTTTGACCGATAGCAGCCCATTTAGCAGTCTCCAGTACAAGATGCCGCTATATACGGTGGACGCAGGAGGGAGGGTGTTAGCGCGACCAATGACATAATAGGCCAGTTCATGATGTTTAAAAGTCACACGCAGTTGGATCGAGGCTAACGAAAAAGACAGGCTACCGCGGTGGGTCCGATTCTTCTTTTTTTACAAACCGCTGGAGTCACGTGATGCTCTTTTCACGCACCTTCTTTGGTGCATTCGAGCATCACGTGACTCCAGCGGTCTGCAAAAAAAGAAGAATCGGACCCACCGCGGTAGCCTGTCTTTTTCGTTAGTCTCAGAGTTGGATCATCTTTACACGATGATTAGTACAAAGCTGCGAGCCGATGTTTTTTGTGTCCATTGCCGTGTACAGATAATCAACTCCGTGTGACGTTATGAACTGGCCTTATATGTTGTTGGCCACAGTTTAGGAACGGCTACAAATGACTTCATCTATATCTACTCCGAGGTAAACGAAAAAGACAGGCTACCGCGGTGCTACAGCGCCTAGAATATATAGTGTGGAAATCGGCTATCCCAGTAATACTTTAAAAAGTGCTAATATATTGGATCTCTTAAATTTCAAATGATGCTGAAATCCAATGAGTCGATCACAGCGATATCTGCAGGATATTTCCTAAAACTTCATGACGATTTGGACACAGCGTCTAGAATACCTAGTGTGGAAATATTTTATTAAACAACGCTAAAAATCTGTATCCCGTAAATTATCGACGATACTGCTAAAATTCCAAGTGTCGATCGCAGCGAAATCTGCGGGATTTTCGTATTACATTGTATAGACTAGCAATATCTTTCAGTTATAGAAAATATCCTGCAGATGTCGCTGCGATTTGTATATTTAAGCAGCATCGTTGCACATTTAAGGATACAATATTCGACCACTTTTTTAAGTATTACAGGGATAGCCAATTTCCACACTATATATTCTAGGCGCTATAATTTGGTCTAGACGCTGTAGCGTATTTTTTTTACATTTTATTAACATACATCTGACCTGTGTGCTTGGCGTCAAGCCCGCTGTAATAATACGATGTTTACTTTGAAAGTTTATCACAGATGTCGCTGCGATCAGCTCCCTGGATTTCAGCGTCAGTGCACATTTAAGGGATACAACTTTTTAGCGCTGCTTGGATAGCAAAAGTCCACAGTATGTATTCTAGACGCTATAGCGGCGCATTACACGTGTTTCTTTCTTCTTTAAAAAATATCCTGCAGTTGTCGCTGTAAATGACTGTTTGGAATTCAACATCGTTGTACATTTAAGGGATTCACTATTTCCGCGCTTTTTTAAGTATTGCTGGGATAGTCGATTTCTACAACATATAATCTAGGCCTATAACGGAGCTATAGTACAGCGCCTAGAAGATACAGAGTGGAAAACGGCTATTCCTATAATGCTTTAAAAAGTGCTAAAAACTTGTATCCCATAAATCTCCAATAATGCTCAGCGGCAATATGCTGATACAAGCGCCATCTCGTAACTCTTTTCAATATAAACACTGAGTTTTCAAAAATTATAGAATGTTAAATATCGGAAACTATAAATATAAGATATTTTGGTCTGTTATAAGCTAATTTAGTTAAGGAATGACGTGAAATAGGTTAAAGAGTCTCTTTTAGAATGACTATCGTTTTAAAATCACTACGATGGCGCTACTATCGACATCTTGTTATTCAGCATCGTTGTACATTTATGGGATTCAATTTTTTAGCACTATTTTGCAGTCATTTTCCACACTGTATCTTCTAGGCGCTGTATATATAGTGTGGAAATTGGCTATCCCTGTAATACTTTAAAAAGTGCTAAAATATTGTATCCCTTAACTGTGCAATGATGCTGCTGAAATATACAGATCACAGCGACATCTGCAGGATATTTTCTCAAACTGCAAGATATTGCTAGTCTATACAATGTAATACTAAATCCCGCAGATGTCGCTGTGATCGATACTTGGGATTTTAGCAGTATCGTCGCACATTTAAGGGATACAAATTTTTAGCGTTGTTTGGATAGCATATTCCCACACAAGGTATTCTAGACGCTGTAGCCATACTTTCGGCAAAAACTTGAAATGAGCATGCTTCCTGTGCATATATCACCACTCTTATGTATGAAGGCTCTCTGTTATGGTGTTGATTCTGAGCGCTCTTTGTTAAATTTCTATATTTGTGTTTTAGAGAAAGCAATACAGAAAAGTACTGTTACTATGGAGACAACTTCTTTAATATTTAAAGGTATAGCAAAGGAGTTCAGAATCAGTGCCTTAAATAGTTTCGAATATGTATTGTTGTTATGACAATTAATACCCTACCTGGATGTGGAATGCAAAATTGTGTTCAACATAATGGAGGATATTCCATCTACATTTTGATCACGTGGTCAAGGTAAAAACTTCTATCGTAAAGAAGGGAAGTCTCCGTAGACGTGTAATGTAAATCCCCGCTACCCAATGAAACGGTTCATGAGGCAAAGTAGTTGTATCTTCCCTTCTTATCAGATAGAAGTTCCTTGGATAAATTACCGGTATCACGTGACTTTTTCAGCCTCGAACCCATATTTGGAATATCCTCCATTCTGCGCAATCTAGATAGATTTTTGGCTGTCAGAGAAACGAGATTCATCAATCAGAAGCCTGCATTTTTGTGAACTTTTCGCTGTTTGCAGAAATGCAGGCTATTGATTGGCGATTCTCGTTTCGCTAACAGCGAAAAATCTCTCTGGATCCTAGCCTACATTTCTACAAACATTGCACTTCATCCACGGCACTAAAAAAAATGACTCAAAACTTTCATGACATAGGCCGGGATCCACAAACAGCAAATATTCTCAAACATGCAGGCTTCTGATTGGTCAAACTCATTTCGCTAACAGCGAAAAATCTATCTGAATCTCAGCAATAGTTATCTTCGATGAAATCAATGCAAAAGGATAATATAAAAGAAAAATATAAGATTTCTAAAATGTTTTGGCGGGTTTATCGCTATTTGGCATAATTTGTAAACTTTAGAACTAATTAACAGTTTTTCGCTAATTATGAATAGAAAATTAATGTTTTTAAAGCTGAATTTTATAAAAGCACGTAGATTGAGTAAATATCTATCCAAAAATTCAATCCTTACTTTTTTCTGTCCATTATTTAAGTCTCTACCTCGATTTAAACATAAGTTGTGACGAAGAAAATAAATCTCTCATTTTCAGTATCTCGACGTTATTTTAAAAAATCTATATCTCTGTTTATAATTAATTTATGAGGATGCATTTGATCTCAAATTGAAGATCTTCTTTATTAGGTCCTTCTAGTGTTGGTTTTATTTTTCTGCGATGATTGCTTCTTTTGATATGGGAAATTTTACGCTGGCATATTTCGTTCATTTAACATGGAGAAGTTGTCATCAGTATAATAAGCAGTTACGGTGTCTTGCATTATTCTTGGCGTTTGTTTGTTTGGCGGGGTTAGCATTTTTTTTTCAGCTTGGCTTGGCAGAACGACCGTCCTGCTTGATTAGTTCGCTTTTTACGCAGTCGGGTTTTTTGATTTTTTAAATTTAATTTTTACTTGTTGAAATACATGAATACTATCTTTTAAGGTATATGCCTACCTTCGTGGAACTTTTTTTTTGAAAAATATGAAATTTTTATCAAACACATGTGTTTTTCTGTTAAAACAGGGAATAAAAATATGAAGTCATATAAATTTTTAATAGAATTTTAATTAACTTTTGGCAATATTTAGTCAAATTTAAGTGAAGAATTACGTTTATGCCAAACCTTCTGTAACGAAATCTATGCAATATATTTCACTTTTTTTTTCAACAATATATTAGAAAACCACTTACTTGTGTTATGAAGCAAAATATTTTCAATACCTCTTAAATTTACTAACATAGACCAACTTTTGTTTACAAAACGTGATTTCTTTTTTATTTGTATTATATTTTGCTTCATAACATACCAATAGATGAGCAGAACCTTGTCACAAAATTTTATTTCAATATCTTAAACACTTTTTAAGAAATTATGTTTCTCGTAACCGTACACAACGAAAAGAGCAATTTTCCAGAAAACGCAAATTAAGATTTTGATGTAGTACAAAAATTTATGTATAAAGTTTACAACTTTAAAATCCACTGTATTTATAGTTGTTTATATATTTGTATATTAAAATGTATTGTTTACCTTTCTGTGGCTCTTTAAACGGCCACTTCCGGTTTCAGAAAGTTCATTTCCGGTTTATATTTTGGGCTATACAGTAAATTTGTCTAAGGCGGACTCTGTGTAAGCCGGAAATCTGTTTAACGCGGAAATTTTTCAAAGTCCCGGCGAACCAAAAGCAAATAACATTAATCCAAGCTGATTAAGCCGGAATCTGCCTAACGCGGAAATGGGAAGGTTTTTAAGGTGCCACTGAACTGAAAATTTTTCATAAGGCGGAAAAAAGGATATTTTAAAAATGCAATTCCTGAAACCATTCATGCAATCCATTTGATTCCTGAAACTTTAAAACTGATATGTATATGCATAAAATAGTCTCGAACATTTTAATTAAATTTCGTAATAGATTAATAAAGTTAATTCAAAAGAACCATATTTAACTTTATGGTGAAATATGGTAATTTTTAACCATATAAATGAGCAACACAATGTAATTCATAATGTGTTACTGAAGAATGCTTGTTAAACCGGAAGTAAAAACAAGCATCGGTAAAATATTATTTTTCGTCTCGTCAGAAACTATGTTAAAGAGGAGGCATATGATTGTATTTGATAAAGTGGATATTTTTCATTAGATTCCAGAACTGAAGATATTTCTAATCAATACTATTTGTTTCAGTATTCGAATAATGTTTTTCAATATTATTAACGATTATAAATTTAATAAAAAGTTTAATTTCAATAAAAATTTAATTTTAAAGAATGGTACTAAAGGTTACAAATGTAAAAAAAAATATACAACTTGTGCATTTTTTATTTTTTTTTATTTTAATTATTTATTTATTTTTGAGGGGTATTTTGCATAAGGCGGAATATTGTCTACGGCGGAAAATTTCATCAGTCCTGATCGATTCCGTCTTAAACAGAGTTTAGTGTAACTTTGCTTCTAATTATCGCTGAAACAAAAGTAAAGCATTTTTGGAATCCTAAATGTTTGAACTTTTATTTAAAATAATTAAAAGAAATCGAAATTGTTCGCAAAAACAGCGATTTGAGGGTGGGCACATACCTTAAAGCAGCATAATTCATAAATTACTCGAGTGAATGACTTCTTGTTCAGCATCGGAAGGTAAAATTTACCGAAAACTCCAAATATGGTGCCAAAATTGAGAGCTAGTATTGAACATTTTAAAGTTTGTTACAACGCCTGTATGTAGACAACCCTTTAGCAAAATTTAAATATAGCATTAATCAGTATATAATTATTACTAATAGATTGGTACCAGTCACATTTTTATATGGTGATTTACGGAAACTGTAATAAGGGTTGATCACTTTTTCCCCTTGACGTTTCGTTTACTTTGAATTACGACTATAAGAAATTAAACAAACTCATAATTTGCAGAACAAATTAAACTAACCAGATGTGGCAATCCCAAAACTTTCTTCTATCTCATAAAATGGTGATATTTCCTGAAAAATGCAGCATATTAGTGCCACCGGTTAGGTGATTTACACCAAAATCTAATCAGCAACAACTTATGTCAACTTCTAACTTAATCTGAAGTTGGATAAAAATCCATGCATTAGTTTTTGCGATTCAGCTATTGCAGAAATCGTAAAAAATTCTACATAGCAGCGTTACCTGTTGGGCAATTTACACCAAAAACTAAAAAGCACTCATTTATATCAGGGACTAACTGAATCTGAAGTTTGATAAAAATTCGTGCATTAGTTCTTGAGATACAGCTATTGCGGAACTCTTAAAAAATTCTGCAGAGCAGCGCCACCTATTGGGCGATTTATACCAAAAACTAAAAAGCACTACGTTATATCAGGGACTAACTGAATCTGGAGTTTGATGAAAATTCGTGCATTAGTTCTTGAGATAGAACTTTTACTATAATCATGAATAATGCAGCATAGCAGCGCTACCTGTTGAGTGATTCTCAACAAAATGTAATCAGCACTACATTTTATCACGGACTAACTGAATCTGAAGTTTGATGAAAATCCGTGCATTAGTTCTTGAGATATAGCTATTTGGGAAATCGTAAAAATGCAGCACAGCAGCGCCACATGTTGGACGATTTACACCAAAAACTAATCAGCACCAGTTTATATCAAGGTCTAATTGAATCTAATGTTTTGTGAAATTCCGTGCAATAGTTCTTGAGTTAGAGCGTCCACACAATTTTTGTCACATACAGACTCACAGAGTGACAGACAAACTCAGGTAGACATTTTTCTAAAACCGTCAAATGGTGTTCAGGACCTTCTAAAACGTATAAATCCATTGAAAACCGGAAGTCAAATTTTTTCACGAATCTAATACTTTCTTCTTGTAAAGATATTAGAAAGTAAGTACAAAACAATTTATTTCCTATATTGTTTAAGCCCGAGAAAGGACAGATATTAAGATATTTGTTTCAGTTAGTTCTACATTTAATATTAAATTTTTGTAACCAAAAGTTAAACCAAACGAACATTAAAAAATAAAAATGAAATTCAAACAATATAATACTTAAAACATCTTAAAAACTTGGGTTCCATTCAAATGAAATCGAAATAAATCTTAGAATTTTTTAAAGGTTTGTATTTTACACGCGCCTCATCATTTTGCATACACCCATCATAAACATAATACAAAATCTGCAATACAAACATTACCAACTAAAAAATGAAAAAAGTCTAAAATTTATTTCGATTTAATTGAAACGGAATCTACGTTTATAGGTTTCTTAAGTATTATATTGCTTGATTTTTATTGTTATTTTTCAATGTTCAATTGGTTTAACTTATTTGTTACAAAAATGTAACATTAAATGTAGAACTAACTGAATGAAATATCTTAATATCTTTCCCTTCTCGGGCTTAAAAAATGTAGGAGATAAATTGTTTTGTTCTTTAATTTGTTCTGCAAATTATGATTTTATTTAATATGTCAAGTTTTTTAATGACTACCGCATTCAGGCGAATTCATTTCAAAGTTAACGTAATGTACAGTCGTGGAAAAAAAAAGTAAACACCCCTTACTAACTCTGCAAAAAATTATCGTAGAAGAAAGTTATTGGTACCACACGATTAGTAATAAAGTCTACTTTTAAATGATGTATATAAAATTTGCTTTGGGGGCCATCTACATATTAAAACGAACCACAACTGTGTTTTTTTTTCCATGACAGTACACAATTCTGAGAGCGTAAATGAATTCTACACTCTTCAATTAGCCTAAAAACAAATTTTTGTGCAATTCGTACGATAAATTTCTGAGAAAATAATTATTTTAAAGCAAGCGTATTTTAGGGGCTGTATCCAAATGGAAGTTCGGTACCCGATTGTTGACCAAGAGAGCCCCCTTTGTGATCAAGGCATTTTAAGAGACTACTTGAGTCAAACGAAAAGACCCGTTCGCTAATGCTAGTTCTATGGGGGAAATTTATAAAGATATCTCGGTCGCATTTCGATATTTTTAAATGATTTCTTTTGCATTAAACAGTTGAGATCGATCTGTACAAAGGCCGTTGTTTACTTTTTCGATTTTGTTTACAGGTATTTCTTATGAAGACACTTTCATTTTCGGAACCGGTTTCGAAAGTAAAAGCATCCTCATAAGAAATATCTGCAATCAAAATCGAAAAAGTAAAAATCAGCCTGCATGCAGGTCGATCTCAACTATTCAATGCAAAAGAAATCATTTAAAATGCGACTGAGATATCTTTATAAATTTCTTCCATAGGATTAGCGTTAGCGAATGCGTCTTTTCATTGGACTGAAGTAGCCTCTTAAGCGCCACTCAAGCAGGCATTGGAGACTGCTAGATTACAGGATAGCATAAGAAATTTCAAAATATCTAGTCTCTTCCATCATAGACGGAAGTGACTAGATATTTTGAAATTTCTTATCATAGACGGCCCCTTAAACCATCATTTTGCTGTTTTTTAAGCATAATTTGAAAACTACTTGGAAGAAAAATGTGAAATTTTGGATTTCCATAAAGCAGGACTTAATAAATCCAAATCTAACAAAAAAAAAATTGTAGGTTGCAATTCATAATTTTTTTAATATTAATTTCATAATTCATATCAAAAATTATAAAAATTGTAAATTCAAAGTATTTATGTTTGGATATTTTGGTATTATTGATAGACAAAAAATTAGCACATTAGGAGTATAATTTCAGGAGATATTAATGAAAATATGAAAATGTAATTTAACATTAGAAGCACTAAGTTTTGAATGTTTATAATACAAAAACTTATAATTCAAATGACTTGAAATATGGTGTCTAGGCATAGTTTGAACCGAAGATTTCAAATATTTTGTAAAAATTGGGTAGTGGTATTGAAAAAAAATGAGGTTTGGGTTCGTTTCAATATGTAGATGGCCTTCTAAGCAAATTGTATATACATAATTAAAAAGTATACTTTATTTCCAATCGTTCGGTACCAGTAACTTTCTCTTACGATAAAATTTATTGAAGAGTTAGTAGGAGATGCTTACTTTTTTCTTTTCCACGACTGTACTATTATGAGGGTTTAATTTATGCGATATCGTATCACAGTTTGCGATGTAATTTATCAATGAAATATTAATCTTATTAATCCAAAATGTGGGGACGCTGATATCTACCCCCTGTATATCTGCCCCCATACGTCATTTTGACGTCACAGATAGAAGGGGGCACATATCCAGTGCTGCAGAATTCCACTGTCGTCGAATGGTGTATATCCGACCCCTGTATATATGTCCCCATAGCAGATGGGGCAAATATCCAATACAGAGCATTTTATTTTCGTCGATAGCTGTATATCCACCCCCTGTATATATGCCCCCATACGACGTCACAGCTGAAGGGGACACATATCCAGTCCTAGAGAATTTTCCTTTCGTCGAAGGGTGTATATCCAACCCCTGTATATCTGCCCCCATACGTAATTTTGACGTCACAGCAGAAGGGGACACATATCAAGGGGGCAGATATCCAATGCTAGGACTTTTACTTTTGGAGAGAGATTTGGATATCCGACCCCTGTATATCTGCCCCAATACGTCATTTTGACGTCAGAGCAAAGGGGATACATATCAAGGGGTCAGATATCCAATGCTAAGGCTTTTACTTTTGGTGAGAGAGTTGGATATCTGACCCCTGTATATATGCCCCCAAACGTCATGTTGATGTCACAGCAGAGGGGTCACATATTCGATGCTATAAGAATATTTTTAGGTTCGTCGACAGCTGATTATCCGACTCCTGTATGTGTCTCTCCCCCCCCCTTTTTTTACGTGCATGTTTTGATGTTTCTGTTAATTAGTATACGGCCTTGAAGAAATATGTAGGAAAGATTTAGTGTGTAATATAAAAAATAATATCTCGCTTATTTTGCATACTCGGCTTTCAAGGACATACTATGCCGAAACAGGACAGTAGACAGAGACAGCCGGCCCCGTTAATAATTTGAATGCCACCACAAGTATGATAAAGAAATATATGCTGAGACGAAAACTTAATTTATCAGTACAGAATTCCGTTTTACACAGGTTTTTTACGTCTGAAGTGGTATAATTGCATGGTATTTTTTGGCAAGAACATGATTTTTCCCGTTTAAAGTGAGATTCCGTTACAGACAGGCTTTACCATATTAGAAAATAAATTTGTGGGCAAGTTTCTTTCTAACGTCTATAAATTTACTTACAATTATTATTATTTTTTTTTTTTTTTACAGCATTACTGTTTATTATAACACTTTTCATCTAAAGATTTTAAATAGAAATATAACATATTAAAATATAGGCAAACCATTTTCAATTTTCATTTAGCAGCTCACTGTTACATCCCTTCTTTTCCCCTTCGGTAATCTATTATTTATATGATTAATCCAATTATCATGAAATTCAAATGTATTATTTGTGAGATACAGATATTTGTTGTTGTCAAATAAAAATTGCAAGCAATATTTTTTTTTTTTCGGAAACGTTATTGTGTTAGCTCTGCTTCTGAATAATAATAATAATGTATTATTATTATTATTATTTAAATAAAAAAATGTGATTCTTATATTGTTTATTCATGTGAGCTGGAAACATTCTATTGTGAACAAACTATTGTAATGCAGCCAAGACCTTCTAGGGATAAATTTTGGTTAATGGTATGGGTTTCAAAGTCAAAGAATTTGAGATCGGAATATCAGCACGCAAGTAAAGAAAAAAGTCCTTCCGGCCAGTGCCGGGAGGAAGAGGTAGCTTTCATATTCCTTATTTTTAAAAAGCCAACTTATATTATTCAAACACACGAAGCTCAATAAAATGGAAACCGAATGTAGGAGATTCAATACTAATTTTTATCAATACTAAATCGTTATGAATGAGAATTTCGCGAAATTAGTCAGCTTTATCCAAGCTGCTTTTATTTAAAGTCACTTATAGTTGGCTGCCAAATTCGGCGATTTCTTAAAGTGCCTGCCATTTTAAGACAACATGGTAGATGAGGCTAACCAGTGAACTTGGTCGAGACCTTAGTAATTGCTGTGCACATGCTCACTCATATCGGAATCGGTTGATATATACGAGTGCTGTCGCAGGCAAAAAATCAGATTTTTCAAAATGTCACCCACTTTAGAAATTGAAACTGCTATATCTGAGCCATTTTTTAAGATAAAGACAAACAAAAAATGCTCCTGAATCCTTATATCAAGGTCAAATACTTAAGAAAGAAACCTTTTTCAATTTCTAATTTTTTTGCACCTCACTTTAAATATAATTTTTTTTTTAATTTAATGGCCGCCATTTTGAAACAAGATGGCTGATGAAGCTGGCCAGCGAACTTGGTCGAGATATTGATGTATACTATCCACATGCCTTCTTCCATCGAAATAGGCGAATAAGTGTGGTACTTCGTGACAAATACAAGATCGTTTCAAAGTGTTAGCCATGATAGAAATTGAAAGTGCTATAATTCAACCACTTTTTAAGATATAAACAAAAGAACAAATTTTCAGAAACAAAAACTGCTCCAGAATCTTTGTATCAAGGCCAAACACATAAAAAAAATCTTTTTCATTTTCCAATTTTTTAATACCTCATTTTAAATTTTAAATTACATTTTTTTTTAAATGGCAACCCTTTTGAAACAAGATGGCGAATGAAGCTAGCCAACGAACTCGGTCGAGACATTGGTATGTACTATGTACAGACCAAGTTACATTCAAATCGGTTCATAAATACGCCTGTTATCGCGTGACAAAAATCAGGTCGTTTTAAAATGTCAGCCACAATAGAAATTCAAAATGTTATAACTCAGCCATTTTTTTAGATGTAAACGAAACAAAACCTGTTCCGGAATCTTTGTATTAAGGTCAAACACATACAAAAAAAATATTTTTCATTTTCCAATTTTTTGGTATCTCATTTTAAATTTAATTTTTTTTTAAATTTTTTAAATGGCCACCATTTTGAAACAAGATGGCGAATGAAGCTGGTCAACGAACTCGGTTGAGTTATTTGTATGTACTATGTACACACCAAGGTACATCCAAATCGGTTCATAAATACGTCTGTTATCACGTGGCAAAAATCAGGACGTTTCAAAATGTCAGCCACGCTAGAAATTCAAAATGCTATAACTCAGCCATTTTTTAAGATATAGACGAAATAAAAACTGCTCCCGAATCTTTTTATCAAGGTCAAACACATAAGAAAAAAATAGTTTTTCAATTTTCATTTTTTTGCTACCACATTTCAAATTTAAATTTTTCTTAAAATTTTAAATGGCCGCCATTTTTAAACAAGATGGCGGATGAAGCTGGCCAACGAACTTGTTCGAGACATTGGTCTGTACTATGTATAAACGAAGTTACATCCAAATCTGTTCATAAATACGCCTTTTATCGAGTGACAAAATTCAGGACGTTTCAAAATGTCAGCTTCGCTAGAAATTCAAAATGCTATAACTCAGCCATTTTTTAAGATATAGACAAAACAAAAACTGCTACGGAGTCTTTGTATAAAGGTCAAATACATAAGAAAAAAATATTTTTCCATTTTCAATTTTTTGGTACCACATTTCAAATTTTAAATTTTTAAAAAAATTTTAAATGGCCGCCAATTTGAAACAAAATGGCGGATGGAGCTGGCCAACGAACTCGGTCGAGACATTGGTATGTACTATGTACACACCGAATTACATCCAAATCGGTTCATAAATACGAGAGTTACAGTGTGACGTAGGTCAGATATATATATATATATATATATATATATATATATATATATCAATTTTGAACGGAGGGTGGTTTCGGGGTCTGGGGGTCATGATCGATGAAAATATACCAAAATTTTTTGAAATCGCTTTCCTCCGAACGGCTGCAATAGGTAGCTTTTTGTAAAGAAAGCTACCTAAAAATCTTGATTATAATTCCGAAAGAAAAAAAAATGAGATTGCGTAATGCATCTTAAAATTTCATTCAGGAGGTTATACAGTTGTCAGGTTTTTTTCCTAAACATGTGTCATAATCTATGTTTTTATGCTTTAATTAATAAAACTATTATTAGTACTAAAAGATTAAATCAGCAAATTAGTTATTTTATCAGTTAGTAATACCATTATGTATGTTAAAATTTTGTAATAATTATGTAAACCTATATTAAATACTGCAGACATTTATATTTATTAAAATTATTAATAACTTAATTTAATATAAAATTGTTAATACTATTTAAATTAATAGTTATTAAACAATAATTTCTATAGTTAGAACATTACACATTTTACGTTTTGATTAATAAAATTATAATTAATATAATTACAGAAATAATAAAAACTTCACTTAAGTAATTTCATCAGTTAACACAAATAACAAATCAAACAAATATCATGGCAAGAATTTTTGCATTTCAACTTATAAAAATTACTGTTAACACCATAAATGAAAACTTACACGCAGGTATATGCTAGCTAATCAAAACAAATTATGAAAATGGGTGGAAACCATTAAATTATGCACACAAAGTAAATATGAGAATGACCAATTTTATATCTGAAGTTATATTTGAAATCCACAAAATAGCAGCATTAGATTTAAATATCTTTTTTAAATTGAATGATTTTTACGCCAGATAAGAACTTGCTTTTTACAAACTTATCATATTTAATTTTTTATAAACATAATCATTTAAGCTAAAACAAGTATTTAAAGCATTTTTCGGTTATTCATTAAGGCAAAATATCCATAGAAACTTTACAAATTAGGTTCACTTTATATTTCAATGCTTTTTTATACCGTTTTAAAAATCTTTAATTTTTAAACACGATTTAATCATTAATTTTAATTGTCTGATTAAAATCGTTGACATTCTTATTAAAAGTATTAAAATCAAATTTAGAGTTTATTTTTATTTTTTTTTTGTTGTACTGGTTGCTTTTCCAGTATGAAAAAATACTTTTTTTTTCTAATTGAGGGTTTTTTTTTTTCAGATATAAAAAAATTAATCTAGTATGAAAGTATTAAAAAAATATAAGTATTTTATAAATTAAAAATTTATTAAATTTAATAATATTTTAATACGAGTTTATATATATTTTATTATTTATAATATTTTGTCTTTGAATGTTGCACTCTGAGTTAAATACAAAAAAAAATATCTTTCAAATATTTTACATAATGAATACTTTTATCTTTCAAAGCATCCTGAAAAATCTGTGTTTTTTATTTTCATGAATTTATTTAATTTGTGTATATATAGTCGGTTTCCCCCACAAATTTCAAAAGGTAATATTTATGAACTCTTTATCGCCTTATTTAATTGCAAAGTTTCTGCTATTAAAAAAGACAATTTTTAGACATTGAATTAGTGGTAATGCGTCGGCTCACGGTCTTCAAATTAACCCCTTAACTGTCGCATTAAATTACAGTTTAAAAATTCAAATTGCTTATTGGCACCTTTTTTTTTTTTTTTTTTTTTTTTTTTTTTTTTTTTTTTTTTTTTTTTAAAGAAATATTCACCTTATGTAATAGCAGGTGAAATGATACCATAATAAAACCAATTACACTGTTTTATAAAACTGGTGGGGATTAAACAAACTGAATAAAAGACACAGCCCGTGAATATCACGAGCGCGAGAATTAAGAGGTTAAAGACACCTTAGGAGCTACTACAAGCAAATGTGTAGAAATCTTATGTATTTAGCAAAATTTTCGTCTCAAAATGTCCATAATGGACAGAACTTTAGCACATTAAGATTCACAGAAAGCATATTGTTTACATAAGTATTGTACTGATTGATGAGTTTAGACATTAAATTTTGACGTAATTAATGAAAATGTGCATCAACAAATTTTTCAGAAGGACATGTTTTAAAAAAATGGAACATATAAGTTAAAGTTTTTTTTAATTATTTTAATTAATTTGCCTTTTAAAGTTTTGTATGTAACGGTTTGCACAAAATAAAATCTAAAACTGAATACAGTAGAGCGCTGATTATCCGAACAAGTTGGGACCGACCCTGGTTCGGATAAGCAAAAGTTCGGATAAATGGACAGATAATTTAAGGAATGTTTCTGACTTTACTAAAACCTTCATACCTTATCTAAGCTTAAGTCTGGCAGCACAAGTTAGTGCTGGCACGTTTATTTATTTATTTTTTTATATGTTTACCATTAATTTTTTTTTTCTTTCCATATCATTTTCTCAACTCCAGAGATTATAATTTAAGCAAAAAAGCTTTTGATTGTTTCTTACTTAAACGAAGAAATTCTTTTCAATGCTGCCCTATTTCTAATTCTTCTTAAATACGTTAGTTGAATACGATCAACGTTCTTCTGCCGTTCGAGCCATTTCATAGCTGTTTCCAAATATTCAAATGCTTCATTATGTGATGGACCTTGGTTATTTCCAGAGCATTCGTTTTCATTATCTACAATTTCTTTTTCATCATGAATCTCATTCACAATCTCATCATCATTTAAAATCTGATATCCAGGGTTATGTACTACTTCACTATTTAACCACTCGTTAATTTCATTTTCTTCATACCTTCTTCCCATCTCCTTTATTGTTTTACATTCCTCATTTCCTGATCCACTATCAGCTTTTTCTTCATTTAAAATTTTATTTCAAGGCAATGGATAAGTGGGAGTTCGGTAACAAATTTTTTGGGGGAGAAATAGGCTGTTCGGATGACTGTAAGTTCGGTTAAAAACATTTTTGAGAGAAATAGGCTGTTCGGATAGTTGGAAGTTCGGTTGATTGGAGTTCCGATAATCGGCGCTCTTCTGTATATGGATTAAAATCAACAGATTATAACCATATATATTATATATATATATATATATATATATTGTTTCCCGTGAAAATTCACTAGACTATTTAAATAAATAGTTGTATATTGTAGAGATCATATTACCTTAAAAGGAGTAGATTCATATTTCAAAAAGATTGATATATATGTATATGTAATTTAAATATTTCTGATTATAAAAGAAAATTAAGCATTTTTTTGTTAGCAATAAAATCTTTTTATCTTGAAATTTTAAGAGACTAGAGCTGTTTAATCACCAAAATATTGATTTTTCAAAAAATTATATATGAAAGAACATTATAGTAGTTTGTTGCATTTTAAAACATTTTGCATAGAAATATTTCTAGTTTTACGTAAGTTATGACTAAAAAAATGCGTCCACCATTTTACTGCAAACAATGATTTAAAAGACACTTTTAAAGATATTTTTCTCAGAAAGATAAAAACCATTTTTTTTTGTTTTGTTTTTGTTAATTGCGCACAAAAGATGTATTTTAAATTAGTTAATATTTTTGCATGCAATCTTTACGAATTTAGATATTATATCTATAACTTAAGATTGGATTTTAATTTGTACATAATTTAGTAAAATTTCTATTTAAAAATTATTGTTGAAAATATTGTACCCATTAAGATTATCTGTTTTTGTGCCTAGAATTACAAACAAACTTTGGTTCAGTTTTAATATAATTCTTGCGTTGCAGGTTTTATAGCGAGAACATAGCCAATAGTATTTATTTAGAATATTTTTTTTTTATCTTGCTGAAATTCAGAACTGAACATTGGCACTCTGCGACTCCTATATCATCCTTTACATTTCACACTCTAAATGATTTTCGGGCTCAGGTTCTTTCCTAACGGAAGTGCTTGATTGAGTACTTGATTGATGAGTTTTCGGAGAATCCGGAAAGTACGGTTTTGATTATCGCTTTCTTTTCGGTATACATCATTAATTTTCCATTTCCTCACACTGGTTTGATGGAACGTTTATTGATCTATTGGTTATTGATCAGTAAAGGTTTAGCAAAGATTATAGCAAAAACCAAGGTTGCCAACAATTAATCTTTGATGTCTTTTAACTATCGCTCGGTTTTTATTGCGCATAGAAAAAGATAATATAATATGGACAACATGGAGATTCAAAAAAGAGGTAAAAAGAGACATAGAGAGTTACAAGATAAATTGTCTGTAATCTAGCGCCGGTAATTCATATATATATATATATATATATAATTCAGAGACATAAAACTCAAAAGAGAAGAAAAGTTAGAAAAAAAAATTTTTTTTTCAAAAATACAAACTTTGTAATATTTTCTTAAAATAAAAAATCTTCATAAAAAGACTAAATTCAGGGGATCAATACCTTTTCAGAAGATATGCCTAAACAAATCCTAAAAAAAAAAAAAAAAGTATTTAAGATTTCACTTAAATTATGATTTTGACATTTTTTAAACAACTAGGGGGCTCTGCCCCCTACGAGCTACGCTCGTCAACCCCCGTTCAGACACCGCAGACTCTAACAGCACGCTAATTTGATCGCCTTTAAAAAGATTTCGGAAGATTGAATTATAATTTGAATCTGACAATTATAATCTGACGTAATTTTCACCAAACTTTTCTTTCTCTTTTTAATATTCACGTCAAAATACTTTTGTTAGAAATGAAATATTATGATCATCTTAAAATGTCAAGTAAATGTCTCGCGCAATTTTTAAATTAAAACTGTTTTGCAATATTATTTTTTGTTCATTTTACGTAATAAGTGTAATATGACATAAATTCTCCTATTTAGGACTCCTAACGCATGTTACTGAATTTATTATTTTACAATATTCTTTCTCATTTAAAATTCACGTGTAACTATAGTTTTTATGACGTAATTTTCAATGAGTTCCTGCTTTTTATATTTTTTGTTTATAATAGTCACGTGTAAAATAAATTTTTAATTTGAAGCAAACATTACTGTTTGCGCTGTTTATACAGCTGGCAACAGTTTAAATTAATACAATTTTCTAAAATTTGTAAAAAATGTCTCTCGAAATGCTGAAAATTTGAATTTAAAATAGAAATAAAACCTCGAAAAATTATTCAAATTAAAAAACTAACTGCAATCTGCACACCGGGAAATTCTGACGCATAAAATGATCTAAAAATGATTAAATTCCTATGTACAGTTTTTGCTCCTATAAAACTTTTTTAATGGAACGATTTTGTCCAACTTTGGCATTAAATATCTCTTAAAATAATTCTTCGATTTGAAAACTGTCTGCATCAGCGTGTTTATCAAACATTTTTCTATAATACTACCGATTTTCATATTTTTGTATGCAACAGTTTTTTTAATATTAACGAAGAAAGACCTCCGGTCACAAAAAATTCAAAACCGGCGGCGGCGGCGGCGGTGACAGCGGTAGTTACTTTTTTTTAGAATAGAGAGATATTATTCTTCGTATTATTGTTGTTTATTAAGTTTATTTTAATTTAATGTCAAATCATTTAAATCTAAAAGTTAGCCGAATCTGAAGTTTTTTAAGGTTTTCATATAAAAATATATATCGGTAAATAAGTTATATTTTAATCAGAAAAAGAAAAGTTAAGAAGAAAAATTACTAAAAAGACAAAGATTTTATAGGGGAAATGAAGCTTTATTAACTTTGTCAAGTTAACTTATGTTATTTTTTATGTAATAAAAGAAAATTTAGAAATAATTCCATTAAGAGAAAAAGTGCAAAATGCAATGAATTTTTTATATGAAAAAAATTGAAATTACTTTGTTATTTTTCTTAAAATTCTGGATTAATCTTTATAATAAATGTACAGTCGTAAAAAAAAAAAAAAAAAAAAAAAAAAATTAAACAGCCCCCACAAATTAAGCAATAAGATATCATAGCAAAAAGTTGTTGGTGCCAAACTATCGGAAATAAAGTCTACTGTTAAATAATGTATATAAATTTTGCTTAAGGGGCTATATGTATGTATATATGAAAACAAACTCAATCTTTGTTTGTTTCTTGTTTTGGTTTTTTAAGCAAGTCACAATTTTGACACCACAAATAAATTCTACACCACTTAATTAGTCTAAAAACGAATTTTCATGAAATTCGCACTATAGTTTCAGGGAAATTATTTATTTTAAAATGAGCATATTTGGAACGCTGTATCAAAATTTTAAATTACACATAATACAAGAGTAATAATAATAATAATAATAATAATAATAATAATAACACACGTATACAAAAATGAAATTTTTAATATGAACACCCAAAATTGACATTATATTTGTATTAATTAAAAAAACTGCCCTAGAATACCAAACACAAAGTCAATGTTAAAGTCATTTTTAACACTTTCCAACAAAGTTGAAAAGTGTTTATGCATTCGGTTTGTCTGGCCGTCTGGCCGCCTGTACGCGCTCTAACTCCCGTAAATATACTCGGATCGTTCTGAAATTTTTATATGCTAGTGACCTCTACCATAGCACGAACCCCATTTCAAGTGAAGTTTGTAGCATGTTTAGTTCATTTACAGGGACAGTCAAAAGTTTTCCGTTACATTACGGCCTATGGGAAAATGATTTTCAATGATGTTACATGCTTTCAAACATATTAAAATTGATATGAATTTATCAAATGCACTAAAATATGCATTCCTCAGAATATGCGGTGCAAAGAATAATTATAATAATAATTTACAGGGCCACACAAAAGATCTCCGTTACATAATGATATTTGGGTGGAGGGAATTTTTTCCGGCATATTTTAATTATGTTAAATTATTTCATGTGTAATGAAATTGATATACGTCGCTGAGGTTTACTACTACTTATTTCATGCATAATAAGAAGTGCATAGCACTTACAGGGACGCAAAAAAGATTTCAGATACGATATTGTATCCGAAGTACTGTACGGTAGTAATAATTGCTGGAAATGCATTTTTAATTATGTTATGTGCTTTTATGTTTCACTATATTTATGCATTGTATATGGTGTGTATAAATGCTGAAATTCATATACAGGGCTACACAAAAGATTTCGTAATGGTTACTGGGTATGATTGTAAATTTCTTAAAGGTGGTTTTTAAATGGGTTATGTATTTTTACGCTGAATTGCATTTTGTTTACTAAGAAATGTTTGTAGAACATAAGTAAAATTATATACAGGGTCACGCAAAGAATTGGATACATGACCGTCTATAAATGATAATTTCTTGAAATGTGATTCCAGTAGTTTTAACAGTGTTTTACTTTGAATTAAACTTTAGCTAAATAGTGGCGTGTAATAAAGGTACTAGGTTAAGTATAGGGTTGTACAAAAGTATACAAGTATGTTTCCATCTATTAGTATAAATTGCTGAAAGAGAAATTTCAACCTGTTATTCGTTTTCTTGCTAAACTAAATTTCCCCATTATATAGCATACACTGTTAAAAATATGCAGCATTCTGGCAGGTCATTCGACCGTTTTTTTGAAAAAACGGTTTCATAACCATAATTTAACTATATTCTGACCATGAAATGGCCAATAATATGGTCAGAATAGTGTTAAATTACGGTTGTATAACCGTTTTCGAAAAAAAAACGGTCAAATGACCTGCCAGAATGCTGCAAATTTTTAACAGTGTATATATCAACCTGCAGATCAAATACAGAGCTGTTCAAAAGAATTGGAATACATATTTGCTATGGATGGTAACTGCTGAAATCAGTTTTTCAAATGTTTTATGCGTTTTCTAAAATGTTTACTTAATTCTCTTATATACCTTATTTCCCTAAATAATGAAGTTTTGTTAAAGCATTCAGGAAGCGTTGGAAAGTGTTTCATAATCTATGCTTAACGCATGATTTTTCTTACTTGTTATAGTTGTAAACAAAACTGCAATTCCTGTAGTTTCTTTTAATTTTAACTCGAAAACCACTTAATGGAATGAGCTGCAATTTTGGATTCGGATATTTGAAGCTTCTAATAATCTTTTCCTCTTAATTTTTTTCAAATGTTACATAGTATAATATTTTTTATCATATTTTTAAAAATATTTTATGTATTCCGTAATTAATATTCGAAAAAAAATATATGTACCATAACGTATAAAATTAGATGGAATTGTAATTTTTTTGTTGGTCTATTGCGGCAGGCTGCTATACTTAGTATTAACATTTATTTCTATTTACCTCTAAAATTGTTCAACTAAGTGAAAAAGATAAAATATTGAAAAATTAATTTTTAATTTAAATTTTTATAATTTTCAGACAAGCACTCTATTAATTTAAAAATAAAAAATCTATTATGTATTTAATTAAAAAAAACCTCATGCAATTTATAATTAAAAAGTGGAAGCTCTTTTTCTTTTTTTTTTTCATGTTTTTTATAATAATTGGGGAATGATTTAAAAACGTATATGAATGTGTATACACGTGGTGTTGCAACCAGAGATATGGAGTCGGTGCGAAAAATGGACGACTCCGACTCCGGGATATTTTATCGACTCCGACTCCGATTCCTATTCCGACTCCGGGATCACTGCACTAGTACTCGGGCTGGGGTACTAATGTTGCCTGTTGATTTAAATAATGATAGAATATAAGAAAAATAAAGCTCAAATCTCACTATTTCGGCATTGATTATCTTTTTTAGAGGCCTGCACGGGTCGTAATTTCCGGGAATAGCCCGGTTCATTTATATTTTCACAGTTCATGACCCGGCCCGTACAAAATCAGTGAAATCAGGCCCGGCCGGGGCCGTGGAAAAATTAATTAAATGACTCAATTTCTACAAAAAAATCTAGGTTTTTCTAAACATACAATTAAGATTCTTTTAAAGAATTTGAATGCATACTGCATGCATATTTATGGGATAATTTTACAGTATATTTTAAAATTAGTATGTATTCGCACGACAGAGAATACAGAATAGCAACATTAATGATTACTTATAGAGTATTAGATGTTTCAACATTTAAATAAGGATTCATTAAAAAAATAATGTAGTTTAGAATAAATGGAAAAATGGTGGGTTAAAAACATGATAACTTTTGAATCTGTATAACAAAAATCAGATTTCTAAAAATATTTCTTTGTCATTTAATAAGGCTTTTCTCAAATACCAAAGGAGCTACTTTCTGATACATTTCTGAATTCATTTCTTTTCGGAAACGCATAAGATTGGTGCCGGTGTTCTTATTCAGAAACATTACGTTATTCCGTTATCCATGTTTTGATAAAGGTAACATATCTTTGAGAAAATACTGTCAAAATTACAGTTTTTAGTCGAATTTTCAGAAGCGATAGTACGGGAAAGGATAAAAACCTGCAGTCTCGTGACAAGAATCTCTTATATTTTATTAATTTATTTAAAAAAAATGGAAAAAACTGTTCGATTCCAAATCTCTTCAATAGTCATTAAAATAACATTTTAGCAGTCATTTAACATTAATGGCCATTTAACATAAATTGCCTTATTTCTACTTACACGGCCTGTTTGAAAAATTCCCTTCATTTTCCGGGCTTTGGGTCCTTCCAGACCTTTGTACCTCTGGTTCTATCCGTAAACCCCAAAAATATGAGGGAAGTACTTATTTATATACTACTAGGGGGCTCTGCCCCCTACGAGCTACACTCGCCAACCCCTGTTCAAGCACACCAAAATCCAAAAAGCACGCTAATTTGATCGGCTTTAAAAATATTGAATTAAAATGGGAAAAAAAAAACTGTAGCGATCTCTCTGTAAACAGGTTTCCATTCGTTTTCCTTGGATTGGGACTTTTAAGACCAAATCTGCTGCTGTTAAGAGATACAATGGCTGTTTTCGTATTTAATTAAAAAAATTAGTTAAACATTGGAAAATAAGCTAATGTAAAATGAATTAAGTAAACAGTGTCATTGTCTCCCGGTATTTTTTAACTGCGCTATAAGATAGTTCTTTTAAATAATTCATTTTAAATGTATCGTTTCAAATCTGACGTAATTTACACCAAAGTTTTATTTCTCTTATTAATATTCACGTGAAAATACTTTTGTTGTTAGAAGGAAATATCATTTGCGCTATCTTCGAATTCACGATAATAGTTGAAAAGATTATCTCAAAATATCTCACGCAAATATATTTTTCAATTTAAACTGTTTTGCCATATTTTTGGGGCCTTTTAAATATGACGTAATTTCCTCCATTTACAAGTTTTAATGCATAATAATGATTTTTTTATTTTAAGATTTTGTTTCTCAAATTCAAGTGTAAATATGGTTCTTATGGCGTAATTTTCCTGCTATTAACATGTAATCATTTAATTCTAATTTTAAAGTTTTTTTTTCTGTTTGTAATAGTCACGTGTAAATAAATTTTTAGTTTGAAGTAAACATTATTGTTTGCGTATTTTATACAATTGGCAACAGTTTAAATTAATAACATTTTTTAATTTTATAAAAAATATCTTTCGAAATGCTGAAAATTTGAATTTAAAATAGAAATAAAACCTCAAAAAATGGGTCTAATAAGAAAAATAAATGCAATATGCACACCGGGAACTTATAACGTATAAAATGATCTAAAAATGATTAAATTCTCATGTATAGCTTTTGCTCCAATAAAACTTTTTTAATAGAACGATTTTGTACCACTTCAGCATTAAATATCTTAAAATAATTCTTCGATTTGAAAACTGTCTGCATCAGCGTGTTTATCAAACATTTCTCTATAATACCGCCGATTTTCATATTTTGGTATGCAACAGTTTTTTTTTAATATTAACGATGAAAGGCCATGCTTAAGCATTCAAATTGGATGCCGATCTACCCAGAATATCTACGCAGATTTTCATTGGTCCATTTCCAAATCAAAACTTTTTTTTATATATAGAAGGAAATGTAAAATATCTACTACAGTTATGAATTAAAACAGTTTTCATCTACTCTGTATATGGGCAATACCTACCTACCCTTGTATCTACTTTGTACACTGCAGTAAATCGGTCATCTTTAACTTGAGTAGCCTGATATAGTCCACAAATAACAATAACAATTCATTTTATAGATTTCAAATTGCATATAATTAGTTTAATTAGGGTTTCGTTCATCTGACGAAACCCTATTCGTCTCGCTCATCTGTCTGTCCGTCACAGAGCCTTTTCTCATAAACTATACATGTTGGAGACATGAAATTTTGGGTACTTATAGCTGAACACCTCACATCATACGACAAATCATAAAATTTTGAAAATGTCGTACGTTTAACCCTTTGGGGTCCCACATGTGTATTTTAAACAATTCTTTCTAAGTGAGCCCCTAATTATGTTGGAGGAGTGAAATTTTGCATGCTTATAGCTCAACAACTCAGATCACACGTCAAATAATAAATTTTGAAAAAGTTTTATGTTTAACCCTTTCAACTGCAGCTTGTGTATTTTAAGCAATTCTTTCTAATTGAGACCCTAATTAAATTGGAGATTTGAAATTTTGCATACTTATTGCAGAACACCTGAGGCCAGGCGACAAATCATGAAATCTTGAAAAAGTCTTACGTTTAACCCTTTGAGCTACCACATATGTATTATAAGCAATTCTTTCTAAGAGAGCCCCTAATTAAGTTGGAGACATGAATTTTTGCATACGTATAGCTACACGCCTCAGACCACACGGCAAATCCTAAAATTTTCAAAAAGTCTTATGTTATTTACTCCTCCGGGATTTGGGTATTTTAAGCAATTTTTCTAACCTCCGCCCTTTTCACCCGGGGAGTACTTTTCCAACTTTTGCCGACACCCCTTTGACCATTCTTTCATATTATGCACCATAGCCTTACATATTTTAGTCCCACTTTTTACCGCCATGGCGCCTTCTTATCTCGGGTGCTATCGGCCCAATCCCCTCAACTAATATATCTGCGGATAGTATGTAAAACGTATTTTCGTTCGGATAGAGGTTTGTTTAGAATCAAGTGCTCCCCCTGGTTGTGAAATGTGGAACTAACAGATTTTTCAAAAGGATAAAGTGTTTTGAAAGGAATATTAAACGAAACCCTCTGTACGATCTGTGATCACACTTACCCACTCATTTCATTTTTAAGATGTCTAACAAAAAAATCTAGTGTCGGAGTCGACTTGTTTTTTAGCGATTCCGACTCCGACTCTTTTTCTCAAAAATTGGTCCGACTCCGCAGCCCTGGTTGCAACTCAATCATTTTGGGGAAGAGAATAATCCCTATTGGAGATTTCGGACTGCCATCGGCTCGTCCCGAAGGAAAAACTTCAGCTCATTTTCCATTTTATGCTTTTGTAGCAGTTTTAGTTTGATTAAACCTTGGCAATTGTAACCAAGAGTTGAAGTCCTTCTAATATATGGCTTTATCTTTCGGGTGCTTTATTTTACGTTGATTCGGGTTGTTTATTTAATTGTGCTTCTTTTTTTGCGGTGTTACATAATTTTATAGTCAACTCTATGGAGCAATTTATTATAAATATCCAGTCAAATATCGTAAAAATTCAGAAAGATATCGGCGTTAGAGTGAGCTAATTTTTAGTTGTTCTCTAAAAGCAGCTGAATGATAAGAGATTTTCCTCAAATTGTCATTTTTTATTAACTGATTTTTAGAAAAAAGTTAGTATTTAGTGACTATCAACGAGTAGATTTGGAAAAAATGCTTCGATTTTGATACTTCTTTTGGCCGAATCTAGGGAAAAAAGTGAACGGAAAAAGCGTGACAGGAAAAAAAGTGACAGAAAAAACAAGAGCGGAAAAAAGGTGACAAGGAAAAACGTGACCGGAAAAAACGTGACAAGGAAAAAAAGTGACCCGAAAAAACATGACACGGAATTTATAAATATTGAACTTATTCATAAACAATTACTAAAAACTAACAAAGTAACAAATGTCTGATATTTTCAATACAATATTGCATCTTATAAATTTTTTTTTCATAAGTTACTTTACCATTATGCATTGGGAAATCAACAGAGCTTTGCTTACTAGGGCGTGCTGAAATAAATATTTTGTTTAAAAAAAAAATAGATCCCCCCCCCCCTTCTCTCTGCTCTTTTTATAATTGTTGCTTGCAACTTTTTTTAAGTCTTCCCACCCTTGAAGAACAGTTTTGTGAGCAAATTTTATTAAAATTAGACCTATTTCTTTTAATAAAACGATTATTTTTAATTTTATGTGATAATGTTATTTATACCTTAATAAATAATTTTTTAACTGACAAAACTAAGCTTTTTTGCATTTGTCTTTTATTATTTTCTTTTAATTACCTTTTTCCTTCATCTTTCCCAGAAAGTAAGTTTAATAATTTTTTTTATCTTAGTTTTATTATTAATTATATTAATAGTTTTAAATCTCAGTAACTTTAAATATAAAATAAAAAAGCAGATAAAGGATAAATTTCAGCTTATACCTAATATTAAATATAATGATAAACTGAATATATAATTTGTATTGAGTTTATTTTAAAGTAGAAATTTGTAATTTATATTAACGTTAATAATTTAATAAATTACGAATAAATTGAATTAAAAAATATATTTAATAAAACATTAATTTAATTTTTATATTAAAATTACTAACTATTTTAATAATTAATTAATAGCAATTATTCATCAATTAAAGTTTTTATTCAAAAGTTTTTATTTATTATTCCCCCCCCCCTCCCCAAAAAATGAAAAATCAGTCAAAAATTTAAGTCTAAGTAATTGCTTTGTTGACTGATGGTATTATTATTAATTAATAATAATAATAATGTAATATTGTACAAAAATGTAAAAATATTTTTTAACGATGTTAGGTGATGTTATTGTCCAGATGTAGAATTAGATTTTTATTTTTTTAGCACAGTTATAGTTTGCAATAAAAAAAACTAGATATTATTAATTAATTATATTTAAATAACAAGAAAATATTATAAACTAAATAATAAATAAATAAACAACATATTTATCCTCAGAATCATTATCATTTTTATATAATCTAATGACATTATAGTAAACGAAAATTAAAAAAAAAATTATATTTGCATTACCCTGTAATTATTATATAGCTCATGTAATATTTTTTAAACAAGTAATTGATAAATTAATTATATAAACAATTAATAATTGAAATAATTTTGAATTGTTACTAATAAATACGTCAATAAAAACAATTTAATTTTTGAGATTTTGTTATTAACAATATAGCTGCTTCCAACAACAACTGCAAGGGACCGAAATGGCTAGGAATCGAAATGGCATCAGGACTTAAACGGCGGGACTAAAATATCCTGTTTCCTAATTTACATATATCAAAAATCAAGTAGTGATGTAAATATGCATTTTCATATGCGAATATGCGGGACTTTTCTCAATATTTGCATTCTTAAACATCGACGGAAAATATTCGTATTCCCGTTCGCGATTGTCAAAAATCAAGTAGAGCTGTAAACAAGCATTCTAGTATGCAAATATTCCACTCCATTTTTCAAAATTCGCATTTGTAGACATTGACTTAAAATATTTGTATTATTTATAACGGTTCCATACCGGACAAAGTACAAGCAGCACCAAACGGTCCCGTTTTTTCCTTGTCCCCTTTTTTCCGGTCACGTATTTTCCTTGTCACGTTTTTTCCGCTGTTGTTTATTTTGTCCCCTTTTTTCCTGTCACGTTTTTTCCGGTTACCCTTTTGATCATGGTATAGCCTCTTTCTGGTGGTTATCCAAGAAGAACTAAAGCATCAATAAAAAATGAAATAAAAAAAAATTAATTAAAATTGACAATTTGTGGGCAATTCCTTATCATTCAGCTAGTCTAATCTAACTTGCTATCCAATCTAATTTGCTATATCAAAAAATGGATGAAACAGAAAATTTCATTTTAAATTATTTTAGTACAAAATAAATTTTAGCACAAAGAAAGTAGTTATAAGGATATTATCAATTGGATAAAGACAAACAAAGCCAGAAAATCATACTTTCATTTGTTAAAAAAATTTAGATACTATAAGCAAAAGAGCATGTCATATTCTTTATTGCTTCTCAGTTTCTTTGATAATTTATCCTCCGTGTTATCTGTCTTAATTAATATATATTTTTGAGAAAAATCTAGAATTAAGTTTAACAACCTTAAAGAAATTAAAACATGTGTATCTAAAATTGTATGTTTAAGTGTATATTTAAATATACTTTTAATAAATTGCATTACTTTTTTATGATGAATTTAAATGGGCATTTTCAGATACTTTCATTCGTTATGGAATAAATAATACTAAAAGTAATGAAAAAAAGTTTGAAATAAAAGAGACAACATGATATACGAGCGGCTATATTTTGAATGAGTACTGTTAATCGTTATTAAATTTTAATATAATGTTAAATTTGTTTGTTTGTTTCAGAGAAACGTAGTAAGATTTATTTCAATGTATGTAAATGAAATTATCAAATCACGTATATATAAATTTTATTTTATTTATTTATTTATTTATATTTTTATTTGACGACTTGTTAAACCATTTATTAAGTTTTCTACTAAAGGTCTTGAATTGGTAGCTCTAACTAACGCCGCCTATGATTAAAAATAAAGTGTCTACCATTTTCGGCACCTTGTGCCAGGCTATTACTTCTCTTGTGTTTGTGTTTCGATAAAATAAATTAATTCAGTAAAATTATTACTTAAAAGATATTGTGCAAAAATTAAGTAATAATTTATGAATTTTTTAATAGCCCGAACACAATTATATGTAGTTCTATAAATAAAATTCACAAACCTATTTTACTAATTATTTTATTTTACTAAAAACGAGGATTCACGAAACTAACATTTTGCTTACATTTTATTTATTTTTATTTGAAACATTTTGTAAAATTCACCTATATTTATTGAGATAACTTAATTATAAACGTTAGTGTGTAATTCCCGAGGTTATCACATAAAAAAATCATGGTAATAGAAATTTACAATCGAAATTTTGAACATTTTTGTCTCTTTCAAAGGAATTGTGCCTGAAATTAGTATTCGTAAAACTCTGTAATATTTATTTTATATTATTTTTCTTATTTTGTTATGCGATGTAAGCATTATTCTAAGCCCTAAATTTTAAGGGACACATTTGATGAAATATTGCGTTTTTCTATCGTTCAAGTGAAAATATTCTCTAATTGTATATAAACCACAGTTTAGTTGTTCTTGTATATTCTTGTGAATTATAATGTATAATTTATAAAGATATAATAATGTTTTTTATTTATAAAACTAAATATTTTTTAATGTTTTTTATATACTTTAAAAATTTAGTTTGAAACAAAGTTTTAGGAACTTAACCACTAATTTAAAATTTAAAACAAATAATTACAATTTAAATAAATTATATAAAGTTTTTATTTTGAATAATATACATTTTGAAATTTAACAGAGAGTTTATAAATTTATATTCACTGCAAACCTATTTTAGCTCATATCTTTCCATATGTGTGTACGAAATGTTCAAACAATAAAAAAGTATTACATTAAAATTAATATTGTTATTTCTCTTTTGATATTTCACTTTTAAAATAGATATGCATGAAAAATTCACATAAAAATATTAAACCTGAAAATTCTTTAAGTAAATTTTGATGAAATTCAATGCTGTACACAGTTAAACTTACTCGAATTTAAACTAAATTCTTAAATTTTTAAATTTTGAATTTTTTATTACACTCATTTCAAGTATTTAGGATTTACAATTATTAGTATTATTATTTATTATTTAATAAAGATTAAACATAATTCGGTATTTTTATGAAAGTATTCGTTTTGACTACACTATTGAAGCTTTCTATTCCACTAACTCAAATCAATAACATATTCATCATGAAAAAATACAATTTGAATATCCATCAAGTACGCTTTGACACTTTGAAATGATAATTATTATTTTTCAAACAGCATATGATTTCTTCGGATTTCATTCGGGGGAAAGGGGGGGGGGGTTGTATTCACCAAGAAGGGAAGACAGATTCCGGAAACCACAAACAGGTATGCTAATGACATATACCAATAGACCACCCGCGTTAATCACCTTTACTGAAAAGGGGGTGAGGGTGCATATTTTTTAAACTTCTCGTAACTAAGCAACAAATTAAAGTAAACGGGTTATAAATGAACCAGGAACTGTGTCAGAAAATTTCGCGAGCAGGTCATTTGAGAACCATCTTAAGAGGCTACTTCAGTCAAATGAAAAGACCCGTTCGCTAATTCTAATCCTATGGAAGAAATTTATAACGATATCTCGGTTACATTTCAATATTTTTAAATGATTTTTTTTTTTTTTTGCATTGGATAGCTGAGATCGATCTGTATGCAGGCCGTTTGTTACTTGTTCGATTTTTATTACAGATTTTTTTTATGAACATGCCTTTCAGTTTCGAAACCGGTTCCGAAAATGAAAGCGTCCTCGTTAAAAATATCTGTAAACAAAATCGAAAAATTAAAAAACGGCCTTTGTACAGATCGATCTCAGCTATCCAATGCAAAAAAAAAAAAAAAAAAAAAAAAAAAAAAAAAAAATCATTTAAAAATATTGAAATGTAACGGAGGTATCGTTATAAATTTCTTCCATAGGATTAGCATTAGCGAACGAGTCTTTTCACTTGACTGAAGTAGCCTCTTAACATCAGTTTTAACTTTTTTTTTATTATTAATTTCAAGAAAATTAGCAACATAGTTCAATCCATAGTTTATTAACATAGTTCAGTCACAAGCTTATGTCTCCAGAAACAATTATCTTTCGTTAAGTACATGTCGTAACACATGTTCTCAATATGGGAGGTAAAAAGGACCGATTCGTTAGTTCTAACGTGGCATTAGTCTTATTTCCAATTACTTATTTCGACAATTAATTCACTTAAAGATGTTTTCATGAATTGAGAGTGATCTATGTGCTATGGGTTTAGGATTTTTTAAAGTTCACACGAGTGTCTCTCTTCTACATGATTTCTTTACGCCTTCTAGCTATGGGGAGTTCTTTTCACTGTACGTGACACCTCCTAAAATAATTAGTCAGCCAAATGTGGAAGTCGTATTCGTGTATTTCTTTTTTGCAAACACTTATCAAGAACACACTTACATTTGTCAGCCTTTAAAGGAAGGAGTGACTTTTTGTTCAAGTTCAGATTTTATAGTTACTAAAGCTTCTTATAATTCTAATTTTAAAACGGAAAAAAACAGTTTTCGAAGTGCCTGGCGCTAAAAATGGATGATTATTTTCCAATGGTGATGGATTTTTTTATAGAATTAAAGACAAGCCCAGTGCCGGTAGATGGAAACTAGTATGCAAAGATATTAAATGTCGGGGAAGAGCAGTCTTGTTGAATCCAGAGGGGGAGAAAAAAATTTGAAGAAAAATCCGCACACACATGCAAACCAGATTTACTTTATAAAGAAAAAACCAATGTTCGTGAGGATATTCTTCATAGATGTAAAACGGAGCTTACACCGAACAGCGAAATTTTCCGAGAAGAGTGTGCGAAAAGGTAAGTGAGTTAATTTTTACAAAAGTATAATAACATTTCAATTTATTTAAACCTGTGAAAACGAAAGCGAAAGGGACCAAGAAAAAAAAATATGTTTATTAAAAGTTTCCGTCTTAGCAAGTATAATTGTTTGTTTTCTTTCCGTCGAGACCAGGGCTTTACAAATTCGGTCGCCACTGCTCGAGCACACTTAAAATTTCAATAATACCGTAATAATTCTATTCTACTTAAAGTTTAATTGCTTTATTTTGTTTTGATTAATTTATGTATCTCGGTATAATAATCATCATTCTAAAAGAAAACAAAATAGTTATTATAAATAGTTAATTATTGAATACGATAATAAAAAATTATTTTGACTCATATTACCCATAATCTTTTTTATTGGTATATTTCGTGTTTATATGAAGAATATTGTGTGATATATGTGATATATTATTATATGTGAGGACTGTTCAGTGAGTTTGAATAAACATAGTAAAATAACAGACGAATGCTAGTGTTTCACGTTTCTTGACAAATAAACTATTAATCTATATAAATAAATGCTGAACTATAAAGCAAGCAACGCGTTTTGATGGAATAAATCCTTCTTCAGGCATGCATAATTACTACCAAGTGTTTGGACTAAAGTGGCACTTAATGCTTTTTAATTCTGGTGTGTTAAAATTTTCTCAAATTAAAATTTAGGAAACATTTTTAAGCGCAGTTTCGTAACATTCGGCTTTTTCAAGATCTTCTGAAATTACAAGTAACTTTTGTATGTCTTTTGAATAACAGAATAGACTGTATTTCCCATTTAACCTCTATAATAATTAATCATTTAATTACATTTAATGCTACTTAAATAGTAAGGAAATTATTCATTTGCGTCTAACACATGATCGATATAATCTTACTGAAATTCAGTTTTCTTTAAAACAATTTAAGTATCACGCTTTTTCTTTCTATTTTTTTTTATTGTCTAAATCCCCCCTCCCCTTTCCGAAATCTTGCTTTCCTTCCCTTTTCTTCCCTCTCATACACTACCCAAAGATTAAAACCATTAAATGTATAATTTATATCTGTAAAACTCTTTTGTTTGTTTCTTTATTGAAACGAAAAAATAGCCGACTATCTAAATTTTTACTTTCTTCCATCCCTCCCCCCCCCCCTATTCCAAGTATGCAAAAGTTTTTAAAAAGTTAAAGCTTATTATTATTTAATTATTTTCCTGTCCTATTTTTAAGCATATAGTAATAATAAATAAGTATTTATTTAATCAAACTCTTTCCCCGACAGAAGAAGAAGAAGAAAAAAAAAGCCTTTTCTCCATTTCCCCGCCTATCATATCAAGAAGTTATATATTTTTTCAACTTTTTATTTTATATTTTTTCAACTCTTTATTTTATTTTTATTTTGTTGCTTTTTGTAATATTAAATAAATAGCCCTCTAAATCAACGCTCCCCCTTATGAAATTTATATTTTAGTTACAGGGACACACAAAAGAATTCAGTCACATTGTAGCGTGTGGGAAAAATCGTACGAGGGTCATTTTTCTGCGGTTACTAGATATTAAACATAATTAAATTGATAAATTACTGAAGTTCGGTACAAGATGATTTCTGTACATTATTGGATGCATAACATTTATTAGTCATTTACGGGGACACGCAAAATAATAAAGTTACAGTACTGGCTATGAGCACTAATTAGTAAAAATACTTTTTCCGTTCTATTATGCTTTTTTCACACAATTTTTGCATAATACGAGATGTGTATAGTTCTACATCTGCATAAAATGGAGCTAGATAAAACAATTTGTAAGCGTTATTGTTAAGGGTGTAAATTGTTCAATAAAGGTTTTTCAGTTTGTTATGCATATATTTAGTATACTGTATGATGTTTGTAGAATATAGATAAATTACTGTACAGGCTTACGCAAAGAACAAGATACATTGCTGTCTATGATTAGTAATTGCTAGAAGTTTGTTTTTTGTTGTGTTAAACATTTTTTACTTGGCTTATTTAAATTTTAGCTTAATCCGGGGTGTCCATAAAAATCTGTAGATAATATGCAGGCAGTATAAGGGAATACGAGTACATTTCCGTTTAATGACAGAAAATTCTGAAGATGATTTTTCACATGTTTTATGAATTTGAACTAACTGAAATGAATTTTAAAATACCCGTAATATATATTGTCGACTCAAAGCAATAGTAAAATATATCAATAAATAATAGAACATTAGTTGTCTGGCTTACTGGTATGAAAAATTGTATCTGCATCTAGTGGAGCAGTAGGAAATGTTTATTTGAACACATCTGAGTTATATTAAACACAACTCTGTGTTTTAGAAGTGTTCAACGATATACAAATCTGTAAATCATAGCCAGCATAAAAATAAATCGAATATATTTCCAACTTTGGACGGAAATTGCTAAAATTAGATTTTTAATATATTATGAATTTTCTAAATTGTTTCATTAGTTATTATTTTTTTCGCTTCACTGTGAAGTTTCGTGACAATTTTCTGGAATTGTTAAAAGTAGTTTATAATTATCACTGTAAAGAATACGTAACGTTACTCCATAAAAAAAATTTTTTCAATTATTCTGCCTGCATTTTATTGGGTACCGATATAACTGATGTTGCGTTACACAGGAGCGTAGCTACAAATTTATTTTCGGGGGGGGGGGGGGGTGAAGGGGAAAGTTCAAAAATTTTCCAACTTATAATTCAAAAATTTCACAATGTGAAACAAATTGCTCTATTTTCCAACTAAAATGATATGTTAAATGTGTGTTTAATAATAATAATACTTATACAAAAAAAAAAAAAAAATTCTTTCCAAAGAAAAATGCTGAAACTAAAAACAAAAAAAATTTAATTATTGGTTCTTTTAATGAAAGTTTTTGTCTTCAATTGTGTAAGAGTCATAATCGTACTTCATATGAAAATAGCCTCATACTTTTAGATTTTTGAGAAAGGAACAAAGTTTTGGAAGAAATGTATTGGAGACACTGTTCATGGATAACAGTAGAGAAATTCAGGTCTGGTAGAAGTATGATATTTTCATAGCACATTTGTAAATCGAATGTAAATGAGAAATTGAGTCTGGCTGCTTTTTGTATTTCTTTTGAAAGTTTAACTATTTTGCTATTACAGAACTCAGAAAGGTAGTCAACAAAACAATAAAAAATCAGCTTCATTCGCCATCAAAATTAAAATTTAAAATGAGGTATTAAAAAATTGGAAAAAGAAAAAAGATTTTTTTTATGTGTTTGGCCTTGATTCAAAGATTCTGGAGCAGTTTTTGTTTCTGAAAATTTGTTCTTTTGTTTATATCTTAAAAAGTGGTTGAATTATAGCACTTTGAATTTCTATCATGGCTAACACTTTGAAACGATCTTGTATTTGTCACGCGATACCACACGTATTCGCCTATTTCGATGGAAGAAGGCATGTGGATAGTATACATCAATATCTCGACCAGGTTCGCTGGCCAGCTTCATCAGCCATCTTGTCTCAAAATGGAGGCCATTAAATTAAAAAAAAAATTATATTTAAAGTGAGGTGCAAAAAAATTAGAAATTGAAAAAGGTTTCTTTCTTAAGTATTTGACCTTGATATAAGGATTCAGGAGCATTTTTTGTTTGTCTTTATCTTAAAATATGGCTCAGATATAGCAGTTTCAATTTCTAAAGTGGGTGACATTTTGAAAAATCTGATTTTTTGCCTGCGACAGCACTCGTATATATCAACCGATTCCGATATGAGTGAGCATGTGCACAGCAATTACTAAGGTCTCGACCAAGTTCACTGGTTAGCCTCATCTACCATGTTGTCTTAAAATGGCAGGCACTTTAAGAAATCGCCGAGTTTGGCAGCCAAATATAAGTGACTTTAAATAAAAGCAGCTTGGATAAAGCTGACTAATTTCGCGAAATTCTCATTCATAATGATTTAGTATTGATAAAAATTAGTATCGAATCTCCTACATTCGGTTTCCACTTAATTGAGCTTCGTGTGTTTGAATAATATAAGTTGGCTTTTTAAAAATAAGGAATATGAAAGCTACCTCTTCCTCCCGGCACTGGCCGGAAGGTCTTTTTTTTTTTATTCCACCTGCATTGCCCCTTTTTATGAAATTTCCGTTTTTCTTTTCCTTGCTTTTCTCTTAACAAATATAGTTAATCTTGAGTTCTTTTAATTTTTGAAATTTATCCGCCTTATCTGATACTTTGCTGGGATAATAAAGGGCCAACTTTATTTCAGTAGTTTTGAAAACGGCCCAGATTTACTTTACTTTGTTGCTTAGTTACGGAAAGTTACAAATGCATGAATCCGACTTTTAAGTAAGGCATCGAATAGACTGCGTTTCTTTTCGTCGTAAAGTTTGATATGGTCAGGCGCTCTCTTTCATGTTTGTTGACTTCTGTGGAATTCTAAATGACATAGAACTTCACAGGCTCTCGTTGACGTGTCTCCACTTCTTTCTTTTGTTGAGATTCTGCTTTCTTTGCTTGATGACCACAGAACCATTGGAAAAGAAAGTGCAGGTATTAAGCAAGGGAAGGGGGGGTGGGGCACTGACGGGTCTGCAACCCGCTCGCAATTTAAAGAAAATATAAAGTTTAATTCCAGTAGTATATGTGAAATTTACTTGAAGTAGTTTAGAAGAATTTAATGAAACCTGCTAAGACGGAAACAAAAAGTCCTTCCGGCCAGTGCCGGGAGGAAGAGGTAGCTTTCATATTCCTTATTTTTAAAAAGCCAACTTATATTATTCAAACACACGAAGCTCAATTAAGTGGAAACCGAATGTAGGAGATTCAATACTAATTTTTATCAATACTAAATCATTATGAATGAGAATTTCGCGAAATTAGTCAGCTTTATCCAAGCTGCTTTTATTTAAAGTCATTTATATTTGGCTGCCAAATTCGGCGATTTCTTAAAGTGCCTGCCATTTTAAGACAACATGGTAGATGAGGCTAATCAGTGAACTTGGTCGAGACCTTAGTAATTGCTGTGCACATGCTCACTCATATCGGAATCGGTTGATATATACGAGTACTGTCGCAGGCAAAAAATCAGATTTTTCAAAATGTCACCAACTTTAGAAATTGAAACTGCTATATCTGAGCCATTTTTAAGATAAAGACAAACAAAAAATGCTCCTGAATGCTTATATCAAGGTCAAATACTTAAGAAAGAAACCTTTTTCAATTTCTAATTTTTTTGCACCTCACTTTAAATATAATTTTTTTAAATTTAATGGCCGCCATTTTGAAACAAGATGGCTGATGAAGCTGGCCAGCGAACTTTGTCGAGATATATATGTATATTATCCACATGCCTTCTTCCATCGAAATAGGCGAATACGTGTGGTATCGCGTGACAAATACAAGATCGTTTCAAAGTGTTAGCCATGATAGAAATTCAAAGTGCTATAATTCAACCACTTTTTAAGATATAAATAAAAGAACAAATTTTCAGAAACAAAAACTGCTCCAAAATCTTTGTATCAAGGCCAAACACATAAAAAAATTTTTTCATTTTCCAATTTTTTAATACCTCATTTTAAATTTTAAATTACATTTTTTTAAAATGGCAACCCTTTTGAAACAAGATGGCGAATGAAGCTGGCCAACGAACTCGGTCGAGACATTGGTATATACTATGTACAGACCAAGTTACATTCAAATCGGTTCATAAATACGCCTGTTATCGCGTGACAAAAATCAGGTCGTTTTAAAATGTCAGCCACAATAGAAATTCAAAATTTTATAACTCAGCCATTTTTTTAGATGTAGACGAAACAAAACCTGTTCCGGAATCTTTGTATTAAGGTGAAACACATACATAAAAAAATCTTTTTCATTTTCCAATTTTTTGGTATCTCATTTTAAATTTAATTTTTTTTTAATTTATTTAAATGACCACCATTTTGAAACAAGATGGCGAATGAAGCTGGTCAACGAACTCGGTTGAGTTATTTGTATGTACTATGTACACACCAAGGTACATCCAAATCGGTTCATAAATACGCCTGTTATCGCGTGACAAAAATCAGGTCATTTTAAAATGTCAGCCACAATTGAAATTCAAAATGTTATAACTCAGCCATTTTTTAAGATATAGACGAAACAAAAACCGCTCCCGAATCTTTTTATCAAGGTCAAACACATAAGAAAAAAATATTTTTTCAATTTTTTGGTACCACATTTCAAATTTAAATTTTTCTTAAAATTTTAAATGGCTGCCATTTTTAAACAAAATGGCGGATGAAGCTGGCCAACGAACTCGTTCGAGACATTGGTCTGTACTATGTATAAACGAAGTTACATCCAAATCGGGTCATAAATACGCCTTTTATCGCGTGACAAAATTCAGGACGTTTCAAAATATCAGCTTCGCTAGAAATTCAAAATGCTGTAACTCAGCCATTTTTTAAGATATAGACGAAACAAAAACTGCTACGGAGTTTTTGTATAAAGGTCAAATACATAAGAAAAAAATATTTTTCTATTTTCAATTTTTTGGTACCACATTTCAAATTTAAAATTTTTTAAAACATTTTAAATGGCCGCCATTTTGAAACAAAATAGCGGTTGAAGCTGGCCAACGAACTCGGTCGAGACATTGGTATGTACTATGTACACACCGAATTACATCCAAATCGGTTCATAAATACGAGAGTTACAGCGTGACATAGGTCAGATGTATATATATATATATATATATTGATATATATATATATATATATATATATATATATATCAATTTTGAACGGAGGGTGGTTTCGGTGTCTGGGGGTCATGATCGATGAAAATATACCAAATTTTTTTGAAATCGCTTTCCTCCGAACGGCTGCAATAGGTAGCTTTTTGTAAAGAAAGCTACCTAAAAATCGAAACGTATTCTGTATTAGACAGATTTATATCTGTGAAAGTTTATCATTTACCAGAAATCATAAAAGTTCTATTACCACCTGGTATCCGTTTACATATATTTCATTTACGCACGTTTTATTATATTTTACATAAATGTATATGAATGTGTATAAATAATAAAATGTATATAATTATTTTACATAATAACACATATCATGTTTTATTATATAAAACATGATATATGGAAATTCAAATTGCATATTTTTTTTTCTTTGGGAAAAAAACACTAATAATATGTTTACTCTTGCTGTTTTTCCATTTCTTTTAATTTATTTTAATGGTTGGTACGTTACAGGCTTGTTATTCAGCTTGTTGCAGCTTGCACTATCATGTTTTTTTTTTTTTTTGTTTTGTTTTTTTTTTTTAATAACATTTCAAAATTTTACAGAATTTTTTTTAAAATTTTTATGTAACTTTTTGCTAAAAATCAGCTTTATTTTATTTTAAAAACCTTAGAAGTATAACTGTATGTTATAAATCGGAAACACACAAAAAATGTCCTTATCAACAACAATTTATGATTAAAAAGTATTCAGAAAATGCTACCAAATTTGACAGTTAAAGCCAACTTTCGTGAAGTGATCGTCTTGGAAAAGTCATCATCAAGGTGTGATTAACTGCAATTCCAAACATATCCTATTTATGAAAAATGAAAAACGTTATTCAATTCTTAAGAGTACTGCGAATGTCATTCATGTATGCTTCAAAATGAGTCCGAAAATGTACGAAAGAGGGAGGTAATTTTAAATATAATTTAAACGCACATATCTTATTTTCGGGTAACCAGATTTTAATCCGACCATACTTGTGTTTCTATTTGATGCGTTTTCTTTTCGTTGTGGACCAGGTTAACTTTCAATGATTCATGATCATATTGAGTTTTGATTTTTCGGAGTTTTGTTCAGACTGAACCAGTTTTTCAAAAATATTTTCAATTAAAAACTATATGTTTGAAAATTAATTATATGTGTTCATTTTAATACATAAAAAGATACAATTGATGACATAACTATTGACTACTTTTCCATAATTGTATTAAAATATGAATTAATTCTTCTTTCATTCCTGGTTGCGATAGATTCGATTCGGGTTGAAGTGTGTCAGATTTCAAGTTGACTTGAAGCAGAAGTTTTGGTTCTGTTCTGGTACAATCCTACTTGCACAGGACTCAAATGTAGACCTTACAAACAAACATTCTGTTACATTCTATTATTGTGCTCTATCTTTGTTATTCATTATATTTGCTTTTCAGTAATTTACAATATCGTCACTAATGTTAAGTCATTTTCTTAAATAATTGCATCTATGAATTTTGAAAATTATTATTTTATTTATTTTTTTTCGACTGAAAATTTCCATTCTTTTATAAATATTTTTTTATTATTATTATTTATAACAGCAACATAAAAACTGAAAAAAAAAAAAAAAAAAGGCTTAGAAAATCGACAGAAATGTATATTTTATTTAATTTTTATTTTGAATATGTGTATAATATTTATTTGCACCAGATTACGTGTTTCCAGAGATGATACAATGATGATTTTATGCTAAATTTTCCATAGGCATAAAAATTTGAAAGTTAATGTGCTAATTCATTTTTTCATAGAGTGTCTCTGAAGTCTAGAATTTCTAAAAGCTTTAATAATTTTAAATACTAACTGAAAAAAGTTTTTTAAAAGGTATTTCGCACTTTTTTCTTTAAACGCATAATTTTATGCGGATATTTTTACATATTCTGTGATACAAAAAGAGAGGCAGCCACTATGAGGAATGTGGCAGATGCAATGTATTTGACGCCTGCTCTTATAGGGTCCGCACCTATAACGTGATCTAAATAGCTTTGTTTATCTTTAATAAAAAAAAAATTCTTGCACTTTTTAAAATGGAGGCCAGCACTGTACAAAAGTGTTCAAAAGTAGGTTATATGCTTAAGCTTGTTTTAAAAAAGGAGGAAAATTTCCCACTCGATAACGAGAAACATTCGTGAACTAATTTTTAAATAAATAAATAAATAAATAAGAAAAAAAAGAAAGAAAGAAAGAAAAATAAATAGCATACATCAACTGTAAAAAATTTGGAATCAAATAACGTTTTCAGTTTTCGATAAATGAATTGCATCTTATGAGATTAATTTCTCACGTAACGTGGTGACATTAACATTTCTAATTGCATCTTATGTGATTTATTTTTCATTTTAATTTTCTCTGTAAGAGCTTCTGAAAATTTGTTTCAAAATATCATCTTTTCATATTTAAAACAAAAATATTCTTTGCATTTATCGAAACTAGGGGATCGTACCCGGACTTCCCGGGTTAAAGAATACAGGCGAAAACATTTTTTTTAATTGAAAACTAATATTTTTTTATATGCAATAAATTTTTTAGAATGCCCACTTACATTAAAAAAGCATTTTTCATATGGAAAATACGAATTATACAATCAAATAAATTTTTGATGTTTATCAAAAGCGATATTTTCTTATTAGCCACATGCTAAGAGTTACTTGCCAAGATTTTGCTACTTATGGCATCCTTTTATATTCAGGTAATTTCAGAGCTTATACATGTCTGGTAAATTTGTGTTTTATTTATATTATTTTATTTATTTATTCAAAGGGAATTTTTTTAATGGATATTAGCCGTAAGAAAATGATGAACTCTTTATTTACTTTTAAGGGCAATCGGATTAATCTTTCGTAATCGAGCTCCGCGCGATATAGATAAATTAATAAATATTCCATGCTTTTAAATTGTTTTTGAAACCATAGACAATCAGTAAATTGAGATGAACTTTGCAAACAAATTCCATTTGAAAAAAAAAAATCCTATTTGATGATCTAAAAATTTAAATTGTACGATTACAAATATGTTATATTTGTGTTTTTTTTTAATATTATTCTTTTATTTGTTTATAAAAGAAGTATTAATTTCGTTAATTTGTCTTTCACAAATATGTTAGATTGGTGGTTTTTTTAATATTATTCTTTTATTTTTGCTTATAAAGGAAGTATTAATTTCGTTATGCAAAAATAGTCAGAAACAATTGCTGAAAAATGTTTGTTGCTTTATGTGCAAAATGTTTATTTTTATTATGTATTAAAATTGGCACGTGATAAGATAAACTTAGAAAAAATCATGCTTAAAAATTATTTTAGAAAATATAATACATCAGTCAATGAATGCAGTTTTTAAACAAATTGCATTTGAAAGTAATTTTTTCCCTGTGCGACGAAAATTGAAAATGTACGATGGTCAGAAGATTAAAAAATTGCAGTAGCGAAAATTTCAAGACCGAAATTTTATTGTAAAGTGTTGCCATTCGCAAAATGACTTCAGCATTACGCACAGATACGTTTGTATTTTATAATATAGATACTTAATCAGTAAAATGTAATAAAGATCAGTTTTTTGGATGTGGTTATCAATTGAGGCTCTTATGCTTGGATTTCCGGAATGAAAACAGCAATTTTCACCTTCTCAAGATTTGCATACGCACTTCTCATATCTATATTCATCATTTTTTTTTAATTTGTATTTTGTTTGATCATTTAAAAATCATTTTAACTCAAAACTTGAAGTCACGATTGTCAGCAACATCTTTTATGTGAACAGACGCACTCTTTACTTGAGATTCTAATCTCAATTCCGGAGAGTATAAATTTCCATAATTTATGTTTTTAGACGCATTTGTGTTAAAATGTTTAGTTTTATCTAAGAAAGTTATCGTTTTCTTTTAAATATGACTTCATATTCATTTAAATAAGCATTTCGCCTAGTGTCTGAAACTTAGTATCAGCACACATGCAGAAGGAAAAACAATATAGAAAATTTATGTGGAAAATGCGTGTTTTCAAAAGCAGTATGTCATTTTCCGTTATATGCCCCTAATATAATATTCTGCTCCTAATGGGATTTTGCGCCACTAAACCCTATACAACAATTTTTATCAACAATTTTGACTTTTTATCAGAAAATAGCATGAATAAAGTTAAAAAGTCCTCATTATTTCTCTCTTGTCTGCAATAATGAAAGCTATCTAATTTTCATCATTTTGAAGAAATTTCATAAAATGCTTTTAAAATTAAAATATAAAAGTGCGGATAAAAAAAAAACAAAAAAAAACAGATAGTGCGGTCACATCTGCAAAGGAAGAGCTTTCAGTTAAAAAAAAAATATATTAGTAAAATTGGTTCAGCAGAAAGATCAGGGCAGATGACTAAAAAACACTACTTGTGTTTTAAATATATAGATTGTATAAAATTGGGAAAAATTAAATTAAGCAAATTATGTTATTTTGATAAAAATTATAGTAGAATGCCCTAAAGAATAGCATTGAAATTAATTATTCTAGAGAATTTTCGACAATAAACTTCAGGAACACAATATTATTTTAAACCACGAATTATTTGTTTGCTTTTCTAATTTGGCGAAGCAAATCCATCCAGGCGAGAGTCATCAATTTCTGTAATATAAATCGCTATTGTTTGCATGTCGCCTCTCTTTTATAAAGACACTCTAAATTTTAGTAAAACATTGCGTTTTATCTGTGTGTGATTTCGACTACATTATTTTTAAAAATGAAGCAATTTTACCTGTGAAGAATTTCAAAGTAGCTGCACTGTGAAAATGACGCACCTCTACAAAACATAATTCAGGTTTAAGAATTAAAATACATGCACGCTTTTTTTATAAAATGACGTCATTTGCCACCGCTAAAGCAATCCACTTTTACAATCCAGTCTCAAACTTATGACATCATTATCGAGGAATAACAGACAATATTCTTGACATATCCCATATTTTAATTTCAACTTTTTTTTCAGGTTTTATGAGAAAATGGCAACAAAAAAAATACAGTATCTCCTATTTTTGACTATTTTCCGTTTACTTTCAATGACTTTCAATAGAAATGAGGTACTTTTGTTGCTACGATAAGAAAAATGGTATTAAAAACTACAAAAAAATTAATATCTCAAAAATAAATTGAAATACAGCTTTCAAACAAAGTGCATTTAAAAGAGCATTTTTAGGTGCGTTCGTAATTATATAAATACGTAGCACCTATAGTCGTCGTTCAGTCCGTCCGTCCGTCCGTCCGTCCGTCTGTCCGTCCGTCCGTCTGTCCGCATGTAACAGAGCAAAAACTACCCAACCGAATGGTCTGAAATTTCAAATATATGATTGTTGCAAAATTTTGTCGAGCCATTTCAAATTTTATGAAAATCGGATGTATAGTTTAATTACAGGGACAGTCAAAAGTTTTTCTTTACATTACGGCCAATGGGAAAAATTATTGCAAGTGCATTTTAATGATATTAGAGCCTTCCGAATGATCTGAAATTTTAAAGATATAACTGTTGCAAAATTTTATCGAGCCCTTTCAAATTTTAGGAAAATCGGATGTATAGTTTAATTACAGGGACAGTCAAAAGTTTTTCCTTACATTACGGCCAATGGGAAAAATTATTGCAAGTGCATTTTAATGATATTAGAGCCTTCCGAATGATCTGAAATTTTAAAGATATGACTGCTGCAAAATTTTGTCGAGCCCTTTCAAATTTTAGGAAAATCGGATGTATAGTTTAATTACAGGGACAGTCAAAAGTTTTTCTTTACATTACGACCAATGGGAAAAATTATTGCAAGTGCATTTTAATGATATGAGAGCCTTCCGAATGATCTGAAATTTTAAAGATATAACTGTTGCAAAATTTTGTCGAGCTCTTTCAAATTTTAGAAAAATCGGATGTATAGTTTAATTACAGGGACAGTCAAAAGTTTTTCTTTACATTACGGCCAATGGGAAAAATTATTGCAAGTGGATTTTAATGATATTAGAGCCTTCCGAATGATCTGAAATTTTAAAGATATAACTGCTGCAAAATTTTTTCGAGCCCTTTCAAATTTTAGGAAAATCGGATGTATAGTTTAATTACAGGGACAGTCAAAAGTTTTTCTTTACATTACGGCCAATGGGAAAAATTATTTCAAGTGCATTTTAATGATATTACAGCCTTCCGAATGGTCTGAAATTTTAAAGATATAATTGTTGCAAAATTTTGTTGAGCTATTTCAAACTTTAGGAAAATCGGATGTATAGTTTAATTACAGGGACAGTCAAAAGTGTTCCGTTACATTACGGGGAATGGGAAAAAATATTGGAAGTGCATTTTAATGATGTATCAGACTATGCGCTTTATGAAGTGCAAAAAATTATACATTCAGTACAATATGGGGTGCAAAAAATAATTATAAAACTAGTTATAGTACGAACGCACCTCATTTGCCACGTTTGACGAGCAATTTCCAACTTGTTTTCCTTATACGACGGTGTAAAAATTTAAAATGTGCGATGTTCAGAAGTTTAAAAATTTGCAGTAGAGAGAATTGCAAAACCAAAATTTTATTTCAAATTTCAAAGTGTTGCCATTCGCAAAATGACGTATGCGTTACGCACAGATATGTTTGTCCTTTATAATATAGATATAGAAATCTCTACTCAATTTCCCATTTTTTGAATAAGAGTGCTTGCCAAGTGTATCTAAGATTAAATTTGACTTCTTGAGTGTGTGAGAAAGTTCTCACTATGAATATGATACTGATTTGAGGTAGTTGAATAGAACGCTGATTAGTGTAACAAATACTTTCATCTATGTATCCAATTATTTTTAATTTGTATTAAATTAAATAAAAAAAAATAATTGTAAATTTTCAAAACAAGAAATGGGAAAAAAATCCATTTTCTTTATTTGCATGTTCTTTTAAATTTAGGAATTTTTCAGTGTAATTTGAAATTTGAATAAGTTTAAAGAAACTGTCTATATTGCGCGCATTGAATTTCACTCAATTTCCTTAAAACATTTATGAATCCAATATTTTTGTGTGTACTCTTTATGGATATAATTTTTTAAAATGAAATACGAAATATTAATTTTATTGAGAATACATTTTTATTGTTTGAACAATTCACATGCACATATTGAAAGAAATTATAAAAATATTTTTACTCTGATTATAAGTGTATAAGATCCTCGATAAACTTCTACATGTATGTTTTTTAAAATCAAACCTTCATAATTAATAGTTCAAGTTCTAGTTATCAGTTTTCCATTTTCTATTAGTTCTTGAGTTCCTTACTCTCTGTTTTGAATTGAAATTTTAAAGTATATAACAAGACATATAAAAATATATTTTTTATGAGCATACAATTTTATAAATCTACATTTTGGTAAGCAGATCAAGTTTTTATTTCATTATAAATTATGCTATTTATTTTATAAGAATATACCAACAATTAAATTGCATATATATGCAATTAGAGAAGCAAAAATCTGATATCCGCAGCAGATTTTCTAAAAAGGTTACAGCAAAGAGGGAAAATCCCCTACATGCGCTAATTATGCATTTTTTCATGACCTTTTGATGAAATTCGTATATGTCTGCGACCCTTTCACAAAATTCGAGTTTTTTCGCGATACTTTGTCGAAATTCGCTTTTTTTTCTTCTTGTGAAGAAATTCAAGTTTTTTGAGATGTTTTGATGTAATTCGCGTTTTTTTCGCGATCCTTTGACGAAATTTGAGGGATTTTTTGCGATCCTTTAACGAAATTAGTTATTTTTTTTCTTGCGATGCTTTGATAAAATTAGTTTCTTCTTTCGGGATTTTTTGACAAAATCCGCGTTCCTTCCCCTGATCCCTAGGCGAAATTGGTGAAATTTGCATTTGTTCCGCGATTCCTTGACGAAATTTGCATTTACTTGCAATATTTTTGCTACATTCATATTTTTCCCCGATCCTTTGACCAAATTGACGATTTTTTCTGCGAACGATTTAAGAAATTGAGTTTTTGGCGACCGTTTGTCGAAATTGGCGATATTGTTGCGTTACATTTTTAATGCCAGAGTTTTGAGAACCGAAAGCCTTAAATTTTCGAAAAATTGGGAATAGAATCACCTCTATAATTAGACGGTGATAAGATTTTTTTTTTAAATAATTTTTCTTGTGTGTTCTTGAAAAAAAATGGTTTAAACTGTATTTTGTTTCTTATAATGCAAAATTTATCAAAATATCACACATTCACAATTTTTTATATGTACTCTTGTGTGACAAATTGAAAAAAAGAAATACTGCTTTTCTAATATTCCCCACTACCATGATTGCTTACTTTATACATATTTTTTGTAACATGTATCCTGCTCAGGGTTGCCAATCTGGCCTCCAATTCTTTTCCGAAATTTCAAATTCATACCATAAATTTCGAAGGGAGAATTTCTGCTATATGTGATTGCTAAATGTTTCTTATTAACTAAAGCATAAAATGCTATTCCTTATTTCTGGTATGAACACTAAATTTATTAATAAAAATGAAGGCCAAACTGGCAACCCTGATCCTGCTCAGATTAATCTTCTGACCCTACATAGTTGAATATTAATGTTACACTTAATTTATATCCACGTTAAAAGAATTATGTGATTACAGTACACAATTTTGATGTAATTTGTATGTATTTTGTTGTACATGTGTATATATTAAATAAATTATTTTTCACTTTGTATTCCTGAATTTTTTTCACACATAAACGTTATTTCTTTTATGCGTTTCTTTCACAGTTTAGCAACTGGAATTTTCAGATTAAGGCGACAGTGGACGTTCAAAAACATTTTCTACAGTTTTTGCTCAATCGTTTTGAAATTTAATACACATATAATTTGTGCAATAATTAAGAAAATTTCTTAATTTCATTAAAAAATATTAATATGCAAATGAGTAATTAATTAATAATATGCTAATTAGTGATACAAATTAAAAATGCTCCATGCGCATTAAATTTTGTTTCAAAAACTTCTATTTTTTTTTTTTTTTTGTGATAGCTTTATGATATTACATCAAAAATTGGTATACATTTTAAAATTATACTAAGTAATTTGGCAGAAAATAATTATAAACGTATAATATTGTTCATTTCGGATAAAATTCAATGATAAAATATTACTTTTTTTTTTTACACATATTAATAGCAAGTTTTGTAATAAAGTATATCAACAGCAATATTAACAAGTATTATAAAAATTAGTATAAAATTAAGAAGAATGGAGCATTTTGAACTTACTCAGTCGGCGAAAATTCTCATTTTGAGAAAACTGAATTTAAAGCTTTATTTTAAGTGCAGATTAACGATTGTTTATGTTAGAAAAACAGTTGTATCTCTGCAAAAAAATTATCAGATTTGAATAATTTTTTTTTTTTTTTTTTTTTTGGAAGTAGAAGATTGCCGGAACATTTTCTCGAAAAAACAAAAAATGATTTTTTTTATTATGTTTTTTGCGATTTTGAACGTCCACTGTCGCTTTAAGAAGCCACTTACTCCTTAAAAATCTCTGAAATCGACACCTACTCTAATATCCAATTAACATAATTTACTTACATCTAAACCACAAACACCTTAATTTGATGGATAAAGACTTATGGAAATGAAAACATGCGTCATCTAATTTAGAAATATAATTTCTCCACTTTCTGTTTCCGAAAACAGTTTTTATTACCGAATAAAAATTAAAAAAAAAAATAGAAATAAAAAGGATGAAAAGTTTTATGTATAAAAAAATACATTCTTATGAAATAGTAATTTAATTTTAATTAATTTACGATTATGCGTTGAGAAATAAAATTTTAAATTCTAAAATAAGAAATTAAATAATGTTTATTTTTTTCTTTCTAGTTGCCTTATCTTAAAAAAGTGACAAAAAAAATATGTCTTTTTGAAAAAAATTCGTTTGTTTGCGCTTTCTACCAAGTGTAAAAAATCTGTACATTTTTGATAATCGAATTCGATGTCAAATTAATACGGAAATTTTTGGGAAAAACATGAAATACATTAAAAGAATAGGCGCAATTTTCAAGATGAACATTTTATGCTTATAAAAGAAAGTAAAGAAAAACTATTTTTCATTTCTAGTTTTTCAAGCCCACAGTCTTACTTAAAAGGCGACTAAAGTGATGAAAAAGTTTTTACAAGTTTAAAATATACATTTTATTTAAAACTTCTTAGTACTTTCAAGCTTTCCAAGCTCATCATCAGAGAATATCTTAATAACTAAATGTTGTTTATTTATACAAATACATCACTTTGTTTTGAAGATGAGAGAACCAATAATTACCAGAGTTGAAAGTAGAAGTAGCAGCAGCAAAGGAAATATATATTATTATTAATTACAGTTCCATTTATTTTATGACATCACTCTGTTCTTATACGTCACTTTTCATGGGTAGAAGAAAATATTTAACTGCCGTACTTTAAATTTTAATACGTAACTTTGCTCCAGTTTTCAGTATTTATTTTCATGATATTGAAGCATAAACTGGGGATATTGTACGATAGGGCGTCGTTATATACTTGATTTTTTTACACAGGTTTTCTATGGATTCTCTTATAGTGGATGCGTAATAATTGGATGTTGGGAAAATGATTTTTGCATGATCAAAATCTATTCCGATATTCTGATAGAAACTTAAACGAGAGAGAGTTGTGAGTTGACGACAAACTTTTATCTCTGCTTTATGTTCCTTTATTCTTTCTTATTTTTCTTTTGTGTCATTCCGTCAATCGTTTAAGTTTCAATCAGAATATCGCAATAGATTTTGATCATGCAAAAATCATATTCCCAACATCCAGTTATTACGCATGCACTATAAGAGAATCTATAGAAATCCTGTGTAAAAACCATCAAGCATGTAACGACGCCCTATCGTACAACATCCCCGGTTTATGGTTCAATATCCTGAAAATAAATCTTGAAAACTTGAGAAAGTGACGTATTAAAATTTAAAGTACGGCAGTTAAATATTTTTAGTTATATAAATAAAAAGTAATAAAATTGTTTTTATGTGTATGTATATAATATAAAATTATTTAAAATACCTTAAAAATCATATTAGAATTCCAAAATGTTTTCGACCAAATTCAGACGATCATCGGAAGTGTTCATTTCATCGTCAGCGTAGAAATAAACTTTTATATTTTAATGTTTGCGCTTGTACTAAATCTTAAAATTAGTCTTTTTTTCAGTAAATTTCGTCGCTATCCATTTTTTCTTGAATGTTCTAAGCACAAAATTTTTCCTCTGAATGCTTTGAAATGTTCTATAGCTGTTTGCTGTTATGCTTGAATTTTTGAAACTAAATACAGATCAAAAGTTAAAGGTAGTTAATTGCAGCAATATGAGCGAAAATTCTGAGAATTTCATAAAATTTAGAAAGTTTTTTTTTCTTACTTTTATATTCAAATATATAAAATTTGAGGCAGTGTTTTATTTGTATATATAAAGCAAACTTGAATAAAAATATTGGGGGTTTTGAATTGATCTGGAATGCTCATGTTGTATTTTGAAAAGTTCTTTTAACACTTAAAACATCCTGGCAAATTCCTTATTTTTCTCAAAAAAAAAAAAAAAAAAGTATTTAGTATTTCTTGTGTGATAAATATATACCATAATGCATATAGTGTGCCCTTGATTAGTATTTAAAGTAAAAAAAAGGTAAAATAAAAAAAAAGAGTTGTATGTTCCTTGTCGTCTTAAGTGATTAAATTAAAAAAAAAAAAAAATCCGCGTAAATTTAATTTCAAATGGCATGTTTCACAAAGAAACAAAAGGGTAGAAAAGAGAACGTAAAAAAGCTATAACTGCTTATCAAAATGGCTTTCTCAAAAACGAGAAACTTTCTGACACATTATCTGGCTCATTTATAAACGCAGAGGCAAAACTGGAAAGACTAGCTATTGAAGCAATTTGGAATCGAAATGAGTTTACTATTTTTTGACAAATAAATTACTTATCGAGCTATAAGCGATTTTTGTCTAGTGATGAAAAGTCTTTACCCTTTCTCGCGCTTCCGCGACGGTAATTTGGTTTAAAAGCCGGCATTGAGAGAATTTTTTAGAAACGTCTTTTGCTTTTAACAAAAAACGGAAAAGTCTTCCGGTTACACAGTTTCTGAATAAGAACACAGAGTAATTTCATGGTTTTCTGAACATAAATGAATTCAAAAATGTGTCAGAAAGTGCCTTCCTTTTATGCGAGACTAGTGTTCAGCTGTACTGCAGAATGTTTCTCAGAGAAAAGAGGGTGTATCTAACAATTATAGTTGTTATAGGGGGCAAACAAAAGAATTGGGATACGTTAGAGTCTATAGCAGAAATTTATTTGAAGTGCATTTTGATGGTGTTTTTCTCGGACAAATTCAACGAAATTTATGTAATGTTAAGCATTGCATGAAAGTACAGAGTATTTTGAAAAACTGAAGTTGGATAAATGTAAATTATAAAAGTAGTTGGGAAGTGTTTAATAATCTATACAACCGGCATGATTTATCTTTATCATTTTGGTCACATGTGCTATCTGCAGGAATGAACCTCAGATGGAAAACCAGCAATAATATTTCTTTCTAACTATATATAGTTTCTAACATAGTTTCTTACTATATCGTTGTAAGAAACAATGTTAGAAACTATATCGTAGTTTCTGACTATAACATTTATTCGAACCATAACTGTCTATAACATTTTAAAATGGAAGCAAAATGATTAATTTTTTTTTTAACTTTATAAATTTTCAATATATATTTTTTTATGTATATATGAAGACGTGAGTTTCGAACCTCGCCCTGTCCAGATAATCTAATTTTGGGAAATCGCATAAAACCCGTTGGTTTTCATTGTAAACCAATATTTTACAATGGCAGACATACACGTTAAAACTAGGGGTTTTTTTTCAGATTATGGTGTTTTTTTTTATGCAGGTTCACCTATAGAATAGATTCATAAAGAACACTCGATATTTTAAAGTTTGGATAAGGTGAGTTGTGAAACTCACATCCTCGTATATAATTACATAATTCTTGAGTTACATTTTAAATGTCTTTCACAGATTTCTAGATAAATAAGGACTTCGCGGCAACAATAAAATCTATACGTAGATGGGGACATATATGCAGAATATCCAACTCTCGACGAGCATAAAAATGTTCTAGCAATGTATATGTGTCCCCTCGACTGTGACATCAAAATGACGTATGGGGGCATATATACAGGGGTCGGATATACAACCCGCTCGCCAAAAGTAAAAGTCCTAGCATTGGATATCTGCCCCCTTGATATGAGTCCCTTTCTGCTGTGACGTTAAAATGACGTATGGGGGCATATATACAGGGGTCGGTTGTCCAACTCTCTCGCCAAAAGTAAAAGTCCTAGCATTGGATATCTGCCCCCTTGATATGTGTCCCCTTTGCTATGACGTCAAAATGACGTATGGGGGCATATATACAGGGGTCGGATATACACCCTTCGACGAAAGGAAAATTCTGTAGGGCTGGATATGTGTCCCCTCCAGCTGTGACGTCAAAATGACGTATGGGGGCATATATACAGGGGGTGGATATACAGCTCTTGAGAAAAATAAAATGCTCTGTATTGGATATGTGCCCCCTTCTGATATGGGGGCATATATACAGGGGTCGGATATACAATTCTCGAATAAAGTGAAATGGTGTAGCACTGGATATGTGTCCCCTTTTACTGTGGCGTCAAAATGACGTATGGGGGCAGATATACAAGGGGTAGATATCAGGCACCTCCAAAATGTTTCACCTAGGCAGCAATGCAGGTTGTCGTAGTTTGGACAAATACTTCCAATCTGAGCATAAAAATCTGTAATAAAAAAATAAAAAATCAAATTTATATAAAGTTAGTTACCCTATTTTCTATTCGGGAACGCCATGAATGCAAAAATAAATTGTATTGAGTCTTTACTATTAAATATATAGAGTGGCTTTCAGCCGCCAATGCAATTTTGTTCTTAAGGGCCCACTCCATACATGTAACCTTCTTCTTTCGCATCAATACTGAGAGAAGAGAGAGGACAAAAATCATGCTCCGATTTAGCGCCTATTGCTTGCACTGCCATCTATTGTTGCTATTTTAAATTAAAATGGAGAATAGCAGTAAAAAGCTCCTGACATCTTATATAACCCTCCTACATTTTTATTTTTTTTTTTTAATAACTGTCACCAAGTATTTGAACTGTTGCAAGTACCTAATTGAATTTTAAAATCAGTAGTCCATTTTAGGACACCTGGTACTTTCTCCTATGTTCTGCTCACCGAGAAGTATGTTCTGTAATCCAGATAGGCCGATTTGCATCCGCTGTTACCTTTAAAATGCGAAGAAAAAAAGTATGTTTGGAATTAATTTTTTAATTAAGAAAAAACACAGCAAAAATAATAATATTAATGATATACAAAGTATACTTAATCGTACTATACAAATGTCAACTTTACATACATATACCACCTTCACATTAGGTGTCAGCTTAGATATCGACTTTAACAATGACTTTCATGACTTTCTTTTAAAAGACTAGGGGGCTCTGCCCCTACGAGCTACGCTCGCCAACCCCCGTTCAGATACCGAAAACTCTAAAAGCATGCGAATTTGATCGGCTTTAAAAAACTTTTCGGAAAAATGAATTATAATTTAAAAAAACAGTGGCTATCTACCTGTTAACGAGTTGTTTTCGTCTTTGGTTAAATCGGATCATTGAAACATGTGAAAATAAGCTAATATAAAATGATTTAAGTAAACAGAGTCTTTTTCTCCCGGTATTTTATAAGAACACTATAAGAAAGTTTTTTTTACATAAGACATTTTAAATGTATCTTTTTAAATCTGACGTAATTTTCACCAAAGTTTTCTTTCTCTTTTTAATACTCACGTGAAAATATTTTTCCTGTTAGAAAGGAAATATTATTTGCGCTGCCTTAGAATTCTCAACACAAGAGCAATGGAACTCTTGTAGGCACTTCAATAACATCTGCATTGGTTCAAAATATCTCAATATGTTGATTTTCTGTAAGCAAGTAAATCCTATTGGTTTACAATGGAAGTCGATGGGAATTTGGCGAAATATTAGAGATATCGGTAAGATGGCGTCCCTTTTGGCGACTAATTTTGGTCGCCAAATTTGGCGATATATCGCGAAGTTGGCGACAGAACAGGGTCCCCCCGTTTATGGTAACTCCCCTTATAGATATGGATATGCATTAAATGCTGCTCAGTAACCAATGAGATGCGTTTCATTGATACGTAGCGTAATATATATACAGATAAGTTTTAAAAGATTATCTCAATATATGAAAAAAATGTCTCGTGCAAGTAAATTTTTTAATTTAAACTGTTTGTCAATATTATGGTTTGGCAATTTTAAATATGACGTAACTTCCTCCATTTACGATTTTTAAAACATATTAATGAATTTATTATTTTACAATTTTCTTTCTCTTTTAAAATTCACGTGTAAATGTAGTTCTTATGACGTAATTATTAATATTTTCCTGCTTTTAATACGTAATCGTTTACTTCTCATTTGAATGTTTATTCTGTTTATAATAGTCACGTGTAAATAAATTTTTAATTTGAAGGAAATATTATTCTTTGCGCTATTTTTAAATTTGGCAAGAATTTAAAATAATACCCTTTTCTAAAAGTTTTAAAAAATATATCTCGAAATGCTGAAAATTTGAATTTAAAATAGAAATAAAACCTCAAAAAATGAGTCAAATAAAAAATAAATGCAGTCTGCACACCGGGAACTTCTAATGTATAAAATTATCTAAAAATGATTAAATTCTTATGTATAGGTTTTGCTCCTATAAAACTTTTTTAATGGAACGATGTTGACCAACTTTAACATTGAATATCTCTTAAAATGATTCTTCGATTTGAAAACTGTCTGCATCAGCGTGTTTATCAAATGTTTCTCTATAATACCACCGATTTTCATATTTTTGTATGCAGCATTTTTCTTAATATTAACGAAGAAAGACCTCCGTTCACCAAAAATTCAAAACCGGCGGCGGCGGTGACAGCGTTAGATACCTTTTTTTTTAGAATAGAGAGACAATATTTTTCTTAATATTAACGAAGAAAGACCTCCATTCACGAAAAATTCAAAACCGGCGGCGGCGGCGCTGGTGACAGCGTTAATGACTTTTTTTTTTAAATAGAGAGATACTACGCAAATATTTTAACTAAAAATTCACAATGGAGTGATTACTTAAGTCTCTATATCATTCCCAAGGTTATCTGTCTCAAAACACTTTCTGTTGTAGTTGTTCTATTGTAATAGTCGTCAAGAATAACGAAACAGCTGTAATTAATTACAGCTAATTTTTTTTTACTTTCCCCTTATTAATACATCGATCAATTAAAATAAGTATGCATAGAAAGTTTTTACAATCAATAGTTGTGAACATTTTAACAAATGATGATAAATGAAGCATTGTTCCCTTGTAAGAAATACCTTCCATGTCAAAATTTGGAATGTAAACATATGGCATCTCAATCACTTTTCTTTGAATTCAGTCTCAATTGATGTCAAATATATTTTTTCCGTGTTTAATCGTAAATAAAGACTAAAAACTGTAAAAGTACTTGAAACAAATTTTGAAATTTTTGGGAATCACATTTTTGTCACTGTTCTTACTACGATGAACAAGTTCTTGCTGCTGCTTTTTGTCGGTATTAGTTGTCTTCTCTTCGCTGAATGCCTTCCATCGATGCAATGCCAGGTTTTCAGTGAGTAAAAGTTTCTGTTTACACGCTTTTATTAAACTTTGCTTGTTGCCTGTCTGGATCAGGTCTTGCAATCGAGTTTTGACTCACTCTCGTCAAATTGATTTTCACAGAGGGCAGGTATATCCTTTTCGGCCCAGGGTCCCCATACGGGGACCTCTGTTCTTTTCCTTATAAAAACTAAAATATCCGATTTTTTTTACATTTTCACATCACTTCTTAATGGCTGAATGTTTTTTGCGTTCAAAGCAAATTAATAAATGGCCGCATCTAAGCTGATCCCCCCATAAAATAAATATTATTTTCATTTGAGTTTGCAAAATACCTAAAAATGGCCAAAAGACATAGTATGACCAAGAAAGTGAGAAATTTTCATGAGTATTTAACTTTTCTCTTTTAATTAACACGCTTCATTTCTTTAACACGTTTTCTTTTAACCTTTTTCAATAAAATTTTTGAGGATTTGTAGATTATTTATTTGTTTAAAGCTCTTAAATTTGTGATTGCGTTAATTTGGGTTAATGGTTATTAAATTGATGTTTTTAAGGGGTTTATAGTTTTAGATGCACATTTTTGAACCTAAATTACTAAGAGTCTAAAGGATCAATTACAGAAAAGATATTTTTTTTGTCATTTACGATGTCATTTTGTTTGGATAAAACCAATGAATAAGCATTTGTATTATTATTTCAGCTTCGGAATTGAAGAGGATATACTAGATGGATATAACTGAATTTTTAGAGCATTTTCGGAATTTTTATTGTTGTTGTTTTGTTTAAATACTGCACAAAAAAAAAATGAACTGACAACAAACTGAATTTATTGTACTTTCGTCAAAGTGTGCGTATATTGTCATATAAAAATATCTGTGTTTTAATCGATCTAAGAGTTCCTCCAAAGTTCCCTGAGCATGACGTTCGTTCGCAGTAAATTGATGAAAGTAATTTCGCACTTAATAATTATCTGAAGAAAAAAAATCACACGCATTTTTAAAATACATAAAATTAATTCGGAAGTCAAACCTCAAATGTATAAATTAAAATATCTCAAAATACCGGCTGTTTCAAGTTAGGGAGACAATATTTTGGCACTATCCTCTAACATTGTGACGATGTGAAGCCGTTATGGTCGTTTTTAAGTTATTCTGTGGCATCACAGTGACATTTGTGACGATTCTGGATCGGTCCGAAGAACTTATATCGGAGCCTGGCCTGACTTTAATGGACCGAATGATTTTTTTTTTTTTTTTTTTTTTTTTAACCATTTGGAAAAATGGTTATTGTCCTCGTCAGGGTAGGAAATCAAAAGCATATCTGAAGGTTTTTATTGGTTTAATCATCTTTTTATTCGTTTTCTGGTTGGTCTATACAGTAATCTGTATTTCCTTTTACTTTCAACAGAGATGCACAACAGAGTGTTGCCACTATGACAAAAAAAGTAATAAAAACTACAAAAAAAATTAATAACTCAGAAAGAAATTGAGATACAGCTTTCAAACAAATTGAATTTAAAAGTACATTTTTTTCTCTATACGACGGTGTAAAAAGTAATATTGTGGGATGTTCAGAAGTTTAAGAGTGAAATTTCATTTAAAATTGGCCGTCAGATTTCTTGGAAATCTGACGATGGAAAAGCCCTTTCCCGAACAGCCAATGAAATACTTGGATAATACGTAAGTTTCAGGTGGATAATACGTACGAGTCGCAGGCGATTTCTGTCGCTTGCAATTTTTACGTGTCATAACACCATTAATGTTTAATTCATGGCGTACGTAATGTATGATCAACTCCGTGCTATTTTTTGTCTTAAATTTTAGTCTTTGAAAAAATCATTTTCCAAATGGTCGTTGTAATTTGTTAAATTGCATTTTTTTTTTTTTTTAACGCATAATTTGGATTAGAAATCTGCATGGGAGCGAGTGACCAGATTATAGGATAACCCGACTTGACCTCAGTGTGTTGGCTAGTTTCTTTTTCTCGTTTTTTTTTTTTTTTCTTTTAGCCAGAATTTGGATTAGAATCTTGCATTGGAGCGAGTGACCAGATTATACCGGGTATCTCAAAACTGACTGATGTATTTTAAAATTCAATAACTTGCAAACGGTGACAGATATTTAAAAAAGTTGCAGGAGGTTTATGTAAGAAGTCAGGTGGTTGTTGATATTTTTTTTTAATTACAGTTGTGACTTGATGTATGTGACTTGAAGTGACGTCCCAAAAAATTTAGATTTTTTTTTTACTTTGGATGACCTGCTTTGAAATGGCCTTGTAATTTTTCTTTTTGTGTTTTCAAATACGGTATCATCATAGCACAATGTGGCGTCACTGGGTGGTGGCATTTTAATGACAGATAATCGAGTTTCGCTCAATATGACTTTCAGTGACGTCGATGCTACCATGCTGTACGGGTAATATTCCATTTTCAAAACTGTTTAAAAAATCCAAATTATTTAAAAAATAAAAATTTTGGAGGTTTTTTTTCCAATTTAAAAAATCCCTGCCAGTTCGGGCCTACAGGCGGAGGTAGATTTCGAAGTTAAGTACTAAATTCACCAACAAAACAAAAATCAAAATTAGAGATAAGCCCAGTTCCTTCACATTAAGGAGCTAAACATTTTGTGAAAATTCTAATATGCACGAATACACACACGCATGTATATGGAATAGGTTTAAAAAATAGCTAAAGCAAATTCAGAGAACATCAAAGTGTTAAAATAAGTTAATAATTCCATAGTCGGGTTTTTATCATGTTTTAATACATTTCTTCAAGCTCACATGACGTTACATATTCACCTGTTGAGGTCCATTTTATTTTCAATATGACGCAATATTTTGTTTTTGTTTTTAATTCGTCAAACTAATTATTTCATTTTGAGTTTTCATGCGGAAATCTTGCTCTAGAAAACTTATGAAGTAATATTAAATTTGTTTTAAATTCGTCAAACTATTTATTTAATTTAATGCTTCACGTGAAAATTTTGCAGTAGAGAAGCAATTGTTGTGGTGAGAATTTTATTGCTTTTTTTTTTAAATTGTTGGCAACTGCTATAACGAAAAATATTTATTTTTTCCTGTCATTGTTGTGTAAGAGCTGGTTTTATCAGAATTATATTAAGACGGTATTCAAAATTTTAAACCCTCCCCATTTCCATTCCCTTGGACCGATTTTGCCCATTTCCAATCCCTGCCGAGATATTAGCCATCTCAAAGTTGTTGGCGAGTTTGAAGACGATCCGTGCATAATTGCGACTTTTATCGTGCGGACAAAATTTAGTACATGCATACACATCACATATATATATATATACACCGAAGAGCCATTACATTATGACCACCCTCTATCTATTACAATAAGCTCGCCCAGAAACAAAACCACGGCGTGTGTGCGACTGATGTTGTCGTATATAAAGCGTCCATGCACTGTATTACAAAACGTAGCGTGATTAGCGACATAATAGGAAAAACAGCAGAATTATTAGACTTTGATACAGGTAAAATCGTTATGGTTCGGCGACTGGAAATGTCGATATCGGAAACGGCGCGTTTGGTGGGCTCTTCGCGTGCAGACGTTGTGAGCACGTATCGAAATTGATGCATGGATGGTGAAACGGCAAGTCGCCAGCCAGCGGTGTGTCGCCCGCGGCGCATTGATTCCTGAGGAGAGCGGAGATTGTTTCGCATTATTCGTCGTGACCGAAGAGCTGCAACAACCGAAATCACCAACAGCTACAACAGCAGCGACCTAGACAGTGTTTCTCAGCACACAGTGTCACGTGTACTGCTGCGTAAGGGCCTACGCAGCAGGAGGCCGAAGCACGTTCTTGCGCTGCCGGCTCGCCATCGCAGCAGCGCCTGCTATGGGCCCATGAACATCGGAATTGGACCATAGAAGAATAGAAGAAAGTTGCATGGTCCAACGAAACACGTTTCTTGTCAATCACATCGACGGGCGCGTGCGAATGTTGCGATTTCAAACGGAAACCCTGTCTCCCGGATGAACAGTTGGTCGGAAACAAGCCGGAGGCGACTGTATTATCGTGTGGCCGATGTTTTTATGGAGCACATTAGGACTCATAACCCCCATAGAACAATCCTTGACGTCTGAGTGCTACCTGAACATCGTTGCAGACCAGATTCAGCCGTTCATGACAGCAGTATTTCCAGCGGGTGTTTGCATTTACCAGCAGGATAATGCACCATGTCATACGGGTCGAATCGTCAGAGAGTGGTAAGAAAAGCATTCTAGTGAGTTTCAAATCACGTCCTGACCTCCATATTCACCTGACATGAATCCAATAGAACATTCATGGTTCCACATGGAAATCCCAATTCGTGCTGCCACGCTACCACTTCGCAATGTGCGATAATTACAGGACCAGTTGGTAATCGTTTGGTACGAAATACCTCAGACTACATACAAGCACCTTGTCGAGTTAATGCCAAGATGGATATTGGCGATTTTCAGGGCGAAAGGTGGTGCTACGTCGTATTAAACAGGTGGTCATAATGTAATGGCTCTTCGGTGTATATATATGTATAAACTTTTTAGGTGGGGGTGGTTTTGGTTTCCTGGGGTCCTATAATGAAAAGTTATGAAGGAATTTTTCAAAAGTCGCACCATGGTAACGACTGCAATAGGTAGTATTTCTCACGGAATCTACCTAAAAGCCTAGTTTATTTCTACAAATCTCAAAACATCTATAGCTTGAACGGTTTAAGTTTGAGAACATTCACCGATTCGAAAAACTTGTTTCAAGAAAAATGTGTTTTAAGTTTTTATCGGCAGTATTGTCAATTTGACACCAATGCGTTAAACTGGTTGTCGTGACTTAAATATTGGGTGGAACAAAAAAAAGAAAAAAAAAGTTTTGGAGTGCATATTCTAACCACTTTAAAGATTTAAAAAGTACAAAAAAGAAATGGATTCTTTGAAACTCTTCCGGGAGAACCTCCCTTTATGTTGCGCACATATTGTGGATGACAATGCAACAACCAAGTATTTTCAGAGGCAATAAAGATCTGGTAACAACAGAATTACAACAATAAAGTCACAGCAGTAAAATTAATTTTCCGCAATGCATTCGTGAATATATTTCAAATATATCTGGGAATAGAATTCTAATATTAAAAGCCTGCTTTTTAAGAATTTTTAAGCTACAAAATAAATAAATAAATAAGCGGTCTGTAGCTTATTTCCTTTTCAAATAAGTAGAGATTACACTAGAGATAAATTTCGTTTTATATACAGTGAAATACGTTTAACACGAAACGGGGGGGACCGAAAAAATTGTTCGTGTTAAAAGAATTTCGCGTTAAAAGATTCTTAAAAATAGAACAAAACTCACAAATATTTTCGACGTCATGAAATTTTATTTCAATTTCCTGTTAAACTACTAGTAAGTTGCAACCATTAGGATAAAAAACAAGTAAACAAAATATTGTTGTTTTTTTTTTTGGGGGGGGGGGGAATCAGATATCTTTTTTTGAAGTGTCTTTTTCAACATTCTGAGATGTAGCTTGTTTGAACCAAATAACTTAACCCTCTAAATTGTTGTGCTTAGCAGTTCTAATACGTTTTCTCTCAGGCTTAAACATACTGCTCTCAAACATTAACGAACAGGATCCCTGTTTTTTGTTATTGTTGATAATGTAGAATTGGCAATGCAAAACTCTTTGCAGATTTCTGTTTTCGTCCTTCTTTGTCATCAACTGCATTAAGCAGCCTCATCTTCATTTGAAGCGAAATAGCAGTTTGTTTTCGCAACGATTTCTCAGCCATTGTGCGCATAAAGCCTAAGCTAATTTACAATAAACAGGAAATTCTCTGATTTTCACCAAAAATTCAGTGGTTTTAACACAAAATTCACCAATTTCAACTTAAACTAACTAGCTCGAAAGCGATTTTTTTTTCGTGTTAAACGTTTTTTGTTTCGTGTTAAAAGAACAAAAATGTATTAAATTGCACCGTATACTGTCCGGACTGCTATATCATTTCGTGTTAACCGATTTTTTGTGTTAAGCGTTTTCGTGTTAAACGTATTTCACTGTATTTAGTCCTTAGGGCACTGCGAACGCATGACCTTGGCCTATTCTACTGTCTCCCTTTGACCTACTTTCAGTCGTTTTCTGACGTTTGAGACTTGTATAGTGATTTGCCGATCCCATATTTGTATAAAATATGCATTTTACAGTAGTGTATCTAGGAAATACGCCCAACCTTTCATGTTGGTATGGTGGAGCGCCTGCTGGAAGGTTAATTTCAAAAACCTCCAGTTATTTCTTAAAAATAACTGAATCTCATAAGACAGTTTTCTCATAAAACTAACTTTCAATTTTTTGGTCATAATAAACGCCAAATTTTACCGACTTCTTTTCAAAAGAAAAGGTATAGTGTTTTTTTATTATTATTATTTGTAGGATTCTTGCCGTGTTTCGCTTTTCATCTTGAAATTTAATGGCGGTTAATGCACACTTTTTTTCTGAAAAAAAAGAAGAAGAAGAACTAAACATAGCACTTATATAGATTTTTTAAACTTGAATTTTAATATCTAATAATAATAAACTTAAGAAAAATATTTGAAAATCTCAAAAAGTTTCATCTCCAAATAATTTTTAAGTAATAATTTATGTGTTATTGCAATATATAATGTTTATGAATTAACACATTTATCATGATAATGATGCATATTTATTTTATTGCCGTTGTTTTTAGAGGAAGATAAGAACTTTAGAGGAAAGATTATAAAATGTTATGAACAAGTAAATAAAAAAGTAAGTTTTTAATTTTGTTTTCAGAATAATGAAATTTTCTAAATATTTATAATATTCTCAAATGTATCAAAGTAAGGTTATTAAAGAGAATTTGAGTTAAGTTTGGAGTAAGATATTGTAAATTTGATTCCGAGTAAAATTAATCTCCGACTGAATATCAATTTATATAAGAAAGAAGAAATAAAAATCATAACCTGTGACAAATTTTGGTAATCCCTTCTTATAGTGTTCCCAAGCAGGGACTGACTAGTGATCGCATGCGAGGCAGCTATGGGCGTAATCAGAAATTTTGTCAAGCGGGTGACAAATGGTAAAAATTAGGCAGAGGTTACCAAAATTGTTTCATTTTCAAAGATTTTGGAAGATACTACGCTCCTCTCTTTTCCTCTCTCTGATCCCTGTACCTCACCCTTTCCCCGTCCCCCCCCCCCCCCCCAAAAAAAAAGAAAAAAGAAAAAATTGAACTATATAATCAGAAAACTAATGACTAATTATCAAAATTGTATCATAACAACTTAGTATTCTTTTGAAGAAAAACTCATTATTGACGTTATCCTCATAACGAGGCAATTTAAAACCATAAATGGTGACCAATTTTTTTTTTTTTTTTTGGGGGGGGGGGGGGGGAGGGGGAATTTTTGTTTTAGACATCTTATAACATACGTAGATAAGGAAAAGTAAAGTTTGCAAACAAATACTCTCGCCAAACAATCCATTTTTCTTCCTACTAGTACTTTTTTCAAACACGCCAATCAAACACACTCATCATGATTCGTTCATTAGTCAAATTCGTTCTAGAGTAAGGTGTAAGTGTCCAAACATCTCTATTTTCTAGCGATAGTCACTATTTTTCAATCTTTGTTCTCAGTGCTTGATCAAGCTAAAGAGTTCCTTTTTATGTAAGGATAATATGACAAACAGCTAGGAATGACACTTGAAAGACTCACAGAGGAGCCCTTATATTCCTATAATACAAAGAAGAAAAAAAGAAAAAAAAATGAAAACAAGAAAAAAAAGAAAGAAAAAAAATATGATTCATCATCCCTTTAAGTTGTGACCAGCTTCTATGTGATACCATGTATACAGATGTGAATAGAACCTGGTACGAAATTTATGCATACATACCTTTGGTACATAAATGCATACATAAAATATCATTTACATTTCATTTACATAAATGCATAGATTCAATAGGTATGAAGTTTAGTACTATTCACTTCAGCATAATTCATGCACAATTTCTATGGATAGGTATAAGGGGGGGGGGGGTCAAGAATAATGCTTTCCCCGTAGTTCTAGATAGTCTAAGTCGGGCTCTGTTCCCGAGAATGAATCACCAAATGACCGTGTTGTATCCAGGGACCGATTTACATATTTGGGGGCCCTGCGCACAGATACTTAAGGGGGCCCCTTGCACCGATACTTACGGGATTGAGTAAAAAGAAAATGAAAAAAAAAAAGATACTAAAATAACCAGTATTGGCTTTAATAATTACTTTAAAATATCCATTAAAAAATTACATATGATAATCATTAATTTACTTTTAAATAATCATTTCACAATTATGAAATTTAAATGAGTAGACGTTTTATAATAAATTGTGTGGTGTTGATTACCTTTTCCTATACAAATCTATATATCTGGAATGATAAAGTATCCAACAACTAATAACAAATTTCCGACAACACCACGCTACAATTATTTAAAATATTAGAGGGCTCTACTGCCTACAAGCTACAGTCACCAACTCCCACATCACCTGGCGAGAACAGAAACAGGATTAAATAAAAATTAAAAATACAATGTATTTTTAAAGTGATAAAGATAAAAGAAAATATTTACTATAATAAATTAATTATAAATGGATGTTATCAGGGGCCCTGGGCCCGTGGCCCGAATGCTCTGCCGTAAATCAGGCATTGGTTGTATCGTAAAAACATGCAACACAGTCAACACTGGGGTTATTTGACACTATAAGATGTTTAGGCCACTGATCATTTTTTACGCTTTTTAATGTTTTTAAATCATTTTCCCTGAAAAAAAAAATTATAAATACAAGAAAACACTTCGAACTTGTTTCTGCATTATACTAAAGAGTTTTAATACATTTTATCATTCCAGATACAAGACGTATTTAAAACTGTAACTAAATCAAAGACGTTGGGGGAGGCATTAGACAAGTTATGTGAAGATATTGAAGAACAAAAACTGGTGAAAAAGGTAATGGTGATTTTTTTTCTTTTCATGTATGTGTAAATATTTTCTTGCCCATGTGTATGTTTGTGCAAAATATCAATTCAAACTAATCGGATCGGCCAATCACAAAACTTTCTTCTATCTCATACATATTAATAATTCAAACTTCGCTACCACAGCGACAACAATATGTGATAATCTATGCCCATCATGAGGATTGTAAAGGAATATAGGTTCGTTGAATTGAATGCATTTAACAAGGAGATATTGGTATCGGATTGTTCCAAATAAATCATTGAATTTCGGAACCCACCCACTTTAATATCCGCAACCAAAATTTTCAACCCAAAGAGTATAAAACCAACAACTGCTGTTCAATATACACCCAAGTATAATAAGGATCTATTTGCGCGAAAATGTAACAGAATATTAAGTTTGATTAAATTGCGTGCATTAGTTTTTGAGATATAGCTTTTACTAAAATCTTGAAAAATTCAGCATAGCCTGTTGTGGGATTTACAGCAAAACTTAATCAGTAATAGCTTACGTCAATGCCTAACTGAATCTGAAGTTTTATTAAAATCCGTGCATTAGTTCTTGTGATAGAGCTATTGCGGAACTCGTAGAAAAAAAGCAGCACAGCAGCGCCACCTGTTGGGCGATATACACCAAAACATAATCAGTAGCAGTTTATATCAAGGTCTAACTGAATCTAGAGTTTTATTAAATTCCATACATTAGTTCTTGAGATAGAGTTATTTCAGAAATCGGAAAAAATGAAGCATAGCAGCGCCACCTGATGGTCGATATACACCAGAACTTAATAAGCAACAGATTAAGCCAATTTGTAACTGAATCTGGAGTTTGGTGAAAATCTGTGCGTTAGTTCTTGAGATAGAGCTATTGTGAAAATCGAGAAAAATGTGGCATAGCAGCGCCACCTGTTGGGAGATACACACGAAAAACTAATCAGCACTAATTTATATCAAATTTATCCAAGTTTTATCAAGTATCAAGTTTATTATCAAGTGAATCTAAAGTTTGATGAATTTCCGTGCGTTAGTTCTTGAGATAGAGCGCCCACAAAATTTTTGTCACATACAGACAGACTCACAGACAGACATTTTCTAAAAACAGTCAAATCGTGTTCAAGACCTATGTTGTTACAGATGTCAATATTTCATTTTTAATAATTCCATACTGTATCAACTTTGATTTTCATCTTAAATTTCTGCTTCAGTCAATTAAATTGGAGTGAAAACGAGTTAATCTTGATCATGATATTTAATAAAATCAGTAGTTTTACGTTATTCTGTTGTATATCAGCTGTTTGCGAATAACCAGCTTATCAGGATGCAAAGTTCCCATTGCTTCACGAGCCTCCGGTGTACAATAGAACTGCAAAAAATCAAGAAAATTACAAAAAAATCGTTATTATAGTGCCCCTTTTCGGCAAAATATTTCCAAATTCAAGGAGGACCTGGTCAAAAACATACACAAAAGATTTGGTTCAATTCTACGCATAACTTCATACACTTCTTGATGATACAATATTCAAAACGGCACAAAAATCGCTATTACAACGGAATTTTTCCAAATTCAGGGAGGACCTTCTTGCCATGGCGAAAAATATACACAAAAAATTTGTTCAATTCTATTGATAACTTCATACACTTTTCGACGGCACAATATTCAAAATAGCACAAAAATCGCTATTGCAGCGCCTCCTTTCGGCGGATTTTTCCAAATTAAGGAAAGCCAAAACTCGTAGCCAAAAACTCAAAAAAATTTTGGTTCAATTCAATGCATAACTTCATACAGTTTTTGATGGTACAATGCCGACATACCACGGACAGACAGACATTTTCTATTAACATGTTTTTTGAGATCTCTGACCCCTAAAACGTGTAAATCCGTCGAAAACCGAAAATCGAAAAAAAAATTTGATTACAATACTTTATTCTATTGAAGATAGAAGAAAGTAAAAATACATAAGGATTTCTGTATATATATATATATATCTACAAGAAAAAAAAACTTTAAAAAAAAGAAAAAAAAATCAATGTTGTCGCTAAAAAATGGCGTGATGTCAAATTTCCAAGCTTATATTATGGTACTTAGTTAACATTTTTCATTAAAAAAATTATCATATGTAAGACGAGTGCCTACGCATATGTTGATAGAAATTCTTTTCTCCTGTACTAAATACATCATAACGTGTTTCTGAAAATTAAATTATTTTTTAAATTATGCATGTTGGGTTTAGCGGGCATCTTTTCATATTTTACACAAATTAATAAGCACCCAAATCCGTATTTAAAACTTGAAGTTCGAAATTGTTACTTAAATAAAAATGTTAACATTTTCCTTTACGGACATGCATTCTGAGAAATTTGTGGCTTAAGATAGGTGACTTATCTTAAGGATTCATCTTATGATTTATTTCTTAGAATAATTAATCATTTAAAATTGTAAAAATCAATTTCTTTTCTGAAAATATCAGTTATTTTTCAATTTATCTGCTCGTATATTTAAAATCCGAAGTTCAACATTGTTACTAAAGCAAAGATTTTATACTTTACTTTTCCTGATTTGTATTCTGGGAAATTTGTGTCTTAAGATACTGGCGACGTACTTTCAGTATTCATATTATGATTCGTATTTTAGAGTAATTAATCATTTAAAAACCGCGAAAAACAATTTCTTTTCTCAAAATATCTGTTCGTAGTTAAAATCAGAAGTTCGAAATTGTTACTAAGGCAAACATATTACGCTTTTCCTCTCCGAACTTGTGTACTTAGAAATTTGTATAGAATATGAAAAGATGGCCACCAAGCCCAACATACATAATTTTAAAGAAAAATAAACTTTCAGAAACACGTTATGACGTATTTAGTACAGGAGAAAAGGACTTCTATCAACATATATAAAGGTACTCGTCTTACATATGGTATATTTTTTAATGAAAAATGTTAACTAGGTACCATAATATAAGCTTGGAAATTCGACATCACCCCCATTTTTTAGTCACAACTCTCATTTTACTTTTTAAATTTTTTTAGGTAGATATAATTTAAAAAAGAAACAGATTTTTTATTTAAATAATCTACTCACTCAAATTAAAATGAGTTCTCGTAGAACCTTTGTAAGCAGGAAGCAAACATAAAATATATTAATTAATTTATTTAATACATACATCTGACTTGTGAGCTTGACATCAAGTGTCTGCTTATAAGCAGTCGTCGATGTAAGGACGAGATAGCCATAAGGAAATTTACAACACCAGAGAATTACATCCGGGAGCTCCACAAAGTGTGGGCAACGAAGCCAGCGGGAGTCGAACTCGCAGCCCACCTACGCATAAGCGCTTAGCGGTGTGGTGTCTTAACCACTCACCCACAGTGAACCCACAAAGTATATACATTTTATTTATATATGATTCATATAATTCATTTCCTAGAGTAATTAATCATTTAATACCAATGAAAGTGAACTTTTTTTCCCAAAATATCTGTCTTTCTCAACCTATATCTTATTTAATTTTTACGAAGGATAAAAATTTAGTAAAAAAACTCAGATAGTCGAAATAAAATATAAATCTACAGTTAATCAGCTGTTCGTTGGATGATAATTTTCTTTTTTAGACAATTTTTTAGACCTACTGCTAATCCGAGAATGGAGCATATCAGTCATCTAGAGAACTGAAGATCATTTTAAAGATTTGTAGATCGAACATTTATCCATAATTCATTATTCAAAAACACGAAGGAACAAAAAAGTATTTAATGAAAATAAATCTAAAAGTTGAAAGAAATAAACTGTACATAAAGCTCCATCTTCGTTTAGATCGGGTTGTAGAGAAGAAAAAGGAAATAATGTAATTTTACTTCACTAATGTTTATCCATACCTGTTTGCATATATATGATAATACTGTTTTCTTATTTAAAAAAATACCCCTAAATCAATTGTATTTAATAGTGTATTATTAAAACCGTATATATATTATAAGTGAATTATTTTTTTTCTGTTTAAAAACTGCCTGATACCTGGATTCTCATCATTCGCCAGATTTTTTTTGTGTTTTTTTTCTTTTTTTTTTTTATTATCCAGACTCCTTTCCCAAACTCTGAAAAACAGACATTTAAAAAAGTTAACCACATCTTTATATACATATTTCTTTCTATCTGAAATTTTCGTTTTCGTTTTTTTTTATTTGGGGGGGGGGGGGGGGTTAAAAATTTCTTCTTGTCCATAAATTTCTGAATTAACAATTCAAAAGATTTACCAACATAAGTCATGTTGCGGAATTTACGTTAGTTAAGAATTGCATCAACTTGTATGTGAATTAATCTATTAATTTTTTTTTTTTTTTAAGTAGTAGGTAAGCGCTTTTATATTTCTGCACAGTTTGCCAACATTTTAAACTTGAGTCATTTATAGTTATTCACCAGTTTTCTCTGCGATTTATTATACTCAGATTGCATACCTATAATTTCACGAAATATTGCAGATTGGATTTTACAGTTTCGATTGTTTGAATCGAAAGTAACACATAAGGGTTATTATTATTAATATTATTTATAATAATAGGATAATATCTTTACTATTTCTGGTCAATTTCTTCATTTTTTTACAGAATTAATTTTATAATAGTAAACATTTGCTTAGTGTGTTTTTATTGTGTTAATATTTTTGTACAATAAAATTTAAATGTGCTCTATAAAGCATTTTTAGATAATTTTTAATGCTATATCAAATTTTAGAATATTCCCGTACACTCGGTTTTTCATTATGAGTTCATTTTGGAAACTGTGTCTGTTTAAGATGAATATCCTCCTGAGACTCAAGCAAAATATAATGCATATTTTTTTTTTAAATATGAATTTTTTTCAACAAATAGGCATAAAAAATTATGTTTTTAAAGAAATTAATAAATTTCGATTTTTTAATTTTGTTTTACAGCACATCCATCTAAATGGATGTTCAGGCCATAACTCGCTTTAAAATAATTTAAAAAATGCTAAAAGTATGAGAAAGAATAGAATTTATTATAAAGAACATAAGGCAAGTATTAACATCTGCTATTAAAATTTAAAAAAAAATAGTTTAAACAAATTAAAATAACATAAAAACGAAACTTACCAGCAGAACGTAGAATACCAACTTAACTCATTTATTACGCCATTTTGTAAACAAAGTAATTACTGTTGCCAAAATCCAAAAGCTGAATGTTGATTTTTGATTCATACATTGCCATGCCAAACTGGTTTTAGATTGCTACAATGAAATTTAACGCAATAGAAGGCGAAAGCAAAACATCCATTTAAATGGATGCCAGGTCTCAGAAGGATATAATTCGAAGTAGGTAACATAAACTATACTGAATTAAAAATTTTAATTTTATCTCATACTAAGAAAACCAATGGCTTTGCGCGCGCTTTATGGTTGAAAAATTCAAAGGAACGTCCTGATGCCTTGAAATAATAAAAACTTTTCACATAAAAACGTTTCAAATATCGTCCTATGTAAGATTTGAAATTCAGGCATAGGAGGAAAGGGGCATTGTAGTTTTTTTTTTTTTTTTTCAAGTAAATTCGGACGCTGGGTTGCTTAACTAGCAATTTCATGTCTCTAATTGTTCTGTTAAATGGACAGTTTACCTCAAACTTGATCAAAAAATCTATTTTCTTTTTTAATATTTAATGAAAGCATGTTTAATTTTAAATATTTTGACACATCACTTTTACCCATACGGCAATTATATTGCGAGCTATTGTAAATTTTGTTATTGTAACACAGCGCAATTACCCACAGAAATTAAAACTTTCAATGGCTTTTTATCCATGTTCATATTTCTCCACTTTCCTGTTTTAAAAATGCTAAGACTTTTTTTTTTTATTTGAGATGAGATTTTAACTTTTTGTATATGTTCTTTATTACATATGTGATAAAATTGCGCAAGGTTTTTTGTTACTTTTTTAAAATTAAAAGTATATAAAGATGTGTTAAATTTCATCGTTCTTCACTATGTATATATAAGTAAAAAAATTATATTAAATGTAATATTATATGTATTTAAAAATCCATGCACAGTCTTGTGTAATACACATTTCAAAATCTTTACAAAAAATTGGGCAAAAATATCAATATTTAAAAAAATAGTAGGGATTTTTAAAAACACAAATTTTTCTTAAACTTTTAAAAAGTTTTACTTAAATATGCATTTAAAACATATATTTTTCAACATGTACTTTTAGTTGAACATTGAAATGGAGTGAGGTCACTATCTGAACCATATTTTTAAAAATAAACAAAATTGTTGAAAAGGTAAATTGCCCCCTTAAAAAGAAAAGAATATGGGAAATCAAAGCTCGAAAATTTCAATGATTATTGCAATGTTAGTTAAGATTTTTGGTGTGTGTGTGTGAGTGGGGGGGGGATACAAAAGAAGTGATCAATTGCATTTCTGTATGTAATTCATATCCTTTAGAACTACCAGTTCTTTAAAGACTTTAAATTCAGAACTGGGATTTTGAGTAAGGAAAATGCCCACCTAAACAATTTTTCACAAAAGTAAAGTTGGATATTTTATGTTAAGGGAGCAGTTTACCTTTTCGACATTTTGTTAATTTTTTCAAATATGGTTCAAATAGTGAACTCACTGTATTTCAATGTTCAACTAAAAGTACATTTTGAAAAAAAAAAACATTTTTTTAACTGCATATTTAATTAAATTTTTAAAATGTTTATAAAAATTTGTTTTTTTTTTAATTTTTACTACTGTTTAAAATTTATATTTTTGCCGATTTTTTTTTAAGATTTTCAAATGTGTATTACATAAGACTGCGCATGTATTTTTAGATACATCTAATATTACATTTAATATAATATAGTGATTATATAGTGTAAAACGATGAAATCTAACACATCTTCATATACTTTTTTTTTTTTTTTTTAAATAACAAAAAAACCTGAAGGCTAATTCCATGTGCAGTTTTATCACATATATAATAAAAAATACGTACAAAAATGTGTAAATCTGTATCTGAAAAAAAAAAAAAAAAAAAAAAAAAAAAAAAAAAAAAAAAAGCCTTAGCATTTTTAAAACATGAAAATATTAACATGGAAAAAAAAACATTTAAAGTTTTAATTTGCGGGAGTAATTGCGCTGAGTGTATTAACAAAATTTACAATATCTCGCTACATAATTATCGTATGGGTAAAAATGAGGTGTCAAAATATTCACAATTAAACAGGCTTTCATTTAATAATAAAAAAGAAAAATCTATTTTATTTTTTTACCAATTTTAAGGTAAACTTTCCCCTTAAAGACTTTAAATTCAGAACAGTGATTTTGAGTAAGGACCCGTCTAAAAAATGTTTCACAAAAGTAATGTTGAATATTTTATGTTAAGGGCACAGTTTACCTTTTCAACAATTTTGTTTATTTTAAAAAATGTGGTTCAAATGGGAACTCACTGCATTTCAATGTTCAACTAAAAGTACATTTTGAAAAACAATTAACTGGATATTTAATTAAATTTTTTTAAGTCAATTTTTTAAAATCCCTACTACTTTTTTAAACATTGACATTTTCGCCCAATTTTTTTTTTAGATTTTCAAATGTGTATAACGCAAGACTGCGCTACGTATATAACACAATGTGTATAATACAAGACTGCTAAAAAATGTTTCACAAACGGCCGACAGCGTTGATTTATTATTATTGTTGTTATTATTATTATTCTGATAATTCAATCATTGTTTGAAAGAATATACAGGTTTTATAAAATTCGCTTTTATTCTACTCAGAGATTGAATATTATAACGAGGGTTTATATTTAGGTTGGCTAAATTTCGTTATAAAAAGGCGTGGGGTAGAAACCCAAAATAGCATTTTGAGTAAGATATAGATTTTTTTTTTTCAGAATCTCTCCTTAACCTTTTGATTACGGCGTGTGGGCATACATAGAGGTCTGCACGGGTAAAAATAAACAAATAAATAAAATATTTATAAAAATAAATGAATAAATAAAATGTTAGTACAACACAGTCTCGAGGAGGAAAAATAAATTCGGGTTCGGTTCAGCCCAAAAAAAAAATAATTCTGGTACGACCCGACCTGAAGTTGCAGACAGTAAGTATTGTCCGGGCTCGTCTCGGCCCGTAAAGAGTGGAGACCAAGTCCGTCCCAGCCCAAATCATCTGGGAGAAAATTTACCCCAGCCCGTCCCGCCTGACGGGACGGACTCGGTTTTCGGGTTATAATAGAAATAAATTTATGACCCTTCATTTGAATTTGTTTTAAACGAGTAAAAGAAATATCTCAACAATACAATTAAACTTTCAAATCTTTTTCGTTTTTTTTTAGGTTGAATCTGAATTGAAGAAACAGGGAGTGGATGTAAGTAATTTCTTTAATGTCTTTAATTCAGGCAATTTATAAAACTATCTATAGTGACTATTGAGTGATACATAAGTATTCGTGATGACCCATAGTGTTTGACTAAATCGGAATACAAATCTTATACAACAATAACAAAATAACAAACTTTATTGAATGCACCGGAAAATGTTTGAGTAGGAGGACAACGTTAAATCTTAAAGAAATCTCAATATCCTCAAACTAATTACGAAAACTAGCCTTCAGTTAAGTTTTTAATTTAGACTTTCCACTTCTTCAAAAGGTGCCAGTATAGAATCAAAATTTTTCCTTAAATCTGAAAGCACTCAAAAGGACTCTGTACACTTTGAATGTTTTATTCAGTGTTTTATAATACATTTTTGTCATATTATTAACAAGCCATCGCTCCCTATCACATCCAGGTACTGCGTCTTTGAAAAGACCTCTAGGCTTTGATTTTAAGTTAATATGTACAGTCGTGAAAAAAAAAAAAGTAAACGCCTCCTACTAACTCTTCAACAAATTCTCGTAGAAGAAAGTTACTGGTACCGAACGGTTGGAAATAAAGTCTACTTTTAAATGATGTATATGTCGTAGGCTAATTGAGAAATCCGGTTCTTTGCAAACAGCCTAGGCTCTTTGCAAAGAGCCGGGCTAATTGGAGAATCCATCTCCCTTTTTCCAATTAGCCTGATATTTTTCAGGCTTATTGCAAAGAGCCTAGAAAGCGTTAGGCTAATTGAAAAATGACCACTTATTATCCGATCAGGGTGATATTTTTAGCTCACAGGCTATCAAAGCCTGATAGCTTATGTGCCCGCCGATTCTGTATGTACGTGTGTACGTACGTACGTACGTATGTACGTAACACGATAACTCTTGATAGAAATATCCGATTTGCTTCAATTTTTTTTTCTAGGTTCATTCTGATAAGGTGCTACACTGATTAGTTTTTGGGGATCATTGGTTAAGGATAAAAGGGGAAAAGGGGGCTAGTCCCCCCCTTAATTTATATAAATGGGTTTTTCATGCAGAAATATTCGATTTGCTCCAAATTTGGTATACCGGTTTATTGTGTGAAGGAAATTCCTCGATTAGATTTGGAAGCTCATTATTTAAGTATAAAGGGGGGAAAGGGGGCTACCCCCCTTAATTTAGATAAATCGGTTTTTCATGATGAATTATTCGATTTGCTCCAAATTTGGTATACCGGTTTATTAAGTTAAGGTTTCGCCTTGATTAGATTTGGAGGTTCATTAGTTACATATAAAGGGAGGAAAGGGGGGGGGCTATACCCCCCCGTAAATTAGATAAATGGGTTTTTCATGCAGAAATATGCGATTTGCAATAAATTTGGTATACCGGTTAATTATGTTAAGCAGCTTTCCTGATTACATTTGGAAGATCATTATTATGTATAAAGGGGGGAAAGGGGGCAATTGCCTCTCCCCTTAATTTAGATAAAAGCGTTTTTCATGTAGAATTATTCGATTAGCTCAAATTTGGTATACTTGTTTATTATGTTAAGGAGATGGCTTGATTAGATTTGGAGGTTCATTAGTTAAATATAAAGGGAGGAAAGGGGGGGGGGCTAGACCCCCCCCCTTAATTTAGATAAATGGGTTTTTCATGCAGAGTTATTCGATTTGCTCCAAATTTCGTATACCGGTTTATTATGTTAAGGAGCTTCCCTGATTAGATTTGGAGGTTCATTAGTTAAGTATAAAGGGAGGAAAGGGGGGCTAGATCGCCCCCCCCTTAATTTAGATAAATGTGTTTTTCATGCAGAGTTATTCGTTCTGCTCCAAATTTCGTATACCGGTTTATTATGTTAAGGAGCTTCCCTGATTAGATTTGGAGGTTCATTAGTTAAGTATAAAGGGAGGAAAGGGGGGCTAGTCCCCCCTTAATTTAGATAAATAGGTTTTTCATGCAGAGTTATTCGATTTCCTCCAAATTTCGTAAACCGGTTTATTATGTTAAGGAGCTTCCCTGATTAGATTTGGAGGTTCATTAGTTAAGTATAAAAGGAGGGGCTAGACCCTCCCCCTTAATTTAGATAAATGGGTTTTTCATGCAGAGTTATTCGATTTGCTCCAAATTTCGTATACCGGTTTATTATGTTAAGCAGCTGCCTTGATTAGATTTGGAGATTTATTGGTTAAGTATAAAGGAGGGTAGTGGTACAGGGGCTAGTGTCACCTTAATTTAGATAAATTTTCATACAGAATTATTCAAATTGCTTCAAATTTGATATACCAGTTTATTACGATACGGCTTCCTTCATTTGATTTGGAGGTTCATTGGTTAAGTATAAAATGGGTTAAAGGGGGGCGCATTGCCCCTCCCCTTAATTTAGATAAATGGGTTTTCATGCAGAATTATCTGATTTAGTTTAATTTCTTTTCAACCGGATCCGATCTTAAAGGTTCCATTTGAAGTCAACCCGAAAACCGACCACAACCAGGTTTCGGATTGAGCTCGATTAGAACTTTCAGGTTCGGATCGGGTTGCCGGTGGACGGAGATTATCTTGTCTGGCTTGCATCGGGTTATAGATCTTTGCAATATTTTTGTCAGTTAAGATTCGTTCCGGATGGGTTTCAGGTAGACTTCGAATGGAATTTTTAGGTTCTGGTAGCGTTGCGTGTCCACGGAAACTAATTTGTCTTGTTCGAATCCGGTTATGGATCTTAGGAAAATTTTTGTCGGTTATCAGATTTGGTTCGGGATTTCGGGTTTTTTCAAATGGAACTCTCAGTCTCGGGTCGGGTTGCATGTAGACTGAAATTATTTTGTCTTGCTCGGTCTGTTGTAATTTATTTTTTGGGTTTGGGTAGGATTATGCGTTATTAAACCTAATAAAAAGAAAATTGCCCAGTTAAACTTATGGCATTGTGCTCACAGGCTATTCACACTAATTGTATATTATACTCTTATTTCAAAGAATAATGCCCCTCGAAAAATAAATGAAGGTATTAGCCCCCGTTGCCCCCCTTTCTACTTAACCAAAGAAACTCCAAATCTAATCAGGGAAGCTACTTAACATAATAAACTGGTATACCAAATTTGAAGCAAATCAGATAATTGTGCATGAAAAAACCATTTCACTAAATTAAGGGGGGGGGGGTATTAGCTCCCCCATTTCTCGCTTTATGCTGAACCAATGAACTTTCAAATCTAATCAGAAAAGCTCCTTATTAGAATGAACCTAGAAAAAAAATTAACTAAATTAGATAATTCTGCATGAAAGAAAATTTATCTAAATTAATGGGAGGGGCAATTTCCCCCTTTCCCCCCTTTTATACTTAACCAATGAACCTCCAAATCAAATGAAGGATGCCATATCGTAATAAACTGGTATATGTAATTTGAAGCAAATCGAATAATTCTGTATGAAAAACCCATTTATCTAAATTAAGGGGACACTAGCCCCTGTCTCTCCTTTATGCTTAACCAATAAATCTCCAAATCTAATCAAGGCAGCTCCTTAGCATAATAAACTGGTATACGAAATTTGGAGCAAATCGAATAACTCTGCATGAAAAACCCATTTATCTAAATTAAGGGGGGGGGGGTCTAGCCCCGTTTACTCCCTTTATACTTAACTAATGAACCTCCAAATCTAATCAGGGAAGCTCCTTAACATAATAAACCGGTATACCAAATTTGGAGCAAATCGAATAATTTTACATTAAAAACCCATTTACCTAAATTAAGGGGGGGGGGGCTAGCCCCCCCTTTCCTCCCTTTATACTTAACTAATGAACCTCCAAATCTAATCAAGCCATCTCCTTAACATAATAAACCAGTATACCAAATTTGAGCTAATCGAATAATTCTACATGAAAAATGTATTTATCTAAATTAACGGGAGAGGCAAATTCCCCCCTTGTCCCTCTTTATACATAATAATGACCTTCCAAATGTAATCAGGGAAGCTGCTTAACATAATTAACCGGTATACCAATTTTATAGCAAATCGCATATTTCTGCATGAAAAACACATTTTTCTAAATTACGGGGGGATAGCACCTCTTTCCTCCCTTTATATGTAACTAATGAACCTACAAATGTAATCAAGGCAGCGCCTTAACTTAATAAACCGGTATACCAAGTTTGGAGCAAATCGAATAATTCATCATGAAAAACCGATTTATCTAAATTAAGGGGGTAGCCCCCTTTCCCCCCTTTATACTTAAATAATGATCTTCCAAATCTAATCAGGGAAGCTCCTTAACACAGTAAACCGGTATACCAAATTTGGAGCAACTCGAATATTTCTGCATGAAAAACCCATTTATATAAATTAAGGGGGGGGGGCGATCTAGCCCCCCTTTCGTCCCTTTATACTTAACTAATGAACCTCCAAATCTAATCAGGGAAGCTCCTTAACATAATAAACCGGTATACCAAATTTGGAGCAAATCGAATAATTTTACATTAAAAACCCATTTACCTAAATTAAGGGGGGGGCTAGCCCCCCCCTTTCCTCCCTTTATACTTAACTAATGAACCTCCAAATCTAATCAAGCCATCTCCTTAACATAATACACCAGTATACCAAATTTGAGCTAATGGAATAATTCTACATGAAAAATGTATTTATCTAAATTAACGGGAGAGGCAATTTCCCCCCTTGTCCCTCTTTATACATAATAATGACCTTCCAAATGTAATCAGGGAAGCTGCTTAACATAATTATTCGGTATACCAATTTTATAGCAAATCGCATATTTCTGCATGAAAAACACATTTTTCTAAATTACGGGGGGATAGCACCTCTTTCCTCCCTTTATATGTAAATAATGAACCTCCAAATCTAATCAAGGCAGCGCCTTAACTTAATAAACCGGTATACCAAATTTGGAGCAAATCGAATAATTCATCATGAAAAACCGATTTATCTAAATTAAGGGGGTAGCCCCCTTTCCTCCCTTTATACTTAAATAATGATCTTCCAAATCTAATCAGGGAAGCTCCTTAACACAGTAAACCGGTATAGCAAATTTGGAGCAACTCGAATATTTCTGCATGAAAAACCCATTTATATAAATTAAGGGGGGGGACGATCTAGCCCCCCTTTTCTCCCTTTATACTTAACTAATGAACCTCCAAATATAATCAGGGAAGCTCCTTAACATAATAAACCGGTATACCAAATTTGGAGCAAATCGAATAATTTTACATTAAAAACCCATTTACCTAAATTAAGGGGAGGGGCTAGCCCCCCCTTTCCTCCCTTTATACTTAACTAATGAACCTCCAAATCTAATCAAGCCATCTCCTTAACATAATAAACCAGTATACCAAATTTGAGCTAATCGAATAATTCTACATGAAAAATGTATTTATCTAAACTAACGGGAGAGGCAATTTCCCCCCTTGTCCCTCTTTATACATAATAATGACCTTCCAAATGTAATCAGGGAAGCTGCTTAACATAATTAACCGGTATACCAATTTTATAGCAAATCGCATATTTCTGCATGAAAAACACATTTTTCTAAATTACGGGGGGGATAGCACCTCTTTCCTCCCTTTATATGTAACTAATGAACCTCCAAATCTAATCAAGGCAGCGCCTTAACTTAATAAACCGGTATACCAAATTTGGAGCAAATCGAATAATTCATCATGAAAAACCGATTTATCTAAATTAAGGGGGTAGCCCCCTTTCCCCCCTTTATACTTAAATAATGAGCTTCCAAATCTAATCAGGGAAGCTCCTTAACACAATAAACCGGTATACCAAATTTGGAGCAATTCGAATATTTCTGCATGAAAAACCCATTTATATAAATTAAGGGGGGGGGGATTAGCCCCCCTTTCCCCCCTTTATCCTTAACCAATGAACCCCCAAAAATAATCAGAGAAGCACCTTATCAGAATGAACTTAGAAAAAAAAAATTAAAGCAAATCTCATATTTCTATCAAGAGTTATCGCGTTACGTACATACGTACGTACGTACACACGTACATACTGAATCGGCGGGCACATAAGCTCTCAGGCTTTGATAGCCTGTGAGCTAAAAATATCACCGTGATCGGATAATAAGTGGTCATTTTTCAATTAGCCTAACGCTTTCTAGGCTCTTTGCAATAAGCCTGAAAAATATCAGGCTGATTGGAAAAAGGGAGATGGATTCTCCAATTAGCCCGGTTCTTTGCAAAGAGCCTAGGCTGTTTGCAAAGAGCCGGATTTCCCAATTAGCCTACGACATATATAAAATTTCCTTACTAGGCCATCTACATATTAAAACGAACCCAAACTTTATTTTCTTCAATAGCAAGACCCAATTTTAACAAGATATTTCAAATCTTTGGTTCAAACTATGCCTAGACACCAAATTTCAAGCCATTTGGATGATAAGTTTTTAAATTATAAACATTCAAAATTTAGGGCTTCTAACGTTAAATTACATTTTATATTTTTATTAATATTTCCTGAAATTTTACTCCTAATGCGCTATTTTTTTGTGTAGCAATAATACTAAAATACCCAAACATAAATACGTTGAATTTACAATTTTTATAATTTTATGATATGAATTATGAAATTAATATTCGAAAAAATTATGAATTGCAACCTACAATTTTTTTGATGGATTTAGATTTATTAAGTCCTGCTTTATGGAAATCCAAAATTTCACATTTTTCTTCCAAGTAATTTTCAAAATATGCATAAAACGGTAAAATGGTGGTTTAAGGGATCCTCTATGATAGAAGTGACTAGATATTTTGAAATTTCTAGGTTGAAATTACTCTCCTGTAATCTAGTGGTCTTCAATTATTGCTTAAGTGGCGCTTCAGATGCCTTGATGAAGAAGTGGGTTCTCTCGGTCAACAATCTTGTACCGAACTTCAATTTGGATACAGCGCCTAAAATACGCTAGTATTAAAATAATTAATTTCTCGGAAACTTATCGTACGAATTGCGTAGGAATTTGTTTTTATTCTAATTGAAGGGTGTAGAATTCATTTATGCTGTCAGAATTGTGTACTGCTATTGAAAAAAAAACAAAGTTATGGTTCGTTTTAATATGTAATGGCCCCTAAGCAAATTTTATATACATCATTTAAAAGCAGACTTTATTACCAATCGTGTTGTACCAGTAACTTTCTTTTACGATAATGTTTTGCAGAGTTAGTAAGAGGTGTTTACTTTTTTTTTCACGACTCTACCTTGGTACTTTTATTTGGATCAAAATGAGTTTACCTATTCATACACTGAAAGAAAAAATACACCACCTTCATCTAGAACGAATAGGTAGTCATTTTCTAAATTCCTAAACTGGAAATACAGATTTCCGAGTTATGCGAATAAGGTAAACAAGTAAACTGAATAGAAGAAATTATCCAGAATTTCTAGTCTATAGTTTTCTAGGTGATGAAACGATATATTATATTAGGAATCGTTTGAAATGCAAGATATTAACACTTGATTTCTAGAATTCATAAACTAGAATTATAGTTACTAAAACTCACTTCTTGTGTTCGCATTTATTTGCAGAGATTTTTAAATAAGATTGACCACGATAATATAGGAAAATGGCCTTGAATTTTAATAGGGATAACTAAAACTATCTAGCAAAGGGAACTGGAATTTATAAGGATGACATGGAACTATTTTTTCTAGAGACACAATTTATTTTCTAGATGCCAGTGGCAGAATTTTTTTTCAGTGTAGAAAAAGTCCCATATCTCTCGTAGACTTTTATATTATACAATAACTTTCCAAAGCTCCTTAACATCTGTGCATAGTTATAACTAGTCGGATGTACCAACCCCAAAACTTTCTTCTATCTCATACATGTTGATACTTGAAAATTCGCTATCACACTGCCAAAATGAAACGGCAATCTATGCCCATCATGAGGATTCTAAAAATATGAAATTCCGTGCATTAGTTCTTGAGATATGGCTATCTCTGAAATCGTGTAAATCCAGCAAAATTCAGTCTAGCAGCGCCACCTATTGGGTACTTTACACCAAAACCTATGTTACAGCAAAACCACCAAGCAACCACTTGTGTCAAAGTCTAACTGAATCTGAAGTTTGGGGAAAATCCGTGCATTAGTTTTTGAGGTATAGTTATTGCGAAAATCATGAAAATTTCAGCATATCAGCGCCACCTATTGGACTATTAACACCAAAACCTAATCAGCAACAACTTGTGTTAACATCTAACTAAATCTGAAGTTAGATGAAAATTCGTGCATTAGTTTTTGAGATAAAGCTATTACGGAAATCGTGCAAAATGCAACACAGCAGCGCCACCTGTTGAGCGATTTACACCAACACGTAATCAGCATCAAGTCATATCAAGGACTAACTGAATATGAAATTTGATGAAAATCCGTGCTTTAGTTCTTGAGATAGAGCCCTTGGGGAAATCGTAAAGAATGCAGCATAGCAGCGCCACCTGTTGAACGATTTGCACCAACACGTAATCAGCATCAAGTCATATCAAGGACTAACTGAATATGAAGTTTGATGAATATCCGTGCATTAGTTCATGAGATAGAGCCATTGCGGAAATCGTAAAAAATGTAGCATAGCAGCGCCACCTGTTGAGCGATTTGCACAAAAACTAATCAGCATCAATTTACATCAGGGACTAACTGAATATAAATTTTTATTAAATTCCGTGCATTAGTTCTTGAGATAGAGCGCTCACAAAATTTGTGTCACTCACAGACACACAGACAGACTCACAGACAGACATTTTGTAAAAACATGTTTTTCGGGATCTCTGACCCCTAAAACGTGTAAATCCATCGAAAACCGGAATTCGAAAATTTTCATGAATCCAATACTTTCTTCTTGTAAAGATAGAAGAAAGTAAAAAATAAAATAAGAAGAAAGTGGGTTCACTCAAAAAACTTAATCTTAGAGAAAGTGTATGAAATTTCAAATACGTGAAAAAATGGGATGTGATTTTATATTTCAAAACGTTACCATTTTATTTTTCCGATGTTGCCAAATGATACAATCGAAACTGTTGATTGCCATAAAATGTGATAAAAAAAATAAATATTACGTGAGTGAAGTCACGGTTACAATTAATATAATTACATCAAGCATAAACTTGCATAATTACATAAAAATTGTAGTGCAAATATTTGTTTTATTTACAGAAATTTAAGAAAAATTAATTAATTTCCTATTTTTTTTCAGAAATACAAAGATGGACCGAAGTTGCAAGTAAGTTCATTCTTATGCTTTAAATTTAGGATTTTGTGATGCAAAATATGTCCAAGTTAAAAGCTATGGTGTTTACAAAGAAATGATAATAAGCGGTATTTAAAAAATATGATAGAGTTAATTAATTTTTGGGGGGAAAATGAATTGTTTCATGAATTAGTATTTGAAAATGCCTTCTTTTGATTTCATAGCAGAAAAATGATTTCAATAAAGGTTATTGCTATCAGAATATCAATTAAATTTGTAAATTTTCCAATGGGGAAAAGAGATTTGACTTTTCAGTCCAGTATTTAAACATTTAAAAAATAACTTATTTTAACCAGGCGTAGATACCTTTTAAACAATCGGATTTTTTTTTGGGGGGGGGGGCGGGGAATTTAATGTAAAAGAATTTTTCAAACTGAACGAAAATAATAAAAATAAATAGGTAATAACTAATTAAATGAACACTCTCTCAGGCTTGCAGCTTGGAGCTACGGTTCGGATCCCCCCCCCCACACACACACACACACTTAAACAAATTACGTGAAAATTTTTATACAAGTTAATTGAAGGGTATATATATTTTTTATCGTGTCAAATTTGGGATCTACTATTAAAAAAATTAAATATTGTGTTCATTTCGACGTATACATAGTTTTCCTGATAAAACTATCAAATAAAATATTTATCAAAAGTTCAAAAGTATCAAAAACATGAAATAAAATTTATCAAAAATATCAATAACATCCAATAAAATATATGAATAATTTTAATTGATTTTTAGCAGTGAAATTACGCCCGAAATCATAGAATATTAAATACGTGAATTATCACATTGCTAACTCACCGTAAAACCAACAGAGTGAAAAATGTCTAAGCCGGGAATCTAACCCGAATCCTTGGAATTACGCTTCAATACACTACCATTTAAGTTACGAGGATGATAGCCAGCCTCGCATCTCTCACTCACATATGTCGGTAAGAGTGCAACTGTCTATCGATATAATCGCCGATCGGTTTACCGCCTGCAATGCGCCTAACCCATTTCAGGCGTAATTTCACTGCTGAAAATTAATTGTAAAATTACCGTATATATTCGCGTATAAGTCGACTCGTGTATAAGTCGACCCCCTAACTTTCGAATGCAAATTCTGGAAAAAATCAAAAACCCGCGTATAAGTCGACCCCCTAACTTTTTACTTCAATTTTGCACAAAATCAAACCAAAGATTTCACTTGCCAATGCGAAAAGGTAGTAAGTAAACCAAAACAAATCATTGAAATTTTTTCAAATGATAAATTATTATTATTTGTATATTATATGTATTATTTTTTTATTCATACACATGAAAAGCCATAATTTTGCAGTATTTGAAGTTTTTGTTTTTGCACTGACTCGCGTATAAGTCGACCCCCCGAATTTGCTTACCGAAAATTGTCAGAAATTCCTCGACTTATACGCGAGTATATAAGGTAATTAAAATTATACATATATGAGCCGTGCAGTGCACAAATCGATTAACTCCATCGAATGAAAATGTTCTGTATAAACAGTTAAATATTAAAAGAACTTCTTAAAACACCATCAAAAACTACTAAATGCGCTAGACCTTTCGAAAGATCTGAGTCTTTCTTCGTCAGGCGCAAAGAAGACGTGCTTCTACTATGAAAGCAGCAGCAAGACTCAATAGTAGAAGCACGTCTTCTTTGCGCCTGACGAAGAAAGACTCAGATCTTTTGAAAGGCCTGGCGCATTTAGTAGTTTTTGATGGTGTTTTAAGAAGTTCTTTTAATACTTATTGATTCACACCAGTTCCTACTTATTTGCTTCAAACAGTTAAAGTTATTGTAACTATAAAAATATTGTATCTGGCTAGTTCCATAGGTTTTTTGTAATGTAAATCACATAGCTGATAACTGCTATACTTGTTGGCCACAGTTATTTTCGAAAAGTTTGCTTGCCCTTATTCAATTAATGAGATATCTTCCATAAAATAAGTCCCATTTTCCCGTTCTAAAACACTAGTAGCCAAAAATCGTAGTATGTGACTTACACTACAAGTACTCATGGAAATTAGTCCAGGCAATAGGGAATTTTACCTAGCAAAATTAATGGTAGTTCTGGAAATCGGCTTACTTTATGTTTTTTGGGTCGCTGAATCCGAATTTGTAATTTCCCACCAAAATTTCCCCCAGCAACCTCCCCAAATTTTGGTAAAAAGCCCCCCAAAAAAGGTTTTTATTAAAAAAAAATCAATTTTTTATTGTTTTAGAGAAAAAGCCTCTAGAAATTCAGAAAGTAGATAAAATTTCCAACAAATTAGATATATGACATTATGACTTAGGATGAAGGGGAAGGGGGGATCTGCCTCGGAACATGCGCGCGGGGCTGCGTAAACTAAGTTGCGCAATTCCACTTAACCACTCACACGTTTACATTCGCCCTCCCATCTCCCCTCCGAGCTTTCTCTATAAGGTTTACTTTAAGATTTTTGGGTCGCTGAATCCGAATTTTTAACTTTCCCCCAAAAATTTCCCCCCCGAACCCCCCCCCCCGAAATAGTTGTTTTTAAATTAAATTTCTTATTGTTTTAGGGGAAAAGCATTGCGAAATTCAGAAACTAGACAAAATTTGCAACAAATAGGATATATGACATTATGAATTAGGATGAACGGGGAGGGTGAGGGCTGCCTCGGAACATTCACGGCGGCGCTACGTGCACTAAATGATGAAGTCCAGGCAATAGGGGATTTTATCTGGCAAAATTAATGGTAGTACTGGAAATCGGCTTTCTAGATGTTTTTTGGGTCACTGAATCCGAATTTGTAACTTCCCACCAAAATTTCACCCGGCAAACCCCCAAAAAATTGATTTTTTGAAAAACATTTGTTTTTGAGAAAAGCGTGCGGGGAATGTTCCGAGGCAGCCCCCTCTCTCCCCGTTTATCCTACGTCATAATGTCATACATCCTATTTGTTTCAAATTTTGTCTAGTTTCTGAGTTTCGTAATGCTTTTCCCCTAAAACAATAAGAAATTTTAGTTTAAAACAACTATTTAGGGGGGGGGGTTCGGGGGGGAAATTTTGGGGGTAAGTTAAAAATTCGGATTCAGCGACCCAAAAAACTTAAAGTAAACCTTATAGAGAAAGTTCGGAGGGAAGATGGGAGGGCTAATGTAAACGTGTGAGTGGTTAAGTGGAATTGCGCAACTTAGTCCACGCAGCACTGCGGCGCATCTTCCGAGGCAGATCTCCCCTTCCCCTTCATCCTGAGTCATAATGTCATATATCTAATTTGTTGCAAAGTTTATCTACTTTCTGAATTTCTAGCTACTTTTCCCCTAAAACAATAACAAATGGAATTTTTTTATAAAAACCTTTTTGGGGGGGCTTTTTACCAAAATTTGGGGGGGTTGCTGGGGAAATTTTGGTGGGAAGTTGCAAATTTGGATTCAGCTACCCAAAAAACATCTAGAAAGCCGATTTCCAGTACTACCATTAATTTTGCTAGGTAGAGTCCCTATCCGGTCTGTATTGCCTGGACTAAATAGCCATTTATATAATATTTTTTCTCGGGATATTTTGATTGAACTCATGAATTATCTTTTAATCAAAGGTAACTTTTTATCACGGTATAAATGTATAGAAAATTTTCAATGTTCATTTGTTTAAAGAAACGCCACTTAAAATGGAGTTAGTCGGATTGTCTTCAGAACTTCTCATATGTGTTCGCTTATGCTGGGTTTTAGTTGCGTTTCATGTTTCGCCGCGGGATTATGTGCTCATGAAGACTTCCCCATCTTGTGGTGCGATTTCTGCCTTACCGACATACGTGAGTGAAAGATGTTAGACTGGGTATTGTTCTCGTAGCTCAAATAGTACACTGTAAAAAAAAAAAAAAAAAAAAAAAAAAAAAACAGTTAAAATACGGAAATTGTACTGGCAATCGAGACGCCAGTACTATTTCCGCATTTTAACGAAATTTTTTTCCGTAAATTTTGTGTAAAAGTGGAATTTTTCTGGAATTTACGGAAACAAATTCCGTTAAAATACGGAAATAGTACTGGCGTCTCGATTGCCAGTACAATTTCCGTATTTTAACGGAATTTGTTTTTACAGTGTAGAGTATCGGAGCGTTATTCCAAGGATTCGGGTTCGATTCCTGGCTTGGACATTTTTCAGTCTGTTGGCTTTACAGTTAGTTAGCAATGTCATAATTCACGTATTTAATAACCAATAAAATTGCAAGTTTTAGCCAATCAATTAGCACATTTTTTTTTTCTTCTGTGACAAACGATGCTCAAAATAGCATGGGTGGTGGGTTTTCTTTTTCCTCGCAATGTAGAGGAATTTCGGGTATTATGGAATACCATTTACATTTTGATTTGAAAGTTAAGATAAAAAATCTGAGATACATGAAAAGTTAGTAAACTACAAATTTTGTCTATTTCTTAATACACTTCTAACGCGTTTAAAGTGGAAGAAAAAAATACATATTAATATTTATATTGAAAAAAAGAATTACACTTTTCGGGTAATATGAACCAGTCGGGTAATGTGGAATAGCGCTATAAGGAATATTAAAATTGCAATAAAAAACATGATTTACAAGAATAAGCTAGATTATTTAATGAGTAAACAGTTAGCACATCATCAACAATTCATCAGACTCTTTGAAAAGTTATTTTAATTTTTTTCAAAAATCACAAATGTAGTCTATTGTTTCGACCCCACCATAATGCACATGGACCCACATCGCGCACATCTGGTATTTTATCCACTTCCTCCCCCACCTCTTCCATTGCAAAACAAGCACATTACACAAATCGTACAACTGGTAAAAGCCCATCTTAGATAGTGCGTCGAAGTGTAATGATTGTTCATCTTCAATGGAGTCTTTTTGAAACAGTTGTCCAGCCGATATTTCATATTAACCGACACACCATCTTGAAAAGAACATAGATTAACATACAAAATCGGACATTTAGGGCAAAATCTGTAATGGAAACAGTACTAGCGTCACTACCGACAAGGGGGAAGAATTAACAAGCCTCCAATATTTACCTATGTTGAAGAAATATGTTTACGCTCTGTGTTTTGAATATCTATTCTTTCCTAAAACGAAGCAGATGCAGCGAGAGAGGCAGACGATGTATTTAAATTTATTTAGCTACTTTTTTGTTATAGTACCTGTATTGTTCACCTTTAACTTACAAAATAATAATTAGAGTAATAATATAAAAGAAAAACCCTAGAAAATTCTGTTAAGAATGTAAATATGTAAGTTTGTGAGATTAAATTGTAAAAAATCAAATTCAGGTATTGTGTCCATTTATTCATATCGAATAAAATTTTATTGAGTATAATGTCAGTACCTCAATTTATTTTTAACTTTTAGATTTATGTAATTCTAAAAATTTGTCGAAAGGAATTTTCTCCTATCTGTAATTTTATTATTATTATTTCTTATATGTTAATATTATAAATGGTATTGAACTGATTGTACGTTATTTACATTAAAAACAATATTTTTAATTTATCTGTAAGAAAGTGAAAATGCGTAAATTTAAAAAGGTTATTGGAACGATTTTTTAATACATTAAATTTCATAAATTAATAAAACATCGGCTATAAAATTTTTCCTACCAAATGGGATTATTTATGAAATTTTCTGGGACTTGTAGAGTGCAATATTTCGTATATTTTTATATTACACCATTGCTTTTGATATATAGCATTCAAGACAAAATTTTTACCTTGTTTTTTGTTGCACTTTAATCAGTCACTCATCATGTTAAAAAAAAAAAAAAAGCATATTTGCGTGCATGAACATAGAATAGATATTAAATATATAAAATAGAATATCTATTCTATCTTCATGTATCGGTGTAAGATTCTATTGAAAACGTAAATATGCGACATTAAAAAAAGGAAGATCACAATAAGGTAGATACTCAATAATAAAAATATTACGAGGATGGGGAGTTTCTTCCCCATTGTCACTAAAGGTGCTACGATCGCAGTCGCATTACCATTACGCTCTATGGGAGCGTCCGATCTTGTATATTAATCTATGTAAAAGAATAACCTCTCTACTGGTCAACAAATTAGCATAGGGGTAAACTGACTAACACAGCAATAAATATAACTTTTCAACTTAATACTGAATTTGGTTAACATCACTAATGATGAGGTGTTATAAGTAATATGAATTTTATAAACTTACCTGCAAAAAACTGCAACAATTGAGAATAATGTTTGATCTCACTGCGTCACTCCAACAACATACAGGGTGTTTCAACACAGAGGTTACAAAGTTTCAGGAGAGATAGAGTATACCTAGACGATGGGAAATCACATAGCAATGCATGGATGGGAACGCTTTCCTGGCGCGGTAGTGATGACACAAAACACAAGAAAGGAAGCGCACGAACACGGTGATAAAACATGTTTATTATTCTTAGTACTGCAAAAATGCCGGAAAAATCCTGGAAAGTGCTGAGAAACTTGTTGCCCGTATCGTGGCAGTTGTTGGGGAAGTCCGGGACACGCGCGGTATTTTCGAGAACATTAGATCTTCTATTCACCGGAGATGTGAGGCCTGCATCACGGCCTGGTGTCATAATTTCGAACACCATCTTTGATGACGGTCGTTGTCTCTCTTTTTGTTCTTATTTCCGATTTTTTTTGCTGAACTAAGAATAATAAACATGTTTTTTCTCATCCTGTTCGTGTTCTTCCTTTCTTGTGCTTTGTGTCGTCACTACCGCGCCAGGAAAGCATTTCCGTCCATGCAATGCTATGTGATTTCCCATTGTCTATATTTACTCCATCTCTCCTGAAATTTTGTAACCGTTGTACTGAAACACCCTGCATATCCAAATAGAACTCACCACAGTGCATCATGGGAGCACAAGGAAATCGTTTGGCAGTTATACTCTTAGCTGCAGTACGGTGCGGGGTAGATAATGAAGTATTTCATATTGCCCGACCATTCCATAATATTCAAACTTTCCTCTATATATTTTCTTAATAAAATTAATAATAGTAGTAGTAAAGTTAATAATAAATTTAATAATGTTTTAAGGAAATCGGTTATAAAGAAGTAAGCTTACAAAAAAATTATTTTCACGCTATCTTAAGCATCGTTATAAGCAGTTTTCACTGTTCTTAAATATTAAGAAATAATTCTTTCTTTTTTTTTTCAGAAATGTTTTTCTGAAGTAGATTGAGTGATTCCTAGTATTGACAATGCATAGTTTTTTATGATTCTATATCATAAAAATTCTAAAAATATTTCAATAATGTGTTATGTAAGAACATTGATGAAAACGAATAAATAAACACTGTTTTTAAATTATTGTTTCTTTTAGTATGACTGTCTTTCTTTTCTATATAGTACAGGTAAAACAGACCAAAAATTGAGTAAAATACAACAACTGACGACCATTCACGAAAATTTGGGAAATATATATATATATATATTCGCTAGAAATGAAGATGCGATGATTCCTCAAAAAATAAAGCTGTTTTACCCTGTTTGAAGGGAAAGTAAAAGGGGGGAATTTTAAGGGGTCTCAGGACTCTTAAAATTAGAAAAAATGAAAAAAAAAATGACCATTTTCAACATTTAATATCTTAAAATTTATTTGATTTTAAGACACAGTTTTTATTGGAATTGAAAGATATAAGTGTGTTCTTTCATTTCATGTACTTAAAAAATTGCAAAATGCTGAATTAGCATTTACAGGGACTCCAAACAGTCAGACATTTGTCGAGCAGAAAATTGGCATAATAGATTACGCGAAGGATTACAAAATAAATTTTGTAACTAGAATGAAAATTTTGGTACCTACTTATACTTCAGATTGTAATAATTACTCTGAACCTAAATAAATTTATATTTAAAGCATTTTTATATTTTTAATACAAAGTTGTATATAGATAAAGGAAAATTTAGAAAATTTTAGCAGTATAATTACCTAAAAAATATTTTTTTGAACAATAAAAAGTAAATTTTAGGTTCAGTTTATACAGACTAACATGAAACATATGTTTCGAAATTTTCATAAAAAATTATTCAGAAGTTTTTGAGATATCCTGCGCGTTATGGTCAAAAATGTCATTTGGAGAAAAATGACTTCAAAGTTTCGGAAACACCGCTTCAGCTATTGTGCGGGTACAATTCTAAAAGCCATAACATCTGTTCTAATGGGAATTTCAAGGAAACAAATATATCAAAATGTTCCGAAAAAGGTAAGAGTTTAACATCTATAATAATTAAAATTTTGTAAATTTTAAAGCTGTAAAATCCTGAGACCCCTTAACTCAGAGAAAGGGATAAATAAAAAAATTTTATGTAGGTTAAGTGGGGAATTGTTTGTTATGTATTTTTTAATTCTGTATCTAATGCCACCATCCGCAAGTCGGTATGATCATTTTTTACAAAGTTACGACAGGTTTTATGAATACAAAGTCGACAATTATACTTTATGCAAGTAAAATACGTTTTTACAATAATAACTGATGGCCATTCACCAAAAAATTTGGGAAGAAAGTCGTTTTCATGCTAGAAATGAAGATCCTATTAGTCTACAAAAAATAAAAGTCGTTTTAAAATATACATAAAGCACAAATAATTGTAAAAAAATTATTTTTATGGGCATAAATATAATACAAAGATATTTAAAATACAAATTTAAAATATCTCAAAATACACCAGAAAAACTTAGAACTTTTTCAACCATTACAAGGCCGTCTTCAGTAGGATTTAAATGTTGTTATTATTTTCTTTGCGCTTATTCGAGAATTGTCTTCCGTACAAATAATTACCAGGAAGCCATCATAAGAGAATCAATTGAAATAATTGCTAATAAAGATACAGCTTGTAACGATGCACTATCATGCAATATCCATGGTGTATGGAGATATTTGCTGCATAGTAGATGAAAGCTCGTTTTGAAAATTTGAATAACTAAATCTGGCATCTCGTCTGACGTACAACATTTAAATTTAAATTACGATGTTTTCTTCTGGACAATTCTCGAATAAGCGGAAAGAAAATAATAACAACATTTATATCCTGCTGAAGACGGCTTTGTAATGGTTGAGAACGTTCTAGATTTTTCTGATGTATTTTGAAATATTTTAAATTTGTATTCTAAATATGTTTATATTATATTTATGCACCAAAAAGTAATTTTTTTACAATTATTTGTGTTTTATGTATATTTTAATTATTTAATTCAAGGTGAATATACCACTAGAATTTTCATTTTCATTTATTGAAAAGTTGTTTTATCGTGTTTTTTTTTTGGGGGGGGGGGGGGGAATTTTAACTCGAGAGGGTGGGATTCAACTTTTTTTTTTATTAGGTCAAGTGAGGTATCGATTGTTATGTATTTTTTAATTCTGAAGCGAATGACACTATCGGCAAGTCGATAAAATCATTCGTTACAACGTTAGGCAGGTGTTATGAATAAAAGTCATGAATGGTTTTATGAAGACAAGGATTTTGACAACTTTAACGACCTTGAAGAAAACTCATGATGCTGATTTTGAATACTGTTATTTTGAGGACATTTAATTACTTTGAGATTATTTGATATGACATAAAGAACAAGTTTTGAACGTAAAATGAATGTGCCAAAGCTGTGATCAGTAATAAAGTAAAATTTTTCTTTATCCCTTCTCCCCCCCCCCCCCCCTCAAGAAAAAAAAACATTGTAAAACAATTTTTGGGGAGGGGGAGGGGGAACTCATCGCATCTTCATTTCTAGCGCCAAAACGAAGTTAGTCCCAAATTTTTTTGTGAATCGGCATCAGTTGTTTAAAAAAAAAAAAAAAAAAAAAAAAAACTGTGGCACTCCGGGTGTGCCAATAGAAGTGAAAACTTCAACAATTACGTGTGTGTTTTTTTAATCGTCAGGAAATGTTTTATTGTACAGGAAAAACTTTTAAATGTAGTGTTTTTTTTTATTCATTATTATAAACTATTACTACCAAAATTACATTACAATTTTCATTTAATGCGCCATTGTACATGAAAAATAATGCATATAATTTTACATACAAAAATTGCAATCTATTGCTTAAAACGTAAATTTACAAAAACATGAAATATGAAAGTTAATTAATTGGTATTCTTTGAAATGAATATCAGTGAAACTTATGAATTTTCATCCACAATTTCAACAACTCTTCCATCATCATCATTATCATCATCATTATTATCATTATATTCCAGAACTGATACGATAGGTTTATGGTAACTAAAATAGGAAACAAACAATTGTGATTCGAATCTACTTAAATATCTTATAAAGACTGCATCAGTTGTAGTTTTATATATCGTTGTGCTAAGTTTGCGATCATTGGTCATCGTTAAATGGAATTCACCATGTAAAAATTCAATTAGTGGTAGATTTTTATCATCCGCAAAATTGATGTTGAAATCCCCACTCAAAATCATTGGCAAATCTTCAAATATCTTACCAATTTTATCTTGAAGTAATGCAGAAGCATCTTTAGAATAAATAAACAAATTTTCGTACAAAAATTCTCGTATTGCATTTAAAGATTTATTCGGTGAAATATAAACGGCAACCATTACAATTAGCTGTTCATTTTCAGAGTGGCAACGACAAACGCATATATCACCGATATCAGAAGCATTAGTACTAAACATACTGGTGTACCTCGCATGCACATCCATATGATTTGTTCAAAATATGCCCGTTACATCAGACAACCTTTTATAAATAGCTACTCCTGCTGCTGGGTGATCGTATCTTTTGAAACTTGCAACAAAGTTGAAATTAGGAATGTCAATTATATCTTCGTCACCCATGTGAGTTTCTATTAAAATTAACACATTCATTTTTTTAGCGATAGAATCTATTGCTAGATCTTGAATATGCGCACGTAAACTTTTACAATTAAATGAAATAAATTTTGTGTGTGTTCCTGTGAGAACGCCGGGAGAAAAAGTGAGTTTTAGCTTCGTTCTTCTTTTGCGGATTGAGCTGAAGAGGGAAAAGTTCCTGTCATTCACCGCTTGGCGCGCTAGTGTCTATGTGCCAAAATGCTAGCATGTCGGTTACGTAACAGTGTCTCCAAATCAGTGGTTTTTCTCCATCTCAAAAAAAGCTCAAAGCGCCTAAAGAGGTTTTCACTTCAAAAACCCTGTTTTACCTGTACCTTAAATGTGTTTGTAAATGCTTCGCTTTGATTTAGTGTTATCACAATCGTTATGTGAGTCAGATTACATTCAAGTCTTACACTGTAAAAAAAAAAAAGAGAGATGTTTCTCAATCTAAGGATAAACCACGAACAGAAACATACAATATAACGAAAATATAACCATCATCTAAAATATACAATATAACGAAAATATAACTGCAAAAGAAAATATAAAACAAGCAATTTTGCATTTAAAACTGAAACATGCATGTCGTCTTTTTGTAACACTGAGATATTATTTTTACTGAGTTTTCCCTTTCGACAGTGCTAAAATACAAATATATCCTGTATAACTTACTGTTGTTTTGTGTATAATAACTTTCACTTTTCTATGTTTATTGAAAAAAAATAAATATATTGAGATGGAGGTCACCCAAGATTTGAATATCCCTCAAAGTGTCATATAAAGAGTTTCTAGCCGCTTTTTAAGCACTGGATCCGTTGATAGACAGCCTGGTCGAGGAAGACCAAGAGCAACAACTGCATCCGAAGACTGTTTTTTGTCATTGTGGCTTGAAGAAACCGCGAAGCGACAACAAGAGATTTGGTTTGAGACATTCATGCTGCCACAAGAACTCGAATTAGCCGTTCTACTGCTGCACGAAGGCTTAACAAGGTTGGACTGTATGTGAGAAAACCAATAGTTTGTGTCCCTCTCACTCCAGCTTCCAAAGGGGCCCGTTTAAATTGTTGCCCTCGTCAAGTTCAATGCAGAAAAGAAGACTGGGGTCATGTATTGTTTACTGACGAGTCCAGATATAGTCTGAACACTCATTCTAGGCGTATTTTGATCTGAAGAGATAAAGGAAGACGTAACTTGCCCTTCCCTTGTCCGTGAAATATCTCGTTAGATTAAGAAACTTTTGTCTCTTTTTACAGTGTGCTTTCTGAAACTCTTCGATCGCAAAATCCCATGTAATCCTATGGAAAAATTTATACACATAATGACTCATTACCCGATACGCTTATCGAAATATAGTTTTCACCACAAGAAAGTAGACGTCAGATGTCGACGAGGTGCGATTTTAAAAATCGTCTAATATTTTTAATGCATTTTAAGAAGATGATAAAATTTCATCAAGTGGATATTTCAAATTCTATCGGGATTTTTTACTTAAAATTTAAGAATATTTCTTTTAATGTACTTCTTCGGTGCATGATGCCTACTTTCTGGTGTAAAAACCGTATTTTGATAATTACTTAGGTATTTATCAAGCTTCGCCCGATTTGATCTTGTATCTTAAAAGGGTATGAAGCTTTTCCTGTGATGTCCTACGCATTGCTGAAAATGAAAGAATTCGACTGCAGGACGGATTATGATCAGTTTCATTATATGAAAAAAATTAAATTTCTTAATACGAGGGTCATCCAGAAAATAATTTTCCCACGACAAGTAAAAAGAAACAAAACATAATTACCTGGAGAGATTTATTGCAAAAGATACAGCAAAGTTTTAGCTACTTCTTAACATAAGAGCCATCGGAATTATAACATTTGTAATAGCGTTTGATAAGTTTCTGTAGGCCAGGGTCATAGAAGTCTTCCGTCTGGGAATGGAGTCAGCTTGTCACAGTTGTCAACCCACGTCTCATTACCCGTAATAATCCTGGTGTGGTACTCGTTGACCTCATCGTAGTATCGCTGCAGAAAAGTCAATGTTGTTACCACGACTGTGGTTTTGTTTTTCGGGTTCTTTGGCACCCACTACAATTTCCGGAACAACAGGTGTTTCATGATGATTTCATGCATCATCGATCTTTTCTGAAATTTTTTGCTGCGATACCACGATGAGGGCAACGAGCACCACAACACGATCGTTACGGGTGATGACATGTCGGTTGACAACTGTGGCAAGCTGGCTTCATTCCCAGGCGACAGGCTTCTATGACACTGGACTACAAAAACTTATCACACGCTATAAGAAGTGTTACAGTTCCGGTGGTCCTTGTATTGAGAAGTAGCTGAAACATTTCTGTATCTTTTGCAATAAATAGTCCAGGTAATTATGTTTTGTTTCTTTTTACGGACCGTAGGAAACTTATTTTGTGGATAACGCTCGTAATATTCTGTTAATATTGGCAAGTGTTTGGTATTCTATGTCTAATATATGATTTTTTGTTCTTCTTTTTCTTTTACATTTTACTACCGTTCAAATGCTTAAACTTCAACAGACACGTAAGAATTTAAGATATTATATATATTTTTTTAAATATCGAAAAGGTATATTCAATAGTATTAGGGTCATTCCACGTAAAATGAGCAAAAATTAAAAAAAAAGTCGTGGCCACATACTAACCAATTTTAATAAAATTCGATGCACAGGTTAAATTCATATTCAAAGTAATGCTTTACAAAAATAACTTTACAAAAAATAAATTTTTTTAGCAGTTTTGGACATTTAAAAAACTTGTGATATAAAATGGCATGTGCGCAATCGTCCAAAGTTGCAAGTTTGAAGTTCTGTATCTTGAAAGCTGTTTAACAGAAAGGAATTTTTTTGTAATTTTGTAAACTCTGAAAAATTATCTTCTTATTTACTGAGTAATAATAATCTAGTAACACCATGATTATTTATAAATTGGTTGCAAAAATTGAAAATTTGTGAATTTTGAGAAAATTAGAATCGTTATAAAAATCAAAGGAATTAAAAAACCTCTGTGAAATTTATGCCTGATGTAGTATGTCATATGTAGATCGAATTCCCCAAGTTTTAAAGTGGCCATTTATTTCCTTCATCTTCAAAAAAAGTTAGAAACTTTAAAAAAAATTACAAAATCATGATTTTTCCTCTTCTGTATAAGTCAAAAATAAACAAGTTGGAAATTGCTCGTCAAACGTGGCAAATGAGGTGCGTTCGTACTATAACTAGTTTTAAAATTATTTTTTGCACCCCATATTGTACTGAATGTATAATTTTTTGCACTTCATAACGTGCATAGTCTGATACATCATTAAAATGCACTTCCAATAATTTTTTCGGAACACTTTTGACTGTCCCTGTAATTAAACTATACATCCGATTTTCCTAAAATTTGAAATAGCTCAACAAAATTTTGCAACAATTATATCTTTAAAATTTCAGACCATTCGGAAGGCTGTAATATCATTAAAATGCACTTGCAATAATTTTTCCCATTGGCCGTAATGTAAAGAAAAACTTTTGGCTGTCCCTGTAATTAAACTATACATCCGATTTTCCTAAAATTTGAAATGGCTCGACAAAATTTTGCAACAATTATATCTTTAAAATTTCAGATCATTCGGAAGGCTCTAATATCATTAAAATCCACTTGCAATAATTTTTCCCATTGGCCGTAATGTAAAGAAAAACTTTTGACTGTCCCTGTAATTAAACTATACATCCGATTTTCATGAAATTTGAAATGGCTCGACAAAATTTTGCAACAATCACATATTTGAAATTTCAGACTATTCGGTTGGGTAGTTTTTGCTCTGTTACATGCGGACAGACGGACGGACAGACGGACGGACTGAGCGACGACTATAGGTGCTACGTATTTATATAATTACGAACGCACCTAAAAAGGGACAGGCCCGACAGTAACAATATTGCACAGACATAAAGATTAATAACTCCATAATACGTTAAAAAAAATTCAAGATTGCCTTTTGATTCCTAACATGAGAAAAAGGGGTTCAAAATAGTAATGTTTTCTAGATTCCATTCGCTATACCTCTTTGAATTCGCCCGCGTATCTTAAAATATTGCACGATTTCATGGGAAAACATATTTAGTGCTGCCATCTAGTTGTTTTATTTGAATTTAGAATTGATATATAGTTTTTCGTTTAGCTTAGCCAATTCTTTCTACTCTAATTTAAAATTCTCTTGAGGCAAAAATAAACTGAAAGCAAGAATAAAAGTTTCTGTATTTAAAGTATATACATTTATTTGTAATATCAAATATTTTAAAAGTTTAATAAAGCTTTCCTTGACTTAAAAAAAAGTGATTGACATATTGCATTTTACCCTCAACATTTTTTACTATTTATTTTTTTTCTCATTAAGGAATAAAAAAGGCATGAATGAAACTTTCGATATTTCAAATATATACTTTTAGCTATAAGGTGTAGTAATTTGCAGCTTGTCAAGGCTGTCCTTCGTGTGTAAAGGATTAATAGAAATATTGCTTTTTTCCCTCAAAAATTTTCAAAAATAATTTTTTTCACGATACGAAATAAAAATACAATTACTAACTTATGCCAGTCTGTTAATTATCATTCACTCCTAATTATAAATAATTTTTAATATATTCTTTCCATTCCTAAGGCTAATAATCGAAATTGAAATTTTAAGCACATAGACAATACCTCGATTTTACATTCACTTTTAATATAAATTTTAATACTTAAATTAACAATCCAGAAATCTATTATTTTACATTTACTCATAAATAGATATGATCTACTTATAGACTGATTTTGATTAAAATCTGTGACATGTGTGCCACAGCTGATTTGCTCATTTTGCATGGAATGACCCATAGAGACGGATTTTGTAATACAATGAATACAAAACATTTTAACCCTTTAAAAGTTTCTTTTTTTTTTCTTTTTTTTTTTTTTTTGACACAATAAACTAAAAATAAGGACAATACGCAACTTTTACAGTACTAAGATATTTGCCTTATATAATCGAAATATGCCTGCCATTAAATAAAATGAATATTGCAATTTAAAATTAGTGGTGTCGAAAAGCTTTTAGAAACGAAACAAGCAAACTCTTCTTGGACGAATGGGAGTGCGGCGAACTTGTTCAGGGGGCTGGTCACTCAGCTTCGGAATTCTCCTCCGAAATGTTGCCAATGGACTTTTGATGCATTCGTATATTTAAAATATCTCCTAGGGAAATTCATATTTTTAACATCTTTCTTCTGTATACTCTTCTAACGCTCGTATTCATGAATAACTTCGACCGAGGGTTAAACCGCGGGTTCAGTAACCCCAGGTTGGTATTTTCAACCGGGAGTTGAAAACTCGTATTCACCGTTTACTTCGGATGAAAAGATACCCAACTCGGGGTTTCTCGACCTAGGTTGAACAAAATGTGTTTATTGGTTAAAACAATCACATGCCTTGTTCGGTTTCGCGTCGAGACTTCGTTTGTTTATGTTTTGAAAGAAAAACGCCGATTAAAAAAAAAAAGAAAGAAAGAAATGAACGATTCAATGTAGTTTTTTTTTTTCTATCCCCACAAAATGCATGGACAAAATAAAAACCTGTAATCACTAAATATGGATCAACTTAATTTAATTTCTTGAAAGTTTTAATATTTTTTAAACAATTATTTTTTTTAATTTATTAATGAGTTAGGTTAATGATATGAAACGTGTCAACTGCTAAAATAAATGTTAAAAGGTTCTTTTTCAAAATAAATTTTCGCATAGTTGCTAAAAAATGGAACTTGATTTGGGCCAAAACTAATGAAACTTGATTTGAATAAAAACTAAAATTTTATTTCAACAGCAATTATGATGATTTCTATTATTAATAGCTCTAGTTAGCAATTAAACAATTTCTGATAATGAAAATATTAAAATGGAGAAAAAGGGAAAAAAAATTAAGAAAGTAGTCTGTTGTACTTTATATGTACTATTTCTTTTATTAGTACAGATGGTATCCCAGATGTATTAATTTTATTGTTTGGATTTTCAGCGAGCTAATTAAAATGTTTAATTCTAATTAAATTAGATAGTAATTAATATTCCAGGTTGACAGGAAAAAGTAGGGAAATAACATTAACAGAACTGCAGAAAAAGCGGAATAGGTGATCCTAGCGGTGCCCTGGCACCAGGTACCAAGCCGCAGAGGCGCTCCATCGGCGCATATATTTATCACTTCCGAGCGATTGATAAACATTTTTCATTTAACTAGTCGCTAAATAAAACTCTATACTTCCTTTAAGTTTAAACTGTATGTAGTGGAGATATTTTATAAGATATTATTTTAAGGAACACAAATATTTTAAACTTTTTAAGACTACTAGTGTATAGTGTATGAATTTCCATTCAACACATATAATCAAATAAGGCCTTTCCTAAATCATGATAAATGTATTCTGAATACTATCTGGACAAGTAAATGTGAAATATTACAGAAAGTTGAATTTTTATCGACCAGCTTTTAGGGCCTATCCCCACCTCTTCAACCTCCAGCCATTTGTATGAGAATTTTTCTATTATCACATTTACAAGATCAAAGCTATTCACTATTTTGACTATTTTTTGATAAATTAGCCTAATAATTACGAAATATTATTACATGCACGAAGACACTTGTTTTTGGTTGCATTTGAAAAAATGTATTTATTTAGAAAATGTTATTTTATTTTCTATATTTTTTCCAGCTTCTTAATTTCATATTTTTAACTCATTTAGATATCACTTCATTAGATGTAATAAGAATCTCATTTAGAATAGAAATTAAAAGTGGAATTCTTTTTTTTTTTATTTTTTTTTTATTTTGATGACTGATTAATGATAGATTTCTAGACTAAATAGGCAGAATAATGATAGTTTGTAATCTAACAAAACAACTCAAATTAATTATTAATAATTTCATATAATTTTACATTATCTAATAAATAAAATAGCTGTCTGTTGTTTGTGAATTAGTGGAGAAAAACAAGTTCCCATTGGTACCACCCTACCCATTCCCCCTATTTTTTCTCTTTTTTGGTGTCATTCATTAATTTAAGTAAATTAAACGTTTCTCAGGATGCTGTGTAAGATATAGAAATAAAAAGAAAGTTTAAAGTACATATTACCAAAAATAGAAGAATATATGTAATCTCATACATACACATATATATCTATTTATATAAAATCCAAGCCTCTGTGTGTCCCTCACTATTCCGGTAGGACCGCCTCATTGAAATGAGTAATTGTTGAAAAATATTAATGCAGTGTTACCACAGTAGCGCCAAATGTTAGCCAACTTGGCGATAGCTGACTAATTTGCGAAATTCCCATTTAAAACCATTAATCTTTCATAATGGAGGTCACCGAAATTTAATTTAAACTCCACTCTTTTAAGATATTTATTCGAAATCTATGGGTGATAATTTAAAGCATATCTTTACATCTTCCTCCCGATGCTACTAATAAAATAACCGCCAACAGACAACGGTGTACTGTGTGAGCTCCTAACTGCGCGATTTTAATCTGCTTTAAATACTATTCCAGTATAGGTGCCTTGGAAAAAAAGGAAATTTAGTAACATATTTTCCGGGAACATATTCACTGTTTCATTTTATATACACACGCATTTTTTTCGATATTTATACGATTTATTTAACATAAAAAAGCCGTTTCTCTAATTTTATACAGAAACAGATGTAATTTGTACATAAAAACATCAATAATATACATATAAAACAAACAAAAACACTCATCAAATTTGTTTTCATAGCTGTTTATATGATTTGACAACAAATCTCGATATTTTCCCGTTATACGGACACCATGCCAAAATGTATGCTAATGCGCCAATTATTTCAAAATGCTAAAAGATATTTGTAATTTCATGCCAGCAGTTTAATATGAGTTTTATTTTATTGCTTTATTTTATAGCAGTTATTTGTTCACTTATTTTAAGTATATATTTGTGATTTGATGAAATAGTTCATAAAAGTCTGGAATTTTCAAATGTTATATTTTTTAAATGCTCACTTTAGTATCGACAATGGTTTTTCTTTTATTTTTCAAATGCTTCAATTCACGATTTTGCGCCAACTATTACGCTTGGCGACAATGGTGTCCGCATAACGGAAAAGTACCCAAATCTCACTTTCTGATGCCCAAATTACACCAAGCTTTAAAATAAAATACGCCAAAGCCCCTACAGTGGAAAAGTACCAAATTGTCTATTATTTTGCGCTATCCGTGTTATAGTTTGTACTATATGCAAGGGGAGTGGAACGAAGAGTTTAAACATTAGATATTAAAGTTTCGGCACAGATGTCATATACGCCCCATATTGGCGCGATTTTTTTCTGACGCCAATGTCATATACACAACGGGTACTTAACTGGCGCCAAAGTGTCGTAATTTTGCTTGATATGGTAATCCGGATGTTGTTGTTTATGCTGCTGAAGTTTTCGCCTAATTGGCGTCGGAAAAATATCGCGCCAATATATCATAGCGTATATGACAACTGTGCCAAGGTTTCTATAAGGTTTCTATAAATTTCTATAAAGCAGTATAAGCAATATGATTAAGAACAAAATAAATGCAAAATAAGACTAAAGAAGAAAGAAAAATCATGCGTTAAGCATAGAATATGAAACACTTTCCAACACATCCTGAATGCTTTAACAAAACTTCGTTATTTAGGGAAATAAGGTAAATAAGATAACGTTACTTCTTAGATATCCCGTCGACCAATTTCGCAAATTATATAAATCGCCAAATCAATAGTAAAACATTAATAAAAATACAAATAAAACGTCGAATTAATGGTTTTATGGGCCATTATTGGCATTTAATTAATTAATTAATGGCAACCATTATTGGCAATTAATCTTACAATTTGGCGACAGTAATTTGGTCGACGGGATAACAAAGAAGTACCAAGATAACTAAGTAAACATTTTAGAAAACGCATAAAAAAATTTAAAAATTGATTTCAGCAGTTACCGTCCATAGCCAATAGTACCGTTATTATATGCTACTATTTAGCTAAAATTTAATTTAAACTACTCTTAAAACTACTGAAATCACATTTCCAGATATTATCATCCATAGACGGTTATGTATCCAATTCTTTGCTTGACCATGTATATCATTTTATCTATATTCCACAAACATTTCTTAGGAAACTAAATGCAGTTCAGCGTAAAAATGCATAACTCTTTTAAAAACCACCTTTAAGCAATTTACTCTCATACTCAGTAACCCTTACGAATTCTTTTGTGTAGCCCTGCATATGAACAGTAGCATTTATACACACAGTATAGTATGCATAAATGTAGTGAAACATAAAAGCGCATATCATAATTAAAAATGCATTTCTAGCAATCATTGCTTATGTACAATATTTTGGAGAAAAGTTTCTTGGCGAGAAAGAAGTTTGCCAACGTATTTTCTGGCAACCTATTTACTGCTTCATACTCACAAGCAATTTTTTCCATATGTATACAATTTGGCACAGATGTCATATATTGGCGCGATTTTTTTCCGACGCCAATTTGGCGAAAACATCAACAGCATAAACAACATTCGGGTTACCATTATAAGCAAAATAACAACACTTTGGCGCCAGTTAAGTACCAGGTGCGTATATGACATCGGCGTCAAAAAAAAATCGCGCCAATATGGGCGTATATGACATCTGTGCCGACAATTTAATAAAAAAAAACTATGGCACAGATGTCATATTCGCCCCCTATTGGCGCGATTTATTTTCGGTTGCCAATTTGGCGAAAACATCAACAGCATAAACAACATAATCCGGGTTACCACATCAAGCAAAATAACGACACTTTGGCGCCAATTAAGTACCCGTTGCGTATATGACATTGGCGTCAGAAAAAAAATCGCGCCAATATGGGGCGAATATGACATCTGTGCCAAAACTATTTACCCATTTTTATAAAGAAACAGAAGTAATTTTTGCACAGATGTCATATACGCATGGGGGTTGGCGTGATTTTTCTATGACGCCAATTTGGCAGAAATCTCGCTTTCGAATACCAGTTACTTATATATTTTTCAATTATTTGCTATCATTTTGAAAAGGAAATAACTATAAATAAATAAAAGTTCGAATAATAACTATAGAACAAAGCAGTTTGTATAATTAAAAAACAGAAAGTAAAAGTAAATAAACAATTTATTAATAAATAAAAAACAATAGCCGGGTTACCATAGCAGGCAAAATAACACCATTTTGGCGCCAGTTAGGTATCCCGATTCATATCTGAAATCTGTGCCGTAATTTGTATATAAAAAAATTATATATATTTAGAAACGATTTTTTTATGCATATAAGTGCATATATAAACAAAGATAAAAGTTCATTAGATTTGTTTTCATAGCTGTTTATATATTTTCGCAACATATCTCACTTTCTGATGCCCGAATCGCGCCAAGCTTTTTTTTTTAAATGCGCTATAATGGAAAAGTACTTAAATAAATAATTAACAGAAATAACAAATTATACAAACTAAAACTTTTTATTTCGAGATCAAAGCATTGTTTTTAATTTCGATTAAAAATACATATATCCTTGGATAGGTTCAATTGAAATTAGTTTCACACCTTAATATCTCATTCCATAATCTTAAACAAACACAAGTGATTCATTCATCGTGAAACGTCAAAAATATTAAATCATTGAGGTAATCATTCACAAAGAAATTTCTCCAACAATCAATGGGCAATATTCTAATGACATCATAGTAGGTAAAATGGTGGCGGTATCGTTTGTTTATAGTTTGTAATCACAAAGATTTAATTTTGCAATGTCTCTTAGTTACATTATTTTATTGTCATATTTATGAGCTCAGAACAAAAGCCTATTTTTTCATTATTTAGTTATTAAAGACTGAAAAAAATCATAAATGCATGATTTGAAAATTTTAAATAATTTTCTTTCTTAATACTAAAAAATAACATCGGTAAGTAACAGCGGGTTTAAGTTAAATAAGTTTAACTGTTTAATTCTGTTGTAATATTCAAAATAACTCTATTTATTAGATTTCAGTACTCAACATCAAAGCCCGATTAAACTTTGAAGTTAGAGGAATTACAATGTTATTTCAGGACCTTTCTTTTGGCGAAGCTTTTCTAAATTCCATATATACATGGAAAATCTTCAGTGTTAGAAATATTATTCCTAGAACTGACATAACACGAGAACGGCCTGCAATTTTACACAAGTTTTTGAAAGCTACTTTACATCAGAAATTTTACTAAAAACTGGTTACTTTTTTGTTATAGCGGCCCACACTATAAGGATTATGACAAGTTGCAGCCAATTTCGCCAACGTCGTAACCAAGATCGTGAAGCACACACATATTAAACAAAAACCTAATTTGCAGAACAAATTAAAAAAAAAAAAACATTTATTTCCTAAATTGTTTAAGCCCGAGAAGGGGCAGATATTAAGATATTTCATTCAGTTCGTTCTACATTTAATGTTAAATTTTTGTAATAAATAAGTTAAACCAATTGAACATTAAAAAATAAAAATGAAATTCATACAATATAATACTTTAAACACCTATGTACTTAGATTCCGTTCAAATGAAATCGAAATAAATCTTAGATTTATTTTAAAGTTTTGTATTTTGCATGTATCTTATCATATTATGCATAATCATCATAAACATAATGCAAAATCTGCAGTACAAATATTTACAAATTAAAAATGGAAAAAGTCTAAGATTTATTTCGATTTCATTTGAACGGAATCTAAGTACATAGGTGTTTAAAGTATTACATTGTGTGAATTTCATTTTTATTTTTTAAAGTTCAATTAATTAAACTTATTTGTTACAAAAATTTAACATTAAATGTAGAACGAATTGAATGAAATATCTTAATATCTGCCCCTTCTCGGGCTTAAACAATTTAGGAAATAATTTTTTTATTATTATTATTTGTTCTGCAAATTAGGTTTTTGTTTAATATGTCAAGTTTTTTAATAACTACAGCATTCAGACGAACACATTTCAAAATTAATGGAGGGTATCATCATCAGGCTTTGATTTGTGCGATATCGCATCACAATTTGTGATGTAATTTACCTATGTATAATTCAAAAATTTTCACCAGTGCAGTAATAAATATTGCTGTAGTTTGGACGAAAAATTCCAATCTGAACTTAAACAAGTCTTATAAAAATATTGTTTTTAAAGTCAATTCCTACTTAAGTCATCAAAGAAAAATTTAATAAAATCCTTTAAGCTAATATTAGTTTTTGTTGCATTAAAATATCTCAATTTGTTGATTTTCTATAAGCAGTAGGTTTACAATGGAACTCTATGGGAATTTCGCGAAATATTACAGATATCGCCAAGTTGGCGTCCCTTTTGGCGACTCATTTTGGTCGCCAAAGTTGGCGATATATCGCCAAGTTAAAGACAAACTTGGCTGTATTTGGCGACTGAACAGGGCCCCCCTATGGTAACCCCTTATTGAAAATACTTTCATTGATCTTCAATAACCAATAGCCGCCATTTTGTTTCCCATGCAAAATTAAAATTAATTAATTAAAATTTAATTAATTAATTAATATTTGAAAAAAACTTTATTAACATCAATTGTCATCCAGTACAAGTTTAAAAAATTTATTTCAACTTGATAGGATGAATAATGAGTATTTTATTAACGATTGAAAATTTGAACAAGATATATAAATATATATATATATATATATATAGGAAGAGTGTGAACTAATAGTAGGCATTGAAAAATCTGCTTGAAAATGTCATTTTTATTTCCACTTTGACGTCATATTCATCTTCGTTTTAATTCTTAAAAACTATTTCAGTTTCTTCAGTTTCATGTTTCACGTGAAAATCATTCAACTAAAAATAGGCAAATTATTATTACGGCTTTTGAATTATTTACAACAATGAAAGAAAAATGTTAAATTTTATTAGAAAATGTCAGTTGAATCTCAATGAAAAAAGCGAAATTTGGAATTATTAAGAAAAATATTTGAATAATGTAAATAAAATTAGCCCATGTTACTCTTTAGATTATAATCCACCTATATGCAAAGGCATTTTATGATCCGTTTTAACCCTGACGTCTGGCAAATGTTTTTACACTTTGAATTTATAATATTATTAGAATTAGCAAAGAATTAAAAATGAGTGGCATCAGGGACAAAAAGGTGGGAAGAAAAAATGAAAAAGTTATGATCTCCATAGGCTTTTCTATGTTAAATTAACATTGAGAAGTGACACTGGAAATAAATAAGTATTGCGCTGCCGCGCAATACTTAAATAATACCATATAATACCATTTCATGAAATCGTATACGATAATTTAATAGTTTTTAACCTTACTTCAAGTGTATTATTTATTTATTTTTAAGGCTCAACAATCTAAATTGTCCAATATATGAATTTAAAAAAAATGTAAACGAAGATTGAATAGACATGACCGCAACAAGTCTCAAATCTGCATAACACTTGGAACCAAACTGTGCAGATTACTGTACACAGTTTTTCATAAATGTGTTTCGTTCTTAAAATGTGTTATTTTCATCTATCACTGCGGAACAATCAAGAAAACTCATATTCTTGCACATGAGTTGTATATATCATTATATCTAAATTTCCGTCATTTTTGACGGGCTATCTTTCTAGTATATATATATTATCTATACATTTTTTGACTGGTTTGTTTATATTTATACATTATATATCCTTCATTACATCTTGAATTGTTTGCTTTCATAAATACTCATGATCACGAAGAATTTATTTACCTTAAAAATAGTCATCATAATAGTCATAATGCAAGGGCTGATAAAAATATTTTTGGTGTGGGGTTATTTTAAAAAAAGGAAAGTTTTTTTTTTTTTTTTTTTTTTTTTTTTTTTTTTTTTTTTACCAGCGTATTTCAACCCTTTAGTAATTTATTTTAATTTAGCTGTCAATTAAGAAGCAAAAATTATAAGTGATCTCTAAAAAAAGTCACAATTTCAGGAGGTAACATTGAAAAGTTATTCATTTTAGGATTTATTATTACTATTATTATTTTCGTATAAAATAGTACTAATGCAATATTTTATATTATGTTTAATTTTGAAATTAAAATACAGTTGAAAAATACATGCAATAAAAATAAATATTTCAAATTCCACAAAAATTGGGAAACATACGTAGAAGCTTACAAACAATCGTAAAAAAAAAAAATCAATAAAGAAATAAAACTCAAATTGTTTAAATTTTAAGTTAAAATATCTAATTTATAGATCTGATTTATATTGATCTCAGTTTGTACATAAACAATAATATATCTTTTACACAATAGACCTAAAATTTAATTTTAAAACATTCTATAAGTACTGATCAAAATATACAGAGAATCTATGGATATTCTAAGATAATCTGTGTATTTCTTTACTTAAACAAAAATGCAAATTAGCCTGAGTCTCACATTTTAATTAGAACTTATGCAAGTATGGCGTTTATTTCGGTCCTGTTAAAATACATTTGTGAATTTTTTAACATCAAAATTGCAAAAAATAAATGACCTTAAACGCGACAGTTGTTACTTTAGAAGAAATTATTCGGCTGTTTAAGTAATATTGGCTATTTTTAAGGCAAATAAATTTTTCGCGACCACGCGTATTTATGTAAACAAACAATTCAACATGTATTCAATATATAAGAGGCTATATACATAAATATAAACAAATCAGATAAAAATATTGAAGATAATTACATATATATGAGATTACATACCTTTGCATAATGTTATTCCGTTTTATTTACATAGGCGTAACCAGCCTTTAGAACGGGGGGGTGCCCAGACTTTTTAACCTGAACATGTTGGATACAAATATCTTATATAGTAAAACCTGCTAAAACGAAACGCCATGAAACCGGCCGAATTTCCGTTTTAGACAGGTTTTCATCTTAGAAGGTATAATTGTGTCGTATTTCTTTTAAAAAAGGCTCAAACTGCGATTTTTGTTTGCGTGAGGGGGTGTGAGAAGGTGTTCAAAACATTAAAACTAAATCTAATGGTAAAAATATATATATATGTAAATCTTCTTGCAGTAGTGACATAAGACAGTGACTAAGTGTGGTCACAAGTGTAAAACCTTTTGGTACCCTAACTTTTTATAAAGATTAATAAAGGCCTTTAATCATGCTGGAAACTTCTATAGGCACAGGAACATTGCATGAGACCTAACATTATATCTGTCAAAGTCTTGTAGATGAAAGTTTGTCACTTCTTAGGGATCACCGTGGGGGGGGGGGGGGGGGGGGGGGGAACCCAAAAAATTTTGAAGGAAAGTCTATATAAATAATTATTATAATATTATAAATAATTATAAATTCATTAATAATTCATGCTTTTACCTCAGAATGTGTCGAATATATTAGGTAAAGCAGGTCATGATAATACAGTAGACGATCGATTTTACGAACTCGAGTGGACTGTGTTCGTAAATGAGAATGACGTTATGTCAATGGGATGCTGGTCGGGACCAGTACATCAGTTCGTAAAAACAAAGAATTCGCAAAAAAGATGTTCGCACAATCCAGCGTCGACTGTATACACTAAATTTTGTCAAGATGGTAAAAATTATATTATCATGATGGAACTGTAATAATAAAGATATGTGCTTGTCTGTCTCTCTCTCTCTGTGTGTGTGTACGCGCGCGCGCTGAACTCTGAAAAAACAATGCAGTCCTCACAGTCGCAAGATTTGACAGGAAAGTACCTGTATGCCTGAAGTCATGCATATCGAAGACAATTTCTGGAATTTTTCAATTAATTTTTTATGCGAATTTTTTCAAATTAGTATAAAAGAATCCGATTTCAATATTTTATCCAGTAAATTTCGTCTTCTTTTCAATAAAATTTTTTCGAGATTCTCACTGCGATTTGTAATAATTTTTTAATGTTATTTTTAGAGGGGTATTTTTCGCATTCCTAAAAGGAATCCGGTTTAAATATTTTACCCAATTAGTTAATTTCGTTCCCTGTTGTTTTTTAATCATTTCCGAATTTTTAATGCAATTTTTAGCAGGGTTTTTTTTTTTTTTTTTTTTTTTTTTTTTTTTTTTTTTTTTTTTTTTACTTTGAGGCGATTTTTTGACTTTTTTTGAAACAGAAAAGACTCTCTAATTTTTGCAATTGCCTCGATTAAATTCGAATTATGACAATGTCAAATCAGTTCTTATAAGAAAGCTGAAAATTTAATTTGGCTTGAAATAAAAAAATCGCGATAATTCAGGATTCGTTTGTTTCAAGACAGAAGTGGTCGTAGCTTGCTCGGGGGTACGTTGCCGAAGGCAGTCCTCCCCCCCCCCCCCCCCATAATCCTAGATTTCTTTAATTGTAGTTCGTTTAAGAAAAAAACTCCACTAATAATGAAGTTTTCTTTGAGGGGTAGGGTTTAAAATAACGCGCGGGAATTCGCGATTTGTGCACAGAAAAAGAAAATAATAAAAAATTCTGTGCAGTATTATCGCCCACAAAATTCTTTCACAGATCTGTGATTCTTCAGAGAGTATTTTAATATTATTTTGAAGCCCGCGATTTTTATTTCTTTTATGAAACTTCTTAAAATCAATTCGTGACTCGGTCCCGGAAAGAGAATTTCTTCAAACGATCGTGGAAAATATCGTGAATTTCGATAAAAGAGTCCAGAAAGAAATCGCAAATTTCGTCAAAGATTGCGCAAAAAAATCACGAATTTCGATAAATGATTGACGAGAAAATGTTGCAAATTTCATCAAAAAGTCGCGGAAAAGAGTAGAGGATGGTTTTGATAATTGGTACGGAAATATATCGAGAATTTTCCCGATCGGTCGCGCAAAACTATCGCTAATTTCGACAAATGACCCTTGTAAAAAAAAAAATCAGTTTCGTGAATCGGTCGCAAAAAAAAAAAAAAAAAAAAAAAAAAAAAAAAAAAAAAAATCGTCAAAGGATCCCGGTGAAAACGGGAATTTCGTCAAAAGATCGCAGAAAGAAAATACGAATTTCATCAAAAGATCGCGGAAAGAAAAATCTAATTTCGTCAAAAGATCGTGTAAAGAAACGCGAATTTCATCGAAGGATCTTACTAAAGAAATGCCAATTTCGTCAAAATATCGCGGTAAAAAATGCGAAATTCGTCAAAGGATCGCGGTAAAAAACACGAATTTTGTGAAAGGTTAGTGGTGGAAGGGGCGGATTTCGAAAAAAAAATCGCGTAGAAAGACGTGAATTTCGTCAAACGATTTTGGGAAAAAAATGCAAATATCATGAAATGATCGCAGAATAAAATCGCGAATTTCATCAAAATTTACTGCACTGGGCTAAAAGATTGAAACCGGGTCCTTTTCCTAGGCCAAACGAGAAGAAACTCCAAAAATCGCATAAAAAATTTCAAGAGGAAAAAAAAATACTATATTGACTTGAAAGACTGCAACCATATTCATTTTACGAATGTCAAAAGATGGTCTCGAAACACGAAATTCAACCAACCAACCAACTCCAGATTAATTTTAATTTTCTATGCTATTATTTCTCATTTTCAAAGGAGGCACAACCCCCCCCCCCCCCACCTTTCCCCCGGCTAATCGCATTTTGGAATTATTGTTTCACATCTGCATTCCCTTTCAAATTTTTTTGCTTCTTTCTAGACGTTAGACTACGAAATCAAAGAGACAAATAATTTCTGTTTCTATCCTCGTCAAGAACATGCATTAATTTCTCATGAAATTGCAGAAACATGCAATAGAAAGAACGGTGTTTAAAAAAATCTCCCACAAACAAAAGACGTCGAAGTGGAATTATAAAACCACCTTTTTGACTTACTATGGCTAATACAGATTCTTGTAAATATTCTAGTTTTAAAAAAGATAAAGAACATAATAAAAAAAAAGAACGTAGAATTCTCTTTTTATCACAGTTCAAAACAGGCTGTTAGTTTTCTGAATTAAACTAATTTGCTAAACTAATTTAACTCTGCTTTCACTTCTTTTTTTCTTTTGTAGATTTCGATTTTTTAAAATAATTGTGCTTGAGTCTGCCCAAGCGGGGGGGTGCCCGGGCACCCAGGGCACCCCCCCTGGTTACGCCTATGATTTAATAGTAGAACTTCTATATTTTACACAGCACATTCTATCAGCCATTGTAAAATGGCGGTCCTTTCCTCTCCTTCCTCACTCTCACCGCTTGTTTTTCGTTAAATACGCATGCTCGGTTGAAAAATCCTGGGTTGAACCACATGTAGACCAAGGTTGGGTTACTGAACCCGGCGTTAGATTTCAACCTCGAACCGGTTCAGTGGGGTTGACGGTGAATGCCATTTGAGTTTTCAACCCGGGTTTTCTGCATAACTCCGGGTCGAAGTTATTCGTGAATACGAGCGTTAAAAGATGTCTCTTTTTAACACTTTCCAACAAAGTTGAAAAGTGTTTATGACTTCGGTTTGTCTGGCCGTCTGTCCGCGCTCTAACTCTCGTAAATATACTCGGATCGTTCTGAAATATTGTATGTTAGTGACCTGTACTATAGCACGATCCCTATTTCAAATAAAGTTTCTAGCATGTTTAGTTCATTTACAGAGACAGTCAAAAGTTTTCCGTTACATTACGGCCTATGGGAAAATATCGTTTAAAATGATTTTTAATGATGTTACATGCTTTCAAACATAATAAAATTGATATGCATTTATCAAGTGCACTAAAATATGCATTCTGTAGAATATGCGGTGCAAAAAATAATTATTATTCATTTACAGGGCCACACAAAAGAATTCCGTTACATAATGATTTAGGGGTGGAGGGGTATTTTAATTATGTTAAATTATTTTATGTATAATGAAATTGGTATATGTCGCTGAGGTTTACTATAACTTATTTCATGTATAATACGAGGTGCATAGCATTTACAGGGACACACAAAAGATTTCAGATACTATATTGCATCCGAAGTACTGTACAGTAGCGATGATTGCTGGAAATGCATTTTTAATTATGTTATGTGCTTATGTGTTTCACTATATTTATGCATAGTAAATGGTGTGTATAAATGTTGTAATTCATATACAGGGCTACACAAAATAATTCGTAATGGTTACTGGGTATGATTACAAATTGCTTAAAGGCGGTTTTAAAATGAGTTATACATTTTTACGCGGAACTGCATTTGGTTTACTAAGAAATGTGTGTAGAACATAGATAAAATGATATACAGGGTCACGCAAAAAATTGGATACATGGCCGTCTATAAATGATAATTTCTGAAAATATGATTTCAGTAGTTTTAAGAGTGTTTTACTTTGAATTAAACTTTAACTAAATAGTAGCGTGTAATAAAGGTAGGTTAACTACAGGGCTGTACAAATGTATACAAGTATGTTTTGATCTATTAGTATAAATTGCTGAAAGAGAAATTTCAACCTGTTATGCGTGCTCTTGCTAAACTAAATTTTCCCATTTTATAGTATATATATCAACCTACAGATCAAATACAGGGATGTTCAAAAGAATTAGAATACATATTTGGCTATAGACGGTAACTGCAGAAATAATTTTTTCGAATGTTTTACGCGTTTTCTAATATGTTTACTTAGTTCTCTTATATACCTTATTTCTCTAAATAACGATGTTTTGTTAATGCATTCAGGAAGTGTTGGAAAGTGCTTCATAATCTATGCTTATCGCAAAATTTTTCTTACTTGTTTTCTTAGTTTTCGAAATATTTCTAAAATCTATGCTGAATTTAATATTTCATGTGTTAAAAGCGGGCAAACTGTGAGTAAGATTTTAACACTTCATGTAAAATTAAGTCTATAATATAAAATTAAGTCTATCATATAGAAAGTCTAATCATCTATAAATCATATATAAATTCTTATCATATAAAATTAAGTCTTTAGAAATATTTCGAGAACTAAGAAAAAAAAAAAAGACATCTTTTAGGAATTGTACACAAAAAAATAGAAGTTAAAAATATTAATTTCCCGGGGAGATATTTTAAATATACGAATGCATCAAATGCCCATAGAGTTTACATTAGTGAGGGGAAATCGGAATCCTAGTGACCAGCTCCCTTAAGGGATTAAAGCTGTTCTCAAATCAAAACTGACTATTTTTTGACACATTTTTAATTTCCTTTTTGTTCGCAAATGTATAAAATTAGCAGATGCTCTTATTCAGAAATTATGCAATCAAATTTTTTTTTCCGTTTTTCGACAAAAGCAGATTTTTCAGGAAATGCTATCAAAGTTGGTGTTTTGAACGAAATTTCTGGATGCACAGGAAAGGGAAAAAAGACTTCCCGTCCTCAAACAATAATCGCTTATAACCAATGTGTAATTCATTTATCGGAAGAAAAAAAAACTGTAAAGCTGTCTGATTAGAAATCAGTTTAATAATCATGCCTGCAAGTATCATTCTTTTATTTTTAAAAATGAGTCAGAAAATGTGTAAGAAAGTTTCGAGTCATTGAGAGGGGAAAAATATTTTTGGAGAACCACTTTTAAATGTTAATATGAAGGAATTCGTGTTTTTCAATCAATTTTATTTTCGTTTATTTTTTGTAATAAACTAATGGGTTTATAGAAAAACCAGCCCCTAAAGTTATGATAGTTTCTTCTGCAAATAGGAAAAAAATGTGTAAGAGCATCAAAAATTGAAATAGTTTAAATGTTTTTAAGTTTTCTTAATTTATTTTATTATTATTTAAGCTATGATATTTTACTTTTTGTCGTCAAAATGATTTTGTTTACACATTGTATTTTATGATATGTAAATGTGATACAAAAGCAGACATAAGTGTAAAAAAAATTCAAACGTCAGTCGACTTAAAATAAAATACGAAATTTACGATTCCTCCTTTCAAAATAATTTTTTAAAAAGCATTTCTCATTTTTCAGTTTCATATGTTCCCCACAAAAACTTGGAAATTTATGTTCGTATTTCGAAGAAATATGAATCGACTTTCAATATTTTTGTCGTTATTTAAATTTTTCCGCAACGTAACGTTTTCCTTTGGATACAGAAAAGATTCATATAACTTTTAAAATGCTTGAATTGAATTTGATCATATTATTTATGCCCTATTTACTTATTAGTTATTTATCTCACTCAATCACACATGCATTTGAAACTATGTATGATATATCAACTAATCTAATTTTTAAAGTGGAATAAAAGAACGTTACCAATTTCTAAATTTATACATTTTTTTTTTTTTTAATGTTCATCAATTTTTCAGCTTACAATTTTTATTTTCTTCTTCATTCATAAGAATAAAGTATTGGAGTCTTGAAATTCTTAGTCTTCTTTCTGATAGATTTATGGGTGAATATCACAAAATGTAAGATTTTGAAAACAAAAATTTTGAAAATGTAAATCATTTCAAAGTTTCTGATTTTTTTTTTTTTTTTTATGTTTGTTGAACAGCTGAATAAAGGAATTTATATGTAAAATTGTTAAAGTTTGAAGCGCTTAAGTTCCTTTTTATGTAATTATATGTATGTGTTATTTATAGGCATATGTATGCCATGACGTGGCCAAACTCGATCCCTTATACGGCCGTAACAAACAGTCGAAACCCCTTTGTTTTCGAGAAATCATACTTTCGCTCCGGAGAATCGTAGGGGACGCTTTTAACTACTGTGTCTAATGGGGAAGTTCCGTATCTTTCTCTACTCTCCCTACTCTACTCTTGTGTTTTTTTAGGTATAACTTGAATGAAAGTGCGATTTTTGATTTACTAAAAAATGGTTCATTGCTGTGTTCATAACTAAACGAGCATATAATAAATACATGCTCGTTAATATGTGCGAAATTTCTACCCATTATTTTAAAAAATATGGCAAGGAACTTTACAAATGAGGCCAATTCATCTTCATATAAGAATTCTTTATCAAGAAAATTTTAAGTAACTTTCTTCAACGAGCATATAATAAATATATGTTCGTTAATATGTGCAAAAATTTTGCCCATTATCTTAAAAAGTATGGCAAGGAACTTTACAAATGAGGCCAATTCATCTTCATATAAGACTTCTTTATCAAGAATTTTTTTAAAGTTTACTTAATTTTAATTTAATAATTTTTATTGTATATTTTATTGTATATTTTATTGTATATTTTATTGTAAAAATTTTCAATGTTTGAAATATAACCAAGAAATTGGACATGCGTATATCTACAGATGCATTTATTTATATGAGTACGGTAAATAGACTTACGAATTAATATTTTTTAATTTTGAAAAAAAATTCTGTAATTTCTAACCAGTGTTCTAAACCTTCTGCAAAAGCTATTCTGGGATGAATGGAGTACATAATATTGAAAGAAAAAAACGACTTATTGATTCTCTAAAATAATGAAACCTGTAAAAATTATTATTCATTTATTTTGTTTCCTTGTATTTCATGATCACCACCCACAATTTACTGAAAATCGTTCGCAATGTACAAATATATATATTTTGTAAATAATTAAGAATCGTGTAAATATCCATGTTTTGAAAAAAAAAAATCGATATAGTTTAATTCCCAGATATTGGCAAAAAGGCTTGCTTATTTTGTTGATATTATGAAGCATGTAAATATATTTTTATTTTTATCGTAGACTTTAATACCACGACTGTCCGAAGTTAAAATATTTAATTTTATATGTAAGTGTGTTGATTTTCTATATCTATATGCTTGTAATTTCAGATCAACGCATTAATGGCCAAATGCCAAATTTATTGAAAATTGTTTGCAATGTACATATATCTATATTTTTTAAATAATTAAGAGTCGTGTAAGTTTCCATGTTTTAAAAAAAATCGATATGATTTCTTGCCGGATATTGGCGAAAAGGTTTGCTTATTTTGTTTATATTATGAAACATGTAAATATATTTCTATTTTTATCGTATACTTTAATACAATGACTGTCCAGAGTTAAAATATTTAATTTTATATGTAAATTTGTTATTTTTTATATGCTTGTATATTTCAGATCAACACATATAATGCCAAAATTATTTAAAATTGTTTGCAAAGTACATATATCTGTATTTTTAAAATAATTAAGAATCGTGCAAAATAATCGATGTACTGAATATTATTGTGTAGATATTTAAAAAAAATTGTTATATTTTTTATACTATGACTGTCCAGAATTCGAATATTTGATTTTACAATTTCCCTTAAAATAAAATTATTTTTTTATTTTTTCCTAAACATAATAGAAATCTATAATAATTATTATTTTTCTATTTCTTAATACACTTCATCTTCTGTGCCTCCAACGTTTAAAATTATTGAAACAATTGTCCGCAATCAACTTTATATACCTATATTTCCATTCGAAGTATGGTGTAAAAATAATTAAATGTCCTAAAAAGTTATCCTGATTTGAGTAGAGCTTGGTTTTTTGAAAAAGTTTTGGTTAATTTTCTATTTTAAAACTAATAAATATTATTAAAAAATTCTTTACTGTGTATTTTACATTCAGAATTCTTAATGTTTCAGATAATCAAGAAGTTAACTGTAAATAAAAGTAAAAATTTACTTATAATTTTTGTTTTTGATGTTATAGTAGAGTGTTAATTAAAATATATTTAATTGCTTAAAGCATTGGATTTATTTATCTCTAAATCTTTTATTTTTTCCTGTTTATAGTATAAAGAACGCCGAGGGAAAATATACATATAATATATATCTTTTATAACGCATATAGAGCGAGGTTTTTCTATTTTAATATGTAAAAGTAACATTTAATAAGCATTGTTTACAGTAGAGATTCTCTATTTACAGTAAGTATTCACGCCATCTGCCGGTGAGAGTAGAATATTAATGATTCCGAAACTAAGGTGAATTGTGAAGGCCGTATAAGGCAAGCGATCGAGTTTGGCCGTGGCCAGGATAATGATAATTTCATTCTAAAACATGCATTCACACACATTTTCACATTCTTTTTTTTTTTTTTATCTAACATTTTAATTTTGTTTAAAGAAACGTGTTTCCTCTATAGTACCTCAAATTCAGTGTAATGATCAGTTTTATTTGTAATTTATAGAAGCCAGGAAAATGATATAATAAAAGTCGACTCAATTTTTACAAAGCCTTTAAACACACTATTTTCAAAGAAATATCTAAAAGATCTTGTTGATAGTAATGGTTTTACTATTTCTCACTTGAACTATGTCAAGAACAATAAGAATTAGTACAGCGCAGGAACGCATTTTTAACTCGCGTTGTTTATTACACTGTTAAAAATTTGCAGCATTCTGTCCAGTCATTTGACCATTTTTATCGAAAACGGTTACACAACCGTAATTTAACACTATTCTGACCATATTATTGGCCATTTTATGGTCAGAATATAGTTAAATTACGGCTATGAAACCATTTTTTCAAAAAACGGTCGAATGACTGGACAGAATGATGCAAATTTTTAACAGTGTAGATGGGGCATTCTCACAATCTTTTGACTTTTGGGGGAAAAAACTCTTATAATGAATTTTCATAGTACCCAAAGGACATTCAAATAAGAAGTAATACAAATGTAGTAAATTTAATACAGAATTTTGTATAACATTTTCTTAAAGGGGTGTTAAAGAAGGTACGGTAAGGTAAAAAAAGGGACGAAATTGTAAAAAAAAGGAACGAAATGGTAAAAAAGAGACGGTAAGGATGGAACGGTAAGGAAAATTACCACCTATTTTTAGGAAAATCATGTTAAGACTAAGTGATAGCCACAATGTTCATTGATTTTTAGAAACAATTGTTAACATTGGATTAAATTAAAAAAAAATTTAATTTACCTCGAAAAGTGCAGGAATAAACCTTGAGGAATAAAAAAGGAATGTTAAGAGTAAGTGATAGCCACAATGTTCATTGATTTTTAGAAACAGTTATTTACATTGGATTCAATAATAAAAAAAAAAAATAATTTATCTCAAAAAGTGCAGGAATAATCCTTGGGGACGGTAAGACTACCAATAAAGCCACGGTGCTTGAAATTGATATTTAAATGCTGATTTATATTCTGCAGTAAATTTCCTGTCAAAGAATTTTAGATATTCTTTCTCTAGCATACATGAGCAAAAACTTGAAAAAATTCTGTCGCTGCATCTGAAGTGATTTTCTGTATAATTTTAGAAGAGCGATGGTAAAAAATCTAAAACTCAGAGACAGAGTTCAAAAAATAATATCAACCCTAAAAATGTGTGCAGGTTAATTTTTAGCTACATATTTATATAAAACAACAGTTCCAGTTTCATAAAAAAATTACATTGAATTATTTTATTGAAACAATTTTATCCAGACAGCTCCAAACTTCAAAATCAGCATCAGGGACACGGGACGGTAGATGAGTTTTCCAAGTGTTTGGACCCCCAACATCGTCCAAAACTTATTTATCTCGTTAATATTGTTGTGCAATCATGCATTGGGATGTTCCCAAGTATATGAAATTAAAAAAAAACATAAAAAAGCTTATTAAATAAAAAATTATTATTCAGGGACATGAAAGTCAAAAGATTGTGAGAATGCCCCAGATATCCATCCATTCACCGAACTTTTTAGACGCACCTTGTAATTAACGATTTTCTACATAAATTGGTGCTAATTAAATTTTGGAGTATATCTCACCATAAGTGACGTAGCTATGCCAAACTTGTTAAGTTTTTCATGATAGCTATGCCTCGTCATATACGATGAAATTGCACCGAATGTAACCTTTTACGAAAAACTAATCTACAGTGAAACCTCTCTAAGGAGACCACACATTAGACCATAAAAAATCGGTCTTTCAGAGAGGTGGTCTCTGAATGGAGGTGATAGGTAGAGCAAAGTTTCATGAAATACATACTATAAAAAAATATTATTGAATTAGTTTATTATATTTCATGTCTATACAGCTTTAAAGAAGGAATTAACTGTAGTTTTCTCTGATTTTAGCAATTTCTCATTAACAATTTTTGTTTCTAAACATTCTTTGATCTCTTTAAACAAATTATTTATTTTAGTATCACCTTTAACAGGTATCGAACTTAATATCAATCTATTGATTTCAAAAAGTGTTTCTTGACATGTAATAGAAGCTTTAACTGGCGAAAGCTCGTGGTCTGAATTAGAATGAGATGCTAAAATAGATTTTAAAAATATATTCATGTGATTTGGGGTCATAATCAACTTTAGCTGCTTTTGATTGCTGCATCACTTCATCTTCTAAGGTACTGATATCATCAATGGATTTTTCTATGGATACATTGCTCAGTCCACAAGCAATTGACAATTGTTTGTGTCTTTACGTTATCCCATGCACATTTTATTCATTGAATAGCAACAAGTACATTGATGGATTTCACAATATCGGATGCATTTTTTGTCTCATATATTAGCAAAATGAGCTTTCGTAAAACAAAACGTCTGTATTCCAGTTTGAAACAATGAATAATTCAAAGATCTAACGGCTGAATTTTGGATGTCGTATTAGGATGGAGAAATTAAAGTTTCACACTTTTCAGCTGTGCATCATACAAGTGACATGGACCATTATCAGTGGCGCCAACATTTAAAAAATATTTGGTGGGCTCAACCATTTTAGGGTAAAATGACATGGGCATTTTGTTTTCTTTGACGATAAGGATATGGAAGGGAAAGTTACGATTGTAAAGTTAGAATTTCTTAAAATAAGTTATAATAGTACTAGGGGTGTTCAAATGAAAGTGATTCGAAGCGTCGCATGCGGACAGTTTTCAACGTATTTTCGTGAAACAAACTCGATAGTGAAGGTGACACGTGTGTGTCAAAGCACACGGTGACGAGGTAGGCTAGAATGTTTAGCGACGGTCGACAGGAGATAACGGAAGCCGCGGCCCGGTCAGGCGCACCAAGTTGTGACCTCGTTACCGTGGGCTTTTACATACACTTTTACGTACACAGCCAGCATTCTGTGATGAATATTCACCGGCTTACACCCTTCCAGTGTTAAAAACTTAATTACAGCTTGCTGATCTGTTTTGGACGCAGTTGCATCCACACCAGCCATTTTTAACTGAATGCCACGGCCTTACGAATGAAGTTATTGCAAATCTGCTTGCCCTTGCACACGCGTGGTACATATACCTTCATTATCGCGTTTGTTTCACGAAAATACGTTCAAAACTGTTCGCATGCGACTCTTCGAATCACCTTCATTTGAACACGCCTTATATATAATGATATATAATAATAATAATAGTATATAATAATATAAAATAGTCTTAAATAAAGTTGTGATCTTATTAAATTATATTCTCATATGAGGTCTTCATTTTATAGACTCTAATATTTACTCAAATACTATGAATATATGACTACAAATTAAAACTTAAAGGACTAAAAAATGGCGCATGTCACAGATCAGTTTAAAAGTGACAGCATTTTTTGAAAAATCTTTTGATCTTATAAAAAAAAAAAAAAAAAAAAAAAGAAAAGAAAACTGTTTGATTTCTTGGTTTCTGAACACCAGAGATTTTCGTGCGTTTAGGATGAAAAAGAATTCCCAAATGTGTCAGAAAATAGCCAATCTCTATTTCAGCCTAGCATTACTTCTTTTGTATGAATTTATTTGCTAATTTAGACTGTGCCTGTTTACTGCCAGTCTTACTGTGTTATCAAGTAAAATTATTTTTTCAGCGAATGAAAAATATGCAGGCAACGAAATAGAATACAGTATAACTTCAAAAATCCGGCTTCATCGGAACTAAGACTATGCAAAATTCCGGATTTTTGAAGGATTATTTAAAAATAGTAATTAGGAATATCAAAAGTAGCACTTTATTATTAATGGTGCCTTTAGCCATAATTTGATTCATTATTAAGTGATAATTATGTAAGAAAAAGAGAAAATTAACTATAAAAAAACTTACTTCATATGATATTTTCTGTCACAGAAAAAAAAAAAAATTAATAAAGCGTGAAATTATTTTTTCTCTTGTAATTTCGGAAACAACTTTCGGATGTCAACTTTGTTTGCTTCAATTTTTTTGGCCGTTCTTTAACAAGTTATTTATATATATATATTATTTTTACAAATGAAGAATGTCTATATCGGAAATACAGTCTTGTTTCTCTAATGCATATATTAATACTCCAGTCAAATTTTTGCATTTTTCTAGTGACACCTTTTATTCTGCCGGTTGATCATCCTCTTCTCCGGAACTGCTACTAGCATGATCGCGGTTCTATTTAGCACAGCGTCAGCGATCTAGCTGTCTGTTAAATTGTTTTTTGTTGATGCATTTTCGTCAATGTTTAGCCAATCTTCTGTATCCCTTTTTTCGACACCTAATGCATTTTCGGATTGTGCATGTTCAATTAGCTCATAAATTTAGTCAGCTGATAATTTGAAACTCTGAAAATTCTTCCTCATCATTGATGTCGCCTTTGCCGAAAATTTATTCCAGCCATATATATTGATTTTGCCATGCAATCGCCAAAGTTGTCCTCAAAGTTGTTCCCGTTGCTAAGCAACAGTGCAGCTCCCAGAAAAAATTTTCAGAAAATAATCGCCTCTGACAAATGCAAAAAAAGTCAAATATTCTTTTTTTGCATTTTTACATTCGATCATGAAGTTTTTAAATCATAAAGAATTACTATTTTTCTTCTCCCATAACTTGAAATTGTAAATGAAAAAGGAAAGGTAAAGATGATTTTCAGACCGGATTTTTAAAGTTGCCGGATTTCTGAACGCCGGACTTTTGAAGTCACACTGTAATAGAAATCAGGTTGGTTAAGAGCAAATTATTAGGTGAGCTCGGGCCTCATGGGCCCATATAAGTTGGTGCCATTGACCATTATCAAAAATAAGGATAATGATTCTACCCTGTTTGGTCATCTTTTTGTCAAAGTCATGTAACCAATTTTCAAAAATGGTGGATGTCATCCATGCCTTTCTGTTAGATTCCCAAATCACTCCTATTTTTGTGACATAAACATTTTTAAAGCAATGAGGCTTCTGAGTCTTCCATATTATGATTGGTTTTTCTTTCTCTCCAACAGCCTTCCCAAAAAGATCCACAGTAAGTCGCTCTTTGGTCTGTTTCTATCCTTTTGCTTCATCTATTTTTGTCCATAAGAGTTTTAGTTGGGAGGGCATGGAAGAAGAATCCAGCCTCATCCAGATTATAAATGTCACAATCTGAATATCCTGCGAAAATCAATGGAAGGCGAGATTTCCACTCCACTAACATCTCTTCATCTACATCGGCCGATTCTCCACAAACAGATTTGAAGACAGTGTTGTTTCTGTGACAAAAATTCTGTAGCCACCCATTGCTTGCGCAAAAATCTTTTTACCCTGTAGCTTCTGCAAATTGAATGGCCTCCTCTTTCAACAAAGTTCCACTCAATGGCATATTTTTAGGTAGATTTCGTAAGAAATACTACCTATTGCAGTCGTTACCATGGTGCGACTTTTGAAAAATTCCTTCATAATTTTCATTATATGACCCCAAGAACCCAAAACCACACCCACCTAAAAAGTTTATATATATATATATATATATATGTATGTATGTATGTACTAAATTTTGTCCGCACGATAAAAGTCGCAATTATGCACGGATCGTCTTCAAACTCGCCAACAACTTTGAGATGGCTAATAACTCGGCGGGGATTGAAAATGAGCAAAATCGGCCCAAGGGAATGGGAATGGGGAGGGTTAAAAATTTTGAATACCGTCTTAACAAGATTCTGATAAAACCATCTCTTACACAACAATGACAGGAAAAAACAAATATTTTTCATTATAGCAGTTGCCAACAATTAAAAAAAAACAATACAATTCTCACCACAACAATTGCTTTTCTATTGCAAGATATTTCACGTGAAAAAATAAATTAAATAAATAGTTTGACAAATTGAAAACAAATTGAATATTACGTCATAAGTTTTCTTGAGCAAGATTTCAGAATGAAAACTCAAAATGAAATAAATAGTTTGACGAATTCAAATATATATATATGATGTCATATTGGAAATATAATGTACCTCAGCAGGTGAATATGCAACGTCATGCGAGTTTGAAGAAACGTATTAAAACATTATAAAAACCCGACTATGGAAATATTAACATATTTTAACACTTTGAGGTTTTCTGAATTTGTTTTAGCCATTTTTAACCCTATTCCATATACATGCGTGTGTGTATTCGTGTATATTAGAATTTTCACAAAATGTTTAGCTCCCCTAGAGCTCATTCTTAGTGAAAGAACGGTGTTTATCTCTAATGATGATTTAATTTTTTTTTGGTGAATTTAGTATTTAACTTCGAAATCTACCTCCGCCTGTAGGCCCGAGCCGGCAGGGATTTTTTTACCGTGCACACATAAACCACTGCAATACAGCTTAGTTAAGCTCGCTAAATTTTTTCTTCCTTTTTCTTTTAACTAGGAGGCTCAGCCCCCTACGAGCTACGCTCGTCAACCCCCGTTCAGACACCGCAGACTCTAAAAGTATGCTAATTTGATCGGCTTTAAAAAGATTTCGGAAGATTGAATTATAATTAAAAAAACAATGGCGATCTCCCTATAAACGGATTTCTATTCATTTCTCGTTGACTGGGGAATTTTAAGGCCAAATCCTCTGCAGAACTACTTGATTAACCCGTCGACCAATTTCGCCAAATTATATAAATCGCCAAAGCACTCGCCAATTTATACAAATTGACATCATTTTTATTTTAAATAACGAAAGAACAAATAAATTAGTGCAACGTTAATAAAAATACAAATAAAACGTCGAAATAAAAATAACTTGATGACGTAGACACGTGTAACGTGCTTAAAGTCAAGTTAATGTGACATTTACGATCAACCATTATTGGCATTTAATCTTATAGTTTGGCGAATGATAGATTTTTGGTCGACGGGATAACTAAGTAGTACCAAAAATACATATGTCAATCGCTGTTTTCGTCTTTGATTAAGTAAAATAAGATAAACATTTCAAACTAAGCTAATATAAAAGGAATTAAGTAAACAGAATCTTTGTCTCCCGGTATTTTTTAACAAAGCGAAAAGAAAGTTCTTTTAAATAAGACATTTTAAATTAATCGTTTTTAATCTGACGTAATTTTGAGCAAACTATTCTTTCTCTTTTTAATATTCACGTGAAAATACTTGTGTTAGAAATGAAATATTATTTGCGCTTTCCTAACAAAAATAGTTGAAAAGTATCCTCTCAAAATATCAAATAAATGTCTAGCACAATTTCTAAATTTAAACCGTTTTGCAATATTATTTTGTGCTCATTTTATGTAATAACTGTAATGTGACGTAAATATGACGTAATTTCTCCTATTTAAGACTTCTAACGCATGTTAATAAATTTATTATTTTATAAATTCCTTTCTCTCTTAAAATTCACGTGTAATTATAGTTTTTATGACGTAATTTTTAATAAGTTTCCGTTTTTTGTATATAATTATTTAATTCTAATTCCAAATGTTTTTTTCTGTTTATAATAGTCACGTGTAAATAAATTTTTAATTTATTACACGTATAATTTTTTTTTTTTTTTTTTTTTTGAAGCAAACATTATTGTTTCCGCTGTTTATACCATTGGCAACAGTTTAAATTAATATCACTTTCTAAAATCTGTAAAAAATATCTCTAGAAATGCGGAAAATTTGAATTTAAAATAGAAATAAAACCTCAAAAAATTAGCCAAATTAAAAAAAGAAATACAATCTGCACACCGGGAACTTCAAACGTATAAAATGATCTAAAAATGATTAAATTCCCATTAATAGATTTTGCTCCTATAAAACTTTTTTAGTGGCACGATTTTGTCCAACATTAGCATTAAATATCTCTTAAAATAATTCTTCGATTTGAAAACTGTCTGCATCAGCGTGTTTATCAAATATTTCTGTATAATACTACTGATTTTCATATTTTTGTATGCATTATTTTTCTTAATATTAACGAAGAAAGACATCCGGTTACAAAAAAATCAAAACCGGCGGCGGTGACAGCGGTAGTTACTTTTTTTTAGAATAGAGAGATTCCGCAAGATTTGAATCCCTCTTACTCTTTTAACTAAAAATCTTTGTTTTTCAATGTATTGTTTATTTGAGTTTTGCTACAATTAAACTGTGCCTCCAATTTCTTCTCTGTTGTTCCATTCTCGTACGCTTTTAAAACTTTCATTTTGTCTTCCAAAGTTAACACAATTCTTTTAGAAATTATCTAAATTGGTATACTAAGTACAAAGCAAGAAAAACACGATATGCATTTCGATGCGAATATGCACTGTATTATAACTTCCACTGTTAAACAAAACTGAGGTGATAACAACAAGTGGCAATCTTTACAAGAAAAGCAACAGAATTGAGATAAACTGGAATCCGGAGCCCCCCCCCCCCCCCCCCACACACACACACAATCGAAAAAGACTCCTGCACTTTACAGGTGTCTTCTGTTACTCAGCCAATTCTAGGAAAGGGGACAATAGCCCTTCTCCCACCAACATTAAATAGGGAGGTAAGGGAGATATGATACACTTTTTTTTACTATACTAGAGGGCTCTGCCCCCTACGAGCTACGCTCGTCAACCCCCGTTCAGACACCGCAGACTCTAAAAGTACGCTAATTTGATCGGCTTTAAAAAGATTTCGGAAGATTGAATTATAATTAAAAAACAATGGCGATCTCCCTATAAACGGATTTCTATTCATTTCTCGTTGACTGGGGAATTTTAAGACCAAATCCGCTGCGGAAGTACTTGATTAACCCGTCGGCCAATTTCGCCAAATTATATAAATCGCCAAAGCACTCGCCAAATTATACAAATTGAAATAATTTTTATTTTAAATAACGAAATAACAAATAAATTAGTGCAACATTAATAAAAATACAGATAAAACGTCGAAATAAAAATAACTTGATGACGTAGACACGTGTAACGTGCTTAAAGTCAAGTTAATGTGACATTTACGATCAACCCTTATTGGCATTTAATCTTATAGTTTGGCGAATGATAGATTTTTGGTCGACGGGATAACTGAGTAGTACCAAAAATACATATGTCAATCGCTGTTTTCGTCTTTTGTAATGTTTGCGAGCTTATATTATTATATCAACATACTGTATTAGCTGAACATATAACTTTAATAAATACGAGCACACTTACAAAACAAGACATATAATATAACATTGAAATCGAACAACTCAAATGTAGACACAAGTGGAAGTTGTAGTAGTTTTATCTAGTAGAAGTTATCGTTAATACATAACACTTCTCTCTCCCTAAGGAAATTACAAATCCAATCTCTTCGGCATCTTCCTAATACGTGAAGAACGGCGAAGTGTTAAATCAGGGGACGTTAACACACGCTTGCTTGCAGAATCTGGGGGCTTGGGAGATTGCTCATTAGCAGCAATGTCTGGACCGGATGTAACTGGTGACTTGGGGCTTTGAACTGTAGAAGGTTTCTTTGGGCTCTCAACTGTAGAAGGCAACTTGGGACTTTCAACTGAAGAGGGTGGCATCGGAATTACTGGGTAAGGAACAGGGTTTGGTTGTTTTGGAGAGAACAGCTGACTATCACTATCTGGATGTTGAGAATGTAGTTGTAGATGTTCCCTTCTCTGTCTAAGTTGATCTCTATGCCTGTGTACTGAAGTACCATCAGGAAATAATACTCGAAACATGCAATTTCCAATAGGTGAAATAATCACTCCTGGAATCCACTTATCACCTTTTCCAAAATTTCTAGCATGTACTAAATCTCCAACCTTAAAAGATGGCTTTGAAATAAGTTCAGTAGGATGACGAGAATGCAGTAAATCCAACCTACTACGTATTTGTCTGCCAAAAAGCAATTCAGCTGGTGACAAACCTGACAGAGCTAATGGTGTTCGTCTGTAATTCATAAGAATTCTTGCCAGTCTGATTGAAATTGTACCATCCTGCACTTTCTTCAGCTGTTTTTTAATATATTGTACGGCCCTTTCGGCCTGTCCATTAGATGAAGGATGATATGGTGCTGTGGGCAAGGATCGTATGCCATTACGCCCAAGAAATGACTGGAACTCATCTGAAGTAAAAACTTTTGCGTTGTCGGTGACAATGCAACCGGGTAATCCAAATCTTGCAAAAAGTTCGTAAAGTTTCTCAATAGTTGCTAAAGATGTACTTTTTTTCATCGGAAATGCTTCGATCCATTTTGAATACGAATCTTGAACTATTAAAATCATATGATTATCAATAGGTCCTGCATAGTCCATGTGTATTCGAGACCAAGGTATGTTAGACGTTGGCCAAGCTTGTAAAACTTTCGGAGGCATATCCATATTCTGTACACAAATGGTGCAATAACGAACAGTGTCCTCAATTTCTGAATCTAAATTGGGCCACCAGAATAATGAACGGGCAATACTTTTCATTCCTACCATTCCTTGATTAGTAGAATGTAATTCTTGTAGAATGCTATGTCGAAGTGAGGTAGGAACCACTACTCTGTTTCCCCAGAGAAGAATGTCCTGTTCAACAGTTAATTCCATGCGTTTTTTAAAGTATGGCAAGATTTCTGTTATCTTTGAATCAGGTACAGTTTCTGGCTTAAGAACTTCTGGCCAACCTTCAAGAGTGAACTGAATTACTTGAGATAATACTGAATCCTCTTTAGTAGCCTGTTGAATGTCATTAATTGTAATGGGACCGACATCTAGCCTTTCCATCTGTAGAACTAGTTCTTCTGGTAACGGAGGGTTAACTTCAGGTGTATGTATAGGTAGACGGCTGCATGCATCTGCATTGGCATTGTCCTCTCCCTTACGGTAGCGAACGGTGTAATTAAAAGCTGAAAGAGTCAATGCCCAACGCTGAATTCTTGAATTTGCCATGGTTGGAACGTGTCGTTTTTCTGAAAAGATAGTAACAAGCGGCCTATGGTCAGTTAAAAGAGTAAAATTCCTGCCAAGTAAGTACTCTCGAAATCGTATCACTCCAAATATCAATGCCAGTGCTTCTTTCTGTATGTGTGAATAATTCTTCTCTGCAGATGTCAATGTTCGCGAAGCAAAAGCGATAGGAAACTCTTCGGAATTTACGACGTGAGATAGCACTGCTCCCACACCATATGGGCTAGCATCACAAGCTAAAAGAAGTTCTTTCTTTGGATCAAAATGAACTAATAAAGAAGAGCTGCATAACGCTGATTTTGCGTTTTGAAAAGCTGAATCAGCTTCTGAAGACCATTGCCAAGGAGTATTTTTCTGCAATAATTTATAAAGTGGAGCCAACATGGTACTCATTCGAGGCAAAAATTTAGCATAATATGTGATCAAACCTAAAAATGAACGCAATTCTGTAAGGTTTTTAGGAACTGGAGCGTCTTTGATTGCTGTAATTTTTTCTTCTGTAGGGTGTATTCCATCAGCATCAATTACATGACCAAGAAAAGTCAAACTATTGCAAAAGAATTGACACTTTTGTTGTCTAAGCCGCAAACCTGCATCATGAAATCTTTTTAACACTTCTCGTAGTCGTGACATGTGCTCATCGTGACTGGTGCCAGTAATGATGCAATCATCCAGTGAAACAGCAACACCAGGAATGCCTTGCATTAATAATTCCATTTCCCGCTGAAAAATAGCTGGTGCTGAGGAAATTCCAAAAGGTAAGCGAATGTACTGAAAAAGTCCCTTATGTGTATTTATAACTGTAAGGTCTCTGGAATCTTCATCAAGCTCAAGTTGATTATAAGCATCTCTAAGATCCAGCTTAGTAAATTTCTGACCTCCTGCTAACATAGCAAAAATATCTTCAGCTTTAGGTAAGGGATATTGGTCTGTATCAATAGCAGTATTCGCTGTTAACTTAAAATCACCACAAATTCTTACTGATGATCTGTCTGCTTTGAGTACGGGAACGATGGGTGTAGCCCATTTTGAAAAACGAATTGATTGTAAAACACCAATCTTCTGTAATCGACTCAGTTCCTCGCTGACTTTTTCTCGCATTGCAAAAGGTAAAGTACGAGCTTTATAAAATTTTGGTTGCACTTCTGGCTTTTTAATTAAACAGACTTTAACTCCTTTTAAGTGCCCAAGTGTATTCTCAAAAACATGCTTGTATTCATTCAACAACTTACTCAACTCTATATCATCACTTTTAACAAAATTTGTGCGAAATTCTAAAATTTTCAAGGACATAATCCAATCTCTACCACACAAATTTGGACCTTTGTTATCTACTACCAGTAAAGGTAACAGTTCGTATTTTCCACTAAATTTTACTTCAACCGTAATCGTTCCTAAAACAGGAATGCGTTGACCTGTAAATGTAGCTAAACCAGTTTTAGCTGGCTGCAAGGGGGGCAACTTCAGTGAATTGTATGTATCTTTGGTGATTAGAGATAAAGCAGCACCTGTGTCTAATTCCATATTAATAGTTTGATTGTTTACTTCAATATTTACTGTAACAGGTCTAGGAGCACTTTTCTCAGCAATAGAAACTGTATTAAAAATATTGTATTCTGGTTCACGTACAATAGCTACTTTAGAAATCTCTTCCTCAATGTTTTCATCAGAACCGGGTGTAGTATGCATTTGATGAACTTTTTTAGGCTTTTCTTTAACGATTTTACGATTCGAAACTTCAGTTTTCTTCGACTTTAGGCATTTTTTTGCCAAATGACCCTTAACACCACAAGAATGGCACGTAGTCTTCAAAAAAGGACAACTCTTAGGTAAATGATCAGAATTCCCACAACGTATACATTCACGAAAATGTTCTGGAAATTTCGAATTGCGGAGTTTCGGTTTTGAAGTGTTTAATTTGTTCACCGGCTGTAAAACAGAACAAGAACCTTGTAAATTTATGGAATCGCGAGCAGCAGTTTCCATAGACACAGCCAATTCAATTGCTTTAGAAAGCGTCAGATTCTGTTCAGATAACAACCGACGCTGTATTTGCGTATCCTGAATTCCACAAACTAGTCGATCACGAATCATCGTATCTAAACTAGAACCGTAATTGCAAAATTCAGAAAGTCTACGTAATTCCGAAACAAAAACTGAAATGGTTTCATCAGATTTACGAACTCGGGAATTAAATTTAAACCTCTCGACAATTTCCGAAGGTGCCGGACTGTAATGGTCTGATAAACATTTAATTAAATCATCATACTTAGTATCTGCCGTTGTTCTCGGCGATAGTAAACTACGTAATAATTTATAAACTGTTGGGCCAATCACAGTTAAAAAGATAGATTTTTTTTTATTATCATCAGATATATCATTTGCATTAATAAAATGATTAAATCTTTCTACGTACTGCGACCAGGTTTCCACTGCAGGGTCAAAATCTTCTATTCTGCCAAACGTAGCCATAGATGACTGTAATCACCGTAAAAAGAATAATGTAAATCCAAAATGTACGTGGATCCGTAACAATCGTCGCCAATGTGTAATGTTTGCGAGCTTATATTATTATATCAACATACTGTATTAGCTGAACATATAACTTTAATAAATACGAGCACACTTACAAAACAAGACATATAATATAACATTGAAATCGAACAACTCAAATGTAGACACAAGTGGAAGTTGTAGTAGTTTTATCTAGTAGAAGTTATCGTTAATACATAACATCTTTGATTAAGTAAAATAAGATAAACATTTCAAACTAAGCTAATATAAAAGGAATTAAGTAAACAGAATCTTTGTCTCCCGGTATTTTTTAACAAAGCGGAAAGAAAGTTCTTTTAAATAAGACATTTTAAATTAATCGTTTTTAATCTGGCGTAACTGCAATATTATTTTGTGCTCATTTTATGTAATAACTGTAATGTGACGTAAATATGACGTAATTTCTCCTATTTAAGACTTCTAACGCATGTTAATAAATTTATTATTTTACAAATTCCTTTCTCTCTTAAAATTCACGTGTAATTATAGTTTTTATGACGTAATTTTTAATAAGTTCCTGCTTTTTGTACATAATTATTTAATTCTAATTCCAAATGTTTTTTTCTGTTTATAATAGTCACGTGTAAATAAATTTTTAATTTATTACACGTATAAATATATATATATATATATATTTTTTTTTTTTTTTTTTTTTTTTGAAGCAAACATTATTGTTTCCGCTGTTTATACAGTTGGCAACAGTTTAAATTAATATCACTTTCTAAAATCTGTAAAAAATATCTCTAGAAATGCTGAAAATTTGAATTTAAAATAGAAATAAAACCTCAAAAAAATAGCCAAATTAAAAAAAAGAAATACAATCTGCACACCGGGAACTTCAAACGTATAAAATGATCTAAAAATGATTAAATTCCCATGGATAGATGTTGCTCCTATAAAACTTTTTTAGTGGAACAATTTTGTCCAACTTTAGCATTAAATATCTCTTTAAATAATTCTTCGATTTGAAAACTGTCTGCATCAGCGTGTTTATCAAACATTTCTGTATAATACTACCGATTTTCATATTTTTGTATGCATTATTTTTCTTAATATTAACGAAGAATGACCTCCGGTCACAAAAAATTCAAAACCGGCGGCGGCGGCGGTGACAGCGGTAGTTACTTTTTCTTAGAATAGAGAGATTTTTACAACCCTTAGAAAGTTATTTATAAACAAAATTTTAATGATTTCTTATAAAGTGACCTTTTATTCATTTATTAAAAATATTGTGAATTTAAAAAAATTAATTCAAAAAATATATCCCAATTACTTTGAATGGTTACTACTGTATTAAACCTCTCCATTACTGGGGAGGATTGATACACTAGCAAGGGGGGTTTGATACATTGTTATGTATCTCTCTATTCTAAAAAAAAGTAACTACCGCTGTCACCGCCGCCGCCGCCGGTTTTGATTTTTTTGTGACCGGAGGCCTTTCTTCGTTAATATTAACAAAAATAATGCATACAAAAATATGAAAATCGGTGGTTTTATACAGAAATGTTTGATAAACACGCTGATGCAGACAGTTATCAAATCGAAGAATTATTTAAAGAGTTATTTAATGCTAAAGTTGGACAAAATCGTTCCACTAAAAAAGTTTTATAGCAGCAAAAAATATACATGGCAGTGTAATCATTTTTAGATCATTTTATGCGTTAGAATTTGCCGGAGTGCAGATTGCATTAATTTTTTTATTTTGACTCATTTTTTCAGGTTTTATTTCTATTTTAAATTCAAATTTTCAGCATTTCTAGAGATATTTTTTACAGATTTCAGAAAATTGTACTAATTTAAACTGTTGCCAACTGTATAAAAAGCGCAAGCAATAATGTTTGCTTCAAATTAAAAATTTATTTACACGTGACTATTATAAACAGGAAAAAAACTTTTAAATTAGAATTAAATAATTACGTATAAAAAGCAGGAACTTATTAAAAATTACGTCATAAAAAGTATACACGTGAATTTTAAAAGAGAAAGGATATTGTAAAATAATAAATTCATTAACATGCGTTAGAAGTCTTAGGAGAAATTACGTCATATTTACGTCACATTATAGTTATTACATAAAATGAACACAAAATAACATTGCAAAAAAGTTTAAATTTAGAAATTGGGCTAGACATTTATTTGATATTTTGAGAATTAATTTAAAATGTCTCATTTAAAAGAACTTTCTTTTCGCTTTGTTAAAAAACACCAGGAGACAAAGATTCTGTTTACTTAATTCCTTTTATATTAGCTTATTTATATTAGCTTATACGTGTCTACGTCATCAAGTTATTTTTATTTCGACGTTTTATTTGTATTTTTATTAATGTTGTACTAATTTATTTGTTCTTTCGTTATTTTTTTAAAAAAAATTATATCAATTTGTATAATTTGGCGTGTGGTTTGGCGATTTATATAATTTGGCGAAATTAGTCGACGCGATAATCAAGTAGTACAGCAGCGGATTTGGCGTTAAAATTTCCCCAATCAGAGAGAAATGAATAGAAATCCGTTTATAGGGAGATCGCCACTGTTTTTTAAATTATAATTCAATCTTTCGAAATCTTTTTAAAGCCGATCAAATTAGCGTGCATTTAGAGTCTGCGGTGTCTGGACGGGGGTTGGCGAGCGTAGCTCGTAGGGGGCCGAGCCCCCTAGTATTGAAAAAAAAAATGCAGACAATTCAATTTATGCGTCATACAATTTTTTATGATAAATCTTGAAATATTTAACCCTCTAAGTGTTTGGCGCGTATTATTCCGTTCACTAAGCTCCAGGTTTCACAGCAATACAAGCAATATTTAAGATAATATAATTCTATAGATTTAATGAATTTTAAATACATTAAAGAATGATTAATACTCTCAAGGATTACATTCATATTTGTAATTGAGTTTTTTTTTATAATGTTGAAAGAATCATATTTTCTTAACATTTAAAAGAAACGCAAAGAAAACAACATTACAATTTTACCCTTTTGCAAGACGCTCGGAGGGTTGTAAAATTTGAAACGAAATGACATTGACATATTTTTGTTTCAGAAATGTTTTTTACAAAAATATTTAAACTATTGCTATTATTTAAACAATCCTATTAAGACTCTTTTTAGAAAATAAATAATGAAAAAGACCCCTAGAAATCTAGCTGCAAGGAAAAATGAAGTGAACATTGCTGATTTGCAAACAATTTAACATAAATTTAGCACATTTAAGATTCATTTAACCCTTTCAGGGGCAAAGCATTTTCATTGCTAAAGTGTTGAATAAATTAATAACACCGGAATTTGCCAACAAATTTAATTAGAAATAAGAAAAGGGATATATTTCTCCTTCATACTAAATGGAAAATATATTACCAAAATGCTGGTGCCAATGTGGCGTTTGGGAATTAAAATTAAGTGGTTTCATAAACATACACCCCTGAAATGGTTAAAAGAAAAACTAATAACTCTATCATTTTGATAAGTAAATTCGGTTAGATTTAACGTTTTTTCAATTTGCCCTTCGTAAATTATAGAAAGATTTTCCCTTTCAGGCCATTTAAACTTTTTCCCTTCTACATGACGAGCAAAGCGAACTAATCATCTATCATCGCACTGCTTTTCCATGTAACCTACATAATGTCTATGAATAGTCTCTTTGTTCTTCCTTGCCAATATCAGTAGCTCTTGCTGTAAAACAATAATGAATATTACAGTCCTATATTAGTTTGCAAACTTAAAAAAACTATTAAATTTCAAATATACAAGTGTATCATTTCTCCCCAGTACTAATGTATCATTTCTCCCTATTATTCCTTATTGGATTTTCAATCACTTTGTACAAATGCAGTTGGAAAATGGTAATCTACTTTCTAATAAAACTGATCCTAACAATGTGCTTTATAATTTAAAAAAATTACAAGACATTATCTTCACAATAATAAGAGTTATGAAAGAAAATCAGTCAATGAAAAAATGTACATTGGCATTCCAAAAACCTTCAAAATTAAAAGAAACGAAAAGTTGTCAGTTCTTCACTGATTAGTCCAGCTAATGATGGCTTCAGCAAATAAAAGAAGACTTCATATGTGTTAGAATGGCTGTTAATGCCATTTGTTGAAAAAAATTGCCAATGTATCAACCCTCTCTATGTATCAAACCTCCCCTACCTCCCCTATCCATCCGTAACCATAGGGTGCGAATAGACCATCCTTCTAACTGTTATCAGAATCGGCTTCGTTTCTTGTGTCCATGCGGTTTTTTTAATCTTTAATGGCTTTAAAAGGAAAGAGACTGATGTCTTGCAAAAGAGGAACTTTTCCGTCAAGTGCAGTTGAGCTCCTTATCTCCTGACCCATTGTTGATTCCCCTCATCCTTTTGTGAATAAACTGCAGAAGGGTGGTCCAGAACACAAGATTTCCTGGGAAATTGTAGAAGGATGATAAAACAAGCATTTATATGCAGCCTTAGTGACATTAAACGCAGTAATGCATGAGAACCAGTTTTTTTCCTCCAAAACGGGGGAGTCTAAGGAAGTAGACTTAGCTGAGCGTGTTTTCCGGAGAGAAGTGGAATTTTGATATTTCCCCATGCAAAGGAAAGTAATCCTACTCTTCGACCTGAAAAGTTGAAAAGTGGTCTTTCAGGGAGGGAGACGGGAAATAGTGGTCCTTTAATGGAGGAAAATTAACATTGATCCTATAGCTAAAAATTATAGACCATAAATAAGCGGTCTTTATGAGGAGTGGTCTTCTTATAGAGGTGACCTTTCAGGGAGGTTTCACTGTAATTAAATTTTGACCATGATCACTCAACAGGAGGTGTTGCTAAGCTAAGCTTTTTGCGATGAACTTTTTAGCTGTACCTTATTTATATTGGGTAGAAAAGCGCCAAAATATATATTTGAGATACTAATTTAAAAGTATATATATTGCCTAGCTTTTCGATTTGATTTTACCCTATAAAAGGCACTGTTGTATTATGGTTCTTTTTATTCACTGACTACTATAACTCCGTGCTATATTCTCGAAATCTTTGAGCTGGAGTTGCACTAAAGGACAAGGGTAGATAGGCTGTACATTTACGTCCAATGGATTCATAAAAATTAAATGTAGTCCGTAAAGTCAGGGAAAGTTTTTTCTTTTATAGTTAAATTTTCGGAAAGTTGAATCTTCTTAGTTGAATAAGTTTTAAATCTGAAAAGAGTAAGTTGTAAGAAAAGCTTTTTAAAGTAAACGTGTTTTCTACTTTTTTGTACATTTCGACATTTTTTCCGAACTTTTAATACATATTTCGATTAAAATGATTCCACTATTTAAAAACACATATGCATAATTTTATAGGGGATTCCTTGAGCTTTTAATCTTAATTTTTAATCTTCCTTAAGCTTTTTATTCAACCTTGGTCAACTTATTCTAATTCCCTGAGTACTTCAATGCGAAATAAAACGAAATCTTTGCTGGAGTTCCATTAGAGTCAACGTGTATTTACCTCTCGATAGAGTATCTTTATTTATCAGAGTATTACGGTCTGCATAATTTGATTGGTTGAGAAAATTTTGGATTATAATTTTAAAATATTAACTAATCTATAAAACTATATTTTAAAAATATATTTTTATAACATGTATGCTACATGTAGCAACATAGCTGTATGCTATTTGAGAAATATAATGTCATGTGACATGGTCGATGATCAAAAAAGACTTTTCTTCTTTAATATGTAGGATGCTTATTATGAAGAACTGGGCTGATTCAATTTTCGTTTCTCAACAGAGAGAATTACAATACTACAGTCATTCAGGGTAACTTTGATCCATGGGATGAAACTTTGCACCACGTCCTATATTTCAATATGTTTTACTTCAAAAGGCTCGATAAACTCCAGTGCTACAATCTGTTGGCAAGGTTATAATCTGGACTCTCTACTCTTTATTTTAGAACATAAATTGGCAACATTATACACAATTAATTGTATCATCCAACTATTATTGTGAGGTATTGCTTTAAAGTTAATTTTGAATGCTATTTTGAAGTTGTTGTAATCCAATTAAATTTTTATAGTAAGTAACAATAAACTCATTTATCAGACATATTATTATCTAAATGTTATGTGTTATTATTTTGCGATTATGTATTTACTAATAGTCAGTAAAATGTAAAATTAGAAGGCAGTACCATTTTACCTTATTTTCAGTACAACTTTGAGCCGGTTCAAAGTTAGGCGTAGGTTTATTGTTTACTGATAAATACTGTATAATTTTCTGTTCATAAAAACTATGCGAAATAATGATTATAAAATTACAAAAATAAAAATCATATCATATGGTTATACGAAAATACCATTTTCTTGTCAAAAATTCCCCACATGTGCACGTATATTATATATGAATGCCGATAGTGTGCATTAAATATAACATGTAAATATTTTCAAAAATATGTGTCAAGTACATAACATTCATTTAAAGACGTTATTTGGGGCTGAGCTACTCAAATTTGTCATCCCATACATTCGACCAGGGATGCCAGTTTGGTCTCAAATTTTAATCCGACATTTTAAATTCATACCGGAAATTTCCAAAGAAGAACTTTTACTTTCTGTGATCGTTAAATCTCTCATATTAAATAAAACATAAAATACTATTCTTTATTTTGGGTATGGACATTAAATTTCTAAATAAAAATGGAGGCCAAACTAGCAACACTGCATGCAGCATTTCTTATTCTTGTTTGATTAATACTAGTACTAGTATGTACTACTCTAACTATGGCTATATTATTGAGTTAAAACATTGAAAATTGTTTTCACTGCATTTTTATGTTTTATGTGAACAATAAACAGTTCTTTTTTGCTAAATATTCATTGTTTTCTTCTTCCACTCTTCTTGTGCATAATATTCGTTGTAATATCATAAATTATACAAATCTTGTGATGTTGGGAAAAGTAAATTAGGAGTCTTTAAATATCTGATAAAACACTTTTTTAGCTTCAAAGTTGTCCTAACTATAATACTTTTTAGGTGCGTTCGTAATTATATAAATACGTAGCACCTATAGTCGTCGTTCAGTCCGTCTGTCTGTCCGTCCGTCTGTCCGTCCGTCTGTCTGTCCGTCCGTCTGTCTGTCCGTCCGTCCACATACAATAGAGCAAAAACTACCCAACCGAATGGTCTGAAATTTTAAATATATGATTGTTGTAAAATTTTGTCGAGCCATTTCAAATTTTATGAAAATCGGATGTATAGTTAAATTACAGGGACAGTCAAAAGTTTTTCTTTACATTACGGCCAATGGGAAAAATTATTGCACGTGCATTTTAATGATGTTAAAGCTTTCCGAATGGTCTCAAATTTTAAACATATAATTATTGCGACATTTTGTCGAGCCATTTCAAATTTTATGAAAATCGGATGAATAGTTTAATTACAGGGACAGTCAAAAGTTTTTCTTTACATTAAAGCCAATGGGAAAAATTATTGCAAGTGCATTTTAATGATGTTACAGACTATGCACTTATGAATTGCAAATAAATACACATTCAGTACAATATGGGGTGCAAAAAATAATTATAAAACTAGTTATAGTACGAACACACCTCATTTGCCACGTTTGACGAGCAATTTCCAACTTGTTTATAATATCTTATTTTGTATGATACTTATAATATGGTGCAAAGTTACCTTGCATGGCTGGATAACTTTGAACAGGGGTAAAAATACATCTTTTATTATTTATATCATAATTATTCCTTAATTTGTGATAGTCATATAATAATTTAGGATAATTTCTTCTCTTTTATGCCACTAGTTGCAACAATATTCTTAAAATAAGAGTGGGGCATCTGAAAAAAGAGAAAATGCGGATCAAAGCTACCCTGAATGACTGTACTCTTTTTGCGATGAACGCTGAAGTTGCAACGTACAATCTCACTTTCTATTGGGTGGAAATATTCCAAATTTTATGTTTGAAATTACTAACATAAAGATGTGCAATGGTTTAGTTATTGATTTAGATACCAAAACGAAAGCAAAATCATATACGCCAGTACGCCACACACAGAATATGAAAACTTTCTAGAATTACCAGAATATTATTATGAAATTTCATCTTCTCACGCAATAAAAGAAAAGATAATAACTTAAAAATGTATTAAAAAAAATTCCAAGTAATAAATTTAGAAAACCCATAACAGCATGGAAAACTTTCTTTCAGCAATTACCGTCGACAATCGGTGATGTATTCGAATTCTTTTGAGCAACTCTGTATATCAGGCATGTACCCGTGAACTACAGTTGATCTACCGACAAATTATTTGTGGTTCGCTATGCATTTGACACTTTACCTGTATTTAATTCAGCTATTCGATCCATGCTTTAGATAATGCCACTGCACTGGCAACTTTAAATTGAAGGATGTAGTCGTGGATCGGTCAACATTTTAATTTGTACATACAATCGAGTTCATATAGATTAGCTTTGTAAGTTCATTTTGAGAAATTTAATTTATGATTATAAGTTTTTAAAAAAGTTCACGAATGTGCTTTACCCTTTTCTAAGTGTAAATGCAAAACAAACCCAAAATTAATCACTTTTGGCTTTGCAAAAGATGAAAAATTAAAAATGAAATGGATTGTAACTATTCATCGGAAGGATTCTGTTCCAACTAAAGAACGTTGGGTTTATTTTTATTTTTATTGTTGATTTATGATTTTTGGATTTTCATTTTCTCTTTTTTATTAATAAAAACCTAAAGTGATTGTATCGCAATAACTGAATAAATTTGGCATGTATGATTAACCATAAGTTTTTTTTTTTTTTTTTTACTGCGTGGAAGGAAATAGTTTGAAAATTGTAAAATATCTGTTCTTATATTATAAAATATAAGAACAATATAAGATAAAAATAAAAATAATAAAACATAAGAATATCTTATATTGTAAAATATCTTCCTGATTTGCAGACGCAAAAATTAAAGTTTAATTATTAAATATGATTTTTTTCTCTGCCAGTGAAAAAAGTTAAATTTTCTTACAGTTTTCGTAAGGTAATTAAAAAATAAGAAAATTTTAGTTTTTATGCCTTCTCAAATACTCAAGATTGCACTTTTCTTTTCATAGCTTTCCTTTTTATTATTTCATAAAACGCATAGGATTTTCGTTTCAAATATATATAAACATAATATTAAGCCAAATTGCTTGAGATTGCATTTTCAGAATTTGAGTTTTTTAATCAGTTTAATAGATAGGTTATAGGTATTGCTTACTTCTTACACATTACTTCTTAAAATGCTTATTTCTTAAAATGCTATACCAATAGTAAAAAAAATCACGAAAGTTGCAGGATGATTGGATGTAATCGGTCCAAAACTGGTGTTTGTAGAGATCCGAATGGCGTTGTCTGGGTTTGAACCATGGGTCTCTGAACAGAAGACGAGCACCGTAGCACAATGCAAAAGACTAGCTCAATCGCTCAATGATGGAGATTAATTATAAACTCTTTAGTAAGATGGCGTCGCTACACACTCCACCCACATTAAGAAGACGTCTTGCTTAAACACTGATTTGCACTCTTTAGCTATTTGCTGTGAAGCTTTGCGATGAATTCGTTAGTGCTACAATCTATTCTGAAGGTTGCATGTTTGATTCTAGTTCATCAATGAAGAGGTGCGAAAGGTGTTGGTTGGGTTTGAACCAGGGACCTCTGAACAGAAGAGGAGCGCCGTGTCACCATATAAAAGGCTAGCTCAGTTGCTCTGTTGTCTGCTCACACACTTATCAGTAAGATGGCGTCGCTACAAGTGTTGATCGGCTGATCTGCCGTGGTGTCAAAACTCAGCTCTATAGAATGGTCATTTTCGAGCACACATGCAGAAAATACACTTTGCACTAACTGTAGTCATAGCGATGAAAAACATCAGAAAGTATAGTGTATGTATATAAACAAATCTAACCCACATTTAAATTTCAGCTCTAAGACATTACAGATACAAATATAACTAACTGGAACGTAGCAAAGCGCGGGATCTTGAATCTGAAAAATTAATGATTTATAAAATTTCCATAGATAATTTTTTATGTGTTTTATGTCGAAGCTAATACTTTATTTTGCTACTCTTTTTAAATGGTTTTTTTTTTTTAAATACATACAAATTTGCGTATCTGTTATAAGTCACTTTTATAATTTGATTTAATTGAATGCAATAATTCAGAAAAGCTAATCGAACCTATTAGAATTCAGATTTTTAAATAATACTTTAAAACAAACTCGGTTTCATTGATTTTTTTTTTTTATTTTATTGAACTATGAAATAAATAAGCTCATCCGTAAAGCAGAAATAAATATTTGCTCAAGATATATATTTCCTAGATACCCTTTCTAAATATCTCAGGAGATCAAAAGAGTTTTTATTTAATAGAGGTTTTTTCCTCAGATAAATGCGTTGTGTCAATTGCGGTTGTCTTTTAAAAATCATATCTAAAGATCCTTTTGAAGGCTTTGAAAAAGTTATACGTTTGATCTATAGTACTAATATAATATTAAATAAATATTGGGCAAGCTTCGTATTTTTTTTTGTTTGTTTGTTTGAAGTATAGTCGTTCATTCTAATAAATCTAAAAAGGAAAAATAATAAACATTAAAAGTAAATCATTTGTACAAGCATATTATAAAACTGCTACTTACTGTAAGGTTCTCATTCAGATTTCTTTTGAATTATTAATGTTTGTAGAAATTTAAAAGAATTCCATAACATTTTAAGCAAATAATACACCTTTCAATGCTGGACTTTTTAAGAAACTTCTTTTAACATTAAGCACGATATCATAAGTTCATTTAATAATAAATCTAACAAAAACGAAACTGTGAAAAGAAGGAGCTAAGTTCTGTAAAAAAAAATGCCAAGAAAAGAAGTGATATCTAATTGAGTGCAAAGTTCAAATAAAATTCACTCAAACTCACCTACTGATGTATTATAGCACTTTTTAAATTGTTTAGAAATAAAAATTATTGATAGCATATTAATAATAAATCTACAACTTGGCAAGTTTTTACCTACGAGTCATTTATTTTTATTAATGTTGATTGTTGTTGTTGATTTTTGACGACTCGAGGGATATAGGCCCTAGTGGGGGAGTGCCCTTCGTGGGGGTCTTTCTAAGGGAACCTAAACCGTATTTACGCATGGAAATCCATGGTTCGAAGAAAACCACGAAAACTCCGAACGATTAGGCCGTCGGGCGCAATTGCGTTCGAACCCAGCACCTCCCGTCTACCAGCTTCGAGAGCAGAACCTCTCGGCAACTGGTGGGGCTCTATTTGTATTAATGGCATTATTATATGTTAACTTGTTATTTCATGTTTAGAAGCCTTAATTTGAGTATTGAGGCTCCTTAAAGGAGTACAGTATCTAGAGCGGTGAAAAAGTGTATCTATCTTTTTGTCAGGCCTTTTAGTCTATTTGCATTGAGGTTTTCGGGGGGGGAGGGAGTGTCGCTAGAGTGATAACCTAAGACGAGCGAGAGTGTATCTGTGTGTTTATTGGTTTATCAAACCTTTGACATGAGTCATTTGTTTATAATAATAATTATATTAAAAAATTGATAATGACATTGTTATTAATACTAACATCATCATTTTACTAAGACATGAAAATGATAGACATAACATTTATCAAAAACTTGAAAAAGTTCAAGATTTATTATTAATATGCTATCAATAATTTTTATTTTTAAACAATTTAAATAATGCTATAATACTTCAGTAGGTAAGTTGAGTGAACTTTATTTGAACTTGGCACCTACTTAGATATCACTTCTTTTTTTGTCATTTTTTTACAGAACTTGGCTCCCCTTTTTCACAGTTATGTTTTTGTTAGATATCATTACTTTTTGTACAGTTACAATATTCTTAGACACTTTACTTAATGAATTGTAATGTGTTACAAGCGTTTATTTTTTTTACCAGGCAACATTCCGTTTAATTTAAATTTCCTACAACAAAATATTTGGCATACATTTTCATATATTAGACTTTAAATTCTGGCCCATAGATTTTGAAAAAAAAAACCCTTAAATGCGCGGAGTTTAAATTAAATTGCGGTGAGCTCGACTATGGAAGATTAATGGTTTTAAATGGGAATTTCGCCAAATTAGCCAGCTATTGCCAAATTGACTTTATATATGAAACCTTTTATTTATTACCAAATTTGACGATATTTCGCCAATTTGGACAAAATCTGGCCTTATTGTGGTAACCCTGTCATTAGTATTTTTTAACAATTATTCATTACAATGGAGCGGTCCAACCAGAATTGTGAGGGACACAGAGAGACTTTGATTTTATATAAATAAATATTGCTGTATTAAATGTATGTTTTGAAACGAAATGTATGGATTCCAAATTTTTATTATTTCTGAAACAACAATAATCATATTGATAATATTTACAGAAGTCAAGATTTGAAAACATTTCTTTCTTTATTTTTTATACTTTTGGGTTGTCAATAAAACAGTACAGACGTGTACAATCTCGAAGGTCAAATAGATTTTCATTAGAAAATTGGCGAAAACAGCTCAAAATGGTTCGTGAAATGTAACACTCGTCTGCCATTATTTTTTTATACTAACAATTCACATATTTTTTTGACACACAGCACATAAACTTGAAAGTAAAGAGACAGTAATTATTTAAATTCGAATTCGTCCACCGAAACTACAGCATAGCAAGAATTTGCATCTTCAAAACTCTTCGTATGAAGAAAAAAGTTTGAACGGTTTGAACAGTTTGAAAGTTCGTGTCGCTATCGAACGACATCAGAATGATACTCGATAGTCCCCAGCAAGTATTAGAATACCTTTATACTCAGCGGCAATCGACAGAGTACCTTTATACTCAGTGGCAATCGGTAGAGTACCCTTATACTCAGCGGCAATCGATAGAGTACCTGTAGCACTGGCATTGAGACTCCGAGACACTGCAAGGCTGCCCACAGCTAAGACTGCCTAGACCCATGGTAGCCACTGATAAATGATCAATATTTATTTGAATAATAGGAATGACTCTCTTTTATTTACATTTTAAATTCGGTGATTAGACAAATTTCAACTGTGGATGTCTCGAAATATATGCATATTTCTTCTAAATTTTCTTTTATTAAATTTTAAATTATTCCTATATGCTAAAACTATGTTTAAGCCATTTATTACACATAGATCGGGAGGCGACTGCACAAATCATCACCTCATCGATTTGACGGCTGAAATTCTAGGATTAGATAAAACTCGATTCGCATATTAAAATGCAACTGATCTGCCTAGTCATATATTGGCGGAAATCGCCTGCAAACCCGATTTTACTGGTTGACTTGTAAATTGGCCATTTTATTTTCATGCTCCCATCCTCCATGTTTTCATAGTTTAGGGTGCAGGAAAACACACTGATAAACCTACCGATCAACCACTAAAATCGTGTCTGCAGGTGGATTCCACCAAGATATGAATTGGCAGACCAGTTGCATTTTAATATGCAAATCGAATTCTGTCTAATCCTGGAATCTCAGCCGTCAACTCGACGAGGTGATAGTCTGTGCAGCCGACTCCCGATCTATCAGGAGGATGTTTCAAAACTCCCCATACAAACTTTAATGGCAAATGTAAGCATTGATATGAATCAAATTCAAACAGGAAAGAACGAATCATTAATCACTGATTATTTCATTTAATCATTAAATAAGCCATATATTCAGGCTCTTATTAGCGCATGGGCAAATTGGGACTTTTCCCATGGGCCCCAGACCTCAAGGGGTCCCCAAATCCATATATTAATAAATCCATATATTAATAAATAATTACAAAATACTTATTTTTTTCCCAAACTAGGAGGCTCTGCCCCCTACGAGCTTCGCTCGACAACCCCCGTTGAGACTCTGAAAATCCGTTAATTTGATCGGCTTAAAAAAGATTACGGAAGATTGAATCTCTCTATTCTAAAAAAAAAGTAACTACCGCTGTCACCGCCGCCGGCGCCGGTTTTGAATTTTTTGTGACCGGAGGTCTTTCTTCGTTAAGATTAAGAAAAATAATGCATACAAAAATATGAAAATCGGTGGTTTTATACAAAAATGTTTGATAAACACGCTAATGCAGACAGTTTTCAAATCGAAGAATTATTTAAGAGATATTTAATGCTAAAGTTGGACAAAATCGTTCCACTAGAAAAGTTTTATAGGAGCAAAAACTATTCATGGGAACTTAATCATTTTTAGATCATTTTATACGTTTGAAGTTCCCGGTGTGCAGACTGTATTTCTTTTTTTAATTTGACTCATTTTTTAAGGTTTTATTTCTATTTTAAATTCAAATTTTCAGCATTTCTAGAGATATTTTTTACATTATTTTAGAAAATGGTGTTAATTTATACTATTGCCAAATGTATAAACAGCGCAAACAATAATGTTTGCTTCAAATTAAAAATTTATTTACACGTGACTTTTATAAAGAGAAAAAATCATTTGGAATAAGAATTAAATAATTATGTACAAAAAGCAGGAACTTATTAAAAATTACGTCATAAAAAGTATACACGTGAATTTTAAAAGAGAAAGGATATTGTAAAATAATAAATTCATTGACATGCTTTAGAAGTCTTAAATAGGAGAAATTACGTCATATTTACTTCACATTATAGCTATTACATAAAATGAACACAAAATAATATTGCAAAACAGTTTAAATTTAGAAATTGCGCTAGACATTTCTTTGATATTTTGAGAGGATCTTTTCAACTATTTTTGTTAGGAAAGCGCAAATAATATTTCATTTTCTAACAAAAGTATTTTCATGTGAATATTTAAAAGAGAAAGAATAGCTTGGTAAAAATTACGTCAGATTAAAAACGATTAATTTAAAATGTCTCATTTAAAAGAACTTTCTTTTCGCTTTGTTAAAAAATACCAGGAGACAAAGACTCTGTTTACTTAATTCCTTTTATATTAGCTTATTTTGAAATGTTGTTACACGTGTCTACGTCATCAAGTTATTTTTATTTCGACGTTTTATTTGTATTTTTATTAATGTTGTACTAATTTATTTGTTCTTTCGTTATTTAAAATAAAAATTATGTCAATTTGTATAATTTGGCGAGTGGTTTGGCGATTTATATAATTTGGCGAAATTGGTCGACGGGATAATCAAGTAGTACCGCAGCGAATTTGGCGTTAAAATTTCCCAATCAAAGAGGAATGAATAGAAATTCGTTTATAGGGAGATCGCCACTGTTTTTTAAGTTATATTTCAGTCTTTCGAATTCTTTTTAAAGCCGATCAAATTAGCGTGCATTTAGAGTCTGCGGTGTCTGGACGGGGGTTGGCGAGCGTAGCTCGTAGGGGGCCGATCCCCCTAGTTATAATTAAAAAACCGGTGACGATATCCCAGTAAACGGATTTCCATTTATTTTTCTTTTAATGAAGGTTTTTAAGGCCAAAAAAGCTGCTGTGAATTGCTGTTTTCAAGTTTGATTAAATAAGATTGGTTAAACATCTGAAAATTAGCTAATGTAAAATGAACTAAGTCAATAGAGTCTTTGGGTTCCAGGTACTTTTTAATACAGCTATAAGAAAATGGTTTTAAATCACACGTTTTAAATCTCACGTAATTTTAACCACTAGGGGGCTCTGCCCCCTACGAGCTACGCTCGTCAACCCCCGTTCAGACACCGCAGACTCTAACAGCACGCTAATTTGATCGCCTTTAAAAAGTTTTCGGAAGATTGAATTATAATTTGAATCTGACAATTATAATCTGACGTAATTTTCACCAAACTTTTCTTTCTCTTTTTAATATTCACGTCAAAATACTTCTGTTAGAAATGAAATATTATGATCATCTTAAAATGTCAAGTAAATGTCTCGCGCAATTTTTAAATTAAAACTGTTTTGCAATATTATTTTTTGTTCATTTTACGTAATAAGTGTAATATGACGTAAATTCTCCTATTTAGGACTTCTAACGCATGTTACTGAATTTATTATTTTACAATATTCTTTCTCATCTAAAATTCACGTGTAACTATAGTTTTTATGACGTAATTCTCAATGAGTTCCTGCTTTTTATATTTTTTGTTTATAATAGTCACGTGTAAAATAAATTTTTAATTTGAAGCAAACATTACTGTTTGCGCTGTTTATACAGTTGGTAACAGTTTAAATTAATACAATCTCTCTATTCTAAAAAAAAGTAACTACCGCTGTCACCGCCGCCGCCGCCACCGGTTTTGAATTTTTTGTGACCGGAGGTCTTTCTTTGTTAACATTAAGGAAAATAATGCATACAAAAATATGAACGCAGATTTATATGAACGCGGCAGTATCTACGCAGATTTTCATTGTTCCATTTCCAAAGCATTACTTTTTGCAAGGCATACTTAGATACTACTACCGGCAGACCGATTTGCGTTTAATGTATGAAGTTGCTCGCCAGAGGACTCTGATACGCTGCCCAAAACAGAAATTTGACTCTGACCGTAACTTCAACGACGAGAACCTATCAAATCGCTCTGGGCAGGGTTCAGAGAAATCCAATGTGTTTACATATTTTTGTTCCGGATAGATATGATTCAAAAGAGTTTAATAGAAATATTAACTCTAATCATCAGAAAAAAAAATAATAATATCATTTTAACAATTATCGGAATAATAAATGGTGCGACCAGAGAATACTTCCAAGGTTGCTACTTAATACCAAGTTAATACTAAATACCATGGTTGCCACTTTGGCGCATTTATCGCCAGATTGGGGAGAAGTAGAGTATTCTACGATTGACCCCAATAAATAAAAACATGCATAGTCTAAAAACATCAATGTCAAAAATTTATTTGTTATCTTCACTGCTGAAACAATAAAACTAATGGAATTTCTTTTAAATATATTAAAGTACTCATAAAATTCCTTGTAATAATTAACAAATATAATTTATTAAGTAGCAAATACACTTACATGATTTAATCAAAATTGATAGGATAACATAAAATATTGCAACGATATTTAAATCTGCGATCACCATTTCTTTCTATGATTAAAAATAAGAATATTTAATGTTAAAGGAAGATCGTCTTTTTTTTTTTTTTTTTTTTTTTTTTTTACTATTATTATTTGTGTATGTGAATACTGTGTGTAACTTTAAGATTGAAGACAAATAGTTTCTTTTTCACATTTTTATATCACACAGCACACAAATGTTACAAACAATCACAAACACTGAAAAACATGTAGAATGATGAGGTGACTTTGGGGTAATAACCCGCTGTTAGAACAAGTGACGTTCATAAAACATCTTTTGGGGAATACTCCCGCTATAAGCAACAGAATAATTGGGGATAAGACCCGCTATAGCATAATGTGCCACAATGGCAGCTCAAGAACAACATACTATACTTGGGGATAACACCCGCTCGAATACACAATGTGCCGAAATGGCAGCTAAAGAACAACTATATACTTGGGGATAAGACCCGCTCGAATACACAACGTGCCGCAATGGCAGCTCAAGCCACAACTGAACTGGGTCACAAGACCGCAAAGCTACGGAGCTCGTTCGGCATGCGCACAAGGTCCGAACATGCCGCCCCGCGTTGCAATGTGCGTAGCACATTCAAAATATTAAAAATACACTATAAATACAAGAACTAAATAAAATACCAATACCACAAAATAATATTACAATACAAATACAATAATAAGTTGCAATAACAAGGACTATACAATACAATAAAATTAAATTCTTTGTTACAAAATTTAAGCTATTTTCTAAAAATAGTTCTATATTGTTCTTAAGAAAAGTTGAATGTAAAATAACATGTAAATCTTAGGTGCACCTTAAAATACATAAACAATGAGAAATAAGTATATACATTAGATATCATTAAATTTCTGAAGAAATATTTTGTTACTAAGCTAACGAAAATCGCGATATAAACCTTATGAAAAATCCCTTTTCCTTTGATTTTTATTTAATCTCAAAAGGGCCGCAAAAATCGGCTCCTGTATGGTTAAACGTAAAATTTGGAGTTACTCTTTCCGATGGGAGGTCACCCATGATTTGTTTAGCAGTAACTGGGTTGTTCCTAAAACAGACAACGCAATCATGCACTACTTTTCGCGCTAAATTTTTTCCACTTACGGGCCAAAACCGCATTCGTACGTAATGGATTAAAGTTTGGGGACCAATATGAAAATACTTCCTGTGAAAATGCTCAAATATGAGTTTTGTGAGCTTATGGCCTTTCGGCAAAATGACTTGATGCTTCTTATCAAAGTTTAAATCTGAATTTTCCAACCTACCGCCAACTCTTAAGATATTATCTTGATCCAAAAAGGGGGATAAACATTTAATTTTACTGGAAGGGGGAACCCTTGATTCCCGTTTTAAACCCTTAATCTCTTCCTGAAATTCTGCATTTTGTACTAATCTAATTAGAGAAACTTCTGAATTTTTTATTTCTGGGGTTGTGAGGCTGCCTCTGCGCCGGTCTGCTAACTTACATTTGCAATTGTGAAAAAACCTATAAACATATGCCAGTATGCGAAGAATACTATAATATTTACCACTTATGTTGAGAAAAAAATTTACTTCTTCAGGATTCCTGAAAAGAGAAAGAGAAATATTAGAATTGAAATCATTACAGTTATTTTTATATTTTGATTTAGTCTCTGGAATGTAATCTGTTTCTGGCACAGAAATAGTTTCTTGCTCAGTCACTAAGTCATCAGCTGCTAGGAATTTTGGTCCCCTAAACCACATTGGATTCTCTACAAGGGAATTAACACTCGCACCTCTGGTCAAGAGATCGGCAGGATTGTCCTTGCTAGAGCAGTGATACCAAGAGTTCGAATCTGAAAGTGCATTAATCTCTATGACACGGTTAGCCACAAACTGCTTCCATCGCTTTGATGATCCTTTGATCCAGAATAAGGTTATTTTGGAATCTGTCCAATAGTACACCTTCGATGTGATTTTTTGATCTAGGATGGGTTTTACTTTATTGGTCAGTCTTGCACTTAGTAAGGCTCCGAGAAGTTCTAGCCGAGGCAGAGTTATCTCCTTTATCGGTGCAACACGACTCTTTGAAGTCACGAGATTGACTTCCACACCACTCTCTCTTTTTATTCTCAGATAAATTGCAGATCCGTACGCTATTTTACTAGCATCAGAAAAGGCATGTATGTCTACAGCTATTACTTGATTCAAGCAACCAAGAATTTTCCTCGGAATTTTTAATTCTGCTAAATTTGGAAGTTCTTCGAGCCACTTTAACCATTTTTCGTGCACATTAGTTGGTAACTGTTCATCCCATGCTGTCTTCTTTAGCCATAGTTCTTGGAACAGGCATTTTATTCTAATGGTGAATGGCGTCAGCATGCCTAACGGATCGAAGATTTTACCAACTGCTTGCAATAGTAGACGTTTTGAGCTTTTTTGCGATGACAAGAATTCTATTAAACTTTTGACTTCGAATGTCAGACAATCTTCTTCTGTTTTCCAGGACATTCCTAATACCTTGCTTAGATTGCTTCCTAGGCTTATTGCAGCATGTTCTGTTTGAATATTTAAACCTTCCTTTTGCCAGCACTGCAGTAACGCTTCATCATTGGTTATCCATTTTCGAAGAATCATTCCTGCTTCAGACATTATTTTGTTAGCATTCAGGGAAACATCAAGAGCTTCTTGCAGCGTATCTTCGCCAGATATAAAATCGTCCACATAAATATATTTATCGAGTAGGTGAACAGTTCTTGGGTGTAGGTTCGTAAACCGCTTGATGTGCTCCTTTATGGTAGCAGATAGGAGGAATGGAGAAGCATTGACTCCAAAAATAACACGTTTGAATCTGAAGACCTTGAAAGATTTTAAACCATCATCATACCACAGAAAACGGACAGAATCCCGATCTTTTTCAGCTAGTGAGATTTGAAGGAACGCCTTCTCGATATCAGAAGAAAAGGCAATTTCGTATAATCTGAAGTGGATTAAAATATCAAATAGAAGTGGATTTAAGTTGGTGCCGGGCCATAAACAATCATTAAGGGACAAATCATTGTTATCATGAGAGCTGGCATCGAAGACGATTCGGACCCTTGTAGTAAGTTTATCTTCTTTACAGACCGCATGATGGGGCAAATAATAAACTGCCCTGTCTGAAACAGGTTCATTTTCTTGCACCTGCTCTATAATTCCTTGCTTTAAATATTCCGTGATTATTTCAGAATATTGTCGAAAAAGCTCTTGGTTTCGATAAAATTTTCTTTTTAGACCTTCCAAACGCTGTTTCGCAACATTAAAATTATCATTTAAATCCTTCCAGTCTCTTTTCCAGGGTAACTGAACTTCATAACGATCGCCTACAAATTTGACAGTTTTATCGAATATTTGTTGTGCTTGATCAGTTTCCGATATTTTCGGATCTCCATGTTTAATGCCTATAGACTCAAGCTCCCAAAATTGTTTTAAATTATCATTTATTTCATCGAAATCTCTAACGAAATTGCACATAGTAATATTGTTTGTTTGCGTGTTCTCCTCTAGCGCCCCAGTTGGGATCCATCCAAAAACAGTGTCTTGCAGAAAAAGTTTATCATTTATCTTAACTGAATTATGCTTTAAAATTCTATAAAATAATTCAGCGCCAACCAATTCGTGAACTTTTCCCGGTTTGAAAAATGTGGGGTCTGCCAATTCCACAATATTCGGTAAATTAATGTCCGATACATTTAATTGCTTTGATGGAATTACATCCGTGATTTTGGGAACAATTAAGAAATCTATATTCTCCCTGAAAGAGCCATCTTCGTTTGTAATTACACTCGAAATTTTATTTTTTACATTATAAGTATAACCGTTTAATCCTGTAACGGGTACATTAATTATCCTTTTTTTAAATTTCAGCATGTCAGCGCAATCCTTAGTTAAAATATTGACATTGCTAGCATTATCCAAAATGACTCTAAACCTTCGTTTATTTCCGAAATTATCTTCTATAAAAACAAAGCATGTACTCAATAAAATTGATTTTCTTTCTTTACTTATATTATTCAAGGTCTTTAAAGATGCGTCATTATTTACCGAAATGTTTTTCATTTCTCTATTTACCGCACCTGCAAGAGGGGAGGAAATTTGGGGGGAAGCCAATTCATTTTTGGATTTATTTTCTTTTTCTCGATGAAGCCATGAGCTGTGTCGCAATCCACAGGTATTACAATTATATTTTGAAATGCAAGAATTTACGCAATGAGAATTATTCAAACAATTAATACACAGCTTATTTTTCTTCACAAAATCGTATCGTTCAGAAACATTCATTTTTCGAAACTGAGAACATTTGTTCAAATTATGAAAAGCCAATTTACACAGAATACAAGTTTTTCCATTCGATTTATCATTCGAATTTAGCATGAAATTTTTTTGTTTGTTCGAAAGAGGAATGTTTTTGTTTAAGGGTTTTGAAGCAGAGTATCTATTTACGCTTTCTAACGTAGAACTGCGGTTTTCCAAAAATGACATTAATTCATTAAATTGCGGGTATTCTGATTTTTTAATCGAATATTCAAATAATTTTCGAGATTCCTTATCTACCTTTTGCAATATAATATTGATAAGGATAGCATCAGACAGATTGTTTTGTTCATATTGTAATACTTTTAAGGCCCTCAAATTTTTATTTACACAATCAATAAAGGATCTCAATTCTTTAGAAGACTCGTAATGTATTTTTTACCGACTTCGAAAAAAGGAGGAGGTTATCAATTCGACGCGTATGTATGTGTTTTTTTTTTTATGTATGTTCACCGATTGCTCCGAAATTTTTTGTCCGATTTATGTGATTTTGGTTTTAATTGAAAGAGGATACTCTCGAATTGGTACCACTTCCGTTTCATCGAAATTGGTTGAGTAGTTTTTTAGTAATTCAACAAAAACCAATAAAATAAAGGATTTTTCGCAAATTATCTTTCATTGTTGTAACCGGTTTTTCATTCATAAGCATAAAGCTATGTATTCATATGCGTTATCGCCAAGTTGTCGCCAGACTTGGCGCCATTTTGTGAAATATCGCCAAATTTGGCGACCAAAATAAGTTGTCATAAATGAAGCCAACTTGGCTGTAACTGACTAATTTGGCGATATTCCCATTCAAATTCACTAATGGATCTTCTCCAATATGTTTCGTCACAATTTCTAATCGGCAGTCATATTTACAATTCTCAATTGCCAACCATTATTTAAAATGCTAAATAATACAGAAGCAAACTAAATTAATACATGAAAACATCTGAATTGTATCAAGAAATGAGAACATGAAAATTTTAATCAGATTGCACGATAAAAGCAAAAAGTGCGCTTTTTACTTTGCAGTAGTTTTTGAAGTCGGTTTTATTTTTGGTAAAAAAGTTTATATATTATTCATAATTAATTATGGCCGATAAATGAGTGTCAATGAGCAAACGTTGATTTTCGAATCTTTCAGTAAGTGCTGTAAACAATGACTGAAAGGAATCGTCTGGGCTCTCTAGTTGTTTTGCTTCATTTTTTAGCGATGCTCGCAAATAAAACAGCTTCTGAGCGTCATTTAACTGAGCATTATTTATAATTAAATTTGTAAATTGTACTTTAAAGATTGACCACTCTTCATATTTACCATTGAATGTTGGTAGTGGGATTTCAGGTAACTTAACTTTAATATTATTCGAACTTATAGATTCAATACTATCAGCATGCACATTTATTTCAGAAACTTTAAGATTTTTAAGAAATATGTTGAGACTTACCTCAAGTTTCTCGAGACGATCTTCGAGTTCATCTAACTCGTTTTCGATTTCTGGTAAGTCCTTAATATCAGGGATATCATAATATTTATCCCGTATTTCCGATACTTTTGCTTGAAGTTCAGGTAATTTTCGAATCTTTATTTCGAGCTCGGTACTCGAGTAATTAATTTCGTCTGTATTATCTTTTACGAAATTTTCTAATTTCGTTATAGCGCCTTTTAGAGCACCTTTTGTTCTATTTAATTTTTCCATAGCAGCTATTTCGCTGCGAAATCGACGGACCAAACTGTGTATGTGAATACTGTGTGTAACTTTAAGATTGAAGACAAATAGTTTCTTTTTCACATTTTTATATCACACAGCACACAAATGTTACAAACAATCACAAACACTGAAAAACATGTAGAATGATGAGGTGACTTTGGGGTAATAACCCGCTGTTAGAACAAGTGACGTTCATAAAACATCTTTTGGGGAATACTCCCGCTATAAGCAACAGAATAATTGGGGATAAGACCCGCTATAGCATAATGTGCCACAATGGCAGCTCAAGAACAACATACTATACTTGGGGATAACACCCGCTCGAATACACAATGTGCCGAAATGGCAGCTAAAGAACAACTATATACTTGGGGATAAGACCCGCTCGAATACACAACGTGCCGCAATGGCAGCTCAAGCCACAACTGAACTGGGTCACAAGACCGCAAAGCTACGGAGCTCGTTCGGCATGCGCACAAGGTCCGAACATTATTATTATTTATATCGGACGATATCAAACAGAAACATTTTACGGGTAGCAATAAATTCTTCAAAAATAACTGCTTCAAGCCAGTTATGAGAACTGTGGTTTGATAAAAACCAAATTTTAATTTTAAAACGTGTATATGAAACACAAGCTATTTTTATGTAAATACGGGACAATCAAAAAAGAATAACAGAATGAACCATACGATCAAGTAAACAATAAGTAATTTAGCTAATCTTAAAAGTATGTGAACACTAAAATACTACAAGCTGTGTAAAATATCCTTTTAAATCGAAGGAAGTTGAAGAATATATTTAATTTATTATTCTGAAAATACGATCAATGATTCTGAAACTTCGACGATGAGAAACAAGCCGCTATCCGCGCAGGGTATAAATGTAAACAAAAAAGAGCACGTTGTGATGTTATGGTTCAGAGTTTGAAGCTGAATCCGACTTCACTTTTTCGACGGTTTTCGGCGAAATGCGTGAGCCGTATATATCATAGTAGGCTATGCTTTTAGGTACTTTTCCGTTATACGGACAGCATTGTCGCCAAGCGTAATAGTTGGCGCAAAATGAAAATCACGTGAATTGAAACATTTGAAAAATAAAAGAAAATCATTGGGTACAGATGTCATATTCGCCCCTTATTGGCGCGATTTTTTCCTGACACCAATGTCATATACGCAACGGGTACTTAACTGGCGCCAAAGTGTCGTTATTTTGCTTGATGTGGTAACCCGGATTATGTTGTGGCACAGATGTCATATACGCCCCATATTGGCGCGATTTTTTTCCGATACCAATTTGGCGAAAATATCAACAGCATAAACAGCAACATCCGGGTTACCATATCAAGCAAGATAACGACACTTTGGCGCCAGTTAAATACCCGTTGGGTATATGACATTAGCGTCAGAAAAAAATCGCGCCAATATGGGGCGTATATGACATCTGTACCTATGTTTATGCTGTTGATGTTTTCGCCATTGGGAACCGAAAAAAAATCGCGCCAATATGGGGCGAATATGACATCTGTGCCAAAGAGATTTGTAATTTTATGGCAGCAGTTTAATATGATTTTTTTATTTTATTACTTTATTGAATAACAGTTATTTGTTCACTTATTTTAATTATATATTTGTGATTTAATAAAATAGTTCGTAAAATTCTGTAATTTTCAAATGTTATATTTTTAAAATGCTCACTTTACTATCGACAATGTTTGGTACAGATGTCATATTGGCGCGATTTTTTTCTGACGCCAATGTCATATACACAACGGATATTTAACTGGCGCCAATGTGTCGTTATTTTGCTTGATATGGTAACCCGGATGTTGCTGTTTATGCTGTTGATATTTTCGCCAAATTGGCGTCGGAGAAAAATCGCGCCAATATATGATAACGTATATGACAACTTTGCCAAAGTTTCTATAAAGCAGTATAAGACTAAAAAATTAAGAATAAAATAAATGCAAACTAAGACTAAAGAAGAAAGAAAAATCATGCGTTAAGCATAGAATATGAAACACTTTCCAACACATCCTGAATGCTTTAACAAAACTTCGTTATTTAGGGAAATAAGGTAAATAAGATAACGTTACTTTTTAGATATCCCGTCGACCAATTTCGCCAAATTATATAAATAGCCAAATCAATAGTAAAACATTAACAAAAATCCAAATAAAACGTCGAATTAATGATTTTATTGGCCATTATTGGCATTTAATCTTACAATTAATTAATTAATGGCAACCATTATTGGCAATTAATCTTACAATTTGGCGACAGTAATTTGGTCGACGGGATAACTAAGAAGTACCAAGATAACAAAGTAAACATTTTAGAAAACGCATAAAAAAATTTAAAAATTGATTTCAGCAGTTACCGTCCATAGCCAATAGTACCGTTATTACATGCCACTATTTAGCTAAAATTTAATTTAAACTACTCTTAAAACTACTGAAATCACATTTCCAGATATTATCATCCATAGACGGTTATGTATCCAATTCTTTGTGTGACCATGTATATCATTTTATCTATATTCTACAAACATTTCTTAGGAAACTAAATGCAGTTCAGCGTAAAAATCCATAACTCCTTTGAAAACCACCTTTAAGTAATTTACTCTCATACTCAGTAACCCTTACGAATTCTTTTGTGTAGCTCTGCATATGAACTGTAGCATTTATACACACAGTATAGTATGCATAAATGTAGTGAAACATAAAAGCGCATATCATAATTAAAAATGCATTTCTAGCAATCATTGTTTATGTACAATACTTCGGAAAAAAGTTTCTTGGCGAGAAAGAAGTTTGCCAACGTATTTTCTGGCAACCTATTTACTGCTTTATACTCACAAGCAATTTTTCCCATTTGTATACAATTTGGCACAGATGTCATATTGGCGCGATTTTTTCCGACGCCAATTTGGCGAAAACATCAACAGCATAAACAACATTCGGGTTACCATTACAAGCAAAATAACGACACTTTGGCGCCAGTTAAGTACCCGGTGAGAATATGGCATCGGCGTCAAAAAAAAAAAATCGCGCCAATATGGGCGTATATGACATCTGTGCCGACAATTTAATATAAAAAAAGCTATTTACCCATTCTTATAAAGAAACAGAAGTAATTTTTGCACAGATATCATATACGCATGGTTGTTGGCGTTATTTTTCTATGATGCCAATTTGGCAGAAATCTCGCTTTCGAATACCAGTTACTTATATATTTTTCAATTATTTGCTATCATTTTGAAAAGGAAATAACAATTTTGGCGAAACGCCAAATTGGCATCGGAAAAAAATCGCGCCAATATAGGGCGTATATGACATCTGTGCCACAACATAATCCGGTTTACCACATCAAGCAAAATAACGACACTTTGGCGCCAGTTAAGTACCCGTTGCGTATATGACATTGGCGTCAGGAAAAATTCGCGCCAATATGGGGCGAATATGACATCTGTGCCATATCTTTTAGCATTGCAGTAAACATTTCATTTTTTGAATGAAGACGTCGCCAGATAAACTCTATGAGATACGACTCTAAATGATGACGAACTGTTCCCCGATGTCTTTTGTTGCGCCATTTTGCGGTGCCCCATAATCTCTCAACATTTTGAGTATGACATCCAGTATTATAGGGTCGACAAAATTGTATTTGTGATTTACTGTGAAATGATCATAACCAGCACTTCGCAGTTCATCTGTTTTATATCCTTTCCAGTAATCTGTATAAATAATACTTCCATCAGCTACATTGTTTTCTATTGCCGCCATTAAAGTTTCAGCTGTGCGATCGGAAATAGGAGTAAGGAAACATCTCCGTGTTTCACGGCGTAAACCATCTAACACCCATTGAGGAGGAAGAACACGCCCTACGTTGCTTTTTCATCTGGTAAAAAGACTTTCATCTACTTCTATAATTTTATTAGGTTCACCGATTTTTCTATTTGGTTGTGAACATAAAGCATTTGCACAAACTTCTCTAAAATAACTATTCCAGTCCACTGTTGTGTTGTGGTTCGTATCAAGTTGCAGCTCACAAAGCTCAATCGATGTCAACTCTTGGCACCATAAATATATAAACCTCAAAGCATTAAGAAAAGACAACCGCGATCCTTCAAACCATGTTTTTTGTCGTATTCCTACGCTTTCTTCGCATGATCGTAAGCTACATCTCCATTTCGGATTTCCAGAACTCATCCATAATTTCATTTCATGGTTGTTTGAACACAACCTTTTATTATGCAGAATTCCAAATTCCTGAAACAGTTTTATCGCAACTTTCTCATCATCTGGTAACTGACAAATGGTAAAATCCATCTCAGCGTCAGCAGTAAAAGTAAATTATAATTTTATTAAAAAAAAAAAAAAAAAAAAAAAGCATTTTTATTTTGAATAATAGCAAATTAAAAAGCTTTCCAAGGTTAAGGTTAAATAATAATCATTCACGTAATTCACGTTTCATAAATAACAAATCACAATGTTTCGCATGGTTTACAAGAAAAATCCTTTTCACGATTAGGGCTGAAATATTTGGCGCATTAGCATACATTTTGGCATGCTGTCCGTATAACGGAAAAGTACCCTTAATTTTGGCGAAATACTGAAAATAGTGCCAAGTTGGCGACAGAGAGACCGGTCCCCCATTGGTAACCTCCCTTATAGCGTTATAAAGCTCTGACCAATCAGATGCCTTTACGGTATCTACGCAGATTTTTTATTGGTCCATTTCCAAATCAAAACTTTTTTTTATATATAGAAGGATATTCACCTGGAAATATTTCAATTGTTAGAAAGTAAATATTATTTGCGCTGTCTTTGGCAACAGTAGTTAAAACGATTATCTCGAAATATGAAATAAATCTCACGTGTACGCGGGTATATTTTAATTAAAACTGTTTGGCAGTATTATTTGGCTATTTGAAATTGGACGTAATTCCACCCGCATTTACGTTTTAAATTAAATAATTAATTGTTTTAAAGCTTGTTTTCTTTTTAAATATTCACGTAAATAAACAATTTTTATGAAGTAATTTTTAATATTTTCCTGCTTTTAACACATAATCATTTAATTCTAAATTCATAGGGGTTTTTTTCTGTTTATAATAGTCACGTGTAAATAAATTTTCAGCGCTTCAGTGTCAGTCACCGTGGCGCTCAACGTGTTAAAGATGAAGGGTTCGAATTTGGAACATATCTTTTTCAATGGTTTTACTTTAATTTTGATTCAGCATATTTGAAAAAAATATTTACTTTTGAGAATGTGATTTTTTTTTTTTTTTTTTTTTTTTTTTAAGTTGCACCACTTTTTTTTTTTAATTTTTCCGCTAAAAATTTTTATTTTTTTTTTATAAATTAATATATTTTTAAATGCTGAATCAAAATTAAAACTTATATATTTCTGTTTCTAAATGAAAAAAATTTGAAATTCTATAAATAATATTTCGAGTTATAACGATTTTAAATTACTCCACTATTTTAATAAATTTTAAATTAAAAATGTTTAAAAAAAATTCCGGACCCCCTTAAATGGGAATTTCGCCAAATTTGGTAATGTATATTTCACCAAGTTGGCCAAAATTTGGCGCTGTTGTAACCCTGCCATTAGTACTTTTCAACAAATATTCATTGTTGAAGTTGATATTGATTTCTACATAGGAACTCAAACTATAATTGAGTAACCATTAAGTTTAAGTAGTGTTAACCTTAGTAGTGTTAGTATAACCTTAAGTAGTGTAGTGCTTTTGCGATGTCTTTCGAAAACGATAGACGCTTGGGTGACCCCTTAAAGGTCGAATCTTGAAAAATTCAGAAACACATGTTTATTGGTTTTAGTTATACTATAGGTACGTCAAGTTTTAAGAATTTAGTTCCATCGGTTTATGAGATATGGTGATTTTTTTAAAGTTTAAATTCGCCACCCCTCCCCCCCCTTGGGGATCGAAGCGTTTATTGGCACATCATTAATTCCACTGTTGTTTCAACTCCTATACAATTGTACGCGTTACAGAGAATATTTGGTGATTTATCACCTGTGGCGGGTTAACGAAATAATGCCTTAAAATTAATGTATTAACTTGTAAGTAACTTGTAAAAATATGAAAATGTTGTATTGTCTTAGGAAATACACCTATGAACGTAATTTGTATAACTAGCCGCCCTTGGCGACCAGTTTGGTCTCCCTTAAAAGTTATATTAGGGAAAGCATGCTAAGCATTGTATCATGTTACTTTTATTCATAATTTGATTTACTTGGACTCCCTTAAATATAATTAATAGAATCCCTTAAGCTAGTATTAGTTTTTGTTGCATTAAAATATCTCAATTTGTTGATTTCCTTTAAGCAAGTAAACCTTATTGGTTTACAATGGAAGTCTATGAGAATTCGGCGAAACATTAGAGACACGAGAAGTTAATGTCACTTTTGGCGACTCATTTTGGTCGCCAAATTTGGCGATATATCGTCAAGTTGGCGAAAAAACTTGGCAGCATTTGACGACAGAACAGGGCTTCCCCCTACGGTAACCCCCTTATAGGTATGAAGATGCATTAAATGCTGTTTAATAACCAATGAGATGAGTTTCATTCGAGTGTTGCCATTAAACAATTAACAAATAATCGCGATTTCTGTGCCACGTACGATAGCGTAATATATATATATAGATTCTAGCCTATCAGGAAGTGGGTTAAACATATCGATTACAAAATTCCATCTTTACGTACAAAAAATAAGTTGAGTTAAATAAAAGGGCGTAATAAACTAGAAAACAGGAATTCTGCTTTTTCAGAATTTAGCGTCGCCCTCGATGAAAATAAAATATTTATATATGTATTTAAATATAGATAGTACAAGACATATTTCAGTTTTAAAACTTAAAACACGCGCTTTTATTTTATATAAAATGACGTCATTCGCATCCCGAGGAAGAATTCCTCATTTACGATCTATTCTTAAAAAACATCTACCGTAAAGTATGCATATGATGTCACTATCGCTAAATAATACACAAATCCAAAAACAGAGATGTCGTCATTCCAGAAACTCGACAAAAAGCTCGGCTATCTAATGATTCACGTGCTTTCATTTGTTTGTAATATTAATATAGATACTTAAAATTAAATATAGCTTATAATAGCTCTATGTTTTATCAGAAATCATTCATTTTTTTTTTCGAAATAGCACGTATTTTAATTTTTTTTTTCCAGTTGATTTGAGAAAATGGCAGCAAAAAGATATAATTACTATTTTCCAAATATTTTTCTTCCTTTACTTTCTGTAGAAATGGAGTATATTTCAGTTGCCAAGATTAAGAAAAATTCTTTATAAACTACAAAAAAATTAATATCTCAAAAATAAATTGAGATGCAGTTTTCAAACCAATTGCATTTGAAAGTAATTTTTTCCCAATACGACGGTATAAAAATTTAAAATGTGCGATGTTTAGAATTTTAATAAAATAATCTTTTCAAAAAAAATATTAACCGACTTCAAAAAAGCACTAAAAAGAATAAAATAATTCTTTAAATTTCTCTAATGACAAAACGTTATCCATTAACTGCACATCGGACATCATGTATCAGCATAAAAACGTTAAATTTAATATATAGAATTTAATATCTACCAAACATGGATTTTCTAGAGAATACTTTTTACAAAAGATTAATTTACATATTTATAATTTAATTTATGAATATATACATATAAAAAGTAATCAATTACATTTTGAAGTTGGTGCCAACCTATCTTAAGTGTAGTAAAATTGTGAATATATTGTAGCTATTACCATGAATAAAGTGATGATGGAAAATATTATACAAAATTTTAAAAAATGCTCTATTACTTCAGCAAATTATTTGTTTAATCAATATCGATTGTGAACGTTTGGCACCAACTTCAAAAAGTAATTGATTATTTATATGTATATATTCGTAATTTAAATCATAAATATGTAAATTAATCTTTTGTAAAAAATATTCTCTAGAAAATCCATGTTTGGTAGATATTAAATTCTATATATTAAATTTAACATTTTTATGCTGATACATAATGTCCGATGTGCAGTTAATGGATAACGTTTCGTCATTAGAGAAGTTTAAAGAATTATATTATTCGTTTTAGTGCTTTTTTGAAGTCGGTTAATATTTTTTTTAAAGATTATTTTATTTCCTACTTTTTAGTTATTCATACCGAAACACATAATTATCCGGATTTCAACATCTGCTGAATAAGTAAATTATTTGTCAAATAAATTTTAATTTACAAAAATTATTTATTAAACAAATAGTTTTTAATAAATTCTTTATAATTCCATTAGAAGTATTGATTTTATTAGCATTTAGTACTTATGATATTTTTTGTTTGTTTGTTTGTTTTATTGGACACATACATCAGACTTGTGTGCTTGACAACAAGGCCCGCTTATAAGTCATCGTCGATATACAGGGACGAGATAGCACAATGAAATTTACAACACAGAGAATTTTTACATCCGGGAGCTCCACAAAGAGTGTGCAATGGAGCCAGCGAGAGTCGAACCCGACAAGTCTCCTACGCTCTAAAGCGATTAGCAGCGTGGTGTCTTAACCACTCGGCCACGGAGGCCCCATGATATTTTTTAAAACAAGTACATTGTATTCACAACAGTCTACATTAATTTATTTACTGATCACATACACCTGACTTGTGTGCTTGACATAAGGGGCCCGCTTATAAGTCATCGTTAATATACAAGGACAAAATAGCACAAGGACTTTGAGCTTTGAAGGGGGGGGGGGGGGGTTCTAGATAGCACAAGGAAATTTACAACACCAGAGAATTATATCTTGGAGCTTCACAAAGCGTGTCCAATGGAGCCAGCGGGAGTTGAACCCGCAGCCCAACTACGCTCTCAAGTAATTAGTGGTATGGTGCCTTAACCATTCAGCCACAGTTTACATTCAAGAATTATTTTTTGTAAGACTCCGTTGTCAAGAAGCAAAATGCAGACTATGTTGAAATATTTGTATTGACTCTTCAAGTATACTGACCAGGATCCGGATATATCTTTCGCTGTTAGTGAAATGAGATTGACCAATCAGAAGTCTGCCTTTTTGTGAACTTATAATTTTTATAGAGCGTGCCCTTTTAAATTTCAAAAATTCTTCTATCAAATAAAACAACTTTTTCTGTTCTAAAATACTGGCATCCAAAAAATTGTACACTTGTCAGGTTTGAAAATGTGGTCCAGGGCCCACGGTGGCTGATTGGTCAAGGCATCACGCCGCTAATCGCTTGAGAGCTTAGGTGGCTACGGGTTCGAATCTCGCTGTCTCCATTGCACACTCTTTGTGGAGCTCCCGGATGTAATTCTGTGGTGCTGTAAATTTCCTTGTGCTATCTCCTTCCTGTATATTGATGATGACTTATAAGCGGGCTTGACGCCAAGCACACAGGTCAGATATATGTATTCAATAAACCAATCATGTGGTCCATAATTCTATATTATTCTTTTCCGATAATCTCCATCAATTGTTTCCTCATGTAAGGCGCCTCTATTTGAGAGTGGTGACATACAATGTTCAGACTCTGTTTATACATACGTGTTTGGCAAAACGCTACGGCAAAACTAGACATTTTCTATCCCAGAACTTGGCGATACTCGCTTGGACAAGTTTGATTATACGAGAGGCGGACAATTTAACAAGCATTAGTTTGGCAACAATGGCAAGCTCTTGAAGATTCATGGCGATTGCTTTTATCCAGAATCTATCAATCAATAATTTTTTTCCGTATGTCAGTATTTTCATACCAATACTCCCCATCCTTAGGCAGTAAAGACATCAGAAATGAGCGTCAATGATTAGGTGTTTAGTCTGAATCTGATAACCGAAGACAGTGCTGCTACACATAAGAAGGCATTTTTATGTGTACTGCACTGTTAAAAATCTGCACCGCTTTTATACAATATTTCTAATCTGACCAATGAGAATGCCCCATAGCATAGTCAAGTTATCGTTTTCTATAAAAGCGGTGGAGTGATTATGCAGCAAACGCTACAGATTTTTAACAATGTGTATATGGATGCACTTTGCAGTGCACCGACTAATGGAGACACTTTGCTAAACTCTGATGTATACGGCCACTTTTCTATTGAATGGAGGATATTCCATCTACGATTTGATGACGTGGTCAAGGCAAAAACTTCTAGCGTAAAGAAGAGAAGGCTCTGTAGACATAATGAAAAACCCTCGCCAGCCAGTGAAACAGTTCATGCGGAAAGCACTAGTAGCCTCTCTTCTTATCAGTTAGAAGTTCTTTGGGTAAATTACCGGTATCACGTGACTTTTTTCAGCCTCGAACCAAGATTTGGAATAAAGTCCATTGTAAGCTTTTTAATACTCACTTCCGGTGTCGGTTAGCATCGTTTTAGACATTTGGGCTTTTCCGAATGCGGCATCTTTTCTAGACAAGATCTCGCACTTCGGAAAGTAAAGTTCGCACTCAGTAAACTATAAGGTTCACATCGATACCTACGGACATCGAAATTGGGTGTAGAAAAGCTGACAATCCATCAATAAAATTTACACATCAGAGCGCGGCAAAGTGCTTTAAGAGAAACTTATGTCCAAACTATAGCAAACCTACACTGTTAAAAATATCGTGAAAAATTACCTCTGTTTTTAAAGGATCTCTATTTTCTGACAAATGGGAACGCTACATAAGCACCTATGAAGCGTTCTCATTGGTCAGAAAATAGATAGCCTTGAAAAACAGAGGTAATTTTTCACGATATTTTTAAGAGTGTACACTGTTAAAAATATCGTAAAGATTACCTCTGTTTTTAAAGGCTATCTATTTTCTGACCAATGAGAATGCTACATAAACTCCTATGAAGCTTTCTCATTGGGCAGAAAATAGATAGTATTTAAAAACAGAGGTAAATTTTCACGATATTTTTAACAGTGTAGGCATTTTCTATTACATAACTACAGCGTCTAGAATATATAGTGTGGAAATTAGCTATCCCAGTAATACTTAAATAAGTGCTAAAATGTCGGATTCCTTAAATGTCAAACGATGCTGAAATCCAATGAGTCGATCACAGCGACATCTGCAGGATATTTTTTAAAACTCCAAGACGATTTGGTTACAGCGTCTAGAATACCTAGTGTGGAAATATGCTATCCAAACAATGCTAAAAATTTGTATCCCTTAACTGTGCGATGATGCTGCTAAAATCCCAAGTGTCCATTGCAGCGACATCTACGGGATTTTCGTATTACATTGTATAGACTAACTATATCTTGCAGTTGTAGAAAATATCCTGCAGATGTCGCTGCGATCTGTATATTTCAGCAGCATCGTTGCACATTTAAGGGATAGAATATTTTAGCACTTTTTTAAGTAATACAGGGTTAGCCACACTATATATTCTAGGCGCTATAACAGCGTCTAGAATATATAGTGTCGAAATCGGCTATCCCCGTAATACTTAAAAAAGTGCTGAAACATTGGATCCATTAAATTTCAAACGATGCTGAAATCCAATGAGTCGATGACAGCGACATCTGCAAGTTATTTTCTAAAACTCCAAGAGGATTTGGTCTAGATACTGTAATAATACGTTGTTTACTTTGAAATCTGAAAATATATCGCAGATGTCGCTGCGATCGGCATCCCTTGATTTCAGCGTCATTGCACATTTAAGGAATACAACTTTTTAGCGCTGATGGGATAACAGATTTCCACGCTATGTATTCTAGACGCTGTAATTTGGTCCAGCTCTAGATGCTGTAAGCATGTTCACAATACCTACCGTGTTCCGATCCTGAACCGTTCTCATTGGTTCCCCAGATTCAGATATCCAGAACATATTGACTGATTATCGCAGTAGTACAGCGTCTAGAATACATAGTGTGGAAATCTGCTATTCAAACAGCGTAAAAGTTGTATCGCTTAAATGTGCAACGATGCTGAAATCCAGGGAGCCAATCGCAGCGACATCTGCGATATATTTTCAAATTTCAAAGTAAACTTCATCATATTATTGCAGTGGCTAGACGAAATCGTCTTGGAGTTATAGAAAATATCCTGAAGATGTCGCTGTGATCGACTCATTGGATTTCAGCATCGTTTGACATTTAAGAGATCCAATATTTTAGCACTTTTTTAAGTATTACTGGGATAGCCAATTTCCACACTATATATTCTAGACGCTGTAGCAGTAGTACTTAGAAAGTACTAAAATATTGTATCCCTTAAATGTAAAACGATGCTGAAATCCAAAGAGCCGATCGGAGCGACATCTGAGGATATTTTCTAAAACTCCAAGACCATTTGGTCTAGACGCTGTTATACACTGCTGAAAACAATTAAAGGATATTTGAAGTTTTATATAAAATAAAGATATAAACGAAAATTTTTTTGCCGAAAATAGAAGAAGAGAATCACAAATGCAAATTTTTCTGGTTTTCAAACTGTGGAGTATATAAATTTTGAGTTCGACGTCAAAAACGTCGCTTCAGCGGCAGCGAATGAAATTTGACTTTCAACTGGATAAAAGAGAATGAAGACAAGGATGATCGGCATTCAGCGATTGCTTTGTTTCGATGAGTACGATGTCTCAGCGAAGTCATTTGACAGATTCGGAAGCTTTGAGAATTGTTGGTAGGTTAGAAGGGGGCCAAACTCAAGCCGAAGTAGCGCAAGCCATTGGAGTGTTACAAAGTGTCATTTCCAGGATCTGGAACCGTTTTTTGGAGAGTGGATGTGCAGGCCGAAGACCAGGGCAAGGTCGTAGACGGGCAACAATGCCCAATGAAGATCGGTATTTAGCGTTAACAGCTCGGAGACACCGAACCATGAACGCTACTCTTCTCCAACAACACCTTCGCTCGGCTACAGGCACCACGATTTCAACTCAGACTGTCCGAAACCGGCTCCATGCTGTAGGTCTGTATGCTCGCCGACCGATGGTATGTGTTAGATTAACATCAAGGCATCGTCGCGACCGCAGGGAGTGGGCAACCGAGCATGTCAACTGGAGGAGAAATGAATGGAGCGATATTCTGTTTTCTGACGAGTCCCGCTTTTCTGTGCATCCGGATAATAGGCGTATTTTCATCTGGAGGGACCATGGCAGTAGGAATAATCCTGCATTCGTGCACGAAAATGTCATATTTGGCGGTGGAGGAGTGTTGGTGTATGGTGGCATCTCCATTGACGGGCGCACTGACCTCTACATCATTCGAGATGGAGCTCTGACTGGTCGCCGATATAGGGATGAGATCCTCAGACCTATTGTAGTCCCTTACGCTGCAGCAATCGAAGATAACTTCATTTTAATGGACGATAACTGCAGGCCACATCGTGCAAACCTGGTGGAGGATTTCCTTTTCGAGGAAGGAATCGTTCGAATGGAATGGCCAGCGTGTTCTGCAGACATGAATCCAATCGAGCACGTTTGGGACGCTCTAGGAAGACGAGCTTCTGGCCGCCAACAACCCCCACAAACTCTCCAAGAACTGGAAAGAGCTCCTCTGGAAGAGTGGGGCAGAATACCCCAACTCGTCATTAATAGCCTCATTGAGTCCATGCCTCAAAGGTGTTCAACGTTGCTGGCCGCCCGTGGAAACCATACCCCCTATTGAAAATGATTTTCTTTGAAGAAAACACCTTTTCTTATTCTTTTTTTCTCATATGCACAAATTGTGTTTTTTTCCTTTAGTACACAAATGCGCAATAAAATGCATTTTTTTCTGCCAAACATGTGTAATTTATTCTCATATAACCTACTATGTCTGTCGACCATGTACCAATCAGCTAAACAGTTTACCAGATACAAAATCCACCTAAAACTGCAATATCCTTTAATTGTTTTGAGCAGTGTAATACAATGTTTACACTGAAATTTGAAAATATAACGCAGATGTCGCTGCGATCGGCTTAGTGGATTACAGCATCATTGCACATTTAAGAGATATATTTGTTTAGTGCTGTTTGGATTGCAGATTTCCACACTATTTATTCTAGGCATTGTACTTGTGCTCTGATACATGACAAACTTTAAAGGTTGATTTTCAACTTTTCGACGCCGATTTCCGATATCGGTTTGTGTCGTTGTGGGCCTTCCGGTTTGGTGGATGACAGAATGGCCGGGATCCAGATAGATTTTTCGCTCTTAGAGAAACGAGCTCGACCAATCAGAAGTATGCATTTTTGCAAACAGCGAAAAGTTCGCAAAACAGCAGGCTTCTGATTGGTCAATCTCGTTTCACTACCAGTGAAAAATCTATCTGGATCTCGGCCCTTGTCCAGCTAAGTTTTTGCACTTTGAAAGATCTCGTATCTCTGTAAGAGTAACAGTATGAAAGATGAGTGCTTATAATGGGCGATTGCTTCAAAAAGTATTTGAATTTTAGTTTTTATTTTTAAAAAATGTTTTAATCATCAGATTTTTATAAAATTGGAATGGGACCAAATGGGTGACTTACACTTTCAAACAAAAAAAATTATCAAAATCGGTTCATATTTAAGAAAGTTATGCGTGAACATGGCCAAAACATACATACAGGTCGAATTGATAACCTCCTTCTTTTTGAAGTCGGTTAAAAAATTGCAGTTAGAGTATTCAACAGTGCAGGGATACATCTGCTTTGTTTTACGACAGACTTATGCAATGGAACGTTATTTTTTGGAGACATTTTAATTGCTGGTCGAAATAAATAGCATATCGGTGGCTAATAATAGCAATGCGTCACTAAGATTGTAGGTAGCTGAAATTTTATTGAGTGAAAAATATTTTAAATATTTCCAACTTTAACCCCTTAAGGATCGCTTAATATTTGGAAAAATCATCAAAAAAGTACCTATTTTTTTATTACAGAAATTGAACGAATTATAAGGTTTCTAAATGAAATATGCAATTAGTTTTTTTAAGGCGAAAAAAAAAAGGATGTTATAGAACAAATTCACATTTTCAGAAAAGTCATCATGCGAGAATTCTGTACCTTAATGTTTGTTTTACACCATACAAATTAATGCGAATAAGACCTTTATTTTTCACATCTTAGATCTTTATTTATCATCATGAAACAAATTTTTACAAATAATATTTAAAATAATATATACACATTAAATTTTGATTATTAGTAATTTTTTTTAGTGTGATATATTTCGAAGCATGCAATACGAAGTCCAACGTCAAATCTGCACCAAAAATCAAACCCGAACGGTAATATTTAGAGACTTTACATGGAAATGCCAGTTAAATTTTTCTGGTTTCAGAAGTTTTTCCAGCAATTAAATTTCCAGACTGGAAATATGACGGGCACGAGAAATAACGAACGACACCCCAGCCCGTGATATTGACGGGAGCAATAATTAAGGGATTAATGAATAAATTTCGAAATGCACCGGAAAAAAGGAAAAGACGAAAAAATGAGAATTATAAATCGCTTGGAATAAAAATTGTTCTCAAAGATACTCGCAGATATAATAAATATTTTTATTGAAATTCAAGTGAAAAGGGAAAAGGGAAAAAGCTTGGAGAATAAATCATACGTGAAGAAGTCTAGTGGGGATTTGTGGATTTAAAAAATGGGTCATTTTTCAAAAAGCAAAAGCTGGGGTATCATATAGGCTCTTTTCTAGGATAATTTTTCATGCTACCTTTCATTTTTTCTGCTTTAAATGACTATCTATAATCCAATCAGTTGATTTTTTAAAACGTTACTTATGTATCTAACATCATTATTTTTGTCGGTACAAAAAAGAAAAGAAAAAATATAAATGGATTTTTTTAAAACATGCTTTCATTAAAATGTAGAAATATATATATATTGTTAAACTTCTAAATTTGGCTATATTTCGCCAAGGTGGCGAAAAGTTGGCGCTAATGTGGTAACCCTGTCATTAGTACTTTTCAACAGATACTCATTGTGGTTACAGATGCTGGTTTCTCCATCTAACAGAGTAACCATTTTAAGTTTAAGTAGTAGGTAGTATACCTTACACCTTAGGTATACTTATAGGTATACCTTACTAGTGTTAGTTTAACCTTAAATAGTGTTTTTGCGATGTCTTTCGAAAACCGGGGTTGCTTGGTGTACACCCCACTCTTTTGCCCCCTTACGGTTCAAATTTTGAAAAGTTCCGAAACACGTGTTTACTGATTTTAGTTATACTATAAGCATGTCAAATTTCAAGATTTTATTTCCATTGCTTTATGGGATAGGGTGATTTTTTTTTATTTTAAATTTGCCCCCGTTTCTGGCCCCCTTTGGGATTGAATTTTAAAAAATCAATGTCCAATTTATGTATTGCCTTCAGGAATACACATATATTTGAAATTTCAAAGCTTCGTGTCAGCAGGAAATGGGTGAAAAATGAGTTAACAAGATTTGACTGCCACATACAAACATCAGAATTGTAAGTTAAAATAAAAATTAAATTTAAAAAATCAAAAAACCGACTGCGTAAAAAGCGAACTAATTAATTATTTCTCATCAATGTGAAACTATTTTTTTTTTATATTACTTACCTATTTTTTTATTTACTTGTATTGATGACTTATGTTGTGCTTAATTGTTAGTTCCTATTTTGGATTACTTTTTGGTGTAAATCGTCCAGCAGGCGGCGCTGCTATGCGGCATTTTTCACAATTTCCGCAATAGCTATATCTCAAGAACTAATGCACGGATTTTCATAAAACTTTAGATTCCGTTAGTCCTTGATATAATTTGGTGCTGATTGCTTCTTAGTGTAAATCGCTCAACAGGTGGCGCTGCTATGCGGCATTATTCATGATTATCGCAATAGCTTTACCTCAAGAAATAATGCACGAATTTTCACCAAACTTCAGATTCAGTTAGTCCCTGATATAAAATAGTGCTGTTTAGTTTTTAGTGTAAATTGCCCAACAGATTGCGCTGCTAGGCTGCATTTATCATGATTTTCGCAATAACTGTATCTCAAGGACTAATGCATGAATTTTCATCAAATTTCATATTCACTTAGTCCCTGATATAAATTGGGCCTAGTTAGTTTTTGGATTAAATCGACCAACAGGTGGCGCTGCTATGTAGTTTTGTTACGAATGCCGCAATAGTTCTACCTCTAAAACTAATGCACAGATTTTCATCAAACTTCAGATTCAGCTACAACTTGACATAAGTTTTTGCTGATTAGATTTTGTTGTCAATCACCTAACCGATGACACTGATATGCTTTATTTTTCAGGAAATATTAACATGTATGAGATCGAAGAAAGTTTTGGAATTCCCGCATCCGACTAGTTTAGGTAGATTTCGTATGAAATACTACCTATTACATTCTCCCCAATGTTGGAATTTCTAAAAGATTTTTGCAGATCTACACAGATCATGCCCCCTCAACCTCATGACCAATACCACCCTCAGTATGGTACTAATTTTATTCAAAATTTTAAACTCTACAACATTTGTATTGACAATGTTTTTTGTAGAGTTAGATGTTTTGAGATATTGTTAATGTAATTAAAAAAAAATGTTTTTCAAAAATAAATATGTACATATTTTCTGACATTCACCCAAGTACGAGGAAGAAAACATAGTACGTTCATCTTTGACCTAAACTGAAGGGATTAAAACAATTTCCAGTTTTCCCCTAATTAATTCTGAGTTCAACCCCCTAACCACGGGTCTAAAACTTTAAAGTGGAATTGTCACCTTAATGTTCAACAAAAATATAAAGTGTAGGTACTCTTTTTACTCAGAATTTTAAGTTCTACAACATTTGTATTGACAATGTTTTTGACAGAGTTAGCTGTTTGGAGATACTGTTATGGTATGTAAAAAAACGGGTTTTTTGACTATAAATCTATACATATTTCCTAACGCTCACCTAGTACGAGGGGGAAAACATAGCATATTCATTCTAGACCTAAGCTGAAGGGATTAAAACAATTTCCACCTTTCCCCTAATTAATTCCGAATTCGGACTTTTTTTGCTTCCCTACCACTGGACTATTATTGTCCTCGTCAAGATAGGAAATCAAAAGCATATCTGAAGCGTTTTATTGATTTAATCCGCATTTTATTCGTTTTCTGATTGGTTTATACAGTAATCTGTATTTCCCTTTACTTTCAACAGAGATGAATACTTCTGTTGCCACTATGACAAAAAAGTAATAAAAACTATCTGACGATAGAAAAGCCTTTTCCCGAACAGCCAATGAAATGCTTGGATAATACGTAAGTTTCAGGTGGATAATACGTAAGTTTCAAGAAATCTTGCAATTTTTACGTGTAATAATACTATTAATGTTTAATTCATGGCGTACGTAATGTATGATCAACTCCGTGCGATTTTTTATGTCTTAAATTTTAGTATTTGAAAAAATCATTTTCGAAATGGTCGTTATAATTTTTTAAATTGCATTTTCTATTTATTTTTTTTTTGTTTTTGGTGAACCAAGTACGAATTTTTCTGCCTCTTCCGACCAAGGAAAGGAAGGACGGCTGTAGCCCCTAGCCTCTAAAATCATGCCGAAAAAGCACTCGCAAAAATTGATGAAGATAAGAGTCCAAAAATCCACTCAGGCCGCCTACCCCGTATAACGACACTCCAAATAAACGTACGCCATGAATTAAACATTAATAGTGTTATTACACGTAAAAATTGCAAGCGACAAAATTCGCCTGCGACTCGTACGTATTATCCACCTGAAACTTAAGTATTATCCAAGCATTTCATTGACTGTTCGGGAAAAGGCTGAAATCTGACGGCTAATTTTAAATGAAGTTTCATTCTTAAACTTCTAAACATCCCACAATATTACTTTTTACACCGTCGTATAGAGAAAAAAATGCAATTTGTTTGAAAGGTGTATCTCATTTTGTTTCTGAGTTATTAATTTTTTTTTTTTAGTTTTTATTACTTTTTTCTCATAGTGGCAACAGAAGTATCCATCGCTGTTGAAAGTAAAGGTTAGTGTATAAACCAATCAGAAAACGAATAAAATGCGGATCAAACCAATAATACGCTTCAGATATGCTTTTGATTTTCTACCCTGACGAGGACAATAACCCTTTTTCCAAATGGTTAAAAAAGAATAGTAGAATGATAACTTAAAGATACAGAAGACTTAAAATCCTTCAATTTTTTTAACTTTTACTTTAGTGCTTTATACATTCTCTTGAAGTCGATGTTATTTTCATGTTAAAAATTATTTCAATTTTTTGCGGGTGGCGTTTCCAGTCATGTTTTCGTATGTGAATATGAAACGGTTCATAACGATATTTTCTATCCTCACCCCCATCAACGTTTGCAAGTAGAGTTGTAGTACCTAACTACTACTTTATGAAGGTACCATATGGTCGAGTGAGTTTTGAGATTTTGTGCGCGATCGTGGTGTCCTAAATTCTAACACTTTCGTGGGAATGAGCTATCCATTCTGTCATTTCTTTAAGTTTCGCAAAGTATGTATGAATCTCCGGTAATCGGATTACTCCTGTTATTCCTTCCAATGTGATGACAAAGGAATCTGTGGCTGTGTACTTGCTATATCTACCCTATATATATAAAATCCTAATGAATCGAATTGAAACGATTTTATGAAACGACTTATTAAACAACTAATTACGTTTCACGGCGATTTCTCCTAAAATATGGAATACTTTGCGATGAAATTAACACCAAAAATCCGTATTAATCCATAGATCTCAAAACTGGTATTAGAATTTTAAAATTAGAATTAGTTTTCGAAATATTAATTTTTTTCTAATTTTAAATACTTTTTTTCTAATGATGGCAACTCAAATTTCAATCATAACAGATAATTTTTTTCATATTTTAGAAAAGGTTATATTAAATTAATTTGGCGACGAATTTGGCCTCCCTTAAATGTATGCTAAGAAATGCATCATGTTATTTTATTCAGAATTCAATTTGTATTTCATTATCATTTTATTTAATACAAAACTTTCATTTAAAATTGAAACCTTTAAAATAAATGGCTTTTACTTTTCCTTTTTTTAAACGAAACGAAAAGAAAAATATTAGACACAGATATCATATACGCAACGGGGTACCTAATTGGCGCCAAAATGGTGTTATTTTGCCTGACATGGTAACCTGGCTATTGTTGCTTATTTATTAATACATGTTTATTTGAATTTATTTTCTTTTTATTTACCAAAAATGTTATAAATTGTTTTGTTCTATAGTTATTAAATATATTTTTTTATTTATTGTTATTTCATTTTTAAAATAACAGAAAATAGTTTAAAAATACATATGTATCAGGTATTTGAAAACGAGGTTTTCGCCAAATTGTCGTAAAAAAAATCACGCCAAACCCGGTGCGTATGTGACAATGCAACAAATCATGAGATTTAATTTCCACTTCAAAGCAACGTTTTAATGTTATTACTTCTCCAGTCGACCAATTTCGCCAAATTATATATATAGCCAAACTATACAAATTGACATATTTTTTCATTTTAAATAACAAAAGAACAAATAACTTTGTATAACATTAATAAAAATACAAATAAAACGTCGAAATAAAAATCATTTGATGGCGTGAACATGTGTAACTTCCTTAAAGTCAAGTGAATGTGACATTTACGATCGACCATTATTGGCATTTAATCTTATAGTTTGGAGACAGATTTTTGGTCGATGGGATAACCAAGTAGCACCGTTTTAATTTACCACTCGAAAAATAAAAAAATGCTAACTGGCGAGTTAAAAATAAAGCTATTGGCGAGATTTTTACCCTGCTAACATAAAAGTACCAGGAATTCTTTGTGATCATGGCAACTTTTATGTAGTTTTATTCGAAAAAATAATTTTGATTCTTTAATCAAAATGGAAACTTTTCTTATGAAAAGCGAAGGATTCAGCCCGTTGTTTATGGCAGTTACATGACTTGGACTATTATAATATAAATGAAATAATGGGGATAGAATAATATTCCGCAACTTATTACACGTGTGGCTGGCTAACATTAAAGTACCAAAATGGCCGCCTGGAATATAAAAAACGAAGGGATCCGCCTGGAGCTGTTGATGATAGTCACATGACTTAGGCTATTATTATAGAGATTGTTTTCAATTTTAAAAACAGCGCAAAGAATAATATTTTTCCTAACAATTAAAAATTTATTTTCAAGTGACTATTAAAAACAGAAAAAAAAAACTTTAAAATTACTATTAAATGAGTACGTGTTAAAGGCAGGAAAATATTGAAAATTATGTCCTGAAAATTGTACTTACACGTGAATATTAAAAGGGAAAGAAAACTTTAAAATAATAAATACATCAATATGCGTTTAACCCTTTCACGGACAAGGCACTTCTATTCGTAAAATCTTAAAATCAGTGAACTGCACCAGAATTTACAAACAAATTTCGAAATAGAAAAATGCTTTTGTTCACTTACTTAATAAAAGGGAAATTTTCATCCCAATATTCTGATGCTAATGTGGCATTTAAGAATTAAAATTAAGTGGTCCAAAAATGAACAACCGCCCTTGAAGGGGTTAAAGCAGCAAATTTTAGTAATTGTATTATGTCAATCGTTTTATAACGCTGTTAAAAAATACCGAGAGACAAAGACTCTGTTTACTTAATTCATTTTATTTTAGCTTCTTTTCAAATGTTTAACTGATCTTCTTTAACCAAACACGAAAACAACCATTGGATGTCTTAACAGCAACTGATTCTACCTTAAATTTTTGCAATCAAAGGGAATTGAATGGAAACCCGTTTACAGGGAGATCGCTACAGGTTTTTTCAGTATAATTCAATCTTCTCTAATCTTTTTAAAACCGATCAGATTAGCGTGCTTTTAGATTCTACAGTGTCTGAACGGGGGTTGGCGAGCGTAGCTTGCAGGGGGAAGAGCCCCCTAGTATATATATATATATATATATATATATATATATATATATATATACTGCGATAAGAGTTAGATTAGATAGATTTAGACACATCTCGCCTTATTAGTAAATTATTCCAGATTTGAACATCGCCGAATTCTTCAAATGTCATCTGCAAGCTTAAGTTGCGTATTAGGCGAATTTTGAACAAAAAACTTTAGTTGAAAGTTCCACCAGCGTGGTAAGAAGTTTAGTTTCGTGTGTTTCAGATTTGAACACCGCCGAAACATGTCATCTGCAAGCTGAATTTGCGTATTAGGCGAGTTTTGAACAAAAAACTTTTGTTGAAAATACAAATAAAACGTCGAAATAAAAATCATTTGATGGCGTGAACATGTGTAACTTCCTTAAAGTCAAGTGAATGTGACATTTACGATCGACCATTATTGGCATTTAATCTTATAGTTTGGAGACAGATTTTTGGTCGATGGGATAACCAAGTAGCACCGTTTTAATTTACAACTCGAAAAATAAAAAAATGCTAACTGGCGAGTTAAAAAAAAAAAAAGCTATTGGCGAAATTTTCACCCTGCTAACATAAAAGTACCAGGAATTCTTTGTGATCATGGCAACTTTTATGTAGTTTTATTCGAAAAAATAATTTTGATTCTTTAATCAAAACTAGGGGATCGTACCCGCGCTTCCCGGGTTAAAGAATATAGGTGAAAACATTTTTTTTTAAATTGAAGACTAATAATTTTTTTATATCGAATAATTTTTTTAGATTTCGAACTTACATAAAAAAGGGATTTTCATATGGGAAATACGAATTATACAATCAAATAAATTTTTGAAATTTATCAAAACCGATATTTTCTTATTAGCCGCATGCTAAGAGTTATTTGACCAAGATTTTGCTACTTATGGCATCCTGATAATTTCAGAGTTTATGCACGTCTGTTAAATTTATGTTTTATTTATGTTATTTTATTTATTTATTCATAGGGAATTTTTTTTTTAATGGAAATTAGCCGTAAGAAAATGATGAACTCTTTGTTTTAAGGGCAAACGGATTAATTTTTCGTAATCGAGCACCGCGTGATACAGATAAATTAAAAAATATTTCATGTTTTAAAGTTGTTTTTAAAGCCATAGACAATCAGTAAACTGGGATGAACTTTGCAAACAAATTCCATTTGAAAAAAAATCCTAATCCTATATGGTGATCTAAAAATTTAAATTGTACGATTAGAAATATGTTAGATTTGTGTTTTTCCAATATTATTCTTTTATTTCTTTATAAAAGAAGTATTAATTTCGTTAATTTGTCTTTCACAAATATGTTAGATTGGTGGGGTTTTTTAAATATTATTCTTTTGTTTGTTTATAAAGGAAGTATTAATTTCGTTATGCAAAAATAGTCAGAAACAAATGCTGAAAAATATTTGTTGCTTTATGTGTAAAATATTTATTATTATTATGTATTGAAACGGGTACGTGATAAGATAAAATTTAAAAAAATCATGCTTAAAATTATTTTAGAAAATATAATACATCAATCAATTAAGATACAGTTTTTAAACAAATTGCATTTGAAAGTAATTTTTTCCCCTATGCGACGAAAATTGAAAATGTACGATGGTCAGAAAATTAAAAAACTGCAGTAGCGAAAATTTCAAGACCGAAATTTGGTCGTGAAGTGTTGCCATTCGCAAAATGACGTCATCGTTACGCACAGACACGTTTGTTCTTTATAATATAGATAGATACTTAATCAGTAAAATATAATAAAGATCAGTTATTAGGATGTGGTTATCAATTGAGGCTCTTATGCTCGGCATTCCCGAATGAAAAACAGCAATTTTCACCTTCTCAAAATTTGCATACGCATTTCTCATATCCATATTCATCATTTAAAAAATATGTACTTTGTTTGAGCATTTAAAAATCATTTTAGCTCAAATCTTGAAGTCACGATTGTCACCAACATCTTTTATGTGAGCAGACGCACTCTTTACTTAAGATTCTAATCTCAATTCCGGAGAGTAAAAATTTCCGTAATTTATTATTTTTAGACGCATTTGTGTTAAAATGTTTAGTTTTATCAAACAAAAGATGGTTTTCTTTTAAATATGACTTCATTTTCACTTAAATAAGCATTTCGCTAGTGTCTGAAACTTAGTATCAGTACACATGCAGAAGGAAAAACAATATAGAAAATTTATGAGGAAAAATGCGTGTTTTCAAAAGCAGTATGTCATTTTCCGTTATTATGCCCCTAATATAATATTCTGCTCCTAATGGGATTTTTCGACACAAAACCCTGTGCAACAATTTTGAATTTTTATCAGAAAATAGCATGAATAAAGATAAAAATACCTCAATATTTATCTCTTGTCTGCAATAATGAAAGCTATCTAATTTTCACCATTTTGAAGAAATTTCATAAATGCTTTTAAAATTAAAATATAAATACGGGGATATTTAAAAAAAAAAAAAAAAAAAAAAAACAGATAGTGCGATCACATTTGCAAATAAAGAGCTTTTAGTTTTTAAAAAAAATTAGTAAAATTCGTTCAGTGAAAGATCAGGGTTGATGACTAAAAAACACACTTGTGTTTTAAATACATAGAATATATAAAATTAGGAAAAATTAAATTAAGCAAATTATGTTATTTTGATAAAATTATAGTAGAATGGCCTAAGGAATAGCATTAAAATTTTATTATTCGAGAGAATTTTGGACAAAAACTTCAGGAACAAGATATTATTTTAAACCACGAATTATTTGTTTGCTTGTCTAACTTGGCGAAGCAAATCCATCCAGGCGAGAATCATCAATTTCTGTAATATAAATCGCTATTATTGTCATGTCACCTCTCTCTGATAAAGACACTCTAAATTTTTGTAAAACATTGCGTTTTATCAGTGTGTTATTTCGATTATATTATTTTCAAAAGTGAAGCATTTTCACCTGTTAAGAATTTCAAAGCAGCTGGGCTGTGAAAATGACGCACTCCTACAAAACATAACGGAATTTATCCGCTGATCTGAGTTCGAGGCTGTAAAAGTCACATGATTGGGGAAAACAAACCGGCGTGTTTCAGTAGTAAAGTATGGTGAACTTTCTTTTTAACTGTCTGAAAGTAAATTATTTCACCACGAACCAAAATACTGTGCTACGTATAGCTGTTACAACAATTCAATTAATTCGTTTATAGACAAGAAACTATTTCTTTTCATAAGTTTATGGAAATACCAAAGGCAAAATTTTCCGTAATCCGGCTTTGCAGCCAATTGGCTTACTTTATTCAGTATCGCTGGCGCAAATTTAATTTAATTTTCGTAACCAGGTTTCTTGTATGTAGCAAACAATTCCACTGGAATTCAAATTTTTACTCCATTTTTATATATCCGCAATTTTTAAAAGTTAAATGTATAAACCATGTTTATATAATTTGCACTTGAATATAAAAATTTTATCCATAACGACTCTCATTCACTTGAAACAACATTATTGCGAGCATCGCACACCTATACATTTTGGCGTTGAATCACATTATTTGGTGACAAAAGTTGAAGCGAAAGCGTAAATTAACAAGTAACATGCATAATAAGTACAGTTATTTTTACAGTTACGTCTGCTAATATCTCCTGTAAGTCATATGGTGCGAATTGTGACGTCAGGCGGATATTGTCCATTCAGGTTTAAGAATTAAAATACCACGCTTTTTTATAAAATGACGTCATTTGCATCCACTAAAGTAGGGATGCACAACCTGTGGCCCGCGGGCCAAAAGTGGCCCGCCATGGGTTAACTTGTGGCCCGCGATCACAATTTATATAATTTCTTCGTTTTTTTGACACAATTTCGTCAATTTATAACTGGAAAAATTGCAATTTTTATCCATATGTCGCAGGAAAAAATTGCGAATTTCGTCAATTTGTCCCGGGAACAAATTGCAATTTTCATCAGAGCCAATTAAGAATCGCAAATTTCGTTGATCGAGTTCAGAAAAATCGCAAAATTTATCGATGTGTCACAGAAAAATCTCAAATTTCGTTGATCGACTGGGGAAAAATCTCGAGTTTTGTCAGTTTATCGCGAGAAAAAATCGCGAATTTCCACAATTTAACGCTTAAAAATTGCAAATTTCATCAGAGTCAGTGAAAAATAATAAATTTTGTTGATCGGACGCGTTAAAAAATTGCGAATTTTGTCGATTATGTAATCTTTGATCGGTTGCTGAAAAATTGCGAGTTTTGTTAGTTGATCGTGAGAAAAAAATCGGAATTTTGTCAATTTGCCGCGGAAAAAATAACAAAATTTCATTAGAGTCAGTTAAGAATCGCAAATTTCGTTTACCGGGCACGGAAAATTGTCAAATTTTGTTGATCGAGAGAGGAAAAATCGCGAATTTTGTCGACTCGGCGCGGAAAAGTCTCAAATTTCTGTAATCGGGCAAAGAAAAATTGCAAATTTTGTCGATGAGGTACGCAAAAATTGCAAATTTTGTTGACTGGCTGCGGAAAAATCATAAGTTTTCGTCAGTTTATCGCGAGATTGTCGAATTTCATAAATTTGTCGCGTAAAAATTACAAATTTCTTCAGAATCAGTTAAAAATCGCGAATGTCGTTGATCGGAGAGGAAAAATCGCGAATTTCGCCAGCTTATTGCGGGAAAAAATCGCAAATTTCGTCATTTCGCCGCGGGAAAAATTCCAAATTTCATTAGAGTCAGTTAACAATCACGAATTTTGTTAATCGACACAGTAAAATCGCGAATTTTGTCGATGAGGTACAAAAATTGCAAATTTTTTGATCGATTGGGAAAAATCGCGGTTTTGTCAATCTGTTGCGGAAAAAAATCACGAAATTTGACAATTGATAGAAAAATTACAATTTTGTCAATTGTTCGTAAAAATAGTGCGAAATTTGTTAATCGCTCGTGAAAAACAAATCGTGAATTTTCCCGAAAATTCGCGAATTTCGTGAATCTCATGGAAAAAATTACAAAATTTGTGTGTCGATCCCAAAAATATCATGAAATAATCCCTTGGTCGCAGGAAAAAAAATCTCAAATTTCATCGATTGTGCGCGTAAAAGAAATCGCGATTTTCGCCAATTTATTGCGCGAAAAAAATCGCAAATTACATCAATGTATATCGGGAAAAAATCACGTTTCGTCGATTGGTCATTGGAAAAAAATTGCAAATATTGTCAATCTGTCACGTAAAATATCGCAAAATTCGCTCGCAAACTCATGAAAAAAAAATCGCGAATTTTGTCAATCGTTCATGGGAAATCTTACAAATTTCGAAGATCGATCGCAGAACAAAAAAGTCGCGAAATAATTCGATCGGGGGCGGAAAAAAATCTCAATTTTCGTTGATCCGTTGTGGGAAAAAATCGCGAAGTTTAAAAATTTATCGCTGAAAAAAATCGCGAAATGCGTCAATTTATCGCAAGTATCGCAAATTGATTGTCTGAAAAGATTGAAAATTTTGCAAATCGGCAATGGATAATTACCGCTAAATCTGTCAATCGGTAATAAATCGCGAATTTTTGTCAATCAGTCGCACTTGATTAACAAAAGAAAAAAAAAACGAGTTTTGTAAATAGTCCACAGAAAATATAGCATAATTAAGTCCTCATGTCTTGTTATTTCAAAAAAAAAATTTCCTTTTATTTAAAATGATTTTTTTTAATATAATTTTCAATAACATTCAATTATTTAGAAATTGTGAAATTTTGTTTCTTCAAGTTACCATTTGTCAAGAAAGAACCGTTAGTCTTCATAAAGTGTTAAATGGTTATTCATACAGATGCGAAGAAGCCCTGCATTCCTTCATACAGTTATTTACTTCCGTTTATTTATTTTTATTATAGGCAAAAAATAATTATGCATCAAGAATAAAGACTTATTACCCCCTCCCCCCTACCTCTCCGATATAGAATTTTCTCTGTGTTACTGATGTGGCCCTCGACAACCCAAACATTTTTGTAAGTGGCCCTTCTCTTAGAAAGGTTGTGCACCCCTACACTAAAGCAATCCTCTTTTACAATCCAATCTTAAACTTCGTCTATAGGAAAGTATGCATATGATGTCATTGTCACGGAATAACATACAATATTCTTGACATAGACAATATTTTAATTTCAACTTTTTTTTCTCAGGTTTATGAGAAAATGGCAACAAAAAGATACAGTATCTCCTATTTTCAACTATTTTTCATTTACTTTCAATGACTTTCAATAGAAATGGGGTACTTTTGTTGCCACGATAAGAAAAATGGTATTAAAAACTACAAAAAATTAATATCGCAAAAATAAATTAAGATACAGCTTTCAAAGAAATTGCATTTAAAAGAGCGTTTTTTTTCCTTATACGATGGTGTAAAAATTTAAAATGTGCGATGTTTAGAAGTTTAAAAATTTGCAGTAGAGAAAATTGTAAGACCAAAATTTTATTTACAATTTCAAAGTGTTGCCATTCGCAAATTGACGTATGCGTTACGCACAGATATGTTTGTCCTTTATAATATAGATGGAAACCTTTCTTATGAAAAGCGAAGGATTCAGCCCGTTGTTTATGGCAGTTACATGACTTGGACTATTTCTACCCTATATATATAAAATTCTAATGAATCGAATTGAAACGAATTTATGTAACGATTTTATGAAACGACTGATTAAACAACTGATTACGTTTCACGGGGATTTCTCCTAAAATATGGAATACTTTGCGATGAAATTAACACCAAAAATTCGTATCAATCCACAGATCTCAAAACTGGTATTAGAATTTTAAAATTAGAATTAGTTTTCGAAATATTAATTTTTTTCTAATTTTAAATACATTTTTCTAATGATGGCAAATCAAATTTTAATCATAACAGATAATTTTTTTCATATTTTAGAAAAGGTTATTTTAAATTAATTTGGCGACGAATTTGGCCTCCCTTAAATGTATGCTAAGAAATTCATCATGTTACTTTTATTCAGAATTCAATTTGTATTTCATTATTATTTTATTTAATGCAAAACTTTCATTTAAAATTGAAACCTTTAAAATAAATGGCTTTTACTTCATTCTTTTTTTTAAACGAAACGAAAAGAAAAATATTAGACACAGATGTCATATACACAACGGGGTACCTAATTAGCGCCAAAATGGCGTTAATTTGCCTGACATGGTAACCCGGCTATTGTTGCTTATTTATTAATAAATGTTTATTTGAATTTATTTTCTTTTTATTTACAAAAAATGTTATAAATTGTTTTGTTCTATAGTTATTAATTATTTTTTTATTTATTGTTATTTCATTTTAAAAATAACAGAAAATAATTAAAAAATACATATGTAACACGTATTTGAAAACGAGGTTTTCGCCAAATTGTCGTAAAAAAAATCACGCCAAACCCGGTGCGTATGTGACAATGCAACAAATCATGAGATTTAATTTCCACTTCAAAGCAACGTTTTAATGTTATTACTTCTCCAGTCGACCAATTTCGCCAAATTATATATATAGCCAAACTATACAAATTGACATATTTTTTTCATTTTAAATAACAAAAGAACAAATAACTTTGTATAACATTAATAAAAATACAAATAAAACGTCGAAATAAAAATCATTTGATGGCGTGAACATGTGTAACTTCCTTAAAGTCAAGTGAATGTGACATTTACGATCGACCATTATTGGCATTTAATCTTATAGTTTGGAGACAGATTTTTGGTCGATGGGATAACCAAGTAGCACCGTTTTAATTTACCACTCGAAAAATAAAAAAATGCTAACTGGCGAGTTAAAAATAAAGCTATTGGCGAGATTTTTACCCTGCTAACATAAAAGTACCAGGAATTCTTTGTGATCATGGCAACTTTTATGTAGTTTTATTCGAAAAAATAATTTTGATTCTTTAATCAAAATGGAAACTTTTCTTATGAAAAGCGAAGGATTCAGCCCGTTGTTTATGGCAGTTACATGACTTGGACTATTATAATATAAATGAAATAATGGGGATAGAATAATATTCCGCAACTTATTACACGTGTGGCTGGCTAACATTAAAGTACCAAAATGGCCGCCTGGAATATAAAAAACGAAGGGATCCGCCTGGAGCTGTTGATGATAGTCACATGACTTAGGCTATTATTATAGAGATTGTTTTCAATTTTAAAAACAGCGCAAAGAATAATATTTTTCCTAACAATTAAAAATTTATTTTCAAGTGACTATTAAAAACAGAAAAAAAAAACTTTAAAATTACTATTAAATGAGTACGTGTTAAAGGCAGGAAAATATTGAAAATTATGTCCTGAAAATTGTACTTACACGTGAATATTAAAAGGGAAAGAAAACTTTAAAATAATAAATACATCAATATGCGTTTAACCCTTTCACGGACAAGGCACTTCTATTCGTAAAATCTTAAAATCAGTGAACTGCACCAGAATTTACAAACAAATTTCGAAATAGAAAAATGCTTTTGTTCACTTACTTAATAAAAGGGAAATTTTCATCCCAATATTCTGATGCTAATGTGGCATTTAAGAATTAAAATTAAGTGGTCCAAAAATGAACAACCGCCCTTGAAGGGGTTAAAGCAGCAAATTTTAGTAATTGTATTATGTCAATCGTTTTATAACGCTGTTAAAAAATACCGAGAGACAAAGACTCTGTTTACTTAATTCATTTTATTTTAGCTTCTTTTCAAATGTTTAACTGATCTTCTTTAACCAAACACGAAAACAACCATTGGATGTCTTAACAGCAACTGATTCTACCTTAAATTTTTGCAATCAAAGGGAATTGAATGGAAACCCGTTTACAGGGAGATCGCTACAGGTTTTTTCAGTATAATTCAATCTTCTCTAATCTTTTTAAAACCGATCAGATTAGCGTGCTTTTAGATTCTACAGTGTCTGAACGGGGGTTGGCGAGCGTAGCTTGCAGGGGGAAGAGCCCCCTAGTATATATATATATATATATATATATATATATATATATATATACTGCGATAAGAGTTAGATTAGATAGATTTAGACACATCTCGCCTTATTAGTAAATTATTCCAGATTTGAACATCGCCGAATTCTTCAAATGTCATCTGCAAGCTTAAGTTGCGTATTAGGCGAATTTTGAACAAAAAACTTTAGTTGAAAGTTCCACCAGCGTGGTAAGAAGTTTAGTTTCGTGTGTTTCAGATTTGAACACCGCCGAAACATGTCATCTGCAAGCTGAATTTGCGTATTAGGCGAGTTTTGAACAAAAAACTTTTGTTGAAAATACAAATAAAACGTCGAAATAAAAATCATTTGATGGCGTGAACATGTGTAACTTCCTTAAAGTCAAGTGAATGTGACATTTACGATCGACCATTATTGGCATTTAATCTTATAGTTTGGAGACAGATTTTTGGTCGATGGGATAACCAAGTAGCACCGTTTTAATTTACAACTCGAAAAATAAAAAAATGCTAACTGGCGAGTTAAAAAAAAAAAAAGCTATTGGCGAAATTTTCACCCTGCTAACATAAAAGTACCAGGAATTCTTTGTGATCATGGCAACTTTTATGTAGTTTTATTCGAAAAAATAATTTTGATTCTTTAATCAAAACTAGGGGATCGTACCCGCGCTTCCCGGGTTAAAGAATATAGGTGAAAACATTTTTTTTTAAATTGAAGACTAATAATTTTTTTATATCGAATAATTTTTTTAGATTTCGAACTTACATAAAAAAGGGATTTTCATATGGGAAATACGAATTATACAATCAAATAAATTTTTGAAATTTATCAAAACCGATATTTTCTTATTAGCCGCATGCTAAGAGTTATTTGACCAAGATTTTGCTACTTATGGCATCCTGATAATTTCAGAGTTTATGCACGTCTGTTAAATTTATGTTTTATTTATGTTATTTTATTTATTTATTCATAGGGAATTTTTTTTTTAATGGAAATTAGCCGTAAGAAAATGATGAACTCTTTGTTTTAAGGGCAAACGGATTAATTTTTCGTAATCGAGCACCGCGTGATACAGATAAATTAAAAAATATTTCATGTTTTAAAGTTGTTTTTAAAGCCATAGACAATCAGTAAACTGGGATGAACTTTGCAAACAAATTCCATTTGAAAAAAAATCCTAATCCTATATGGTGATCTAAAAATTTAAATTGTACGATTAGAAATATGTTAGATTTGTGTTTTTCCAATATTATTCTTTTATTTCTTTATAAAAGAAGTATTAATTTCGTTAATTTGTCTTTCACAAATATGTTAGATTGGTGGGGTTTTTTAAATATTATTCTTTTGTTTGTTTATAAAGGAAGTATTAATTTCGTTATGCAAAAATAGTCAGAAACAAATGCTGAAAAATATTTGTTGCTTTATGTGTAAAATATTTATTATTATTATGTATTGAAACGGGTACGTGATAAGATAAAATTTAAAAAAATCATGCTTAAAATTATTTTAGAAAATATAATACATCAATCAATTAAGATACAGTTTTTAAACAAATTGCATTTGAAAGTAATTTTTTCCCCTATGCGACGAAAATTGAAAATGTACGATGGTCAGAAAATTAAAAAACTGCAGTAGCGAAAATTTCAAGACCGAAATTTGGTCGTGAAGTGTTGCCATTCGCAAAATGACGTCATCGTTACGCACAGACACGTTTGTTCTTTATAATATAGATAGATACTTAATCAGTAAAATATAATAAAGATCAGTTATTAGGATGTGGTTATCAATTGAGGCTCTTATGCTCGGCATTCCCGAATGAAAAACAGCAATTTTCACCTTCTCAAAATTTGCATACGCATTTCTCATATCCATATTCATCATTTAAAAAATATGTACTTTGTTTGAGCATTTAAAAATCATTTTAGCTCAAATCTTGAAGTCACGATTGTCACCAACATCTTTTATGTGAGCAGACGCACTCTTTACTTAAGATTCTAATCTCAATTCCGGAGAGTAAAAATTTCCGTAATTTATTATTTTTAGACGCATTTGTGTTAAAATGTTTAGTTTTATCAAACAAAAGATGGTTTTCTTTTAAATATGACTTCATTTTCACTTAAATAAGCATTTCGCTAGTGTCTGAAACTTAGTACACATGCAGAAGGAAAAACAATATAGAAAATTTATGAGGAAAAATGCGTGTTTTCAAAAGCAGTATGTCATTTTCCGTTATTATGCCCCTAATATAATATTCTGCTCCTAATGGGATTTTTCGACACAAAACCCTGTGCAACAATTTTGAATTTTTATCAGAAAATAGCATGAATAAAGATAAAAATACCTCAATATTTATCTCTTGTCTGCAATAATGAAAGCTATCTAATTTTCACCATTTTGAAGAAATTTCATAAATGCTTTTAAAATTAAAATATAAATACGGGGATATTTAAAAAAAAAAAAAAAAAAAAAAAACAGATAGTGCGATCACATTTGCAAATAAAGAGCTTTTAGTTTTTAAAAAAAATTAGTAAAATTCGTTCAGTGAAAGATCAGGGTTGATGACTAAAAAACACACTTGTGTTTTAAATACATAGAATATATAAAATTAGGAAAAATTAAATTAAGCAAATTATGTTATTTTGATAAAATTATAGTAGAATGGCCTAAGGAATAGCATTAAAATTTTATTATTCGAGAGAATTTTGGACAAAAACTTCAGGAACAAGATATTATTTTAAACCACGAATTATTTGTTTGCTTGTCTAACTTGGCGAAGCAAATCCATCCAGGCGAGAATCATCAATTTCTGTAATATAAATCGCTATTATTGTCATGTCACCTCTCTCTGATAAAGACACTCTAAATTTTTGTAAAACATTGCGTTTTATCAGTGTGTTATTTCGATTATATTATTTTCAAAAGTGAAGCATTTTCACCTGTTAAGAATTTCAAAGCAGCTGGGCTGTGAAAATGACGCACTCCTACAAAACATAACGGAATTTATCCGCTGATCTGAGTTCGAGGCTGTAAAAGTCACATGATTGGGGAAAACAAACCGGCGTGTTTCAGTAGTAAAGTATGGTGAACTTTCTTTTTAACTGTCTGAAAGTAAATTATTTCACCACGAACCAAAATACTGTGCTACGTATAGCTGTTACAACAATTCAATTAATTCGTTTATAGACAAGAAACTATTTCTTTTCATAAGTTTATGGAAATACCAAAGGCAAAATTTCCGTAATCCGGCTTTGCAGCCAATTGGCTTACTTTATTCAGTATCGGCTGGCGCAAATTTAATTTAATTTTCGTAACCAGGGTTTCTTGTATGTAGCAAACAATTCCACTGGAATTCAAATTTTTACTCCATTTTTATATATCCGCAATTTTTAAAGTTAAATGTATAAACCATGTTTATATAATTTGCACTTGAATATAAAAATTTTATCCATAACGACTCTCATTCACTTGAAACAACATTATTGCGAGCATCGCACACCTATACATTTTGGCGTTGAATCACATTATTTGGTGACAAAAGTTGAAGCGAAAGCGTAAATTAACAAGTAACATGCATAATAAGTACAGTTATTTTTACAGTTACGTCTGCTAATATCTCCTGTAAGTCATATGGTGCGAATTGTGACGTCAGGCGGATATTGTCCATTCAGGTTTAAGAATTAAAATACCACGCTTTTTTATAAAATGACGTCATTTGCATCCACTAAAGTAGGGATGCACAACCTGTGGCCCGCGGGCCAAAAGTGGCCCGCCATGGGTTAACTTGTGGCCCGCGATCACAATTTATATAATTTCTTCGTTTTTTTGACACAATTTCGTCAATTTATAACTGGAAAAATTGCAATTTTTATCCATATGTCGCAGGAAAAAATTGCGAATTTCGTCAATTTGTCCCGGGAACAAATTGCAATTTTCATCAGAGCCAATTAAGAATCGCAAATTTCGTTGATCGAGTTCAGAAAAATCGCAAAATTTATCGATGTGTCACAGAAAAATCTCAAATTTCGTTGATCGACTGGGGAAAAATCTCGAGTTTTGTCAGTTTATCGCGAGAAAAAATCGCGAATTTCCACAATTTAACGCTTAAAAAATTGCAAATTTCATCAGAGTCAGTGAAAAATAATAAATTTTGTTGATCGGACGCGTTAAAAATTGCGAATTTTGTCGATTATGTAATCTTTGATCGGTTGCTGAAAAATTGCGAGTTTTGTTAGTTGATCGTGAGAAAAAAATCGGAATTTTGTCAATTTGCCGCGGAAAAAATAACAAATTTCATTAGAGTCAGTTAAGAATCGCAAATTTCGTTTACCGGGCACGGAAAATTGTCAAATTTTGTTGATCGAGAGAGGAAAAATCGCGAATTTTGTCGACTCGGCGCGGAAAAGTCTCAAATTTCTGTAATCGGGCAAAGAAAAATTGCAAATTTTGTCGATGAGGTACGCAAAAATTGCAAATTTTGTTGACTGGCTGCGGAAAAATCATAAGTTTCGTCAGTTTATCGCGAGATTGTCGAATTTCATAAATTTGTCGCGTAAAAATTACAAATTTCTTCAGAATCAGTTAAAAATCGCGAATGTCGTTGATCGGAGAGGAAAAATCGCGAATTTCGCCAGCTTATTGCGGGAAAAAATCGCAAATTTCGTCAATTCGCCGCGGGAAAAATTCCAAATTTCATTAGAGTCAGTTAACAATCACGAATTTTGTTAATCGACACAGTAAAATCGCGAATTTTGTCGATGAGGTACAAAAATTGCAAATTTTTTGATCGATTGGGGAAAAATCGCGGTTTTGTCAATCTGTTGCGGAAAAAAATCACGAAATTTGACAATTGATAGAAAAATTACAAATTTTGTCAATTGTTCGTAAAAATAGTGCGAAATTTGTTAATCGCTCGTGAAAAACAAATCGTGAATTTTCCCGAAAATTCGCGAATTTCGTGAATCTCATGGAAAAAATTACAAAATTTGTGTGTCGATCCCAAAAAATATCATGAAATAATCCCTTGGTCGCAGGAAAAAAATCTCAAATTTCATCGATTGTGCGCGTAAAAGAAATCGCGATTTTCGCCAATTTATTGCGCGAAAAAAATCGCAAATTACATCAATGTATATCGGGAAAAAATCACGTTTCGTCGATTGGTCATTGGAAAAAAATTGCAAATATTGTCAATCTGTCACGTAAAATATCGCAAAATTCGCTCGCAAACTCATGAAAAAAAAATCGCGAATTTTGTCAATCGTTCATGGGAAATCTTACAAATTTCGAAGATCGATCGCAGAACAAAAAAGTCGCGAAATAATTCGATCGGGGGCGGAAAAAAATCTCAATTTTCGTTGATCCGTTGTGGGAAAAAATCGCGAAGTTTAAAAATTTATCGCTGAAAAAAATCGCGAAATGCGTCAATTTATCGCAAGTATCGCAAATTGATTGTCTGAAAAGATTGAAAATTTTGCAAATCGGCAATGGATAATTACCGCTAAATCTGTCAATCGGTAATAAATCGCGAATTTTTGTCAATCAGTCGCACTTGATTAACAAAAGAAAAAAAAAACGAGTTTTGTAAATAGTCCACAGAAAATATAGCATAATTAAGTCCTCATGTCTTGTTATTTCAAAAAAAAATTTCCTTTTATTTAAAATGATTTTTTTTAATATAATTTTCAATAACATTCAATTATTTAGAAATTGTGAAATTTTGTTTCTTCAAGTTACCATTTGTCAAGAAAGAACCGTTAGTCTTCATAAAGTGTTAAATGGTTATTCATACAGATGCGAAGAAGCCCTGCATTCCTTCATACAGTTATTTACTTCCGTTTATTTATTTTTATTATAGGCAAAAAATAATTATGCATCAAGAATAAAGACTTATTACCCCCTCCCCCCTACCTCTCCGATATAGAATTTTCTCTGTGTTACTGATGTGGCCCTCGACAACCCAAACATTTTTGTAAGTGGCCCTTCTCTTAGAAAGGTTGTGCACCCCTACACTAAAGCAATCCTCTTTTACAATCCAATCTTAAACTTCGTCTATAGGAAAGTATGCATATGATGTCATTGTCACGGAATAACATACAATATTCTTGACATAGACAATATTTTAATTTCAACTTTTTTTTCTCAGGTTTATGAGAAAATGGCAACAAAAAGATACAGTATCTCCTATTTTCAACTATTTTTCATTTACTTTCAATGACTTTCAATAGAAATGGGGTACTTTTGTTGCCACGATAAGAAAAATGGTATTAAAAACTACAAAAAATTAATATCGCAAAAATAAATTAAGATACAGCTTTCAAAGAAATTGCATTTAAAAGAGCGTTTTTTTTCCTTATACGATGGTGTAAAAATTTAAAATGTGCGATGTTTAGAAGTTTAAAAATTTGCAGTAGAGAAAATTGTAAGACCAAAATTTTATTTACAATTTCAAAGTGTTGCCATTCGCAAATTGACGTATGCGTTACGCACAGATATGTTTGTCCTTTATAATATAGATGGAAACCTTTCTTATGAAAAGCGAAGGATTCAGCCCGTTGTTTATGGCAGTTACATGACTTGGACTATTTCTACCCTATATATATAAAATTCTAATGAATCGAATTGAAACGAATTTATGTAACGATTTTATGAAACGACTGATTAAACAACTGATTACGTTTCACGGGGATTTCTCCTAAAATATGGAATACTTTGCGATGAAATTAACACCAAAAATTCGTATCAATCCACAGATCTCAAAACTGGTATTAGAATTTTAAAATTAGAATTAGTTTTCGAAATATTAATTTTTTTCTAATTTTAAATACATTTTTCTAATGATGGCAAATCAAATTTTAATCATAACAGATAATTTTTTTCATATTTTAGAAAAGGTTATTTTAAATTAATTTGGCGACGAATTTGGCCTCCCTTAAATGTATGCTAAGAAATTCATCATGTTACTTTTATTCAGAATTCAATTTGTATTTCATTATTATTTTATTTAATGCAAAACTTTCATTTAAAATTGAAACCTTTAAAATAAATGGCTTTTACTTCATTCTTTTTTTTAAACGAAACGAAAAGAAAAATATTAGACACAGATGTCATATACACAACGGGGTACCTAATTAGCGCCAAAATGGCGTTAATTTGCCTGACATGGTAACCCGGCTATTGTTGCTTATTTATTAATAAATGTTTATTTGAATTTATTTTCTTTTTATTTACAAAAAATGTTATAAATTGTTTTGTTCTATAGTTATTAATTATTTTTTTATTTATTGTTATTTCATTTTAAAAATAACAGAAAATAATTAAAAAATACATATGTAACACGTATTTGAAAACGAGGTTTTCGCCAAATTGTCGTAAAAAAAATCACGCCAAACCCGGTGCGTATGTGACAATGCAACAAATCATGAGATTTAATTTCCACTTCAAAGCAACGTTTTAATGTTATTACTTCTCCAGTCGACCAATTTCGCCAAATTATATATATAGCCAAACTATACAAATTGACATATTTTTTTCATTTTAAATAACAAAAGAACAAATAACTTTGTATAACATTAATAAAAATACAAATAAAACGTCGAAATAAAAATCATTTGATGGCGTGAACATGTGTAACTTCCTTAAAGTCAAGTGAATGTGACATTTACGATCGACCATTATTGGCATTTAATCTTATAGTTTGGAGACAGATTTTTGGTCGATGGGATAACCAAGTAGCACCGTTTTAATTTACCACTCGAAAAATAAAAAAATGCTAACTGGCGAGTTAAAAATAAAGCTATTGGCGAGATTTTTACCCTGCTAACATAAAAGTACCAGGAATTCTTTGTGATCATGGCAACTTTTATGTAGTTTTATTCGAAAAAATAATTTTGATTCTTTAATCAAAATGGAAACTTTTCTTATGAAAAGCGAAGGATTCAGCCCGTTGTTTATGGCAGTTACATGACTTGGACTATTATAATATAAATGAAATAATGGGGATAGAATAATATTCCGCAACTTATTACACGTGTGGCTGGCTAACATTAAAGTACCAAAATGGCCGCCTGGAATATAAAAAACGAAGGGATCCGCCTGGAGCTGTTGATGATAGTCACATGACTTAGGCTATTATTATAGAGATTGTTTTCAATTTTAAAAACAGCGCAAAGAATAATATTTTTCCTAACAATTAAAAATTTATTTTCAAGTGACTATTAAAAACAGAAAAAAAAAACTTTAAAATTACTATTAAATGAGTACGTGTTAAAGGCAGGAAAATATTGAAAATTATGTCCTGAAAATTGTACTTACACGTGAATATTAAAAGGGAAAGAAAACTTTAAAATAATAAATACATCAATATGCGTTTAACCCTTTCACGGACAAGGCACTTCTATTCGTAAAATCTTAAAATCAGTGAACTGCACCAGAATTTACAAACAAATTTCGAAATAGAAAAATGCTTTTGTTCACTTACTTAATAAAAGGGAAATTTTCATCCCAATATTCTGATGCTAATGTGGCATTTAAGAATTAAAATTAAGTGGTCCAAAAATGAACAACCGCCCTTGAAGGGGTTAAAGCAGCAAATTTTAGTAATTGTATTATGTCAATCGTTTTATAACGCTGTTAAAAAATACCGAGAGACAAAGACTCTGTTTACTTAATTCATTTTATTTTAGCTTCTTTTCAAATGTTTAACTGATCTTCTTTAACCAAACACGAAAACAACCATTGGATGTCTTAACAGCAACTGATTCTACCTTAAATTTTTGCAATCAAAGGGAATTGAATGGAAACCCGTTTACAGGGAGATCGCTACAGGTTTTTTCAGTATAATTCAATCTTCTCTAATCTTTTTAAAACCGATCAGATTAGCGTGCTTTTAGATTCTACAGTGTCTGAACGGGGGTTGGCGAGCGTAGCTTGCAGGGGGAAGAGCCCCCTAGTATATATATATATATATATATATATATATATATATATATACTGCGATAAGAGTTAGATTAGATAGATTTAGACACATCTCGCCTTATTAGTAAATTATTCCAGATTTGAACATCGCCGAATTCTTCAAATGTCATCTGCAAGCTTAAGTTGCGTATTAGGCGAATTTTGAACAAAAAACTTTAGTTGAAAGTTCCACCAGCGTGGTAAGAAGTTTAGTTTCGTGTGTTTCAGATTTGAACACCGCCGAAACATGTCATCTGCAAGCTGAATTTGCGTATTAGGCGAGTTTTGAACAAAAAACTTTTGTTGAAAATTCCACCAGCGTGGTAAGAAGTTTAGTTTCGTGTTTTCCAGATTTGAACACCGCCGAATTCTTCACATGTCATCTGCAAGCTGAATTTGCGTATTAGGCGAGTTTTGAACAAAAAACTTTAGTTGAAAGTTTCGCCAGCGTGGTAAGAAGTTTAGTTTCGTGTTTTCCAGATTTGAACACCGCCGAATTCTTCACATGTCATCTGCAAGTTCAATTTGCGTATTAGGCAAGTTTTGAACAAAAAACTTTAGTTGAAAATTCCACCAGCGTGGTAAGAAGTTTCGTTTCGTGTTTACGAATAAAAGACTCTTCGAATCTATGAGTTCCTTTTTATGGTGATATTAAAGCGTCTATCGCGACATTTCTATAGTGATTATATGTAGTAATTCAAGTGATATTTTATAGTGGCTTTTCCTCGATTCCCGAAGAACTATCGCCGAGGCCATTTTGATCCGAACCAAGCGTTTAAATTTACTGAGTATTTTTTTTTTTTTAATACTTCTCCCACTCAGTTTTACAGATTTGAGCTTATATTATGATCGCTTTTAGTAAAATCTGCCCGTTCCACTGCCAACTATTCTTATTATTGCTTTAAAATAAATTGTTGTTTGTTACATTTTGTACGCATCACTTCTTTTCAAGATACAAAGAACGGAAGGGTACGTCACAGAATTTTTTAAAAAACCTCTATAAGGGAAACAAAACAAAATAGTAGAGTGATAACTTAATGTTACAAAAGACATAAAGTAAAGCTAGGAGAGTCTGCGCACATTTCAAAAGAATAATAATAAAAAAATCTAAATATTATTTTTTTTACTAAACTAAGCATGAAAAATTTTGACTTAAGTTAAATAATGCTATAAAAAGTGATAGAACATCTTTATTAAGACTTACGATCGTTTCATCGCACAATCGGCGACATTTTCAAAATCAATCATAATAGAAAATATGTTCACATAACTTAAAAACAATAATATAGTAAACAATGTCACGAGACATGAAGCATAATGAAAATATTGCAACCATAAAATAAAATAAAAATTAAATTAGCTATTTGCGACCGTGGATTAATTTTCACATAATTTAAAAACAACATGGTAAACAATGTCACGAGACATCAAGTATACTGAAAAACATTGCAAAACATAAAATAAAATAAAATTAACTTGGCTATTTGCGAGTGTGGATTAATTTTTACTATTGTTTCTACAATTACTTAGTATCTCTTTCCAAATTCTAGGTAAATCAAGGGACACAGAATCATTGTAAATATTCTCGTTGCGTAAAAATATTTCTATTGATTCTCGGACTATGGATGGTAAATAAAATCTTGATGGATAAATTAACTTGCTGTTTTTAAATTCAATCTGTAAAGGTTCTTCGCTGCATAATCTGGCCAAAGCTGTGGTTCTTCTATTGTATTTGATGTCTGCTATATGTTCTTTGATTCTAGTTTTAAGTTTTCTGCTTGTCATACCTATATAAAACTGCTTTGTTCCATCTTCTTTGGTGAAAGGTATTTCGTATACTCCTGCTAATTGGTTGGACTCAATTTGATCTATTTTCTTGCATACTATATTTTTTATTTTCATGGATGGTTTTGCGACTAGGAAGATATTGAATTTATTGAGTTTATATTTTAAACGTTCGAAGAAACCAGGAAAATATTGTAAAGTGGATAACGTGGAATTTTGTGGCTTGAAATTTCTTTTCTTTTTGTTCTTCAAGCTCTTAATTAATTTTTCTATGGTGCTTTCTTTGTATCCATTGTTTCTTGCAATATCATATATTTTATTTATTTCGTTATTTAAATGTTCAGGGGTACAAACTGTGAAAGCTCTCTGAATAGAATGTCTAAATGCAGAAACTTTGTATGAAAAAGGTGCTTGCGCATTATTAGGGATAATGGATTGACTGGCTATGGGCTTTCTGTACACAGTGCGCTTTATTCCTTGGTGCGTCTTGATTAATAATACATCTAAATACGGTAGCGTACCATTTTCTTCTATTTCCAATGTAAATTTAATTTTAGAATCAAGATTATTAATCTGGTTCAGAAAGTTATTGAGCAAGGTTTCTTCATGTTGCCATACGATGAAAATATCGTCTACGTATCTGATCCATGCATGGGGGGTATAATCCAAATTGTTTATATCCATTTCAAGAGGTCGTAATATGAATTCAGCTAATAATCCTGATATAGGAGAACCCATTGGAGCTCCGTTATTCTGTTTGTATATTTTGCCGTTGAAAGTGAAGTAACTATTATTAACTATGAGATTAAGAGCACTCTTTAGAGTAATTTTCATATTTTCGTTAATATTCTCCATGTGGTCGATGCAGTTATTTATATTAGTAACGGCTTTTTGGGTATCAATAGATGGGTATAAAGAGACTACATCTAGACTGGCAATTAAATAATTCTGAGGTAAATTAATGTTATTCAAATATTGAATGAACTCATAAGTTGAATTAATTACATGATCAGAGTTGGGCAAAATATTTTTCAATAAAACTACAAAAGCTTTTTCCATAAAATATGTGGGGCTTGAGCATTTATTTACTATTGGCCTTATTGGCATATCTATTTTGTGGTCTTTGAGTCTGCCGACAATTGCTGGGATTACTGCTAACTTATTAATTCTCATTAGAACTTTCATATTATCAGGCCAGCTCCCTTTATTAACCAATTCGTTAACTTTTTTGTTAATTATGTTAAGTGGATTCTTCTTGACTTGTTGACAATCCATATTGTTAATACACTGTACCATTTTATTTTTATAGTCATCAGTATTTAATATGGCTAATTTATTAGATTTATCTGTTTGGACTAAAATAATTTCTGTATCAAGTTTAAGATTTTTCAAAATATTCAATTCTTCCTTTGGTACTATTGTGGGTTGCTTAATTAACTTCTTAAGTTCGTGGTACATAACATTGCGAATTTCTTCTTTATGATCGTTATTAACCGACTGTACAATGTTTTCGAGTTCCGGAATTATAGATTTTAGATTAGGCTTACCTGGAAAAATGTATTTTGGCCCGCGCTCAAGCACTTTTATTTCTTCTTCCGTTAAAGGTCTGCTAGATAAATTCAGAAATTCCAAAAACGCTACCGTATTTAGATGTATTATTAATCAAGACGCACCAAGGAATAAAGCGCACTGTGTACAGAAAGCCCATAGCCAGTCAATCCATTATCCCTAATAATGCGCAAGCACCTTTTTCATACAAAGTTTCTGCATTTAGACATTCTATTCAGAGAGCTTTCACAGTTTGTACCCCTGAACATTTAAATAACGAAATAAATAAAATATATGATATTGCAAGAAACAATGGATACAAAGAAAGCACCATAGAAAAATTAATTAAGAGCTTGAAGAACAAAAAGAAAAGAAATTTCAAGCCACAAAATTCCACGTTATCCACTTTACAATATTTTCCTGGTTTCTTCGAACGTTTAAAATATAAACTCAATAAATTCAATATCTTCCTAGTCGCAAAACCATCCATGAAAATAAAAAATATAGTATGCAAGAAAATAGATCAAATTGAGTCCAACCAATTAGCAGGAGTATACGAAATACCTTTCACCAAAGAAGATGGAACAAAGCAGTTTTATATAGGTATGACAAGCAGAAAACTTAAAACTAGAATCAAAGAACATATAGCAGACATCAAATACAATAGAAGAACCACATCTTTGGCCAGATTATGCAGCGAAGAACCTTTACAGATTGAATTTAAAAATAGCAAGTTAATTTATCCATCAAGATTTTATTTACCATCCATAGTCCGAGAATCAATAGAAATATTTTTACGCAACGAGAATATTTGCAATGATTCTGTGTCCCTTGATTTACCTAGAATTTGGAAAGAGATACTAAGTAATTGTAGAAACAATAGTAAAAATTAATCCACACTCGCAAATAGCCAAGTTAATTTTATTTTATTTTATGTTTTGCAATGTTTTTCAGTATGCTTGATGTCTCGTGACATTGTTTACCATGTTGTTTTTAAATTATGTGAAAATTAATCCACGCTCGCAAATAGCTAATTTAATTTTTATTTTATTTTATGGTTGCAATATTTTCATTATGCTTCATGTCTCGTGACATTGTTTACTATATTATTGTTTTTAAGTTATGTGAAAATATTTTCTATTATGATTGATTTTGAAAATGTCGCCGATTGTGCGATGAAACGATCGTAAGTCTTAATAAAGATGTTCTATCACTTTTTATAGCATTATTTAACTTAATTTGTTTATAAGTGATTATTATACATGTTTTTATAAATTTTGACTTTTTTTGTTTTTTATGCATTTCCATTGTTATTTGGTTGTTATTTCACAATTTAATAGAACAGCAGTAATAAAACCAAGAAAACTATTTTGCGCAATTTCTCCTTACAGGGTAGGAGCGATTGCGGACATAGGTAGAAGAAATTATTATTAATAATGACTACAATTAAATTGTTAACAATAATAATTACATTTAATCAACATTGTTGTAAGGTTTTTGTGAGTAAATATTATTGTATTAGGAGTGAATGTTTCAACCAAATGTTTAAATAAGAAAAAAAAGAAAGAATTTTAACAACAGTTAAATAATTTTAATTTCAGAAGAAGATTAAAATATCAGAAAAAGCAAGCCCTACTAAGATTACAAAATAACATTAATCTACTTGATAACATGTTTAACTTGAAAATTACTTCATTTTCATTTCCACAGTTTCATTTTATTTTTTTTGCTAACTGAAGTTGTCGTCGTCCACAATTGATGCATTTATTGCTGTAAATCGTGCATCTTTCGTGTAATCATCTGCAACAAGCAATACATTGTACCCAGTCACTGGTCGAAGTTGTCTTCTGGTATAATCGCAGACATTCAATGCACTCATCCTCATTGACCTTATTTTTTACTGTCAGTTTTTTATCCCACTTTTTTCTGGAAGCATCTTATCTTCAGCTTTTTTGTTTTTCATTTTTGTAGCGGTATCTTTGTAAAGTCTTTTTTCATGTATATTTTGTGCATCAGTAATATTAGTTGCACTTTGTTTCCTTTTTTATTTCGATGGCATTAAACTACTTGGAATGGGTGAAAGCTTTTCCAAAACATTGTAGGTGTTATTAGAAAATTTATTTTAGTTAACAAAATTAATTTATTAGCAAATTATTTGTTCATAAATAAAATATATATATATATAAATATTCAATTAATTAACAAATATATTATTAATTTATTAACAAAAATAATTACATAAATTAATTTAATAACAACTCTATTATTAATTTATTAACAAAATTTTTATCTCCAAAAGTATTTTTTTGCTAAATTTAGTTTCGATAATTATGTGTTTTTCCAAAATTGTTTCAAAATTGATTCATTCATATGTTCTACACGTAATTTGCAATTCATGCAAATTTACCAATAAGCTGCGTAATTGCTCCTACCACTGAAACGTATGGAGAAATGCGCCATCTCTCCTAAGTAGCAGATACGCAAACTCTCCTATTTTTGTAGGAGAGATTGCGCAGCCATTTATTTAAACATGGACACTTCTGAAATGAATTGTTGGTGTCCGCATCCTCAGTCTAGGTTAGTATTTCATAAGAAATCGTTTAAGTTTAAAATATTGTGTACTATACTGACATTCTATAAAAATTCTGATGAACAATTATGAAAATTCAAGCATTTACTTTGGAAAAAAACAAAACAAAATAGCAGTTTCAGTTTCAGGCCAGGCGGGGAGGCCTACCAATAAGGTTTTAATCAAAATAGCAATGCTTTATCCAAGACGCTCGGAACAATCAATGTGTACATTCATGTAGACATTGCACTAATGCTGCTGTTCAACTACCTGGAGTCGCTGCGCGCGCACTCTACTCCTTCCCGTCGAATCTCTTAATGCGCGATCTCTCCTCGCTTTACCTTACAATGGCACTGTTTCAATATTCCGAATTACCGATTTTGTACTAAAATAATCCCTTGGAATCGGTTTTACATTTTTCTTTAAAAATACTTATATTTAATCTCCTGACAAATTTACAAAAACTGCATTTACACATTATGCATGATGTATAGTGTTCTTATACAGTTGTCGATATTTTTTAAACCAATCAAATATCAGTCCCTATATCAGTCCCTGCACTTAGGAAGCGACAGGTGACTCCAGAATCCATCGTCTCTGCATCTTGTGAAAGCATTACCAATGAGCCTTTTTCGGCCAGCACATTTGAAGGTGATGACTTTTTCATCGTCATTTCGCTCTAAAATCAAGTCCGGATGGTCACTTAAGTCGAATGGTTTGCAATTCCACGTGTTGTCGGTGCTCCGCTCTGCAAGAAAAGCACGAAAAAGAATTAAAAATAACAAGAAACAGTATAAAGCAAATATACAGGGTGTCCCAGATTGAAAATCGCTTTGATTTTTTACGTGTTGGAGATACGTAGACAATGTAGACTGCAAAAAAATTCAAAATAACGTAGGAATTGAGCAAAAGAAATTTTGCCATTAATTTTCAAAAGGTTACACTTTTTAAATTTTTATATGATCTAAAAGTCTTATATAGGTTATATTTAGAAAACATTCTCTATGCTCTGAAAGTACAACAGAAAAAAATTCCCTTCTTCTACGACCAAAATTCCCCAAGTTATAATCCTTTGAATTTTATTACTTTTCATAGTACTCAAAGATCGTCTATCCATTTTTAATTAAAGCTCGTTTCAAGATTTCTAGAACACCCTGTATAGGCATAAAAACAAGTAACTTTTTTTTTCTAGTGCACAGATTTTGCAATGCGTTCTAAATATATTTGTGTTTAGTTTGAGTAGTGAAAGACTAAAAAGAGGGAGAGAGAGAAACAGCAGCAGCTCCACTACATGCGTGCTTTAGTATTTCCTCATCACTTATGGTAGGTTATTATTATTTTTTTATTATTATTACGGAAAATTTTCGCTTCTCCTTCAGTTGCTGTAACAACGAAGATAAAATTTGCACAGGATTTCGAACCATATAAATACAATAAAGATTAGAATTGAAATTGGTTACACTCCTATAGCTGCTTAGCTACTAGTGCATTATATAGGTTGTTTCTAAACTCATGGTACAAACTTTAAGGGTAGGTAAAGCACACAGTAACAATCATTTATTGTATAGGAATGTATTGGACCAAGTGACGCATTAAGTAAAAACACCAGAGGGGCAATTAGACCCCTTTTTTAATTTTATTACAAACAATAGATGGCGCTGCAAGCGATAGGCGCTAAATTCAAGCTTGTTTGAAAAATCTGTTAAATGTTAAGTGTTCATGCCTCTGCAAAAGAACCTAACATTGATCAAAACACTTTAGAAAGGTATATAGACAAATTTTCTCAAGATGAACACAATGAGATGAAGCCAAACTATGTGGCAGCTAGTGTTGCCAGGTCGAGTGTCACAAAAAGTGGGTATTTAAAACGGAATTTTCCTCATGTGCCTTGAATTCCTTTTAAGCAGGTTTGTTTACACCTCACAATTTCCCAAATAATTTTTAATTATAATTAAACCACGCAACATAAAATTATTCTGACTTTTTTAAACTCATTTTATTTCCCTTACCAAATATTTCAATACAAAATAAAGTGGGTCAAGCCTCCCATATAGTGGGTCAAACCTCCCATATGTAGGGAACCTTGACCCATTATTTTCTCATCATTAAAATCAATCATTTTTCAAGTTTCTTATATATTACACTTATGTCGCAATTTTATTTTGATAACTGATTGTACAACGAATAAAATGACATATGAAACTTTATTTTAGGCTCAATATTTAAAAAATAAAAGATCATTTTGTAAAAAATCAACTCTCCCAAGTCTCCCCTACATATTTTCTCGTGTCTTGAATACGATTTGACTATTTTTGGAAAATGTCTATCTCTCGTTTGTTTATGTGTTAGACGAATTTTGTTGAATTTAAATATAAAACATGGGGTACTGTCGCGCTGATTTACAGGTTACTGTAACTCCACCTTAAGTTCGAAGAAATACACTGTACTTTAAATTCATATCTAATTGTGTATCTGCACTGCTTACGTAAATATATTAGAATGATATAGAAGAAGATTTATTTTGTGATGGTCAGAGTAAATTAGTTGATTCATTGATCACTTTAACTTCATAGCGTTATTTAAATTAACATATTTGTATGATATAGAAGAAAGTATCGCAATGGGTTGAGCTATTTGAGAAATTAATAAGAGAAGATATGTGCGTTCAAAGCGATAGAACAGGACGTTATCTAGTGTTAACTTTGAAGTTAGTCAGTGTCATACTGACGTTATTGTTTATAGCACGTTAATTTTTTATAATATTAATATGTAAAAAAATTTGAAATATATACTTTATCTAAGCGTAAAGTGGCACTCTTTTATTTAACTCAATCTGGTTTTGTATGTAAATTTTGAAATCGATTTTTAATCCACTTCGTGATAGGCTAGAATTATAAAAATGATGTGCAAAAGTGTATTTTCGATGACAATACAATGGTTTAATACATTTATAACTTAATTATTAATTAAAACATTCATTTTAAGAAAATTTTGATTTAGCCCGCCACACATGATCAATCATCCAATATTCTCTTCAACTCGTACAATTGTATGGAAGTTGAAAAAACAATGGCCAATTATGCGCCAATAAATGCTCGCCAGGATGGACCAAACGCTGTGAAATTGCAATAATGTAACATTTTAAAGACATAAAAGTAGAAATTAAATTATAAATAAAAAATGAGAAGAGTAATATTTAAAAAAAAAAATACGCTTTTATCAATTAAGAGTTAAATATTAAGTAATTGACGATTATCGGTTGAGAAATGAATTTAGAAATCCTAAAAAGACAGCTTAAATAATGCTTCATTTTTGATTTCTTGTTCTCTTTCTTAAAAAAAAAAACAGAGTAAAAAATATACCTTTTTTTTAATAAACTAGGGGACTCTGAACCCTACGAGCTACGCTCGTTAAACCTCTTTCAGACTCTAAAAATCCGTTAATTTATCTGCTTTAAAAAGATTACGGAAGACTGAATTATAATTTTAAAACCAGTGGCGATCTCCCTGTACACGGGTTTCCATGCCCTTTTGCTGAGGGGTTTTAAGGCCGAATCAGCTGCTGTTAATTGCTGTTTCCGTGCTTGATTGAATGAGATTAGTTAAATACATGAAAATTAGCTAATATAAAATTAACTAAGTCAACAGAGTCTTTGCGGTATTTTTTAACAACGCTATGAGGAAATGATTTAAAATAAGAGATTTTAAATGTAATGTTTTAAATCTTATATAATTTTCACCAAACTTTTCTTAATCTTTGTAATATTCACCTGAAAATATTTTTATTGTTAGAAAGATATTATTATTATTTGCGCTGCCTTAGAATTGCCAACAATAGTTAAAAAGATTATCTCGAAATTTGAAATAAATATCTCATGTAAATATATTTTTTAATTTAAACTGTTTGACAATATTATTATTAAGCCATTTTAAATATGACGTAATTTCCTTCATTTATGACATTTAACGCATATTAATGAATTTATTATTTTAAAATTTTCTTTCTCTTTTAATATTCACGTGTAAATATAGTTTTTATGACGTGATTTTCAATATTTTCCTGTTTAAAATACGTAATCTTTTAATTGTAATTTAAAGTTTTTGAAAGTCTAAATTTGAAATAAATCTCTCATTTAGATATATTTTTTAACTTAAACTGTTTGCCAAAATTATTATTTGGACATTTGAAATAGGACAACAGTTGCCTTATTTACTGCTTTTAACATATATTAAATAATTAATTTTTTTATGGTTTTCTTTCCTTTTTAATATGGTTGCGTAAAAATAATTTTTATAACATAATGTTTGATATTTTCCTGCTTTTAACACCTGATCATTTAATTCTAATTTAAAAGGGGTTATTTTTGTTTATAATAGTCACGTGTGAATAAGTTGTTAATTTAAAGGAAATATTATTCTTTGCGCTGTGTTAACAATTTAATTGCAACATCTTAAAATAATAACTTTTTCTAAAATATGTAAAATATATCTCTGGAAATGCTGAAAATTTCCCGAGAATTTAAATTGCTGAGAATTTAAATTTGAAATAAACCCTCAAAAAATTAAGCAAATTTAAAAAATAAATGCAGTCTGCACACCGCGGGTTTCTAATGAATAGAAAAAATGATTAAACTCATATGTATAGTTTTTGCTCCTATAAAACTTTTTTTAATGGAACAATTTTTTTTTTTAAACTTCAACATTAAATATGTCTTTAAATAACTCTTCGATTTAAAAACTGTCTGCTTCACCGTGTTTATCAAACGTTTCTCTATAATAATACCCGTTTTGATACTTTAGTATGCAGTAGTTTTCTTAATATTAGCGAAGACAGACCTCCGGTCACAAAAAAATCATTGGCAGCGGCGGTGACAGAGTTAGTTGCTTTTTTTATAACAGAGAGATTCATTTGCTTGAGTTTCTATCAAACTTTTTTTTTTTTTAAGTAAATTTTTCATAATTCAGTGCCCTCACCAAATTAATGTTTTCTAACGGAAATGTTTAGAAATAAAACATGAATTGCAGTCCAAAGATAAAGCATGACTTTCAAGATGGACATTGAATGCTTAGAAAAAGGGTGTTTTTAAAAAGCAAATTTTCTTTATATTTATTTATAATACAAATATGCAAAAATATTTTTAAATATGCCTTATTTAATCATAAAATGGCCTTTTTTTCTTTTTCAGTTCTATTTAACTGCAAATACAATATAACCTCGAAAATACGGCATTGTTGGCACCGAGACTAAGCCGGATTTTTGAAAATTCCGGATTTCTGAAAGAATATCAAAAGTACTTCCGATATTCTTACTATTATTATTCATAATTTAATTGATAGCCAAGGGATATTTATGCGAGAGAAAAAAAAGGAAATTAAATATTAAAAAAAAAAACTTACTTTAACTAATACTTTGTATCTATCTATTCTAAAAATGTAACTAACGCTGTCACCGCAGCCGCCGGTTTTGAATTTTTTGTGACCGGAGGTCTTTCTTCGTTAATATTAAGCAAAATATTGCATGCAAAATTATGAAAATCGGTGGTATTGTAGAAAAATGTTTGATAAACACGCTGATGCAGACAGTTTTCAAATCGAAGAATTATTTTAAGAGATATTTAATGCTAAAGTTGAACAAAATAGTTCCATTAAAAACGTTTTATAGGAGCAAAAACTGTACATGGGAATTTAGATCATTTTTAGATCATTTTATACGTTATAATTTCCCGGTGTGTAGACTGCATTTAGTTTTTTAATTTGACTCATTGTTTGAGGTTTTATTTCTATTTTAAATTCAAATGTTCAGCATTTCGAGAGATATTTTTTACATATTTTAGAAAATGGTATTAATTTAAACTGTTGCCAACTGTATAAACAGCGCAAACAATAATGTTTCCTTCAAATTAAAAATTTATTTTACACGTTACTATTATAAACAGAAAATATAAAAAGCAGGAACTCATTGTAAATTACGTCATAAAAACTATATTTACACGTGAATTTTAAAAGAGAAAGAATATTGTAAAATAATAAATTCATTAACATGCGTTAGAAGTCTTAAATAGGAGAAATTACGTCACATTTACACCACATTACACTTATTACGTAAAATGAACAAAAAATAATATTGCAAAACAGTTTAAATTTAAAAGTGTCGCGAGACATTTATTTGATATTTTAAGATGATCTTTTAAACTATTTTTATTAGGACAGCGCAAATAATATTTCATTTCTAACAAAAGTATTTTCACGTGAATATTAAAAAGAGACAGAAAAGTTTGGTGAAAATTACGTCAGATTAAAAACGATACATTTAAAGTGTCTTATTTTTAAAACCTTTCTTTTCGCTTTGCTAAAAAATACCGGGAGAGAAAGACTGTTTATTTAATTCATTTTATATTACCTTATTTTGAAATGTTTAACTTATTTTATTTAATCAAAGACGGAAACAGCCATTGTATCTTTTAACAGCAGCTGATTTGGCCTTAAAATTCCCCAATCAAAGAGAAATGAATAGAAACCCGTTTATAGGGAGATCGCCACTGTTTTTTAACTTATAATTCAATCTTCCGAAATTTTTTTAAAGCTGATCAAATTAGCGTGCTTTTAGAGTCTGCGGTGTCTGAACGGAGGTTGGCGAGCGTAGCTCGTAGGAGGCAGCGCCCCCTAGTGTTACAAAAAATTCTAATAAACAGTGATTTCTTCTCGTGTTATTTGCGAAACATCAATGTCAATTTTATTAGCTTCAGTTTTTTCAGCCGTTCTTGAAGTTTATCTTGGATTTTGTACAAGAGAAGAATATCGATTTCGGAAAGACAGTTTTGTTTCTTTAAAGCAGATTCTATTAATTTTCCGATCAAATTTATGCATTTTTCCATTGACATCTTTTCTGCCAGCTATTTAGCACAATGTCGGCGTCATTAGCTAAGTTTTTTCGGCGGTTCTTGAAGTTTTTCTTGGATTTTGTACAAGTCAAGAATATCGTTTCGGAAATAAAGTCTTATAACTCTAAAGCAAATACTATTTATTTTCCGATCAAATTCGTGTATTTTCCCAATGACATATTTTCTTCTGAGAGCTATTTAATACAACGTCGGCGTCAATTTTATACCTCCAGTATTTTCAGCGGTTCTTGAAGTTTTTCTTGGATTTTGTACACGTGAAGAATATTGATTTCGGAAATATAATCTTGTTTTTCTAAAGCAGATATTAATTTTCCGATCAAATTTATGCATTTTCCAGTGACATCTTTTCTTCTGCCAGCTATTTAGCACAACGTCGGCGATCTCGCTGTCCACTAATCCATCGCTTTCGATCTCGAAGTTTTTAATTCGTAAACAAATTCTATTTTTCTTTCTCTCTTAAGTTGGAAGTGTAAAAAAAAAGGGGGGGGGGTGACTTTGATGCCGGATTTTCAAGGTCATACATTAATATATTTTCTGACATGATTAGTCATTGATTTAAGAAATTACCTATAAATATTTTTGTAATTTGAAGCATAACCAGGATTTAAAAAACAACTGCCGTAAAAGTAACTAGAAAATAACTTTTTCTTATGGAAAAACTTGCTAGATAGAAACAGGAAAATTCCTTTTTCCGACGAAATGAATGAAAATCAATAAACTTCATTCATTCAAAAACTGAAAAGAATTTTCAATATGTGTAAAATAACAAAACAAAAAGAATTCCATTTGTTTCGAATAAAAGAAATAGACTTGCGGATATTGTATTCTTCTAGCAGGATCTATTCTTAGAACAAAGAAATGTTCTATTTCAAAAAAATCAAAGACGAACAACTATGTCAAATCTATTATTACTTTTTACTTTTAACAAAAGTTTAGTTCCTCATCAATTTCAAACAGTTTTTATTTTCTTAATTCACGTATATTATACAAGTTTTTTTGGAGATAATAGAAAGAATACTTTTATTATTTTTTTTTTCAATTTCTTCCTTCTATATTTATAAGAGGAAAGCATTACATTTGTAAAAATTTTTGACATCCTTTTTTTTATGGATTTAGACGCTTTGCCTGAATGCGACTTGACTATTTTTGCACTGATGTCTGTTTGTCTATGTGTTGGACTACTTTGAAATTGCTGTAATTCAAGAACTAATAATAATGTACGGAATTCGACGAAATTTCATATTGAGATTCATTATCTTATAATACATTGGTGATGATTATATTTTACAGATTAAAAAACATTTTTGAATCTAATATAGCCCACTTCCCCTAGTTAGCCCCCGGTACGGTATGCTATTCCTTTCTCCCAGCTTATTTTGTCTCCAAAAAATAACGTTACCTTACAGAAGCCAGCAATGAACAAAGGAGATGTATCATTGTACGATTAAATGCTCTATAGCAATTTTTTTAATTTCTACGCATCGCACATTTTCAATTTTTAGACCGTCGTATTGGGGGAAAGAAAGTTCTTTTAAATGCAATTTGTTTGAAAACTGTACCTCCATTTATTCTTGAAATATTGATTTTTTTTGTAGTTTTTAGCGACATTTGTTTCATTTTGGCAACTCAAGTACTCCATTTCTGCAGAAAGTAAAGGAAAAATAGTTGGAAAATAGCAATTATATCTTTTTGTTGCCACCTTCTCATAAAAACTGAAAAAAAAAAGTAATTAAAATACGTGCTATTTTGAAAAAATATAAATGAATTGATTTCTTTTTGCTGCATTTGTGTATTATTCTGAGATAGTGACGTCCTACCCAAACTTTATTGTAGATGTTTATGATTGGATCGCAAATGAGAAATTCTTCAGCGGATTCGGATGACTTCGTTTTATATAAATAAAATCGCGTGTTTTAAGTCTTAAAACTGAGCTACAGTAGAGTCCCGATTATCCGAGTCGCGTTTAACCGAGTTTCCGCTTTAACCCAGATATTTTCTTCTGATGGACTGATGGCTTCTATTATTATGAAACAGCCATTATAAATGAAGTGTTAGGTGAAGATGAAAGAGCAGTCGAGCAGTCGTAATAAGTTAGAACTCTGATTTTCTGGTTAGAATGGGGAAAAAAATGGCCATAATTTTTTTTTTTTTTTCAAAAACATTATGATTATTTTCTTCCCCCATTCCGACCAGAAAATCAGAGTTCTAACTTTTTACGGCTGCTCTTTCATCTTCACCTAGCACTTCATTTATAATGGCTGTTTCATAATAATAGAATCCATCAGTCCATCAGAAGAAAAGGATCCATTCCAAAGGTATAAGTTCGATTAACTTGGATAATTGGGGCACTATTGTATCTATATTTATATACATATATTTCTTTTTTCATCGGGGGCGACACTAGATTCTAGAAAAGCAGAATTCCTGTTCTCTAGTGTTTACTTTTCCTAGGGTTCTCGGTCCCTGTATAAACATTGGTTATTTTCAGGAAAAATACGTTTTTTTAATAACTATTACAAATAAATTCACGGTGAAGCATCTAGTTGTTACTTGAGAATTAAACTAAGGGGAGCGCCCCCCCCCCCTCCCACGCACACACATACACCGTTCCAACTCACGTTCGCCAGGCCCTATGCTTTGAGCACGACTGTATCCAGAAAAATGGTAACCATAACCAGAATGACCATACATTAAACAAAAAGTGGAATGCAAATTAGAATTGTTCACCCATCCTCCCCCCAAGACCACAGATATAAAATATTTTTGCTTAGACCCTCCTTGTAAAAAAGAAAAAAAAAAAAAAACATTTGTAATAGTTTCTGAACATTGAAACAATTTGGAATGTACATTAATGATATTCATTTTTTTTTCTTTATCTGTTGTTCATTCATGATATTCCTTTTTTTTTTTCTTTATTTGTTGTTCATTCAATGACCACTCATGATGTAAAATAATTTTATTTCACGAATGAAAATACATCTTTTCTTTTGAGAATGACGTCATTTTCATTATTAGAATCATCATCCCATTGTGAAATTAGGATATCATTCAGCCAACATCATCCTATAAATAATGCCTCAAGATTGTCCTGAAATTTATATAAGTTATTGGGGTTTAGCGTGGCATGTTTGGTATTGAAAATGTAGTGTAGCGTTTACAGGTCATTTACAGGAACACTCAAAAGAGTTCCGTTACATTACGCCCTAAGGGAAAATACTGTTTGCAGTGTATTTTAATGATATTAAACTATTTTAAACATATTGAAATTTATGTATATCATTGGAGTGCACTACAAAGCGCTTATTGTAGAATCTGGTACGTATATAATTTATCCTTCATTTACAGGGACACACAAAAGTATTTAGCTACAGTACTGTGAAGAATAATTGCTGGAAGTACGTTTTTAATTGTGGTACGGGATTTAAAATGTAACTAATTTTTTGAATATTACTTGGTGTGTATAAATTCTATAGATCATATACAGGGCTACACAAAAGGTTTCAAGCCCATTTCCATTTATTGATGGAAATTGTTAAATAGAAATGTTCAACTGTCCTATGCATTTAATTAAATTAACTTTTAGCATACTACATATTATACATGCAAATCTATAGATCATATACCGGTTTGGACAAAAAGTTCGGGTATTTTTCGGAATATTGATGGTACTTGCAGTAATTGGGATTCCAACTGCGTTATACATTTAGATATCGTTCACCTTAATAAACTGTAAACTTTCATTAAAGTATTCTAAATGTGTTGGAAAGTGTTTCATAATCTATGCTGAACGCATGATTTTTCTTTCTTTTTTTTTTTTTTTTTTTTTTAATTGATAAACACTATCTGAAAATGATTGAAATCTGTTAAATATTTTAAGGCTATATTAGACTCAAAATTTGGGGGTCAAGCAATTCTTGAAGAAATATTACTTTCTGATAAACATTATTGAAAATAAGACGATTTAGTAAATATCTGGTTATCATTTTAAAATTATTTACGAATTGAAGATTGAGGAAACATTTAGAGGTTTCTGCAAATGCAAATTTTTATGTCTTTATTTTCAATAAGTTTGATAAGCTATTATTGATAATTTCAGGCCTTTTTTTTTCCCCTACTGCTGCCATCTGTTGTAAATATTTGAAAATAAAATATATTTGTTAAAATCAATAAGAGATGGCAGCACTATTTTGTAACTATGTTAAAAATATATATTTTTAAAATTAATTTAGGGTAGGGGTAATGTTAGGGTAGGGGAAAATACTTTAGAAAAATTTATGTCTTAAATTAATAAATAAATGTAAAAAATCATGGGCATAAAAAAATATTTAGCAATGTAATGGTGGGCATTTAGAATGACAATGATACGGAAAGTCCTTTATTCAACCCTAACATGAGGGAATTGCTAAGAATTATGTACTAATTTTACTGTTGTGTTAACGCATTACGCATTGCTGACCGGCAGTGTAACCAATTTAGCATGACTTTCTATTATTATTATTCAAAATATCTACATGAATTTTCCAACAGTAATTTGGACTTTATTTAATGACAAACATTCTGCGATTAAATAAAACATTGATTACTATTGAAAATTTTTGGCAGAACTTTTGAATGATAATGATTATAAATAATAATAATAATAATAATAATACGCCCTAAATTAGTGACGGGTATATTCATCACCAGTTAACAAAGGGTTAAAGTAAATTTAATAAGGTCTATAATATGACAATATGTGTATCTATAAGGTAAACAGAAATGAAATCTAAAAAACTTATTTATTGTCAAAAATAATGTAAAACAATATTAACAATGTAATGTCATAATGTAACTTCTACGCAAATCGTGCGAAAAACACGACATAACAGCGTAACACGGCACCTGTTGAGCGACATATGCCGAAATCTATCAGCATTTATCTATCTCAAAATATTCTTTGATATATCGACATATGAAATTTCATGAATATTCGAGAATTAGTTATAGGATTATAGAATTATTAGTTATAGGATTTAGAATAAAATTAATCTAAAACACATGCAAAAAGAATCAGTGCAAATCTAGTCAAATCAAATTCAGGACGTTCCCAAACGCGCAAAATCCATCACAAGCTGAAACTCGAAAGCTTTCACGAATACAATACTTTAATACAAATGTAGAAGAACGCAAAAACGACAGCATTGTTATTTTGGGAAATGTAGAAAACGTTTCATTGCCAAGAAATGCGCTCTATCGTTCTCTATATACAGGGCCGTAGCGACCGCCCCCATACTGAGCAAAGTCAGGGGCCCAGTAGTGAGCTATTGTACCTTTCAGCCGAGTGTTTTTTATGTATTTTTAATAACATTTTATTTTGTTTTATCAAAATTCTTTTTTTTTTTTTTTTTTTTTTTTTTTTTTTGTCAAAGATCTTGATTAGATTTAGAAATAGAAAACAGAGATATTATGCTTTTCTTCTATATCCACCATTCTTTATAAAAGTTTTTGAAGGCTGCAAGTTCTACTTAAAAAATAAAATGGCATTTTAGTATTTTTGGGGTGCACCTATCAATGGGCGAAAAAGATTAAACCAAAGATTTAAAACTTCTTTAATACTATTACTTCCATCAAACAAAACAGATATGCGCTTTTTTTCTACAGGAACCATTTTTTTAAAGGGGCCCAGATGAAAGAAATTTTGCAGGCTCTAGATTCTTTTTGAATTGTCTTTTTTAGGACCCCCTATATAAGAGCGAAAAAGTTGGAGCCCAAGATTCAAAACTTTTAAGCCCATTTTTTTATTCAAATTTTTAAAAAATATGCTTTTAAATCTCACTTAGGAACCCAATAAGTTTCAAAACTTCGTTATACTATTACTTCCTTCAACCAAATGTGCTTCCTTCTTATAGTCATTATTCTTTTTTAAAGGTGCCCAGATGAAAGAAATTTTGCACGCTCTTAATATTTTTTAAATTGTCTTTTTGGGGGCCCCCAATAAAAGTGAGGAAAAGTTGGAACTCAAGATTCAAAACGTTTAGGCCCCATTTTTATTATTCAAATGTTTTAAAAATATGCTTCTTAATATCATTGGGGGCCCCAACAAGGTTCAAAACTTTCTTAATACTATTACTTCTTTTGACCAAAACAAATATGCGCTTTCTTTCTATAGTCAGTATTCTCTTTAAAGGTTCCCAAATGAAAGAAATTTTGAAGGCTCTAATTTCTTTTTGAATTGTCTTTTTTAGGGCCCCCTATAAACGGGAGGAAAAGTTGGAGCCCAAGATTAAAAACTTTTAGGCCTCACTTTTTTATTCAAATGCTTAAAAAACATGCTTTTTAAACTCGTTGGGAGTCCCAATAAGTTTCAAAACTTCCTTAATACTATCAGTTCCTTCAAACAAATGTGCTTCCTTTCTATAACCAGCATTCTCTTTAAAGGTTCCCAGATGAAAGAAATTTTGCAGGCTCTAAATTCTTTTGGATTGTCTTTTTTAGGGCCCCTATAAAGGTGGGAAAAGTTGGAGCCTAAGATTCAAAACTTTTAGGCCCCATCTTTTTATTCAAATGTTTTAAAAATATGCTTTTTAATCTCGTTGAGGGGCCCCAATAAGGTTCAAAGCTTCCTTAATACTATTACTTCTTTTGACCAAAACAGATATGTGCTTTCTTTCTATAGCCAGTAGTCTCTTTAAAGGTGCCCAGATGAAAGAAATTTTGCAGGCTCTAAATACTTTTTTAATTAACTTTTTTGGGGCCCCCTATAAAAGTGAGGAAAAGTTGGAACTCAAGATTCAAAACTTTTAAGCCCAATTTTTATTATTCAAATGTTTTAAAAATGTGCTTTTTAATATCGTTGAAGGCTCCAACAAGGTTCAAAGCTTTCTTAATATTATTACTTCTTTTGACCAAAACAGACATGCACTTTCTTTCTATAGCCAGCATTCTCTTTAAAGGTTCCCAGATGCAAAGAAATTTTGCAGACTCTAAATTTTATTTTAATTGTCTTTTTTAGGGCCCCCTATAAAGGTGAGGAAAAGTTGGAGCCTAAGATTCAAAATTTTTATGCCCCATCTTTTTATTCAAATGTTTTAAAAATATGCTTTTTAATCTCGTTGGGGGCCCCAACAAGGTTCAAAACTTTCTTAATACTATTACTTCTTTTGACCAAAACAGATATGCACTTTCTTTCTATAGTCAGCATTCTCTTTAAAGGTTCCTAGATGAAAGAAAATTTGCAGGTTCTAAATTCTTTTTTAATTGTCTTTTTTAGGGCACCCTATAAACACGAGGAAATGTTGCAGCCTAAGATTCAAAACCTTTAGACCCCATTTTTTTTATTCAAATGTTTTTAAAATATGCTTTTTAATCTTGTTGGGGGGCCCCAATATGGTTCAAAACTTTCTTAATACTATTACTTCTTTTGACCAAAACAGATATGCGCTTTCTTTCTATAGCCAGCAGTTTCTTTAAAGGTGCTTAGATGAAAGAAATTTTGCAGGTTCTTAATACTTTTTAAATTGTCTTTTTGGGGGACCCCAATAAAAGTGAGGAAAATTTGGAACTCAAGATTCAAAACTTTTAGGCCCAATTTTTATTATTCAAATGTTTTAAAAATGTGCTTTTTAATCTTGTTGGGGCCTCAATAAGGTTAAAAACTTTCTTAATACTATTACTTCTTTTAACCAAAACAGACATGCCCTTTTTTTCTATAGCTACCATTCTTTTTAAAGGTGCCCAGATGAAAGAAGCTTTGAAGTCTCTAAATACTTTATAAATTTTCTTTTTTGGGGCCACTCTTAAAAGTGATCAAAATTCGGAACTCAAGATTCAAAACTTTTAAGCCTCATTTTTTTTTTCAAATGTTCAAAAAATATATGCTTCTTAATCTCGTTGGGGACCCCAATAAGCGGGCATCTATGTGCATTGCATATGCCGCCTATCCCCTTATGTTCGACCTGTTTCGTTTTGAACATTTCATTTCTCTTGTCTCGATAAATCACTTATGTTAACTATACATAACATTGTGTATTTATTTAATCTACTAGCAGAGCTTCGCTAATTGCTTTTTTAGAAAAAGAACCTATTTTTTGGAGTTCTCCATTGGGGCTTTCACTGCCTTCCGCAGCGTAAACCTGTTCCGCATATTCCCGCTCCGATCTTCAATCAAACAATCATTGAATTTTTTGATATTTTTCGAATTTCGATGATTTTTTCGATAAAAGTGATAGTGTCCAGATAAAAGTAAAATTTTCCAGCATCGTAGCTCACGTTGCTACAGGAACAAATTTGTTATTTTTCCACTTCAGCTTAATTATGACAGCAGCAAAATCTACTGGATAATTCTTCGGTTTCAGAATAAAAATATAAAAAAAACTCCGCAAAACGCGAAAAAAAAGTGTAAAAATCTTATAAGAAATTGGGCAAAAATTCAAAAATCGCTGAGAGAAAATTAATTATATCGAGCCAAAAGATTGTAACTGGAATGTGAAAAAATGGCCGTGAAAGACAAAAATACGCTAAAAATCACATAAAACGTTCGTAAAAAATTTAGAAATTTCTATGGACATATATTCTATATTGAGCTAAAAGACTGAAACCTGATTCCTTTTAGGGATGTCAAAAATCTGTGCCACAGATGGCAAAATTTTTACTAAATTGGGATAAAAAATAGAAACTTTGTTCCTTTTACACTCTCTCTCCAAGAAAAGAAAAAAAAAGAAAGAAAGAAAGAAAGAAATCAGTAAATTGAAGGATTTTTTCCGTAACTTTTTCTTTCATTCAAACACACACACAAAAGAAAGCTTTGATTTGTTTTTCTCATTTTCCGCGAAAATATAGAAAACTCACCAATCTAACATAAAAATTACCTAACATCCTTACTAAATATGAAGATGCATTTTTGTCAAATCAAATCACAGGAGTGTTCCGCCAACTTTTCTGCATTGTACTTTTCCCTATTAGAAACTGAACTTTTACGCATGACTTTTTTCCTTCATAACACGAAGAAGTCGGGAATCAAATATAAAAATTTCTAGAAATTTTCCTTTCTAAAGACGAAAGTTTCTTCAAATGTGAGATAAAATCTCTTCTAATCACAGGGGTCTTAAAAAGGGGGGAAAAATCCCTGCCGGCCCGGCCTACAGGCAGAGGTAGATTTCGAAGTTAAGTATACTAATTTCACCAACAAAAACTAAATCATTATTAGATATAAATCCACTTTAACAGTTTTATCTGTCTGCATTTGACGAGTTTTTATTTCATTTTTATAAATTAGCTGGTTTTATCAGAATCATGTTAAGGCGATATTAAAAAAAATATTTTTCCATGCTCAACGACTCGAAATTTTCTGGCACATTTTCAGATTCATTTTTAATTAAAAAAAAATATGAAACATGCTGACGTGATTTTTGAAAAGATTTATAAGCGACCTGTGTTTTTATTTCTTTTTCAATTAATTAAAACTTGATTAATAAACAATTATTTTCTCAATAGGGCAATATTTTTCGTTTCCAACACAATCGTTCCGGGAAATTCTGCTCAAAATGCCCACTTTGACATAATTTTTTTAAATATATTCTGCCTCTATCAAAAAATCGATCATTGCGGTGCATTATATAGTTTCTGAATAAGCGAATCTACCAATTAAATGCGTTTGAGAGCAAAAATGAATTTAAAAATGAGTCAGAAAATAAGCAGTTTGTATTTGAGTGCATCCTTAATGCAATGATTTTTCCAACACAATCCGCTTCGGGAAATTCGGTTCAAAATGCCCACTTTAACAGCATTTTTAAAAATATATTGTGCCTCTATCAAAAAATCGATCATTACGGTACATTATATAGTTTCTGAGTAAGAAAACGTACCAATTGGAAGCTTTTGAGAGCAAAAATGAATTGTAAAATGAGTCAGAAAATAAGCAGTTTGGATTTGAATACACCCTTACTTAAATGATTTTTTTCTTCAACCGCTATGTATTTTTAATTTGTTTTTGCTGTAAGAATTGGTCCTATCCAAAACCTGTCTATATAGATGTTGTAGACAATATTAAGAAGATATATGATAAATTCATGGGGATTTTATATCTTTTGAATTGATGGAGTTATGGATTTTTTACGTCTTCAAACGCCCTTTTTATTTTCGTTTTTAATTTTTTTCTGCGGTACGAATTGGTCCTATCAAAAACTTGTGAATATAAAAGTTGTAGATAATATTAAGGAGATTTATAATAAAATTAATTGGAATTGATATCTTGAGAATTGACGAAGTTATGAATTTTTTTCTCCCAAAAACCCTATTTTTTGCGCCCCTTGAGCCCATTTTTAACTTTATCAAAAATCTGTGATACATAAAATTTTGGCCCTATTTTTAGAAGTAATAAAAACTTTAAAATGATTTGATATGTAGAAAAATTAAGAAGTTATGGGGGGTTTTCGGTTTTCACAAAACCCCTCCCTATTTCCATCCCCTTGGTCCGATTTTGCCCATTAACGAACTTGACCGAGATTTTATGCCCATTGATTTTATGTATCAGTTTGGAAGAGATTGGTGCAGAATTACGAAAGTTATCGTGTCCAGAAGAAAGTGATATATATATAGATAGATAGATAGATAGATAGATAGATAAAGTTTTTTACTGAGGGTGGTTTTCGATTTTAGGGGTCATGATCGGTGTAGATCTGCAAAAATATTTCAGAAATTCTAACATAGGAACGATCCCAATAGGTAGTATTTCATACGAAATCTACCTAAAAACGTTCGTGAAAAATTCAAAAATCGCAAAAAGGCCGAAATTTAGTACATCGGGCTAAAAGACTGAAACCAGATTCCTTTTACTAATGTCAAAAAATACGCGAAAAAAAGTTAAAAATCACATAAAAAATTCGCGAAATATTTAAAAATCGAAGAAGACTACTTTACTATATTCGGCTAAAATGGAAAGATGGATTGAAAATAGAATTTATGAATGGGGGGGGGGGGGGAAGCACGAAACTCGAAAAAATACAAAAAATATCGTAAAAAATTGAATGAAAAAAATTCTAATCAAAAAATTTAAAAACCTGTTTCGAGCAACTTCAGGCATACAGGTTGTACGTAATTTTGTACAGGCAAATTTTGTACGTAACAGAAAAACATCTGGTCAGACAAAGAAAAACTCTGGACAGACAAACGTCTGTCTTTATTATTAGCTACTAGGAAACCCGTCTTCGTTGCCCAAAGAAAGGTACCTTCTATCCGAAGGTTTTTTTTTTTTCTTCTTAAATTTCAACTTGGGTGACAATTTTAAACTGGAGAAAACCGGAATGTATGAAAACAACATCCCAATTTTTTTTTTTTTTTTTTTTTTTTTTTTTTTTTTTTGATTTTGTAAATCTGTACATATATATGTATTTAATAAAAGGCACCAATCCGAGCGGGAAAAAAATTGTTGTAAGTGAATATTTTCTGCTTAAATAAAATCTGTCTGGGCCACGCGGATGGCATTGTCAAACTGAAGAGAAAATTGAAAATACGAAAACGACTTCCATATTTTTTATTTATTTATTTTGTTTATGAGCAATACTTAGCAATTTATGACATTTGTAAAAAGAATTCAGTTTCAAACTTTTTTGCCAAATTTTGTCCTCTGCTGTTTTTAAAATTTTCGAAAAATTTTATGTGATTTTTAGTTTTTTTTCACTTTTCTGGTAGTTTTTTTAATATTCGTAAAAAAAAAATAAACCCGGTTTCAATATTTTAGCCCAATATAAGTAAAGTTTGATCTCTATGAACTTTGAAAATTTTTATGCAATTTTTGGCGTTCTTTCGCGTTCTTCGGCGATTTTTTTGAAAATTTGAATTTAATCTGGATCTAAATAAAAAAAATTACAATAATTCAATGTTCGTATGATTCGAGATCGGAGCGCACATAGCCTCTATGGGTGTACGCTGACGAAAGCAGTGCAGCCCAACTACAAATTCGTTCAATTTGAAGTTCGTTTTGGAAAATTCAACCAGCGAAACTGCACTGGTGTTGTTATAAAATGGAACTCGGGTGGAAAATTAAATATAGATATTTCTCTAAAATCTTAGAGGGGGGGGGGCGAAAAATATGTTTGGGGGGGATCTGAAGACCTTGCTACGGCCCTGTCTATATAGCAACGATATGTATAACATCCGGCGATTAGAATTGTATAATATTTGGCGGTAAAATTGTAATTATTTTATTTATTTTTTACTTTCTTCTATTGTGATTCAGCGATTCTACCGATAAATAATGGTATCTAGATAATCGATAAATAACATATTAACTATGTATTAAAAGGGAATTTTGATGTAAAATCTTTTAAAAAAAAATCGTTTTTTAGCCTAAAATATTCTACGTTTCTTTCAAATTTTATCGTCGCCTTCCTCAACACTCAATTAAAAAAAAATAACATTATTCCTTTTAAATTTCTCATTTTTTCCATTATTTTATTTGACCTTCTTGAGTATTGTACGTCGTTATCTCAATACAAAATAACATTATAAAAAAAAAGCAATTTGACAAATTGCAACAACCATTCGGAAAATGATTTTTTTCGAAGACTAAAATTTAAGACATAAAAAATCGCACAAGTTGATCATACATTACGTACGCTATGGGTTACATTTTTCGGTACTGTAAATTTTTAAACTTCTACGGAACTGGTCATACATTACGTACGTCATGGATTAAACATTAATATTCCTGGACCAATTTTAAATGAAATGTCATTCTTAAACTTTTAAACATCCTACAATATTACTTTTTATACCGTCGTATAGAGAAAAAAATTTACTTTTAAATGCAATTTGTTTGAAAGCTGCTTATCTCAATTTGTTTCTGAGTTATTAATTTTTTTTTGTAGTTTTTAGTACTTTTTTGTCATAGTGGCAACAGAAGTATCCATCTCTGTTGAAAGTAAATGGAAAATACAGATTACTGTATAGACCAATCAGAAAACGAATAAAATAGTGATTCAACCAATAAAACTGTTGTAATGTTATTCCATATGGAAGGCATGAATACGAAATTCCTCAATAGGTAAACAATAAAAAGTTAAAAGTTTTACCTTTATGTTTTGATGCATTTCAATAGAAATATATCCTTCTTAGGATGAACAAAAAACATTTATTTGAAAATTAAATACACTAGAATAATATATATGCTGGACACAATACTAATCACAATTCACAATAAAAACAAAACATATGAATAAGACTATTTACAAATACAAAGAAATACTTTGAACTATGGTTTGTTGAAGTTTTTTTTAACATATTATATTCCTTTGGAATATTATTGGATTTTTAATCCACCAGCATTTTGCTGCCAACTGCTATAAGGGAAGGAGAAAAACACACTGTTCTGACTGTCTGTGGCAGTAGAACAATAAAGAGGATTGTCTGATGCTGCCATCTGGTGGAATGTTCTTGAAACAAAAGAGCATTTTCTAACATTTCTCCCGTTTTGTGATAGAATCTGACACCAGGTGGATAAGGTTTCTACAAAGTTCAAATTTGGCCTTTGGCAGCGGCTTCGTCATTATGTCTGCTATCATTTCATTTGTTGATAGATATTTGACATCTATAACATTTTTCGTTTTTAAATCTCGTATGTAATGATACTTTGTAACAATGTGCTTAGTGCGAGATTTAAATTTTTCACTTTCAACCAATTTAATTGTAGATTGGTTATCCTCAAAAATTCTAACAGGAAAATCTTGTTGTAAATTGAGATCTTTACATAATTTTAAGATCCATAGCACCTCTTGAGTTCCTTGTGACAGTGCCACATATTCAGCTTCTGCTGACGATAATGTCACACATGATTGTTTTCGTGAGAACCAAGAAATGCAGCTATTGCCTAAGAAGATTACATTTCCTGAGGTGGATTTTCTGTCTGTAGCATCTTGACCCCCGTCTGCATCCGAATATGCAACTATATTAGGATATTCTTTTGAAGAAATGTGGAGATCAAGGTCTTTCGTTGTTTTTAAGTATCTTATTACCCTCTTCGAAGCTGGTAGACGGGAGGTGCTGGGTTCGATCCCAATCGCGAATCGCGCCCGCCGGCCTAATCGTTCGGAGTTTTCTTCGAACCTTGGATTTCCAAGCGTTAATACGGGTTAGGTTCCCTTAGAAAGACCCCCACGAAGGGCACTCCCCCCAGGGCCTATATCCCTCGTGCAGATAATTGGCCGTCATAAATACAACCAACAACCAACCTTATTACCCTCTTAACAGCATTCCAGTCCTTTTGTTATGGATTATTGCATCTTCGACTTAGTATGTGTGTAGGAGCAGTAATATCAGGTCTTGTGCATGAGGAAATATATAAAAGACTTCCTATAGCTTGTCTATAATTATCATATGATGATAAAAGATTTTCTTCTTTATCTAAACTATAATAGTTAGTTTCCATTGGGGTATAAGTTGGTTTGGCTTCTTCAAGCTGAAAATCCTTAACTAATTGATTTATTTTACTTCTTTGTGAAAGTAAATAACTTCCATCTTCTTTTCTGTAAATTTTTATACCTAAGAAGTATTTTGCTTCTCTTAGTGATGTTATGGGATAAAATTTCTTTAAATAATTTATTACTTCATTAACTTAATTTTCATCTTCTGAGCTTATCAGCATATCATCTACATACAGTATGAGATGAATTGTCTTCTTTGATTTTCCTTTTATGAACAAACATGGATAAGCTTCACTTTGTTTAAATCCATATGCCTTTAGAGTATTCTCTATTTCTTCATTCCAGCACTTGGCGGCTTGTTTAAGACCATATATAGCATTTTTTAATTTATAGACTTTGTCTTTATTTTCTTCATCATGAAAGCCTTCTGGTTGATGCATGTAAGTCTTCATTATCTAGTTTACCATGTAGAAAGGCTCTTTTAACATCTACTTGGAATACTTTGGCTTTATGATAAGCTGCCCAGGTCAGAAAAGCTCTAATAGTTGTATGTTTGACGACAGGAGAGAAGGTTTCATCATAATCAGTGCCTAATTTTTGAGCAAAACCTTTGGCAACTAATCGTGCTTTGCATTTTATTTCTTCTCCATTTTCATCACGTTTTGTTTTGTAAACCCATTTACAGCCAATGGTGTGCTTGCCTTTGGGTAAAGTAACAAGCTCAAACACTTCATTTTCCTTTAAAGAGTTAAATTCTTCCTTCATAGCTTGAAACCATTTCTGTTGATCTTTTACTGGTAATTGTAAAACATCTTTAAAAGTTTCAGGATCTTGATTTTTGGAACAACTGTCTTCAGTTTTGTAAGAATATCTTTCTGGTGGAATTCCTTTAGTCTCTCTGTTAGGTATTCTTCTCTGGAAATTATCTTCACTTTCTTCAGTTGTTGGGCTATCTACTGATTTTTCATCCATTTTTATTTCTTCTGCAGTATTTTCTATTCGGATAGCTTCACTATCATTTTCAAGATTTTCTTCTGAAAAATTGAAATGCATTAAATCTGAGATTCGCTCTTCAGGATTTTCTTTAAAGACATTTTCACAGTTCATATTTTCAAAAAACTTCACTGTTCTGCTTATCACTATTTTTCTACCGCCTATATAAATTCGGTATCCTTTGCTTCTTAAATAGTAACCAACAGACTCCTTCAGTGGCTTTTTCGTCAAAATTTTGTCTCTTCTGTTTATGAACATACACATATGCTTTGCATCCAAATACTTTAAGGTGACTCAAATTTGGCTTATGCCCATTCCACAGTTCATATGGTGTCTTTTCAGTTGATTTTGTAGGTAATCTATTTTGTAAGTAGGCTGCTGTAGCTATGGCTTCTGCCCAGAACGTTTTTGGCAATTTAGCATTTATAAGCATGGCTTTACTCATTTCAATAAGCGAGCGATTCTTTCTTTCTGCGACTCCATTTTGGGACGGTGAATATGGCGTCGTTGTTTCATGATTTATTCCTAAGTTTTTAAGGTAGTCTTTGACAGATTCGTTGCAATATTCTGTTCCATTGTCACTACGCAAGGATTTAATCTTCAATCTAAATTTATTTGTTGTTGATGCAACATACTCTTTTAATTTATCAAATACTTCATCTTTAGAAGAAATAAAATATACTTGTGTATAACGAGAGTAATCATCAATAAATGTAGCGAAATATCTTTTTGATCCCATACTTTTTGTTTCTGCAGGACCGCATACGTCGCTGTATATCAAATCATGTGGTTTTTTACTTCTGTGTTGTGTTTCTTTTGGAAACGATTTTTCTGATAGCTTAGCTTTTATGCAAATGCAACTTGAACACTCAGTATTATGAGAACAATTATTCACAGTAATACCTAAAGCTAAATCATCCTTTTGAATTTTCTTGATGGATTCCAAATTTCTATGGCCCAGCCTTTGGTGCCATTTTAGAATGCAGTTAACATTAGAACAAACGGGTAATATTTCTGAAGCACTATCTACCTTTTCATTTGTAGGTATTATTTTTAATCTGTATAACCCCTCATCAGCTTTTGCATCTGCAACTAAGATGTTGCCCTTTTTAATTAAACATATATCATCTTTAAATGTTACAACAAAACCTTTCTCAGTACAAGACTGGACAGATAATAAATTACTATCCAACTCGGGAACATAAAGCACATGATCTAATGTAACTCTATTTGTTTGACCATTAAGTGTTTCAATATTAAAATTGCATTTACCCTTTCCCTTCGCAGTTAATTTAGTTCCGTTAGCAATTGTAATTGTATCTTTATTTGATTTCTTTAATTCTGAGAACAGAAAGTTTCCAAGAAATTAGCTAAATGAACAGACGCACCTGAATCAATAACAAAAGACAAATTTTTGTTTTTATTTCCATTTTGTTGAGATTTCATAACAAAACTCGAAGAATTTGATTCTTCCATTAATTCATGATAGTTTTGAAAATCTGATAGATTTTCATTTTGACAAGCAGTAGAGGCAGAGAAATTGTTTGGTTTTTTAAACTGTTGACGTGATCTATCTTGGGTGAAATTTGGTTTTGTTTTGTTAGTATTATTAGCCTTTAAATGAAAACAATCTTCACGGTTGTGATTATTCTTTTTGCAATGAGAACAAAATTTTTGTTTATTCAAATGCTTTGGTTTCTCCCTATTACCCTTTAAAGCAATAGATTCAAATTTTGTTGAAATTTGTTTAGTTTCAACTCTTCTAAGATACTCATCAATTAATTTGTTTTGAACATATTTTAATAATAAATCTGTTTCATATTTACTTTCAATAGCAGTTATAAAGGTACTATAAGAATTTGGTAAGGAACAAAGCAAAATAGCTATTAAATTATCATCTTGTATTTCTTCACCTATACTTCTTAATTTTTCTGCTAATTCTAAGACAGAATTAATATGTTCCTGCATTTTTACACTTTCATTATATTTAGTGGAATACAGCTTCCTAAGAAGATAAAGTTTATTTGTTAAATTTACTCTTTCATGAACAATTGATCATATGTTTTTTTAGCACTTTTAGCATGCCTGACATGCACAATTTGTGAATCTGAGATATTTAAACAAATTAATGCCTTAGCATTTCTATCATTTTTTACCCAATTATCATCATTTTCCTTTTTAGGTTCAAATACAACATCATACAGACCTTCTTTGATTAACAATTGTTCTATTTTGAACTTCCAAACTGAATAGTTGTCATCAGTTAATTTATCAACATAATGAGATTCTTTAAGACCAGACATTATAATATAAAATAGTATTTGCTTATTTCACAGAAAATAAAACTTTTTATCTTATTAATACACCAAAAACAACAATTATAAAGTCAAATATAATGCTAATGATGAAATAAGAACAAAATAAAATTCTTGAGAACAATTTTTGAAGTTACTTTTGATTTCAGAAAAACTGTTCTTAAATGTTCAATTGTTTGTTTAAAACATAAATTTACATTTACAACTTGTATAATAAAATTTCAATAAGAAACTGGCAAAATAAAATTCAAAATCAACACACAATACTTTTGATTTCAAAATAAGAACAATTCTTTGAATTTTCTTTTATATCATTCACTTGTGAAAAATACAACATTCTGAAAATAATTATTTCTTTGAATTTAATTATATTATATTTTCTTCTTTCATATTATTATATTTAATATTGAGATAACTTCAATCTCATAATCGACTGTTGGAATGTTATTCCGTATGGAAGGCATGAATACGAAATTCCTCAATAGGTAAACAATAAAAAGTTAAAAGTTTTACCTTTATGTTTTGATGCATTTCAATAGAAATATATTCTTCTTAGGATGAACAAAAATCATTTATTTGAAAATTAAATACACTAGAATAATATATATGCTGGACACAATACTAATCACAATTCACAATAAAAACAAAACATATGAATAAGACTATTTACAAATACAAAGAAATACTTTGAACTATGGTTTGTTGAAGTTTTTTTTAACATATTATATTCCTTTGGAATATTATTGGATTTTTAATCCACCAGCATTTTGCTGCCAACTGCTATAAGGGAAGGAGAAAAACACACTGTTCTGACTGTCTGTGGCAGTAGAACAATAAAGATGATTGTCTGATGCTGCCATCTGGTGGAATGTTCTTGAAACAAAAGAGCCTTTTCTAACAAAAACGCTTCAGATATGTTTTTGTTTTCCAACCCTGACAGAGGACAATAACCATTTTTCCAAATGGTCAATAAATCCATTTTTTCTGAAAATTGTGTTTTTGGGATTGGTGGGACGTTGTGGGAAAGTTAGCAGTTAAGCTATTGACTTCAAATCTGGAAAGAAGTCACATGAGTCATATACATACACCATGGTGATTCATTAAATTCGTCTTTATAATTCCTTTATTTTATTTTTATTTTTTTTATTTTTTTATTTTTTGCAAACGTGGATGTGTACTAAAAACTTATTTAGCTTTTTGCCCAAAAAATTTCCTTTTAAAATTAAAATAAGAATAACAATATAATTTTCTTTGTGAAATTCAATAATTTGCCAGATTTTACTTCAGTTTAGAAATTGTAAATTCTTGGCTTTTGTTGTTGTTGTTTCAGAAACACCGTTACCAAGCAGCAGTTCCCAACAGTCTGAAAGTTCCCTGTGGTTGAGATTACGAGTCTTCACCATTCTCCTCATGATCAGATTTGATGGAATTTGTTGTTTCAAGTTCGTTTAATCTAATGGTGGTTTCTGTTTCAAAGTTAATTGTCAATTTTTTTCGCAAAACTCCACATAAATTATCTTAATTTAACAGGCGTTACACCGAAATGCCCCCCCCCCCTCACGACCCACGCACTATTTAAAAAAAAATTTATAGAGAGAGGCAATGTTTTCTTTTGATTTTACAGTGCATAGCTGAGAAACCATTGGTGCTGTTTTATGCTCACATATACTTTTTAAATTAGCCGAAGTACTCATTAATGATAAATACTTTTCATTTTGGGAAAGTTTCAATTAGCAAAGATTGTGCAAATATTATTGACAATCATTCTTTTCCGTGTTCATATTACTTCTTTAATGCTAATGCTTTTATTGTAATAAAATCTGATAAGTTATTTTAGCTGTTGTACGATTTCTGAAAAAGAAAATTTTGAGTCTTACCTGTGATGACTGATAAATTCAAAAATATCAAATTCCTTAAGGGGCTCAGAACTCTTAAAATTGGAAACAATGAAAAAAAAAGACCATTTTCAACATTTAATATCTTAAAATGTATACTATTTATAAACACAATTTTTATTGGGATGAAAGATTATAAGTATGTTCTTTCACTTCATGTATTTAGAAAATTGCAAGATGCAGAATTAGAATTTATAGGGGATTCTAAATTGTCAGTCATTTGTCGAACAGAAAGTTGGTATAATAGCTTAAGCGCAGGATTACAAAATAAATTTTGCAACTAGAATGAAATTTTTTGTGCCTAATTATACGTCAGACTATAAATTACTGTGAACCTAAATAAATTTGTATTTAAAGCATTTTTATATTTTTAATACAAGGTTGTATTTAGCTAATAAAAATTTTTGAAAATTTCAACAGTATAATTGCCTAAAAAAATATTTTTTTTAACAATAAAACTGAAATTTTAGGTTCAGTTTATACAGACAGACATGAAACATATGTTTTGAAAATTCATGAAAAAATAATCAGAGGTTTTTGAGATATCCTGCGCGTTATGCCCAAAAACGTCATTTGGAGAAATGGAATGGCATTTGGAATGATTTCAAAGTTTCGGAAACGCCGCTTCAGCTATTGAGCAGGTATAATTCTAAAAGCCCTAACTTTTGTTCGAATGAGGATTTCAAGGAAACAATTATATAAAAATGCTTAGAAAAGATAAGAGATTAACATCTAAAAAAATAAAAAATTTCGAAAATTTTGATATCCTCCCCCCAAATGGCGTAACTCCTTACCCTAAGTACAATCTAAACTAGCTAGCTTCTGTAACCTCGTGGAACAAATCGGAAGGTCTCACTTGAAAGAGCTTCCTTTTTCGAACTATGATTTTGGGTCACGTTTCCTGCCAGGTAAATCTCAGATCAGCGATTTCCGAACTCCTTTTCCGGCTATTGGTAAATTGTAGTGTAAAGACCCGAAAGATTGTCGTCTCAGGCAAAGCAAATAAGTATCGTATTCTTCTAGAAAAATTGTTTATGAAACTATTATTTTAACAATAAAAATTAAAATAAACCTTTCCTCTAATTGCTTTCCTCTAAGTTCATAAGAACATAAATATTGGATTCGTGAAATTTTTCAACTCCAGGTTTTCGATGGATTTGATACTTTGCGCGGAGAACACACGATTCCTGTTTTTGAGGGACGCTATTTTTGAATAGTAATCTTCGTTTTATTTAATTACAGAATTTCTGTCATTAAATAAGGTGAAGATTAGTATTCGGAAACAATGGTATTCAAAAATAGGAACCACGCTAGGACTGCTTTTGCCTAAATCTGTCTGTCTATATGTATTACAGATATTTGTGGCAGCTTAAGGGTGTCCGGGACACAAAAATCTTCAAATTTTGTAAAAAAAAAAAAAATATTTCATTAAAAACTTCTCTGTGTTTTCCTACTTAAAATGATTTTAAAATCATGTTTTTATCTTTATTAGAACAGGAAACATCAATTTTTTCGTTTTGGTTTGTTTTCGAAATCTAGCTTTCAAGCAATGGCTGTCAAGGAAACTTTTTGTAAAAATGCGTTTTACTTGATGATTGGTTTTTCACCATTTCTCATATTTAATTTCTTATAAGTCAAGAACCGTTAAAGATAAAGGTTTCAAACTTGGAACATGTCTTTTTCAATTGTTTTACATTAATTTTCATCCAGCATATTTGAAAAACATATTTACTTTAGAAAATATGATTTTTTAAAGAAAAAGTTGCACCACATTTTTTAATTTTTTCGTTAAATATTTTTAATTTTTTTTAATTAATATTTTTTAAAATGCTGAATCAAAATTAAAACATATATTTCTGTTTATGCAAAGGAAAAAAATTGAAATTCTATAAATAATATTTCGAGTTATAATGATTTTAAATTACCCCACTTTTTTTTATAAATTTTATATTTAAATTTTTTTTAAAAAAATTATGAGAAGTTTTATCATGTGATTTTGTTTACAAATGATATTTAACCATCAAAAACAAATTCAGAATTTTAACTCAATAAATAAAAATTATTTTAAAATGTGTCCCGGACCCCCTTAAACGAAAAACTAATGCTCGGTAACACCTAAAATTTCATATTTAGTATAGTGGGACTTGGCATAAATTGACGCTGATTAGATTTTGGTGTATATTGCCCAAGAGGTGGCATATAGGTGGTGCACCAAACTTAACAAGTAAAATGTTTATAATTTAAAAACTATGACGATTTAATTTTTACTTTCATCACTCATATATATTTGCGCGCGACATTCATTTCATATTTTGAGATAATCTTTTAAAATATTCTAATGGATTCTAAGACAGCGAAGACAACGAAGAACTAAAGCTCGGTATCCCCTAAAATGTCATATTTAGTATAGTGGGCCATGACATAAATTGACGCTGATTAGATTTTGGTGTATATTCCCCAAGAGATGGCATATAGAATTGCACCAAACTTAACACGTAAGATGCTTATAATTTAAAAACTATGACGATTTAATTTTTACTTTCATCACTCAAATATATTTGTGCGCTACATTTATTTCATATTTTGAGATAATCTTTTAAACTATTCTATGACGATTTAATTTTTACTTTCATCACGCAACACAGGAGGTGCTTTTTTGCGTTGAAAACTCTAGCTGTATCTCAATATTTATTGGGTTGAGATGTACCAAATTTTACATTTCAGACGATTAATAAAAAATATCTATATTCGCCCAGTTTTGGATTTGAATACCTATAGGGGATGTTGTTTCACAACACTTGTTTAATACTTTCCAATATAGTTGAAAAGTCATAACTACACGCTTTTTATGGTTTCTAGATAATTGATCTGTACTTTGGTTGTGAGTCTTATATTTACCACATTTCTCTACGAGAGTTAAGAAGATTAAGCTCTAGGAACTTAAAAATCTATATATTTCCATGTTTTTCATTCTATTTTAGTGTTTTTTGAAAATGTTTGATAACCAATGTGTGACGCACATAATCTTTCTTTCATTTTTTATTCTTAAACTAATCACTGCAACACCATATTAAATTCAAAGAAATGCACTGAACTTTTTGGTTTCTATTCATAATTATCGGTGTGTGATTGCGCTATTTAATTCTCAAGGTCGAACCACGAAGAAGAGTTTTTGAAAATTAAGAATCCTATTTTGATTCTTCTAAATAGTACCTTACACAATAGAATGGTTCAACTCTGAAGCAAAAAATTTAACTGTGTACTAGTTCTCAGATATGTTCGCCACTTAACTTTCCACGAATTAAGCGTTTTTCTAGTTTATTAGTAAATGAGTGGTCACGCAGGTGGTGCAGGCAGTACGGAAAACAGTCAACTTTTCGTTTCCACGTTAGTCCTTCTCGCTTGAAAAGCACGATAGTACTGTAGCTGTATTCCGATATTTGTTGTACCCATATGTCATTTTTATCACATACGGCCACAATTCTGTTACGAGAGGCGATAGATGATGTTTTTACTGCCCAATGAAACGAACAACTTCCCGTACTTCCTACCATGACCACTCATTCAGTATGTTCGCCATTTAATAGAAACGAATATATATATTTTTTTCTAATTTGTTTTAAATAAAAGCACCACAACAAAATATTCAATAATATACTCTTCGCTGTTGTACTACTTCCTCCCATCGTACAATAAATTTTTGATGCCTCGGCGATAAAAATCATTCTGTTTTAACTCAAAGAATTCGTCTCAATTTTACATCTTTATTCAACTATATACCGCACAAAGCATTTGAAATGCAGATGAAACAGGTGAAAATCTGACAACCCCAAGTCTGCATATTATGGAGAGTGCAAAAAGGAGATAATGATGGAAAACGCTCAGTCTTTGTCAACTTCACATTCCATTTTAATGATCTAAAAAACAGTGAAAGCGATAAAATTAAAAAGCAAAATTTGTAGTAGAGCAAAAAATGCTCTTTCAAATAATATGAAACAATTTTGCAATGAGTTTTATTTCTGCATGTACTTTTAAATTTGAAAAAAAAATATGCTCATGAATTATCCTCAACCCAATAAAACCCTTTTTCCCGTGCCTAATCCGTTGCTCCCTCTAATAGTGCAATAAACATTTGCTCTGCTATGTTCTATTTCGTTGCCATGGATTTCGTTAGGGTAACTTACTTTTTGGATTTACCCATATTATTTGCAAACAAATATTTTATAAATACCATGATTAATTAACTCACTTTTCAACGAACATTCATCTTCCGATGGAATATCTCTTGACCAGTTTCCATCAGCCATACACTGAGCAGTTAGTGTATAACCTCCTTGACAAAGAAACTCGGCAGTGGTACCCATAATCCGTAATTCGCCTTCAGGGGTAGGTCGATAAAATACATCTTCGTACTCATCATCCATAATGAAAGCGGGACAGGTGACAACTGAAATGAAATTATCAAATGAATTTGATAAACTAGTACGTATTACGATAAAATTTAGAACAAATATAAGGTACTCTTTCTAATAATGCGTCTCCTTTGTTAATAATGTGATTCCCTTATTAATAATGTGTTTCCTGATTAATAATATACTTCCCTATAATTAACATATATAAATTACATATAGCATTTTTAGATGATAAATATGGATAATAAAAGTACATTCAATTAACGCTGTCTTGTAAAAACTTATTAATGCTACGATTTGTTGAGGCTCCAAAAAAGTAAAATAAAATGTGTTGGAATACCATAACAATAAGTATAAAGTCAAGATGTTGCTGTATATTTTGCAAAGGTGCCAAGTGTTACGGAGTTCGAATACTACAAAAAACTGAATTGAATAAAAGAAATTTGCGATTGAACAAGGCAAAGATTGCTATAAAAAATGTAACGGTATTTAAAATCGATAGCAGTTGGTAGCTATGTACTTGTATAAGAAACATGGTTGAACGTTCAATGTATCAATTTTGCTATAAATTTTCATCCTTACCCAATGGTACGAATGCACAGTAGTTTACCACAATAATGAATATTATATTCATATTTGTTTTGTACTAGTCTGAAATGGCATTGAATTAAGGAAAGCCAATGTTATGCAAATTTTATAGCTTTGAGCCTCATTTTTGCGCATGTGAAGGCGCTATGGTAACTGTATATGCAGGCATATAAACCTGCTAGAACTGTGGTTGTTGTGAGCCAGTGGTTTCAACTGCCAGTATGGGTAAAGCTCGTGATTTAGACGCCTTCTATCTCGGACAAATAATAGGCGCTCTACGCATGAACCATTAAATTTCCGAAATCGTCAGAGAACTAGAATTTTCACACTCGACAGTGTCAAGAGTATATTGAGAATACACTGATGATGGGGAAACAAGTGGGTAAGTGTGATCACAGATCGCACAGAGGGTTTCGTTTAATATTCCTTTCAAAACACTTTATCTTTTTGAAAAATCTATTACTTCCACATTTCGCAACCAGGGGGCGCACTCGATTCTAAACAAACATCTATCCGAACGAAATCCCGTTTTACATACTATCCGCAGATACATTAGTGGAGGGGATTGGGCCCATAGCACCTGAGATCAGTAGGCGCACCTGGTGGTAAAAAATGGAACTAAAATATGTAAGGCTATGGTGCACAATATGAAAGAAGGGTCAAAGGGGTGTCGACAAAAGTTGGAAAATTTCACCCCTGGTTAAAAGGGCGGATGTTAGACAAATTACTTAAAATACACAAACTAGAGCCCGGAGAGGTAAATAATATAAGACTTTTTGAAGATTTTATTATTTGTCGTATGGTTTGAGGTATTCAGCTATACGTATGCAAAATTTCATGTCTCCAACTTAATTAGGGGCTCTCTTAGAAAGAATTGCTTCAAATACATATGTGGTAGCTCAAAGGGTTAAACGTAAGACATTTTCAAGATTTTATGATTTGTCGCTTGGCCTCAGGTGTTCTGCTATAAGTATGCAAAATTTAAAATGTCCAATTTAATTAGGGGCTCAGTTAGAAAGAATTGCTTAAAATACACGAGCTGGAGTTGAAAGGGTTAAACATAAAACTTTTTCAAAATTTATTATTTGACGTGTAATCTGGGATGTTGAGCTATAAGTATGCAAAATTTCACGCTTCCAACTTAATAAGAGGCTCACTTAGAAATAATTGTTTAAAATACACATGCAGGAGCCCAAAGGGTTAAATGTACGACTTTTTCAAAATTTTATCATTTGTCGTATGATGTGTGGTGTTCAGCTATAAGTATGCAGAATTTCACGCCTCCAAACTAATTAGGAGCTCACCTTAGAAAGAATTGTTTAAAATACACATGCGGGACCCCAAAGGGTTAAATGTACGACTTTTTCAAAATTTTATCACTTGTTGTTTGATGTGAAGTGTTCAGCTATAAGTATGCAAAATTTCACGTCTCCAACATATTTAGGGGCTCACTTAGAAAGAATTGTTTAAAATACACATGTGGGAGCCCAAAGGGTTAAATGTACGACTTTTTCAAAATTTTATGATTTGTCGTATGATGTGATGTGTTCAGCTATAAGTACCGAAAATTTCATGTCTCCAACATAATTAGGGGCTCACTTAGAAAGAATTGTTTAAAATACACATGTGGGAGTCCAAAGGGTTAAATGTACGACTTTTTCCAAAATTTTATCACTTGTTGTTTGATGTGAGGTGTCCAGCTATAAGTACCCGAAATTTCATGTCTCCAACATAATTAGGGGCTCACTTAGAAAGAATTGTTTAAAATACATATGTGGGAGTTACCGACATTTATTCTTCTGCGAGTTAAACCGATTAATTAAATAATAATTAATATTTCAGCTTGTAATTAAGATAGGACTTAGAAATAGGTATCAATAAAATCAGCGAGAAATTTGACATCGGGATGCCATAAAATTTATTCAAAAAATTTAATATTTAAAAAGTTAAAATTCCGTATTAAAATATGCTATTAAGAAAAACAGCAGCGTCGTCATGTCTACCTGCTTTGAAATCTTTTGAATTGAAATCTTTTTTCTTTGTCTTTCCAATTAAAGAAAATAAATTTTTATCGATCGATTTTTAGTGGATATTTTAACTTATACACATCGCAGAAATGTGAACTTTATACCAAATGAAAGTAGATTTTTTTCTGCGTCTGTTTATTCCATTTACAAATTTCTGGGACCAATATTTTCTGATATGCGATTTCGATTTATAATGCCCACTTCATTTTTCGGCTTAATTTCCTCCGTGGTAACCATGCATCGGCTGATTTTACTGTCAACCCTTAGGAGAAACACGGATGATTTGGAGAAAGTTCATTTGAATCTGCGTTAAAAAGGTGGATTGGTTGATTTTAGAAGTTAATTAGCCCGTAATTCAGTAACATTACCAACTTTTTCAAAATTTTATGATTTGTTGTTTAATGTGAAGTGTTCAGCTATAAGTACCCAAAATTTCAAATCTCTAACATGTATAGTTTCTGAGAACGGGCTCTGTGACGGACAGACGGACAGACAGACAGACAAAGGAGTGAGACGAATAGGGTTTCGTCAGATGAACGAAACCCTAAAAACTAGCAATCGGGCAAACTGCAAAGGACAAGTAGCCTTGAATGAGCGTGGTAGGAGACGGCTCAGATGTATTTTACGTAGCCAGCGAAGCCAAACATTAGCTCAAATTACCACTCAGCTGAATCAGGGCGCCAGTCGTACAGTCAGTAAACAAACCGTGCAATGCTCGCTTCACCGTATCCGTAGACCCAGGAAAGACCCATAGCTCAATGCACGCCATCGGGCTGCCAGGTTGCAATTATACAAGATTACAGCGGCTCAGTCATGGTTTGGGGTGCTTTCTCTTGGTAGTGTTTTTTATTATCTTTGGTACCAACCTCCCTCAATGCCATTCGGTACGTAGAGTTACTGAAAGATTACCTCCATTCATTTATATCTTCCTGTCATCCACATGGAAATGGAGTATTCAAGCAAGACAACTGCTCCTCTCACAGGTCCCAGTTGACTACTGCCTGGTTGGATGAGCATTCCTCTGACTTCTCTGTCATGAATTGGCCATCTAGAAATCCAGGCTTAAATCACACTGAACACCTTTGGGATGCTTTGGAGAAAGATGTGAAAGCAAGTCACACAACACAAGCGACCCATTCTGAATTATGAACAGCTGAAGCACATGTTTAGCAAACCATCCATACCTGTGAACCCTTTCGTAAACTTTTTGAATCTATTCTTCATCGTGTGGCAGCTGTTATTAAGGCCAAAGGAGGCCCAATTCGTTACTAACTTGCTATTCTTAATTCAATGCCATTTCGGTGTATATTATTAGTATTAGTTATGCGTAATTAATTATATGTTATACAATTTAGAAATTAAAAAAGAAATAGTAACAGCTATGCATTCAAGTCCAATGCAATCAATGGCTTCCTTTTAAGGATCTGTATATCCTGGGATTCGCAGTGAACATGGTGACAAGGATGGACATAAAATTCTACAATAATATTTTACTTTTTGTCATTAACTTATGCTTGAAATATTATCCTACATGTTTAAAATATATATAAAGTTTCAATTTGCCCAACTAAAACGTCACAGTAGGATAATAAAAGGGCAAAAAAGGGTAAACTGTAATATGGGCTTTAAACAGGATTTATGCCAAATTAGCGGTTTATCGTCAAGTTGGAGATATTTAAGGGAAATGTGTCCAAGCTGAGCAATCATTTGGCTATATGTGAATTTCCTGTAACTGTTCTTTGCACAATCGAACGACAGACTGATATGCAAAAAACTGGCGTTAAATATACTTTTAAAGAAAAAAATAAAATTTACATATGTTTGCAAACTTATAACATTATTAAAACGAGTCTATCTATTACAATCACGTACCATAAATGCAAGCGTACCCAGCCCTGTAAAAGAATTATAAATACTACATGCTACGTTTTCAGTAGAGAAAATATTATAGTGTGTTTCGCTAACATATGAATTTCGTTGAGATTGGAATAGTATAACGTTATCAATATGCATGTAAAACAACCAATGTAATAAAAAATCAGCAGGTTACAGACGTTAGTTTATGCGTATTAATTTGCACGGGACTATAAAATAACTGTAAATGCTATACGATAAATCTTCAATAGAAATCATGCTGTGGGTAACTAAAACAACGTATATAAATTTCATTGCCGTCTCCATTCTACAAATTATCAATCCTCAACTATGGTGTTAAAAAGTTTAAAAAATCGTTTCATGTTTTTTAGCTTATTTTTCTATACATGGGTTATTCTTCACTGATCCTGCGTTAGTTTTTAGGATTTTTCTGGAAAATGGAACAGTGTTTTATGCTTTACAACTTCTCAAGCTAAAGATGGAGAATCAATTCAATTTGAGGCAAAATGTTTTCAAAGTTCAAATTCTCACTCCCGTGGTTGTAAAGCCTTTGGCATATTCTGTCTTGTTGCCAATTTTCATCTGCCAAATTTTACACTGCTTCACATCTATTCTGAAACTACTTACTATTATAGTTTAATTTTAGGAAGATTAGCAGGTTTCAAGGTAAATCCTAAGAATCGAATTCGCACATTATTATTCTTCTATCTCCCCCTAAACTTTAACGTGACTAAAATAATACATTCTTTAGAACATGCATATTGTTGTTGTTTATCTTCGCTGTTTAAATAAATACTAAATTAGAATAATGTAGAGAAAGTTTAGTGATGATCAGAGCATATTAGTTATTCATAAGTAATTTCATTATGATATTTTTACCTTTAACTACAACTTCAATTGCATGCTGAACTCCGAAACTTGTGTAACATTTATAGATTCCAGAATCCTCTTCTTGAGCAGCGGTTATAGTCAAGCTGACTCGATTTTCGTCTTCTTTAAGAGAAAGCCTTCTCCCAGAGTTTTCTCTGAGTTCGGTGTCTGCATGTGTGTATGTTACATTCCACGTTGGTAGTCCCCAAATATTATCAGGATACATGCATTGCAGGGTAAAACTGGATCGAGGATGCACAATCAGTTCACCTCCTGTACCTGTTCCCATATGGCTGTTTGTTTTGTCAAGAATATCTGGTTCAATGTATATGGGTGGTATGAGATTTTGAAGTTCTTGAACTGTAAAGTAAAGAAATAAAAATAAAAAGGATTAACATTGATGACATAAAGTTATAAAATGAAGAATTTGCAATCATAATATTTTTTTTTAAGAAATGTTTCGAAATCTAACAAAAGTCAAACAAAAGTAAGAACTTGAATATAGTTCTAAAAATCTTTATTTAAGGGGAATAGGAACATAAGATACGTCAGAAAAATCGAAATGAATACTTTACTTAAAAAATCATCCGCGTTAAGATGATTTTAGAAATACATAACATTTAATATTTTCGGTTTCCTAAAATATCAAAACATATGATTACAATTTATAAACAAACGGGGTTTGCAAACAAAAGCTTTCAGTATTTTGCAATTTCTCAAAATTCTGATTTTTATTACACTCATATCCAAAATTATCTTTACATGCATACAATCACGAATTTCTCAGAAACTGTTAATTTTAATTTTATGAATTTCTGTAGAATTTTACATAACATTATAACACATAAATACAAAAGAAAAATTTTAAGAGCACTGCATGTGATATAAAACTTTAGCATAAAACAAAAACAAATGGCAATAATAAATGACAAGGATAATTCAGAAAAAAAGAATAACTCGGAAAAAATTTGAGGATTATGAATTTAATATTGAATGTGACCTCCCTTGACTTAATCACACATATAAAACGTGTTTTTATGCTGGCAATAATGTTGATAACCACAATTTTCGTAATTAAGCTCTAGTCCTCCATCAAAGCGGTCTTTAGGGCATTTTTACCTCTAAGAGGAGGATGCAATTTTTTTTCCAAGGCAGTCCGATAAATTCTCTATCGAATTAAGACCAATCATTTTGCGTGCCACAGTATTCGCTCAGTGACTTTACTTTGAAGTAATTCGTCAACGAGGTTTGCTCGATGTGGACGAGCATTGTCGCCCATAAATAAATAGCTATATCCATATATACATTTGAAAAGTTTTAGATAAGGCTCCAAGACTTCATTTCGGTATTTCTGACCGGTCTCAGATCCGCTGTTGAAAACGTGTTGGGGCGTACGTCCATCGACCCCATACAATCACACCTGTACTACCGAAACGGTCACGTTCAATGACGTTCGGAGGTAGATTTCGCGTTATTGATTCCCTCCAGATGTAAACACGTTTAGAATCAGATATTAAACTAAACTTTGACTCATCAGTAAAGGGAACATGTGCCCACAGGTGTTCATTCCAGTTCGGATGTTCTTTGCACCAACTAAAGCGATCCTTCTTTTGTTGTGAAGACAGACAAACACACACCCTTGCCTTTCTGGCATAAAGACTCTTTTATGAAGCCTTCATTATATAGATTGCCGTGATACAATAGTCCCAGTGGCGGCTGCTGGCTCTGAACTTAAATGCCGAGCAGTAGACTTTCTTTTACGACGGGCAGTTGTTTTCAGATATCAATCTTCATAAGCAGTTGTTATTGATTTATCACCTTGTACAGGCAACCTTAAAACATTTCCAGAGTTCTAAAATTGATTCTATAACAAGAAACTGCCTGCTTGGAAATATTCATACATCTCGCTGCTTCCATTATATTATTGTCTGCCCTGCTTTTAAGCGGCCGATAATTCTCCACTTCATATATTCTTTCAAATGATACAATTGCTTCAGACATTCACTTTGTGCAAAGCGCTTAATGCTATAATAGTCATGTAATAAAATTGTGTAAAGCTAGTTAAATTTGTCTTTCACACATTCCCTGCAAAAATAGATTATATCGATTGGATATTTCATAAAATATCCTTATATTTGTGTATGTAAAGATAAATTTGGACATGATTCACATTGGTCTATTTAAAAAAATTACATTTGCATAACTTTTTTTTTTTTTTTTTTAAACAAGATTTTACCTAATCTGTGGAACAAATGCAAATGTTTCGTGTTCAGGTTGTGACATACCCTTCGGGACTGTCATTTGGAAAGGAGACCATAACACACCAATTTATTTATAAGATCAAGCAGGAAAATAAAAATTTAGAGAATGGATTAAAATGCAGACGATCAAAAATAATAACAGTTTTATGAAAGACAGAGAGGAAAAATTCGTTCCCAAACTTATTAAACTTAACTCACTGAACTCGACTTGCCGTTCAGTCTAAAGGAATCTAAGAAATTCACTGTAGCAGATAATGTCGCTATAAATGGATTCCCGTGGATTCTGATAGCTCTTTATTCAAATAGAAAAAAATTCTCTTTATTCGGTTCTTTATCCGAGTTCTTATGAGATTGGCAAAAACTCACAGCCGAAGACTATCTAAACTGAAAATCGTAAAATCCATTAAAAGTCCGCATGTGGCTTAAATTTCACGAAAAAACTCACAAACCCGAGATGCGTTCCAAAGCCACTGAATCTACTACAAATGTTAGGATTCAGGATGCCACGATCGCATGCGAAATCTCAGAATTCACTCTCTACTAGAGTACCCTTATAAAAAAAATAGCTATGTACTCTGCCACAAAGTAAGTAGGTATTTTTATTAGAAAAAATAAAATCTCCAGAGCAACGAGATGATTAAGCTAATAAAACCACAGAGTAAAACCGTACCCGTAATTATACCTGAATCCTCAAATAGCACAATCATTAGAAATTGCGAACCTAAAATTAATTAGACAATCGAAAAGATAGTGAAAGAGTCAAATACGCTCTTTAAAAATCATTTTTTATTCTAAAATAATTACAAGAATAAGCAATTATAAAGCATCATTGAATGAAATCCTAAATAAATTAAAGTTCTTAAAATATATAGTTTCTGTATCTTCAGGAAATATTATGTGCTTATAAATATATGCAATAAAAAAGTTTTACATTCTGAATTATAATATACATATTATCTGAAGGGAGATCAAAATAGAAATGACTTGAACAGCCTTATGGTGACGACCTCTAATCTCCAGATTTGCTTGGCTATATATAATTTTGGATATGTTTGAGTACAACTTAAAAAACATCTTACTTTTAATCGTAGAATCTCTCTCGTTAAATAAAGTGAATAATTATATTCCGATGATGCTATTAAAAAAATGGGAGAGATAACTGCTATGCCACTTCCCTTAAAGTAAATTTGTTTTATATCCTTCTATATATAAAAAAAAGTTTTGATTTGGAAATGGACCAATGAAAATCTGCGTAGATATTCCCGGAAGATCGGCATCCAGTTTGAATGCTTAAGCATGGCCTTTCTTCGTTAATATTAATAAAACTGTTGCATACAAAAATATGAAAATCGGTAGTATTATAGAGAAATGTTTGATAAACACGCTGATGTAGACAGTTTTCAAATCGAAGAATTATTTTAAGAGGTATTTAATGCCAAAGTTGGACAAAATCGTTCCATTAAAAGAGTTTTATAGGAGCAAAAACTGTACATAGGAATTTAACCATTTTAGATCATTTCATGCGCCAGAATCTCCCGGCGTGCAGATTGCATTTAGCTTTTTAATTTGACTCATTTTTTGAGGTTTTATTTTTATTTTAAATTCAAATTTTCAGCATTTCGAGAGATATTTTTTAGATATTTTAGAAAACTAGGGGGCTCGGCCCCCTACGAGCAACACTCGCCAACCCCCGTCCAAACACCGCAGACTCTAAATGCACGCTAATTTGTTCGGCTTTAAAAAGATTTCGAAAGATTGAATTATAATTTAAAAAACAGTGGCGATCTCCCTATAAACGGATTTCTATTCATTTCTCTTTGATTGGGGAATTTTAACGCCAAATCCGCTGCGGTACTACTTGATTATCCCGTCGACCCATTTCGCCAAATTATATAAATCGCCAAACTACTCGCCAAATTATACAAATTGACATAATTTTTATTTTAAATGACGAAAGAACAAATAAATTAGTACAGCATTAATAAAAATACAAATAAAACGTCGAAATAAAAATAACTTGATGACGTAGACACGTGTAACAACATTTCAAAATAAGCTAATATAAAAGGAATCTCTCTATTCTAAAAAAAAGTAACTACCGCTGTCATCGCCGCCGCCGCCGGTTTTGAGTTTTTTGTGACCGGAGGTCTTTCTCCGTTAATAATAAGAAAAATATTGCATACAAAAATATGAAAATCGGCGGTATTATAGAGAAATGTTTGATAAACACACTGATGCAGACAGTTTTCAAATCGAAGAATTATTTTAAGAGATATTTAAGGCTAAATTTGGACAAAGTCGTTCCATTAAAACAGTTTTATAGGAGCAAAAACTATACATCTGAATTTAATCATTTTTAGATCATTTTATACGTTATAATTTCCCGGTGTGCAGATTGCATTTAGTTTTTAAATTTTACTCATCTTTTGAGCTTTTATTTCTATTTTAAATTCAAATTTTTAGGCATTTCGAGAGATATTTTTTATTTATTTTAGAAAACTAGGGGGCTCGGCCCCCTACGAGCTATGCTCGCCAACCCCCGTCCAGACACCGCAAACTCTAAATGCACGCTAATTTGATCGGCTTTAAAAAGATTTCGAAAGATTGAATTATAATTTTAAAAACAGTGGCGATCTCCCTATAAACGGATTTCTATTCATTTCTCATTGATTGGGGAATTTTAACGCCAAATCTGCTGCGGTACTACTTGATTATCCAGTCGACCAATTTCGCCAAATTATACAAATTGACATAATTTTTATTTTATATAACGTAAGAACAAATAAATTAGTACAACATTAATAAAAATACAAATAAAACGTCGAAATCAAAATAACCTGATGACGTAGACACATGTAACAACATTTCAAAATAAACTAATATAAAAGGAATTAAGTAAACAGAGTCTTTGTCTCCTGGATTTTTTAACAAAGCGAAAAGAAAGTTCTTTTAAATGAGACATTTTAAATTAATCGTTTTTAATCTGACGTAATTTTGACCAAGCTATTCTTTCTCTTTTAAAATTCACGTGTATACTTTTTATGACGTAATTTTCAATAAGTTCCTGCTTTTTATACGCAATTAATTTTAATTTGAAAGTATCTTTACTATTTATAATAGTCACGTGTAAATAAATTTTTAATTTGAAGCAAACATTATTGTTTCCGTTGTTTATACAGTTGGCAACAGGTTAAATTAGTACAATTTTCTAAAATAAGTAAAAAATATGTCTCGAAATGCTGAAAATTGGAATTTAAAATAGATATAAAACCTCGAAAAATGAGTCAAATTAAAAAAATAAATCAATTCTGCACACCGGGAATTATAACGTCTCTCCAAATTATACAAATTGATATAATTTTTATTTTAAATAACGAAAGAACAAATAAATTCGTACAACATTAATAAAAACACAAATAAAACGTCTTAAAATATATATAATAATAAAAATAAAAATAACTTGATGACGTAGACACGTGTAACAACATTTCAAAATAAGCTAATATAAAAGGAATTAAGTAAAGAGAGTCTTTGTCTCCTGGTATTTTTTAACAAAGCGAAAAGAAAGTTCTTTTAAATGAGACATTTTAAATTAATTCTCAAAATATCAAATAAATGTCTAGCGCAATTTCTAAATTTAAACTTTTTTGCAATATTATTTTGTGTTCATTTTATGTAATAACTATAATGTGACGTAAATATGACGTAATTTCTCCTAAGACTTCTAACGCATGTTAATGAATTTATTATTTTACAATATCCTTTCTCTTTTAAAATTCACGTGTATACTTTTTATGACGTAATTTTTAATAAGTTCCTGCTTTTTATACGTAATTATTTAATTCTAATTTGAAAGTTTTTTTCCTGTTTATAATAGTCACGTGTAAATAAATTTTTAATTTGAAGCAAACATTATTGCTTGCGCTTTTTATACAGTTCGCAACAGTTTAAATTAGCACAATTTTCTGAAATCTGTAAAAAATATCTCTAGAAATGCTGAAAATTTGAATTTAAAATAGAAATAAAACCTGAAAAAATGAGTCAAAATAAAAAAATTAATGCAATCTGCACTCCGGCAAATTCTAACGCATAAAATGATCTAAAAATGATTACACTGCCATGTATAGGTTTTGCTGCTATAAAACTTTTTTAGTGGAACGATTTTGTCCAACTTTAGTATTAAATAACTCTTAAAATAATTCTTCGATTTGAAAACTGTTTCCATCAGCGTGTTTATCAAACATTTCTGTATAAAACCACCGATTTTCATATTTTTGTATGCATTATTTTTCTTAATATTATCGAAGAAAGGCCTCCAGTCACAAAAAAAAATCAAAACCGGCGGCGGCGGCGGTGACAGCGGTAGTTACTTTTTTTTAGAATAGAGAGATTCACGTGAAAATATTTTTGTTAGAAATGAACTATTTCATTTCCTATTATTACCTAACAAAAATAGTTGAAAAGATCCTCTCAAAATATCAAATAAATGTCTAGCGCAATTTCTAAATTTAAACTGTTTTGCAATATTTTGTGTTCATTTTATGTAATAACTGTAATGTGGCGTAAATATCACGTAATTTCTCCTATTTAAGACTTCTAACGCATGTTAATGAATTTATTATTTTACAATATCCTTTCTCTTTTAAAATTCACGTGTATACTTTTTATGACGTAATTTTTAATAAGTTCCTGCTTTTTGTACATAATTATTTAATTCTAATTCCAAATGATTTTTTCTGTTTATAATAGTCACGTGTAAATAAAATTTTTAATTTATTTACACGTATCATTTATTTTTTATATTTGAAACAAACATTATTGTTTTCGCTGTTTATACAGTTGGCAACAGGGTAAATTAGTACAATTTTCTAAAATAAGTAAAAAATACCTCTCGAAATGCCGAAAATTTGAATTTAAAATAGAAATAAAACCTCAAAAAGATGCGTCAAATTAAAAAAAGAAATACAGTCTGCACACCGTGATCTTCAAACGTATAAAATGATCTAAAAAAGATCAAATTCTCATGAATAGTTTTTGCTCCTATAAAACTTTTTTAGTGGAACGATTTTGTCCAACTTTAGCATTAAATATATCTTAAAATAATTCTTCGATTTGAAAACTGTGTGCATCAGCGTGTTTATCAAACATTTCTCTATAATACTACCGATTTTCATATTTTTGTATGCATTATTTTTCTTAATATTAACGAAGAAAGACCTCCGGTCACAAAAAATTCAAAACCGGCGGCGGCGGCGGCGGCGGCGGTGACAGCGGTAGTTACTTTTTTTTAGAATAGAGAGATTGTATTAATTTAAACTGCTGCCAACTGTATAAACAGCGTAAACAATAATGTTTGCTTCAAATTAAAAATTTATTTTACACGTGACTATTATAAACAGAAAATATAAAAAGCAGGAACTCGTTGAAAATTATGTAATAAAAACTATAATTACACGTGAATTTTAAAAGAGAAAGAATATTGTAAAATAATAAATTCATTAACATGCGTTAGAAGTCTTAAACAGGAGAATTTACGCCACATAACACTTATTACGTAAAATGAACAAAAAATAATATTGCAAAACAGCTTAAATTTAAAAATTGCACGAGACATTTATTTGATATTTTAAGATGATCATAATATTTCATTTCTAACAAAAGTATTTTTACGTGAATATTAAAAAGAGAAAGGAAAGTTTGGTGAAAATTACCCCAGATTATAATTGTCAGATTCAAATTATAATTCAATCTTCCGAAATCTTTTTAAAGCCGATCAAATTAGCGTGCTGTTAGAGTTGATGAGCGTAGCTCGTAGAGGGCAGAGCCCCCTAGTATTTTATAAATATAATATTAATATAATATTAACATTCAATTGATTGAATATATGCACCACTTTACCGTTTTCGCTTACAGTCGGATCGCAAGGAGTTCTCCTGCGATAGTCACATACTTTCAGCTTTGAATTGTAAATCAAGTCACCGGGGCAGGCTGTTATCACAGCTGTTCCATGTGAGCACTGGATGAATTGAGAGCAATTAGTTGGGTCTGGATATCCACCAGAACCAGCAGAACAGGGGTGTTCTTTCATTAATTCACCGGCTAAATCTAGACATTAAAGAAATATACACTCGATAAATAAGTCAGAGTACACAGAATTAGATGAAGTCAGATAGCAATTAAATTTTGAATAATCTTTCAAATGATTTGGAAAAGGCAAAATATTGGTATTTGATTCAATAGAGTTCCACAATAACAAAGTACCTACAGAGTGTCCAAAAAATATGGCCAAAATTGTGAAAAATATCGCACTCATTTTTCTTCACTTTATCGTAGCATATTTGATGTTTAGATGTATATCTGAAAACAGTTTACGACATTTGAAGTAAATTTTTGTAATTGACCAAAATAAAATTGATCTCTGCTAAAAAAGCTCAGATATGTTAATTTTTTTTCTTGCTTCTACTCATTAATATTATCAAAATAGTAAAATATACGATAATACAGTTGTGAAATTTATTTTATTGCAGAAACTCCATATTTAATAAGACGGGAACTATTCTTTTGCATCTTTTTTTTTTCACCTTAATGAATAAATTAGTACGTTAGCGTATAAAGTACATAGCAGTACTGTACATTTTTAAATATTTTTATTTAAAAAATTCTATTTTTAGCTTGATGTTAAGCTAATTCCATGCGTACGTGTACTGTAAGTCACATAGGTTCATATTGCTACGATTTTTGACTACCAGTATTTTAGAACGGAAAAATATGACTTATATTATAGGAGATATCTCATTAATTGAAAAGGCGAACAAAGCTTTTCAAAAAAAAAAAAACAATGTCAAAAAAGCATAGCAGTTATCTGCTATGCTTACTTACTGGTGACTTACGCTAAAAAAAACTATGGAACTAACCGTTAGAGAGCTTTTCTTAAAATCTTAAATTTTGCACTTAAAGGTTTCTGAAATAAGGAATTAAGTTGCCAATCGGTCCCATCTCTGACTAATATTAAACTTAATGTATTATCAACTGCTTCACATAGCTGCGTAATGTGTAAAAATAATTGTAATACAACATAATATTTCCAAATGTACCTACGTTCGATTTCATTCAAAGTAGAGAGCATCTTGCACGAAGGAAAGGGTTCCTTCCACGAACCCATTTCACATCTGGGTGGTATTGGGAGATGTGACACTATATATAAACCAACAGGACGGCAACCAAATTTCAAATAACTTCTCCCGTAAGTGTCTTTTACAACATCAGCTAATAGATGGGTGTCATTAATAACTGGTTTTTCACAAGTTTCGTAGTCTTGTCCACTTGCTGAAAAAAATAATCGAATATACAATATTTTCAATATACTTACTGAAATTATACTACACTAAAAATGTACCGAATTATTACATAAACAGGATGTACAAAGAGATTGAAACGCGCTTTAGCTTTTTACTTATTGAAGATACGTAGGCAATGTAAATTACAAAATTGTTCAAGATAATGTAGGAATTAAGATTATGTTGATAAACCTATCATTAATATTCAAAATATTACACTTTTTTATACGATCCCGGGACACTATAAGTTACGTTAAGAAAAATTTTCTCCGATAAATACTAATCTTTTATCTAAAAAACTATACATTCTGTACAAAAATTAAAGAACTTTTACAATTTGCAGGGGTCGGAGCACATAGGACAAATAGAAAAAAAAAAAGAACACCCCTTGTAGAAAGTTTCGATCAGAAAGTGAAACCTTACAGCAAGATTTTGAAAAGAGCTTGATTTTTTTGCTGCCTTTTTTATCAAGAAAAAAAGTAGCATATAAAATCCTTATTTACCACTGCTTTGAACATCCAATAACGTCTAGTTAAGGGAAATATATTTTATTGTAACTGTATTTATAGAACGTACGTAACACATGACATTCAGGCGAAAACATATCCGTAATTAAACATATAGCCTATGCCCAAACGGGTTTATGCAAGATCCTTGATATGAGATCGTGATAAACCAGTAAGGAAAATAATTTCTTCTATAGTATAACTCTTTTGAAGTGACTGAACTTCCAGAGACTACAACACTGGCACCTGTACTCAATTGGTTCAACAGTACTTTTGCCAATTCAAATGGTGTCATCACCACCTGTAAGTTTTGTCGACAAGAGTCATCATTAATCGTAAGAAATACGACCTGTTTATCAATGTACTTGGTGCGGATTGAACATTTTGTCCCCAACTGCGCCAAATTCAGGGATAGTATACAAAAACTGTATACAAAAATTAAAGAACTTTTACAATTTGCAGGGGTCGGAGCATATAGGACAAATTTTATTGTTCTTACCAGTACCTTTTAACCCGACTGAAAAGAAGGGCTATGTGTTTCACGCGTATCTGTGTATGTGGATTTCTTTATACCCTCGAAACATCCCAACAGCTGGATGGATTTTAATGAATGAGGTCTCTATCTATTCGTCTTTACGGCCCGATGGTTATAGGCTAGGTTTTGTTTTTATAAATTTAAAATGGCGGCCGTAAAATATAAAATGGCGGTAGAGACGAAAAAAATTACGCACACTATTGAGTGGCCTATCATTGGATAGGTTTTTCAAAATGAAGACGATGTTTCATTGACTATTTTAGAGTCAAAAGCTCCGTTAAAATATTATACAACCTGGAAGTTGTGTAGGTAGGATCTCTAGCTTAACTGCAACTCTAACCGTCATAGACATCTATAGACCTCATCAAAACAGTGCCTATAGATAGGAACTAACAATTAAACACAACTTAAAAGTCATCAATACAAGTAAATAAAAAAAAATAGGTAAGTAATATAAACAAGTAATATAAAAAAATATTTTAAGTCAATTCCTACTTAGGTCAATAAGAGAATTTATTTTCTCCCATTCTTCTTTCCTCTTCTGTGGTGCTTAAAATGCCTTGATCAAGAAGAGGGCTCTCTCGATTATTGAAAATTAATTAATTTAATTTAATTAATTAATTAATATTTGAAGAAAAACTGGATTAACATCAAGTGTCATCCATTACAAGTTTAAAAAAAATTATTTGAGCTTGATTGGATGAATAATAAGTATTTTATTAACGATTGAAAATTTGAACAAGATATATATAGCGAGAGTGTGAGCTTATAGTGCGAATTGAAAAAAAAATAGTTTCACATTGATGAGAAATAATTAATTAGTTCGCTTTTTACGCAGTCGGTTTTTTTTTTGTTTGTTTGTTTGTTTTTTTTACTTTTTAAATTTATTTGTTTATTTCAATAATCTTCATGATATATTCCTATTGCATATCTTATAAAAATGCCTCTTGAAGGTTATTGATAAAGATACTGGTAAGAACAATAAAATTTGTCAGTGCTTTGACAAGTACAACAGTAAAAATTACATTCTTCCACGACCGAAATTCAATGAATTGTGATATTTTAAATTCTATTAAATTTTGGAGCTTTCCGACACTAAAATAATCGTAGTATAAAACATTATTATTCGACTCCAAATGCTTTATTTTAGGGTGGGATGCTCACGTAGAAGTAGCCAAGTGTAATTGGCCACAGATTTCTAGGGGATCACAAATGGCGAAATTAAATGCAACCACGCCAACTAAGGGGTGAAACTTAGATTTTATGAGCATGGCCTCGGCTCGAGACGCAGAATTTAATAGAAAATTGGCCCGAGATATGATGAGTCGGAATTCATTGACGATATTTCAAAAACTAACATTTACTAACAAGGGAACCACTTTTGGTGTTGCTCGCACCTAGCATTGAGACCTGGTGCATTTTAAAGCCCTATATTATGAAGTTTGAGAATCGATAAAATTTTTCTGTTAAAATAATATTTCTTGATTATAAAGCAGCATAACTTTCTGAAAATGCAATTTTCGAGACCACTTATCGGACTATTAACATTGAATTTTTTTAAAGAAAAGCATTTAAAAATAAAAATTAGTTATTAATAAGTATAAAATATTGAAAAAAGTTTGAAAATTCCTTCAAAAACCCACGAATTTGATTTTGAAAAATTGCAACTTTATATTCATATTTTTGGCGGGGAAACAGTTCGCGTTTATTTTCAAAAGTAGAGCTTTCCGGCAACCCTAGCCAAATGTCATAGCTGAATTTGTAATGGCTAGAAATTGCAATGTCCGACCTATTTCGCCACAGTAATTTTTCTAAATTGTGTAAAAATATTAATTTACTTTATGATTACTTTTACCGAAGGACCATTTAATACAGCAACATTTCATTTTAAACATTCGAAACTTTCATTCGATTTCAAAAGAAAATAGTTTGCTTATTTTGTATTTCACTAAAAAATAGTTTTCAATGATCTTCGAAGCTTTTGTAGAATTATATTAATTACTTATATATTTATCGTCTGCATAGAAAAATAAATAAAAACCTAATATTTGTTTCTTATGCTATCAATTATAAAAAAAATTCGCAATCTGGTATAATTCTAGTAATATGTTCTGTACATTTTCTCTTTGGATAAAGCGGGCGGAAAAATTGCAGCGCCATATTTGGCGACTTAACTCACTTTTGGCATGAAATAAACAAATAAATATGTAATAACAAAAAAATTAAAAGTATAAAAGAGTATATAAAATATTATTTAACAGAGAAATTTTTTCGGTTCTCTAACTTTTATGTATAGGGCTACAAAACGCACCAGGTCTCGATCCTAGGTGCGAGCAACACCAAAAGTGGTTACCTTGTAAGAGTAGGAGTTTTTTGGAATTGAAGTAGCAGTTCAGTTGATTTTCAGAGTTTGGGTTCTGTTTTAGCTGTAGCTGTGAATCGACTCAATTGAGGCATTCGAAGTCTCTAATTTGGAACACGTGTTCCTGTATCTGTTCCATTAATTTGTGATTGATTGCTTAAACGTGTTTTTTTATTTTTTTATTTTATTTTATTTTATTTTTTTTGCTCCTGTAATGTATGGTGGGTCTCCAGAGAAATGTTTTTAATCAATTTTCTATAATAAAGAACTCCGAATTCGAAACAATAGTTGATAAAAATTACACCGAATTATTATAAAGTAATTACTGAAAACATTGCAATTACATTTTATGCAATATTTCGAAAATATCTTATTTATTTAGCTTTCGGTATAATACAAAATAGTTATGTACTGAAAAAAAAAACCGCATAAAAATCGTTTTAGAGATCTGCATGGGCCCAGGTCTGGCGTTCGGGTGAATTTTCTTTAATTAGATTTGGGGTGGATCATACATAGATTTAATTCTTTTCAAGCCGTATTGGGCTGGCCCTTTTTTTTTAAATACTGGTGATGTTTTACATTTGTTTCATGGAATCTTTAGAAATTTATTTGGGTTTAATAAATTACAGAGAAATATTTTTCAAAACCTATTTATTACATTCTTCTATCTTCAATAGAAGAAAGTATTGTAATCGAAATTTTTTTTCGACTCCCAGTTTTCGACGGATTTACACGTTTTAGAGGTCAGAGATCCCAAAAAACATGTTTATAGAAAATATCTGTCTGTCCGTGTGTCTGTCCGTCCGTCCGTCTGTCTACCTCCATTGTACCATCAAAAAGTGTATGAAGTTATGCATAGAATTAAACCAAATTTTTATTTTAAGTTTTTGGCTATGGCAAGCAGGTCCTCCCTTAATTTGGAAAAAATCGGCCGGAAGAGGGCACTGTAATAGAGATTTTTGTACGATTTTGATTATTGTACCATCGAAAAGTGTATGAAGTTATGCATAGAATCGAACCAAAAAAAAAATTTAAGCTCTTGACTATGGCAAGCAGGTCCTTCCTTAATTTGGAAAAAATTCGCCTGTAGGGGACGCTGTAATAGCAATTTTTGTGCTCTTTTTGTGCTATTTTGAATATTGTACCATCGAAAAGTGTATAAAGTTATGCATAGAATTAAACCTTTTTTTTTTTTTTTTTTTTTTTTTTTGAGTTTGTGGCTATGACAAGGAAGTCCTCCATTAATTTGGAAAACTTCCGCATGAAGGGGGCGCTGTAATAGCGATTTTTAAACCATTTTCAATATTGTACCTTCGAAATTTTTTGTGTTTGTTTTTAGTCATGGCACGAAAGGCCTCCCTCAATTTGGAAAGATTCCGCCAGAATGGGGCGCTATAATTGCGATGTCTTTACCATTTTCATTATTGTACCGTCGAAAAGTGTATGAAATTATGCATATAATTGAACCAAATTTTTGTGTATATTTCTGGCTATGGAAAGAAAGTTATCCCTGAACTTGAAAAAATTCCGCCGGAAGGGGGCGCTATAATTGCGATCTCTGTGCCATTTTCATTATTGTACCATTGAAAAGTGTATGAAGTTATGCATAGAGTTGAACCAAATTTTTTGTGTATGTTTCTGGCTATGGCAAGCAAGTCCTCCCTGAATTTGAAAAAAAATCTACCGGAAGGGGGGTGCTGTAATAGCGATGTTTGTGCCATTTTCTTTATTGTACCATCGAAAAGTGTATAAAATTATGCATACAATTGAACCAAATTTTTTGTGCATGTTTTTGGGTTTGGCCAACAGGTCCTCCTTGAATTTGGAAATATTGCGCGGTAAAGGGGCTCTGTGATAGCGATTTTTGTATACTTTTCTTGATTTTTCATAGTTCTATTGTCCATCGGCGGCTGGTGCAGCGGCGGGAACTCGCTTCCTGGTAAGTGGGCTATTCGCAAACAGCTAATAACAACAGAATAAGGAAGAACAATTAATTTTAACAAATATCATGATATAGATTAACTCGTTTTTAGCCCGTTTAATTGACTGAAGCAAAAATTTAAGATGAAAATCAAAGTTGGTATAGTATTGAACTAATAATATTGAAGTATTAACATGTGTAACTAGTTTTTGAAATATTAAGATGTATAAGATAGAAGAAAGTTTTGGGATGGCCACATCCAACTACTTTTTCTTTAGACAGCTTTAAATTATAGTTTTCTTTAACCTTTCTTACATTCTAAATTGCATCAATTTTATAAATGAACCTTCATGTATGTAACTGCTAAGCGACCATAAATACTATTATTTTGTATTCCATGACTTCTAAACATATAATCTAAAAATTGCTGTACTTTATTTTTTTCTTCTTTTATATAAATACTAGGAAGGTAAGCCCGTCAAGATTGACGGAAAATGAGATATCAGGATAAATACGGTTTTCTCTATTTCGCCAAGACCCCTATACTGGAAAAGTACCGAAAATTTTATTTCTGTATTCGGCTATATAAAGCACATTAAAATCGGGCAGTTAGAAGTACAGATAGTACAGCGCCGTCTAGTGGCTGTTACTTTATTAGTAGCATCGGATTGAAGATGTAAAGACGTACATTTTCGTATATTACACGTAAAATTCTGGCCCATAGATTTTGAAAAAACCTTAAATGCACGGAGTTTAAACTAAATTTCAGTGAGCTTGATTATGAAAAATTAGTGGGCTTCAGTGGGAATTTCGCCAAATTAGCCAGCTATCGCCCATGTTGACGTCATATATGGCAACTTATTTTTGACGCCAAATTTGGCGAAATACAGTCAAATATGGTAATATCTTCCCAAGTTGGTCAAAATTTGGCTTTACTGTGGTAATCTATTGTGGCTGCTAAAAGTACTTTTCAACAATTACTTATTGTTGAAGCTGATACCGATTTCTCCATCGGAATCCTAACATGGCCGCGATGAATGATGTGGTCCAACCGGAATTATGAGGGACACACAGAGACTTGCATTTTATATAAACTAGGGGATCGTACCCGGGCTTCCCGGGTTACATAATATTAGGTGAGATCATTTTTTTAAAAATTGAAAACTAATATTCTTTTTACATGCAATATATTTTTTAGATTGCTTACTAACAATAAAAAAGCATTTTTCATATGAAAAATATAAATTACTAGAAAGATAGCCCGTCAAAAATGACGGAAATTTAGATATAAAGATATATACAACTCATGTGCAAGAATATGAGTTTTCTCGCTTGTTCCGCAGTGATAGATGAAAATAACACATTTTAAGAACGAAACACATTTATGAAAAACTGTGTACAGTAATCTGCACAGTTTGGTTCCAAGTGTTCTGCAGATTTGAGGCTTTTTGCGGTTATGTCTATTCAATATTTGTTTACATTTTTTTAAATTCATATATTAGACAATTTAAATTGCTGAGCCTTAAAAATAAATAAATAACACACTTGAAGTAAGGTTAAAAACTATTAAATTATCGTATACGATTTCATGAAATGGTATTATATGGTATTATATGTATGTGCTTCACGATCTTGGTTACGACGTTGGCGAAATTGGCTACAACTTGTCATAATCCTAATAATGTGGGCCGCTATAACAAAAAAGTAACCAGTTTTTAGTAAAATTTCTGATATAAAGTAGCTTTCAAAAACTTGTGTAAAATTGCAGGTCATTCTCGTATTATGTCAGTCCTAGGAATAATATTTCTAACACTGAAGATTTTCCATGTATATATGGAATTTAGAAAATCCTCTCCAAAAGAAAGGTCCTGAAATGACATTGTAATTCCTCTAACTTCAAAGTTTAATCGGGCCCTGATGTTGAGTACTGAAATCTAATAAATACAGTTATTTTGGATATTACGACAGAATTAAACAGTTAAACTTATTTAACTTAAACCCGCTGTTACTTCCCGATGTTATTTTTTAGTATTAAGAAAGAAAATTATTTAAAATTTTCAAATCAAGCATTTATGATTTTTTTCCGTCTTTAATGACTAAATAATGAAAAAATAGACTTTTGTTCTGAGCTCATAAATATGACAATAAAATAATGTAACTAAGAGACATTGCAAAATTAAATCTTTGTGATTACAAGCCATAAACAAACGATACCGCCACCATTTTACCTACTATGACGTCATTAGAATATTGCCCATTGATTGTTGGAGAACTTACTTTGTGAATGATTACCTCAATGATTTAATATTTTTGACGTTTCACGATGAATGAATCACTTGTGTTTGTTTAGGTTTATGGAATGAGATATTAAGCTGTGAAACTAATTTCAATTGAAGTTATCCAAGGATATATGTATTTTTAATTGAAATTAAAAACAATGCTTTGATCTCGAAATAAAAAGTTTTAGTTTGTATAATTTGTTATTTCTGTTAATTATTTATTTAAGTACTTTTCCAGGAACAGATGTCATATTCGCCCCATATTGGCGCGATTTTTTTCTGTCGCCAATATCATATAGGCAACAGGTACTTAACTTGCGTCAAAGTGTCGTTATTTTGCTTGATGTGGTAACCCGGATTATGTTGTTTATGCTGTTGATGTTTTCGCCAAATTGGCAACTGAAAAAAATCGTGCCAATATGGGGCGAATATGACATCTGTACCCTTTTCCATTATAGCGCATTTTTAAAAAAAGCTTGAAGCGATTCGGGCATCAGAAAGTGAGATATGTTGCGAAAATATATAAACAGCTATGAAAACAAATCTAATGAACTTTTATCTTTGTTTATATATGCACTTATATGCATTAAAAAATCGTTTCTAAATATATATAATTTTTTATATACAAATTACGGCACAGATTTCAGATATGAACCGGGATACCTAACTGGCGCCAAAATGGTGTTATTTTGCCTGCTATGGTAACCTGGCTATTGTTTTTTATTTATTAATAAATTGTTTATTTACTTTTATTTTCTGTTTTTTAATTATATAAAGTGCTTTTTTCTATAGTTATTCAAACTTTTATTTATTTATAGTTATTTCCTTTTCAAAATGATAGCAAATAATTGAAAAATATATAAGTAACTGGTATTCGAAAGCGAGATTTCTGCCAAATTGACGTCATAGAAAAATCACGCCAACCCCATGCGTATATGACATCTGTACAAAAATTACTTCTGTTTCTTTATAAAAATGGGTAAATAGCTTTTTTTATATTAAATTGTCGGCACAGAATTTTTTTTTTTTTTTTTTTTTTTTTTTTTTTGACGCCGATGTCATACGCACCGGGTACTTAACTGGCGCCAAAGTGTCGTTATTTTGCTTGTAATGGTAATCCGAATGTTGTTTATGCTGTTGATGTTTTCGCCAAATTGGCGTCGGAAAAAAATCGCGCCAATGACATCTGTGCCAAATTGTATACATATGGAAAAAATTGCTTGTGAGTGTGAAGCAGTAATTAAGTTGCCAGAAAATACGTTGACAAACTTCTTTCTCGCCAAGAAACTTTTCTCCGAAATATTGTACACAAGCAATGATTGCTCGAAATGCATTTTTAATTATGATATGCGCTTTTATGTTTCACTACATTTATGCATACTATACTGTGTGTATAAATGCTACAGTTCATATGCAGGGCTCACAAAAGAATTCGTAAGGGTTGCTGAGTATGAGAGTAAATTGCTTAAAGGTGGTTTTTAAAGGAGTTATGCATTTTTACGCTGAACTGCATTTAGTTTCCTAAGAAATGTTTGTGGAATATAGATAAAATGATATACATGGTCACGCAAAGAATTGGATACATAACCGTCTATGGATGATAATATCTGGAAATGTGATTTCAGTAGTTTTAAGAGTAGTTTAAATTAAATTTTAGCTAAATAGTGGCATGTAATAACGGTACTATTGGCTATGGACGGTAACTGCTGAAATCAATTTTTAAATTTTTTTATGCGTTTTCTAAAATGTTTACTTAGTTATCTTGGTACTTCTTTGTTATCCCGTCGACCAAATTACTGTCGCCAAATTGTAAGATTAATTGCCAATAATGGTTGCCATTAATTAATTAATTAAATGTCAATAATGGCCAATAAAACCATTAATTCGACGTTTTATTTGTATTTTTATTAATGTTTTACTATTGATTTCGCGATTTATCTAATTTAGCGAAATTGGTCGACGGGATATCTAAGAAGTAACGTTATCTTATTTACCTTCTTTCCCTAAATAACAAAGTTTTGTTAAAGCATTCAGGATGTGTTGGAAAGTGTTCCATATTCTATGCTTAACGCATGATTTTTCTTTCTTCTTTAGTCTTATTTTGCATTTATTTTATTCTTAATTATATTGCTTATACTGCTTTATAGAAACTTATAGAAACCTTATAGAAACTTTGGCACAGTTGTCATATACGTTATCATATATTGGCGCGATTTTTTTCCGACGTCAATTTGGCGAAAACATCAACAGCATAAACAACGACATCCGGATTACCATATCAAGCAAAATTACGACACTTTGGCGCCAGTTAAGTACCCGTTGTGTATATGACATTGGCGTCAGAAAAAAATCGTGCCAATATGGGGCGTATATGACATCTGTGCCGAAACTTTAATATATAATGTTTAAACTCTTCGCTCCACTCCCCTTGCATATAGTACAAACTATAACACGGATAGCGCAAAATAATAGACAGTTTGGTACTTTTCCACTGTAGGGGCTTTGGCATTTTTTTAAAAAAGCTTGGTGTAATTTGGGCATCAGAAAGTGAGATTTGGTTACTTTTCCGTTATGTGGACACCATTGTCGCCAAGCGTAATAGTTGGCGCAAAATCGTGAATTGAAGCATTTGAAAAATAAAAGAAAAACCATTGTCGATACTAAAATAAGCATTTAAAAAATATAACATTTGAAAATTCCAGACTTTTACGAACTATTTCATCGAATCACAAATATATACTTAAAATAAGTGAACAAATAACTGCTATAAAATAAAGCAATAAAATAAAACTCATATTAAACTGCTGGCATAAAATTACAAATATTTTTTAGCATTTTGAAATAATTGGCGCATTAGCATACATTTTGGCATGGTGTCCGTATAACGGAAAAATATAGATTTGTTGTCAAATCATATAAACAGCTATGAAAACAAATTTGATGAGCATTTTTGTTTGTTTTATATGTACATTATTGATGTGTTTATGTACAATTTACATCTGTTTCTGTATAAAATTAGAGAAACGGCTTTTTTATGTTAAATAAATCGTATAAATATCGAAAAAAATGCGTGTGTATATAAAATGAAAACAGTGAATAGGTTCCCGGAAAATATGTTACCAAATTTCCTTTTTCGCCAAGGCACCTATACTGGAAAAGTACCTAAAGCACATTAAAATCGCGCAGTTAAGAGCTCACACAGTACACCGTTGTCTGTTGGCGGTTATTTTATTAGTAGCATCGGGAGGAAGATGTAAAGATGTACTTTAAATTCTCACCCACAGATTTCGAAAAAATATCTTAAATGAGTGGAGTTTAAATTAAATTTCGGTGACTTCCATTATGAAAGATTAATGGTTTTAAATGGGAATTTCGCCAAATTAGCCAGCTATCGCCAAGTTGGCTAACATTTGGCGCTACTGTGGGAAAAAAACCTGCATTAATATTTTTCAACAATCACTCATTTCAATGAGGCGGTCCTACCGGAATAGTGAGGGACACACAGAGACTTGGATTTTATATAAATAGATAGATACAATCAAATAAAGTTTTGAAATTTATTAAAAGCGATATTTACATATTAGTTGCATGCTAAGACTTATTAACCCAAGATTTTGCTACTTATTTTATTATACTACCTTTTCAATTCTGATAATTTCAGAGCTTTAAGCGCGTACTTCAATTACATATCTGTTAAATTTGTGTTTTGTTTATATTATTTTATTTATTTATTCATAGAAGATTTTTTTTATGGAATATTAGTCGTAAGAAAATGATGAACTCTTTATTTTGTTTTAAAGGCAAACGGATTAATCTTTCGTAATCGAGCTCCACGCAATAGAGATAAATTAAAAAATATTTCATACTTGAATTTTTTTTTTTTTTAACCATAGAGAATCTGTAAACTGAGATGCACTTTGCAAACAAATTCCATTTGAAAGTTTTTTATTCCTGTTTGGCTGTCTAAAAATTTAAATTGCTCGATTACAAATGTGTTTTTTTTTAATATTATTCTTTTATTTATTTATAGAGGAAGTATTAATTTCGTTGTGGAAAATTAATCAGAGATAAATGCTGAACAATTTGTTTTGATTTATGTGCAAAATGTTTATTATTATTATGTATTGAAAACGGCTCGTTATAAAATAAATTACAAAAAATAATGCTTGAAAATTATTCTAAAAAACCTAATAAATCAATCAATTAAGATACAGTTTTTAAACAAATTGCATTTGAAAGTAGATTTTTTTTCCTAAACGACATTCTAAAACTTGATAATGTATGATGGTCAGAATATTAAAAAATTGCAGTAGCGAAAATTTCAAAACCAAAATTTGATCGTGAAGTGTTGCCATTCGCAAAATGACGTCAGCGTTACGCACAGATACCTTTGTCCTTTATAGTATAGATAGATAAATAGATAGATACGTAATCAGTAAAATATAATAAAGATCAGTTATCATGATGAAGTTATAAATCGAGGCTCTTATTCTTGGTACTTCGGAATGAAAAACAGTAAAATTTATTCCACGTTGACACGATCATAGAAATTTTTACCCATGAAATCTAAACCCGACATCATTTTTACTTTCTCCAAATTTACATACGTACTTCTCATGTCCGTTTACACCCTTTTTATAAAAATGGTACTTTAATTTGATCATTTTAAAATCATATTAATTCAAAACTTAAAGTCACGATTGTCAGCAACATCTTTGCATGTGAACAGTTGCACTCTTAACTTGAGATTCTAATCTCAGTACCGGAGAGTAAAAATTATCTGATTTATGTTTTTTAGGCGCATTTGTGTTAAGACGTTTAGCTTTATCTAAGAAAAGGGTCATTTTCTTTTAAATATAACGTCATTTTCACTTACTTAAACATTTCGCCTACTGTCTGAAACTTAGTATCAGTACAGATGCAGAAGGAAAAAACATATGGAAACTTTATGAGAAAAAATGCATGTTTTCAAAAGCAGCACGTCATTTTCCGTTTTGCGCCACTAAACCCTATACAACAATTTTGAATATTTATCAGAAATGAATAAACCTCATTATTTCTCTCTTCTCTGCAATAATGAAAGCTATCTAATTACAACCGTTTTGAAAAAATTTCATAAAATACTATTAAAATTAAAATATAAAAATGGGGATATTAAAAAAAAAAAAACAGCTAGTGCAGGCACATCTGCAAGTAATCAGCTTTCAGGTAAAAGAAAAAATAGTAAAATTGGTTCAGCAGAAAGCTCAGGGCAGATGACTAAAAAACAGCCTTATGTTTTAAATATATAGAGATTATATCAAATGATGAAAAATTAAATAAGGCAAATTGTGTTATTTTGATAAAACTATAGTAGAATGTCTTAAAGAATAGCAATAAAATGTTATTAGTGGAAAGAATTTTGTACAAAAACTTTGGGAACTATTTGCCTGTCTAACTCGGCGAAGCGAATTCATCCAGGCAAGAATCATCAAGTTTTGTAACATAAATTGCTATTTTTTGAACAAAGACTTCCGATATGAGTATGCACACTGTATGTCACTGCTTTTCCATAAAAGCACTCCAATTTTTTATAAAACATTGCATTTTATCAGCCTGTGATTTCGATTACATTATTTTCAAAAGTGAAGCCTTTTCACCTATGAAGAATTACAAAGCAGCTAAGGTGAAAATGACGTACTTCTATAAAATATATTTCTGTTTTAAGAATTAAATGCACCCTTTTTTTTTTTTTTTTTTTAATCAAATCACGTTATTTGCATCCGCTAAAGCACCTAAAGCATTCCACGTTTACGATCCAGTCTTAAACAATATTTTTAGAAAAATATGCATATGACGTAATTATCAGGGAATAATATACAAACCCAGAAAAAAGCAATAATAGCTCCATGTTTTGTCAGAAATTTTTCATGTATATTTTTTCAAATTTCGGAAAATGCTATTATACATGAATAATAAAATTTCATTCATTCAGCTTTGTATCGTTTGTACAGTAAGATAGCAATAAACTACAATTTATTAAATTAATAAATAAAAACGAAAGAAAACCAAAATTCACCTGATTAATTAACAGACAATATTCTTGTCATAGCACGTATTTTAATTTCAATTTTTTTTTTCAGTTTTAATGAGAAAATGGCAACAAAAAATACAGTAGTCTACTATTTTCCCTTTACTTTCAATATAAATGGAGTAACTCAGTTGCCACAATAACAAAATTTGTATTAAAAACTACAAAAAAATTAATATCTCAAAAATAAATTGAGATACAGCTTTCAAACAAATTGCATTTAAAAGCACATTTTTTTTCTGTACAATGGCGTAAAAATTGAAAATGTGCGATGTTTAGAAGTTTAAATTTGCAGTAGTGAAAATTTCAAAACCAAAATTTCCTTTCAAATTTCAAAGACTTGCCATTCGCAAAATGACGCATGCGTTACGCACAGATATGCTTGTCCTTTATAATATAGATAGAAAGATAGATGTATGATTCTTTAGGATTCTTCTAGAAAAAATTATATGAAAAGAGATAACGATAAACGATCAATGCTTGAATTTTATATGCTCCGCATTCTTTTATTTTCGTGGATAATAAGTACTATAGAATAGTTAAATTATGTTTTAATACCTTTATCTAAATATTTATAAAAATTAAATTAAAAAAAACGAATAAAACATTTTTAGAGATAATTAAAATCATCTAATACATATTTCTGTACTATTCCAAGATTAACATAAGATAGCCCTGTACTCGTCCGAAAATTATAATGCTAAATTTACCATGATTTGTTTTCTCAGCAGTGTATTTTTACAAAAAGCTCCTGCATCTCACGGAGCCTCATTTCAGATTACTATTATTTATCATGTATACCTATGTTTTTCGCTACCGCTTAGATAATGAGATAATATTTGCATACTTCCTATCGTGTGGACAATGATGTCCTTTATTATTTGCAACAGGTTGAAGCATACAAAACTACATTAATTGTTTAAAAAACAAGTAATTTTCAAACAAAAAATAAAAGTATCTTCAAGTGATTATTTTTTAACCCACGACTTGTTTACAGCTGTGAAAAAACATTCATGTAAAAAATGATTTGGCTATTTTTATTTACTTATTGCACTCCAGTTGTCGGGTTTCGGGTAGAATTAACCCATATTGGACCACACCGATTAAATGTTTTTGGAAATTTTTAAAACTTCGATTATATCATTAATATGGTGTAATTAAGTAGATATTAGCAAAATTTTGAAAAAAAGTTTTTAATTTTTTAAGTAACTAGCTGTTTTATAAACAGGACATATTAGTAGGACACATAGTAAGGACATATAAAGTGCATATATAAACTAATTTTATGAGCAAATATTTTATTTTACTTTAAAAATACTGTTTATGTTGTACAAAAATACTCTATGATTTCTCAAATAAAAAGATAATAATAACGGTAAAATTCTAAATTATAAGATCACAATTTTTAAAGGATATTTTAAATAGATTCTTTTCAATTAAATTTTAATTGGTTACTTGGTTTTTTTTTTTGTTTGTTTATATGTTATACTTTTATGTATTTTAAAGACGTCATAACAAAATGCATCCAGAAAATGTTTACCAATTTTATTTTAAAAAATAATTTATTAGCTGTCCTATTTATAGGACAGCGGTCCGATATGGGTTAAAGCAGAAATTGCGAGTTCGGGTCGGGTCGGGTACAACCCGACCCTTGCAGAGCTCTATTCCAAGTCTATGAATGCGGCGGAATGCTTCATGGTATATGCTTTTTCTAGATGTCATTATTTATACTTACCTTCTCCAATTCTTATTTGACCTACAACATCAGGCTTCAGATTTGGATCCAACGTCACGACGTCATCATAGTTGTCTGTAATCTGGGACCTGTTGGCAACTTTTGATACTACTTCGGGTTCCCAATAAATAATATCGTCGATTGTGCCATTTTCATTTTCAGATTTGTTTATTTTCATCTCAAAACTTTTGCTATTTTCCATAGTCTTTTCCAAAATTGTCTCATTCTTCAAATATTCTACTTGGTTTTGCAGAATTTCTACAGATTTGGTCCATTTTTCTGAGAAATTCTGGAATTTTTCTTCGAATCCTTTAATAGGAAAAATTCATGTATTAGGAAACAAAATAATAGTTACTTATAGAATGCGCGATAAAAAATATAGAACTCTAAATAATAATATTTATAATATTAATATTAATATAGTATAAAGTGTACTACTTTTAATTGCTAAAAGATGCAAGATTAAAACTTTAAAAACAGTAAAAATAGTTTTATTCGATTGTTTACATGTTTCGACTCTAACCGAGTCATTTTCAATAATAATAATAATAATAATAATAATATTCTCAAAATGCACGATTTATGATGCAATGTTTTTAAAAGCCATCATTCAATTTTTCAAGTACTCTTTCGTACTATCCACGTTTTTTTTTTTTTTTTTTAAACCATTTGGAAATGGTTGTTGTTTTCGGTCGAGGATGGGGCCAAATGATGCTCGCATTTTATTTTTTTTAACGAAATTCAACTATGTTCTTTACTTTTAGAAGAATTTTTATTTGAATAAGTAATCGAAAGGCATAAAATCGTTAAAAATTGTTTGAATAGGTAATCGAAAGGCATAAAATCATTAAAAATTGTAAAAGTTACAAAATGGATAGGCGCAAATTATCAGATATGGAAAAATCCAAAGCCAAAGAGCGACGCCGAAATGAAAATCGTCTTGCAAAGCAAAAATCGAGGTCTTCAACTGATTATGTAGGCCATGAAAATCGAGGTCTTGAACTGATTATGTAGCCCATGAAAATCGATAACAGAATAAAAGACGAACGCGAAAAAGGAAACAATTTAATGTTTAATCGATTGATAGTAAAAGGCCATGTATCGAGGGGCTCCAATCCACTAGCCACGGCGTTTTACAATCGGTCGATTCTAACGGGGGAAAATTGGTAGGTAATTTGTTGCAATCTGTGTATGATTCAGTGGAACTGCTTTCGATTTGTAAATTGTTTTTTCTTCTCGAAACGGGACTTGGAGAGTTTATCTATGAAGTTTTTGGTCATCTGAAGTTTGATCTTTGCGATCTGTTGTTGAAGAGGATGCGACGGAATTTGGTGGACGAAATTTAGATTTTTCGGTTAAATTTTGTTACGAAGGTGATTTGTCGCGATCTGTGGATGATTCGGTGGAACTGCTTCCGATTTTTAACCTCTTATCTTTCTCGGCTTCTCTTGTCGAAATGCCCCAAAATTAAATCTAAGTAAATATTAAGTCAAAAAAAAAAAAAAAAATTCCAAATGGTCGTTGTAATCTATTAAATTACATTTTTTTTTTTTTTTTACTTGGATGTTTATTTCTATTTCCATAACCATTGAGTAATCCGAGCCATAATTTTGCTAAGTTAAATGATGCTGCATCGTTACATCTAGGGAATTTTTACGTGTTGGAATCTCTATGGTTTCTCTTATAATGGATGGATAATATAGACTGGAGGAGAAAATTATCTTACTTCCATTGACATTTATTTGGATGACTTCCTCTTGATATAATCTTGCAAGGCCAGTGGTTTTCTATTATATTTAATATCATGCTACTTTAGTATGCTACTTTTTCCTATATTTAAATTTCTTGCTAGTCATGCCAAACCAATATAGCAATTCTTTGATCCGTCTTATCTCATAAATGGTATTTCATATAGGGGAGACTAGGAGGGTTGACTCACTTTTTACAAAATGATTTTTTATTTTTTAAATATTGAACGTAGAATAAAGTTTTATGTATCATTTTCTTCGTTATATAATCAGTTATCAAAATAAAATTGCTACATAAATGTAACATATAAGAAATTTGAAAAAGGATTGAGTTTAATAGTGAAAAAATAATGGGTCAAGGCTCCCCACCTATGGGAGGGTTGACCCACTATATGGGAGGCTTGACCCACTTTGTTTTATATTGCAATATTTGTGAAGAGAAATAAAATCAGTTTAAAAAAGCAAAATAACTTTATGCTACATGCTTTAATTATTATAAAAAATATTTTTTAAATATGATGCTTAAACAAACCTGTTGAGACACAATCGCAAGTCAGAGGAGAAAAATTTTGTTTTAAACAGGATTTTGTCTGAGCAGGTGTAATTGTACAGCAGGGAAAATGAAATTTTAACATTTAAGGCAGTATTCTGTTAGAGACAGGTTACATTTTCATAGTGTTTCATGTTATTATGTCCGGATTTAGAAGCCACTGTCCCGCTTTTTTGTCTCCTTGTCCTATTTTTTGTGACACTCGACCTGACATATCTAGTTGTCGCATAGTTTGGCTTCACCTCACTGTATTCACCCTGGTGTAATTTGTCTACATACCTTCCTAAAGTTTTTTGATCGATGCTATGTTCTTTTGCAGCCGTTCTTTCGAGCATGTTCTTTTGAGCACTTAACTTATCATTATCATGATTTAAACCTTTAAGGGGCAAAGTACTTTCAGTACTAAAATGTTGTAATAGATGACTGGCACCGGAATTTACGAACAAATTTATTTGGAAATAAGAAAAAGGCTATATTTCACATACATATTAAATGGAAAAGATTTTAGCAAAATTCTGGTTCCATTGTTACGTTTCGGAAATAAAATTAAGTGGTTTTGTAAACATACCACTGTCCTTAAAAGTATTAAGACTGCTGCTTTCATCCTTTCTAGTCTTTCCCACTGTTTCTATTTACCTATTGTAAGTAATATTTAAATGAAAAAGAGTTCATATCAATTTTTCCATTTTCTAGCAATTTTCCACATCTTTCTTTAGTCAGTTTTAAATATTTTCTTTTCCATCACCCCATTTTACTGAAGCTTTACAGAATAAATTTACATTCTTTTATATATGTAACCATTAACTTTTCATCATGCACAGTGTATAATAAAAAAGATTTCAAAAACCACTTAATTAAGGGAGCCTTGAGCATCTGGTCAATCCTCCCTTACATTGATTGTGTCAAGCCTCCCTACATAGACCTTTTCTAAAGAATAGCACATAGTTATGTTAAGCCTAACTTACTGTACAATCTTTATGCCTGGAATGAAAGCTCGATATTTCTGCATTACTTTAAACCTACTTATTTAAATTTCTATGATATAATTTATCTGAAAAAAGCTTACAAAATATTTATAGAAAACACAACTTTTAGGTTGAAAACACCTCACACTTGATTTTTTTCCACACCTATTTCGATTATCTGTATGAAACGAATACTGTTGTTTGAGCATTCCCGTAGCTTTGGTTGACACCTATTGATAAATCTCTGAAATTCTTTTAAATATCAAAATTGATGGGTGGGTCAAGCCTCCCGTATGGTCAACCGTCCCTAGTCTCCCCTACTCCTGAGTAATTCTCAAAATCAATTGGGTCGATTTTAGTGCAAATGATATTCTTTAATGTCTTACTATTTTTATTATTCTTATCTTTAATTCTTATTATATTAAGTTTATGAGAGTAGTAAGAGTATTTCTAACAGAATTGTTCGCATGATACAAGTTTTGTTTCTTTTATTTTTTTCCAGCTCTTCTGCAAGCTTGAGTGTGCTTAACCCCTTAACGGTCGCATTAAATTACAGTTTAAAAATTCAAATTGCTTATTGCCATCACTTTTTTGAAAAAGAAATATTTACCTTATTTAATGTCAGGTAAGATGATACCATAATAAAATCAATTAATCTATTTTATAAAACTGGTGGGAATCAAACAATCTGAATAAAAGCCACAGCCTGTGAATATCACGGGAACGAGAATTAAGGGGTTAAAGCATGCTTAAAATAAACTTAAAGTATACTTTATTAGGGGTGTCCAACGGGGCCGGTGCTTGTGGACACCATGGCAGACTGAAAGTTTTCTGGGTGACCTTTAAAATGTTTCTTGTTACTAACTTTAAAAAAATAATAAAAATCCCTTTTAAAGGATGCTTTCTTTAAAATCAATAATATTTACATGGTTGTTGTTGTTATTATTATTATTATTATTATTATTATTATTATAGACGCAGTTAATGTATGTTTTTGGCCCTTTCCCGTACAAAAGTAGGCTCCATCTCAGAAAAATGTAATTCTAAATTTACTATGATTAATGTTTTTATTATTATTATTATTATTCTTTTTACATGGAGTTCCTGAATCCTAGCACCCATATTTCTTTCACTGTGAGCTGTAGCTACATTCTTTAAGACATGTGTGTGTAACACTACTACTACTATAGCGAGATAATACTGTGTTCATTGTTTTGGATAAGAGGAATAATTGTTCCCTTCATTGTTTTACTTATGTGGGGTGCGCCCCTGCTTACTGAAACCTTAGTCAGGCCTGCTTACTACCTTTGCTCAGCTTTAGAATGTTAAAAATATCTGCATTTTTTTAGTTTAACCACCTGAGGAGCGGTGAGATATATTTTATCTCACTTAATTTTAATCAAGATTCGCACCAGAAATCTTAAATAGAATTTTACTTTTATAACTTTAACAAAAAAAGCATTTCCTTTGTTTTTTTATGCTTTTGTCCTCCCTTCCCATTGCTATCAGCTATGAAGTGCTCTACCACCCGTAAGGCATGGTGACGTCACGTGACAACGATGTGACGTCATAGTGGCTAGAATGAGAAGTCGTTATGGCCGTTTTAGAGGTCGTTTGTGACGTTACATTGTGACCACTCTGTGAACTCACGGGGTGACAAATTTGTGAAAAGTGTGTCATTTGTGACTATTTTGGCATTAATTTTGTGACGAACGTGTGACGAAAGCGACAATGCTTTGAAGTCACATTGTGACCAATTTGTGAAATAGGTGTCATTTGTGACGAACTTGTCATAATCACTCTGATGATTTCAAATGAAATTCAAATTTCAAATTAACTGCTTAAAAGGCGCAAAGAACAACATAGTGAAAAAGATTCCATGCCGGGACTCGATCCCGGGCCATCAGTATAGCGCACTGACATTCTACCGACTAAACCACATGGAACGATACCCAGTCTGGAAAATTTCTCACTATTACATGTTGGCAAGACGACAAACGCAGCACAAGAGGGAATATTTATCGTGAGCCACCGACATGGGGCAAACACGAAACTTAATTAAATCCAGCATCGATTGAAACTATATTAATACTACTTGGAAAGTTATCCAGAGAGAACCATTCGCCTTGCATACAATATTTCAAATAAAAATCAAATTTCAAATTAATTGCTTAAAAGGCACTTTTAAATACTGTATGATATATACATTTGAAATACTGTATGCAAGGCGAATGTTTCTCTCTGGAGAAATTTCCAAGTATTAATATAGTTTCAATCGATGCTGGATTTAATTAAGTTTCGTGTTTGCCCATGTCGGGGGCTCACGATAAATATTCCATCTTGTGCTGCGTTTGTACACCAATTGTTTGTACTGCGTTTGTCCTTGCCAACATGTAATAGGGAGAAATTTTCCAGGCTGGGTATCGTTCCATGTGGTTTAGTCGGTAGAATGTCAGTGCGCTATACTGATGACCCGGGTTCGAGTCCCGGTATGGAATATTTTTCACTATGTTGGCCTTTGAACCTTTTAATCAATTAATTGGAAATTTGATTTTCATTTGAAATATTGTATGCAAGGCGAATGTTTCTCGCTGGAAAAATTTCCAAGTATTAATACTGTGATGATTCTTGTCATAAACACTGTGATAATTTAAAAGTAAAGTTTTGTTTGAAATATACTAGGGGGCTCTGCCCCCTACGAGTTACGCTCGCCAACCCCCGTTCAGGCACACCAAAATCCAAAAAGCACGCTAATTTGATCGGCTTTTAAAATACTGAATTAAAATTTAAAAAAAATCAGTAGCGATCTCTCTGTTCTCTTCCATTCGTTTTCCTTGGATTGGGGATTTTTAAGGCCAAATCTGCTGCTGTTAAGAGATACAATGGCTGTCGTCGTATTTAATTTAAAAAATTAGTTAAACATTTGAAAATAAGCTAATGTAAAATGAATTAAGTAAACAGTGTCATTGTTTCCCGGTATTTTTTAACAGCGCTATAAGATAGTTCTTTTAAATAATTCATTTTAAATGTATCGTTTCAAATCTGACGTAATTTACACCAAAGTTTTATTTCTCTTATTAATATTCACGTGAAAATACTTTTGTTGTTAGAAGGAAATATTATTTGCGCTGTCTTCGAATTCACGATAATAGTTGAAAAGATTATCTCAAAATATCTCGCGCAAATATATTTTTCAACTTAAATTGTTTATTTATTATACAATAGATGAATTAAATGCATTTAACAATTTCTCAAAAATCTTTCCATATGGTATAAGGAACTCCTATTATTTTATAATTTTGGCAAATGTTGAATCTGAAAAGATTGGTATGAAGATTTAGGATTTTAAATACTAATTAAAAATATTATTAGCAATGAAAAAAAAATCTTTCAAAAGTTTCACTACTATAATATGTAAAAAGACATTTTGCCAGTATAATGTTAATTTCTAAATTGAAACAGTTTCGTAATATCATTATAATCGAATATCATATTTAGCTCCAAAATAATAATGACGATAAATACTGTGTTAGAATCAGTCTCTGCGTTAGCTTTTTTTTTTTTTTTTTTTTCCTAGCGATGGCAGATTAAGATATTTTACAGCATCGAATCGGAAAATATCGCTTCTGAAAAGAATACCAGATCAGTCTCATTGCATATAACATATAACTATTTAACTCATGGTAATAATCCATAAAACAGGAATAAAATATTTAAATTAAATAAGACATACCTTTTAAGCTCCATAAATACTGTAATAATATCCGTGTTTTATTCTAAACTGTCAGACATCTTTCTGTTGGCTTAAAAAAACTAACTTCCCGCGTCAAAAGTTCTCTTATCCTTATTTATTCTGCGATTTAATCGAGTGCAGACGATATTGAGCAAGCAGGTGCTTCTACTATATTATATATATATATATTTGTATACAACAGATTTGGAGCTTAAATGAGCAATAATTTTATCTTTATGAGACAATCTGTAATGAAAATTTTCTATTTGAATGAAACACCTCCCTTTTTTCTTTCTTTTTTTTATAAGTAAAATTTGTTTTACACGTAATAAATACAAAATACGTATCTTCTTAATAAATGAAAAAAGAGTATACAGGATAAAAAATTTTCTTTGTCAATCTGTCATTCTAAGACAGTCATTCTTTCATTACAGGGAGTGTCTGTAATGCAAATTTTCTATTTGAATGAAACACCTCCCTTTTTTCTTTCTTCTTTTTTTTAAGTAAAATTTGTTTTACACGTAATAAATACGAAATACGCATCTTCTTAATAAATGAAAAGAGAGTATACAGGATAAAAAATTTTCTTTGTCAATCTGTCATTCTTTTCATACTCATTTTCTGTAGAATAAAACAATTTGTATTTTTAAAGTCATATGTCTAAAACACAAATTTGAAATACGAATAATTATATCATGGGTTTTGTATAAAATTTGTATATACATTTTTTCGGAAAATGCTAATTTTATTTAAAAATTTTTTCGGAAAATGCTAATTTTATTTAAAAAGTCTGAAAGAAGTAGAATTTTTTTAAAAATAGTTACTTAAAATAGTTAAACACTAACAGGAAAAAGTATGACTTCAATGCAAATTCTAAAGCAAGAAATGCATATATGACTAAACTCTGAAGACTCTTTCTACGTGTTCATTAAAAGCTACAGACTTAACTGTAATAGAAAATTTTAGTTTGAAACCACAGAAGTGTTTCGAATACCACTAGTCGACAAAAAATAAATAAAAGAACTTCCTCCCTGCAAACTAAGTATGTAAAGTGTACAGATTTAATATTCCTAATTCTAAATATGTTAACCAAATTGCTCCAGTACGTACCATTTTTCCGCGAAACACTTTTATAATAATAAAAATCAGTGAAGAATTATTATATTAAATTGCAATGGTAGATAAAATTGAAAACATGAAAAAAGTATACTTTCACTGTCTTAGATAAACAATTGATAAAATATAGCATGAAAATCTAGTTTGTTGATACTTGTACCCTGAATTTTTCCTTTTTATCCCCCCACCCTTCTTTTCGTGTCCGAATTTACTATTTGCTATCCACTAATATATTTTCATTCCTTATGCCGCTTTAACTCGGGCCTATTTAAAATATTTCTGTTCATTTTCAAAGATTTTTGATGTTCATATTTTTGTCACACTGTGACTTACAAGATGGTGGTGTTTTCCTTCACATATGTGACATAACGTACGTTACTTGCAGTGACATAACAGTGACGTCACAATTTTTTTTAATTGCCAGAAAATATAATTTTACATAAATAACATGTTTTGAATATTTTTTGTTGTTTTTTAAAGTTTTCTAAGAAGTTCACATCTCAATCACAATGTGACATCACTGAGTGGTGAAACTTTGGTCACAGATGTGACGTGACCACAGTGACTTACAGTGACGTCACAACGACGTCACTGTGACCATGCATGCTATGAGGGCGGTTACCTTTCAACATTTATAGAGTCGGAGATCTGGGACATAGATCCCAGGTTCCTCAGGAAAATTGTCTTCGAAACTACGTTTAAAATTGCTTTTTTGTTGTTGTTGTTAGAACAGTTGGTAACATTTCCTTGATATAAGTGATTTAGAAGAATGCGCGAATGATAACTCAAATCTGACAGAAGAATTCTTCCTTATCTACATATTTCAAGAATGATAGCATATTCTGAACCTAAAATAAATGGAAATAAATTAACTTACTTTGAATATTTTTGTCTGCCCACATATCCACCAAAGCGTTTAACTGTAGTTCTGTATTATTCAATAAGTATTTCATATTCTCTTCCACTTCGTCGACTCTATCTTTGCGAATCGCTTCGATTTCCAACGTCTCGAGTCTTGGAACCAAAATACTTTCTATGGAATTATTTAGTGTCTCTATGAGGGGAATAAGAGTGTTTCCAACAGAATTGTTTAAATGGTACACGTTTTCTTTCATTGTTCTTAGATCTTCCGCAAGCTTGAAAACAATACTGGCGTTGTCAGTGTCACGAAGCTCTGTCTCGACATGCTTCAGTCTTTCAATTAAATTTCTAAATAGGAAGAAAAAATCGTTGCATATTTGAGAAAAGCAAATTATCATTAAAACAACAAATTAACATTTATTTTTTTCAACACCAAAGAAGGGTCTTTCTTTTTTAAGGGTCTCTTGAATTATGTAGTGAAAACTAGTTATGCGGCGACCTGAGAGAGAAATGGTTCATTCTATTGGATATGACGCACCCCTACTTACGGAAATTGAAAGGCGTTAGACCTAATAATGCTGCCTAAGGCTCCTATAATCTATTAAAAGCAAAAGTGCTCACTGTCATGCTAAAGCAATAAAACATTTCTTTTCAAACCCCATTTTTGGTTTTTAACAAAAAGATGGGAAGATCAACAATGGATTCCAGTGTTGAGTGCAGGGGGTGTCCCGGGTAAGACAACCCTTCCCCCGGAGCAATGAGATGTCCGCCCGGATGATTTGAGATTTTGTGCTTTCAATGGTAAAAAAGTGCAATTCCCCCCTCCCCCGGAGCCACAGAAATTCCTCCCGGAGAAAAGTGTCTGAATTCAACACTGATGGATTCAAGAATGGGTCAGGAGGAGATAAGATTAGATCGAACTTGAAGGAAACAAGGAAACTTTCTCCTCTTGCAGGATGTCCAGCACTTTCCTTGTAAAGCCATAAAAAGATGAAAAATGCCGCGTGACCACAAGAAAGCGTCGCCTGACCAGAACAAAAAAGACCGCAAATAGAATGATACGCCTATCGGAAGCTTAATCCTGCCAGCGTTGAACTCTCCCTGCATCTGTTCATTCTAAAGGACGTCGAAATCAATAAAGTTAAGATGTGCATACGCACATAGACATATTTCAACCATTAGTACACTGCTCAAAACAATTAAAGGATATTTGAAGTTTCTCTCCATTCTAAAAAAAAGTAGCTACCGCTGTCACCGCCGCCGGCGCCGCCGGTTTTGATTTTTTTGTGACGGGAGGAATTTCTTCGTTAATATTAACAAAAATAATGCATACAAAAATATGAAAATTGGTGGTTTTATACAGAAATGTTTGATAAACACGCTGATGCAGACAGTTTTCAAATCGAAGAATTATTTTAAGAGATATTTAATGCTAAAGTTGGACAAAATCGTTCCACTAAAAAAGTTTTATAGCAGCAAAAACTATACATGGCAGTGTAATCATTTTTAGATCATTTTATGCGTTAGAATTTGCCGGAGTGCAGATTGCATTAATTTTTTTATTTTGACTCATTTTTCGAGGTTTTATTTCTATTTTAAATTCAAATTTTCAGCATTTCTAGAGATATTTTTTACAGATTTCAGAAAATTGTACTAATTTAAACTGTTGCCAACTGTATAAAAAGCGCAAGCAATAATGTTTGCTTCAAATTAAAAATTTATTTACACGCGACTATTATAAACAGGAAAAAAACTTTCAAATTAGAATTAAATAATTACGTATAAAAAGCAGAAACTTATTAAAAATTACGTCATAAAAAGTATACACGTGAATCTCTCTATTCTAAAAAAAAGTAGCTACCGCTGTCACCGCCGCCGCCGCCGCCGGTTTTGATTTTTTTGTGACGGGGGGAATTTCTTCGTTAATATTAACAAAAATAATGCATACAAAAATATGAAAATTGGTGGTTTTATACAGAAATGTTTGATAAACACGCTGATGCAGACAGTTTTCAAATCGAAGAATTATTTTAAGAGATATTTAATGCTAAAGTTGGACAAAATCGTTCCACTAAAAAAGTTTTATAGCAGCAAAAACTGTACATGGCAGTGTAATCATTTTTAGATCATTTTATGCGTTAGAATTTGCCGGAGTGCAGATTGCATTAATTTTTTTATTTTGACTCATTTTTCGAGGTTTTATTTCTATTTTAAATTCAAATTTTCAGCATTTCTAGAGATATTTTTTACAGATTTCAGAAAATTGTACTAATTTAAACTGTTGCCAACTGTATAAAAAGCGCAAGCAATAATGTTTGCTTCAAATTAAAAATTTATTTACACGCGACTATTATAAACAGGAAAAAAACTTTCAAATTAGAATTAAATAATTACGTATAAAAAGCAGAAACTTATTAAAAATTACGTCATAAAAAGTATACACGTGAATTTTAAAAGAGAAAGGATATTGTAAAATAATAAATTCATTAACATGCGTTAGAAGTCTTAGGAGAAATTACGTCATATTTACGTCACATTATAGTTATTACATAAAATGAACACAAAATAATATTGCAAAAAAGTTTAAATTTAGAAATTGCGCTAGACATTTATTTGATATTTTGAGAATTAATTTAAAATGTCTCATTTAAAAGAACTTTCTTTTCGCTTTGTTAAAAAATACCAGGAGACAAAGACTCTCTTTACTTATTTCCTTTCCTAGCGTGCATTTAGAGTCTGCGGTGTCTGGACGGGGGTTGGCGAGCGTAGCTCGTAGGGGGCCGAGCCCCCTAGTTATATAAAATAAAGATATAAACGAAATTTTTTTGCCGAAAATAGAAGAAGAGAATCACAAATGCAAATTTTTCTGGTTTTCAAATTGTGGAGTATGCAAATTTTGAGTTCGACGTCAAAAACATCGCTTCAGCGGCAGCGAATGAAATTTGACTTTCAACTGGATAAAAGAGAATGAAGACAAGGATGATCGGCATTCAGTGATTGCTTTGTTTCGATGAGTACTATGTCTCAGCGAAGTCATTTGACAGATTTAGAAGCTTTGAGAATTGTTGGTAGGTTAGAAGGGGGCCAAACTCAAGCCGAAATAGCGCAAGCCATTGGAGTGTCACAAAGTGTCATTTCCAGGATCTGGAACCGTTTTTTGGAGAGTGGATGTGCAGGCCGAAGACCAGGGCAAGGTCGTAGACGGGCAACAACGCCCAATGAAGATCGGTATTTAGCGTTAACAGCTCGGAGACACCGAACCATGAACGCTACTCTTCTCCAACAACACCTTCGCTTGGCTACAGGCACCACGATTTCAACTCAGACTGTCCGAAACCGGCTCCATGCTGTAGGTCTGTATGCTCGCCGACCGATGGTATGTGTTAGATTAACATCAAGGCACCGTCGCGACCGCAGGGAGTGGGCAACCGAGCATGTCAACTGGAGGAGAAATGAATGGAGCAATATTCTGTTTTCTGACGAGTCCCGTTTTTCTGTGCATCCGGATAATAGGCGTATTTTCATCTGGAGGGACCGTGGCAGTAGGAATAACCCTGCGTTCGTGCACGAAAGTGTCAGATATGGCGGTGGAGGAGTGTTGGTGTATGGTGGCATCTCCATTGACGGGCGCACTGACCTCTACATCATTCGAGATGGAGCTCTGACTGGTCGCCGATATAGGGATGAGATCCTCAGACCTATTGTAGTCCCTTACGCTGCAGCAATCGGAGATAACTTCATTTTAATGGACGATAACTGCAGGCCACATCATGCAAACCTGGTGGAGGATTTCCTTTTCGAGGAAGGAATCGTTCGAATGGAATGGCCAGCGTGTTCTCCAGACTTGAATCCAATCGAGCACGTTTGGGACGCTCTAGGAAGACGAGTTTCTGGCCGCCAACAACCCCCAAAAACTCTCCAAGAACTGGAAAGAGCTCTTCTGGAAGAGTGGGGCAGAATACCCCAACTCGTCATTAATAGCCTCATTGAGTCCATGCCTCAAAGGTGTTCAACGTTGCTGGCCGCCCGTGGAAACCATACCCCCTACTGAAAACTATTTTCTTTGAAGAAAACACCTTTTCTTATTCTTTTTTTCTCATATGCACAAATTGTGTTTTTTTCCTTTAGTACACAAATGCGCAATAAAATGCATTTATTTCTGCCAAACATGTGTAATTTATTCTCATATAACCTACTATGTCTGTCGACCATGTATCAATCAGCTAAACAGTTTACCAGATACAAAATCCACCTAAAACTGCAATATCCTTTAATTGTTTTGAGCAGTGTATATATGATACAACGGTTAATTGAATAAGTTTCTTATATGATTAACCTATTAATTAAATCATCCACTTATATGAATCAACGTCTAATTAAATCAAGGGGTAATTAAATTATACTTTTAGATGAATCTGCAGTTGATTGAATCGTCTGGTTATAAAATAACGGTGAATTGAATCAGTTTCTTATTTGAGTCAATGGTTAAAATTTCTGGACTTAAATGTAATGAATGATTAATTAATTTTTTGTATTTTCCTCCATTTTTTTACTATACCTTTAAAAATCGCTACGAGTTCTGACATTTCGGTTCTGGGAATCAAAGTATGTTCTATTTTTTTATTTAACGCCTCTCTGAGGGCATAAGAGTTTTCTACCAGAATTGTTGATATAAACGTTAAAACATACATCTAGACACACGGCAGTGTGTCAGCCAAGTTCGCCTAACATAGCCGTGTGTTATTTACACGAACCATTTCGAGCTGTTTTCGTCAAATTTCGATGCTCTACTACTGAAAATCTATGAGACCTACGTACTTGTTATACGAAATGTGTAGTAAGGCCACTCTAATTACCTAAAATCCAAAATTTTATAAATAAAGCATAATTAGTTTCCGAGATAATGACATTTGAAAATGTCTGATAATCGATAATTTTACCACTGACTGACTCACTCACTCATCAAAAAGATCTCGTATATCTACTGCAGCTACAGACTTCAAATTTCGTGCGAAGTTCGTTTACACTATAAAACTAAAGAAAAAAATAAAAAAATTGAGAAAATCGATGAATTACCCACCTGGGGGTGCCCATTTTTACTTTAACATTGCGTCTATTAGGCGAAATTTTAATTTGCCTTAGGAGGGGACGCTGTTCTGTCGCCAAATACCGCCAAGTTTCTCGCCAACATGGCGATATCTCGCCAAATTTGGCGACCAAAATTAGTCGCCAAAAGTGATGCCACCTTGGCGAAATCTCTAATATTTCGCCTAATTCCCATAGACTTCCATTGTAAACCTATCTACTTACTGGGGGTTTATCTGGATTTACTTGCTTACAGAAAATCAACAAATTGATATATTTAAAAAATTGAGATATTTTAAACAATTCTTTCTAAGTGAGCCCCTAATTAGGTTGAAGGAGTGAAATTTTGCATATTGATAGCTGAACACCTCACATCAAATGACAAACCATAAAATTTTGAAAAAGTCGTACATTTAATCCTTTGCTCTCCCACATGTCTATTTTAAACAATTCTTTCTAAGTGAGCCTCTAATTAGGTAGGAGGCGTGAAATTTTGTATACTTATAGCTGAACACCTCACATCAAACGATAAATCATAAAATTTTGAAAAAGTCGTACATTTAACCCTTTGGGCTCTCGCATGTCTATCTTAAACAATATTTTCTAAGTGAGCCCCTAATTAGGTTGCAGGCGTGAAAATTTGCATACTTATAGCTGAACACCTCACATGAAACGAGAAATCTTAAAATTTTGAAAAAGTCGTACATTTAACCCTTTGCGCTCCGCTATGTGTATTTTAAACAATTCTTTCAAAGTGAGCCTCTAATTAGGTTGGAGGCGTGAAATTTTGCATATTTATAGCTGAACACCTCACATCAAACGACAAATCATAAAATTTTCAAAAAGTCGTACATTTAACTCTTTGGGCTCCCACATGTGTATTTTAAAAAATTCTTTCTAAGTGAGCCCCTATTTAGGTTGGAGGTGGGAAATTTTGCATACTTATAGCTGAACACCTCACACCAAATGACAAACCATAAAATTTTGAAAAAATCGTACATTTAACCCTTTGGGCTCTCGCATGTGTATCTTAAACAATATTTTCTAAGTGAGCCCCTAATTAGGTTGCAGGCGTGAAAATTTGCATACTTATAGCTGAACACACATCAAATGAAAAATCATAAAATTTTGAAAAAGTCGTACATTTAACCCTTTTGGATCCCACATGTGTATTTTTAAAATTCTTTCTAAGTGACCCCCTAATTAGGTTGCAGGAGTGAAATTTTGCATACTTATAGCTGAACACCTCACATCAAATGAAAAATCATAAAATTTTGAAAAAGTCGTACATTTAACCCTTTGGGCTTTCACATGCGTATTTTAAGCAATTCTTTATAAGTGACCCCCTATTTAGGTTAGAGGTGTGAAATTTTGCATACTTATAGCTAAGCACCTCACATCAAACGACAAATCATAAAATTTAGAGAAAAAGTCGTACATTTAACCCTTTGGGCTCCCACATGTGTATTTTAAACAATTCTTTCCAAGTGAGACCCTATTTAGGTTGGAGGCGTGAAATTTTGCATACTTATAGCTGAACACCATCATGCGACAAATCATAAAATTTTGAAAAAGTCGTACATTTAACCCTTTGGGCTTCCACATGCGTATTTTAAGCAATTCTTTCTAACTGAGCCCCTTATTAAAAGGCAGATTTGAAATTTTGCATGCTTATAGCAGAAGACCTGTGGCCAGGCGACAAATCATAAAATCTTGAAAAAGTCTTACACTTAACCCTTTGAGGTACCACATATGTACTTTAAGAAATTCTTTCTAAGGGAACCCCTAATTAAGTTGGAGACATGACTTTTTGCATACGTATAACTGAATACCTCAGACCACACGACAAATCATAAAATTTTCAAAAAGTCTTATATTATTTACTCCCCCGGGCTCTAACTTGTGTATTTTAAGCAATTTTTCTAGCCTCCGCCCTTTTCACCCGGGGAGCACTTTTCCAACTTTTGCCGACACCCCTTTGACCATTCTTTCATATTATGCACCATAGCCTTACATATTTTAGTTCCACTTCTTACCGCCAGGGGCGCCTACTTATCTCGGGTGCTATGGGCTCAATCCCCTCGACTAATATAGCTACGGATAGTATGTAAAGTGTAGTTTCGTTCGGATAGAGGTTTGTTTAGAATAGAGTGCGCCCCTGGTTGCGAAATGTGGAACTAACAGATTTTTCAAAAGGATAAAGTCTTTTGAAAGGAATATTAAACGAAACCCTCGGTGCAATCTGTGATCACACTTACCCACTTGTTATTTTCAAAATCATCAGAGAAAAGGATATTTAGTTAATTAAATTTGAAAATCCAGGGAGGAGCAATGTCCTTCCTCTGCACTGCCTCTTTGCCGGCAACCATGGATGAATGATACATAGTGTGTGGCATAAGCACATAACTTTATTTTTCACTTTCAGTACAAAAAAGCAGGCCCAGCTATAGGATATTTAATTGGAAAATTTAATAGGAAAATTTAATATAGAAATTTAATAGGAATTGTTGTTTCAGAAACAATAAAAATTTCGAATCAATACATTTGGTTTCAAAACATGCATTCAATGTAGCAGTATTAAAATATAGATTTCTGCCGCAAATTGACAGCCAAATAGTTTGTTGTATGAAATTAAAATTAAAATTGAATGTTGCTTGGTGAATAAAATAGTCACATGTAAACACATTAAAAAGCATTAAGTAAAGTGTCTAAATATATTGTAACTTTACAAAAAGTAATGATATCTAACAAAAACATAGCTGTGAAAAAAGGGAGCCAAGTTCTGTAAAGACAATGGCAAGAAAAGAAGTGTTATATAAGTGGATGCCAAGTTCAAGTAAAATTCACTCAAACTTACCTACTGAAGTATTATAGCATTTTTTAAATTGTTTAGAAATAAAAATTATTGATAGCATATTAATAATAAATCTAGAACTTGGCAAGTTTTTGATAAATGTTATGCCTATCAATTTCATGTCTTAATAAAATGGTGATGTTAATATTAATTTCAATGACATTGCAAAAAAAAAAATTAATGTAGTTTTATAAACAAATGACTCATGTTAAAGATTTGATAAACCAATAAATACACAGATACACTCCCGCTCGTCTTTGGTTATCACTCTAGCACCCACCCTCCAGAAACCTCAATGCACACAGACTAAGATACCTGATAAAGAGACAGATATACTTACGCTTGTTCTTGGTCATCACTCTAGAGACTGCACCCCTTTAACCCTTTCAGGGGCAAATATCTTTTATTCGTGAAATGCTGAAATGATTGAATCACACCAGAATTTAAAAACAAAATTATTTCAAAATGGGTAAAAGGTTCTTTTCACGTATTTAATAAAATTAAACTTTTTAGTCCTGAATTCTGGTGTCAATGTGGCATTTTGGAGTTAAATTAGGTGGGCTATATTTTATCCCACCGCCCTTCAAGGGGAAGGAGCTCACTCAAATTAAGGCTTCCAATCATGAAATAACAAGATTTGATATAATAATGTCATTATTAAAAATAAATGACTCGTAGGTAAAAACTTGCCAAGTTCTAGATTTATTATTAATATGCTATCAATAATTTTTATTTCTAAACAATTTTAAAAATTCTATAATACTTCAGTAGATAAGTTTGAGTGAATTTTATTTGAACTTGGCACCCACTTAGATATCACTTCTTTTCTTGCCATTGCCTTTACAGAACTTTGCTCCCTTTTTTCACAGCTATGTTTTTGTTAGATATAATTTACTTAAACAGTGCTTAAAACATATAAAGATGTTAGTTAATATAACCCTCAAATATTTCGAGCGCACAGGCGTTCATTTTCAAAGGGGAAAGATGAAAGATGACTGGTTGGAATAGAACAAAACATACGTAAAACAAAACAAAACAAAATACTACGCATGCGCAAGCGAAGTCCAGTCCACTGCTCTAGAAGAGGGGTGAAAAGATCAAGTCATATTTTCAGGAGCTCTTGAAATAACCAGAATTTTAAACCAAATAGCAGGAATATTATAAGAAAGGACATCGTTACAAACAGTATCACGCCTAAGTAAAATTTCAATGGATTCACGGATTATTGAAAAGTAATGGTTAGATGTTGAAATGATTATTTCAGCTTTTTCTAAGTTTATCTTAATATATATATATATATATATTTTTTTTTTTTGATGCAATCTGGATAAAGCTGTACTTGGTTTGTTAAACTTGATATGAAATAAACGGTGAAGTGCGAGTATTACTCGCGCTCAGAGGGTTCCGTACAATAAATATATGAATTATCAACTGTATTATTTAAAAAAGTCGTTGCTAAAAGAATAATAAGATTTCGTAAAAAACTACACAATGTAGGATTGGGTATAGACTATAACTCTATATACTAGAAAAGCGGCTATGCATACATAACGTTATCAGTTTAGGGGGAGGGGGGTTTGGCATTAGTTTTTGTAAGATATCTCTGGGGGGTGAGGAGAGGGGAGTTTGCTTTTTAATATCTTTATCATTTTTAATCGAACCAAACTTTTCTTTTTTCAGAAACTTTTTCTTTACATCCACATAGTCTGTTAAATTTATTATTTTTTTATATGTTTTTATGAAAATACAAAGCTATTATTAAAGCCATTAAATGTTCATAAAATCATTTCATTCCAAAATTTGGAATACGCCAACGTTTGGCATTCCTGTTCTTCTGCCATATATGCGCATATAATTTGTTGTTAGAGAAATCAGGAGCAGAATATGTTGGAAATGATACTTGCTTTTACCAGTAAAGGAAGACAGAGAATGTTCATCACTGTTTTATTGACAGGGCAGCCACAGGCGACTATTTTTCTATTCTGTTCTCACCTCTATTTAATTTAAAAAAAAAAAAAACAGATTTTGTATAGTATATTTCTCTTGCAAATGTTCTCGAACAGTATGTTAATAATTTTTGTTTTGAGAAAGTGGTGTGATGTAGAATTAAAATTTAGTCGCCTGAGGCAGCCTTGTATTGATAAGTTCTGCTTTTAGCCTCCACGGGCAGGGGGCTAATGCAAGAAGACAATGTTACTTTTGAATACATTATGTAACAATATGATATTATTAAATACTTCTAAATAGTAACTAACTCTTTTAGATGTTATGTGATAAAAATTTGTTTCATTTATTGATATGTTATTGACTTCTTGAATCCGTAAAGTATGCAACTAATAAATGTATAATCATATGTGTATATCACTGTAAGCGTATAAAAAAAGAAAAGAAAAAGAAAATATTTTTTAGAAATTGATAACGATATCATCGGATGGGGAAAGGGGGGGGTTGACGAATGATAACGTATGATATCGTAAGGCGGGGGGGGGGGGGTTCAAAATTAGCAAAATGTTCATAACGTTATATATGTAATAGCTCCAAACTATGAATGGGTATACCATAAAAGTTCAAAGAGATATGAAGCCTAAATAATATCAACTATTGCTATTCTGTATTTATAATCTTATCCTAATCTAATTTCTTTTTTCGTTTTTTTTCTTTTTGTGAACTTAATCCGGTACTGACAATAAAAGTAGTGCATTTTTAAGCTTCATTTGGCATTTCATAAAACTAAATTTAGCGTGGTAATAATATTTCCTTTTTACAGTATAGCTAAAAGAAAACCCTTGTTCAAAGTTTAAACTTAGCATTGTGCTAAGCGCGCTTCGAAAGAAGGTCGCAAAGTTGACACGCCGCCTGGGTTCGTGCCGCATTTTCCCAGATAGGTTTTTAATTAACTTTTAAAGACACAGGAGGCGTATTGAGAGATCCACTCAATGGAAAGTAGTCGCGAATCCCATAGTATTTATGTGATTAATTCTAATTAAATTGGTCTGTTTTTAACAATTTGACGTTTATTGCTTTTATATTGCTACTGGGCCTTGCGTTACACAAATATAGCATTAAAAGTTGTTATCTAGGCTTTAAAAGCTGATTTTACATTGAGTACGCCGCCCCTGTCATTATGTATGTCCAAACCATCCGTGTCTTTAAAGGTTAATATCTTGGCTAATTACCGACAATTTTTTTCCGAAAATCATTATCAACAATGCATTTATACTTCTGCTAGGATAAGTACCTCCAGCACTCTTCAACATGTTTTCAGAATGCCCGCAAAACGAAATTTGTGTGTAACGCAAAAATACACTTTTTTCAAAAACCATGTGACCTAGGGTAATCGCTATAATTTTCCTGCAAGGTTTAAATTACCGCCGACTTCCTCCAATTTTTTCATAATTTTAGCTTCAGTAGATTCTGAAATAGATGGGGGGGGACATATTTTTGCCCTACATTTTCGACGATATCTCTGAAAATATAATACCTAAAATTACAAGAAATGTATTTTTGAGTTCAGCATTATGAAATCTTTTCCACGATATACAAAGAAAAGATTTTTTTTCAAGTAATTTAATTACCCCCTCCCCCTCCTACAGTTTTCTTAAATATATTTGTGGATGTTTAAAAATTTTCAAATATGTGGGTCAATAGTCTTTATTACTTCCTCCAATTTGAACTTTCCACGTTCCATAGTTTACGAGTAAAATAGGCTGTGACAGACGGACAGACAGACACAGGAGTGATCTTATAATGGTTCCGTTTTCACTTTTTAAGTACGGAACCGTAAAAAGTGCTCTTTTGGCCTTTCTTTAAATTTTCGAGATGTCATTGATATCATGACTTGATATCAGCCCTTTTCTGATATTAAGTTTAACAAACCATGTACAGCTTTATCCAGATTGCTTCAAACAGAAAATATTAAGATAAACTTCGAAAAAGCTAAAATAATCATTTCAGCATCTAACCATTGCTCTTCAAAAATCCGTGAATCCACTAAAACTTTACTTAGGAGGGATACTGTTTGTAACGATGTCCTTCCTTGTAATATTCCCGCGATTTGGTTTAAAATTCTCGATATTTCAAGAGCTACTGAAAATATGACTTGATCTTTTCACCCCTCTTCTAAAGCAGTGGGCTGAACTTCGCTTATGCATGCGTAGTGTTTTGTTTTGTTTTGTTTTACGTATGTTACCAGTCAGTCATCTTTCCCCTTTGAAAATGAATGCGTGTGCGTTCGAAAGATCTCAGGGTTATATTAACTGATAGCTTTATAGGTTTTTAGCACCTTTTAAGTAATTATATGTATATTTTAACGTTTATATTAATATCAAGGTAAAAATTCCTTCACAACACAAGTTTTAGTACAGTGTTTTGATTCTACAGAATTGTTTAATTTAAATGATAGAAGTTTCTTTTATTACTTTCAAAACTTCTTCAAAATTTAAAACGAGTTGACGTTGCCATTATCACGATGTTCTGTCAATTAAATCTCGAAATTAAAAGAAAAAGTTATTCCGTATCCTTCTATATATATAAAAAAAAGTAATGCTTTGGAAATGGACCAATGAAAATCTGCGTAGATACCGCGAAACGCATCTCATTGGTCAGAGCTTTCTGACGCTATAATTAGGGTTACCAAGGGGAGGACCGGCTCTGTCGCCAAACGCCGCCAAGTTTGTCGCGAACCTGGCGATATGGCGCCAAATTTGGCGACCAAAATAAGTCGCCAAAAGTGACGCCAACTTGGTGCTGTTTCCAGTACTTCGCCAAATTTCCATAGACTCCCATTGAAATCCAATAAGGTTTACTTGCTTTCAGAAAATCAACAAATTGAGATATTTCAATGCAATAAAAACTAATATTAGCTTATGAATAAAGCTTAATTGAACTATTTACATTATTTTTAAGCACAAACACTAACTATTTACAATATTCAAAATACTATATATATAATTTTCGGCATATTTAATAATTCTTATAATTATGCAAGTCTGTAAGCTGATTATGTGCTTGGAGATAAGGAAGTAAAATTGTCAGAAGTTGAGGAAGAGTCCGCTTTTACCAAGTGGACTCTAATAATTGAATACATAGAAAATAAGGATCGCGAAGCGATCCAAAATTGAAACGCGAAACAATTACGGCTGGGGTTGGCTAGAAAATAGGGATTGCTTCGCGATACCAAACGAAATCGCGAAGCGATTAAGCGGTTGATGAACGTAGCGAGCAGGGGGGCAGAGCTCCCTAGTTTGTAAAAAAAAATCATTATCAATAAAATATGCTAGAAATTAAGGCCGTTAAGTCAGTGAACTCCCCAATTCCCCTCGCTAATGTTAAACCTATAGTCGTAGGGTGCATTCGTATATTTAAAATATCTCCTCTTAAAATTAATATTTTTAACTCCTTTTTTCTGCGTACTCTTTTTAAAGGATCTTTTCTTTTTCTCTTTTCTTGATTTAATTAATTTCCTTTTTTACTTTCTTCTATCTTTACAAGAAGAAAATATTTATTCGGGAAAATTTTCGACGGATTTACACGTTTTAGGGGTCAGAGATTTCGAAAAACATGTTTTTACAAAATGTCTGTCTGTGAGCCTGTCTGTCTGTATGTATGTATGTTTGTATGTGACACAAATTTTGTGGGCGCTCTATCTCAAGAACTAATGCACGGAATTTAATAAAAATTTATATTCAGGTAGTCCCTGACATAAATTGGAGCTGATTAGTTTTTGGTGTCAATCGCTCAACAGGTGACGCTGCTACGCACCATTTTTCACGATTTGCACAATAGCTCAATCTCCAGAACTAATGCGCGGATTTTTATCAAACTTCAGATTCAGTTAGTCCTTGACATGAATTGACGTTTTATAGATTCTGGTGTAAATCGCTCAACAAGTGGTGCTTCTAAGGTGCATTTTTTGTAATTTCCGCAATAGCTCTATCTCAAGAACTAATGCTTAGATTTTCAACAAACTTCAGATTCAGGTATACCTGGATATGAATTAGAGCTGCTTAGTTTTTGGTGTAAATCGCTCAACAGGTGGCACTGCTATGCAGCATTTTTCACGATTTCCACATTAGCTCAATCTCAAGAACTAATGCACGGATTTTCATCAAACTTCAGATTCAGTTAGTCCTTGACATGAATTGACGTTTTATAGATTTTGGTGTAAATCGCTCAACAGATGGCGCTGCTATGCTGCATTTTTTTCAATTTTCGCAATTGCTGTATCTCAAGAATTAATGCTTGGATTTTCAACAAACTTCAGATTCAGGTATACTTTTATATGAATTAGTGCTGTTTATGTTTTGGTGCAAATCTCTCGACAGGCGGCGCTGCTATTCTGTATTTTTTTGCGATTATCGCAATAGCTCTATCTCAAGAACTAATGCTTGGATTTTCAACGAACTTCAGATTCAGGTATACCTTGATATAAATTAGCACTGTTTATATTTTGGTACAAATCGCTCAACAGGTGGCGCTGCTATGCTGCATTTTTCAGAATTTCCACTATAGCTCTATCTCAAGAACTAATGCACGAATTTTCATCAAACTCCAAATTCAGAGATACTTTGATATGAATTGGTGCTAAATTGATGTAATTTCTTGTACTATTTAAATTATTTAATTGACGTGATTTATACAGAAGAAAGTTTTGTGATGGCCACAACATACTAGTTCTTAATTGTCAAAATATTTCTAAAACATGAGCTTAATTTAATATTTTACATGTTAAAATTTGACGAGCTGAGAGAGTAAGATTTCAACTACTTCACATAAAATAAAGTATATATTTTAGAAATATATCGACAGCGTCAGATGTACCAATCCCATAACTTTCTTCTATCTCATACGTGTTAGCACTTCAAAATTCACCACCACAGTGCCAAATTTAAGTGACAATCTATGCCGATCATGAGGATTCTAAAGATAAAGGTTCGTTGAATTGTGTGCATTTAAAATGGAGATATAACCCAGCAAAGAAAGAAACAGTGGGCAATCAGCTGGAAAAAAGATGGCAGCCAGCAGTGCCATCAGCGGTAAAGTGCTAGGGTGCCATTACTTAAACTTGTCGAAAAGTGTCCGAGCCGAATGCAGCTGGCCCATCAGTGATGGCCAACAGCAGGCCAGCATTGGTATGCCATCACATTACTTCAATCCCGCACTTTTCCTGCAGTGCTAGCACCTATCCCACTGCTATTCCTTTGCTGGCCCAGCACTTTCCCTTACAAACATTTCTTATAGAATTCTATAAAAAGACAAAGTATTATATAATTATGGATCTTTTTTCTATAAACTAGTTTCACCAAGAGCTATAGAAATATCTGTAGAATTGTCTATAATAGAAATGTCTATAGATATATTTGAACTTTCAGCGGTTTCCATGTAGTCACCCTCCCAAGTACTAACCGCGCTCGATGCTGTTTGGTTTTCGTGATCGGACATGAACAAGTGCTTTCAGCGTACGCTACGACTGCTCGTTGTTTTCAAGCTCTCATTACACTATTTCAAGTTTGTTTCTTTTGTGATTTACGCTCCCAATCATTAAACTGGTATAGAAATTATTCTATTGTATAGAAATCCTATGTATTTTATACGCTATTTTTACTTTCTTCTATCTTTACAAGAAGAAAGTATTGGATTCATGAAAATTTTCGAATTCCGGTTTTCGACGGATTTACACGTTTTAGGGGTCAGAGATTCCAAAAAACATGTTTTTACAAAATGTCTGTCTGTGACTCTGTGAGTCTGTCTGTCTGTCTGTCTGTCTGTCTGTCTGTCTGTGTGTATGTGACACAAATTTTGTGGGCGCTCTATCTCAAGAACTAATGCACGGAATTTAATAAAAATTCATATTCAGTTAGTCCCTAATACAAATTGATGCTGATTAGTTTTTGGTGTAAATCGCTCGACAGGTGGCGCTGCTATGCTGCATTTTTCACGATTTTCGCAATAGCTGTATCTCACGAACTAATGCACGGACTTTCATGAAACTTCAGATTCAGTTAGTCCTTGACATGAATAGACAATTTATAGATTTTGGTGCAAATCGCTCAACAGGTGGTGCTGCTATGCTGCCTTTTTACGATTTCCGAAATGGCTCTATCTCAAGAACTAATGCACGGATTTTCATGAAACTTCAGAGTCAGTTAGTCCTTGATATGACTTGATGCTGATTACGTGTTGGTGTAAATCGCTCAATAGGTGGCGCTGCTATGCTGGATTTTTTACGATTTCCGCAATGGCTCTATCTCAAGAACTAATGCACGGATTTTCATGAAACTTCAGATTCAGTTAGTCCTTGACATGAATAGACATTTTATATATTTTGGTGTAAATCGCTCAACAGGTGGCGCTGCTATTGGGCATTTTTTGCAATTTCCGCAATAGCTCTCTCTCAAGAACTAATGCTTGGATTTTCAACAAACTTCAGATTCAGGTATACCATGATATAAATTAGTGCTGTTTATGTTTTGGTGCAAATCGCTCAACAGGTGGCGCTGCTATGCTGCATTTTCAGAATTTCCGCCACAGCTGTATCTCAATAACTAATGCATGAATTTTCATCAAACTTCAGATTCAGGTATACCTTGATATCAATTAGTGCTGCTTATGTTTTGGTGTAAATCGCTCAACAGGTGGCGCTGCTATACTACATTTTTCAGAATTTCCGCTATAGCTCTATACAAGAACTAATGCACGAATTTTCTTCAAACTTCAAATTCAGATATATTGTGATATGAATTGGTACTATTTAAACGATTTAATTGACGTGATTTATATAGAAGAAAGTTTTGTGATGGCCACAACATACTAGTTTATTATTGATTCTGAACTGCGTAAATTATGAAAACCGAAATCCTTTGTAACCTAGTAAAACCAGATTTAAGGAGAAAAAAAAAGTGCGTTGAAATAAAGATTTTATTTATTTATTCATTTACTTATTTATTTTGTTAGTGGCAGTGGTGCTATATTTTTTACCCGACTACGGCAAAGCCAAAGGAGGGTTATGATTTTGACAGGCTATGTATGTATGTATGTATGTATGTATGTATGTATGTATGTATGTATGTTCATCTGTTCCCTCGTAACTTCTAAACCACTAATCAGAATTCGACAAATGACATATCATTAGAAGCGTCTTAATTGTCCGCTGGTTATAGGCTATATAGATTTTCACCAAATTCAATGTGGCGCCTTCTAGCGGACAAAATATACAGAGTAAAAAAATAAAGTTAAGCTAGATATGCCGTGTTTGGTATCATTTTAAAGCGCTTCACTTCAAAACCATAGAGGGTTTGTTTATAAGTGCCTTGGATCATAATAAGTTGCTTAAAAATCCACATGACAGTCAATCGTTAGCAGAATTAGATAGATTAAGAAATCTTCCTAGGTCATCTTAATACATGAAACCTTCAATCTACATTACACATTTACACATTACACTAACGACCTCATCCACTAATCGGTCCATTACCCATTTGCTGCCATCGACGGATATGTGCGTCACTACTACCAAATACTGGAAGCGTCATACGTCAAAAAATAAAGTTAAGATAAATATGCCGTGTTTGGTATCATTCAAAAGCGCTTTACTTGTACATTTTGAATATATCTATATATTACTAGCATTTGCTTGTGACTTTACCTGTATTCATGGGGTACTTTTATACTTTTTCAGCGTAGTTTTTTGTCGTAGTTGGGTTTTAGTTTTTTTACTTTATCTTGTTACAGTTTCAAAAAAAATTAGCTTCACAACTTAAATTGTGTTAAGATATTCATTTCAGATTTGTGTTCAAATACTCAATGTCTTCGATATTCGCAGCGCCACCTAGCGTAAGGGTTCCTAGCAATAATACTGCAAAAGTTCGTGCTCCAGCAGTGGTCATGCAGTGGTAGACCATCAGCCAGCACTTCTCCATCATTGCCAGCACCTATCTTGCTGCTGGCCAGCAATTTCCTCTTTGCTGGGAAGCATCGCATCTTTCAAACGAATCATTGAATTTCGGCTCCCAACTTTTAGTTATCTGCAACCGAATTTCCCAACCCAAGGAGCCTAAAAGTGACACCTGCCGCGCTGCAAGCCTAAGAAAGATCTATTTATGTGAAAATATAATAAAAAATGAAGTTTGATTAAATTCCGTGCATTAGTGTTTGAGATACAGCTATCGCGAAAATCATGAAAAATGCAGCATAGCAGCGCCACCTGTCATATGATTTACATGAACACCTAATCAGCACCAACTTATGTCAAGGTCTATCAGAATATAAAGTTTTATTAAATTCCGTGCATTGGTTCTTGAGATATGACTATCGCTAAAATCGTGTAAATCCTGAAAAATGAAGCATAGTAGCGCCTCCTGTTGGGAGATTTACACCAAAACCTAATCAGAAACAGTTTGTATCAATGTCTAACTAAATATAAAATTTGAAGAAAATCCGTCCATTAGTTCTTGAGATAGAGCTAATGCGAAAATCGTGAAAAACGCAGCATAGACCACCTGTTGGGCAATTTACACCAAAAGCTAATCAGCACCAATTTATATCGAGGTCTAACTTAATCTAAAGTTTTATTAAATTCCGTGCATTAGTTTTTAAGATAGAGATAGATCCCACATAATTTGTGTCACATACAGACAGACGTACTCACACACAGACATTTCCTAAAAACAGTCAAATCGTGTTCAGCACCTTCTAAAACGTATAAATCCATCGAAAACCGGAGGTCGTATTTTTTCCCGAATCCAATAGTTTCTAATAAAGATAGACGAAATTAAACAGATACATCTTTTAAGAGGAGTACACAGAAAAAAGCAGTTAAAAATATTAATTTCCTCAGGAGATATTTTAAAGATACGAATGCACTCCACGCTCATAGGTTTAACATTAGCGAGGGGAGTTCACTGACTAACAGCCTTAGAAACTAAAAAAAAAGTATACTCAGTTTCGTTTTTATATGCCACTCCATCCACTTTGTAGTATAGTTTCTTAAGATGGTCTTCATAAAGTGTTTTATTCATATCTTCTAGAGAAGAATATATGGCAATCTGCACTTGGTCCATCATAGCATCGACTGGAACCGTAGCGTTTAGCCTGTCACCAAGGAAAATTAAAGATGACTGAGTCTCTTTTACTTCTTGCTGAAAGCAATAAAAAAAATACTAAACAAGGTGACATTTTATTATATATATATATTTGTAGTACAGTACTATAATTTGGATGTGATACTACAACTTAACATATTTATTTGTTTTTGAATAATATATAATCGAATATTTTCATGTAAATTAACCGCTAATGCAACTGATGAAGGTAGAAAATTTCAACGAATTCCAAAATCTGTTGAAATTTCAAGTTATAATAAGTATTGAAGTATACAACAGCTAGAAAACTCTTTTTAAATAAATATGAACAACCTTTTCAAGGAGATTATGCTAACATCTTTTTTTTTGCTTCATGCAAGAAGCAAGGTGGAGTACACGAGAGTTCCCTATGAACCCGAGCCCTGCCCCAGCGCCGCATCAACTCTATTCGGCACCCAGCGAAAAAAAAATTCTTTATCTTCCTACCGACAACCAGTGAGAGCTGATGAAGTGCCTATTCGGCTTATCGCCGTATGCCGCAACACCACTCATACCACCCTTGCAAATGCTTTACACCTTCCTTCCCAAAAAGTGGTAAAAGTTCTGACGCATATACGTTAATTTAAAATAGAAGTGATGTAACGTAAATTCTATGCACTGTGCCCCTTCTGAAGTTGAAAAATAAAGCCTGGCTTCGGTTTTGGTAAGAGGAATAATCGAATTACACAAATATGCATTTATGTAAGTTTGCATAACTGTATATATGTATGTATTTTTCTTCTGAAGAGATGATTCCTGAAATCAGTCGAGGGGAAGAGGATGTCGAACATTCAATTCATGAAAAAAGGGAAGGCGAGCAGGCGAAATAAACGAAATGTGCACCCATTTCTACCTGATAACGCAGGCTCGAATCAGTTTTTAGGTGCGTTCGTAATTATATAAATACGTAGCACCTATAGTCGTCGTTCAGTCCGTCCGTCTGTCCGTCTGTCCGTCCGTCTGTCCGCATGTAACAGAGCAAAAACTACCCAACCGAATGGTCTGAAATTTCAAATATATGATTGTTGCAAAATTTTGTCGAGCCATTTCAAATTTTATGAAAATCGGATGTATAGTTTAATTACAGGGACAGTCAAAAGTTTTTCTTTACATTACAGCCAATGGGAAAAATTATTGCAAGTGCATTTTAATGATATTACAGCCTTCCGAATGGTCTGAAATTTTAAATATATAATTGTTGCAAAATTTTGTTGAGCTATTTCAAATTTTAGGAAATTCGGATGTATAGTTTAATTACAGGGACAGTCAAAAGTGTTTCTTTACATTACGGCCAATGGGAAAAATTATTGCAAGTGCATTTTAATGATATTAGAGCCTTCCGAATGATCTGAAATTTTAAAGATATAACTGTTGCAAAATTTTGTCGAGCCATTTCAAATTTTAGGAAAATCGGATGTATAATTTAATTACAGGGACAGTCAAAAGTTTTTCTTTACATTACGGCCAATGGGAAAAATTATTGCAAGTGCATTTTAATGATATTACAGCCTTCCGAATGGTCTGAAATTTTAAATATATAATTGGTGCAAAATTTTGTTGAGCTATTTCAAATTTTAGGAAATTCGGATGTATAGTTTAATTACAGGGACAGTCAAAAGTGTTTCGTTACATTACGGGGAATGGGAAAAAATTATTGGAAGTGCATTTGAATGATGTTTCAGACTATGAGCTTTATGAAGTGCAAAAAATTATACATTCAGTACAATATGAGGTGCAAAAAATAATTATAAAACTAGTTATAGTACGAACGCACCTCATTTGCCACGTTTGACGAGCAATTTCCAACTTGTTCAACTTACTAGCGCTTTATCAACCCTTTCAAAAAATGAGCCATACTTGATTGACGTTAAAGCATAAGGATCATCTCTGGAGTACGTATAATTTCTCTAATAATTTTCAATTTTGTAATGCATTTACTCATAGAGCTCTTTTTCATTAGATGTTTTATTTCTCAGACGTAATTATTTCCTCTCAACCACTATTTTGCCTTATTTGACTTTATTTTCTTTCACCAATATTATATTGTATATATATTTTTTAACGTAGGGTTGATTTTTTTATTATTACTAGAAGGGCTCCGCCCCCCTGCTCGCTATGCTCACCAACACCCCGCGTAAACGCTTCGCGTTTCAGTTCGATATCGCGAAGCAAACCCTATTTTCTAGCCAACTCCAGAAGAAATTATTTCGCGTCTCCATTCTGGATCGCTTCGCGATTCCTCATTTTCCATGCATTGAATTTTTAGATTACACTTGGTATAAACGCGCTCCTCTCCAACTCCTGACGATTTTATTTCCTTATCTCCAAGAAGGTAATCATTAGAGCTTACAGAGTTTCATAATTAAAAGAATTATTAAATATAAAATCATTAAAAAAAGGTAAAATTTACAATTTATTCGAATAATTATAAATTAAATAAAAATTATATATATAGTGTACCGAATATTGTAAATAAGAAGTGTTTGTGCTTAAAAATAAAGTAAATAGATCAATTAAGCTCTATTCACAAGTTAATATTAGTTTTTGTTGTATTGAAATATCTCAATTAGTTGATTTTCTGCAAGCAAGTAAACCCTATTGGATTTCAATGGGAGTTTATGGAAATTTGGCGAAATACTGGAAATAGCGCCAAGTTGGCTCCACTTTTGGCGACTAATTTTGGTCGCCAAATTTGTCGATATATCGCCAAGTTGGCGACAAACTTGGCTATGTTTGGCAACAGAGCCGGAAATCCTTCCTTGGTATAGCGTCAGAAAGCACTGACCAATAGGGTGGAGCAAAAAAAATTATTTTTTAAAAATCAACCACCCTTTTTTTACCACCGTTTTAAAACCACCCTACCATCTGAGCACAATGTTTTATTTATACATTGAATTGTGATTTTTTATCAAAGACTGGCGTAAGTTTTCTAATTATCAACCTAGTCCATCTATCTTTGTATCCCCAGACGTTGGATGATGCTGCTGTAACACTCCTTCACGTATATTTATACTGCTTGTATATGATAAGGCAAGCAGAGTAATGCAGTGGAATTAATGAAGTCTATTCAGCACTCTATTATCTTCACGAAAATTGCATCCAGTTAATGTATAGTGATTGGGAGTTCTGTTACTACAATATTCTACAATATTTAGATATTTCATCTTTGGGTATGCCATCATTTACTCTACCTCTTGCATTTTTTATATGCTGAGAAGCTTGCTGTTTAATATGATGACGATCGTCAGAGAACATTGCAATAAGAATTTGCTCTCGATGGGCAAAGCAACCATTGTCCTAAATAATTTTTTTAGCATTTGTTTTATGCCGTTTTCTGTGATGTTTAGTAGCCGAGTAATTTCCCATAAGTTTTTAGATCCATTTTTTAGATGTGGATTACATTTGGTGTAAACCATCCTGCGGCATAAACTTAGATTACATACTTTGTGAATGAATTAATTGTGAATGCGAATTTTTGCCTTTTCTTACACAAGCAGTAGAAAAATACGTGAAATAGATCACAGCAGCAGCATCCAAAGTCTGTGGATACAAAAAAGATATGAACTGGGTTGATACATTTAAAACTTATGCCATTATTTGATAAAAAATCACAATTCAAAGTAGTGATGCAACGAATAGTGGTTTGGCCGAATAACCGAATACCGAATATTCGGCCAAGATACAGCCGAATATTCGGTCTATTCGGCCGCCGAATAATGAACTTATTTTTGCCTAAAAACAAAATATAGTATGCACTATATGCACAATTCTTGTATATTTCACAGTTAAAATGTATAGTTTTCTTTTAAAAAGTTATTTATACACAAATTTTTGATTTTTGAAAGCATTATTTTACTCTGAAAAAATATTCGGCTATGTTCGGCCTAAAAATTGCCTCAATAATATAATTCAGCCAAAAAAAGAAATTCTTAGCAAAAGTTCCTCATCAGGTACTGTCTAGTTACATTTTAATAGATATTATGTGCGTTGTTACATTTTAAAATAATGACAAAATTTTAAAAGTACTAGGAAGCACAAGTTTCAGCTTTCGGGTGAAATAAAATAAAAAATAGGAAATCTTAATATCTTAAGAAAAACCACTGATAAAAAGGATGAAAGGAATATCCTCTAAAATGGTGGAAAGACATTGTAGACTTTATAAAGCTCACATTTAACAAAAAAAATTTTATCATTATTATTATCATTATTTTTTTTTCTTTGCTGTCAGCAGATAGCACTATTAAGAAGTGTATAGTGAATGTTTTCAGATTCAGAGGAAGGAAATATCTGCAAGGAAAAGCAAATTACATTCATTGCATTTAACAGTATCTGATGCTCTAACATACCAAAGATCAATAAATGATTTAATTGTTGTAGGTAAAAATCGTTTACACATTTTAATCATTCGCCATTAGATTAACTGATATACAAATTAATGAGTTAAAAATTCCTAAGAAGAAATTAGTTCAAAGTGTGGTAACATGCTTGAATAGCACCTATTATATGTTGGAGAGATTACTGCAACAAAAAAATGCACTTTCTGTATATGCAACTAAATTTGGAGAAATAAATAATCTGACAGCAAACCTGTGGACTGTTTTAGAAAAATTGCTGAATCCATTACAACCATTTGAAGAAATAACAAACCAAATTGCCTCATCGAGATCATTAATTTCTGAAGTCATCTCAATAGGTTGTAGCATTAAAATCATATTTATTTAAATCTGGAGATTTTTTTGGTGTAGGGCACCATGAAAGACACTCTTCTACAAAATTTGGAGAAGCGTTTTGTATCGATTTAAGACAATGAACACTATTCCATTGCAACGGTTTTGGACCCCAGATTTAAAGTGTTCTTTTTCAACAAAGATGAAGCAAAGGATGTAGGAGTAAAGTCCAAATTAACTGCTTTAGTAAGACTAAGAAAGGCTAGTATGAAACCAGTAACAGAATGTGAACAAAATATTTCCAACATAACCATTCCATCTTCACAAGCTCCAAATTCTTTGTGGGCATGCTTTAATGAAATTGCAAGCCAATCGCAGAGTGAAGCTCTATAGAAAGTTCCTTTCAATGTGAAGAAGTAAAAGAAATTAGTAATTTTCTTTCCCAGCCACTACTAGAAAGACAACAGTGTCGTTTGGAGTGGTGGGCAAAAAATTCAGAAGACTTTCCAAACCTTTCACAATTAGCCAAAAAGTACCTTTCTGCACCAGGAAGTACCATATATAGTGAGAGATTATTTTCAGAAGCAGGTAGCATTTACGAAAAAAAAGGAAATAGGCTATCACCTGAGAATCCTGAATTATAATTATTTCTGCATCACAATCTACGTTTATTGAAAACATTTTAACTGTTTTTTAAGGCAAATATAAACAGTACAATGCTATTCTTGAAAAAAAAAAAAATACATAAAACGTAAATGCATACTAATTAAAAGAATTTAGTACTTACATTTCTTTCATTATTTAATAAGAAATAGTAACACACTAAAAAAAAAAAATCACTTAAATTATATTTAACTTTTAAGCGTATTTTACAAAAGAAAAAACCCTTAAGTATTGCAACATATACAACTTAAATATCTTATACATATAATACATCTATATCTAATCAATCATATATTTATGTTCTTTATAGGTATAATTCAAAATATTATTGAAAGAAATATTTTTCTATATAACAAGGGATAAATGTTAAACTTCCCATTATGATAAAAAAAAAATTGAATTTGCTTGTACAACTGTATTCAAACAATTTTGAATAGATTAATTTTAAATTTAACAGATTATGTTAGCTTATTACACATACTTTTTGTACTTACTGATACAGCATAAATTTTTTTAACATGATTCCTAAATTAGTCTCTTATATAAAAATGGGTAGATAAAACCCATTCGGGGTATGAAAGTTAATGGAAAAAAAAAAGTATTAGTTAATTTCAAATAAAATTTTCATTATACATGATGAATATAAATTGTCAAATTAAAAAGTTATACTGTGTAAATATAAAAACATTTATTACAGTATTATTCGGCCAAGGCCGAATAATGGACTTGATATTCGGCCGAAGCCGAATATTCGGCAGACAGGCCGAATGGGCCGAATATTCGGCTTCGGCCGAATATTCGTTGCATCTCTAATTCAAAGTATAAATAAAACTTTGCTTTCAAATGGTAGTGTGGTCGAGATAGATGTCCTGGGAAGTTTTGAAAGCAACTAGGTAAGAGCTGTATTCTAAACAGCAATTCGTTGAATGACACAACAAAGTTTCAACGTCCCTTTTTACCGAAAGTTGTCAATTTTGCTCCAGTTATACAGAATAAAGATATCGTTTTATCGTTTAAATATGTTAAGTCGTTCATAACAAAGATTTAAGTAACACTTTTAAGTAATAACCATCTCTCTAGGATTTTTTTAATTTTTTTGAAAAAATATCAAATTTTACCCAAAATTTCGACTTTTAAACCAAAAGCGCAGACTCAAGCCATTTTTTTTCAGAGGTAAAATTTCGCGCACTTGATGTACTAGTATAAAGGCAACTTTTGGCACCTACCCGTTTTTGATTTTTAAAAAATAATTTTTTTCGCTCCACCCTACTGACCAATCAGCTGCGTTTCGCAGTATCTACGCAGATTTTCATTGGTTCATATCCAAAGCATTACTTTTTTTATATAGAGAAGGATTATTAAACTGCGTGTTTGGTAAAACTTCGGAAATGCGATTGTACAAACGTTCCAATGTTTTTCTTAAAAGCTTAGTCACTTAAAATAATCATTGAGTTACAGTTCTAAGCTCTAGATTGATTTTACAAAAGATATTTTAAAACTCAACCCTGCTATTATTTATTTCTTTTTTTTATTAGAAAGTAATCAGTAAGCAATTCAAAAAATGTTTACCTCCAAATGTCTTCTTACACGTCGTTCACTTTTAAGTTCTTCTTCCACTTCTATCGTTCGATTTTCTACCATTTCAACTTTGGCTAGGAGATCAGATACTAAATCGCTATCATCTTCAGAAGATTTAGGAATCATCATCGAATCATCCTACCAGAAAATAAAATATATATTAATAAGAAATATTTGAGAAAGGAAAAGGTTAAAAAGGAAAGATAAAAGATATTTAAAAGGGAAATATTAGAGAAACAATTCAAATGTAACGTCTTAAGTAAATCAGAGAGTATAGATATTTAACTTAGTTTAATTTGGTTATTTTAGATAAGCTACAGTTATCTTATACTCTTAAAATAAATAGACAAGAAACTTCTATATAGAGTGTTGTTATAAGCTTGATCTCAAATCCAAACTGCTATCTTTCTGACACATTTTTAATTCATTGCTTCTACTCTCGAACGCAAGAAATTGTTAAGTTCTTTTTTACAGAAAGTATGTAATCGAATAGTTTTCCTTGAGAGCAGAAGATCTTTCAAAAATTGCTGTGAAAGTTGGCGTTTAGAATTTCAGGATATGACAAAGCTGAAAAAAATGCCGTCCTGAGATAATAATCGCTCCGAACTCAAATTGCATTTCATTTTTCTAAAAATTAAAAAACGGCACGATTACAACTCATTTCAATAATCATTCCTGCAAGATCCATGTCTTTACGTTTAAAAATGAGTCAGAAAATATGTTAGTTTCGCATTGTTCAGCGCGAGAAAATATTTTTCTGCGAACCGCCTTATAAGAAAATAATATACCATACGCATAGAGTTCATACCCATAGGGTCTCCTCTTTATGAGTGTCGTGACTATGCGCAAGACACATCCTCAGATTGGAAGTTTTGTCTAAACGAATGGCAAACCATATTCTAGAATTTGGCGATACTCGTGCCATCGAGTTCGATGAGAAAATTGAGTTAGAACCAGGGCCTGTTTACCGAATAGGCCAGTGAAGACCATGCTTACCCACTGAAATATAAAGAGGCCCCCAAATTTACTTTTCAAAACTAATTTTTAGAAAAAAAAATTCAATCAGGGTAAAAAATGCATTTCTTTTTTTTTTCTTACTATGTGGAAATTTGTAAATCACAAAAGGTATTTTGAAGTTCAAATACAGTAGAGTCCCAATTATCCGAGTTAATACGGACCAAACTCACCTCGGATAGCAAAAAACTCGGATAAACCGGACTTACACAAATCGTCACCAACTAAGGAGATGAAATAAATTTTCACTTAATTCATTCATTTTCATGGTACTCGTAATATTTCTTTAATCTACATTTCAGTTACTTTTAAGAAAAACGGGGAATGAAATTGTATATTTGAAAAAGCCCTTGATAATGTTTTGTTTCTTGAATGTCAATTTTGCTGCAGTTGTTTTGCTGCGGTATTACGCTACTGCATAGCTACCAATTTCTAAGACTTTTTCTTACCACTAAAACTGACCAGTAAATTTTGCCTTATTCAATCGCCGAAATCTAACAATTGCAACGATTAAATATGGCAAAAAGTTATATTAAATTTTAGAGGTAACAAAACCTTTCAAATTGGCAGCTATGTGATTTGAATAGTGTCTTGAAAATTGCAGGTGTAGCCTTTTCTTTCGGCTCAAAGTATTAATTTTTTTTTTTCAATCGAACTTTTACCTTTGGAATGGATCATTTTGTTCTGATGGACTGATGGCTAAAAAAAATGGTAATTTTTTTCTCCCATTCTGACCAGAAAATCAGAGTTCTAACTTTTTACGGCTGTTCTTTCATCTTCACCTAACACTTCATTTATAATGTGATATACAAGCTTTCAAATTAGACAAAGAATGTCATAAACCTTCAACTTACCCTTTCTGTCAGATAAGTTCCGATTGCTTCTATGAGTTCGGACTGCCGAATTTCGATTTGACTTAATTCTACTTAATAACTCACTCGACTAAAATAATACATAACTCGGTTAATCTTCAATACTTATATACAAATATATTACAAAATATTTACAGGATTATATTACTTAACATTTTTTGTTTTAACTTTAATCGAATCATAACGGAGACGCAACTCCGTTCATAAACACAAAACATTATTCTAAAGTTTTTTCCGTTCCGTTCAGTTCACTTAGACGTAAAAGTTTTTGGTTAAATTCAGGTGTCACTGTCACTGCAAAGGGATACAGAGGGAGCTGTCCGCGACATACTCCCCCCGTTGAGTTTTGCCATGTTAAAACTCAACCAGTTAAGGACAAGTTCAGGAGGTCTAACCGTTCTGGGGTTCGTATCACCCGTCCAAATTTAGGCATTCTAGGAGAATCCTTTTTAACAGAACCAGGAGAATCTTTAAGGTGAGCAGACTCGATGGTTTTCAGAGAAAAGTCATTTGCCTGGAAATTTTCTTCCATCGGATACAACCTTTGTACTGGTCGAAGCAACTCACCAAACTTAGTTCGTAACTTTGTCAATCGTACTATACCGTATTTACCTGGAAACAACTGGATGACTTTTCCTAGAGGCCAATTCATTCTTTTTTATTTTGTATTAATTATAACAATATCTCCAACTGAGAGTTCGGGATACCTGTTTGACTTTTTACGATAATTTTTCAGCTGTCCCAAATATTCTAGTCGAAAATGTTCTCAAATCTTCACGAATTTTCATCCGATATTCATATCTTATTTGAAGATAACTTGCATCTATATTGCCCAGATCAGGAACCCCACCTTCTTTAATTTCACAAAGAAACATGGCAGGGGTTAAGGGTTCTAATTCAAGATCTTCAGATATGTATATTAACGGTCTGGAGTTTACAAAATTTTCACAATCGCAAAGAATAGTATTAATTTCTTCATATTTCAATGATGCATTTCCTAACACCTTTCTGAGAATATTCTTCATCAATCCTATCATACGTTCCCAGAATCCTCCCCACCAAGGAGATGCAGGCGGAATAAATTTCCAAGTAATTCGTTCTACAGTATGTTCCTTAATCACTCTTTCCCAATCTATTTTCTTTAATAAATAATTTGAACCAACGAAATTACTTCCATTGTCTGTATAGACAATCTGAGGTCTTCCACGTCGTGATATGAATCGTTGAAATGCAAGCAAGAAACTGTCAGTGGATAATGAAGTGGAAAGTTCGAGGTGAATAGCTCGATATACGGCGCAGGTGAATAAGACAATCCAAGATTTTGACCCATTCTTCAAAAACAAAGGTCCAGCCAGATCGACACCTATGACTTGAAATACAGAACAGTCTTTAATCCTATCTTCCGGCAATGGTGGTATTCTAACATCGTGGGGTTTTACATCAAACTTCTTACATCATACACAATTCTTCAGAACTTTCCGGATCGTTTTACGACTTTTTAAAATCCAATATTTCTCTCTTAAGACTGCCATTAATGTTTGAACTCCACAATGTAGTGATTAATTATGTTTCTCAATTATTAGTTTCGTAACAACTGGGGGGTCAGATGGCAAAATTATAGGTAGTCTGAAATCCTCCGAGTCTTCTCGCATAATTATTCTGTATTTAAGTCTCATAAGTCCGTATGGATCAACGAAGGGTTTTAAATGACGTAAGCGTTCATCCTTCTCTGATTTGAAGCAACCTTTTTGCACAATTTTCCATACAATGACTTCAGCTCTTTGAGTTTTTTCAATTTTTAAATTCCCAAATGCTAGTTCTTTTTTGTTAGTTTTACAGTTGTCAATAAATCTCTTCATCCAAGCAGTGATTCTAATTATCTTCTTGAACTGTGAAACTCGAGAAAAATATGGAAATTCTTCATCTAGAAAAATCAAAGAAGACATAACTGTCTTCTTCTTTTCTTTATCAACCTCATCCTTTTTCGGAGTTATATCAAAGGCTGGCCAAAAGTCTGGCTCAAGTTTCAGCCACGTCGGACCTTCATGGCATTTCTTAATTTTAAGTGTTTATACGGAACATCCTCTTGAAATAATATCAGCGGGATTTAAATTCCCAGGAACAAACTTCCAGTTTTCCGGATTACTATGTGCCCTAATTTCTTTGACCCTATTCATCACGAATACACCCCAATTTTCTGTATTCTTAATCCAATACAATGTATTCATCGATTCCGTTCGGTAGAATATAGGAATATTTTCCAATTTTAAATCTTCCTTAACCGTTTTCATTAGTCTCACTCCAATAGCGCAAGTTAACAATTCAAGTCTACAAATTGTTGTAGGTTTCAGGGGGCTACTCTTGCACGAGCTTGTACAAGTTGGCACGATACTTCAGCTTTGCTTTTACATCTTAAATAAATGCATGTGGCATATGCCTTTTGGGAGGCATCACAGAATACCTGATAAGACAAATCTGTATTTGAATTAGGATTAAGCATCATATACCGGGGAATTTTCAACTCTGTCAAATGACACAAATCTGTTTTCCATTTAAGAAATTTTTTACTTATATCTTCGGGAAGAGCTTCATCCCATGTAACCTCTAGCTCCCAACACTTTTGTAGTAAGAGTTTCGGAATCAGTGTCACACCACATGTAAAACCTATTGGATCATAAATTTTGTGTGCTTCTGATAAGATCACTCTTTTTGAAATGCATTGGTTATCGGATTCGTTTATTCCTCTAATATCGCAACTTAATGTATCCTCTTCTAAATCCCAAATGAGACCAAGAATAGAAACCATTTTTCTTTTATTTAATTTTCGGACACTGAAATTTCCTAAAAAGTGTCATTACACGCAATTTCGCTCTTCATTGGCAAATTATAAGCCCAATCTTGCAATTCAAATTTATCATTCGCTAAAATTTCAACAGAATCACTTTTAAGTTTTCGCAGTTCTTCTTCATTATTTACACTTGTAATTAAATTGTCAACATACCAAGCTTCAGAAATTTTTTCTGCCGTTGATCTAAGATGCTCAGGTACGTCATTTAGTAACTTAGTTAAACTAGCACTCAATAAGAAGGGACTACTGGAAATTCCGAAAACAACTCTCCTATGTCTATACATCTTAAAATGTTCCGGATTACCTTGTTCCCACCATAAGAATCTCAAAAAATCTCTATCTTTCGGATTAAGTGCTATTTGAAGAAAAGCCTTTTTGATATCAAAACTTACACCGATGCATTTTTCGTGAAATCTGTTGATAATTGCAGGAATTGTTTCTAGCAAATTAGGCCCCTTTTCTACAAAATCATTTATTGACGGAAACCCCTTAATTTTCGCTGACCCATCAAATACTGGTCTTATTTTTGTTGTTTTGGAATTCATTCGAATAACGGCACGATGGGGTAAGTAATGGCAGGAAGTATCATATTCATTTTCAGGTACAATTTCTATAATTTTTTCTTCCACCCAAGATTTGAAAACCGCTTCGTAATCTTCTAAGAAATCCTTGTCTTTCAAATTTTTTACTGTATTTTTTAATCTTCTCTCAGCGATCTCTAGATTATTAGGGAGTGGGGGATGGCCCTCTATCCAAGGTAAACAGACTTCAAATCTGCCTTCGTTATCCCTTTTAACCGTTGAAAGAAAATGTTGCAGTGTTTGTTCTTGCAACTATTTTTTAACTTCATTTTCGGATGGATCTAAAATTCCGAGAGTATCAAGATTCCACAATTCAGCAATTTTATAATTTGATACGTGCATCGAAAATGTAAATGAGTTGTCAGTTTTATTTTCTATTTCCAAAGGAACTTTCCCCATAACTGTCCAGCCTAAGTAAGTTTCGACACATACTAAACCACATTTTAATTTTCTTATCTTGCCGGTAAGTAATTTTCCTGCAATATCCGCTCCAATAAGAATATGAATTTCAGTTGAGGATGATTCAAACAACAATTTTTCCTTCATGTGGCTAGTGTCATTCAAATATATTCTATGTTTTTTAAGCTCGTGTAATAGGGGTTTTATTTCTATTTGTGATACATCGGAACAAATTTTAGTTTGATCAAAGGCCTTAAAATTACATTTATAATCACCCTTTACATTACTAAGGTTCACAATAAATTGTTTATGGATTTCAGAAACCTCCGTTCCACCAAATAGACTATGAACAATGTTACTCTCACTTATACTTTTATATTGCATCATTTCAGCAACAAACTTCGAAATGTATGACTTTTGTGACCCAGTATCAATTAAGCACCTGACAAACTTATCTTCACTATTTCCGCAGATTTTTACAATTAAAGTTTGTAACAAAACTTTCTGTGTGTATGTTTTATTTGTTAAAGTGACATTTCTATCGTCAATTTGTTTTTTCTCATCTACTTTATTACTCTTTTCACAAATTAAAGAATTATGTTTTCAACTGCAATGATCGCATCTTATTTTTGAAAAGCAATCTTTTGCTAAATGATTTCCCTTTTTCATACAGAGATAACACATTCCGTTTTTTCTCAAACATGCCCGTCTTTCTGCTAAGGACTTAGAACAAGCTGCAGAATTGTGCTTAACTGATTCAGCGGAATCTCCGCAAAAAATACAATGATTTATCGAAACCTTCAATGAAGCAGCAGTAGGAACTACTGTAAACTTATTTATTTTTCTCTCCCTCTGCACTTGCGGTGGATTTTGAACGATAACCCTATCTTGTATTTGAATCGCAGTTTCTCTGCATTCTATTTCTGCCCGTAGAAATTCAAACAGTTCGTTGACTTCAAAAAGATTATCCTGAGTTTTCCGTTTACGTTGAAATTCCAAATTTAACTCATTGGGAATTAATTTAAGCAAAATTGGCGTTAGTAACGTACCATATGTTCCGGAAGTTACTTCAAGTGAATTTAAACTTCTTATTTCAGTCCCAATATTATCATACAGCTTTCGCAATGCAAAAGTATAATTTACATTTTTAACTGTTTCTAAATTCAATAATTTTTCCATATGAGCATTTACAATCAGGTTTTTACGACCAAAACGCTTTTTGAGTAGTTCAATCGCTGCTATATAATTTTCACTCGATAGCGAAAACCCACTAATTGCACCAGGCGCAGCTCCAGTGAGGAAGGAATGCAAATAATTAAATTTATCAATGTCAGTTAAGCTATCATTTTGATGTATCGCGTTGTCATATTGGTTCCAAAAAGATAACCAATAAGCAGGATCTCCATTAAATTTATTAATGCTCAATTTCGGTAACTTTACTTTAGAATGAGAGCAAGAAGTCAAATTCTCTGTTGAAATACGTTCATTAACCGAATTTGATTTCTTGGTACAACGTTCAGGTTCAACTTTTATTTTCAAAGCATACGTTAGTTACGATTTCATAGAAATTATTTTTTCAGAATAACTTTCAGCAGTTTCAAATTCAGTTTCTAATTCGCCGTCATCATCCATTAAGTTTTGGATCTGCTCATCTAAAGTTGTTAAATTATTATACTTTGAGTTTAACTGATCAATATGTTCCGTAAGAACAGGAACTTCCTGTACTGATTCTGCAAGATACTGCTCACAAGTATTAATTAATTTCGTAGTCACCGTTCTAGAAACAGCACGTTTCTTCTTTATTTTTTCAATATCAGACATATTTGATCCGTAATTTTAAAAGTAAATAATTTTATAGCAACTTGATGTAAGAACAATAATATAACTTTCAAAATATATTCAATAACTTTCAAAATAATCCCGTTCTCAAAATACGTTTTCAATCAATATTATTAATATATCATCTTCAAAAGAATTAAGCATTCAAGACTTTTATTTATTTTTATGCTCAGTTCTTCATTATATTCAAGATCAAACAAACTATTAACAATATTCTTTTCAGAAGAACTAAATCTTCGAAACTTTCGTCTATAAATAGCTTTTCATTCAATTAAGATCAAATCAAACCGGCGTCCCTGTTCGGGCGCCATAAAATTGTGATAAACAAGCTTTCAAATTAGACAAAAAATGACATAAACCTTCTACTTACCCTTTCTATCAGGTAAGTTTCCCGCTTGCTTCTGGAGTTCAGACTGCCGGATTTTGATTAGACTTAATTCTACTTAATAATTCACTCGACTAAAATAATGCATTACTCGTTAATCTTCAATACTTGTATACAAATATATTACAAAATATATACAGGATTAAATTACTCAACATTTTAATGTTTTGAGTTTAATTGAATCATAACGGAGACGCAACTCCGTTCACAAAAACAAAACATTATTCTAAAGTTTTTTCAGTTCCGTTCAGTTCACTTAGACGTAAAAGTTTTTAATTAAATTCAGGTGTCACTGTCACTGCAAAGGGATACAGAGGGAGCTGTCCGCGATATACTTCTGCACGAGAAAAAAGTTGAAACAAATTCTGTGGCTGAATCTGACGTGATTTTCTGTATAAGTTTAGCAAGAGGTACCGTAAGGAGTATAAAACCCAGGGACAGAGTTAAAAAAATAATAACAACCCTAAAAATGTATGCAGGATAATTTTTTGCTACATACTTATATAAAACAATAGTCATAGTTTCGGAAAAAATTACATCGAATTATCGAAAAATTTTTATACAGACAGCTCCAAACTTAAAAATCAGTATCAGGGACACGGGACGGTATAGGAATTTTGTGGTATATTTGGGCCCCAACATCGTCCAAAACTTATTTATCTGGTTAATATTGTTATGCAGTCATGCAATGGGATGTATTCCAGCATAAGAAATAAAAATTAAAAAAAAAACCCAAGAATATGTACTAAAATAAAAATTATTATTCAGGGACAGAAAAATATAGAAAAGTCAAAAGATTGTGAGAATGTCCCATATATATCTCTGAGGTGCACTGCCATATGCTTACTATTAGAATATGGTGTGCAAAGCATTCATCGTTCATATACAGGGACACAGAAAATAATTCGGTTACAATTCTACCTATGTACAATAATTGCTGGGAGTGCGTTTTCCGTTGTGATATGCGTTTAAATATTTAACTTTTTTTGTTAAATATTACTTATTGTGTATAAATTGTGAGGATTATATGGAAGTCCGCACAAAACATCTAAAGTACATTTTCTTTTTATGGTGGAAATTAATGAAGGGTCGTTTTCAACTGTTTTATGGGTTTTAACTGAACTGAAATTTTGCATAATGTGTATTATATGATAAATCTATAGATCATATACAAGGTTGCACAAAAACTTCAGATTTATTTCGACTATTGATTATAATTGCCGAACTTCCGTTGTTAAATGTGCTATGCTTTTACAAATTGTTTAGTTAGACAACCTTTTTAACCGACTGCCAAGAAGGGTTATGTGTTTCACGCGTATCTAGGTATGTGGGTTTCTTTATACCCTCGAAACATCCCAACGGCTGGGTGGATTTTAATGAATGAGGTCTCTATCGATTCGTTTGAACCATCCGATGGTTATAGGCTAGGTTTTGTTTTTGTAAATTTAAAATGGCGGCCGTAAAATACAAAATGGTGGTAGAGACGAAAAAACATTTTATGCGCGATACTGAATGGCATATCATTGGATAGGTCTTTCAAAATGAAGACGATGTTTCATTGACTATTTTACAGTCAGAAGCTCCGTTTAAATATTACACAAACTGAAAGTTATGTAGGTAGGATCGCTAGCTTTACTGAAACTCTAACCTCCATAGACATCTATAGGCCTCATCAAAAACAGTGTTTATAGATAGGAACTAACAATTAAACACAACTTAAAAGTCATCAATAAAAGTAAATAAAAAAAATAGGCAAGTAATATAAAAGATAGTTTCATATTGATGAGAAATAATTAATTAGTTCGCTTTTTACGCAGTTGCAGTTTTTGATTTTTAAATTTAATTTTTACTTGTTACCTTATTAAACTGTGAAGTTTTATTATAGTATTTTGAATGTGTTGGAAAGTGTTTCGTAATCTATGCTTGAGGCATGATTTTACATTCTTGTTCCCTTTTAGGGCTATGATAGTGACTAAAAAAGTCAAGTGGGAAAATGGGCAATTCATACTGGGTCTTGAGGAGATTTGAAAGGATTCATAATAAAGAATAAGTGTTACTTAAAAATAACAAATGTTGCAGTAAAATGTCATAAAATATATTATTAACAAATTGGAAATTGCACGTGAAACGTAGCGAAAAAGGTGCGTTCGTAGTATAACTAGCTATAATCTATAGAGGGCCATGCATCCAATTCTTTGCGTGACCCTGTATATCATTTTATCTGTATTCTACAAACATATCTTAGTATACTAAATTTATTTCAACGTAAAAATGCATAACTCATTTATAAACCATCTTTAAGCTGTTTTCGTTCCTACTCAGTAAATCTTACGAATTCTTTTGTGTAGCCCTGTATGTGATCTACAGCCTTTATACATGCCTCGTAATATGCAAAAATTTAGTTAAATTTAAAAACTCATATCACAAGTAAAATTGCACTTCCAGCAATGATCGCTAATATACAATATTTCGGCTACAATATAGTAACAGAAATCTCTTGTGTGTCCTTGTAAATATTATGCACTTGCTATTATACAGAAAGCAACTTCTAGTAAACCTCAGCAACGTATGTCAATTTATGTGAAATAGTTTATCATAATTAAAATACACCGCAAACAATATTTTCTCCTATATCATTATGTAACGAAATTCTTTTGTATGGCCCTGTAAATGAATAACATATATTCTTTGCACCGCATATTCTACAGAATGTATATTTTAGTGCAATTCAGAAATACATATAGATTTCCTTATAATCGAAAGGGCTTAACATCATTAAAATACTACGAAGAACTACATCTTCGAAACTTTCGTCTATAAATAACTTTTCATTCAATTAAGATCAAATCAAATCGGCGTCCCTGTTCGGGCGCCATAAAAATGTGATAAACAAGCTTTCAGATTAGACAAAGAATGTCATAAATCTTCAACTTACCCTTTCTGACAGATAAGTTTCCGCTTGCTTCTATGAGTTCGGACTGCCGAATTTCGATTTGACTTAATTCTACTTAATAACTCACTCTACTAAAATAATACATAACTCGGTTAATCTTCAATACTTATATACAAATATATTACAAAATATTTACAGGATTATATTACTTAACATTTTTTGTTTTAACTTTAATCGAATCATAACGGAGACGCAACTCCGTTCACAAACACAAAACATTATTCTAAAGTTTTTTCAGTTCCGTTCAGTTCACTTAGACGTAAAAGTTTTTGGTTAAATTCAGGTGTCACTGTCACTGCAAAGGGATACAGAAGGAGCTGTCCCCGACATATAATGGCTGTTTCATAATAATGGAAGCCATCAGTCCATCAGAAGAAAATAACTCGGTTAAAGCGGAAATTCAGTTAAGCGGGACTCGGATAATCGGGTCTCTACTACATTCTCAACTGAAGTTCCATATTTGTCATTTACAAAACTAATTGGTTATCTATAATTATGCATATAATAAAATACTTTTTTATATGTATATAGACAGTTTTAGTTTAATATTAAAAGTGTTATTTACTCGAAACTTTGATGGTAAAATTTCGAATTATTTAAGCATACGAAAAATGGATTTAGTAAATAAAATAAGCAATTGGTTGAGTAATAGGGGAGGGGGCTCTGTGTGACATCGATTTTCCCCTACACTGTTAAAAATTTTGCAGCATTCTGGCAGGTCATTCGACCGTTTTTTGAAAAAACGGTTTCATAACCATAATTTAACTGTATTCTGACCATAAAATAGCCAATAATATGGTCAGAATAGTGTTAAATTCACGGTTGTGTAACCGTTTTCAGACAAAACGGTCAAATGACCTGCCAGAATGCTGCAAATTTTTAACAGTGTACTTCGGAGTCTTAAGCGGGTCCTGGTTAGAACGACCAATTCATTTGTGCAATTCTGTAACATACTTATAAATTCTACATATACCTTCTTCAAGAAAAAACATGCCGTACGCGACTAAACAACATACTGGAATTTAAAATTACATTACCGTCAACGCTCTACAAACGTAGCATATAAGCGTTTCATTAAATCGTTATTTTAAGACTTTTCATATATTAGGGTAGATGCGTATTCTGCACTTTGTAACTCAGTCAACATGAAAGAAACCCGATCGTGGAGAAATGAAAGACTTGACTACGAAAATGAATGAAGAGAAAGAAAAAATTACAAACTAGAAAACAGGAATTCTGCTTCTTCAGAATTTAGTATCGCCCCCGATGGAAATGTATATATATATGTATATATAAATAGTACTAAACATATTTCAATTTTAAAACTTAAAGCACACGCTTTTATTTTATATAAAATGACGTCATTCACATCGGCTTAAGAATTCCACATTTACGATCCCCTTTTAAACAGCTACAGTAAAGTATGCATAGAACGTCACTATCGCGAAATAATGCACAAATGAAGCATAAAGAGGCCGTCATTAAAAAAAAAAAAAAAAAAAAAAAAAAACCGCTATTTAATGATTTACATGCCATCATTTGTTTGTAACATTACTATAGATACTTAAAATTAAATATAGTTTATAATAGCTCCATGTTTTAACAGAAATCATTCGCTTATATTTTTTCAAAATAGCACGTATTTTAATTACCCTTTTTCGGTTGTTATGAGAAAATGGCAACAAAAAGATGTAATTAATATTTTACAACTATTTTTCCTTTACTTTCTACAGAAATGGGGTACTTCCGTTGCCAATGTTAAGCAAATGGCTCTAAAAACTACAAAAAAATTAATATTTCAAAAATAAATTGAGATGCAGTGTTCAAACAAATTGCATTTAAAAGTACCTTTTTCCCCCAATACGGCGGTATAAAAATTGAAAATGTACGATGCTTAGAAGTTTAAAAAATTGCTGTAGAGTATTTAATCCTATTGCTTTGTTTTACGGTTGGCTTATACAACGTTTTTTTTTTTTGGAGACGACACAAAATAAGCTGGGAGAAAGAAATAGCATACCGGGACTAATTGGTTATCCATTCGAAACATCAAAATTTGTTACAGCTACAAATTAAATTCATGCATCAAAATAATACCTTTTGAAATATAAATTGAAGAGCATTTATTGATCCTAGCTGCTCTAAAATCTGCCAATAAGGTAAATAAATAAAAAAGAATTTTTATTTATTTATTATTATAGTGTTTACATTAAAGATTGTTCTTAATTAATTATTGCCGAAACGTCAGTGAAGGCTTACTGTGGAGACACGAAATGTTTTGATTTCCGTTTGTCTGTCTGTCTGTCTGTCTGTCTGTTCCGCGATAACTGCCACAAAAAGCACCCGATCAGCTTGAAATTAATTGGGCATATTCGTGAGATACCCGGACGTAGCTGTATAGTTTTTGGTTAAATTTGGTTTATTCGTTCGGAAAATATGGAAGATTTTATTTTTCTTTATAATGCTTTTCTACGGCAAGTCAGACGATTTTCAAATTTCCATTTGTTGAAAGAAAATGGCACGTTTGATTAATGGATTTAAATGTCAAATTATGGATACTAAAATTCCAAATAAGGGTTTTAAATTATTCCTATTATATTGAAGTTTTATCAATATATCTATCAGATTTTTTTATTTACGTGTATAATGTTTTGAGGACATTTATACATGTATTCCAATAATATAAAGAATTTTTAAATTAATTTTCTTGTTTTATAGGATACATATTTTTTTTTCCTTTTCTTCGTTGCCTAGCGACTGTTATTCGTAGCCTATCATTGCGTCAAATATGAATGAAGTTAGTAAATTACGTTAATTTTGTTGCAGGTACTATTAAAAGGCTATCACAAAAAATATTTTATCGCGCCAAATCGATGCAATTTATGCAATTAACAGTGGGCACGATAATAAATTATTTTCCAGTAGATTTATAGATCTCCAGATATGCATATTTTGGGGGGCTTTTAATATGTTATTGCTATCGCATGGATTAGGATGTTTAAACTAATGTTTAACCATGCTATAAGTTAAAAAAAAGTACAGTTAAAGGCATGTAAATTCTTTTTAACACTTTCCAACATGGATGAAAAGTATTTATGACTTCAGTTTTTCTATCTGTCGATTGCCGTGTTTCTCTACGTGCTCTAACTCGCGTAAATATAGTCGGGATTACATGTAATTGATATACGTTATTGAGGTTTGCCAAAGTATGTTTGGTATTAAAAATGAAGAGTGTAGCATTCATAGCTTAATTACAGGGGCACTCAAAACTATTCCGTTACATTATAGTCTTTGGGAAAAATCGTCTGCGGTGTATTTTAATAATGTTACACAATTTTAAACGTAATGAAATTTATATACTTTATTAAGGTGCACTAGAACCTGGTTACTATAAAATATGTTATGCGTAGCACTTACAGCATGCGTACAGGGAACTCAAAAGTATTCATAATATTACAATCTTTGAAGAAAATCCTTTTGTGGCGTTTTTTAATGATGTTACTCTGTTACAAAATAATAAAATTGATATGTATTTTTGAAACATTTTTGTAGTATATGGGGTGCAAAGCATATGTTTTTTTCAGGGTCACACAAAAGTGGTCGATTAAAATGTGGTCTACGGGGGAAAAAAACTAACTCCTCACAGCTTATTTTAACACATTAGCGACGGGAAACGAGAATTCTCGTTTTTATTCAGAATACATCATTGGCTAAGGGAGTGACTTCTACCTTACAGAAAAGACATTTATATTGTGTTGTCCATATTTTTTATAGATTGTAAGACATTATATATTACATCCGTACATTGAAAGATATTTACTGCTGCATAAACATGAAAAACATATCTCAGAAACCAATTTCCGAGACACTTTCAGAAGAGGGAGGAGCTTCTACTGTTTTTAAACCCAGATTTAATTAAATTGCCTGTCGTCAGTGCGTTAATTGTGTTGCACTAATTCAAACATTATGAAATTAAATTACATTACTGTGGTTGACTACAAGAAGCTTGAATATGATTTGTATCGTATTTATCGTTCATTTATAGGGTCACATAAAAAATTTCGGATACAGTTCTGGTCTATTAGGGATGATTGCTGAAGAGCATTTTCGATTATGGTGTGCGTTTTAACGTTAAGTAAATTTGTGCTTAATAAGTAGTGCTTAAATATTGTATAGACCATATACACGGATACACAAATGAATTCGTAAGTATAAATGAAAATGAGCGCGAATTGCTTCAGTGTTTTTTTTTTTGTTTTTTTTTTTTGAGTTATGTATTTCCCAGCCCAATTACATTTAGTATACTAACAAATGTTTGCAGAATTTAAATAGAACCATATACAGGACTCCGCAGAAACTGGATATATGGTGCACACTATGCATACTAATCCCCGGAAATGTGATATGAGCAGTTTTAAGAGGGTTTTTTGTCTGCATTAAATTTAAATGTTATAGACGACGCGTAAAAATCTTCACGTAATATACAGGGCTGTAGAAAAGAATTCATGTACGTTTCCGTCTATTGGTAGAATTTACTAAAGGACATTAACACAATTAATTAAAATTACAAATGTAAATTAAATTACACTACGAAGGGGTTCAGGGGGGCAGAGCCCCCCTGAAGAAATCTACTTTATTATCTAAAAATTACCAGAATAAGTAGCTCATGAGATTTTCAGAATACCATTACATAACAAGGGGTTTAATTTAACGCTTCTAATATCAGAAACCTTCGAAATATTTTTTCGTTTTATAAATGTTTATGTAATTTCAAAACTTTAAATTTCGTTTTTTGTAGAAAGATTAATATTACTCAAAGGGTGCTAAACACAATGAATTGTAGAGCTGACGTTGAGGCCCCTGATCTGCAGATTTACTAGTTTATTTTCATTTATTTAAAGCATGTGTTTGTAAAGAATTTTGGCACTATTGTTGAAATTAATTTTAACATTTATAGTTACTTTTGAAATATTAAATCTAGACATGTAATATATATCTAAATAAATCACTGTAAAAGTTGCATTTAATCTAAAACTAAGTTTATATGAAAGTCCATGTACAATTTTATGTCATTTGTTTTATAATTCGCATAAAAAGGTTTTTTTAGTATTATATTTTGTTGAAATGCCCGTTTAAAAATCTTTCTTTTCAAACTTTTCTTTTAAATTCTACAAAATTTAATAAAATCAAAAACTTTATCTGAAAGCTTAAAATTTAAAAGATTATTAAAAAGATATGCGATATAATTAAAGCTATTATGAAAAAACAACTTATGTTTCATTCATAAAAAAAAACGACGATGCCGATTTTATTTACAAATCATTTGCTTTACTGGCACCACAATGGTATCATTAGAATAAAAATATTGTCTTCTTTCGAAATACGAATGCATTTTTTTCATAAGGAATCGTCTGCATATTAACCCCTTAACAGTTTCGTTTATTTGACACAATAAATTAAAATTGAAGAGGAAACACCACTATTCCTATACTAAAATATTTGGCTTGTAAAACAAAACAAAAAAAATTGCCTGTCAATTAATACAGTGAAGATTACAGTTAACAATTACTGGTATCCAAAAGCTTTTAGTAACGAAGCAAGCAAATTCTTCTTGTCCGAGAGGCACGGTGTTCTAGCAAAACTGTTAAGCGATTAAAAAAGTACCAGTTCATATTAGGTAGCTTTCTTTACAAAAAAGCTACCTATTGCAGCCGTTCGGAGGAAAGCGATTTCAAAAAATTTTGGTATATTTTCATCGATCATGACCCCCAGACCCCGAAACCACCCTCCGTTCAAAATTGATATATATATATATATATATATATCTAACAATACAATTAACTTCTTAGATCTTAAAATTACAATAAAAGACAATAAAACAATCACAGATTTGTATGACAAACGTAAAGAATTTAAATTCACAGTTAATACATTTACAAATTTTAAATCTTGTCTACATCATTCTGTATTTCGTAATATAATACTTAATCATTTATATAGAATAAAATGTTTATGTTCTTCTCCTCTAATTAACAATAATATTAAAAAACTAATTTATGATGCATTAAATCATGGTTTTCCAAAAAAATTCATATATTCATTAATATACAATTAGTACTTTTCTTACATGATCTATAAACACAAATTAACACATGCGTAAACAAAATTACAAAAAATTATAAAATAAAAAAAAAATATCTATAAAAAATTAAAAATTGTAAAATAATATAAAAAAATATTATAGGTTGGTTGGGTGGGTAGATGTTAGAGTACGGAGGAGGGTGGTGTTGTCTGGATAATACGCAATGGTTAATTATTTATTTAAAAAAAAAAAAAAAAAAAAAAAGCGGGCTCTTGTATTATTACTATTTATTTGTTATGTATTTTATGTGGATGTTGATTTGATATTTTATATGTAAGTTGGAGATTTTCATTAATATTATAATTAGCTTAATTATTCATTAATCTAATTTACAATTATTTGTTATTAAATTTTAATTTACTAAGGACAATATCATATTAATTACTAATAGTATGCCACTCTTAGTTTAATGTTTTTGAATGTCCCATATTCATACTTTATGGATTTTTATGGATGTCTGAAAATAATCCACATTCTATATTTGTGCGTTTTAAGTCATGGGATTTTAAGTATTATTTAACCTTCTATATACTTCCACATGTTTGTTATTTCCTGTTCATTTTATAAATATCTTATATATAATTCATTAAAAAATAATTTTTAGATAATTTTTAATAATTATTTATATTAATTATTACTGAATTTATTTTGTTTTATAGCATATAGATATATGCTATATATTATCAATGTTCTAACATTGTTTAAACTCTTAGTTTAGTTTAAATAATTTAGCTAATAGAACATATTGTATGCTTTTAAATTTTATTAACAATAGTTTTAAATACTTTGTGTGATTTATATTAGGTTTATAATTCTCTATATATAAGGATTTGTTTGGTTTTGCTGTTTAAACAGTTATTTACATTCAAAAGCTTGCAAATTTTTATCTTGCGATAGATGTTTAATATAATTATTAATAGATGGCAGCACTAAAATTGTATCTTTCAGATTGCTCTAATTTTTAATTTTTCTAGCTCCATTTCAGTTATAATTTATACACCAGGGTGTATTTTTAGCTAAATTTTGACGATATTGTTAAACTGTTATCTATTAATTTAATAGTGCATTTTAAATAATGTAATTAATATCTATTTATTTTATATTAGATTAAATTTGTTTTACAAGGTATTTCAAATTTTATTTCAAAATGTATTAACTGCATCCTTTGGTATCATTTACTGTGATTTCTTAACTGTTTTATTCACCTTAATCTTTTTGATATACTGGAAGACATGTGCACATGGATTTTTGTAAAATACTGAATTATTAATCGCTATGGTGTTTATTATTTCTATTTTATATCCTATAAATATTTAAATACGTTTTATTGTTTCTTCCATTTCATATTATCTGTTTCTATTCTGCTTTCATTTTTAATCAATTCACTTGATTTTAGTGGTTGTTCTATAATTCTCTATATATAAGGATTTGTTTGGTTTTGCTGTTGAAACAGTTATTTACATTCAAAAGCTTGCAAATTTTTATCTTGCGATAGATGTTTAATATAATTATTAATAGATGGCAGCACTAAAATTGTATCTTTCAGATTGCTCTCATTTTTAATTTTTCTAGCTCCATTTCAGTTATAATTTATACACCAGGGTGTATTTTTAGCTAAATTTTGACGCTATTGTTAAACTGTTATCTATTAATTTAATAGTGCATTTTAAATAATGTAATTAATATCTATTTATTTTATATTAGATTAAATTTGTTTTACAAGGTATTTCAAATTTTATTTCAAAATGTATTAACTGCATCCTTTGGTATCATTTACTGTGATTTCTTAACTGTTTTATTCACCTTAATCTTTTTGATATACTGGAAGACATGTGCACATGGATTTTTGTAAAATACTGAAATATTAATCGGTATGGTGTTTATTATTTCTATTTTATATCCTATAAATATTTAAATACGTTTTATTGATTCTTCCATTTCATATTATTTGTTTCTATTCTGCTTTCATTTTTAATCAATTCACTTGATTTTAGTGGTTGTTCGGGCACAGGGGAAAATTAATTTTAGCTTTAGCTTATTTTTCCCACAGAAAACAACCATTTTGCTTATATCATTGAATTCTGTGCCCTCGATAACGTAATTCAATGTATAAGCTTTTCAATTTTTGTCGGTGTCCACTTTTTTCTTTTTTCTTCCATAATAATTCTTATAATATTTTTTTAATACTTACACAGCTTTAATTCATAATAATTGACGGTGGCAGGTTATGTTTAATTAATGGTAATATATATATATATATATATATGTGGAGATTTCGCAAGCAGCGCCTGCATTAGACTGAGTGTCTCCCGTATTTTCCGCTTCGAGATTAAAAAGGAAACGAGCTTTTACGAAGCTGTGTGAAGTGAAAATGGGGAAGAAGTAAAGAGAACGAAATGAGTTTCTACGACGCAGAGTTTTGTTAAAAAGAATAGAACATATTTCGATGAAATAAGATTGAATATTTACACGACGTAAGAAAATCATAGAAGTATTCAACGACGTTTATGCCTTTAAGTAATTAAAGAACGAGAAGCGTGTTTATATCTGTATTTTTTGTGTATGTATTCGTCTCAATAAATGTCAGTGTTCGTCCTAAAAGTGAGTTGTGAGTTAAGTATGGAGTCTCGCCCCCATAAATTGGAGTCAGAAGTGACAGTTAACCCACCAATATGATTAATTAGAGTTATTCATCCTACATATTCAAGCCGGATATTCTTCTAACGGTGAGTTCATTGCTATTATTTTATTATGAAGTTAGTTGAAATACCAGAACTGGAAGTTGCGTTTAAAAACGAACGAACGCATAAAATTAAATTGCTGCATAAATTCCTATTTGATGCTGACGGTGATCGCTCTAATAGAAAGAGAATACGTGATTTTACTGGTTTCGGTTTTCAAACCGACAGCACCGAATTCAAAAATAAAATAACTAAAGTTCAAACTGATTTTTCATTAAATGATCTGATTACAGTGTGCAATCTACTTTGTATTGATAATGAGGGATCTTTAAACGATCTCGCAACCCGATTAGTGACATACCTTTCAGACTTGACCTTACTACAAAATAATATTATACAAAATGAAAGTGACACCGACTCGGAACCCGAACTGCCTTCAAATAATATGACTTCAAGTAATAACACTCAATTATCAAATTTTGACAAACAACAGCAATTTCCAGTTCAAAGTTTTATGCAATCGTCTATTAATTTTACTGATATTGAAAGTGTAATACCTCCTTTCGATGGTAGTTCTTTTAGTGATATACAGGTATGGTTTAATAATTTTGAGGATGTTACTAATATGTTTAATTTATCTGACTTTCATAAATTCATATTTTGTAAAAGATCATTACGAGGAAAAGCCCAGTTATTAACACAAACAGAATTTCATATCAATTCATATGATAAACTTAAACAACTCTTAATATCAGAATTTAGCACCACTTATAATTCTGCCGAGTTACATGATATATTAAATAAACGAAAATTGCAAGAAAATGAATCAATAGAAGAATATTTTCTTATCATGAAACAAATATGCTCGCGTGGTAAAATCGAGGATTCCGCATTAATGCAATACATCATAAACGGCATACCCGACCCCGTTTTCAGAAAATCAATGTTATATGGATGCCAATCCATTGTAGAATTCAAGCAAAAGCTCAAAATTTATGACAAAATTCGCCATGACTTTGAGAACACTAAATTTCGTAAAATCAAACCTGAAATGCCAATGAAAGAGAAATCCTTTCGACCAAAATCTGATCTTTTTTGCTTTAATTGTGGTTTGTCGAATCATAAAAGTAGCCAATGCAGACATAAAGATAAAGGCCCTCGTTGTTTTAATTGTTCGAATTTTGGCCATAAATCGGCTCAATGTGATCAACCAAGGAGGCCTAGAGTTAAGTCAGAACCCTCCAATGTTTCCACTGTCACGTCGAACACTTTCATGACCAAACAAGTCATTATTTCGTCTGTAAATGTTACATCATTGGTAGACACAGGTAGTGAAAGAAGTTTACTAAAGGAAAGTATTTATCGCAAACTCCCTACAATTTCGAACCTTGAACATTCAACTATCACATTAACTGGATTAGGAAATACTATAATCAAACCCCTAGGTTTTTTCTCTACGAACATTATGATAGATGATTTTAATTATACAACTAATGTTTATGTAGTCCCAGATTATTCCATATCTTTTGATCTTATTATTGGTACAGATATCATTCAACAAAGTATTTTAACAATTTCTGGAAATAATATTTCGATGCAAAAAATCGAGAAAAATGACGACACGTCCAATAATTTTTTGATTAATATTGCTCATGTGTTAGACGATCTTAATCTTGATTTATCTCATATTACCGATGAAACAATACGTTCAAAAATTTCAGAACTTATTCAAAATTATTCTCCTAAAAAAATAAAGACAACTGATGTTAAATTATCAATTCATCTGGAAAACGAAGAACCTGTTACTTGTCCTCCCAGGCGCTTAGCGCAAATAGAGAAAAACTTCGTCGAAAAACAAATTTCTGAGTGGCTCGAAAAAGGAATTATTCGTAAAAGCACTAGTAATTTTTCATCACCTATTGTCCTAGTAAAAAAGAAAGATGGTTCATATAGATTGTGTGTTGACTATAGGAAGTTAAATTCTAAAACACATAAACAACGTTTTCCCCTCCCAGTAATTGATGACATTATTGATCAGTTGCATTCTGCAAAAGTATTTACTACTCTTGACCTTAAAAACGCTTTTTTTCATGTCGAAGTAGAAGAAAATAGTAGAAAATATACTTCTTTCGTAACACATTCTGGTCAATTTGAATTCTTATATATGAATTATGGCCTTAGCGATGCACCGTTAGTGTTTCAAAGATATATTTATAACGTTTTTCGAGACCTCATTAATGAAAAAGTACTTATTGTCTATATGGATGACTTCATAATACCAGCTGAAAACGAAGTCGAAGGACTCCAGAAATTACAACGCGCCCTTACAACTGCATCCGAATATGGTTTAGAACTGAATCTCAAAAAATGCCACTTTCTACAACGAGAAATTGATTTTTTGGGTTACCACATTAAAAATGGTCAACTGCACCCATCCCCCTTAAAAACTAAAGCTGTCCTTAATTTCCCAGAACCTAAAAGTATAAAAGATGTACATTCATTTGTCGGACTAACTTCATATTTTCGTAAATTCATTCAAGATTACTCTTTAATAGCTAAGCCTTTAACAGATCTTCTTAGAAAGGACACTAAATTTCACTTTGGCGACCAGCAACGAAATGCATTTAATCAGCTGAAACACATCCTTTCTTCAGGTCCTGTTTTAAGCATTTATAACCCTAGTAACGAAACAGAAGTTCACTGTGATGCATCTATTGACGGTTACGGAGCAGTCCTCCTTCAAAAGTCTTCTATTGACAATCAATTTCACCCTGTCTATTTTATGAGCAAAAAAACCACAGATGCCGAACGTAAATATTCGAGTTATGAATTAGAAGTTTTAGCTGTCATAGAAGCCCTTAAAAAATTTCGCGTTTACATTCTAGGTATTCCTTTCAAGATAGTCACAGATTGCAACGCATTCGCCCTTACTATGAATAAAAAAGATCTTTGCACCAAGATTGCTCGATGGGCTTTAATGTTAGCTGACTATAACTATACAATCGAACACAGACAAGGTACACGCATGCGCCATGTCGACGCTTTAAGTAGAAATCCAATATGTATGATCATTCAAGATAGTTTTACTACCAAAATCATACAATCACAGAACACTGACGAACATATACAGGCCATCAAAGAAATTTTGAAAACAAAGCCATATGACAACTATTTCCTTAAAAATAACGTTCTCTATAAAAATCATAAAGGTATCGATCTGATAGTTGTGCCGGATGAAATGCAGCTAAATGTCATTAAACACGTTCATGACAAAGGACATTTTGGCCGTAAACGCTGTGAAGAACTCCTTAACGAAGAATTTCTCATCCCTAATATGTCAAATAAAATTGATAAAATTATAGCAAATTGTGTAACATGCCTTTTGTATAATCGCAAACGTGGCAAACAAGAAGGTGAATTGCATCCCTTACCTAAAGAAGAGACTCCTCTCCAAACCTACCACATTGATCATTTAGGCCCTCTTGAAACAACCAACAAAAATTATAAACATATCTTGTCTTTAATAGACGCATTTACTAAATTCGTCTGGTTGTATCCATGTAAAAGTACTTCTGCTACCGAAGTTATATCAAAACTACGACAACAAAGTCACACTTTTGGCAATCCTTCCATTATCATTAGCGATAAAGGTCCTGCATTTACAAGCAAAGAATTTGCTGATTATTGCCAAGATGAAAATATAAAGCACGAGACAGTTACAACTGGCCTTCCCCGTGCCAATGGTCAAGTAGAGCGACTTAATTCCACCATAATTTCTGTAATCTCTAAAATGTCCAAAGACGAACCGACCAAATGGTTTAAACATGTTCCTAAAGTTCAACAAGTCATTAATTCAACTTACCAAAGAAGCATTAAGAGAACACCGTTTGAAATATTATTTGGTACAAAAATGAAACAGAAAGAAGATGTACAAATTATTGACCTCTTAAACAGTGCAGTCGAAGAACAATTCATGAAAGACAGAGAAGAGCTCCGTAAAGAAGCCAAGAAGAATATTCTGAAAATTCAACAAGAAAACCGCAAGCACTATAATTTACGACGTAAGAAACCCCGTAAGTACAAGCTTGGTGACCTTGTAGCAATTAAGAGAACCCAGCAAGGACCAGGTTTAAAGCTGAAATCTAAATTCTTAGGTCCGTATAAAGTAATCAAAGTGAAGTCTAACGACACCTACGACGTAACGAAAATCTCATCAACTGAAGGACCGATAAATACTAGCTCCTGTGCTGAATACATGAAACCTTGGCCTGACAATAACTGAAACTTCAAAAACATTTTTTTTTAAATCTTTTCTTCTTATGTGTTTGTAACAATTTTATAAGTCAACCCATACGATGTTACGCTACTTCAACTATGATGTGCAGATTAATTCTTTTTTCTTTTCCCCTAAGAACAGTTACTGGTTTTTGTTTTTTGTTTTTCAGATTCTATTTTACCACATGTCGCTGCGGCAGCTCCAGATGTCAGGACGGCCGCTTGTGGAGATTTCGCAAGCAGCGCCTGCATTAGACTGAGTGTCTCCCGTATTTTCCGCTTCGAGATTAAAAAGGAAACGAGCTTTTACGAAGCTGTGTGAAGTGAAAATGGGGAAGAAGTAAAGAGAACGAAATGAGTTTCTACGACGCAGAGTTTTGTTAAAAAGAATAGAACATATTTCGATGAAATAAGATTGAATATTTACACGACGTAAGAAAATCATAGAAGTATTCAACGACGTTTATGCCTTTAAGTAATTAAAGAACGAGAAGCGTGTTTATATCTGTATTTTTTGTGTATGTATTCGTCTCAATAAATGTCAGTGTTCGTCCTAAAAGTGAGTTGTGAGTTAAGTATGGAGTCTCGCCCCCATATATATATATATATATATATATATATATATATATATATATATATATATATATATATATCTGACCTATGTCACACTGTAACTCCCGTAATTATGAACCGATTTCGATGTAATTCGGTGTGTACATAGTACATACCAATGTCTCGACCGAGTTCGTTGGCCAGCTTCATCCGTCGTTTTGTTTCAAAATGGCGGCCATTTAAAATTTTTAAAAAAATTAAAACTTGAAATGTGGTACCAAAAAATTAAAAATGGAAACATATTTTTTTCTTATGTATTTGACCTTTATACAAAGATTCCGGAGCAGTTTTTGTTTCGTCTATATCTTAAAAAATGGCTGAGTTATAGCATTTTGAATTTCTAGCGTGGCTGACATTTTGAAACGTCCTGAATTTTGTCAGGCGATAAAAGGCGTATTTATGAACCGATTTGGATGTAATTCGGTGTGTACATAGTACATACTAATCTCTCGACCGAGTTCGTTGGCCAGCTTCATCCGCCATTTTGTTTCAAAATGGCGGCCATTTAAAAGTTTTATAAAAATTTAAAATTTGAAATGTGGTACCAAAAAATTGAAAATGGAAAAATATTTTTTTCTTATGTATTTGACCTTTATACAAAGATTTCGGAGCAGTTTTTGTTTCGCCTATATCTTAAAAAATGACTGAGTTATAGCATTTTGAATTTCTAGCGTGGCTGACATTTTGAAACGTCCTGAATTTTGTCACGCGATAAAAGGCGTATTTATGAACCGATTTGGATGTAACTTCGTTTATACATAGTACATACCAATGTCTCGACCGGGTTCGTTGGCCAGCTTCACCCGCCATCTTGTTTAAAAATGACGGCCATTTAAATTTTTAAGAAAAATTTAAATTTGAAATGTGGTGCCAAAAATTGAAAATTGAAAAAATATTTTCTTCTTATGTGTTTGACCTTGATAAAAAGATTCGGGAGCAGTTTTTGTTTCGTCTATATCTTAAGAAATGGCTGAGTTATAGCATTTTGAATTTCTAGCGTGGCTGACATTTTGAAACGTCCTGATTTTTCTCACGTAATAACAGGCGTATTTATGAACCGACTTGGATGTACCTTGGTGTGTGCATAGTACATACAAATATCTCGACCGAGTTCGTTGGCCAGCTTCATCCGCCATCTTGTTTCAAAATGGCTGCCATTTAAAAAAATTAAAAAATAAAAAAAATTAAATGAGATACCAAAAAATTGGAAAATGAAAAAGATTTTTTTTGTATGTGTTTGACCTTAATACAAAGATTCCGGAACAGTTTTTCTTTTGTCTATATCTAAAAAAAAATGGCTGAGTAATAGCATTTTGAATTTCTCTTGTGGCTGACATTTTAAAACGACCTGATTTTTGTCACGCGATAACAGGCGTATTTATGAACCTATTTGGATGTAACTTGGTCTGTGCATAGTACATACCAATGTCTCGACCGAGTTCGTTGGCCAGCTTCATTCGCCATCTTGTTTCAAAAGGGTTGCCATTAAAAAAAAATTAAATTTAAAATTCAAAATGAGGTATTAAAAAATTGGAAAATAAAAAAGACTTTTTTTATGTGTTTGACCTTGATACAAAGATTCCGGAGCAGTTTTTGTTTCTGAAAATTTGTTCTTTTGTTGATATCTTATAAAATGGTTTATTTATAGCACTTTGAATTTCCAGCATGGCTAACATTTTGAAACGATCTTGTATTTGTCACGCGATAACACACGTATTCGCCTATTTCGATGTAAGAAGGCATGTGGATAGTATACATCAACACCTCGACCAAGTTCGCTGGCCAGATTCATCAGCCATCTTGTTTCAAAATGGCGGCCATTAAATTAAAAAATATCTATATATTTAAAGTGAGGTGCAAAAAAATTAGAAATTGAAAAAGGTTTCTTTCTTAAGTATTTGATCTTGATATAAGGATTCAGGAGCATTTTTTGTTTGTCTTTACCTTAAAAAATGGCTCAGATATAGCAGTTTCAATTTCTATTGTGGGTGACATTTTGAAAAATCTGATTTTTTGCTTGCGACAGCACTCCTATATATTAACCGATTCCGATGTGAGTGAGCATGTGCACAGCAATTACTAAGGTCTCGACCAAGTTCACTGCTTAGCCTCATCCACCATGTTGTCTTAAAATGACAGGCACTTTAAGAAATTGCCGAATTTGGTAGCCAAATATAAGTTACTTTAAAGAAAAGCAGCTTGGATAAAGCTGACTAATTTCGCGAAATTCTCATTCATTATATTGATAAAAATTAGTATTGAATCTCCTATATTCGGTTTCCACTAAATTGAGCTTCGTGTGTTTGCATGATATAAGTTGGGTTTTTTTAAATAAGGATTATGAAAGCCACCTCTTCCTCCCGGCACTGGCCGGAAGGACTTTTTTTATAGCGTAATTTATTTTTGAGTTTCATTTAAACTTATGGGATTAAATCATCCCGGACAAACATATAATTTGCGGACTTTTTGTTGTTGTTGTTTTTTTTTTTTGTTTTGTTTTGTTTTTTATGCTTAAATATATGGTATAATGTAAAAGGTGAGTATACTCCTTGGGATTTCCCGGGAATCTGCCACCACTATTTCCGATTAAAATTTATTATGATTATTATTATTGTAGATTATTATCATTTGCAGAATTTATTCACCACATTTAATCGTAGGATTTGTGACGTTTTTCTGCGATTAAATAAGACGAAAAAAATTATTAAAAAAATGTGGTAGAACTGTGCTCACCATGTATAAATGCATATTTTTATGATAAAAGCCTATCAACATTTCATGGAAGAAAAACTACGCCGATAAAATTAAGGATTTAGAAGCCGCCATTTATGCAAATACGACTATATTCGTGAATAGTCAACAATATATTTATAAGGGGAAAAGAAACGTTCGAAACATAATCTAAGAAATTTTTTTTTTCAGATTAAAAAATGTATTGTTACTTAATTCTATATAAAACAAATAATTAATAAAACCATCTACATTTAAAACTTCTCTTTCGAATAACAAAAGTTTAAAATATACTGGTAAAATTATTCACTGTTAATTACAATATGACTGACAGTATAACTTACCTCTATTTCATTTTCCATTGCACTTATCAAGTTTGCAGGTTTTGGCCAAGATCTTCTTTTCGACATGTATTCCTCGATTTGCCTTTCCACAATGTCCGAAATTTCTTTTTTCCATCTCTCACTGAAACGTTCAACGAATGGTCTATACCTCTCCCATTCCATCAGCTTTCCAGTGTTTGTGTCAGCTATCTTCCATAAGTCATCTACACTGTCACATATCGATTGAGATCTACGTCCACGGCAATTACAACTGCATTCATCAGCATACAACATAGATATTATGTGAAAGAAAATAAAAAATATAACTGAGAGTCTTTGTAACATTGTTATCTTCTTTTCGTTTTGAAATATATTCAATTAGTTATGAAATATGCTGTTTAAAACAAAAAGTCTCAAACTTTTAATTCCACCGCCAAAATTTAACTACGCTGTTGAGACAAGAAAGTCTTTAAACTGTTATGCCAGTTGCCAAATTTTAACTATATTATTCGAAAGAAAAATTTCTCACAACTGCTTTGCTACCTGTCGAAATTTAACTGTATTATTCAGATAAGAAAGTCTTAAAACTATGCCAATTACTAAACTTTAGCTATATTCTTCAAAAGAAAATGTCTCAGAACTACTGTGCCACCTGCCAAAACCTAACTGTACTATTCAGAAAAGAAAGTCTCAAAGCTAGTATGCCAGTTGCCAAACTTTAACTATATTATTCAAAAGGAAAAGTTTCACAACTACTACATCAATTGACAAAAGTTAATTTATACTGTTAAAAAAATAATGTTTCACTACTATCATGTCAGTTCAAAAAATAAAAGATAATCTTTGTGTGACAATCTTTCTAAAATGCCCTTTATAATTTCTCTAAAACTTCTAAAAAATAATTTATTTATTTTGATACAAAGTCTACAATTGTTTTTTTTTTCTTTTAATGCTCAACTGTTGTGGAAATTGCCAAAATTTAATGTGATCTTTGTGCAAAATTAAAGTCTCTTAAACGTACTTTTATTTAAATATACTCTCTGCTGTTCAGAAAAACCGTACAACTGTTGCGATAATTACAAAAATCATTGGCGCGAGCTTTATGTGAAACTAAAGTCTTTCTAAATTATTACCAGCGCTTTCCGATTCCCTCAGATAATATCTTTATTTGTATACAAGCTCCACCATACAGAAGACTGCACGGTTCCGAGAGTTGCCAAAATGTAAGGTGGTGGTGGCTTTTGTCTTTATTTTAGTCTTTTCAAAAAATAAAAAGCAGAAGTATTTTAAGACTGACTTTAAAAATGATATTAGTTGTAAAATAATTTTTTTCAGCTGCTCATAAATTCAAGTGTTCAGAAAATGCAATGTAAAAGTTATTATTTAAATCAAAGTTATATAGAATTAATTAATCAATTTAAAGTTAATTAATTTCGTGCAATGGCATGAAATATTCTTGTTATGAGATACTGTAAATATACGTTTACATTAATTAAATCTCACCTTAAACCAAATGATGATCAGTTAATGGTAAATTGTTAATGTAAAACTATGAAAAATATAGTATTTTTAATTTGAAAATTATAACATAAAAAAACGGCAGTTTTCTGAAAACAAAAATGTATTAATCAGATCTATCTTTTATATTTTTTTCTAGATTATTTTTAATATGATGTAACAAGCTTTAACAATTAGCAAAGTTTTGCTAATATTCAACTCCTACAACAACAGTTCATAATAAAAAATATAGCAGGGTATACATATACATAGAAGGAAATTCCAAATACTTCAGTCTTTTTAATATTATTTTAGCATGTGTAATACTCACAGTTACTTACGTTCTATATTTGTTTTATGTTCTGTATTACTTGCGTTCTATATTATAAATCTGTAACTTCTTAAGGCAATAATACATAAAGAAAAAAATTATTCAGATATTTAGCCGATAGTTTGCACTAAGACCTGAAATCAATGTTGTTACTTCTTCAATCAATAGCAGAAATGCGCTCAAATATTTTCTTAATATCTGACACTAAAAATAGAATCCGAATTTCAACAACTTCTTCAGACAACAACACAAAGAAAAAAATCATTTAAATATTTTCCGCATACCAGAAATCAAAATTGTAGCTTCTTCAAGCAATAACAGAAATGCATTCAAATGTTTTCTTAATATATCTCACTAATAACTGAAAACGAACTTTTAACTTCTTCAGACAACAGCTCACAAGAAGGAAAACTAAAAAACCATTCAAATAATTTCTTGATAGTTGATGGCACGAACAGAAATCAAAGTTTTGTAGAAAAAAATCGCAGATAATCTCTGAGACATTTCTTTATCGTGTTTAAATTCTTAAAATAATTTCAAAAATTCATGTTTAACCAACATCCTTTGACTAATTTTTGTAAAACCACCAAATTTTAGTGTAAGAATTCACCACAAGACTTCTCCGCAGTTATTTCACCCGAACTGTATCCAGTTATGAAATCTCCAGGTTCAGATCAGATAGAGGCACTTTTTTTTTTTTATTCTGAGCAGTTGCTTTTCTTGAAACTCAAACCAAGAGAGGGTTCTGATTTTTGTCATCGCCTCCTGATAAAATTATTTTCGTCAGATAAAGCTTTTTTCTTCTCCTTTTATTCTTCTGCTTTCATTTTTGATAGCAACAAACCAGCAGTTAAAATATTAGTGGGAAATTTCAATGACAGTCTTGTTAGACAGCGGAAAACAAGTATTTAGCCTTTGACCTGGAAATAGATAAAGTTCAAGCAAACGTCACTTTTAAATAAAATGTTATGAAAAGAAATTTGGTTTATTTGAGAACTTTTCGCGACGTATTATATTTCGTAGAAAGGGAATGGAAATTTTAATTCTCAAAAGTAGATGTTTACTTCGCTGTTCTAGATTTTCCTTCACACATTTTTACATGATAGCTAAACTCAAAACTAAATAGTTAAAATGTTAAGATCTAGTTAGCTATGTTATGAACTAGATAGTTATGTTAAGAACTCATTGGATTATTAACAAGTCGGAAATTGTAGAAACTAAAACCGAAATATGGTGGTTCACGACATTTAGAGAGTTATTCTAATGTAATAAAGCTGAAATATAGCAGGTCTTCTACTTTGCATGCAGTTTATGTTACACACTAGAATAACAATATTCCTTCTAAGAAAAAACAAGTCGGAAATTGTAGAATCGAAAACCAAAATATGGTGGTTCACGACATTTAGAGAGTTATTCTAATGTAATAAAGCTGAAATATAGCAGGTCTTTGCATGCAGTTTATGTTACACACTAGAATAACAATATCCCTTCTAAGAAAAAACAAGTCGGAAATTGTACGTCAAACGTGGCAAATGAGGTACGTTCGTACTATAAATATAGTTTCATAAATATTCAGATCCTGGTGCAATAGCTGTTGCACTCTTAATGCAAAAATGCACGAATACAAAATGTATTACGATTATATATATTAAATTCAGTAATACGGAAATAGTATGACTTCATCTTAAATACGACGTAATCTTCATGGCAACCTCATTGAATTGTAGACACGTACGTATGATAGAATTTAATACAATAATCTACATGGCAACCTAGAATCGTTACCTATCATGGGATATCATTAAATTAATTACATATGATAGGATTTAATAGAATAATCACCATGGCAACCTAAAATAATTACCTGTAATGGAATATCATTGAATTAATTACGTATGATAGGATTTAATAGAGTGAAGAAAACTTTTATTAATATCTTTTTAAGATTTGATTTGATTTTCATAAAATTTGAAATGACTCGGCAAAATTCTGCTAAGATTATCTATATTAAATTTCCAACCATTCGGTTGGGTAGTTTTCGCGCTGTTAAATTTGGACAGACGAACGGACCAGACGATGACTATACGTGGTATGTATTTGTATAATAACCAACGCACCTAAAAATTGAAAAAAAATGCAAAATAATTATAATTTTCCATGACTTCATATATTGGATAACACACACTTTAAATACACATTTTTTTTATTGGTAATAAATCAAAGAATGGTTTATAAATATATAACTTTATTCATTCTAGAATATAAAAGCTATCTGCATTTTCGAGTTTAAAACAAATAGTAATATTTTATTGAAAAAAGTGAAATGGAAGCACAAAATGTCTTAAATTTAATAGAAAAATTCTGCCTTACCACCATATTTTGGACACTGTAATATATTTTGAACCTAAATTTTTATATATTTTATCGAAATTTCCTTTAAAAATGAATTTGAAATTATTCCATGTTTTTTTTTTTCAAAAAGTTTAGCTTTGCTTTTATTTTTCATTTTTCATTTTTATTTATTTTGATATTTTGTGTGTGTGTGTGCGTATGTAACAGTAAATAAATTTAGGTTCAAACTTAATACAGTGTGGCGTAAAAGTTTATGCACAAACTAAATGTTTTTATAAAATGAAAAATATGCACCGGAATGTTTTGAAATTTTTTCTGTAGCTAAACAATTGGATTATAAATTCATGTTTCGAATTCGGAAATAATTCATTCTAAGGAAAATAATAAACTATAAAAAAATTTAAATTGTGATGTCGCAAAAGTTTATGCACAAAAACGAAATTTTTACATTTCACAAAGCACAAAAGTTCTTCAGTAGTCCATGATGTTTCCATTACACATGATGAGATCGAATACGCAATTTTCTATTTGATAGCACGAGAGTTTGGAATGGAAGGTTTTGGGAGCAAATTTGTACCAGGCTTCCTCTATCGCTGATTTGAGATTTTGCACTGAGTAATACTGCTTCTCATTGTTGTAGACATTACGTGAGAAGATCCCCCAGATGTTCTCTATCGGATTGAGATCTGGGCTGAGTGCTGGCCAGTTCATCACACTGATATTCAGTGACCTAAGCCATACGTTTGTGCAACGGGAAGTGAGTATCGATGCATTGTCTTCTTGCTGAAAGGTCCAGTTGGGACCCCCTAGGAACCAAACGGTTACAAATGCTCACTCAGTGTTTCCTGATGCTTTTGTGAATTTTGTCTACCATTTAGGAAGCAAAGTGACGTTTGTGCATTGTAGCCAAAAGCGCCCTATACATGGAACGAACCACCGCGTTGTTTCCTGCTGCATATGCCCTTCGGATCTTTACTCAAGGCCAAAAGAATGAGAAGCCATCTGGACCATCTAAATTCCATTTTTTTCATCAGAAAAAAATAACACTAATCCATTCGTCACGATAATACATGATGCTGTTTTGCTCATTGAAGTATTGCTTGTTTGCGACACTGTTTCAGAAAAAGCTTACGAGCTAATTTTTGTTTTTTGATGAATCCTGATTCGGCTATTCGTCTACGTATGGTGACAAGTGATATTCTTTATCCAAGTAGATATTTTATCTAATTAAGAGAGAAATCGCTAGTTACAGGCAATCTTTTATTTATTCTATCCTCACGAAATGTGGTTTTACTCACTTTTCTGAGCGATACGCACTTTTGAATTATTTTCCACGTTGCAAAACACTATAAATACCACGTTTAGACGAATTTAAAATAAGCTAAATTTGTAAAACGGATTTACCGTCAGCTTTCAGTTTCCAAACTTTTACAACTTCTTCAGGCGAGAACTACAGAGATTTCGGAATTTAGATATAATTCGTACAGCGATCGCTATACTTTATACCCTAGGGAAAAAGTCTCGTCCATCTTCCACCTATCATGTTTAAGGAGATATTTGCATAAAATCTCATTTGTGCATAAACTTTTGCAACATCACAAAAAATGTTTTTTGTAATTTCTGATTTTCGTAAAGATGAATTTTTTCCAAACTTAAGATACATCTTTATGATCATAGTATTCACCTACAGTGGATATTTGAAAGCACTCCGTTGTACAATTTCATTTTTATTAAAATACTAGCTGTACCCGGCAACGCGTTGCTGTGGCTCAGTCTGGCTAAATGGAAAAGAAAGAAAAGAGAAAGTGCACGTTTCTAATATGTTTAATTTCACAATACTTGTGGGTATACAATATTCTTTGTTGTTACATTGTCTGTGCAGATATAGATATTGTCTGATTTGTCGATTCTAGAACACGAAACATATAATTGCCCGTGTGAGAAGCAATACATGTCTAGATCTAAACCGCAGAATTTTAAAGCTTGGCCCTAAGTTTTGTTGATGGAGATTACAAACGCCAATCAAATAGGTAATTGCGATCTCTTAAATTGAAATTGAGCATCCGTTGGAATCAAAGAAATGCGAGGAATGAGGACATCTTCACATTTGAAAGGTCCTGTCAAGATTGTTGCTTCTACGCAGTTGCTCATTATTTTTTTACTGCAAGCCGCGTGCCGTTGCAAAGATTTGACTTGTGAATATTTCGCAACATCATAATTGGCAGGCCGATTGTCAATTGCAGAACGTGAGGTGGCATCCCTTGCAAATCGAGTGAATTAAAAAGATATGTGCCAAGTTAAACTTATGACATTGAGCTCAGAGGCTATTCACACTAATTGTATATTATACTCTTATTTCAAAGAATAATGCCCATTGAAAAATAAATTAAGAGGGATTACCCCCCGTTTCCCCCCTTTATACTTAACCAATGAACCTCCAAATCTAATCAGGGAAACGCCTTATCAGAATAAACCGGTATACCAAATTTGAAGCAAATCGGATAATTCTGCATGAAAAACCCATTTATCTAAATTAAGGAAGATTAACCCCGTTCGTCCCTTTATACTTAATCAATGATCCCCCAAAACAAATCAGGGAAGCGCCTTATCAGATAAAACCTATTCACAAAATTTGAAGCAAATAGAATAATTCTACATGAGAAACCAAGTTATCTAAATTAAGGGGGGGGGGGATCATCTCCGTTCCCCTTTGCACAACCAATAAAACACCAAAACTAATCAGGGAAGCACTTTATCATAATGAACCTATTTACAAAATTTGAAGCAAATCAGATAATTCTGCATGAAAAACCCATTTATCTAAATTAAGGGGAGATTAGCCCCCCATTGCCCCTTTTATGTTTAACCAATGAACTCCCAAAATTAATCACGGATGCACCTTATCAGAATGAACGCATTTACAAAATTTGAAACAAATCGGAAAATTCTACATGAAAAACCCATTTATCTAAATTAAGGGAGGATTAGTCCCCCGTTCCCCTTTTATACTTAACCAATGAACTCCCAAAACTAATCAGGCAAGCGCCTTATCAGAATGAAACTATTTACAAAACTTGAAGCAAATCAGATATTTCTATCAAGAGTTATCGCGTTACATACATACGTGTACACAGAACCTGCGGGCACATTAGATCTCAGGCTTTAATAGCCTGTGAGCTAAAAAGAAAAAAACACGAACTAAAAAAAACAAAGAATAAAAAGAAAAGTGCCCAGTTAAACTGATGGCATTGAGCTCACAGGCTATTCACACTAATTGTATATTATACTCTTATTTCAAAGAATAATGGCCCTCAAAAAATAAATGAAGGGGGATTAGCGCCCGTTTCCCTCCATTTACACTTAACCAATGAACCTCCAAATCTAATCAGGGAAGCTCCTTAACATAATAATCCGGTATACTAAATTTGAAGAAAATCAGATGATTCTGCATGAAAAAACCATATCGCTAAATTAAGGGGGTCTAACCCCCCCCCCCCTTTCTCCCCTTTATACTTAACTAACGAACCTCCAAATCTAATCAGGAAAGCTCCTTATCAGAATGAACATAGAAAAAAAATTGAAGTAAATTGGAGCGAGGTTCATAATAAGTACATAACAACACTTCCGTATTCGAATGCAACGCAATCGGTGGATTTCAAAGAGATCGGTGAAGAACTTTCGGAGGTTTAAGATTTCGTACAAACGAACATTTACATTTTTTGTATATAGAAATGTGCCCCCACGGGGGGAAAGTAGGATGAGGGGGGTGGTAGGTGCATAATAAGAAAGAGTAGTCAAAGGGTTTTCTAATGATATGTCACATGACGTGTGTCTGAAAAAATTTAAAAAGCGTCCCCTGGTGGTGGCAAGAAAATTGGAGGAGGGAGGAGGGAGGTTCGTGATAGGTATATAAAAACACGCGCGTATTCGAATGCAACGCAATCCGTGAATTTCAAAGCAATCGGTTTCAAGATTTAGTACAAACGAGCATTTACATTTTTATTTATATAGAAATGTGCCCCCACGTGGGGAAAGTGCAGCGAGCGAGATGCGATGTGCATAATATGAAACAGTAGTCCAAGGGCTTTCTAATGATATATCACATGATGGGTTTTGGAAAAAATTCAAAAAGCGCCCCCTGGTGGGGATGGCAAATGGGGGGGGGAGCGAGGTTCATAATAAGTACATAACAACACTTCCGTATTCGAATGCAACTCAACCCGTGAATTTCAAAGTAATCGGTGAAGAACTTTCGGAGATTAGCGATTATGAACAGACGAACATTTACATTTTTATTTATATAGATTTGCGTTGTGCTTAAACTTTTGCGTCGCACTGTAATAGATATAATATCCGTGAAAAGATATCTTGCACACAGTTTTAAGAAAAGCAGAATTTGAGATAAACAAAACACACATTATAGAGAACTCTTGATACATTTTGAGTCTTAACTAGTTTGATTATAGGAATATTTTTACTTCACTTTTTGTATTGCTTAAGAAGTATTGCTGTTGCATATATATCAGGGATCGACGCGGTAACTCTTTTTACTACAACTATTTCCAACCAATAATCTTTGTGATAAATTTCTACATTTTCAAAAAAAGTAATCTTTGAGACAGATTTATACAATAGTTCTATGAAAAATATAAAAGATAACAGTTTGAAAATACTGGTAGCCAAAAAATTGACTGTGTCGATTCCTAATAGATTTTTCTAAACGAATTTTTTAAAGATTTTACAGTCGTTTGAATCTAAACTAGAGATGAAACATGTTAGTTCTAACTACGATTTGATTATACTTTAACTATTATTCAAATATGTTTTAATTGCTTAAAATAACATTTCTATTTAGCGGACACTTTTTAGATCCTCCAACGCCTATGTATTTATACATTTTCACCTCTAAATAGAGGACACCTCCGAATAGCGGATAAATTCCGCGCTCCCGAGGTGTCTGTTATTCAGAGGTTTTACTGCATTAAAATCGAGCTTGAGTCCGCTTCAGGCCCGGACTCAGGCTCACGACTCGGGCTGAGCCAGCCTTATCTCTGCTATATAGTAACTATTAAATAGAAATAAAATAATACGATCATAACTATACATTTACGAAAGAAAGTTACACTAAAAATTATTGACCTACATAATTATTTCTCATCTAAACAAATTCTTGAAAACAAACTTTTCTAGGTGAAACTGCATTACGATTTCATTTCCTATTTTGAAACGCGGGACTCTTTCATGAACGGTATCCGGACTTCCGAAAGCAAGAAATAACAATTTTCGAAATTAACTCCAAAAATGATTTCCGCAGAAAATTCATTTAAAAAGAGGTGGGATCGCAGGTAAATTTTTAAATGCTCCGAGATATTCGATGAAGGTAAGAAACTCTTCTTTTGTATTAATCCAATTTCTCTTTGAATTCATGTAATGAACTGTATGGCTTAAACAATGAAAAGTTGACTTTTAACGGATCACAAACTTTTTAAATGGTCAATATATAATTAATTTCCCCACTTTTTATGTATATCTATATCCTTGCTATACAAATTTTGCTTTTTTTTTACCCGTTCGAGTCTGAAAGCATACCACTCGGTGTGCGCAACATAGTCGAAATTTTTTTTAATTAAAAACTCTAATAGTTTTTTAACCATTTGGAAAAATGGTTATTGTGCTCTGTCAGGGTAGGAAATCCAGAACATATCTGAAGCTTTTTATTGGTTGAATCCGCATTTTATTCGTTTTCTGATTGGTCTATACAGTAATCTGTATTTTCCCTTTACTTTCAACAGAGATGTATACTTCTGTTGCCATATGACAAAAAAGTAATAAAAACTACAAAAAAAATTAATAACTCAGAAACAAATTGAGATACAGCTTTCAAACAAATTGCAATTAAAAATGCATTTTTTTTTTCTCTGTACGACGATATAAAAAGTAATATTGTGGGATGTTTAGAAGTTTAAAAATGAAATTTCATTTAAAATTGGTCCAAGAATATTAATGTTTAATCCATGGCGTACGTAATGTATGGCCAGCTCCGTAGAAGTTTATTTTTATTTTTATTTTTATTTTTATTTTTTTTTTTATTTATTTTTTTTTTTTTTTTACATTTAACATATTTTTTAGATTACTCCTGGTTTTCAAATTCAAACATTTTGTGCACCATACGTGTCGTTTGTCGCAAAGAGGTTAAATAATCATTGAAATAATAATTGCCGTTTACCCAAAATCAGCAACAGTACTGGTCTCATAAATTTCTTATTGAAATTTTAAAATAAAATAAAAAATAGTTAAAGCGGATTCAAGGGATTTCAAAACACAAATATAAACCAAAATTCCTTAATTTTTTTTTCTTTTTTAACCATGATTACAATACTTTCCTTACGCCATATGTGTCCGGAAATTAAAAGTGAATCATGAGTGTGTTGCATTTTCTATAATCAGTTCTATCAGTACCATATCAGAAGCTAAATTTCAGTTTTACTGTCGAAGTAGCTTATCTTGAGTATAGTGGCATGACGTAATTCGATTTCCTTCCTGTAAAATGCCACACTTTTAACAATAGCATTTAAATAGCGTAAGAATCAACTTTCTTTTCAACCCTTTATCTACTGACGGTACTTTTAAGTACCATTAAAATAACTTGTTATAAAATTCATTTAATACATCGATTAGTAGCTGTACAGTTTAAAATGAGTTATAAATGCATTACTTTATCTTGTCCCAAAAGCATTATTGGTTACACAAAACAAAAATATTTTTAAAGGGATGATTTCTTTTGCCTTTGCTTCTTTTCAGCTTTCTTGGCATTGAAGGGGGGGGGGGGATTTTTCAGTTCAGAAATATTTTTATATTTCTATTGTAAAAACATTAAATTTGTACATTTCCTAATTCTACAAAATACTAAGGAAATTATTTAAAATAAAAGATTTGAGTGGGGCTATAAATATTGCACAAAATCCATATAAATTCAAATTTAATTAATACTTCTAAATCCTTCAATCCTTCTAAAATTTATTAAATGATTAGGTAAATCTTCTAATGTAGTTTCAAAAATTCACGAAAAATGCTTTAGAAGATAAAATTTCCATGAATTCATAATTCAGTACATAAAGGGTTAAACTCTTTTATTTAACTCAACTTGGTGTCTCTATGTAAAGATGGAATTTCTAATTGATTTTTTACTCACTTTCTGGTAGCCTATAATTATAAAAATTACATTCACAGGTGTGCTTCCGATGGCAATACAATATTTTAATATTTTTAAAACTTAATTATAAATTAATGAATTAATTTTAAGGCATTTTTCCGTTAGCTGGCCACAGATGATAAATCACCAAAATTTCCTAGTGCTACAATTTTATACGAGTTAGGCAGACCGCACACTGAGGTGACTTAGGAGAAGGAACAGGTCCAAACAAAGAAGAAAACTGTTTCAAACCTATTTATCCTCCGAAGTCGAACAACATGCTGCATGAATTGCCTTACACTAGAGTGTGGCCTGTCTTATACCAACAATAGCGTTAATTATGCATCACGACACTCTCGCCAAAATAGGCCAACTAGCTGTGAAACTCCAATAATGAAATATTTTAAACACTAAAAAATATAATATATAAATAAAAAATAAATAGAGTAATATATATTTAAAAAAAATACGCTATGTGCATAATTTCACTTAGAGTGCATAATTTTTACTTACCTACTTATGACAGCAGTAGTCAGTTAGGCACAACCTTTTTAAAATAGCATTGCTGATAACGTCTTTCAATTTTCTCATGGGAATTAAACACATATAATTGAATAACAATAGGAAACGCTTGTCATTTTTCTCAAAAATAAGTTAAATGTAAAAAACTAGACGTTGGGGGCCACCGTAATACTTACCCATCATGGATGTAGATAATATAAACTAGTAAATCTGCAGATCAAGAGCCTCAACGTCATCTCTGCAAGTCATTCTTTTTAAACACACTTTGGAAATATTCAATTTCCTGCAAACCGCAATTTAAAGTTTTCAAATTACGTAATTATTTATAAGAATAAAAAAAATACGAAGTTTTCAGACATTAGAAGCGTTAAATTAAAAACGTTGTTATGTAAGGATATTTTGAAATTTTCATGAGCTACTAATTCTTTTATTTTTTTAAGAAAATAAAGTAAATTCCTTCAGGGGGCTCCGCCCACACCCTTGGTCTCATTAAATTTATATATGTAACCTTTTATCGATTGAGCTAATGGTTATTGTAAATCCTAGATTTCTTTTTCCGAGCCTTATTTTTCAATACCTCGGAACAGAAAATGATTTACATTGAAGCAATTATATTAAAACTTTAGGTTTTATGAACGAAAATATAATTTCCTTTTAAAAATAAAATAATTTTCATTCATATTTTCTGAAATGAGGCAGCATTAAGAAGTAACACTCGTCAAAAAATATTGTTTCAGGCAATCAAGTTAATATTTGGTAACAAGCAAAGAATGAAAATATTTATTTTCCGATACAATGACGTCATTTTCGACAGCGACAATTTTGCGGTGCATAATTTTGACGTTCATATCAATTTGCTTTTTTATTTCATTTTCCTCTTGCACATGAAAATCTTTCAAATCAAAATTAACAGTTTAGGATAAATTATTATTCCGGGATCGGAATTTCTTGGCAACGGTAAAAAAAAAAAAAAAAGTTAAATTTTATAGCAAAATGTCAATTTATTTCTTATGGAAATAACGAACTTTTTAATTTAAAAGAAAATTATTTGAACAAAATCAATAGAACATAGCCTTTCTTTATTTCTGGGGGTAAATTCCATCTATGTGTAAAGACACAAAAGCATTAATTCATCCTTTCGACGTTGATTTGACTTCAAACAATTATACATACTTTCACATTTCCGATATTTTTAGGTGTAGTTAGTTCCGTTGCTAGGCAACAGTTAAAAGAAAATTAAGACAATGAAATATGTGCATTAAAAAAAAGGGAAATTTATAAAAGGAAATATTTTATATTATTGGAACACATATATAAAATCCCTCCATAAGTTATACACCGAATTTAAAAACTCTGACAAATGTATACACAAAATTTCAAACTAATATGAATAATGTATGGTTCTAATTAGGAAATTCCATCATCCATAATTTATCATTTAAATCTTTCAATCATATGAGCCATTTCCTTTCAACAAATAAAAATGGAAAAATCGTCTGAATTGCTATAGGAAAGCATTAGGCGCAAAATAAAATATTCTATATATTCCGAACGAATGAACCAAATTTAACCAAAAACTATACAGCTAAATCCGGGGACCTCACCAACATGCATCCTTAATTTCAAGCTAATCGGATGCTTTTTACGGCAGTTATCGCGAGACAGACATACTAACTAACAAACAAACAGACAGACAGAAACCAAAAACTTTTCGGGTCTCCACAGTAAGCCTTCACTGACGTTTCGGCAAATATGAAAATAAAACATGTGATATTTGCTAAGCATTGTGCCATGTTACTTTTTTTCATAATTTAATTTATTTGGACTCCCTTAAATATAATTACTATAACCCCTTAAGCTAATATTACTTTTTGTTTCATTAAAATATATCAATTTGCTGATTTTCTGTAAGCAAGTAAACGCTATTGGTTTACAATGGAAGTCTATGGGAATTTGACGAAATATTAGAGATACCGCTAGTTGGCGTCACTTTTGACGACTTATTTTGGTCGACAAATTTGGCGATATACCGCCAAGTTGGCGACAAACTTGGCAGTATTTGGCGACAGAACAGGGTCCCCCCCCCCTATGGTAAACCCCCTTATAGGTATGGAAAGGCATTAAATGCTTCTCATTTACGATAAGCCATTATTGGCATTTAATCTTATAGTTTGGCAATAGTTTTATGGTCGGCGGGATAATCGAGTAGTACCGAATTGCGTAAAAGAAACATCCTTATAACTCGAAAAATTATAATCCTATTAACTAACAGTTTACTGCGTCAGATTAAGCGTCTCATTTCCAATTAAAATATAACTTTGAATTGAAATTTGAATGAAATACAGGGTGATGAAAAATCGAAGAGTGTGAAAAATAGAATTACAAATACCTCGGCAACTAATTATCCGATCGAGTTCATTCATGATGCAAAATTTATGTTTTTTTATTGTCTTTTATATTCACTCCTTCAAATAAACAATTTCGAAAATTTTTGTATACCTTTTATCAGAACGAATATTTCAAGAGTCCGAAAAAAATAGTTCCGGTTAATCGAGGTTACTGATATTCAATAGGCTTCTTCCCATTATTACTTCCTAAGTACACACCGAATTTCAAGTCTCTATCTCAATTTGTTCGGGAGATAGAGCGTTTTCAGACACATACACATACAGACGGACGGACAAATTGTTTTTCTAAAAATATGTTTTTCGGAATCTCCAGTGTCTGAAACGTGTAAATCCGCCAAAAAAAAATTTTTTCGATTTTTAAACGATTACAAGACTTACCCTATACTACGTATGATGGGTAAGTAAAATGACTACTGAAACATTTAAAAAATCAGAATTTTTTTTTTTAATTCCCCTATATTTCTTGAAATATAGTTTCATTCATAATTTCAGATAGTTTTTATAGAAAAAAACTAATCAGTCAAAAAAGCATGTGAAATTTCAATTGTGTGTAAAAAGTATACCTAAGTATGTAAAAAAAATATTCCAAGAGAATGTGATAAAAAGATTTACATATACATTTAGAGATGAGCTTGGGCTCTTATGTTGTAGTCCGAGTTCAACGATTTGAAATCCGAGCCCGAGCAATTTTATGTCATAAGAGCCCGAGCCCGATACTGAGAGTATGCAGTAGAAAAATGTTAATAACATTTTAAAATGGTTTCAAAATTAATTTTCTCATTAAAAAATCTCTTCTCACATAGAAATCATTCTAATCCTAAATACTGCCTCATGTCGACGTTTCGTCCCCGAAAGTCTTTTTAAAATAGCAATTTTGTTATTTATACCTAACCTCTGGCGAAAATCTACAAAAGTTAATTTTTTTATACTTTTATAACATTATTCTACAACTATGGCAGAAAAACATGAGTTCTGTTTTCCAATAATTCTGGAAAAGGGCTTCAAACAGAAAGCTATGATAGACAAGGGGTATCCCACGGTTTCTTTATGTTACTAACACTGACCGTGGAAACGCTTCAGAATCATAAGTTCAGTCCTGTTTCAAACTGATTTTTAAAGGATTGTAAAACACTTTAAGAAGCTTAGAATACATTCTTGTTTCTGAAACATATTTTTTTTTTCCTTTTTACAATTTGTGAGCTCGATCCCGCCCAAGCAAGAAGCCTGATATAAAAATCGAGCCTGAGCCAGCGTCGTATCTAAAACGTGTCTGGTACTGCTTGTTTACGAAGTTAAAGGCTCTTCCTCTTCGGTAAATTTAACCTCTTCGGTCCCAGGGCCCTTAAACAGGGATCTCTGTTCTTTTCCTCATGAAAACTAAAATTGAAATAATTTTTATCGACAGAAATGTAAAACCCCTCTTGAAATCACAGTCAATTAAAATAGAAAAAATAGCCAATTACGAAAATCTCCACAACACATTAATGAGAAAAGCCATAGAAATTAACTTAGAAAAAGATAATATATGCAAGGACAGTACACATCCAACTATTAACTCTAGTTGGCAGAGAATGTTGGCGGAAAGGTAAAAATCGAAATAGCGAAGAGTTTAAAAGAGGGGATCTCATGCGAGTTGCAAAACATCATTTCAACTGAGGATGCCTCCGGAGAGAGGTGAAAACGTTATTGTTTTTAAAAGGAGCTAGAAAGTATAGATGTATATAGCATACTCCAAACCTGGTAGTATATGTTTTTAAGTAAAATAATGAAATATGTCTTAAAGTTTTTAATGAAAAATAAAGAAATATATCTTATAGAAATTGGTTTTTATGCAAAAGTATACAAACAAGATAAAGAATTTTTGTAATGAAGAAATAACTGTGTTATGGTTTTATGTAACTGAAATTTTATGTAATAGATAATGAAAAAATGTCTATACTATGATAGCTACTTTGATTATAATGCCTGAAGAGATGGTAAAATATTAAAAAAAAAAACTAAAATGTTCGATTTTTTTTTTTTACATTTTCACATCACTTCTTAATAGCTGAATGTTTTTTGCGTTCAAAACAAACGAATAAATAGCAGTATCTAAGCTGATTCCCACATATAATAAATGTTATTTTCATCCGAGTTTGCTAAATGCCTAAAAATGTCCAAAAGACAGTATGACCAAGAAAGTGAGAAATTTTCATAAGTATTTAACTTAAATCTTTTTCAGTAAAAAATTTTGAGGATTTGTAGATTATTTACTTGTTTAAAACTCTTAAATTTGTGATTACGTTAATCTAGGTTAATGTTTATTAAATTGATGTTTTAAGGGGGTTTGTAGTTTTAGATCCATATTTTTGAACCTAAATTACCAAGCGCCTAAAGGATCAATTTCAGAAAAAATTTTCTGCCATTTACGATGTCCTTTTTGTTTGGAAAAAACCAATGAATGAGCATTTGTATTATTATTTTAGCTTCGGAACCGAAGAGGTTATTCGTTTATATATTGTGAAACTGTATAAATTAGTAATTTTTGGAATTTTCTGATTCTGTTATATATTTTAAATGCGAAATCGAAAGTTTTATGTCAATAATTTTATGTCATCCGTGTCCTTAAAAGTTTCGTGGCATACCTGATCTCCTCTCACGACAACCGCGGTACACCGGTTTAAAACCAATGCACTACAACATGTTTTCTATTGACAATTAATAAAACGTTTAGCATTTGTAGTTACTTTTACAAGGCTATGCAAAACAATTCGGGTACATTATGCTCAATAGGCTATAATTATTTGAAGTAAATTTTAATTATGTTATACTAATCAAACATTATGAAAATTATATGTGTTACTGATACTCCCCATAGCGTGTTTTCTATATAAAAATAATGTTGCATTTATCGTTATTATTTGCATTGTTTTATTTTATTCAAAATCTATCTGTTATTTTTTATCAGTTAAACATTATAAATTTATAAAATTTAAAAACAATTTATAAGTGATATGTTGATAAATTTATAGGCAATTACTGTTTTAAGTGTTCTAACTCTTTTAAACAATATATATATTTTTTTTTTTGGATACCATGTGCAGGAGTGTATTTGGATAAAAAAAAAAACTGGGATTTTATTAGGTATGTTGTGTAATATTACTATTTTTCCTTGCTATAAACTGAATATTTAAAAGGTTGTATTGCTTTTTCCATTTCATAGGATTTAATATTATTCTATTTTCATCTTGAAACTATTTTCTTGGTTATTTTAGCCGTCAGAGTACAGGAGAAAAAAAAAATTCAGCTTTTAGCTTTTTTTCTCACAGAAAACGACTAATTTGCTTATATAATTGAATTCTGTACTCTTGATAACGTAATTCAATATATAAGCTTTTCAATTATTTTTATAGAAATCCATATTCTTCTTTTTTTCTTCCACATTAATTCTTGTTATATAGTACAAGGGACTTTATTTTATACATAGCAGCTTGTATATTATATTTTTTGTATCCATTCAGTGTGTTTGGGGAAACTGTATTGTTGTCAATTCATTCATACTATCAAAATTTTTGTTGGTGGTCGGTATTGTTTAATTAATGGGTATATATATAGGGGAAGGTGGGGCAGAATCGGGTACCATAAATGTTTCTTATTCTCAAATGCTGTGAAATGGGAAAACAAACTCTGAAAACTTTTTTTAATATAAAACGAATCTTTGGCGAAAATAAAACATATTATCTATATTATAAAGGACAAACATATCTGTGCGTAACGCATACGTCATTTTGCGAATGGCAACACTTTGAAATTTGAAATAAAATTTTGGATTTGCAATTTTTTCTACTGCAAATTTTTAAACTTCTAAACATCGCACATTTTAAATTTTTACACCGTCGTATAAGGAAAAAAATACTCTTTTAAATGCAATTTGTTTGAAAACTGTATCTCAATTTATTTTTCAGATATTAATTTTTTTGTAGTTTTTAATAACATTTTTCTTATCGTGGCAACAAAAGTACCTCATTTCATTGAAAGTCATTGAAAGTAAACGGAAAATAGTCGAAAATAGGAGATATCTTTCTGTTGCCATTTTCTCATAAAACCTAAAAAAAATGGTTGAAATTAAAATATGGGCTATGTCAAGAATATTGTCTGTTATTCTGTGATAATGACGTCATATGCACACTTTTCTATAGACGAAGTTTAAAACTGGATTGTAAAAGTGGATTGCTTTAGCGGATGCAAATGACGTCATTTTATAAAAAAACGTGTATTTTATTTCTTAAACTTGAATTATGTTTTGTAGAAGTGCGTCATTTTTACAGCCCAGCTGCTTTGAAATTCTTCACAGGTGAAAATGCTTCACATTTAAAAATAATGTAATCGAAATCACACACTGATAAAGCGCAATGTTTTGCAAAAATTTAGAGTATCTTTATAAAGTATATTTTTCAATCTTCTGACCATCGTTACATTTTCAATTTTCGTCGCATAGAGAAAAAATTTACTTTCAAATGCAATTTGTTTAAAAAATTTATCTTAATTGACTGATGTATTATATTTTCTAAAATAATTTTTAAGCATGATTTTTTTTAAGTTTATCTTATCACGTGCCGGTTTCAATACATAATAATAATAAACATTTTTCACATAAAGCAACAAACATTTTTCAGCATTTATTTCTGACTATTTTTGCATAACGAAATTAATACTTCCTTTATAAACAAATAAAAGAATAATATTAAAAAAACCACCTATCTAACATATTTGTGAAAGACAAATTAACGAAATTAATACTTCTTTTATAAACAAATAAAAGAATAATATTGAAAAAACAACAAATCTAGCATATTTATAATCGTACAATTTAAATTTTTAGATCACAACACAAATTTACCAGACATGTATAAGCTCTGAAATTATCAGAATATAAAAGGATGCCATAAGTAGCAAAATCTTGGCAAATAACTCTTAGCATACGGCTAATAAGAAAATATCGCTTTTGATAAATTTAAAAAATTTATTTGATTGTATAATTCGTATTTTCCATATGAAAAATGCTTTTTTAATGTAAGTTGTCAATCTAAAAATATTATGGAATATAAAAAAAAATATTAGTTTTCAATTTAAAAAAATGATTTCACCTATATTCTTTAACCCGGGAAGCCCGGGTACGATCCCCTAGTTTTCAATAAAAAATAAAATTGATTATTTAAAAAAATTGCTTTTTTTAGACATATACAAAATCCAGTTTTACCCCACTGGAACTTGGTCAAAAAATTCTTGTTCAATATAGTTAAAAAAATAAATTTTTGTTATTTTAACAAAACGAAATTGCACATGTGTTCTTTCATGTGTCAAAGATAAATCTGTGGCAAATTTTCTACGAGGACCTACTTACATTACGACATTTATTAACTGGGTATACCCGGTTTTGACCCACTCTTAAGTACCCGGTTTTACCTCAACATGACACAGATTTCAAAACACGGCGTCACTACTCTTAATCCTATAGCAAGAAAATCAGTAAAAATGTTAAAATATTAGAAAGAAAGCACAAAATTAGATATAGGGTGACTGCGCCAGTAGTTGATAGCCCTCAGGGCCGGCTCAAGGCGTATGCGAAGTGTGCCACCACACGGAGCGCCAAAAAGATGAAAGGGCGCCTATAAGATCACCGATAAAAATTATTTTATATTCTGCGGGTTTTTTTTTTTTTTTTTTCCTTTTACATTTTCTATATCTACGCTGGGCTGCTCGAAAAAGGATTTTTCGTTCTGTTTAAAAAGGAATTCAAGGGTGCCGAATTTTCGCTGAATTATCTGAATGAATTATCTTATGATCCGCGTTTATCTGAATGGAATTATCTTAAGCTACTGAGAAAAGAAACAGAATCACGAACCCCAGGAACTACCCATTTCAAAACTGCTTCCCTTGCAGGATGCTAATTGATTTCGACTTTGATTCATGGTGAATTCTATCCCTTCCGGCTATTTAAGCGCATTATTTTAGAGTCCTCTTATCCCACAGGTAATCAGACTAGCCCCCAGATGACTGGAAAAAAGAAACCGTTAAGGCTGTTCTCAAATCCAAAAGGGCAACTTTCTGACATAAGTTTTAATTTATTTTTGTTCGAAAATGCATGAAACTACCTGGTGTTGTTGTTAAGAAACTATGTCATTGATCTGTTTTTTCCATTTTTTTGCAAACGCAATAGATCTTTCAGAAAAGAGTGTCAAAGTGGGCATTTTGAACCGAATTTCCGCTCGAACGAAGAAAAAGCACTCGAGAGCGGGCGAAAAACGTGTTTGTCACGTGATCCAAAACGCTTATAACTCAATAGGTAATTGATGGATCAAAAAATGGAAAAAACCATTCCCAATCGCTTCCATGGCCAGGCTTTCCAATTTTATATCTTTCTGTTAAAAAATGAATTTGTAAATGTGTAAAAACGTTTTGCGCTTGTTGAGCAGAGCAGTTAAGAATAGCCTTAAGAGCTTAAAGGGGCAGAAATTTTAAAATAAGAAACAGACGTCTTTGAAAAAGTTTTTATTCTAGCAGTGTCTTCTGAATGTGAGCTCATCTTCTTCTGGAAATAGTTAATAGCGTTAGTGTCGGAAATTTTGCCGAAAATGAAAAATGAAATAAACAATTAAATTTAAAAAATCAAAAAACCCGACTGCGTAAAACGCGAACTAATTAATTATTTCTCATCAATGTGAAACTATTTTTTATATTACTTACCTATTTTTTTATTTACTTGTATTGATGACTTTTAAGCTGTGTTTAATTGTTAGTTCTTATCTATAAACACTGTTTTGATGAGGCCTATAGATGTCTATGAAGGTTAGAATTGCAGTAAAGCTACAGATGCTACCTACACAAATTCAAGGTCGTATAATATTTAAATGAAGCTTCTGACTGTAAAATAGTCAATAAAACATCGTCTTCATTTTGAAGACCTATCCAATGATAGGCCACTCAATAGGGTGCGTAAAATTGTTTTCGTCTCTACCGCCATTTTGAATGTATAAAAAACAAAACATAGCCTATAACCATCGGACGGTTAAGACGAATCCATAGAGACCCCATTCCTTAAAATCCATCCAGCCGTTGGGATGTTTCGAGGGTATAAAGAAATCCACATACCCAGATACGCGTGAAACACATAACCCTTCTTGGCAGTCGGGTAAAAAGGGAATGTAACCAAAAATATATAGGTAAATAATTCTTACTGAAGTGACCGCTGTATCGAGACAGTACAATTTGGTCGTTCACCAATTATTTTATTAACTGCTGTAAATAGAATATTTAATAGTTAAAAATGAGTTAAACCAAACATTTTTTAAGTAGCTTGATTCAGTTATTTATTTCGCTTGTTTGTTGTTTGTTTTATTGAACACATTACATCAGACTTGTGTGCTTGACACCAGGGTCCGCTTATAAGTTATCGTCGATATACAGAGACGAGATAGCGCAAAAAAATTTACAACACCAGAGAATTACATCCTGGGGGTTCCACAAAGAGTGTGCAACGGAACCGGCGGGATTCGAACCATCCCACACCTACGCTCTCAAGTGATTAGCGGTGTGGTGTCTTATCCACTCAGCCACGTATTTAAATCGTTATAAGTCCAGAACCGTTAAAGATAAATGATTCAAACTTGGAAAATGTCTTTTTCAATTGTTTTACTTTAATTTTGATACAGCAAATTAGAAAAAAAATATTTACTTTTGAAAATATGATTTTTCTTTTTAAGTTACACCATATTCTCTTAAATTTTTACTTTAAATATTTTTTTTAATCAAAATTGAAACTTATATATTTCTATTTATTTAAATGAAAAAAAATTGAAATTCTACAAATAATATTTTGAGTTATAACGATTTTAAATTACCCCACTTTTTTAATGAATTTAAAATGTTTAAATGTTTAAAATATATATATAAGAAGTTTTATCACGTGATTTTGTTTACAAATAAGATGGTTAACCATCACAAAAAAATTTAAAATTTTAACTCAATAAATAAAAATTACTTTAAATTGTGTCAGGGACCCCCTTAAACAAAAAAAAATCACTACTTTTGAGACAGCCTTAGCGTTCATAGAGCTAAAATTAAAAAGAGACAGTGAACATGACTTCAAATGTGTTCATTATTTTATCATATGCGGAATCCACCTGTTATTTGTAATCATTTAAACATTGTAAATTTATAAAATTTAGAAACAAATTATAAATGTCACGTTGATAAAATTTATAGGCAATTGCTATTTTAAATGTTCTTACAGTTTTTAACATAAAATGTACTTCTTTAGCGACAGTCTTAGCTTTCACAGAGCAAAAATTAAAAAGAAACAAACACCATGGCCTCAAAGGTGTTCATCGGTATTGCTTTGGTGATATGTGTGCTTCATCTCAAGCCAGCAATTTCAAGAAGACACGATGTGATCAACAACGATTTATTCCTGGACAGCTTAGATGATGAAACAAGTGGTGAGTTTTTTGCATGCGTTGCTTTTTTACACCCTTTGATTTAACTGCACTTTTTTAGATAATTTTGTTTTTGTATGCAAAGATGAATTTTATAAGTGAATTTTTATTCAGTTTCTGACAGGCTAGAATTATAAAAATTATGTTCACATGTGAGTTTCCGATGACAGTGCAACATTTTAATATTTTCAGAACTTAGTTATAAATGAATACATTGATTTTAAGGTATTTTTTCGTTAGCGCGCCACAAGTGCTGAATCACCAAATGTTCTTTACGGTTACAGTTATATACGAGTTGCAACATATTTTTTAATGCTGCGTCAAACCACGCTTGCCAAAATAAGACAACTGGTTATGAAACTGCAACAACGAAATATTTTAAACACAAAAGAATAGAAAAAATAAGAAAAAACGAAGAGAGTAATATAAAAAAATAAGTTTTTATCGTAGTGATAATAGTCGTTATAATAGTTGAATATTAATTAAGTTATTATTATACGTTGAGAAAACAATTTAGAAATGCTAAACTATAGTTTAAATATGTACAATTTTGTTTTTGCTCTTTTTTTTTTTTTTTTTTTTTTTTTTTTTTGCCATACCTTAAAAACGCAACAGGGCTTAAATTATATATATTTTTTAAATAAAATCGCCAGTTCGTTTTTTTTACCAAGCGTAAATCAAAATAAGAATTTTCGACAATCCGGTTCAAGCGAAATATTAACACATTGTAATAGATTTTTTTTTAAACCCCATGAATTGAAGTCATGAAATGAAGTGTGATTTTAACGATAAACATTGAATGCTTAAAAAAGAAAGTTAAAAAAAAAAAAAAAAAAAAAAAAACATTGTCATACTTATTCCCAGACAGCTTAATGGAAAATGAAACAAGTGGCAAGTTTTCGCATGGATTTGCTTTCTTTCTAAATAACCCAATAATGAAAATTTCAGTCACATAATACGCTGAAATTCGATAACTCTATACCAATCGGGGAACGAAAACTGTGTTGAGTTATCTGAGTACATAGTTGCCAAGTCTCCCGGTTTGTGAGTACCAGTATTTCCGAATAAAAATATTAGCTTTGTTTAATCGTAGAATTATGCCATTAACGCCTTCGGGACGAGCGTCTTTTACAGAATTTTTAATCTTTTACCACCGGTTTTTTAAAACAAAAATTTTTGCCTAATTGAATCGGGAAAATGCCCGGATTAAATGAGGAAAAATTTACAATAAAAATTTACTGGTGAGAGTAATCACGGATTCTGAGCACCTTACGCGGCACGTATACCAGTCGCTCGTCCCCAAGGGGTTAAACAAAGCGACTATTCAAAGGTATATATAAATATTATATATACAGACATACAACGAATGAATACAATAAATCCAACTGGAGTGAAAAATTAGCCAGAGCCAGGAATCGAATCCGGGACCACAGTATACAAGACTGCTGCTCTAACCACTTCGCCTATTCGCAAAAAGTAGTCTGCTTGAAAATCGGTAGACTCGGCAATTAAGCGAATATTGAGTTATATGGTTTCGCTATAGATCTATTTAATATATATATATATATCTATATACTCAGGCGAATATCAGTTATATTTTGTGATGTATCAGGAACATAGACTGCAGGGGCGCGCCTGAGTTGTTAGGCGCCTGTGTGCAAAACTTCAGCTTGCGCCCTATATCGCTCTCTGAAAAACTATCGTTTCATAAAAACTTACATGCGATCACAAATGAAATCTTACAAAATATAGTATAATTTTAAAATATATATAAACTAGAGAACAGGAATTCTGCTTTTTCAGAATTTAGTGTCGCCCCCGGCATTTCCATTACTTCATTTTCTTCTGATGGACTGATGGTTTCTATTATTATGAAACAGCCATTATAAATGAAGTGTTAGGTGAAGATGAAAGAGCAGCCGTAAAAAGTTAGAACACTTATTTTCTGGTCAGAATGGGGGGGGGGGGGGGATGGCCATAATTTTTTTTTTACGGCTGATCTTTCATCTTCACCTAACACTTCATTTATAATGGCTGTTTCATAATAATAGAAGCCACCAGTTAGAGTCCTGCATCGGGTCGGGTTACCCGCTTTTACCCGAAACCGACCCGTTTTTTTGGTGCGGGTCGGGTTGGCTTTCATTGTTTCGGGTTCGGGTTGGCTTTTTTACTCTTGCGGGTCGGGTTCGGGTTTACCCGCTTTTTTAAAAGAATGTGGAAAATATTTTTACCCGTTAAAAGCCTTTATAAACCGCAGATCAAAGTTTCACAAAAGCAAAATGTATCCCTGTCTGTTTTGTATTTAGTCATCCTTTCACCAGTCTTCGAAATAACAAACTGCATTATATTTTTATCGTATTTTAAAAATACAATACGCAGCAAAATGCTAAATGGTCCTTCCTGTCTATCAAGTGAATAATTTAATTGTGGTGATACGCGATGCAGTATGTTAGACGGGAAAATTTTCAAAATAATAACTGCTGATAAACTAAAGGCAGATGGCCACTTGTGTAAAACAAGGTGTATCGTTATAAATGGAACTTTTGAAACCGCGACTAATTTTAAAGCATATTTAAAGATTAGATTTTTTGTTTTATACCATTTAGAGTCCTGCATCGGATCGGGTCAAAGGTTTCACTATAGTTGAATATTAAAGAATATAGATTTGTTCATTCTTCTCTGTAAAACATAAAAATGATATTAGAGAATTAGAGGTCTGCACGGGCCGGAATTACCAGGCCCGGAAACGGCCCTCCCCGTCCCGTCCCGTGTAAAACTTAAAAGTTTGGCCCTAGCCCGGCAAGGCCCGTTTATAATTTTATCGGCTTCGTCTAAATATTTATATCGGACCGGTAGACCGGCTTAATTGTATCTATCGGCCCGGCCTGGCAGGGCCGTTCATTTTTTTTTTTTTTTTTGCCGGCCCGGACCGTTTATTTTGTTTATCAGCCCGGCCCGTTGAAAAAACTCTCCTAATAAAGCGGCCTGGCTAGTTTGAAATTTTGCCGACCCACCGCGGCCCGGTACCGGCCGCGACCGGTGCAGACCTCTATTAGAGATACGTAGATAATTTTTCATAACGGTATTAAAACATGATTTGCTTTCCTTAAATCGCAGGTTCGGGTCGGGTTGCGGGTTGAAATATTGCAGGTACGAGTCGCGTGCGGGTTGATATACTTCGGGTTCGGGTCGGGTTGCGGGTTGCCTGAAATTATTTTTGCGGGTTGCTGAAAATTATTTTTGCGGGTTCGGGTCGGGTTGCGGGTTGACTTAAATGGAATTTGCGGGTTCGGGTCTGATTAATAACTCGGTTAAGCGGAACTCTACTGCAGTACAAAACATATTTCAATTTTTAGACTGAAAACACACGTTTTATTTTATGTAAAATGACGCTTAAGAATTCCACATTTACGATCTACTCTTAAACATCTACAGTAAAGCATGCATAGCACATTACTATCACGAAATAATGCACAAATGCAGCAAAAAGATTCCGTCATTCAAGAAAACCGAAAAAAAAAAAACCCTTGCTATCTGATGATTCATAGATACTTATAATTAAATATAGTATATAATAGCTCCATTGTTTTAACAGAAATCATTCGTTTATATTTTTTTTCAAAATAGCACTTATTTTAATTACATTTTCTTTCGGTTGTTACGAGAAAATGGCTACAAAAATATATAATTGCTATTTTAAAACTATTTTTCCTTTACTTTCTACAGAAATGGAGTACTGCCGTTGCCAATATTAAGCAAATGGCTCCAAAAACTACAAAAAAAAAAATAATAATAATAATAATATTTCAAAAATAAATGAAGATACAGTTTTCAAACAAAATGCATTGAAAAGAACTTTTTTTTTTCAATACGACGGTATAAAAATCGAAAATGTGCGATGCTTAGAAGTTTAAAAAATTGCTAAAGAGTATTTAATCGAAATGCTTTGTTTTACAGCTAGCTTCTGTAAGGTAACGTTATTTTTTGGACACAAAATAAGCTGGGAGAAAGAAATAGCATACCGTACCGGAGGCTAATAAATAAAGGTATAATATATATACAGTGGAACCCGGTTAAGACGCGTTTCAAGGGAGTGGTCAAAAGTCGCGTATTAAGCGGGATCGCGTATTAAACGTGATTTCTATAATGTTGCATCAATTGGACTTATTTACGCATTTAATCACCTAAATGAACTTCAGAGCTTTCATTTATACGTTTACGGTTGAAAATTGTATCTTTGACATATATTCAGATTGAAATTTAATTGTATTTCACTTTAATGAATCCACATTGTTTCTTTTTATAGGACAAACTGGAATAACAACGGAAAATAAATATAGATTACAACATTACTTTATTGTCGATTATTGCGTTGCAACTAAAAATAATTTTCCTACTAGACTCATTTTTTTTAACAGAAAGGAAAATAATATTAAATCTTTGAAGCACAACCCAGTTTTTAAAATCATATTTAGTACTTGTAATAACGTACATTTTAAGGATCTCTAACAACACGTATGAACAACTCTAATATAATAATTTTTATGACGTATCTGAGTAACCTAAATTCGTCTATCTCTTTCTACTACAGTAAAAACATCCACGAAGCGAAAGACAAAGAATGTTAGGAGTGAGATCAAAGAAGAATTGCAGTTTTGCTAATTTAACGGTTTTTTTTTTCTTTTTCTTTTTTCTTTTTTTTTTAATTCAAACACCTACAACTATTTCCGATTAGTAATTTTCGCCTTAATTAATCTGTTGTTAAATAAATTAAATACTATTCGGAAACATTGTTTTTTATTTGAATAATAAAAATCCTCTAAATCGGTAACACCAGGGCTTAATTTCTAACAAAAAAAGTACCGGAGCCCTAATATTCTGCAATACCCGAACAACAACCGTATCAACCCCCCCCCCCCCCCCCTGGTCACTCCTATCTGCACATTTATATTTCGTACATTATCTTCAAAATTTAAAGCATTTTTCTTTCTTTAGCAAAATAAAGATTTTAAATATATCCTATCAGCGGATACTTAGTTGTCAATTATTCCACTTTTTAGTTATCACTCCTTCCTTCTGAATAGAAATCTTTGCCTAATTTTAAAGTTAAATAATTGCAGAATTCTGCGATAATTTTAAAGTTAAATAATTGCAGAATTCTGCGATTAAATATGATAAGGATTACGATTAGGAAATAGTGTTAATACACAAAAAAGAGATAGTTCTCAGCTACGCATTTTTAAGAAAAAATTGAAGGAAATTTACAGAAATTAATATTTATATGCCGAAGAATGGAACAATGTTTACAATTTCCTATAAAATGTGCATATCTTAAACTGTAATCGATTCCTTCCGCATAACAATCTTTTGTGGTGAGCCCCTGAAAATCTGATTAAATTAAAAATTTGACAGTGTTATCGGAAGGAATCGATGCTTTTATAGAAAAGGGGGAATCACTGCTCGATTGCTTTCTTTCAGAATAACAATACATGGCAATTATATCTACTTACAAATGAAAGTGACTTCCTAAAATCTTTTAGATGGGAAGGAAAGGAAAAAGTAATTTAGGCTTCCGTTTTTCGGAAGCACTATTGCACTGGGCTCCGGAGCCCTGTATTTATGAGCTCCGGTGAATTTCGACTAATATTCAAATATTTACTAAAAACAGAGAAGTACCGGAGCCGGGCTCCGGTGGGCTCCGGCGCAAATTAAGCCCTGGGTAACACTCGAGAAGAGAGAAGGAATTCGCATCTTGATCAATGAATTCGCGTCTTAAACGTGATTTTTTCCCTCAAAGAACCGAAAATTTATCGCGTATTAAGCGGGATCGCGTTATAACCGTTCGCGTATTAAACGTGATTTTTTTACATTATTCTTATGGGCGAAGTTCAAGGGATCGGAAAAAATCCGCGTATTAAGCGGAATCGCGTATTAACCGTGAGCGTCTTAACCGGGTTCCACTGTATATATATATATATAGAAATTATAAAACGAATATGTAAAAGAAAAAATACATAAGGATACAAAATCTGTAAAATAAAATAATTTACCTTGTGAATTAAAAAAAATCGACAACCATGTTTCAGATTTCAGAAAATGCCTTTAAGCTGATTTACAGCTAAATGATTAGTTAAAATAGTCCATCGAGAAACAGAAAAGAAGAAAAAAATATATATTTATCAGTATATCTATCTATCTCATGGCTGCCAACCTTTACGCTTTCTTCTCTTCCTACCACTAAAATTTTCTTGTGAATATTGCTTTATTTAATGGTCGAAATCGCACGATTAAAGAAGGTGAAAATCTTCTCTAAATTTTAGTGGTAGCAAAAAAGCGTAAAGTTTGGCAGCTATGCTATCTATATTATAAAGAATAAACATATCTGTGCGTAACGCATACGCCATTTTGCGAATGACAACACTTTGAAATTTGAAATGAAATTTTGGTTTTGTAATTTTCTCTACTGCAAATTTTTAAACTTCTAAACATCGCATATTTTAAATTTTTACACCGTCGTATAAGGAAAAAAATGCTCTTTTTAAATGTAATTTGTTTGAAAGCTGTATCTCAATTTACTTTTAAGATATTAATTTTTTTTATAGTTTTTAGCACCAATTTTGTAATCGTGGCAACTGAAGTACTCCATTTCTGATGAAAGTAAAGGGGAAAAAAAGGAAAATAGTAGATTGCTGTATCTTTTTGTTGTCATTTGCTCATAAAAACTGAAAAAAAAAAAAAGAAATTAAAATACATGCTATGCCAAGAATATCGTATGTTATAAAACTCGGTGAGTTTTAGCTTTATTTGTTTTTTATTTATCAATTAAATTATTTTTATTTTATTGCAATTTAACTTTACAAGCGATACAATACTTTCTCTCTATTCTAAAAAAAAGTAACTACCGCTGTCACCGCCGCCGCCGCCGCCGCCGCCGGTTTTGATTTTTTTGTGACCGGAGGTCTTTCTTCGTTAATATTAAGAAAAATAATGCATACAAAAATATGAAAATCGGTAGTATTACACAGAAATGTTTGATAAACACGCTGATGCAGACAGTTTTCAAATCGAAGAATTATTTTAAGAGATATTTAATGCTAAAGTTAGACGAAATCGTTCCACTAAAAAAGTTTTATAGTAGCAAAAACTATACATCGGAATTTAATAATTTTTAGTTCATTTTATACGTTATAATTTCCCGGTGTGCAGAATTGATTTATTTTTTTAATTTGACTCATTTTTCGAGGTTTTATATCTATTTTAAATTCAAATTTTCAGCATTTCTAGAGATATTTTTTACAGATTTCAGAAAATTGTACTAATTTAAACTGTTGCCAACAATATAAAAAGCGCAAGCAATAATGTTTGCTTCAAATTAAAAATTTATTTACACGTGACTATTATTAACAGGAAAAAAAACTTTCAAATTAGAATTAAATAATTACGTATAAAAAGCAGGAACTTGTTAAAAATTACGTCATAAAAAGTATACACGTGAATTTTAAAAGGAGAAAGGATATTGTAAAATAATAAGTTCATTAACATGCGTTAGAAGTCTTAGGAGAAATTACGTCATTTTTACGTCACATGATAGTTATTACATAAAATGAACACAAAATAATATTGCAAAAAAGTTTAAATTTAGAAATTGCGCTAGACATTTATTTGATATTTTGAGAATTAATTTAAAATGTCTCATTTAAAAGAACTTTCTTTTCGCTTTGTTAAAAAATACCGGGAGACAAAAACTCTCTTTACTTAATTCCTTTTATATTAGCTTATTTTGAAATGTTGTTACACGTGTATACGTCATCAAGTTATTTTTATTTCGACGTTTTATTTGTGTTTTTATTAATGTTGTACGAATTTATTTGTTCTTTCGTTATTTAAAATAAAAATTATATCAATTTGTATAATTTGGAGAGTGGTTTGGCGATTTATATAATTTGGCGAAATTGGTCGACAGGATAATCAAGTAGTACCGCAGCGGGTTTGGCGTTAAAATTCCCCAATCAAAGAGAAATGAATAGAAATTCGTTTATAGGGAGATCGCCACTGTTTTTTAAATTATAATTCAATCTTTCGAAATCTTTTTAAAGCCGATCAAATTAGCGTGCATTTAGAGTCTGCGGTGTCTGGAAGGGGGTTGGCGAGCGTAGCTCGTAGGGGGCCGAGCCCCCTAGTCTCTTTACAAAAATGTATTTTAAAGAATATTTGTGTGACCTGAAAGAATCCAATTTTATTAATCCGTGTGTAATTACATTTTCCGAATTTTGAAACAAATATAAATGATAACACATGGAGCTATTATTAAAAAAAAAAAAAAAAAATGAAGTCATATAAATCATTAATTACCCGAGATTGTATTGCCGACCTTCTTAAATGGCGTCATTGCTTTCTGCTGGGTTTGTGTATTATTCCGCGATAATGGTGTCATTTGCATACCGTTCTATAAGTGTTGTTTAAGACGGGATCGTAAAAATGGGATGCTTTAGCGTATGCAATTGACGCCATTTTATAAAAAAAGCGTATATTTTAATTATTAAAACTGAAATATGTTTTGTAGAAGTTCGTCATTTTCACCCCAGCTGCTTTGAAATTTTTCGGAGGAGAAAATGCATTATTTTTAAAAATAACGTAATCCAAATCACACACTTATAAAACGCAATGTTTTAAAAACATTTAGAGTGACTTTATGGAAAAGCAGTAACGTACAGTGTGCTTGCTCTTTGTCCGAAAAATAGCGATTTATATTACAGAACTGGATGATTCTCTCTTGGATGCTCGCTTCGCCGAGTTAGACAAGCAATCAAAGAATATCTTGGCAATAATTCGAGGTTTAAAATAATATCAGGCTCCCCAAGTTTTTGTTCAAAATTCTCTCTACTAATAAACTTTTATAGGCATGATACTGTAATTTTATCAAAATAGCATAATTTGCATAATTTAATTTGTTATAATTTTATATAATCTAATATTTAAAACACAAGAATGTTTTTTAGTCATCTGCCCTGAGCTTTCTGCTGAACCAAATTTACTAATAAATTTTTAACTGGAAGCTGTTCATTTGTAGATGTGCTCGCACTAGCTCTTTTTTTTAATAACCCATTATTATATTTTAATTTCAAAAGTATTATATGAAACTTCTTCAAAATGGTGGTAATGAGATAGCTTTCATTATTGCAGAGAAGAGAGAAATAATGAGGTTTATTTACCTTTATTCATGTGATTATCTGATAAAAATTCGAAATTGTTGATAAAAATTGTTGTATAAGATTTGATGGTGCAAAATGGCATTAGGGACATAATACTTTGAACGGAAAATTACGTTACTGCTTTTGAAAACACGCATTTTCCTCATAAAGTTTCCATATTTTTTTTCCTTCTGTATGCGTACTAAGTTTCAGACACTAGGTGAAATGCTTACGTAAGTGAAAATGACATCATATTTAAAAGAAAACGATGATTTTCTTAGATAAAACTAAACTTTTTAACACAAATGCGTCAAAAAACACAAATTACAGCAATTTTTACTCTCCGGTACTGAGATTAGAATCTGGAGTTAAGAGCGCGACTGTTCACATGCAATGATTTTGCTGACAATCATGACTTCACGTTTTGAGTTAAAAGGATTTTTAAAATGATCCAATTAAAATACCAATTTTTTAAAAGGGTGATTGCGGTTCGAGAGGTTAATTTTTAAATTTATCTCTATCGCGTGGAGCTCGATTAAGAATGATTAATCCGTTTGCCCTTAAAACAACATAAAGAGTTCATCATTTTCTTACGACTAATATTCCGTAAACAAAAATAAAACTTCCTCTATGATTAAATAAATAAAATAATACAAATAAAACATAAATTTAACAGACATGTAATTGAACTACGCGCTTAAAGCTCTGAAATTATCAGAAAATATAATGATGTCGTAAGCAGCAAAATCTTGGGCTAATAACTCTTAGCATGCGGCTAATGCGAAAAAATTGCTTTTAAAAATTTTCAAAAATTTATTTGATTGTATAATCCATATTTTTCATGTGAAAAATTCTTTTTTTATTTTTAGTGGGCAATCTAAGAAATATATTGCATGTAAAAAAATATTACTTTTCAATTAAAAAAATAGTTTTAATATATTCGGTAACCCGGGAAGCCCTGGTACGATCCCCTAATTATAGTAAAAATAAAACTCAGTATCCTCATGATTAATACTCACAACGTCATTGACTATCCAGTTTAGACTACCAGTTGGATATAGCACGTAAAATGCACGAAAATTTGAATCTAAATCTCTTCTTTATTCTTTTTTTTTCAGGCAAATTAAATCCGTCTTCGTATCCCCGAGCTTTTGTATTTGTCTATTTTTTGTTTCAATAAAACAGTTTCAAATAGTGTATCCGAAATAGTGTCCTCGGTGGAATCTAACATTAAATAGAATGCTAAAAAATGCCCTCTTTTTGGGGTGGGGGGGGGGATGCTTTAAGTTACATTTTTACGTTCTGGATTGAAATTGATTAATTTATCACATTTAATTTAAAGAATAATAACTTTTAATAAATTGTAAGTAATTTATTTGAAGTGTAAATCCATAAAATATAATTAAAATTTCAAGAATAATTAATTTTAATAAAATTTAAAAATATGTATTTTTAAATATTTCTTCCTCGCTTGAATTGCTTGGCGCCTTTATTATCCTGGCGCCTGTGTGCGCCGCACACTTTGCACAATAGGTCGGCGCGCCCCTGATAGACTGAGCAGACTGTGGCAGATTAAACCCATTTAATGTGACGCAGAACAAAATGAAATATTTGCATGGTAATACTGCAATTTTGTACTTATATTTTCTTACTCATTTGAACAGATAACGCACTCTAATGACATCACCATAGATATTCGCGCTATAAATGTATTACATACATTTATTTGAGATTAACCCTTCACTGCACGATTTTTTCTATTTTTATGAAAAAAAAATATTTGAAATCTTATATATCGGTCTAATAATGAGGAAAATAGAAAAAAAAAAAAATTTGAAATTCTCAGCTAAAATTTGATATTTTATGGTGTGTGCCATATGAACACACCATATGAACAATTTTGCAACTAAGTGAGCTTAAAATAATTAATTTTATCTGCTTAACACTTTGCAGCTTTTTTTATATTAATATTTTTAAGCATTCAGTAAAAATAATGAAAGTAAATCTTACCTTAATAGCTTGATCAATTTTTTTTTTTTTTTTTTTTTTTTTTTTGCTTCCGAAGAACAAATTCTAATTTTTTGTCAAATGAAGCCATCTGACATGGACAAAATAAGCGTTATTCCATCCTTTGGACGATTCTTGATCAGGGACAGAGATCATATTGGCCAAATTCATGGCACATAATGAAAATTATACTGTTTTATGTATGTGCCAGATATGGCACGTGATGCAGTGAAGGGTTAAGTGAAAAATTCATACGGAATAAATAAAGAGTAAATGATTTAAGCCACATAATAACAACGAGTTGCAATATTCCAGCTGGGTGAAAAAATGTTCTGGCTATGATTTAAACCAGGGACCTTTGGCTTAAGCTGCCAAAGCTCTACCAACTGAGCTGCCCTGGACAAATTCGTCGGACGTAATTCACTCAGACAACCTTCTGACGATGACATCCGGTCTGTTATCTTAAACATCTCAACAGAATAAATCACAGGTAATGGAACGCCAAGTAAACGCTGTACAGTGTACACTACATTAATTTAACATAATTTCGTTACCAATTAGAATAAATGTGTTAAATTAAGGAAGGACATAATTGTCTGAACGAAGCGAAGGCTAATACACAAAGCAGTATTACTTTCCGGTCAAAAACAGCTACGATGGATATTAAAACCTTTCGTCAAGCATAACTCAAAAAATATTTGTCGGATTTCGGTTCTGGTTTTACCAGAAGGTACCTATGAGGGTAACCTACTGAATGCACCTACTATGAAAAATAAGTTCCAATTCGTTTAAAATTTATATTAAAAAAACTGATAAAAAAGCACAATTTATCTACATACGTCACGGAAATTTAGTGTATGTCATTTTCACCGGCTGGATGTTTTCGTAGAAAACCGAATTATAGCACATGGAGCAAAGAAAATATGCCCGCACTAATATTAAAGTGCAAAAAAACATACAGTGGAACCCGGTTAAGACGCTCACGGTTAATACGCGATCCCGCTTAATACGCGGATTTTTTCCGCTCCCTTGAACATCGCCCGTAAGACTAATGCAAAAATATCACGTTTAAGACGCGAACGGTTATTATGCGATCCCGCTTAATACGCGAAAAATTTTCGGTCCTTTGTGTTAAAAAATCATGTTTAAGACGCGAATTCATTGGTGAAGATGCGAATTCCTTCTTTCTTCTCCAGTGTTTCCATTTTAGCGGATTTTTTTATTCATATAAAAGCACTGTTTTTGTACACTAATATTTACTTTATTTAATAACAGATCAATTAAAGGAACATTTAGAAAATATTGATAGATATTTGAATAAAAAAAAACACTCGAAATTAGCAACACTGCAATTCTTCTTTGATCCCTTGTTCTAACATTCTTTGTCTCTCGTTTCGTGTATTTTTTATTGTAGTAGAGAGAGATACATAGAGGAATTCAGGATGCTCAGATATCTCATAAAATTATGATTAAAGATGATTATACCTGTTGTTAGTGAGTTTTTTAATATATGTTATATCACTACTATGTTTTATAACGCATGTTATATACAAAAAAAAAGAAAAGAAATTCGCACAGATTAAACAAATACGACTGCTGTTGTATAATTTTTTTATGTTTTCAATGTTTTCGTTACTTTTTGCTATGCTAACAATACAAGTCTACACCACGAGTCTTCGAAATGAGAAACTGCATTATACAGTCGAACCCGGTTAAGACGCGTTTCAAGGGAGTGCACCTAAGTCGCGTATTCTATGCGACTTATGTAATGCTATGCTATGCTAACAATTTTGCTATGCAATCATTATCACAAGTACTAAATATGATTTTAACAACTGGATTATGTTTCAAAAATTTAATATTTTTATTCTTTCTGTTAAAAAAAATTAGTCTAGCAGAAAAATTATTTTTGTTGTTTTATCTTTGGTTGTAACGTATTATCGACAATAAAGCGCCATGTTTGAATCCATATTTATTTTCAGTTATTATTCCAGTCTGTCCTGTAAAAAGATAGACAGTAAAGTTGAATACAATTAAATTTAAATCTAAATATACGTATAAGACACAATTTTCGACCATAAACATATGAATGAAAACTCTAAAGTTCATTTAGACGATTAGATGTGTAAATAAGCCCAGTTCCTGCAACATTATACAAATCACGTTTAATACGCGATCCCGCTTAATACGCGACTTAGGTGCACTCCCTTGAAACGCGTCTTAACCGGGTTCGACTGTATTTAAATTTTATCAAACAGGAAAATAAATCTGGATTTTTTTTCTATTTCAAAGAAAAAAGCCATAATAACGCAGGATTTCAGATTTTACAATAATCTACCCAATAGCATTTTTTAATCGCCAAAAGCAACCAACATTTATATTTTGCGTGTGAAAATTTGAAACAGTTATTTTATGTTTAAATAAACAATTTTTATTTGTGGCATCATTTATTCTTAATTTATTTATTTTTGTCTTTTTAGTATTTAAAATGAAATTTGGGTGCTTGTTAGTTATCCCGTCGATCAATTTCGCCAAATTATATAAATCGCCAAACCACCCGCCAAATTATACAAATTGACATACTTTTTATTTTAAATAACTTTTTTAAAAAATAACTTAATATTAATACTAAATCACTTAAATATTTTAAAGAACAAATAAATTAGCATAACATTAATAAAAATACAAATAAAATGTCGAAATTAAAATCCTTTGATGACGTAAACACGTGTTGTCAAGTAAATGTGACATTTACGATCAACCATTATTGGCATTTAATCTTACAATTTGGCGACAGTAATTTGGTCGATGGGATAACTAACAAGTACCGAAATTTGCACTTTTCCAGAATAGGCGTCTTATAGGTAAAGAAAATGGGTTTGGCGAGAGAAGTAAACTTTTCATGCATATTTTCTGGTAACCTACTCATTCTTTCTTCACTCTTCTTCACTCATTCATAGACCCAAGCAATTTTTTAAAGATTTAAACAATTAATTTAGTGTAAACAAGACATTTACGCACAGATGTCACACGCGCACCACGTTGGCACGATTTTTTTCTGACGCCAATGTCATATATGCGCCGGGGTACTTAACTGGCGCCGAAGTGTCGTTATTTTGCTTGATAGTAACCTAGATGTTGTTTATTTATTAATAAATTGTTTATTTACTTTTATTTTCTTTTTTTAAATTATATAAATTGTTTTGTTATATAGTTCCTAGGGGGCTCTGCCCCCTGCAAGCTACGCTCGCCAACCCCCGTTCAGACACCGCAGAATCCAAAAACACGCTAATCTGATCGGTTTAAAAAATATTATAGAAGATTGAATTATACTGAAAAAAGCTGTGCAGATCTCCCTGTAAACGGGTTTCCAGTCAATTTCCTTTGATTTCAAAAATTTAAGGCCGAATCAGTTGCTGTTAAGACATCCAATGGTTGTTTTCGTGTTTGATTAAAGAGGATCAGTTAAACGTTTGAAAATAAGCTAAAAATAAAAGGAATTAAGTGTACAGAGTCTTTGTCTCCCGGTATTTTAAAACAATTTCTATAACAATAGCCTAGTCATGTGACTATCATCAAGAGTTCCGGGCGAACCACTTCGCTTTTTATATTCCTGGTGCCATTTTGGTACTTTAATATTAGCCAGGTACAGGTGATAAGTCGCCAAATATTATTCTATCGCCATCATTTCATCTATATTACAATAGTCCAAGTCATGTAACTGCCATAAATAAATACGCTCTGATCCCTTCGCTTTTCATATGAAAGTTTGGCCCAGATATCATATACAGCCTCATATTGGCGCGATTTTTTTCCGACGCTAATTTGGGGAAAAGATCAACAGCATAAACAACAACATCCGGCTTATCAAATCAAGCAAAATAACGATACTGTGGCGCCAGTTAAGTACCCGTTGAGTATATGAAATTGGAGTCAGAAAAAAAAAAAATAGCGCCAATATGGGACCGTATGTGGCATCTGTGCCGAAAGTTTTCCATTTCGATTAAAAAAAATCAATTTTTTTTTTGGAATAATACTACATAAAAGCATTGTCGCAAAGAATTCTTGATACTGTTACGCTAGCCGGGTGCAAATCTCTCCAATAACTATTTTTCAACTCGCCAGTTAGCATTTTTTTTTTTTTTTTTCGAGTGATAAATTAAAACATTGCTTTGAAGTTGAAATTAAATGTCATCGTTTGTTACATCATTTAATATTTGGCTAGATGCTATAGACGCACCCGGTTTGGCGTGATTTTTTTTTTTTTTTTTTTTTACGAAAATTTGGCGAAATCATCGTTTTCGAATACCAGTTACATATGTATTTTTGGTACTACTTAGTTATCCCGTCGAACAAAAATCTATCACCAAACTATAAGATTAAATGCCAATAATGGTTGATAAATGTCACATTCACTTGACTTTAAGAAAGTTACACGTCTTTACGTCATCAAGTGATTTTTATTTCGACGTTTTATTTGTATATTTATTAATGTTATACTATTTTCTTTGTTCTTTTGTTATTTAAAATAAAAATTATGTCAATTTGTATAATTTGGCGAAATGGGTCAATGGAATAACTAAGTAGGTTCCGTATTTTTCAATTATTTTCAATTATTTTTTTTTTTTTAAGGAAAATAACCAAAAAATAATTAACTATGGAACAAAACAATTTATATAACTTAAAAAAAGGAAATAAAGTAAATAAACACTTATTATTAAATAAACAACAATAGCCGGTTTACCATGTCAACCAAAATAATGCCATTTTAGCGCCAATTAGGTACCCCTTTGCGTATATGACATCTGTGCCTGAATATTTTTCTTTTCATTTCGTTTAAAAAAAAATGAAGAAGTGAAAGCCATTTATTTTAAATGTTTCTGTTTGTATTAAATAAAATGATAATGAAATACAAATTGAATTATGAATAAAAGTAGCATGATACATTTCTTAGCATACATTTAAGGGAGGCCAAACTTCTCGCCAAATTAGTTTTAAATTAAAATAGCAACCTTTTCTAAAATCTGAAAAAAAAATATCTGTTTGATTAAAATTTGAGTTGCCATCATTAGAAAAATGTATATAAAATTAGAAAAAAAAATTAATATTTCGAAAACTAATTCGAATTTAAAAATTCTAATACCAGTTTTGAAATCTGCGGATCAATGTTGATTTTTGGTGTTAATTTCATCGCAAAGTATTCCATATTTTAGGAGAAATCGCCGTGAAACATTATCAGTTGTTTAATCAGTCGATTCAAAGAATCGTTACATTTCAGCCGTTTCATATATTCGTTTCATAAATTCGTTTCATTAGGATTTTATATATATAGGGTAGATTAATTAAACTTTTTTTATTTATTGTCATTCCCTTTTTAAAATATATATATGTAACTGGTATTCGAAAACGAGGTTTTCGCCAAATTGACGTCAGAAAAAAATCGCGCCAACGTGGTGCGTATGTGACATCTGTGCCAAAATGGTTTATATTTATTTGTAAAAAATAAACATAAACGTTCTTCGGGTTTATAATAAATTGTCAGGTTTGTATCTTTTTGTAACAAATCTCATTTTCTGAAGCCAAAACTGCATAAAACTTTAAAAAAAAAAATGCCAATGCAAAGTAATGTTGTTAAAGTACAGTGAAATTAGTTAAAAACATGTATTTTAAATGTAGTGAATGAAAGCTTTATATTTTAAATGAAATGAATGCAAGATGAATATAGTATGGAAAAAATATAGTCAATTTATCACCTGCGCTTGACTAACTTAAAAGTATCAATATTGCAATTGGCACATGCTATGCAAAATGAAACAGTTATGTTATAACCACTCTTCGTGCAAGAAAAATAGCCAATAATTCGTATTCAGATACACAGGTAAAGTTGACGTCAAACAAGAGTAATACTAACAGCAACATTGTTATAACGGACGGGAGTTATAATAGCTAAGTAATAATGGCTTTAAGCACACATACCACACAAGCAGTTTTTTACATATGTTTCGAGTGAAGCTCGATCATCAAGGTGCTAATTATTCATACAAGCAACCGTTACATAAACGAAAGTTTAAAATTTAAATGTAAATGTATGCAATCTCGCATTCCCCCCCCCCCACCCCCCAAAAAAATAAATAAATAAAATAAAATAAATAAAAATAAAATGTTACAGCAATGAAATTTAATTGGAGTTAAGCGAAGCTTTTTAAAATACGATATTGGTTGAAAACCAGATTACGGAATATTCCTATAATATTCGAATTAATCATGGTACAATTTTTTTTAGCCCGGTTCAGATTTTGCCAAGAGTATTTTATTTTTATTTTTTGTCAAAAGCCGCCTTTTTCCCGCAAGTTTAGCTTGTGTTGATGTTGAAATAAATGTTTTGACTTATGCTAATATCTCTTCTCTTATTATTATTTTTATTTATTTACTTATTATTATTTTTAATTAAATGAGTCAAATCTTGTTTATAAATTTATTTAATGTGTGTATTTTAAATTAAAAGAATGCATTACGAAAGATGGCGATAAGAACAATATTTGACGATTTATCAATTGCGCTCACCTAAATGTTTTATTACCATGTGTTTAATTCCCTTCTTGGAATTTCATTGTTATATGGACTTTGCTTTTTTTAAAAAAAGCTTGACGCAATTCGAGTGTAAGAAAGTGAGATTTTTTTGTCAAATGATATATACGACTATAATAATAAAACTGAAGAAGTATTATACTGGTTTATGTATGTATTTTAAAAAATGCAAAAATATCGGTATGAAACAGCGAATAGGTTGTCCGAAAGTACTTGTAAATGTGTTCCTTTTCTAGGCTATTCTATCTCTTGCCAGGGCCCTTAACAGAGGGAAGAGCTGGTTTAAAATTGATATGGATTTTTTTTTTTTTTTTTTTTTTTTCAGGCTCACTAATCTAGATATTTCATCATTTGAATTAGCAACCAGTATATGGCCAATTAAAGATAGTATCTCATTTTCTTTACTTGCAGCAAGTTATTATTAAATCTATGTTCTCGGCAATATCGCTCAGACTAATCCCTCTGAGGGAAGTCCTAGTAACAACCCTTTCTATATTCACTAGGATCTCCAGATAATGAGATCGAAACTTCTGAAGAAACAGGAGACTGCAGTCCGGCTGCAAGGCGGAATACGGACCACTACGTCGATAAAGTCCTCAACGAAGCCCGACCCAAACTTCCAGATCCAGCTTTTCTTCCGGAACGCGTCGGCAGGTTCCGACTTTTCAACGGCACCCTCAGCAAACTAGATACCCTCAAGAGAACAGGACCTGCTCTAGTCCGCTGTACCGAAGACACTTTCAGCTTTTTAGTCCCTATTGGCTTAAGGAATTTAACTGGACGGTATTACTGGGAGACTGACGCCGGTATGTATCATTGTCAAAATTGTTAAAAAAAAAACTCAAAATCTAGAGACGAAATTGAGAAATTTGGGAATTTTGCAGGGGGGAAAACAAACCCAGAAAATCTCGAGTAACAAAATGTTACTTACATAATATTAAAATATATATATAAAGTTTTCAAACATTGCTTACACAACTTATAAAATTGTATTGTTGAATTATTTATATTCTACATATGAGAGATAGTGTCAAGACATTCGAATTTTCATATGTAAAGCAAGCTAAAATATGTATATCTCTAAAGTCATTTTTTGTAGTTAAATTCGTTTTCCTGTCGTTATAGTAGTCGTCGTTTTTTTCGTCGTCTTTTCTATTATAATATCTTTCATAACTTGATTTTAGGTTATTTTGAAGATAATTAAATATTTAAATTGAGTAAAACATTTAGTAATCTGGTGCTGATTGTTTGTTTGTTTGTAAGCATTATATAGAAAATAATGCTTTTATATCTTAGTTAAAAAGTTTTAGTTTTGTGACTTATCATAACCTTGATGATATTGAATAACTTTTAAGACAACTTCTGTCATAAATATATAAACATTGCCATTTTAATTTTTTTAACATTAAAATATTGGCATTTTGAATATTACCAGTTTTCAGCAATTTTCAAAATTACCGATGTCGTTCTACATTTCCTGGGAGGAAAAAACGATTTATTCCGTAAAAAAACATCAGTGTTCTTTGATCGTTTTGCAACGTAATTGATTATGCATAGCTCAAAGAGGTTTTATCAGAGTTTTTAAGAGCACTGTCCTCTATTTGGTGAAGCAGATTGATTGGCTGACTAAATAGTGAGGCATAAATTATTGAAAAAATTATCAATCAGGTAGTCTAGGATTCAGGATTTAATTGCATATTTATGTAATTTTAACTTGTTTGTCTGATTAATTGTAGTATTTTTTAATTTAAATTTTATATATCAGACGCAGGGGCGTATTTAAGCAGAATTCATTAGGGGGGCGTACATGACGATTTTGCCGACTGACTTAAAAATATATATATATACCTTTAAAAGTAGGTTTCTGTGTCTGTATATATGTATCTACCCGGAATCCTAAAATGGACTGACTGATTTTAAAATTCATTAACTTGGAAATGGTGACAGCTATAAAATTAAATTCTTGCAGGAGTGTTATGTAAGATGTTAGGAATTTTTTTACTACGATTGTCGTTTTTAGTTTAAAGTAGTGGCGGTAGATGACGCTGCTTGAAATAGGCGCTAAATCGGGGCCAGATTCTGGCCTCTCTCTTATCTCAATATTGATGTGGAAGAAGGAGATTAAATATATGCAGTGGGATTCTAGGAACAAAATTTCATTGGCGACTGAGAGCCATTTCATATATTTAATCTCCTTCGTTCGCATCAATACTGAGAGATAAGAGAAACAAAACATCAGGTCCCGATTTAGCACCTATTGCTAGCAGCGCCATGTATCGCTGCTATTTTAAACTAAAATCGAGAATAGCTGTAAAAAACTCCTGGCATCTTACATAACCCTCCTGCAAGAATTTTTTTAAATAGCTGCCACCGTTTGCAAGTTATTGAATTTTAAATCAATCAATCCATTTTAGGACACCCGGTATGTTCTATATAAAATTGAACATTATTAACCCATCGAGATAAAATTTTTCACTTTAGAACGTCGAATACTTTTCACTTTAGAATATTGAGGAGAATATAAGGTAGATTTAAAGATGGATACACCACCCCTTCACTTTCGTTACATTGTTGCAAATGTTCCAGTAAAGTATTTGATATTTTTTCCTGAATGTGCAGATGAAAATCTGCAATTCGGATTAATTACACAAGTTGAAGTTTTTAGTAAGATGCTACGTGGAACTTATACAGAATCATCTTATTTATATTTACATTAAAAAGGATGAAATCAAAACTTATTTTAATTACATTTTTGTTCATACATTGCATAACATGCATTTTAACTCACTATTTTTTTAGACGAGCCCATCTATTCACGACGGTGCCCAAATCTAAGTATTTCGAAATATCCTCCTAACATCATGAGTGTATTCAAACGTGGATCGGTCATTGTTGTTCTTAGATATTTTTTCACAATTTTTAATTTACAACGTCCTTTCATTCGAGGCAACTGTGGCTGGAGAAGTTAGAGCCAGATGACTGACATTGTTTGCAAGTGGCAGAATGTATCTCAAAGATTCTGTTTTCATGTAAATATCGTCCATTCTTTCAGCCTCTGCGCAGAAGTATTACAAAATTTTCAGCTCTGCGTGTAATGCTTCCATATCAGAAATTGTCACTGTTTCACGAAAGACATTTATTTACCGCTTTCTTAACCAGATTTAGTGTTTATTTCTTTCTTGCAATGAGAGGATACATATTTTATCCAGTAATGAGATTATGCTGATGCAAGAATTAAGACTTTCAGCTATCACAACTGTAGAGTATCCAATACGTTCTGAAACTCCATGCGTTAGAACATTAGAAATTCGGGAACAAAGAGAATGTTTCAATTACCGTCTAACTTCTTTGCTGCCAATCTTCGTGGATATTGCATAGCAAATTCATTTAATGGATCAACACCTTACTTTCTTTAAAAGAGAAACTGCACACTATATCTGCCTATTCACATTTTCATTGTCATTGTTGACTGTTTCCAATGATTTGGTACAAATCTTCAGTATTTTCGTAGCGTCTATTTTAAGAGTCTTCGTCTTCATTTTTTCAGTAACTAACTTGCACTTGTACTGAACGTTCTTGAGAAACATCATAGTGAAGCAATGAAGTCGAGCGATAACGTTTTCTTTCTTAAACCTCGTGGCTTGGTCATTGTTTTGCTAACAGGAGTAGAGGAATAAACTTTTTCGAAATTTGTAGGATACATTCATATAAGATCCAGACCGCTTTCAATGATTCCGCTCGAGCAGTCCATGTCGCCTTATAAAGATTCCGCAGCAGAAGAGCATTTTCTATTTCTTGGAGCTTGTCTACTAATGGCTTCTTTGATTTAGTACTTGCTGTGAAAAACACAAATATCTTCCAGCACGTCGAACACATCACCTATAATACTGCTGGCATTGCATATATGGGGCATTCTCACAATCTTTTGACTTTTGGGGGAAAAAATCTGGCGAAATTAAACTTGCTAAAATAACATTTTAATCTGATAGACGAATGCCTTAATGATTCAAAATAAAGAAAAAAAGGTCAGCAGCGAAAATTTTTTTATTTAACTGAGATTTAGGTTAAACTCGCGAGTTTAATTTTCCTTACCATTTTACCCCTATAACTTTTTATTTTCTTCTAAATTTTTACTTATAATGAATTTGCATAGTACCCACAGGACATTCAAATAAGAAATAATACAAATGTAGTACTTTTAATACAGAATTTTTGTATAACATTGTCTTAAAGGGGTGTTAAAGAAGGGACGGTAAGGTAAAAAAAGGGACGAAATGGTAAAAAAAGAGGCGGTAAGGATGGAACGGTAACGAAAATTAACACCTATTTTTAGGAAAATCATGCTAAGACTAAGTGATAGCCACAATGTTCATTGATTTTTAGAAACAGTTGTTAACACTGGATTAAATTAATTTTTTTTTTAAATTTACCTCGAAAAGTGCAGGAATAAACCTTGGGGACGGTCAGACTACCAATAAAGCCACGGTGCTTGAAATTGATATTTAAATGCTGATTTATATTCTGCAGTAAATTTCCTGTCAAAGAATTTTAAATATTCTTTCTCCAGCATACTTCTGAATGAGCAAAAACTTGAAAAAAAATCTGTGGCTGCATCTGAAATGATTTTCTGTATAATTTTAGAAGAGGGATGATAAAAAATCTAAAACCCAGGACAGAGTTCAAAAAATAATATCAACCCTAAAAATGTGTGCAGGTTAATTTTTAGCTACATATTTGTATAAAACAATAGTTCCAGTTTCAGAAAAAAATTAAATTGAAATATTTTTATTGAAACAATTTTATCCAGACAGCTCCAGACTTCAAAATCAGCATCAGGGACACGGGACGGTAGATGAGTTTTCCATGTGTTTGGACCCCCAACATCGTCCAAAACTTATTTATCTCGTTAATATTGTTGTGCAATCATGGAATGGGATGTTCCCAAGTATATGAAATAAAAAAAACACAAAAAATTGTATTAAATAAAAAATTATTATTCAGAGACATGAAAGTTAAAAGATTGTGAGAATGCCCCATATGTGAAAGGAAAGTGTTGAGTCTGTGACATTGACGAGGAATAGTATAGGGCATAATTCGACCCACGATTTCTGAAAACGTCTCCTAAGTGCCGTTGAATTCTCCAGACATGCTGCTTGTAAAATCGGATGACTGGAAACTGCCTGTTCTATTTCGAGCTCATTCTTTGTAAAGATGTGTGATATCTAGCATACAAGATCGACAATGGTGTTGACGACTTCTTTTAAAACTTCCAAAAGCCGATCGGAGTTTTTCCATCTTTGTCGGCAAATTTCAGCCCAACAGCTGATCGATCCTGGTGCGAAGCATCTGGTGGCGTATCTGCCATAATTCCATAAAATTATGCTTCTTGAAATCCTTTACTATCATTTTGCGCACTGCTGTAGCAAAAAATTCAATCATCTCGTTTTGGGATGAAGCGGAAAGGTAAGTTATATGGTAAGGGCTGAAACGTATGTCCTCAAACATTTCTTCAATTGTGGGTTATGTCTGGAAATTAATTTCACAGTTTTTCAAAAGCTTCCATTTACTCAGCATTCGCGTAATGTCCATTAAGATTGCTACAATTTCTGTGCTGAATGCAAGATGTTGCTATTGCTCTTCCACAATAATCTGTTTGCGCTTGCTCTCGTCGAGTAAGTGATTACCATCATCATGAACTGACAAAATAGGAAACAGTAAATTTGATGGGTGTTGGAAAAGCAATGTTGTGCGAACTTTCTGTTCTTTTCTTTTCCTTAAGCTTTTCATTTTGTGTCCTTTGCTTACACCACTCTCAAATGAAGCATTTTGTATTTTTTTCTCTCCTCGGTCCTTCATGAAACACGCAAAAAATTAGTATTGAGTTCTGTACTATAACGTATTTGTCCAAAAACATATGCTCTTTTCTACCAAGCTCTGTTGAAATGTCACTGTCTATCTTGCGTGGTGGAATCAGTTATCGGATATGCGCTGAGTTTTGGCTGATACGGACCTAAACTGATCAAATATGTCTCTGATTGTCTGACTTAATTTTAGACCTTTTCCCCGGGTCATGTTCAATGATGGAATCGTTCCCACTTTCCGTAATGCTAACCTCTCCACGGTTCTTCTCGATTTCTTTCGCGATCTTACTATAAATATTTGACACAGACGAACAATTTTATTTTTCCCTGTCAATTATATCTATTGTCTCCTTAAGGAACAAGAAAACACGTAATTCATCAGATGGGGTCTAATAATTGGCTTGCAATTATTTAAACAATCGACTAAATGATTCAATTGTCGAGCACATTCCAATACACCACGAGTAATATGAATGCCTTCATCGAAGTCTTCATCATCTTCAGTGCTAGTCTATCATCTAGATGTTTAGAACCCTACTAATCCGGTGCAGACTCTAAGAAAGATCCCTTTAAATATCGAAAAACTAGTTTCTCCTAGTTCTTTCTCAATTTATTTTCAGAAGTCACGCAAAAGTCGAAGAAAGGAGAGGAAAACTTCGGATTTTTGAAAGAAATTAAGACAAATTGGTGTTTTTTTAGTGTATGTTTTAAGAAAAAACGTAGAAAATTGGGAAAAAAATCGTTTGTTTCAGAGTTGTATTGATCGATACTGACTACCTAGAATTTGCCGACTGTAATCAAAATTGCCGACATTGGGGGGGCGAGACGCCCCCCTACGCCCCCCCAGTAGCTTCGCCCCTGATCAGACGTTAAAAAAGGTTTAGTTATTTTATTACTGGTAGGATTTTATCTCAGCGATAATCAGGCCCTGCGGAACCGGTTAAAGTTGAAGCTTCACCATTTTGAAAATATGTCAATTCCTCTTTTTTCCTAGTTCCATGGTGCAAACACATTTATTCTGCGACTATGATTTTTTTTTCGACAATGTAACTTAAAAAAACCTATTTAACTTGTTTTAATTAGTTTTAAAACTTGTAACTAACAGAGGTATCACTTATTTTGACAATGTAACTGATTGTACCTTTTTTAGGTGTCCCTGTATTTCGTGGTGTGATTGACATGACCATAGAGCATGCTGATGCAGATGTGTTGTACACTAGAACTCGATCTTCCATGGATGGCACACCTAAAGCAAGAATTGACAAGCTGACCATCACACGATTGCAAGGCGTTAAGGTCAAGTTCGATGGTTTGGGACCACTGAATAATGTGGCTTCAAGATTAACGAATCTGGTTGCCCGGTTTTTCAGCAGAGGAGTATCCAGAGCTTTAGAAGGCCCTGTGAGAAATGCTATTAATAAAGAACTCCAAAATGTTCATAAATATGAATACTATTTTTAAAGATTGGACTTGATGCACAACTGACAGATTTGCTCTATGAACTGAAACAATTTAGAATAAGAAAGAAAAGATAGTGAATATATCTTTTTGTGAAAAAAATTAACATCATATTAACCTATGTGGTGGTACCATGAAGAATATCTAGTCATCATAAACATGGGTCAGTTTTTAAATTATCAGGAAATACGTTATGACGCTTTTTTACCTTAAGACCTCTATAACAATGTTATATACATGAGAGATTTGTGACTTTCTTTTGTATAATTTTTTAACGTTTTGGAGGTTGGGGTCATATTGACTTATGTAATAAAATAAATTTGTATTTTCCTGGTTTTATTGAGATGTAGAGCATCATATTTTATTACATTTCCTTAACGATTACCTTTTGTCTACCACCAAACAATCTTCGTTGTAGATTTCTACAACATTTACAATAAAAATTTACCACATAGATTATTGTTTGGAATTAGTGGTAGCCTAAAAAGTGACTGCTGAAAACCCAGTAGATACTATGGGGTCAATATGACCGCAATCTTCAAAAATGATAAAAACTATACTAAAGAGAAACACTAATTGTTCGCGTGTTGTAAGGTCTAAACAAATACATAAAGAACATAATACATGATAATTTAAGAATTGCGATGTTTTAAATTATAGTACCCTATACCATATGAAGGTTTAGTATCAGTAATGCAGTTAAACCACGCTCTGGCGATTCTGTAAAAGAATAATTTTTTGGATTTTTTACACTGTAGTATTTAATTATTTGCAAATAACATTACATAACATATTCTGCACCATTATAGGAAATCGAAAAGGACGAAAATTTCGTTCATTACATATACCAGATTCACAATAACTCGTCTGTACATTTCAGATAATGAAAATATTATTTACACAATTTGAGATTAAATAAAATAATAAAATAAATGCCATTTTTTATAGAAATAATGTGATAAAACTTTTGAAATACTAATACGTAACGATTAACTTTACTTTTTATGCTCCGGTGGTACGCTAAAGTGCCATTTAAAAAAAAAACTTGCTCTAAAATAAATTTAACGCATCGAATGACCGACTGTCATGTTCCATAAACATTATTCGTAGTAAAAAGCAAAGATCTATATTACAAAGCAAAAACATATCCACAAGTAAAGCTGACAAGTGATGTAAAATACCCAGGTATTTATTTTTAAGGTTAAATACCCGGGTAAATTGTCCCATAAAAAGAAAAAAATAGTGATTCCACTGAAAATTATGCATTCTTTCTATTTACAAAAAAAAAAAAAAAAAAAGAAAAAAACTCATTGATCGTCCTCATACCGAAATTTTCGATTATGAACACCTAATTTTGACATCACATTTGGTTTTAATCGTTAAATTTTACTTTAGGATATTAAACAGAAAGTCAGTTAAGTAGTTTAGGAATTAGGAAGATATTAATTTTGAATCGTTCCAAGACAGATTGCAATGTGGGTAGTATTTTAAGAATAACTCCAGACTACTTTGCAGAATAAGCTTAATTTTTTTAATTCACATACATATCTGAAAATTTTAGAAATCGATTTTTACTTTAAAAAATTAAGTTACAATTCATATTTTTTTTTTCGAAAAAATACATATTTTTAATTAATTTTGTAAAAAAATATTAATTTTAACCTATCGTTTTTTAAAAACAGAAATCGATTTCTAGAAGCTCCAATTATAATAATATAAAATTACACCTCATTCTGCCATATAGGTCTTGAGCATTCTTAAAAAAAACTACCCAAATTGCAATCTGTTTTGCAACGATTGCAAATGGAATTAACATTAGTAGTTCTAAATTTTAAACCTTCATAATTCCTAAACTATTTGGACGTCTCGTACTGGAAGTTTCAGAGTTTAGTAAAATTTCAGTATGAAGATGAACTCTACACTTTTTTAAAAATAAATTGCAGAAGTCATTAAAATATTTCGTTTTTATAGGCTGATTGTACTTTTTTGCATCACCAAATTAAGAATATTTGTTGCAAAATGGAGATAATTAATGTCAGGTAATTTTTTTTTTCTAAATTTGTCCTGAATAAGTTTTTCTTTCTTTCTCTTTTTTTCCCCATCTTTTATTTGTTAAAGATACAGGAAGTAGTTATGACAATATATTATGTTAAGTTTTTTATATACTGAATGAATGTGAGGTTCATTCGATAGAAGGGATTCAATTAATTCTACAATTGGTTTAAAAAGCGAGACCATTTTTTTTTCAATACGAATCCAAAACACATCATCTAAAAGTTTTTCTTTTAGCTAATGAGCTTCTCTTCTTCACTAATTACCATAATTTCTAATATAAACTTAATTTTTATGCTTTTAACCCTTTATAGTTCATTGAGATAATGATTTCTCGCGATAGGTCAATTCTCTCACTATTTCTTTCGAAAGGGTTAATAAGTTTTATTGGTTATTTTGTGCATGTTGCAGGGGTGATTTCTGAGTCAAAAAAAATCTGAAATTCACAACAAATTTTCTGAAAAGCTACAGCAGAGGGGGGGGGGGGGGGATCCGCTCCCCGCACTAACTATGCGTTTTTTTTCTGCGGCCCTTTGATGAAACTCCCGTTTTTTCGCGACCTTTTGATGAATTTTGCGGGTTTTTTTCGCGATCTTTTGATGAATTGTGCGGGGTTTTTCGCGATCTTTTGATGAATTTTGCGGTTTTTTCGCGATCTTTTGATGAAATTCGCGGTTTTTTCGCGATCTTTTGATGAAATTCGCGGTTTTTTCGCGATCTTTTGGCGAAATTTGAGGGTTTTTTTCGTGATCTTTTGACAAAATTTGTGTTTTTTCGCGATCTTTTGACGAAGTTTGCGATTTTTTCGCGATCTTTTGACGAAATTCGCTGCATTTTCTAAATCTTTTCACGAAATTTGTGGTATTTTCGCGATCTTTTGACGAATTTTGTGGGTTTTCGCGATTTTTTGACGAAATTTGCGTTTTTTCCTCAATTCTTTGACGAAATTGGCGATTTTTCTGCAAACGATTTGTTTTTCGGCGACCATTTGTCGAAATTCGCGATATCTTTTATGTCCGATTTTTCGGATTGATGACCGATTTTTTTTTTAATTTTCGGAAATGAATGCCTTAAATTTTCGGAAAATTCGGAACAGGAATCACCCCATGTTAATGTATTCCAGCATTCCTATTCATTTCTCCATACGGCTGTGTACTGGTATAGTAAGTTTTAGCATCGTCTACTGTTGGAGCATGAACTGTTCCATTTTCCCTCAGGTTTAAAAAAGGACAGAGTGCAGCTGATGAGAAAAGGGCACGGTTTAGATTCATAAGGGCACTTTTCAGATTTTTAAGGCCATTTTTTTTTAAATAGACTCTTTTTTTTTTTTTTTTTTTTTTTTTTTTTTTTTTAATCTACTTCAAGACAACACTGAGTCAGTTTTTACTATGTAAGCAAATTTTTTAATGCAAAAATGGGAAATAGCCCAGTAAATTTAGACCAAAAAGGGGGTCGATATCTAAGAAATTCATAATGAGCTAAAATTTTCAGGATTAGCTCCTGGATATGTATAGAATGGATCCTGAAAAGTCTCAAAAAATTCGATGTCGGCTTCCATCCAAAATGGAGGATCAACTGTGGTCGCCAAATAATTGCGCCTTGTTGGATGTTTTTCTGCATATTTACGTTAAAAGTGAATATTTTTCACTTCTAAGGAAACCAATGCAGTCAGCAAGTATACTAATTTGAATATGAGCTTAGGTTTATAAAATAAAGAAATTATAAATGTACGGTAATACGATTTATTTAAACTGAAATTATTTAAAAAAAAAAATAATAAAATCGTTTTTTCCTTTGGAGTTTTCACCTACATTTTCACACACAGGCATTTTTTCAACAAAAAATGCAGATAAGAATAAGAATAAAAGGTAGTGAATGAAGAAATTTCCTACGCATGCGCTCCATACAGACATGGGAGGGGGTTGGAGAGGAATGTGAGTTTGCTGACGCCGGCTCTGCTCACAGTTTATTGTTTCGACCAAAGGCTCGACTGTGCGTGGTCATTTTCGCTTCTGCTTTTGCTCCGTTTAGCTTTTTGTGTCCGAATATAGTTCAAATGGATTGTGATACGTTGTGTGTGATTTGTGGTGAAGCACTGAATGTTGGTAAAACAGTTACAGTGACAAGGGGCCTTCAAACCCATTTATATATTCAGCAAATGGAAGAATTGATGGAGAAAATGGAAAGCAATGAATTTTAAAAAATTGTTGATGGCTATTTTACTATTCGCAGAAAAGACAGGGCATGGAGTGGAGTTTCACCAGAAATCAGGGGCGCGCCAGAAGTATCCGGCGCCTGTGTGCAGAACTTCACTTAGCGCCCCATATACCCAAACCCCTCCTCCCTACAGCCCCCCCCCCACAAAAAAAAAAAAAATCAATAACTATAAATACATACCTGCCAAGCCAACCTTCCGGGGTTTTCTCCAGGTCAAATAAACCAATTTTGAACCTGAAATTTTGTTTAATGAAATGTGCCTTGTTTCTATGGGGTTCTTTTTTATTTTATTTAATAAATTAAATTTCTTGTTCAAAATATTTTTGTTTGACTTTAAAAATAAGGAATGTTCACAGCTATGTAAATAACGGACATCCCTAAAAAATGGGTGCTTCAGCTGCTTGCTGCCTCCCACCACAATGGCATACCTCCTAAGAAATTAGCTTTTACCATCTCTCCCCGAATTTTTAAGCGTTCGTCTTTATTTATATTTGTACTTAAAGCAGTTCAAACAAACTTTAATTAAGAAATATAAATGTGTTCAAATAATTAATGGTAGCACCATGACACAAGGAAAGGGGTGCTCGTAATACGGTAAATATACATAAAGGTAGAAAAATATTTTCTCTAATTACGGAGCGAATTATAATTTTTTTATTGTAAGATGCGATTTAAACAATTACTACACGTAAATCATAATTAGGGGTGCATTTTTAAATGTTTTCCCCGTCCTAGAACGATTGGTTTTATATTAGCAAATATAGAACCGCTATGCTGCTTATATAATAATTGTCAAAACGTATCTTTATCTTGTCGCATGCTTAACCCTTCCTTCTTTTTCGGATTTTTTTTATCTTTTTGATTTCAATTATATATATATATATTTTTTTTTTTTTTTTTTTTTTTTTTTTTGCTGAAAATTAATACAGTGAAACTTCCTTTAAAGGCCACCCCTATTCAAAGGCCACCTCTATTAAGGGCCAATATTTTTAGGAACGAAAATTTTTCCCATAGACATAATGCTAAATTTACTTCTATTAGGGGCCGCACCTACCCCTCATAAAGGCCATTTTTTTCACATGTGCCTTAAATCTTAAACAGGTGTATTGAATTTCTGAACCAAAAGGTAAGAGTTCAGCAGACAACTGCACTTGCAACAAAGAAGGCAGGGGGAGATGGGGAGGATTTAGAAACACAATGAAGGACGACAAACATGTGTTCCTCACACTTTGTTAGACCTTTCAACCTGTAGGGGTTGGGTTGGAGGGAAAACTTGACCCTTTGTTGTGGGCCCACAAAGGATAACAGGTTATCTAGAAAAACTTATTCCACATTTACTAAAACTGTGAATGCATATTGAAGCACAATTTTTGCACTTGTGTGTAAAAACGCTAGCATAAATAAATGAACTAATATCTCATTCTAAGGCATTAATAAATTATGCAAATTTAAGTAATTTGTTCCATAAAGTAAAAAAATCATGAGAAACCAAAATTGTCTGTGAAAAAATTATGAAAAGTAAACAAAATTCAATAGAAAATGTTTTCAATCATATATATAGAGTTTGAAAATGTTAATAAACAGTTTTTTCACCTACATAGGTTGTGATTTCATTATTTTAGTTGTTGTTTTTTTTTTGTCACTCCTATTCAAGGGCCACCCCTCATAAGGGCCAATTTTCGATGGAACGGTATGTAGCCCTTACAGAGATGTTTCACTGTATTATGTTCTATCCCGAATACGCAAACGCAAAATAATTTTGTCATTAAGCAAGTAAGCAGCATTATCCTACCTAGGTCATATAGTTTTTCAGAAAATCGCACTTTTCCGTTATACACAAACTTTACTTTGCGGACGCTCAGTGAGGAAATTAGGGGGAGTTCGAGGTACTCATCGTCACGAAATCATCCAAGGATTGCTGATAATAATTTTCAAAAAGGATATTGGATAATTAGTAGATATTAATTAATAACCTTTCTAGATAAAGGCAGCACAGATCAAGGCGGCGATGCAACTTTGCAACATCCTTTCAAGGCGCATTTGTCACAATGTCAACTTTAAACTTTGTACAAGGTCTTTGTTTTAGGTAAGGCGAATCATAACGATAAATAGTCACCCTTTTTCATTCCAATTGAATTCAATTATTGATAAATATTTAATAGAACAATGGCAAGTTTTTTGCAAAGTCAACGCGTAAATTTATTGTACGGAACTTTTTGTACGCGAGTGAAACTCGCACTTGACCGATTATTCTTTGTTCAAAGCAAATCTAATAAATACAATTGAAATTTCCATGAAACGTAATTCAGTTTGAAGTTGTTCTAAAAAATATTTTTACCTCCTGAACAACATGAAACTTTCTTACATATTCATGGGCTCGTTTTTATGCGTAAAAGCATAAAATGATAGGCGTGACTATTAAATTGGTTTGGAATCGAATGGCGCTTTTAATTTTTTTTTAAGCATTGCATGTTAAATTATATCTTGTTTTACTTATTTATTGTTTCAGTTATATGTAGCCGATTAATTTGTGCTTTTTTTGGTAATTTACATGGGAACCATGCATAACCTGGGGCTTATGTTGCTTTATCATTGTGCAATACAATTACATTCAAAATTGCATTTATTCATGTATAGGGGAAAAAAAAACCTTTCCTCCTTCAAAATTACGTGTTATATTCTATTTCAAATCATTTTAATGCTATTTTGATCAAAATGAAGGGAAAACAGAAATCATGTTTTTCTACTTCAAATTAATTACATTCATATTTATGTCGGCGACGTGTTGATACGGCGCCACTCAAGAGACTGGACGATGAATTTGCTTTCAGTTCGATTTTCTTTTGTGACAGTAGGGTAATTTTTTATTGGCTTTTTTTTCTAATATTTAGATATCATATCTAACCTGAAAAGAATATTTTCGGTTTTTAGCCAACGAGCATCAGTTTGAGGTTTTTTGTCTTCTATTGCGTACGAGTATAAAAGACACGTTAGTGGTTTTTCTATTTATTTTGTATCATGAACATTGCCCATGCTAAGGTTCTGCTCTGCAGATTTACGAAGTCAATTTCATTTGTAAGTAGATATAATTGCCATGCATAGTTATTCTGATAGAAAGCAATCAAGCAGTGCTTCCCCTTTTTTGTATAAAAGCACCGAATCTTTCCGATAACTGTGTCAAATTTTTAATCTAATCTGATTTTCAGGGACTCACCACAAAAGATTGCTACTGCTAATCAGAAGAAATCGATTATAGTTTAAGATATGCACCTTTTATAGGAAATTGAAAAACATTAGTCCATTTTTCAGCAAATAAATATTAATTTCAGTAAATTTCATTTTATTTTTTTTTCTTAAAAATGCGTATCTGCAAACTATCCTTTTTTGTGTTAACACTATTTCCGAATCATAATCCTTACCATATTTAATCGAAGAATTCTGCAATTAATTAACATTAAAATTGGGCAAAGATTACTATTTAAAAGGAGTAATAACTAGAAAGTGGAATAGTTGACAGCTGAGTATATGTTGATAGATATTATTTAATTTTTACTTTCTTCTATCTTTACAAGAGGAAAGTATTGGATTCATGAAAATTTTCGAATTCCGGTTTTCGACGGATTTACACGTTTTAGGGGTCAGAGAACCCGAAAAACATGTTTTTACAAAATGTCTGTCTGTGAGTCTGTCTGTGTGTGACACAAATTTTGTGGGCGCTCTAGCTCAAGAACTAAAGCACGGAATTTAATAAAAATTTATTTTCAGGTAGTCCCTGATCAGCATAATACAGCAGATGTGCAAAATAGATCGAAAAGTCATTTTCGATACAAAATACAAAATACATTAGTTTTAGAACCTAAAATACAAAATACAAAATACTTTTCGAATTTTAAAATATCCAAATACAAAATACATGTATTTTCAAAATACATTGAAAATACAAAATACATTTAAAATTTTAAAAGTTTGGGCATAAGGTTACAGGTCTGCACCGGCCGTGCCTGGCAGGCCAATTTTCATTCAGAACACTCTGATCGAGCCGGACCTGGATTTCACTCTTTCCGGGTCAGGCACGGGTTTTATGTTTTACTGAAGGCTTGGGCAGGACCTCGACATCATTCTTTCCGGTCCGGGCCTGACTTCTTTTTTTACGGGCTGAATCGAGGCTTAGTCCCTTGGGGATGAGCATCTTATACAGAATTTTTGATCTTTTATCATCGGTTTTTCATAACAGAAAATTTGGCCTAATTGGATCAAGAAAACGTCCTGATAAAATATGGCAAAATTTACAATAACAAAGAACTGGTGGGGATAATCAAGATTCTGAACTTCATTCTTCATAGAGGTCTGCACTGTCCAAAATTTTCAAGCTCGGTCCCGACCCAACACGTATGAAAATGTTTGGCCCGTCCCTGCCCAGTCTGGCCTATGCAAAAATCAGTAAAATCTGGCACGGCCCAACAGTTTTTGCACAAAATGTACATTTTTAAAAATCGCCATTATTCTACAATTAAATTGCTAAATTTTTTATTTTTAAAGAATAGTACATATAGTATCTCTAGGCAATGAAGTTAAAGCACAGAAAAAGAAACTGTGAAAAAGAACCTGCCTAAGACGAATCATGTGTAAAACTGAAAAATGTGTTGATCCATGCAAAATGAATATAATAACACGCGCGAAAAGAATACATTTACAACAAACTATGTACCTGCTAAGAACGAAACCTGTCTATAACTCTTTTCCTGTCGATTCCGTCTTGGAAGAGTTTATGCTATAGCATTTTTCATATATTTAAGTCTCCACACCATGGAATGTGGATTAGAATGTGGATTAGATTTTAAATGATAACTAAGATTTTTCCATACAAATACAGATACATTTAAAAGATAAATATCGCAGTCCAGCATGTTTTCTTAAAAATGAAAAGTATAAACATGAAAAAAAGCTAAAATAAGTATTTTTTGTTAGAATTCCTCATACGAGACGATTTTTTAACCATATTGGCGTAAAAATCAATATTTTGTTGAAATTCAGTTGGACCGGGTTAATCAAGGTTTTGTACGAGCTGGGATCGGGCCGAACTTTTAGCTTTTATACCAGGCTGTGCCAATATTTATTTTTTTATTTTTTTTTTTGTACAGCACGGGACGGGCTAAAAAGATTTTTCTACGGGTTGGGCTCGGGCCGAGACCTGTTATTTTGGGCCGTGTATGTTTGCGTAGTAACAGTTAGACAAAATAATAGTTTTTTTCATTTTAAACAATATAGTGAAGTTTATTTTTAAAATAGGTTAACAAACCAGCGATGTAGTGGAGGATATACGGAGATATACACCGTATACCACCTGGATTATTTTTAAGAAGCTCTGTACACTCTCTGTTTAATCAATAAAGTTACCGCGCCTACCTCTGTTTTCACAGCCTAAGTGAGACTGCTCAGATGAGGATATTAAGAACATAGATTCCCCCCCCCCCCCCCGCCCTCCCGACAGCTCTTATTAAGGATTTTAAAAGTGCAATTTTTTTCAGCTGGAACTGAATCCGCAGGAAACCGTGACTTTTTTCTTACGATTTCAGCACTGTTTCAAACCCATCCCGCAAGTGTCAACTAGAACAGACCAGAACTCGAATTAGGGTCAAACCAACTCGAACCCGACCCACAATGAAAGAATGAGCTTCCACCTGACCCAAACGGCATATCTGGTTGATGTGCGTTCGGGTAAAATCTGGTTACTTACTTGGTGCAGAACAGTAATTCACGTTCATTTTACTTAATTCCCTTAGCTGTTTAATATCGCTCATTTTGACGTGCAGTACACGATGGATGATATATTAAAATTTCGTGATGATAGCTTCATTTTTACGAAAGTTAATGCTTATAAAACCAAAAAAAGGTTTATAGTATATTGTCCTGTTGAAATCGAAACGTTGTCACCTTCAAACTAAACCCTTTCTTTAAAAAAAAAAAAAAAAAAAAAAAAAAAAAAAAGTAGAAGAAGAGTGAGCGAGATTGAAAATCGTAGCATCGGTTCAAGAGTTATGCATGGATATACACGAATTGCATAACCCCCTTTGTTGGAAGTCTGTATATATATATATACATATAGATAGATAGATAATTCATTAATGCCTCGATCACTGCAACTCAAATATGAGTGCTTCACATGAATAAAAAATAAGAAATAATTTAAAGAGAAATATAAAATAAACAACATGCTAAATGTTTTTGTTTAAGACCTAGGAATATCATTAAACAAAAACATAATTTGAAGAACAAATTAAAAAAACAAAATTTATTTCCTACATTGTTTAAGCCTGAGAAGGGACAGATATTAAGTTATTTCATTCAATTAGTTCTACATTTAATGTTAAATTTTTGTAACAAATTAGTTAAGCCAATTGAAGATTAAAAAATAAAAATAAAATTCATACAATATGATACTTAAAACATCCTAAAAACTTAGATTCCGTTCAAATGAAATCGAAATAAATCTTAGACTTCTTCCATTTTTAATTGAAAATATTTGTATTGCAGATTTTGTATTATGTTTATGAAAATTGTGCATAAAATTATTAGATGCATGCAAAATACAAAACTTTAAAAAAAGTCTAAGATTTATTTCGATTTCATTTGAACGGAATCTAAGTTTTTAGGATGTTTTAAGTATCATATTGTATGAATTTTATTTTTATTTTTTAATCTTCAATTGGCTTAACTAATTTGTTACAAAAATTTAACATTAAATGTAGAACTAATTGAATGAAATAACTTAATATCTGTCCCTTCTCAGGCTTAAACAATGTAGGAAATAAATTTTGTTTTTTTAATTTGTTCTTCAAATTATGTTTTTGTTTAATATGTCATGTTTTTTTAATGACTACAGCACTCAGACGAACGCATTTCAAAATTAATACAGAGTATCATCATCAGGCTTTGATGTATGCGGTATTGCATCACAATGTGGGATGCAGTTTACCAATGTGTGATTCAAAATGTTTCACCACTGTAAATGCAGGTTGCGGTAGTTTGGACAAAAACTTCCAATCTGAACGTAAAAAATCTATAATCAACACATAAAAAATTAACTTCACTTAAATTTAGATACCCTATTTCCCACTCAGGAACGCTATGAATGTAAATGTAAATTCTGTTGAATCCTTACTGCTAATATTTAACAATATTATAGCTATGATACAGTAAAAAATAAAAAAATAAAAGTTTTACTTGAATTTTTAAACCTTATTCTCTCCCAAAGGGTGATGTAAACACATCAGAAAATTATTACCTAAGTTTAACTTGGGGTTTAAATAGTTCTAGCCTCAAAAAAAAAAAAAAAAAATACATTTTAAAATTTAAGTTATGTAATTCTCCACTAAGTTCGCTACCTGCGTAAAAATAGCTATCCATTAGAAACTTTTTACTAAAATATAAACTTGACCAAAGCAAAAACGTATTCTGAAAATATCCTTTTTATTTCCACTATGACGCCATATTCACCTTTTTAATTTAAAAAAAAAAAAAAAAAAAAAACTATTTCAATTAAAATTTTTCACGCGGGAATCTTTCTACTAAAACCAAATAAATTATTATTACGGCTTTTGAAATTTTTGCAACAATGAAGAAAAAATATTACATTTTCTATTAAAAATGTCCGTTGATTCTCAATGAAAAAAGTGAAATTTGGAATTATTAAGAAAAATATTTGAATAATATACAAAAAAATTGGCCCTTGTTTCTCTCTGGGTTATAATTCACCCATATGCAAAAGTATTTTACCATTCGTTTTGACCCTGACGTCAGGCAAACGTTTTTAAACTTTAAATTTGTAATATTATTAGAATTAGTAAAGAATAAATAAAAAATGAGTGGCATCAGGGACAAAAAGGTGGGAAGAAAAAATGAAAAAGTTATCATCTCCATAGGCTTTTCTATGTTAAATTAACATTGAGAATTGACACTAGAAATAAATAAGTATTGCGCTGACGCGCGCAATACTTAAATAATATGCGGAAATGACACCAAATAATGTTTTTTCTTATTTTTTTCTTTTAGTAGTGAGCTTTAGTAATGATCTTTTAGAGTTTAATAAATTAAAAGTGCCTGTAATCAATGCATCGCTCTTCGTCGTGGTCTGTCTTAAAGTTTAATCAATCTTGAATAAGTGATTTTATTAAAATGACTTTAAATTTTCATAACGTATTGAATATCTCATTCATTTATATTGTAAAACTGTATTTAAACATATACATACTGTATTTGTAATAATAAATATATCAATAAACAGAACTATATTTATGTAATAAAATTCATTCTCCATTTAATAAATATCACGAGTGGGGTAAATTATACCTGAACATTAATACAATGAATACAAAGGAGCTATAAAAAATAATGTTTCAATCAATGCATAACCGTTATAAAACCAAAAATCTTACCTTTAAATGAGCTTTAAAGTTAGTTGTGGCTTGAAAAGTTCCACTTATAAAAGTAGACCTTGTTTTACACATGCATAATGCGTTAACTTTTTAACAACATTATCAACAGAAATTATTTTTTAAAAAATTCCCGCCTAATACAGCGCAACTGTATTATCCCAAATAATTAATTCACTTGATACATTACCAGCGGAGGCTGAGTCATTCTTTCATGAGTATCCTAAATAACTAACTGCAGTATATTTCTATCGTATTTAAAAAATAGAATACGCAGCAAAACTCTAAATGATTCTTCCTGTTTATCACACAGTAGTTTTTCATTCTCATAGCAATGTTAGAACTATAAAAACTAGAACGTTTTGTAATCATTCAGCAAAAATACTTCAGCAGAGCAGATGCATTCATTATAATCCTAAGACGAAACAAAACAGTCAGGCACGTATTTTGCTTATGTGAATCTTATATTTTGCGGTTTTAAAAAAGCAGCTTGAAATCCACAGAAATGTATTTTGAGTACTTTTAAAATACAAAATACTTGGAAAAATCATTTCAAAATACATTACCAAAATACTTTCCTTTAGTCCGTTTAAAATACAAAATACAAATGTATTTTGAAAATGTATTTCAAATACATGTATTTTCAATACTGCCCAACTCTGTCCCTGATGAAAATTGGTGCTGATTAGTTTTTGGTGTAAATCGCTCAACAGGTGGCGCTGCTATGCTGCATTTTTTCCGATTTCCGCAATAGCTGTATCTCAAGAACTAATGCACGGATTTTCATAAAACTTCAGGTTCCGTTAGTCCTTGACATAAATGGATGCTGTTTACGTTTTGGTGTAAATCGTCCAACAGGTGGCGCTGCTAGGCTGCATTTTGCAGGCTTTACACGATTTCTGCAATAGCTCTATCCTCGGCTCTATCTCAAGAACGAATGGACACATTTTCATCAAACTTCAGATTCAGTTACTCTTTGATATGAAATGATGCTGACTACGTGTTGGTGTAAATCGCCCAATAGGTGGCGCTGCTGTGCTGCATTTTGCACTATTTCTTCAATAGCTCTATCTCAAGAACTAATGAACGAATTTTCATCAAACGTCAGATTTAAGTATAACTTGATTAATATTGCTGCTGATTATGTGTTGGTGTAAATCGCTCAACAGGTGGCGCTGCTATGCTGCATTTTTCATGATTTGCGCAATAGCTCTATCTCAAGAACTAATGCACGAATTTTCCTCAAACTTCATATTCAATTAGACGTTGGTATAAGTTTATGATAATTAGGTTCGGGTGTAAATAACCCAATAGGTGGCGCTGCATTGCTGCATTTTGCTGGATTTACGCGATTTCAGCGACACCTCGAGAACTAATGCACGGAATTTCATCTTTTTAGAATTCTCATGATGAGCACAGATTGCCATTTAATTTGGCACTGTGATAGCGAATTTTGAAGCATTGACATGTATGAGATAGAAGAAAGTTTTGTGATGGCCACAACATACTAATTTTATTTTGCTAAATAAAAAAAATGCTTTGAATTTTGCAAATAATGTACGATATATAAATATGCAGATTGGAGTGACAGGGGGGGGGGGGGGGACGATACGGTTGTTAGTAGCGGTACCGCAAAATACTAGGGCTCCGGTACTTTTTTATTAGAAATTAAGCCATGATCGTCAGTATGTCTATCGCTACCAATACTACAATAAGATACAAGTGTTACATATTTTCAATCATTTGAATAATGGAGTCCATCCATATTTGCCACCAGCTGCAATGCGCATCCTGTTTTCCGAACGGTTGGAAAAGCCTGATCTAGAGCAGGGATGCTAAACACGGCATTCGCGGTTTCCTTTCCGAATTTGTAAAGTTTCTAGCTTCTTTTTTTTAATGTATTTCAGTCGCTTGAAGGCGCCGTTAAAACTTATGTGGCGCCCTTCGGCCGTTAACATTCAACTTATCTTTCGACACCTTGGCGCCTTTCGGCTTGAGACTCCCCATCCCTCCTAAAGCTACCCCGCTGAAAAACATCTGCAAATTTTATATATTTTCAAAATAAAAATAAATTCATAAATGTATCAGAAATAAACCACTTTCGAGTTTAATAAATTTAAATTAAATAAAAAAATTTCAAATATTTCAGCTTCGCCTAAAATATTTGGCGCCTTTAGTACTCTGGTGCCTGTGTGCGGTGCACACTTTGCACACTGGGTCGGCGCGCCCCTGCCAGAAATGATAATAGAGCAGAGTCTCATGAAATCCATAAAAGTAGCAGGAGGCTTAACACATAGCCGAGGAATGGAAGATTCTACTTTGTCCAGATGGATTGCTTCTTGCCCAATGAACATGAAAGTATCGGAAGTATTAGAAGATTTTTGTGAAAAAACTTATATATGCTCAGAACAACACGTTGAATTTCGGCCTTCCAGACAATCAAGAGATGATTCTGATTTGAATAAGCTATCCGAATGGCTACTGCTTCACAATCCTTTCGATAATCAATGTCCTAAACATTTGTTGATGAATATAGCTAGTGGATTGGTTGCTGATAAAACAAACTGTGACAATGCAAAGGATATTGGTGAAAATTTATTGTCTTCAATCATAGGATGTTCATTTGGGAAAATTAAATTTCAACGGAAAAAGAGAGTTATACCAATATCAGCAACAAATAACACATTGATAATAAGGAATTCAACTGTGATATTCAATCCTCTACAGTTGTTTAGGATTGCTGCTGTACTCAAGTCAAATGAAAATCTACGAGATTACCTCAAATACGAAGTGTCCCCTCAACCTCCCTCCCTCTTTGATGAAGTTTCAATGAGGAAGAATGTTACTCAACTTTAGCTGCTATATTGAAAAACTAAGCCTTGTGTTGAACCTCCACCAACTTGCTCGTTTATTGTAGATGGAGGATTTCTTTTGCATGCATTGGTTTGGAATGAGTCCGACACCTACAGACACAGCTTCAAATATGTTAGATTTATCCAGAAACACTTCTCTCCATGTGAAGCAGTTGTTTTTGATGGGTACACTTGTGCCGTATCAACTAAAAGTGTGGAGAGGCAAAGAAGGTTGATGGCGAAAATGTCTGCAACTATTGCTCTTGACGAAAACATGGTGGACAAGCTGCCTTAAACAAGCTGTTTTTTTATGGAACTCCGAGAACAAGGCTAGGCTTATTCGAATGGTCATGGGCTACTTACTTCCAGGCCGAAGGAATAACTACCCTACAGGCGGATGATGATGCTGATGCACTAATCTGTACAACAGCAATTAATTCAAGTAAGACCAATTCTAGATAAGACCACAATAGCTGGTACTGACACGGCTCTGCTGACCATTCTCATCGCACGAGGTAAACCGGGAAAACCACTCTTCTTTCTACGACATTGCGAACAAAAATGCTATAACATATTTAAAATTCAAAAATCACTTGACCCAATGAAGGATTCCATTCTCTTCCTACATGCAGCAACTGGATGTAATACCACATCAGCAATTTTTAGGAAGGGGAAATCCTCAGCTTTTAAATTGATAAAGAAAAACCATGAGCTGCTTTCTTTGACTTCCTTATTCAACAGTCCTCAACTTAAACCCCAAAAAGTAATTGAAATTGGGGAGATATTCATGAAAAACTTTTTTGGGGGAGAGAAAGTTGACTGCCTAGATGAGCTGCGATACATCTGTTACAATAAAGAAGTAACCAAAAATGTCTCATCAGAATTTAACCTGGCCGTTCTTCCACTAACAAGTGCAGGAACTTCGCAGCACTTCGGGTTTATCTTCAAGTCCAACAGTGGCTGGGAAACAACCTAGATCCTACTGAATGGGGATGGTTCATGAAAGAAGGCAGATTAAACCCATTACCTTCAACACTTCCGAAGATCTTCTGCAGCTTATCTCTTGTGATTGCAAAATAACAGCTGCAAGGGACTGTGATGAAAGATGTCAGTGCAAGAAGGCAGCTCTCCATTGTTCTAGGTTTTGTACCGCTTGCTTAGGAGAAACATGCACAAATTCAGTTCGTCCTATTAACGGATTTGATAACGACGATAACGGTTACGACGTTGAATGAGTGGCATTCTGGTAATTTTGTTTTAAGTTTATTTACCACAAGATTATTAGCTTATTTATTACAAGCATTACTATAACGTTTTATTGTACTTTTACTTTGGATTCAAATTTTTGTGCCTTGTAATAAATAATTTAAACTTGTTCTAACTTTCTTTCTTTTTTTTCCCATCACAGTCCTCTGACAAACATTTCTATATAGAAAAATGGAATATCTGTCGTTGTTTAAAACAAAATTTTAAAAATAATCCTTACAAATAGGATTACGAACATACAGATGGCTTGTCAATAGTTTCTTAAGTATGCGGCAAAACAGGCTGAGGGCAATGAAATTCCATTAATTTGACAACAAATAAATGAATGTACAACTCAATCGTAGCTTTTATTTTGATAAAAACTAGGTACAGGGCTCGACTAATCGACTGAGGCCTAGGCAGGCATCTCTTTGCGGGATTCCTACACCTTAAGGTTCTTTTACAAGACCATTGAAAAACCTCAACAGAGAGGGTTTTTTTAGCAATTTTATTGTTTTTTTTTTAATTTTTGAGGCTTTTTCTGGCACGGGAGCTCGGGGCACATACCCCGTGTGCCCCTGCTTCAGTCAGGCCCTATGTATACATTAAAACAGGATGTAATTAGAGGTCACAGAATTTTTCAGAAGTAAAAAAATATTGATATATGAGTTAGAAATGGGAAAAAAAAAAAACATTGGACGATGCAAAAAGGTCTTAGCGGCCATCTTCGATCGGCCATTTTGGATAGAAGCACACATGAAAACTTCTGAGACTTTTAAGGGTTTTTTTTACTTGTCATAAAGAGTTAATTCTGAAATTTTCAGCTCATTATGAATTACTTAGCTATCAAACCCTAAATTTACTGGGCTAAAAGGACACCTTTTTATTGAGGTGCAAGAAGGGTGCATTTTGTAAACGAAAGCGCAGGCAGTGTGCAGCACCCTGCTGAAACTGTCGGGATGAAAGTAAGAAATAACTCGTTATTTCTCCTACAAAGTGTTTAAAATTTATGATATACATTATACATCCTATTTGCATTATGTATTACCACTACAAAAACTTTCTTCTGCTCTCATACTAGTTCGTGGGATGACTTTTTTGTGACTGATGAAGAAAGATTTTCATAACGTGTTGGATTAGCTTCCTTTTATTTTGTATTTAAGAAGTCTCTTTCTTTGGTATTATGAGACAAAACTTTAGAAGTTCTCACTTCTTTGATGTCGAAAATATTTAGAAAAAAAAAATAAACTCGCTTACGTGCAAACGTTAAAATAGCTTGAGCATTAAAGGATTATGCAAAAAACTTCCGCATTTAGTTTTTTCTGGCAATTCCAAGGAATCAGTATTTTTTTTTTTTTTTTTTTTACCTCCATCTTGAATTCGACTAAACATTGCATTGAAATAGTTACTTCGTATGATGGTGCTCACTGTATCAATTACATTTGAAAAAAAAAAAATTCTTAATTCACTGGCATTTTAAAATATCAGAACATAGTAAATGTAAAATGTGGAAAGGCCACTTAATCGGACAACATGCAGGTATTTTTCTTTAACTAACGTGAAAGATGTTATATTTGAAACGTTTTAACACAAACCTACGATTTCACAATATTTTCTTTTTTCTTCTACCTTTACAAGAAGAAAGTATTGGATTCGTAAAAATTTTCGAATTTCGGTTTTCGATGGATTTATATGTTTTAGGGGTCAGAGATAAAAACATGTTTTTACAAAATGTCTGTCTGTGTATGTGTGAAACATATTTTGTGATCGCTCTATCTCAAGAACTAATGAACGGAATTTAATAAAACTTCAGATTCAGTTAATCCTCGATATAATTTACTGCTGATTACTTTGTAGTGTAAATCGCCCAACAGGTGGCGCTGCTATGTGGCATTAATCATGATTATCGCAATAGCTCTATCTCAAAAACTAATGCACGAATTTTCACCAAACTTCAGATTCAGTCAGTCCCTGATATAAATGAGTGTAAGTTGTTGCTAATTAGATTTTGGTGTAAATCACCTAACCGGTGGCACTGATATCCTTTATTTTTCAAGAAATATTAACATGTATGAGATGAAGAAAGTTTTAGGATTGCCACACAGACTAGTTTTTTTTTTTTTTTTTTTTTAATTAAGATTATGATTTTTTACAGTTAAATATGAAAATACCCAATTTTTCGTTATTTACCATAGGCTTAGGTTAATATCTGGGTATATCCTTCTATATATAAAAAAAGTTTTGATTTGGATATGGACCAATGAAAATCTGCGTAGATATTCACGGCAGATCGGTATCCAATTTGAATGTTTAAGCATGGCCTTTCTTCGTTAATATTAAAAAAATTGTTGCATACAAAAATATGAAAATCGGTGGTGTTATAGAGAAATGTTTGATAAACACGCTGATGCAGACAGTTTTCAAATCGAAGAATTAAGAGATATTTAATGCTAAAGTTGGACAAAATCGTTCCATTGAAAGTTTTATAGGAGCAAAAACTGTACATAGGAATTTAATCATTTTTAGATCATTTTATGCGTCAGAATTTCCTGGTGTGCAGACTGCATTTAGTTTTTTAATTTGACTAATTTTTTGAGGTTTTATTTCTATTTTAAATTCAAATTTTCAGCATTTCGAGATATATTTTTTACATACTAGGGGGCTCTGCCCCCTACGAGCTACGCTCGTCAACTTTCGTCCAGACACCGCAGACTCTAAATGCACGCTAATTTGATCAGCTTTAAAAAGATTTCGAAAGACTGAATTATAACTTAAAAAACAGTGCCAATCTCCCTATAAATGGATTTCTATTCATTTCTCTTTGATTGGGGAATTTTAACGCCAAATCCGCTGCGGTACTACTTGATTATCCCGCCGACCAATTTCGCCAAATTATATAAATCGCCAAATTATACAAATTGACAATTTTTATTTTAAATAACGAAAGAACAAATAAATTAGTACAACATTAACAAAAAATACAAATAAAACGTCGAAATAAAAATAACTTGATGACGTAGACACCTGTAACTTGCTTAAAGTCAAGTTAATGTGACATATACGATCAACCATTATTGGCATTTAATCTTATAGTTTGGCGAATGATAGATTTTTGGTCGATGGCATAACTAAGTGGTACCAAAGATACAATCGCAGTTTTAGTCTTTGATTAAGTAAAATAACTTAAACATTTCAAAATACGCTAATATAAAAGGAATTAAGTAAGCAGAGTCTTTGTCTCCCGGTATTTTTTAACAAAGTGAAAAGAAAGTTCTTTTGAATAAGACATTTTAAATGTACCGTTTTTAAATCTGACTTAATTTTCACCAAACTTTTCTTTCTCTTTTTAATATTCACGTAAAAATACTTTTGGTAGAAATGAAATATTATTTGCGCTGTCTTAACAAAAATAGTTGAAAAGATCATCTCAAAATATCAAATGTCTCGCGTAGTTTTTAAATTTAAACTGTTTTGCAATATTATTTTTTCTTCATTTTACGTAATAAGTGTAATGTGACGTACTTTCTCCTATTTAATACTTCTAACGCATGTTAATGAATTTATTATTTTACAATATCCTTTCTCTTTTAACACTCATGTTTAAATATAGTTTTTATGACGTAATTTTTAATAAGTTCCTGCTTTTTATATATATAATTATTTAATTCTAATTTGAAGGGGTTTTTTCTGTTTATAATAGTCACATGTAAATAAATTTTTAATTTGAAGCAAACGTTATTGTATGCGCTGTTTATACATTTGGCAACAGTTTAAATTAATACCATTTTCTAAACTAACGTAAAAAATATGTCTAGAAATGCTGAAAATTTGAATTTAAAATAGAAATAAAACCTCATAAAATGAGTCAAATTAAAAAAAGAAATACAGTTTGCACACCGGGAACTTCAAACGTATAAAATGATCTAAAAATGATTAAATTCCCATGAATAGTTTTTGCTCCTATTAAACTTTTTTAGTGGAACGATTTTGTCCAACTTTAGCATTAAATATCTCTTAAAATAATTCTTCGATTTGAAAACTGTCTGCATCAGCGTGTTTATCAAACATTTCTGCATAATACCACGGATTTTCATATTTTTGTATGCATTATTTTTCTTAATATTGACGAAGAAAGACCTCCAGTCACAAAAAATTCAAAACTGGCGGCGGCAGTGACAGTGGTAGTTACTTTTTTTTTTAGAATAGAGAGATTTTAGAAAATTGTATTAATTTTAACTGTTGCCAACTGTATAAACAGCACAAAGAATAATGTTTGCTTCAAATTAAAAATTTATTTTACACGTGACTATTATGAACAGAAAATATAAAAAGCAGGAACTCATTGAAAATTTACGTCACATTACACTTATTACGTAAAATGAACAAAAAATAATATTGCAAAACAGTTTAAATTTAAAAATTGCACGAGACATTTATTTGATATTTTAAGATGATCATAATGTTTCATTTCTAACAAGAGTATTTTTACATGAATATTAAAAAGAGAAAGAAAAGTTTGGTGAAAATTACGTCAGATTATAATTGTCAGATTCAAATTATAATTCAATCTTTCGAAATCTTTTTAAAGCCGATCAAATTAGCATGCTGTTAGATTCTGCGGTGTCTGAACGGGGGTTGACAAGCATAGATCGTAGGGGGCAGAGCACCCTAGTATACAAAAAATAAATACCTACCCTTGTGGCGGTAAGAAATAATCGTTTAAGTGGTTTAGAACAAATTGCGAAGGTCTTTTAATAAATTACTATTGATTGTTAAAGAAATAATAAAACTGGAGAGTTCTTACTTGAAATGTAGACAATGAAAAGGCAAAGTGATGAAAACAAATATTCTTTATTTCTTACGTTAGTAGCGGTAGAAGGTTATGAAAATACTTGCTTCTGGTCACCATTTTAAAATAGAAGAACTAATCTTTTAAGAAGAAAAATAGCAGCCAACACGGAATAAATCCATGGGATTCCTTTTAATGAGAGCAGCACAACTTTAAAGGATTAAACTTTGAAAGAAAAACACATCCACTTAAATAAAATATCAAACTCATTCGGCCAAAAAAAAAGCGGCACGACATTCGAACGGCCGGCCAGCGGGCTGGCGCTCCGCTAAATCTACGTTAAAAGACTACATCTTTTTCAGACAACATCAAACCAAATTCTGAATTTAAAATTAACGAGTTTTAGTTTTTAAATGATGAATACGGGGTTGACAAAGTAATTAAATGGCAGACTTTAAATTGATTAGCTAAATTAACATTTACGGGAAATTAATGAAAATCGAATTACAAGCTGCAGAATTTAAAAAGTTTCACTGATTGGAAAACGAAACCAAACAGTTCTCCTGTCAGCGATCGGCGTCAAAAGAGGGCGGCGCATAATTTCAATGACGTCATCATAATGCAAGCTGTCTCCATCGATACGAGAGCTCCAGAAATGTGCTCCTAAAATAGCTGAGTGCGCATGCGCAAGCTGCCGATTCGCTCCCAACGCAGATATGAATATCGGCGGTGAAAAATGAACTTGCTTTACGGTGAGGGATAAAAGCGTCAACATCGCGGCGTAAAGATTGAGTTTAAATAGACATCGATGCAAAAAAATAGCTGAAAGGAAATAAAAATAAACCAAATTTAAATACTGTGAGAAGTATTCTCACAACCCTCTAAATATTTACCCTTCCAACATCACTGCATCTGAACCATAAATTTTGCTTTTACTGCAATTTTTTTAAAACTTGTAATATTCCATAATGAAATTAAAACTTCCCAAATAAATGGAATATGAATTGACTGGTTTAAATAAATGAATTAAAAAGTATAATACAACAGTGTTCCTCATTTACTTATTCAAGGCCAAGGTAGACCAACATATATATATTTTTAATTCTTTAATACAAAATTTGGAATGTTTCTACCTGATAGAATATAATTATCCAATAGAACTACAATTCTACCCAATAGATACACTTGTAATATTTGTTTTTAATGTGCAACGTGAACCATTCATGCAGCAAAGTAAAAATGCACTATATTTACATTGAAAAGAGTAATTTCTTTATATCAAGTGAAAGTTTTATAGAATTAAAAAATAAAATAAAAAAACTTAAGAAATTGATACTGAAACATTACTGGATATGACTGTTTGACTGACAAAAAAAAAACAAAAAAAAAAAACGAATATTTGGTAGTTCTGAGGCTGATATGAAATCTGTCTTTTACAAAAACAGTAGCTGGGTTTGGAAAATTATATCTTTTTTGTTCGTTTCTTCCCCAAAAAAGCCATTTTTGAAGACTTTTCAGCTAAAATAGCAGCCATGGTAGCCTGGTGTTTAAAATAGCTGCTTTCAGTAGCATTTTAGTTAGAAATGGCAGACCTGTAAGTAAATAAAATTTTCACTTTGAGCCTGTGCCCGAAGACTGGTATAAAAAACCAAGCTTGTTTCAGACTGGGCTCAGGCTGGGACTGAGCCCGCCTCATCTCTACTACTACTTAATATGAAAACTTAGCATTCTAATTGTAAACACAATACAAATATTTTGTTAAAAAATTTATTTACAGATTCACACAGTACTTGAAGACATTCAACAAGTATAGAATTTTTTTAATGAACAAGCATATGATACAAAGGTGTAAATATTACAGTAACAAATCACTAACAGATTCACACATATATACCATACTATAAATTAAAACAATACATTGGAGATTCAACATGTTAAAGATTTTGGCAAATCATCAACAAGGATTAATTTTGACTTAGATTACACGAAGACTGTTTATATATATATATATATGGCTTGTAAATGACACATTAAATATCAAAAACATAAGCTAAAACTTCGGAAAAACTGTTTATCCAAAATAGAAAAGCTAATCTGGTGCTCCACAACATTAAGCTTGAAAAATATAGCTTTTTAGGTATCAAAACTTTAGAAAATGCTTACAAATTTTGCCATCCTGCAGTTTTTAACAATCACAGAAAATGGACCTGGCAAGCTTCTATATTCTGTAGACTATCTAATAACAGCAAACAGCACCAAATATTTAGAGTAACAAAACATATAAATAGAAAATACTTTAAATATATTCAGAAAAATTACAGCTTTAATTTAGCTTTGCAATTTTGTAAACCAGGGATTCCTAAACTTTCATTATAAAAAAATAAATTGTAGCCATCTACAAACAAAAATAAGAGGAAAAATAAATTCTATTTAATGCAAACATATACAATAAAAGAAATGACACACAGTTAAAATGAGGTGAATGAGAATTGACATGTCTAAGGTAGGGTGGTGTAAGTCAATTTAAGAAAGTTAAGTGCATGGAGAGTATCTAGATCTAGACCAATCTACATCAAGAATTTGGAAATGACATTTGTTTGCAGGATGCAAGGGGCTATCTACGTAGTAGGATTCAAAAGTTCCTGGACTGACCCTATACCTGTAAAAAAATTACCACTTACATTGCTGAAACACATCATAAGATCCTTGCGCAACAACACACTTTTGCCATCGGCTGTAAAGGTCATCGAAGTACTTCTGGAATCCATTTTTAACCATGTCCATTAATTTAGCCTGCGATGCACTTTTAACTTCATCTTAAGAATGAAATCGACGACCCTGCAAGCGACGTGCCAGTTCAGGAAATAGGCTGAAGTCGCAGGGTGAGAAATCAGGGGAGTAAGGAGGATGTGGCAAAACAGTTGTTTTCATTTTTGCAAGAAAGTCAGCGACGACTAGGGATCGGTGTGCAGGAGCGTTGTCTTGCAAAAGCACACATGACTGCTCAGCCCACAATTTTGGCCTCTTCTTCCGGACCGACTCATGCAAACGACGCAGGATGTCTACATACAGTTCTTTGTTGACAATGTGTCCTTCAGGGATAAATTTCAGATGCACAATACCCTGGATATCGAAGAATACCTCTAGCATGACTTTCCCTTTAGAGCGATCTTGGCAGAATTTCTGCTTCCGTGGTGATTGTGGTGATTCCCACTTTGCCAATGCTCTCTTGGATTGCGGGTAATATAAAAAACACCATTTCTCGTCTCCAGTAACAATTCTGCCAAGTAGGGAAGGATCTGTGTCAACAGCCGAGATTAAGTCTCCCGCCATTTCTATTCGAATTGCCTTTTGGTCTTCGCTTAACATGCGGGGAACGATGTGTTGACACACCCTATGCATGTTAAGATCCTTAGTCATCTGCTGACATGTGGCCTCTGATATCCCGACTGATTCTGCTATTTGCGATATTGTTTGCTGCCTGTTCTTACGTACTGCCGCAGAAACCTTTTCGATGTTTTCATTCATGCGGGAAGTCTTCGGACGGCCACAGCGTTCATCGTCTTCGGCAGTTTCCCTGCCTTCTCTGAAATGTTAATGCCACTCAAAAGCTTGCGTTCGCGGTAATGTTTCATTGCCATACACATGCTTCAACATTTCGTAAGTCTCCGTAGCACTCTTTCCCAAGCGAACACAAAATCTGATATTGATTCTCTGCTCAACAACCGCCATTTCCTTCAATCGCCTGTTACTAAATACACCTGCCTTCAAAATACGCTGTCGTCGCGAGCTTTCGACCACGCGATTTGGAACAAACGACTTTTAGAAAAGGGGAAGGAGGTAGTAACACAACATCATTCTCGCAATCGCACTACTGCAAAAAAATTTCCAGTTATAGAATCAGTCCGGGAACTTTTGAATCCTACTACGTATTTATATAAAACCCAAGTCTCTGTGTGTCCCTCACAATTCCGGTAGGACCGCCTTATTGAAATGAGTATTTGTTGAAAATTACTAATGCAGGGTTACCACAGTATCACCAAATGTTGACCAACTTGGCGAAATATCACCAAATTTGGCGACAAAAATAAGTTGTCGTATGTGAAGCCAACTTGGCGATAGCTAGCCAATTTGGTGAAATTCCCATTTAAAACCATTAATACTTCAAAATCAAGGCCACCACAATTTAATTTAAACTCTGTGCTTTTAAGGGTTTTTTTTTTCAAAATGTATGGGTGAGAATTTAAAGTGTAATATATGAAAATGTACTTCTTTACATCTTCATCCCGATGCTACTAATAACATAACAGCCGATAGACAGTGCTGTACTGTCTGATTGCCTAACTGCCAGATTTTAATGTGCTTTAGGTACTTTTCCAGTATAGGGGCCTTAGCGAGATAGAGAAAATGAAATTCGGCAACATATTTTCTAGCAACTTATTCTCTGTTTCATATACACAAGTAATTTTTCAATATTTATACAATTTATTTAATATAAAAAAGCCCTTTAACTATTTTTGTATGCAAACTGAAGTAAATTGTGTATAAAAAAAACAACAATAATATAGATATAAATAAAATGTTTATAGATTAAATAAATAAACATAAAAGTTCATTAATTTTGCTTTCATAGCTGTTTATATCATTTGGCAAAAAAATCTCATTTCTAAAGCCCAAATTATGACAAACTTTTAAAAAGTAAGCCAAGGCACCCTATACTGGAAAAATACTGCGCTTTATATAGTCGGATACAAAAGTTAAATTCTCTGTACTTTTCTACTTTAGGGGCCTTGGCGAAGAAGAAAAATTGGCAACATATTTTCTGGCAACCTATTCGCTGTTTCATTTCATATACAAACACATTTTTTATCAACATTTATACAATTTATTTAGCATAAAGAAGTCATATAATTTTAAAATATAGACATGACCTGTAATCCTCAAAAAGCCACAATGCTGTGCAGATTAGTGGTCTTCTACTGTATTACAGTTTTTCATAAATGAGTTTCGTTTTTAAAATCTGTTATTTTCATCTATCACTGCGGAACAAGTTAGAAAAACTCATATTCTTGCATATGTGTTGTATATATCTTTATATCACATATTCCATCATTTTTGTCAGGCTATCTTTCTAATATGGATTACGTAGAGAGCGCATAATCTTTGCTGTAGCAAAAAAATTCTATAGATATGAGGCTTACATTAATAAAACAAAAATTTGTTTAAATGTATTATAAAAGGAACATATACTTTTGTTTGCAGTTAAATACATTTCATTTATCAGAAAAAAAGATTACTTAGAATAAATTGTTACAAAGAGCTGTGTGGGCTGTTAGTTGAAAACTCCTTATCTATACATAGCAATATCAGTTTAAGTGATAGTTGCACAAAATTTGTCCATTTTCTGAATATCTTGATTTTTATTTTGGATATCTATACAGAAGCGAGTTCTTTAAATTGAACTAAATGTAATGTATTAACATAATACATTATTAAGCAGAAAAGATTTTATATACAACTGTCCTAGATAAAATATTAAAATTTTAGACATCACATTATATATGTTTGCTCATAACCAACCAGTGAATCACAACCAACACTTTAGGAATCCCTGATTTAATCTACATATTCTTACACACATCTAGAACAAAAAACACACTCATCATTTACATTATTTACTCATTGTTTTTTAATACGAAATGAAAATTTTAGCATGATGTTTTTTAAGGAGAATTATGAAATATGAAAAATTATACTGCTGTATTTAAGATTATATTTGCCAATACATACAGAGACAGCATTTTGTGACTATACACCAAAACTAGAAAAGATCTAAAATAATTTAAAAAATGATTTAAACTAAAATTAGGCCTTACCTGACTGAATATCCCTAAAGAGGCTACAGAATCTTTAAGTATATATAAAACTGCAGGTTTCTGTTTTTAAATTATTTTCATTCTTCAATCATTTCTGAACAATATGCAAAAAAACGCATTAAAAAATGTCCATCATTATCAGGGATATATCCTTTTAAAAAACTACTTTTGAACATTATTTAAAATCTCAAAGTGACTTTTTTTCAAAAAGATGAATCCAGCGTTTATTTGTGCAGTTAATCTGAAATCATTTAAGATAAGTTCAGTACATCTTTTCTTTAAAAGAAAAAGAAATAAAAAAGTTATGTACTCTTAGTTTGACTCCAGAAAAATCACTATTTTTAAATATGTGTCTTTGAATAATTTCTGCCAAATGTGTCTGTCAACTTGTTTCTATATGTCTACACTATTAGTGTGTTTAAATATAAATATTCTTTAATGTCAGCAAACTATACATAGAACTTATAAAAAATTGCATAAATAACCTCAGTAGCTTTGAAAATGGTTTATCAGGAATTACTAAATTTTAAAATTTATATTGTCTTTCACTAGATTCATAAAATGTTTAAGGATAAGCATACCCCTGAATATCCCAGAAAAAAAAAAAAAACAGCCTGGGGTAAATGCATAAAATTAAAATCATATATGCATTTTTGGACAGTCTATATGTTCTACAAATAAAGTCAAATTTTTAAATAAAATTTTCCTGCATTTGAAAATATGAAAAAAAAAAAAAAAAAAAAAACAAGAACGGAAAATAATGTGTATGGCAAAGATTATGAAACACTTTCCAACACATTCAGAATACTATAACAAAACTTCACAGTTTACTAAGGAGAAAGATGATGTCTAAATGAGCCATTTGGAAAAAACATCAACAAATTTGAAAACCTCAATTTCAGCAATTCCCATCAACAGTTGGGAAATTATCCGAATTCTTTGAGCAGCGCTGTATAGGATATACAAATTTGTATCTATAAGCTACATGCATGCAAAAATTGTGGTCAGTTAGGAAATACATACCAAAGTTAAAAATTCCTCTTCAGCAGTTTTTGCTAATAAAGAGAATGGTACATGAATTCTTTTGTGCATCCCTGTAGACAAGGTATAGGAATTGATACACAACGAGTAACAGGCAAATAGTTAAATTTAAAAGCGCATACCGAAATTGAAAACACACTTTCAGCAGTTATTGCTCAAAGACAGTATTGTAATCGATTTCTTTTGTGTGTCCCTGTAAATGAACGATAAATACTATGAAGGCCTTATCACAACAGTAATAATCTTGTAGTGAAATTCAGTGATTTATATCAATTTCAATACATTTGAAATAGCCTAATGTCATTAAAATACACCACAAACGATTTCCCACCACTAACCATTATGTAAAGGAATTCTTTTGAGTGCCCCTGTAAATGAATTATTAATGCTACATACTTCATATTGAATACCAAACATGCCATGATAAACATCATTAACACATGTCAATTGCTTGAAAATCCGACTATATTTATGGGAGTTAGAGCGTGGACAGAAAAACCAAATTCATATACACTTTTCAGCTTTGTTGAAAAGGGGATTTTTAAATTTGATTAAAAGTTTCATGATTAAAATCAAAACATTTTGCAAATATTCTGGTTTTAAATTAAAATTAAAAGGATGATACAAATTTATTCAGGTCAAAATATATATTTCAGAATTATTAATTTTATATCATGTGCACAGTATCTATAGTTTCTCCTTTCAGTTATTAATTATATACACTTTTAATATTTGTAATTTTAATACTTACTAGTGGTTTTAACACTTTAAAATGTTAATGCAACATCAAATAGAATATGCACTTTGTGTATAAAAAGGTTTCTTTTTTAAAATCATACTGTGAGTGTTAGAATTATAGTATGATTATGCTTATGATCATTCCAACAGATTTTAAAGATGGTGTAGCCCCTTAAGTTTATCATATTTCTTCATCATAAACATTAAAATTTTAACTATTAGTATAACTACATTTCAGTTACTTTATTAAAATATATAAAAATGTTAGCAGAAAGAATTTTTTATGAAAATGAGGAATAACACAAAATCTGTTACATTTATTATGGTAATTAACTAAATAAACTGTAATTTACTGGCTATCCCGTTTGTAATGTATTTTATCAATTAAAATACAAATAACTATAATTTACACAAGTAGTAAACATCCCATTATTATTAAAAATCACATTTTATAGGTTAAATTAATAAAGTTTAAAATCATTTAGATACATCTTCTAGATTTTTCATAGAAAATGAAAATTTTTCTATAAGAAAAATGACAACTTCAATTTGTAATTATGGCAAAGAAATGCATTTTACTTAAAATTCAATTTTTTAAAATGCACTTTTAATCTATTGACACAGCATAATTTCCCAACAATAAATACGAGAACAAATGATATACATAAAAATCTTTACATACGAAAATATTATATAAATTAGACAATTTTCCAGAATTTAAAATAAGGAATTACATTATACAGAAAATTATGTTGAAAAAATATCTGTATTACAAAGCAAACAGGACTACTGTCCCAAGATCTTACTTTCACCCCCACCCCACCAGCAGTCGCATAGACTGGGGGAAGAAAAAAAAGTAGTTTAAATCTGTGAATCAACAGAACAACTTAAAAGAACAAAAAATATCATGGGCTCCTTTGAGTGAAGTTTTGTCCTAGGGCCCCAAGTGAGATTAGTTGGCCTTCAAATATAAATTATAAAACAGAAGTTAAAACAGCTAGTTTTTCTGATCTTTTACTTAGACCACTTTTACTATCAGTAATGCTCTAAAGTGTAGATATGAAATTTCAAAGTTATACAAAGAATTAGCTTAAATAATTTAAGTGGGGAAAAAGAAAAACCAAAGAAACTTGCCCACTTCTATTTGAAAGGGAAATGGGGGAAAAGAAATGAAAAAAAAAAAATAGATTGAATTTTGACCTTGTTACACTTTTGATTAATTTCATTTCTTCAAACCATAATATTTTTATTCTGTTTCAGTTATAATATTTCATTTTGGTTAACCTAAAATTAACTGCTCCTGGTTGAGTTCCAGATTTTAGTTCATCAGAACTAACTGTTCTTTCTGTTTCTTAGCTAACCCCTTTACAACGAGTGTCTCTTACACTTCTTTTAATATGTTTCCATACTACTTTTTTTATTAAAAAAAATTTTACTTCATTTAATCACTATAATGTTGCAATTAAATAAAAGCAAAAAACTTTGGTTAAAACATACTGGTGCCCAAATTTAGTGTTTGTGCAGCATACATAGCACATATACATATCACTCTCATGAAGGGGTTAATAAATATTTTCATTCTTGGCAAATAAAAAAAAATTATTATATTTAATTTCTTATTTAACGTTTGACATGCCATATATCAAAAGTTAAAGATCAGAAAGAAGTAAATGACAACAATGACTCGTATTTTATGAAATAATTTAACTATTTTTATTATTATTATTGTTTTTATGAAACACTTCAATGCAGAAATATAATTCTAGAAAAGTTCTGGCAACTGAAAATAGCTTCAGTTCAAGTTTTCCTTCCATAGCAAATACATTTTCCTGATTTTCAGTTCAGTTCTGCTGTAAAGCCCTGATAATACTTAAGAACTTTGCATTTAGACCTTTCTGTGGCAGAGAAGAAACCAGCATCATGCTAAAAAATTCATTAAGGGTTGGGGAAACATGTTTATTATTTTCATACCGAAAGCAAACAAGCTTAAATAAATTTTGCATAAGTATCACATGCACAACAATGAAACATGCTTTTATTGACTGGTGACTGAATCCTTATCTTTAATAAGAAAAGTAACTCAAGATTGTTTTCACTATACTTACAAATGAAGATTTAATTTATTAGCACACAAATAAAATAGTTAAAGTTAATCTCTTAATTAAAGTCTACCTCCACAGGGTTTGCTATTGCATTTTCCAGCAGCTAGAGCAGAAAAAGCAAAACTTAACGGGGCTCTTTCTTTTTGGTAGCACTAATATGTCAAAAGCCATTATTATATTTTAGGTGAAAACATTTTATTTATTTAATTTGTCAATCTTATAAAATTCATATTTTATATTCTTTTTATAATCAGTTTAATCATAACTGCAATTACATAATAAAATATTGGGGCAACTTCGTAAATTATTATTAGCATTAAAGGCAAGTTCATATCAAACATAATCAAGATCTTCTCCTGTAATTATATTATTATCTTCCATTATCAAAATTTATTTTTACAAAAGTTCCCTAACATTTGAAAAGTTAACTTTTCTTCATTCAGAGTTCTACTATTTTAATTTAGAAGGGGGAAAAAACTGCAGTCTGTGATTAATGTAAGCACTAAAAATACAAATAAAGATACACAATGCACAAAACTACAAATTATGTTCTATGATTAATGCAACATAAAAACATGTGAAGAAGTGGCCAATAACTACAATACCTTTAGCATATAGCTATTTGAAGTTTTCAAAATTTAACACTTCAGTGCAAGATGAAAAAGAATGTGAAAGTGGAAGAAACTGTAGCAGGCATTCTCGTGAAACTGACGCTTAGTACTATTTTTAATATGAACTGTAAAAGGGGAATTTTTATATAACTTAAAACAATTATACAGTTTACCATAATTTATCATTAAATGTCATCTAACAAACTTAGTTTGAAAATTGATATCTAAAAAAAGAAGAAAATGAAAGATAAAAAGTAGTTTTAAGAGTTTAAAAATCCCCATAAAATAAAACAAAAGAGAACATTTTTTAATAAAACAAACTACTACAAGTTCTGTGCAAGAATAGCAATATCTTTTCTTATGACCTATAATAAATTTAAAATTAGACACAAACACACACACATACAAAAAAAAAAAAAAGGGAAAGAAAGAAAAAGGCCTGACTATATTTTTAAAATGTAATAGGCCAGATGGGACGTCATTACATTTCAAATGTTTCCAAAGATACAAAAACAAAATAAAAATATCTATCTTTATATAACTATGAAAGCACAATGTACATGCAATTTCTTTCATTTAACAATTAAAAAAAATAATAATAATAATTAGTTTCCCTAAAAATGAATGTATAAATTTCTGAGATTCTTTCTAAGATCTTTTTATAGAATATAAATGCAGAAAACATTAAAACACAGATGAATAACATGAATCTTGAGAAATGGTATGAATTAAGAACTTGAATGCTTCATGAGCCAAGAGCAATAAAGTACCACACTGAAAATTCTAAAAATAAGATTTTGAAAACAAAAGATTGCTAAAACAGAAAAGGATATTTAAAAATCCTCTTCCACTATTACAATGGAAAATTTACCTCTATGAAATCATGTTTAAGTATTATTAAAGTTTTGAGTAAAGTATCACCTGAAATTTGAGAAAGCTTATCTGAAGATTAGAAATATTATTTTAAGGACAGAAAAAGTCTAAGAATATTTAACTAAAATGCGATAAAAAATTAGTAAATTACTTCCTATAAGTAACACAAATTTTCTGAGAAAAAGTACTTTTATTACACTAGAGGGGCTCTGCCCCACCCCCTGCTCGCTACACTCACCAACCCCCCCGCATAATCACTTCGTGATTCCATTCGGTATTGCGAAGCAATCACTATATTCTAGCCAACCCCAGACATAATTGTTTCGCTTTTCCATTCTGAATCGCTTTCGATCCCTTGTTTTCTATGCATTCAATTTTTAGATTCCACTTGGTAAAAACATGCTCCTCCCCAACTCCTGACAATTTTATTTCCTTATCTCCAAGCACATAATCATTAGAGCTAATAGAGTTTCATAATTATAAGAATTATTAAATATAAAATCATTAAAAAAAAAGGTAAAATTTATAACTTATTTGAATAATTACAAATTAAATAAATGTATAATTAAATAAAATTATAAATTAATAGAAAGTTTAAAATTAAAAATATTATAAATTTAAAAAATATGTTAAATATAAAAAGCAACAAATTTATTAAAGCTATTTCGAATTTTTTTCCTTATCTTTTTAATGAAGTCGCTAATTTGTAATTACAGTAAATAATCTTACTGTATAAATCTCCTCTCCTCTGAAATTTTCACTTCACCACCTTCTCTCTGTCAACATATGTGTGTAAAATTATAAATATAGTGTTATGAATATTGTAAATAGTTAGCTTTGTGCTTAAAAATAATGTAAATAGTTCAATTAAGCTCTATTCATAAGCTAATATTAGTTTTTGTTGCATTGAAATATCTCAATTTGTTGATTTACTGCAAGCAAGTAAACCCTATTGGATTTCAATGAGAGGCTATGGAAATTTGGCAAAATACTGGAAACAGCAGCAAGTTGGTGTTACTTTTGGTGACTAATTTTGGTTGCCAAATTTGGTGACATATCGCCAAGTTGACGACAGAGCCGGGTCCCCCCCCCCCTGGTAACCCCCCTTATACTGTCACAAAGCTCTGAACAATTAGATGCGTTTCGTGGTATCTACACAGATTTTCATTGGTCCATTTCCAAACTATTACTTTTTTTATATATAGAATAATTTGCACACAGGTATGCACAATTAATTATTTTAAGAGACCAGTAAATTCTTAATTTGTTTAAGGGCTGTGTTATGATCACAGCAATCATTGTGTAGCTACTGAAGATAAAATAGAATAACAACAGTTCAGTGTGCAACAGGTTATTAATTAATATATTTTGAATCTTGAAGTCACATTTGTGAGCTACAATTTTTCATGTGAACATTTGCACTCTAGAGATTGTAATCTCAGTACCTTCAAGTACTAATTCCAGAAAATTATGTCTTTTATTTGTGGTAAAATATTTAGTTTTATCAAAAATTATCATTTTCTTTTAAATATGATGTCATTTTCACTCACGGAAGCATTATAAGCCTAGCGTTTCAAATTCAGTATCAACTGAATGGAAAAATATTGAAATGTAACAAATTTATGAGGAAAAATACATATTTTTTAAAGCATGACATCATTTTCTGTGAAATTTTTTTTAAAATTTTAATTGTAAAGAGAAAATGATATCAATAAGAATACAACGAATAAAGGTAAATAAACTCCATTATTTCTCTTTTCTCTGTAACAATGGAATTAATCAAATTGGCACCATTTTGAAGAAATTTCATACAAAGCTTTTAAAATTAAATTAAAAACGGGAATATTTAAAAAAAAAAAAACAGCTAGTGCAGTCACATCTACAAATGAACAGCTTTTATTCAAAAAATAATTAGCAAGATCAGTTCAGTAGAAAGCTCAGGGCAGAAGACTAAAAAAACAGCATTGTCTTTTAAATATACAGATTGTAATAAACTGTACCAATCTGAAACATTTTTAGAAAGAAAAAGGAAGAAGTTACTTGAAAATAAATAAAAATAATAGCATAAGATGAAGCAATGTTTCAACTTCAAACGTTTTATTAAACAATAACATCTACATTTAACTATTTACAAGTATAACCTCCCCCCCCCCCCCCCCCACAGGTCAACTTTTAAAATAAATATTCTGGAGGACTATAACTCTGAAAATAAAACAAATGGTATAGGACAATACATAAAAAATAAATTAAAATGTGCAGAAGCCTAAAGTATGTTAAATAGTGCAACATTTCATATGCTATCAAAACAATTTTATAAAAAAAAAAGTTGTACAATAATCAAGAGAGGCAGAAAAAAATATACTTAACATAATTTTTTTTTTTTAAGAAACAAGGTGGTGTGTGTGTGGAGCATGGATTTGAAACTGAAATGCAGAGAAAGAAAAGGACAATTCACAATGAAAACTTTTGAAAGGCTTTTAGAAATGCAGAGAAGAAGGACAAAAGAAAATTCCAATTGCCTTTGAGGAAGTAAGCAGCTAAAATAAAATAAGCTAAAAGTAAAAATATCACACACCAATCATACTATCACACCTGCTTCTTAATTTGATATTCCTTAATTAATAATAAAAAAAATGCATTAAATCCATACATTAAATTTCACATTAATAATGATTACAAATTTCAAATGCAAAAGATTATCAGGGAATTTTATTTATACCTGTTAGTACAGTTCATATAGAATATAGCATCTCAGTGTTGTGCACAACAGAACATATTACACAATCTTTTATATTCAAATACTTTTTTTTAAAGAATTTTATGCAATCTGGGTATTTGCAAAGTTTTGATAAAGCATTTCACATAGAATTCAAAATTGTCAATGTACAAAGGGTTAAATATGTGGTTAGACAGTAAAGACAATGAAGCAACAACATACCAAAGCCTCAAAAACAAGTAAGCTTAAGACTATAAATATGCTCTTTTTTGTTAATAATATAATTAGATTTAATATAACTTAAAGTTAAAAGAAACTTTAAGCAATAACAGTTTAGCAAACACAAAGTAAAAAAATACAATTTACAATATAATTATGTCTCTAAATAAAAAAATAATCTTTCAGGTGCAATCAAGTTTGGGTGCAATTAATCTAGTAGATTAATAATGAAATATATGTTAACCTTTTCAGTGAAATGTCATACAAGTAGCATTACATTTACACATGCTAGCTTGAATAATTATTTGTATCAGAATTTGGTATATTTACTAATGGCAACATAATAACCCATTAATTTGGAGGGAAATAACTTATCAGTTCAGTACTAATATTAAATGTTCTAATATTGATTGAACATTTTTAGAGATTTATTGGATACATTTTCAATATTGTAATTGTTTTCCCATAAAACCCCAATTCCATCAAATAAAAAAATAAAAAAATTGTCAAGAAAAATATTTTAAGTATTCAGATTTAATGAGTAGTACCATTAAAAAATATACTGGTCATAAAGGCTTAATTTTTATGACAAAAATGAAAAACCCCTTGACCAGATAATGGTAAATTGATGTACAAAGTTGTAAAGAATGAGCAGTTTTAAGGAAAGAGAAACTTAAACCTTTTTCTTCCCAATCTTACAGACTGACACATTAAGAAATGACAATAAAATTTTTAATTCTGGTACATACTTTACAGCAAATGAAATCAAAGATTAATTCAGAAAATTTTTAAATAATTAAGTTTCATGTCACCAAAAGGGCAGTAAAAGCTACATTTAAAAGCTACACAAAGAACAGTATACAATAGACCAGCACCGGTATAAAACTCTTGAAAACATTCTAATATTTCACCCATTTTTTTTAGAATGAGAGAAGATGCAAATAAAAAAGAAAGACAGTGGTCACCAATTAAATTATAATAAATGAATAAAACAACCTTACTGGCATTCTGCTACAACATAAATAATTTGAAAAAGAACTTGTGATAAGAAAAATAAAAAAAATAAACAAAACAAAAAACATAGTAAGGCCATGAGCAAAAAGAAGTTGCTTAGCTACAAAGCAAGTAAATCATCCATGTGGTCATCAATAAAGCAGTCACCATTTATGTTTTGGGAATTATGAACATACTGTTGTAGATGTTCTAAATCTTCAGGTTTCATCCCAATTCCAAACATTGGATGTGTCCGAGAATGAGCTAATCTATAAAATTAATAAATTAAAATTTATGTGTAAAATTTTAATATAGAGAGTATTTTTTAATATAAGATTTATATATAATTATAATTTTTTATATGTAATTTTAATATAAGATCTACATCTTAAAATCATATTGCAAAACTGCACAACGGAAATTTTTCCATCCAAATAAAGGGTTGTATTTTTAACACATTTTTATGCTGATTTAAGAAAAAAAAGTACTACAAAAAATCCTATCACATAACAAATTTAACATACATGGAGAATTTAAGTCCTAAATGATACATTTAGTCATAAATACACCAATTACAACTGATGGCACTCATTTTTATAGTGGCCCTGGGTATGAATTGCCAAATGATCCAAATGTATTGCCAATGTAAGACATATGACATTATGATCACATATGATGTATATAAGACATTTCATGACATGTATGTCCAAGTAGTTATATATGATGTGTGCATATAATGTATATGACACAAATATTACATATACAGTAAAACCCCAGTTATCCAAAAAGCATGGGACCAAAGCATTTTCAGTTAACTGGGTTTCCATAGAAATTTTCGGATAACTGGGTTTCCATAGGAATTTTCAAATCACCGGGAGGCTTATGGTGAAAACTTATTTGATGAAAAGCTGTGATCGATATGTTGAAGTACAAGAAGATGCAACAGCATCAGGTGTGTTGTTATTTAAAAGGTGGTGTGATAAAGCAGCATTGAAATGATGCAAAGTTGAAAAACAAAAGAAAATCACAAAATATTTTCTAAAAAGAAAAGTGTCATACATGTCTGTGCCCAAAATTACGCAATGAACAAAATAAGTAAGTTGACTCTGTTTATTTACTTCATAAAGAACATGCTTTTTTGACATTATTTCTACCAGTGTCCAATAATACCTTTCAAAATTTTGATTTTTACTTATTTTGCTTTTAATTTTTAAAGATAATAAGTATTAAAACAACTCTTCCCTGTATTAAAAAGGATTCGGAATCATTTTGATCTAAAACTTACAAATAAATAGTAATCATAAATCAAAATATGCTAAAAGGTGTCATTTGACATCGGTAAAAATAACATTGACAGTAAAATTTTTCACTTTTAAAAAAGACTTAGAGGAATTTTAAGGTCTTTCGGATAAGCTGATTTTCGGATAACCGGGTTCTACTGTATATTGACGTATATAGTGCATATACGACCAATTGGAGTCAGGGATGTAGTGGAGGGTATACGGAGGTATATGCCGTATACCCTCTGGATTTTTTAAAGTAACACCGTATACCCTCTGTTTCTCAAGAAAGCTATAGTATATATATACACTAGGGTATACCCTCTGCCTTGAGCGTATACCCTCTGCTTAGAACGTATACCCTCTGTTTTTTTTACGACTACACCACTGATTGGAGTATGTACACAGTTAAAAATCTACAGAAAACTGTCCTGTCATTTGATCTCTTTTATAGAAAACAATTGTTTCACCATAATTTGCAGTTCCCAGTGGTTATAAGATAAATTATAGTTATGTAACTATTTTCTTTGAAAACTATCGGAAGATTGGGTAGTTTTGCTACAATTTTTTAACAGTATATATTTGCATATGTATGATGCACATCTCAGCTTGGCAATGGATCTTGGATATGATTTTGGTGAAATCTTTAATGCAACCTTGGCATAATCATAATTGTGAGGGGCACTATAACTATGAAGTGCCCACCAGTAAATTATAAATTTAGGTATAGACATCAGACAACAACAAATATTAGGTCAATAGACTACAGCTGGATATGTATAAGAGGCTGTTGCCAACAGCACAGAAGACAAAAGTTTTTAAAGGCAAGTAAAGAAATCTTTTGTCAAGAAGAAAAAGCATTATAGTAATTTTGAACTTTATGACAGCTATGGCAAGCACAACAAATCAATAAACTGTAAAAATATTTGTGTGTGTGTGTGTGTGTGTGTGTGTTTATATAAGAATGTTTTAGATTCTGTTAAATATTCTGTGCAATTTTTTTATGAATATCCATCTCCATTTTAGGAAAAAACCTTACATGATAGAAGGAACAGCCTGGCATTTTATTAACTTAGTGTAATTAAAAAACAAAAAACACTTGAAATGGTGCAGAAAGACAAATGTTATTTCACAGACTTTCAATTGTCAAGCACTTTAATACTGATAAATTAAATATAACTTATAGTATTTTTAGGAAATTAGCTACTTTTTTTATTTTCTGACTTTTAGTAAAATTACCATTTCATGTATCTTTATAGATAACTTTCACTCTAATAAGCTCAGGATAAGCTTCTGTTATAACCAATTTTACTTTTTTATGAAAAATTTCATATGGTACAGTTCTTTAAGGGATTCTATATGTAAGAAAGTCTGGACATTGGTGAAATTCCTGCCATGTAATCTCCAAAACAAATGGATTATAATATATTTTCATCAAAGTCTAACAGCAGTATAACAAAAAAAAAGAAAACAGAATTTTTTGCCTAATCTTCTCAGTTCCAAGGGTTTTGAAGCACAAGTCCATCCCGTATTCAAAACCAATACAAAAAATAAAATATTTTGAAGATTATGAAAATTGTGACTTTTGAAGATTATGAAATTGGATTAGGAGTAAAAATTCCTTTTTGTTGATACCAAGTGAAGGATTTCTGATACTTGTAATTTGGCAGATATTTCTATTCATTTTATGTATTTTTCTTGTAGGTATGGGTGGACGCTGGTCATTCTGCATTCATATACATTACAATATAATTATGTTTTGTATTTAAATAACTTTGTACTATTTACACTATATTTTACACTACATTTTTATTGTTTTGTTTACTTTTTAATTTTACTTAAGTTACAATATTTAAATTTACATCTTAAAGTCAAAATTTTTCAAAATATTTTACTTTTTGTATTGATCTTGAATGCAGGATGGATTTGTGTTTCAAAATCAACAACTTTTTTACAACCGGGGGTGGAGTTAGTTCTCTTTGTCCACCTACTAAGAAGAAACAGTCTTTTGCCTGTGTAGTTTAAATTTGATAGTTTTGATTGTTCATACTTAATTGTTATAAATACTTTTAATGTACACCTTCTTTCTAAATTTATATTGTAATTGTATTTTTATATTTTAATGAAGTATATCGAGTAGCCTTTCATACGAGCTGCTTTTGTGCCCATTATGCAATAATTTTCATTAATTATAATTGAAATATATATATATTGGTTATAAAAATATTTTACTTAATTATCTACACAGAATAAAATTTTTATGCCCATTATGTATAAAAATATTAAATTTATCAGTAATCAAGCAAAACTAAATGGATATCCTAATTACATGGTAAATTTAATTATTAATTCATTTCAATAAAACTTTATACTGAATAACAAATGTGTAATTTAATCATAATTACAATATACAAATCTGAATACAATATAATACAATACAAAAGGGGGGAAAAAGTGTGGAATTAACGAATATTAGAGAATGATATAGCAGGTACGGAATATATGTAGGTTACAGGTCTTAAATTTATATCTAGCTGTTTATAATTTCATGAGATCAGGGATGCTTATATTTTGTAAATAATTCACAATGTTTTATTTAACTTTTACATGCAGCTGTAATCATAATAATGTATTCAATTATTGCCTAAATATAATTTAATTCATTTGATTTCATCTAAAAAGTTTATTATGCAATTATAGACAAAATAAATCTTTTGCAACTGACATTAATTGCCTCTTTACTTAATCACATAGCCAATATGTTTTCATAATAATCTATTGATTTATTGCTCTAAATGTAATTTAATTCTTCATCCCATTTCATAGCATCATAAACAATATTAGAGATAGCACACCATCTGTTTAAGTTATTTATCTGCTTTTTAAAGTGTTATCTTAATTCCAATTGGTTATCTGTTATTTTTATGGGGATTTTTTGGTGGACTTGATTTTCAATATTTATGAGGTGTTCAGGCTAGTTGCATAGAACACACCCATTCTATCTAGGACCTTAAAATCACATCTTCAGTGTACTTCCAACTAAATCCTATTGTGGTATGTGAGTACAATTTTCGATGTTTCTGTGGTTTTCTTGTGTCCTACTTTTTTATTATTCCAATGAGTTATGAGATGGCGGTTTTGTAATATTTTTCTATCTAGCCACTAAATATTTTTATTCATCTTAATTAATATTAATTATTTAAATCTACGCTAATAATTATTTAATCAATTACAAAAAAATCCTCTTTCAGCTTATATCATTCCAACAAAATAAAAAAAATTAAAATTTAATTTATTCAATAAAAATTATATATTCTCTTAATTATTTCTTTTTCAACATTTATAATTAATTTTTATTATTTCCCTGATCAATTTTAATAATTTTTGTACATAAATAATGCATTAAAACTTTAAATCTACCAATTTGCTCATTTTCAAATCACCATCACATTTAAAAATTTGCCCTAGGCCATCTTGCTACTACTCTGTCATAAACAATAACTTTACAATCTTGTTTCGTCATTTTGGACACCATTTTGAATAAAATTCGCCCATGAGCATTACACCCACACAGGGTTCCTACGCAATTCTGGTAAAAAAAATTCGCTTACTTTTCCAAGTTTTCCCTGACCATTTAAAAAAATTTTCCTGGCCTTCCTCAATAAAAACTCAGCTTATATATTGTTGTCAAACCATCCACAATGGACAACTTTAATCTAGATAAATGCTTAAAAAAGTATGCACTGTATGGATTTCAGATTTTCAATTATTTTTCATATTATGCCATTGTTATATAGTTTGCATAAATTTTGCATAAAAATTTTAGATTAAATGAATAAGTCAAAATTTTTTCATTTACGATTATAATCGAGATTCTGATGGAAAGTAGTACATCAAAAATTCCCTGACCACTTCAAATATTTAAAAATTTCCCTGACTTTTTACCTAAATTTCTGAAATCCCTGATTTTTTCCTGACTCATAGGAACCCTGCTACATCGTGATAGAATGTAAACAAAGATATTAAAATTCCTGTGCACTTTCAATGTTGCCAATTGACAATAGAAGCTCTCCTTCAAAAAACAAGGTGTGTCAGGAAACGTCTTAATGTCAGGTGTGTCTTAAATGTCAGGAAAAGAAAAATTAATTTAAAAAAAAGGAAAATATTTAAGTTATAAATCTTCTTTAATGCAAGATAGATAATTCTGAATGATAGAATTAAGCAAATAAATAGATTTTGAGAAAATATATATTTAGAATAAAAGAATTAAATGAATAGATGATTTATGGTACATAATAATTTACATATAGTGGGCATTGTACAAATGCATTATGAGATATTAATAAAAAGAAAAGAAAATTTGTCATCATGATGGAAATAATAAATATTATCACCCATCTAAACATGCAATCAGCAACAGCTAAAAATGTTACTGTAAGCACTGTAGATAGCATTGATGTGTCCAAATTAATAATATGTTAAATCAAATTTAATTAGTTTCATAAAATATATTTTTTTCATATATGTATAAATTGTCTCTATCATATCTCCAAAATTAAATATAATTATCACGAACACATCAATATTATAAATCTAAATATACAAAAATTATGTATGTTTTAAGATAAAAATAAATATACCATTTTTGTAAATTAATAAATTTATTAAAATATAAATGATAAAGGTACTGTGCAGACCCCCATTAACTTTAAAAAAAAATATTACAAATATATTCATAATTCATATATAAATTAACTGTGACCAGGGGCGCCATTTCAGAACTTTTTTTTTTTTTTGGGGGGGGGGGGGGGGGGGCAAAGTTTTTTTTAGGATAGTGGCATAGCCAAGAGTGAGATTTGAGGGGGGGGGGGGGTATCCTCTTCCCTCCAAATGAAAACCGATTCAGAATTCCGTTTTAAGCAGGTTTTCATCTTAGCACGTATAATTTCAAGACACCAGGTTTTCTGTTTAAGACAATATTCTGTCATAGACAGTTTCCATTTTTACAAATATATCTAAGGCTTTTACAAAATCTTTTCTATAGTAAACCTCTGAAGAGCATAGGCACATTACATTTACTGCAAAACTCGTGAAAACAAAACCTGTCAAAAAAAGAATTCTTTCCGAAATGGAAAAAATATCACATTTCCATGAAAAAAAAAAACATAATTATACTTGCTAAGATGGAAACCTGTCTAAAATGGAGCTTTTTTCCTGACCTTTCGACTTCTTTTTTGCAGGTTTTGCTGCAGGGTGGGGAGCCATTTCAAGAGGTCCTTGGAGGGGAGGGAACAAGTGGGATTTTGCCGACTTAACGTCTTTCAAAACCATGGGATTCTTCCAGGAATATTTTTCAATTTTCGTGGAAGAGTGCAGTATTTTTTCTTTTTTTTTTTTTTGCGGAATTACGTGAAATCATTTCGCTAATGGGCCGCGGGAAAAAGTTGCAAATTTTGCCAATTGATCTTTGAAAAAATAGTCCATTTGGCAAATTAGTCGTGGAAAAAATATAATTTCCTAAAAGGACCGTGGAAAAATATTGCAAAAATCGTAAAAACATACAGCGATTATTGTTAATCGGTTGCGGGGGAAAAAATCGCAGATTTCAACATTCGGTCACAGAAAAAAAAATCAAATTTGCCCATCAGTCATGCAAAAAAAAAATTGTGAATTTCGAATATCTATCAAGGAAAAAAACGAGAATTTCATCAAAGGTTTCAGATAAAAATCACGAATTTAGTCAAAGAATCGCGCAAAAAATTCAATATTTCGTCAAACGATCACATAAAGCAATCGCAAATTTTGTCAGTCGGCTGCGGGGAAAAAAATGAATTTCAACAAATGATCATAGAAAAGAATCACGAATTTCGTCAAAATATCTCGGATAGAAACAGCAAATTTCGTAAATCGGTCACAAAAAATATCGTAAATTTTGAGAAATGGTCACGGAAAAAATTTCTGAACTCCGTGAAACGATCACGGGAAAAAAAAATTGTGAAATTCAATCGGTCATGAGATAATCAGCACACAAACATGGTCAACACGTCAAGAAGTTTGCAAATTTTGTGGTCCATAGGGATAAGAAATTTTCACGTGTGATTTCCTGTCAGTAAAAAATTTCCTTAACCCCTTAACTGCCGACGAAATCTTTCGCAATCTCCAATGCCTTACTTAAATCGCATATTTCTGAAATTATAAAAGGTGTATGTTAGTTTTCTGAAATAACAGTAAGAAAATGCACATGTTATACTGTTATATATAATGGCTCAGGCGGTGAAAATTACCTCGCTATAATTGGAATTCGCCATCCGTTTAATAAATAGATACATGAATTTTCTAAAGACGCACATATACGTACGGGGCAGTTGAGAGGTTAATAAAAGACTAATCTCTTAAGACTATGATCTAAATCCCACACAATTCAGAAATTTGCAAAACATTTGGTCTCGGGTAGAGTCTGCATTGGGTTGCCCAACCTGATTTTTCTCAAAACCGACACGATCCGAGGCACATATTGAGGTGGATTGACGTTTCTTTATTCCGTTTCGGCAGAGGAGATTATTAAGAACATACTGTATATAATATGATTTAATAAAGCAAATGATTTGATAGCGTTGTAATGACAGCAGTAAATATAATGTGACACTAATTATGCAAAATAAAAAATTCAAATATTATGGAACTTGAATTAATCCTCTTTTTTAAAAAAAGAAAAAATCCTCTGTAAATTTCTGCCTAAAGGGGAAATTCACAGCGAAAATTCTAGCCCTGAGGGGCACGAGTTTTCATTTGATCTATTTTGCACACGGCTGGAAAGCAATAAATAGAATTTTTTCTCACATGCCTTTTTAAAATTAGCCAAAATACGCATTAATAAGAAATGGTTCACCTTAAGAATGTTGAAATAGCAAAGTCTGTAGAAAATATTTTTGATAACTTTTAGTTTACATGCATAAAGTGTTTATTTATTGCATGTGTTTTTATTGTACTAGGGGGCTCTGCCCCCTACGAGCTACGCTCGTCAACCCCCGTTCAGACACCGCAGACTCTTAACAGCACGATAATTTGATCGGCTTTAAAAAGATTTCGGAAGATTGAATTATAATTCGAATCTGAGAAATATAATTTGACGTAATTTTCACCAAACTTTTCTTTTTCTTTTTAATATTCATGTAAAAATACTTTTGCTAGAAATGAAATATTATGATCATCTTAAAATATTAAATAAATGTCTCGAGCAATTTTTAAATTTAAACTGTTTTGCAATATTATTTTTTGTTCATTTTATATAATAAGTGTAATGTGACGTAAATGTGACATAAATTCTCCTATTTAAGACTTCTAACGCATGTTTATGAATTTATTATTTTACAATATTCTGTCTCTTTTAAAATTCACGTGTAATTATAATTTTTATGGCGTAATTTTCAATGAGTTCCTGCTTTTTATATTTTCTGTTTATAATAGTCACGTGTAAAATAAATTTTTAATTTGAAGTAAACATTATTGATTGCGCTGTTTATACAACTGGCAACAATTTAAATTAATAACATTTTCTAAAATTTGTAAAAAATATCTCTCGAAATGCTGAAAATTTGAATTTAAAATTGAAATAAAACCTCAAAAAATGAGTCGAATAAGAAAAACAAATACAATCTGCACACCGGGAACTTATAACGTATAAAATGATCTAAAAATGATTAAATTCTCATGTATAGTTTTTGCTCCAATAAAACTTTTTTAATGGAACGATTTTGTCTAACATTAGCATTAAATATATCTTAAAATAATTCTTCGATTTGAAAACTGTCTGCATCAGCGTGTTTATCAAACATTTCTCTATAATACCACCGATTTTCATATTTTTGTATGCAACAGTTTTTTTAATATTAACGATGAAAGGCCATGCTTAAGCATTCAAATTGGATGTGGATCTACCCGGAATATCTACGCAGATTGTCATTGGTCCATGTCCAAATCAAAACTTTTTTTTATATATAGAAGGACTAAAATCTGACAAGTTACTTTAGCTTTTGAGCAATTTATGAAAAAAAACTGAGTCTGACCTGTGATGACATATAGGGATGTATCGAATATTTGGTATCTATTCGGTATTCGGCCATGCTACTGAATATCGGTTAGGCCGAATATCAAACTATTCGTTCTGCCGAACATTCGGCTTGGCCAAATATTGAACTATTCGGCCTGCCATATATTCGGTTTGGCTGAATATTGAACTATTTGGCCAAACCGAATACTTAAAAATATCTTTTGAAAAATATCTTTTAAAATCTTTAAACTGTCAATTTATAACGATATTCAGAATAATTGAAAACAGAATCATATTTAAATAAAACAGAATGCCGTTACATTATTTGTTTGCGGTTTGATAAGTGTCACTTTAAAAAGTAATAACCATTAATGATGACCGTCATAGAAATAAATGATGCACAAATGGAAGTTTCTGAACAATGTCTTGTAAATAATCTGTCTTTTGCCTTTTTGCTAAAATAGTGTTTCTAAAGAAAATGGGAAAACTTTCAGATGTGATAATAGACGTCAAGACAGACCATTTTTGCCCAAGAAACCAGTATCGCAATCCACTTAATCAGTCAAAATAAAAATCACAATGTATCTCATCTCACTTCATGTCAAACTTAGATTTTCATTTGTTACTTTAACGATAATGAAGATATCGTTAACTATATTTTCAAAAGAGGTACTTTGATTTCTGTGACATATGATATCGTGAGAAGAAGTGCCGCAAATTGCATGTGTGTGTAAAGTTTACTTGTAAAAAGGTCTTGTTTATCAAAATGGAAGTATCTGTGTTGAATATTATGAAAAATTGTTTTAAAATTTAATTTTTTAATATCTTTAAACTTTGATTTCGGCCTAACAGTCAGTATTCGGCTACCCAAATATTCAGTATTTGGTTTACCTGTAGACTGAATATTCGGTATTCGGTTTACCTGTAGGCCGAATATTCGGTATTCGGTTATCTGTAGGCCGAATATTCGGTATTCAGTTTACCTGTTGGCCGAATATTCGGTATTCGGCCAAAATCACTATTATGTGCATCCCTAATGATAGACAAATTTTCTGAAACATTGGGGGGGGGGGGGGGGGGGCACGCCCCCCTCAAATGGCGCCCCTGACTGTGACATTAAAAAGCCAAGCTATTGAGTGAACCCTGATGTTAACTAATTGATACCGAGTTAATTTTAGCACAGATATGATTAGAGCAGTTAATTGTAGCAATAAATTAAATTATGTGTATGTTTTTAAAGAGATTTTAATTATCTTCACTGGTGTTATGGTTCAATACAAGGAATTTTATAATCCCTTTGTTTCTCGTATTAACTAACTTTAACTGCATTTTTTTAAAAAGGATAAATATATAAGTAATAATATATACAAGTTTTTCATACATTATAAAATAAAGTTTGAAATGTATTATAACTAAAATAAAGAAAAGGAATTTACCTAGAAAAACTGTCATCAAGGTTTTGATCATTTTCAAAACCCTGAAACAAGAAAAAGAGATCAAATACAGTGATGGAAGAAATACAGAAAAATAGTAAAGAAACAGATAAAAAATAAAAGTAGGCACACAAAATTTTTGCTAGTTTTATCACACTTCAAATATAAATTAAACAAAAGAGAAGAAAAAATTTGGAGAGTATAGATAAAACAGTATAGAATTAAAGAGTAATGAAAACAGAAAAGAAATCTCTCTTACTGTTTGGTAGAATATTTCATTACATGAGCAACATATTTTTCTATTTTTGATATAGTTATGCAGCAGTAAGGTTGCCAGATTGCCTATAAAGTTTTTTGCCTTTAATTATTTTTACATTATTCAGATCAAAACTTGACCAGATTCTTTTTGGTTAAAAGAAATTCCACTCATTTTTAGGTGTATATCATGAAGAAAAGAAAAATATATATATCAATTTCAAAACTGACTGGATAATGACTATCAGTATTTGTTTCAATGAAATGATAAAAATGATTCACTGTGATGCATTTGTATTAAGAGTAACTGCACGAGTTGGGATAATCTGACATGAACTTCCAATCAGGCCTAAATGTGAGAAATCGGAAAAAAGGTAGAAAAAAAATTTCCATCTATTCATGTCACTAAATTCATATACTTTAGATACATTTTAACAGTTATTTCTAAAAAAAAATGAAATATAACTGTACATATGATTGTTATTTTCTTTTTGTAAATTAGATTTAAAAAGAAATTAAACTAACAATAAATGTTTAGGTTTATTGAATCAAGAAAGAAAACTGAAGGCACTTTGCTAAAGGTATAAATCCAAGTATATCTGATGAACTTATGTAAAGTACTACAGCAATTAATTTTTCAAGATAAATACGTATTATTTTTGGTGGTTTAGCTGTAAAATTTTGACCTTCGTTCAAAAATAAATAAATAAATAAAAATTCTCCATGCTAAATATATGCATGTCAAATTGATTTTTGCTCTAGAAATAAATCTTCAAATGCATCACTCAAATTACCCAGAAGTGTTGTATAAATAAGAAAAAATATTCTATTCCAAAAAGAACCCTATGGAAACTGTTTTTCCCTCCCTTTTAAGAAGCTTTAAAGAACTTCATTTATGTGACTTTCAGATTCTTATATTAAAAGCTCACCTTTGATTTGATGGATCTTCTGTCCAACAATTCAGAAATAAACTCCAAGGATTTGAGTGGACAAAATATTCAGTTATTCAAACTTCCAGAGCCCCCCCCCCCCCCCAACCCTGCCCTCTCCCTTATATGCTTCTATTATTTTCTTTGCATTAATCCAGATAATGTCCAAAATCTCTTTAAAAAAAGTTGAATTCCTCCTTTAGGAAGAACTCTTTTATGCCTGTCCAATTCCTAATTAAATGCAATTATGGAAAAATAATTTATACTCAATTATATTATCAATAATTTAAGATCATAAATTTTATCCTTAATGTAAAAAATAGAACATATAAAAATTCATAGTGAAATATATAGTTTTTGATCTGGAACAATATTCTGAACATACTTTTGAAAATCAGCATACAACATAAAGATATTTTAGTGTCAACCAAACCTGATGTAGAACTCCAATTGGCATCAGGTAGTTTGTAAATTAATATGTAAATGATTTATATTCATTCCAGCACTCAGAAAATCTACAACATTCTTCTCTATTTTTATCAAGAAAAGCAACAAAGCATCAATCTTTAGTTTTGCAACACGACCCTCTGAAACCCACTGTAGGTAAAGAATGTAGACTTTTTTTTTTTTTTACAATTTTGTTATATTCATCGATTTTGGTATCTATAAGGTTTAGACAGTTATCAAAGGAAAGAAGCAAAATGAAACTCTCAATAAGGGAACACGACAAAACAAAAATATGCCATGGCTTTTAGACAAAAATACCAGACTATCCACTGTAATACCTAAAATAAAATTGGTTTCAAATTTAAACATTAATATCAGTTAACATAAAATTCACCAAGAAAATATGTTTTAAGACAACAATATAAAAAACTAAAGAAAAACTTATCTTACCAATTTTTTCATAGTTTCAGAAGCTGAATGAGTGTCAAAATTAAGGTCAATAAGTGTCCCTTGTTCTTCAGATTTGTTATTACAAGAATAAGCAGGACTTTGAACATTTTCATTTGAACTAATTCTTTCCTAAATGCAAGTAAAACATGGAAATTAACTTCGTTATTTTCAAAAATAGTTTATTAGGTTTCATCAAAGATTTAAAGCAAACATAATAATTTTAAAATAAAAAATAAAATAAAAAGAAAGAGCAGTAAAATTATAAATACTAAGTATATTAAGCACTAGTGCAGGGTTTACTAAACTTTTGACTGCAGAACCCTTCTACAGTTTATTAACTGTTTATCAACCTCCACCACCTTACCATATCCCAATTATAATAAACAGATATAAAAAGGCACTTATGCAATTTTTTCATGTTAGTTTTTATATTATATATGAGGACGTGAGTTTCAAAACTTGCCTTTTCCAAAATTTTAAAAATCAAGTTTGTTCTATCAATCTATTTTATTGGTGAAACTGCATCAAAAAACACTACAATCTGCCAAAAAACTAGTTTTATCGAGTATTTCTGGCATTGTAAAATCTTGGTTTACAATGAAAACCAATGGACGCAGTCAGGATTTTTTCGTGATTTTCCAAAATTTGATTTTTTGGATAAGGCAGGTTTTAAAACTCATGTCCTCATAAAAAAGGTTAACATATTTATATGTAATCAGACACATTAAAATGAAACTTTTATTAAGTTTCTAAAATTGATGGACATTGTCAATGTGATGGATGCAATTAGCAATTTCTGACAATGAGTATCTATAAGCTTTCAAAATTAAATCCACACAGAATTCAATATCTGATTACTTTTTTCTTTTGTTAATAATGAATTAATATAGCTAAAGCCAGATACAACTACATGCGAACAAGGAAGGTGCAAGCAAAAATGAGAATACTACTTCAGACAGTCTTGGTCTTTTTCATGCAATATTTAAGTTTGTCTATGACATTTAAAAAAAAAAAAAAAAGCAGCTTTAAAGGTCAAATGACTCTGATTTTATCTCAAATTATATTTGATAGTTTCAACTTCTGGAGAAAATGGTGGTGTAATAATTCAATCTAGAATTTGTATACTGATTTTCGGTATCTTTCTCATATAGCCAAACTCATGTCCTCATAAAAAAGGTTAACATATTTATTAGTCCGGGTGCTACGGTTGAGAAAACTGCAAATCGTGATAAGAATATACCGATTGGTGAGTACAGTTGAACTTGGATAATTCGAAGTGCAAGGGACTACTGCAAAACTTCGAATTATCCAAAAAAAGTTATTTTTATGTCGTAAAATAATCAATCGGAACAGAAATTGTGAAAAAAAAATATGTTTATTAATTTTAAATAACAAAACTACAGCATTTTAAAATATTGAGATATTTCAGATTGTTTTAAAGAGCTTACATGATTTTTTTTAACAAAATCTTCAAGGATATTTACAGCTCGAAACACAGCTTCACTCACGTTAGATTGTCCTTTTACATAACGACGATATTCGGCTAGATGAAAGACTGCCTCACTTGAAGTTAGAATCGTTCTTTGTTCTTCTACCTCATCTTCAATATCTTCGTCGTTTTCTGTTGCAATGTTCTTATTATTTAGAACTTCTGATAGAATATCTGTATCAGACAGCTCTCCACAAATGTCTAGGTTTTTATCAATGTCGACGTAATCATCAAATGGTATGCTGTCTTCCCATGCAACTGGGGGAGGTAAATTTTCTTCATCTAAAAGCTCGCTAGGGGCAGTGTTCCTGATGAATCCTGCTTTCCGGAAACAGTTTGCTACTGTTTTTTGGCTCACTTTGGACCATGCATTTAAACACATTCTTGATGCATCGAGGAGGGTAATGGGAAGCTTTTGGGAAGATTCAGTAAGGAGGTGTTGAACGACTAGGCATCTGTAGAAATGCTTCAGATTTTTAATGATGCCTTGATCCATTGGTTGCACCACTGAGGTCATGTTTGGCAGAAAAAATTCAACCGTGACATTTTCCATAGCGGATATCGATTTATGGGCCACGCAATTATCAATAAACAGGTTGATTTTTCTGTTTTTTCTTTGGTACGTGCGATTGAGATCTAGCAGCCATTCTTCAAAAAGATTCCCCGTCATCCAGTCTTTCGTGTTAGAACGGTATTCTATAGGCTTTGTTCTGACATTGTTAAAACACCTTGGATTTCTTGATTTTCCAATCATCAGTAAAGGTAACTTCTCAGTGCCGTCCATGTTTGCTCCCACAAGTAGAGTTATTCGCTCTTTACTGCGTTTTCCTCCACTACATTTTTCACCTTTAAAATCCAAAGTCTTTGCAGAGGTACATTTGAAAAAGAGTCCAGTTTCATCGACATTAAAAATGTCTCTGTCCTGTGTATGCTCAATGATTTGAACAACTTTTTCTTTCCACTCATTTGCTGCATCTTCGCTCACACTTGAACTTTCACCACACACAGGCTTAAAGGAAATTTCATTTCTTTCCTTAAATCCGTCTAACCATCCGGAGCTTGCTTTGAAGTTGTTGTTTCCTAAGCTGACAGTAAATTCTTCCGCTTTTGCACGAACAAGAGTTTCACTGAGAGGGATGTTTTTGTCCTGCGCTTGTTTAAACCACTTCAAGACACACTCGTCCACATCAGGATTATCGGATTCTCTAGCCCGTTTGCGATTTCGATTAGATTTCAAAATTTTTTCTTTATTTTTCAAAAGGTCAAAAGAGTGTTAGGTGCTATTCCATACTCTTTTGCAATGATGCATTTTTTTCTTTAAACCCTTTACTACCTCACGAATCACAGCAATTTTTTCATCAAAAGATAAGGTTTTATACGGGACACGGGGCTTACTCAATGACATGCTTGCACTGAACTCTCACCACAAAAACTAAAAACACAATGAAGAAAACTAAAGCGACTATAGTCCTGGTTTCGAAGGAATTGCAACGCGTGTCATCTAAGATTTATCGCATTGGTGAGAGTAGCATGTGTCACTTACAAGAGAAAGGGCGTTCGTTTCTCCTCTCTTTATCCCTGCTCTGTTTCCTAGAACAGATAAGAATATTCTCCCACCCCCTTCTCTTCCATAAAGAATTTTCCACAATAACTGAAAATAACGCGGACATTTTTCAAATAACTGCAATGAAACTAGATTGTTATTTTTGAAAGGTTAAAAACTTCGAATTAAAGAAGTTGGATTTCGAAATTTCCACAATAGCTGAAAATAACCCGGCCACTTTTCAAATAAACTGTATTGAAACTAGATTTTGTCATTTTTGAAATTGTAAAAACTTCGAATTAAAGAAGTTGGACTTCGAAATAACCAAGATTTTTTTAGCATTAACTGAATACAAGTTTCAAGGGACTGACAAAAAACTTCGAATTATCCACAAATTCGAATTATCCAAGTTCGACTGTATCTACTTTACACTAATACAATGTATTTCACAGGGGGAGGCATCACGTAAAGTCATGGGAATTCAAGATGGCAGCTGTTATTCAAAATGGCATCATTTTCTGATTTTTCTTACTTTCCATCATATAAATATGTGTTTCAGGTTGATTTCGATGTTTTTAATGTCAAAAATTTCATTTTTAATACTTTCAGCCATAGTTGAATGAGTTTATGAATTCAGTTTGTCTGTATGTCTGCTTGCCATTCCATGCTTTAACTCGCTTAAATTCACTCAGATTGTCATGTAATTTATGTATGTTATTGAAATTTACAATAACATGTTCCAAATAAAAATGAAGTGTTTATAGTCCGTTTACAGGGCCCTCAAAAGAACTCCATTACGTTATTGTCTATTAATCCGTATGCTACGGTTGAGCAAACTGCAAATCGCGAGAAGAATATACCGATTGGTGAGTATCTACTTTATACTGATACAGTCCATATGAGAGGGGGAGGCATCACGTAAAGTCGTAGGATTTCAAGATGGCGGCTGTTATTCAAAATGGCGTCATTTTCTCAATTTTCTTACTATCTATCATAAATGTGTGTTTCAGGTCGATTTCAATGTTTTTAACGTCAAAAATTTCATTTTTAATACTTTCTGCCATAGTTTAATGAGTTTATGAATTCAGTTTGTCTATCTGTCTGCTTGCCATTCCATGCTCTAACTTGCTTAAATATTGCTACTTGCTTAAATTCACTCAGATTACCATGTAATTTATATATGTTAATGAAGCTTAAAATAAAATGTTCCGAATAAAAAATCAATATATAGGTCTTATAGTCCGTTTACAGAGCCCTCAAAAGAATTCCATTATGTTATTGTCTATGGGAGGAAATCATTTGCAATGTGTTTTAATCATGTTATACTCTCTGAAACACATTCAAATTAGCACACATCCTTCAGGTGCACTATGCGATACTTACAATAGAATACGGTGTGCATAGTATTTATCGTTTATTTACAGTGACACACCAAAAAAAAAATATGTGTGTTTGTAACTCGTGTATAAATTCTATAAAGATCATCAGTTAAATCAACTATTATTAATGAAGCTGCTAGGTATGAAATAAACTGCATTTTGAGATAAAGATATCCTGAATGATCAGTATCTACTTCATATTAATACAATGCATATAAGAAGTTGAGGCATCTTGCAAATTCATAGGAATTCAAGATGGCAGCTGTTATTCAAAATTGTTTGCATTTTTATTCCTATGCATCATATAAAAGTGTTTATAATGTCAATTTCGATATTTTAAACTGCAAAAATTCCCTTTTTAACATCAGAAATACGCTTAAAATGAAAATAGGACAATTATTAAAGTGTTTTTGTATTTTATAGTCAGGAAAGTGAAATAAATAAACAAATAAATAAATGAATTTTTATTAATACCTTTATTATACAAGATATTAAAAATATTGCATGTTACATTTAAATTTAGAGAATATAAAAACTTCACTTTGTATCGTTATATTTGTCTCATTCGTTTTTGAAGTTGCACGATAATGCGCAAGAAAGTCTAACCTTTCTACAGCCACACTTATTTTTACAGATTTGGCACATACATTTTACATCAAACACTCTTATACGATGAATAGTATGAAAATTACAAGAATTCCAGAAAATGACGCCATTTTGAATAACAGCCGCAATCTTGAATTCCTACAACTTGACGTGATCCCTCCCCCACTTATATGGATTCTATTAATATAAAGTAGATACTCACCAATCAGTATATTCTCGCGATTTGCAGTTTTCTCAACCGTAGAACCCACACTAATAGACAATATAGAAATGGAAATCTTTTGAGGGTCCTGTAAACGGACTATAAAAGCCATACACTTCAATTTTTATTCAGAACATGTTATTGTAAACTTCAATAACATATATAAACTACATGACAATCTGAGTGAATTTAAGCGAGTTAGAGCATGGAATGGTAAGCAGGAAGACAGACAGACAAACAAACAGACAAACTGAATTGATAAACTTGTTCAACTATGGCAGAAAGTATTAAAAACGAAATTTTTGACGTTAAAAACATCGAAATTGACCTGAAGCACACATTTATATGATGGATAGTAAGAAAATTCAGAAAATGACGCCATTTTGAATAACAGCCGCCATCTTGAATTCCTACGAATTTACGTGATGCCTCCCCCTCTCATATGGATTTTATTAATATAAAGTAGATACTCACCAATCGGTATATTCTCACGATTTTCAGTTTTCTCAACCGTAGCACCTGGATTAATAGACAATAATGTAATGGAATTCTTTTGAGGGCCCTGTAAATGGACTATAAAACCAATACACTTCATTTTTATTTTCTGAACATGTTATTGTAAACTTCCATAACATATATAAATTACATGACAATCCGAGTAAATTTAAGCGAGTGTCGTTATTTAAGCGAATTAGAGCATGGAATGGCAAAATGGCAGAGAGACAAACAAAAAGACAAACTGAATTCATAAACTCATTCAACTATGACGGAAAATATTAAAAGCGAAATTTTTGACATTAAGAACATCAAAATCCACCTGAAACACACATTTATATGATGGATACTAAGAAAAAAAAAAAAAATGACGCCATTTTGAATAACAGCCGCCACCTTGAATTCCCACGATTTTACACGGTGCCTCCCCCTCTGAAATGCATTGTAATAATATAGAGTAGATACTGACCAATCGGTATATTCTTATCACAATTTGCAGTTTTCACCTTATTTTGGTCGTGTAGCACTCGGACTATATATGTAATCAGACACATTAAAATGAAACTTTTATTAAGTTTCTAAAATTGATGGACATTGTCAATGTGATGGATGCGATTGACAATTTCTGACAATGAGTTATAAATTTATAAGCTTTCAAACTTAAATCCACACAGAATTCAATGTCTAAATTACTTTTCCCTTTTGTTAGTATAGAATTAATATAGCTGAAGCCAGATACAACCACATACGAACGAGGAAGTGCAAGCAAAAATGAGAATACTATTTCAGAATTGTCTTTTTATGATATAAAAAATACTATATTAATACATTAAATATGTGCACATTTAAAGAAAATCTCAGTAGAGAAAAAAATAAAGGCATTATAGATAACACTGCACAGTGTTATCAACAATGCCTTTATTTTTTTCTCTACTGAGATTTTCTTTCAAAGTTTTGTTTTTTGACAGCCAAACATTTAATAATTGAGAAAAAATGGCTTCAAACAATTTTATGTTAGTAGAACGTGAGAAATTAATGCAATTTTAAGTGTTTAAGATGAGTTAAAAAGTCAAATCGCTACTTCTCTTGCTCCAAATAAATTCCTACAGATGATTTCATAACACCATAACTTAAAATTTAACACGATTCTGGCACTGTCTTTTTTACTACCTAAGTACCACGATAAAATATACCAAGTACAGAAAGATAAATACACAAGTAACAAAAATTCCTTACATGAATTGAATTATAAATCTGCCATAACAATATAAAACAAAATTTTCGTTTATTTTAGTGACAAGTAAATATTACTTCTCCATTTTGACTAGACTTTTCTTCTTTAGCCCTCTCCCAGAGCTCAAAGGCAATGTTGAATGCTTGAGATATTGTCAAGGCTGCCGCTTCAGCAACTTTACGTTTTGAGCAAAGAAAAGCATGGCACTCGAGGGTTTCATTTTTGTTGGTTCCTATAAATGCTACAACACGGTCATAACTAGCATCAGCTGAACAAAAAGATATCCTAAGAGCAAAAGAAAACAACTCTTATGAGTATTTAAAACAGAAAATGTTTCTATTGCAACAAGTACTTGAAACCTGATAACAAGCAGTAAACACTTCATTTTAGAGCTATAAATAGCAACATAAAAAGTAAAATAAAATATATAACAAATCTTTCACTTTTCTGGACTTCTTTTTAATATACTAGGGGGCTCTGCCCCCTACGAGCTATGCTCGCCAACCCCCATTTAGACACCACAAACTCTAAAAGCACGCTAATATGATCAGCTTTAAAAAAATTTCAGAAGACTGAATTATAATTAAAAAACCAGTGGCTATCTCCCTGTTAATGGGTTGTTTTTGTCTTTGATTAAATCAGATCAGTAAAACATCTGAAAATAAGCTAATATAAAATTATTTAAGTAAACAGTGTCTTTGTCTCCCGACATTTTTAACAACACTATAAGAAAGTTTTTTTTAAACTAGGACTTCCCTCACAGGGATTAGTCAGCGATATTGCCGAGAACATAGATTTAATAATAATTTGTTGCAAGTAAAGAAAATGAGATACTATCTTTAATTGGCCATATACTGGTTACTAATTCGAATGATGAAATATCAAGATTAGTGAACCTGAAAAAAAAAAAAAATCCATATCAATTTTAAACCAGCTCTTCCCTCTGTTAAGGGCCCTGACAAGAGATAGAATAGCTTAAAAAAGGAACAGTACTTTCAGACAACCTATTCGCTGTTTCATACCGACATTTTTGCATTTTTTAAAATACATGCATAAACCAGTATACTTCTTCTTCAGTTTTATTTTCATAGTCATTTATATCATTTGACAAAAAATCTCACTTTCTTAAACTCGAATTACGTCAAGCTTTTTTAAAAAAGCAAAGTCCATATAACAATGAAATTCCATGAAGGGAATTAAACACATGGTATAATAAAGCATTTAGGTGAGCACAACTGATAAATCGTCAAATATTGTTCTTATTGCCATCTTTCATAATGCATTCTTTTAATTTAAAATACACACATTAAATAAATTTATAAACACGATTTGACTCATTTAATTGAAAATAATAAGAAGTAAATAAATAAAAATAATAAGAAGAGATAATAGCATAAGTCAAAACATTTATTTCAACATCAACACAAGTTACACTTGCAGGTGGAAAAGGCGGCTTTTGACAAAAAATAAAAATAAAATACTCTTGGCAAAATCTGAACCGGGCTTAAAAAAATGTACCATGATTAATTCAAATATTATAGGAATATTCCGTAAACTGGTTTTCAACCAATATCGTATTTTAAAAAGCTTCGCTTAACTCCAATTAAATTTCATTGCTGTAACTTTTTTTTTTTGGAGGGGGGCGGGGGGGGGGGGGGGGGGGGTAGGGGAGAATGCGAGATTGCATATATTTACATTTAAATTTTAAACTTTCGTTTATGTAACGGTTGCTTGTATGAATAATTAACACCTTGATGATTGAGCTTCACTCGAAACATATGTAAAAAACTGCTTGCGTAGTATGTGTCCTTAAAGCCATTATTACTTAGCTATTATAACTCCTGTCCCAAACCCATTTTCTTTACCTATAAGACGCCTACTCTGGAAAAGTACAAATTTCGGTACTTGTTAGTTATCCCGTCGACCAAATTACTGTCGCCAAATTGTAAGATTAAATGCCAATAATGGTTGATCGTAAATGTCACATTCACTTGACAACACGTGTTTACGTCATCAAGTGATTTTAATTTCGACGTTTTATTTGTATTTTTTATTAATGTTATACTAATTTATTTGTTCTTTAAAATATTTAAGTTATTTAGTATGAATATTAAGTTATTTTTAAAAAAAGTTATTTAAAATGAAAATTATGTCAATTTGTATAATTTGGCGGGTGGTTTGGCGATTTATATAATTTGGCGAAATTGGTCGATGGTATAACTAACTTGTTAAACTTGTTTATTTAAAAATAAAATAACTGTTTCAAATTTTCACACGCAAAATATAAATGTTGTTACTTTTGGCGATTAAAAAATGCTATTGGGTAGATTATCGTAAAATCTGAAATCCTACGTTATTAATGCTTTTTTCTTTGAAATAGAATAAAAATCCAGATTTATTTTCCTGTTTGATTAAATTTAAATATGTTTTTTTGCACTTTAATATTAGTGTGGGCATATTTTCTTTGCTCCATGTGCTATAATTCGGTTTTCTACGAAAACATCCAGCTGGTGAAAATGTCATATACTAAATTTCCGTGACGTATGTAGATAAATTGTGCTTTTTTATCATTTTTTTTAATATAATTTTTAAACGAATTGGAACTTATTTTTCATAGTAGGTGCATTCAGTAGGTTACCTTCATAGGTACCTTCTGGTAAAACCAGAACCGAAATCCGACAAATATTTTTGGGGTTATGCTTGACGAAAGGTTTTAATATCCATCGTAGCTGTTTTTGACCGGAAAGTAATACTGCGTTGTGTATTAGCCTTCGCTTCGCTCAGACAATAAGACATTTAAAATGTATCATTTTAAATCTGATGTAATTTTCACCAAAGTTTTTTTTCTCTTTTTAATATTCACATGAAAATAATTTTGTTTTTAGAAAGGAAAAGTTATTTGCACTATCTTAGAATTCTCAACACAATAACAATGCGGCTTTTGTAGGCACTTCAATAACATCTACATTGGTTTATTGGTTCAAAATATCTCAATTTGTTGATTTTCTGTAAGCAAGTAAACCCTATTGGTTTACAATGGAAGTCTATGGGAATTTGGCGAAATATTAGAGATATCACCAAGTTGGCGTCAATTTTGGTGACTAATTTTGGTCGCCAAATTTGGCGATTAATTCTCATTTGCATGTTTTTTTTCTGTTTCTAATAGTCACGTGTAAATAAACTTTTTATTTGAAGGAAATGCTATTTTTTGAGCTGTTTTTAAAGTTGGCAACAATTTAAAATAATACCCTTTTCTGAAAGCTGTAAAAAATATCTCTCGAAATGTATAAAATTAATAGAAATAAAACCTCAAAAAATGAGTCAAATTAAAAAAATAAATGCAGTCTGCACACCAGGAACTTCTAATGCATAAAATTATCTAAAAATGATTAAATTCCTATGTATATAGTTTTTGCCCCTATAAAACTTTTTTAATGGGACGATTTTGACCAATTTTAACATTAAAAATCTCTTAAAATACTTCTTCGATTTAAAAACTGTCTGCATCAGCGTATTTATCAAATATTTCTCTATAATACCACTGATTTTCATATTTTTGTATACAATATTTTTCTTAATATCAGGAGTCTGTCCAGACTTTTCTCACAGGGTCCTGTTTTTGTGAAATTGTGATTTTTTTTTTTTTTTTTTTTTGGTGAAAATTCTAGTCATAATTTTGTGAATTTTAAATTATCAATGCCTTCATGTTCTATCACATATATAAAAAGCTGAGTAATATGCTTTTTGGTGAGTTAAACGGCTTACTTACAGGCCAGATTTTATTTTTAAATGACTAAATTTGTGAAAAGTCTAATTTGAAGGTGAAAAAATTCTGTGAAAGGTCTATTTAAGGGACAAATAATTTTGTGAAGGGTTTTGTTTTGGGATAAAATGTTTTGTGAAGAATCCTATTTGGGGATAAAAAATTTTGTGAAGGGTCCTATTTTAAGATAAATTATTTTGTGAAGGGTCCTTTAAAGGACCTAAAATTTTCCTAAACACATCCCTGAATATTAACGAAAAAAGGCCTCCAGTCACAAAAAATTCAAAACCGGCGGCGGCGGCGACAGCGTTAGTTACTTTTTTTTAGAATAGAGAGATACTGGGGAGCTCTGTCCCCTACGAGCTATGCCGTATTTTATTACAATTAATAATTTAAAAATTTTTGTAATTATTAAATTGCTATAATTTAAAATAAAAGTTTATATATAAATCATTACAACTCATTTAACCCGCGAGAACTCGCTAGTGAGAATTTCTCTCACGGTGCCCAATTGCTTTTCTTTTACTTTTCATTCGCTTAATATCATTTTTTCTGCTTGGCTTAGTACTTTTATTCACAAAAAGGTAAAATAATTTAAATAACATTTTTAAATAAAATGAAAAATTGCTTAAATAAGAGTCTTAAAAAAGTACGACGGTGAGAGAAAATCTCATGCAGTGAGTTCTCCCGGGTTAATGTAGTATACCTATTTTTGTTAAAATGTTTTAAAGCGTGATACATGCTTTGCCGGTTTAAAAAATTTTTGACCCTTGTCATGTGGTCAAAAAACCAAACCTGCATTGTATGTGATATTACATTTATGCATCATTGGCATTAAATATTGTTTGACTACAGATTTTATTTACTGTGTATGGAAAAAGAAACAAGTATTGCAAAAATATTCATACAAACTAGCCCTACGTATACAACTTACATCTCTTTAGATATAAAATAAAACTAACTTACCTATATATTGAAAAATCAAGATGTTTTTCTTTTGTGTTTAAGTCCTTAGTCACGATACCTTTTGGATTTACAGTCAAGGCCACTCTAGGTAACTTCTTTCCGCTGGATTTAGCCTAAAAGTAAAATTATAATTTATATATTTAACCCAAGGCCTTTTATAAAATAATTTTCAATTTTAAAAGAATTTTTTTCAAAAATGATGGGGTAAAAATTTCTTGCCATAACATAAAATTAGTTTGCCGAATCCACCAATGAAAAATGGCATCAAATTTAAAAGGAAAAATGCAATGGATTTCATAAAATTTAAACATTGTTAAATGATTCTGTTGTTAAATTATGCACTAATCTTGGATGAGCAGAACACAGATTACTTATTCAGAAAATATTAAGTTATCTGTGTAAATAAAATAAGTAATCTATCATATGTGAAGTGTGATGGCTCCAATGCGGAGATTTTGAAAATAAGATTCATTTTTATCCATGAATATAAAATATTTTACTCACACTGAATCAATATGATGTTCTGATCACTGAGCTTTATTTCTGAACTTAAACAGACCCATTGCCCCTGTGGCAGAATTTTTCTAAGTTTATTGTGACGAACCTCATTAACAGCAAAATTTTTCTGTAACATGATATTTTTTAACAAACAGTAAAAATGGATGACATTATTTATTCATAACACAATTAGAAGAAAGACAGTACAGAACTAATATATCATAAACCAGGTTTTATATGTTCTTTAAACATGTCCTATATGTGGTTTAAAAATAAACCATTACATTAAAATTATATGTGCAAAATGCAATGGTTGTATCTGTTTTTAAACTGCATGTAAAGAAAAGAAAAAAAAAACTTAAAACCTAAATTTGATGAATAAGCATTAGAGGAATTATTTAGCATATTTATAGTAATTTAAAATAAATAAATTGTCCCAATAGTTGTCTTAAGATTTATAAATTGAGATTATATTGCTGTAATTTGCAGCAATGCACCACAGATTTCAAAACTACAGTAGAAGATCTTTATAACGCAAACCTAAAAATGCAAATTTGTATGTTATATAGAATTTTGCGTTATATGGATCACATCATCAAATTCACCTTGTAAACATGGCCAAGTATGTCTGAAACATATCAAAACACATTAGAATATCTTTATACTGCATTCCTTGTTGCCAAGAGTTATCCAAATTATAAAATTTTGCATAATATAGGTCAGACATTGTTAAATTTACTTTATAAATATGATCCAAATATAACTGACACACCCATCTCTTATATTAGGCATTTTCAAAAATGTTTATTGTAATAATATCATTTTTTTCCGTAAAAAGGTCTTAAATTAGAAGATAAAGTTGAACTAATGTATCAAATTTAGTCATCTAGAGAGTGGCAATATTTTACAATGCGAAAATGCAGGTGCTTTTTACCTGCAAAAATCATTGTTTACATCTGAGAAGTTGTGCGTTATATGGAGAATTGTGTTATATGGAATTGCGTTATAAAGATCTTCTATTGTAAAACTAAATCAATTTACTTGTGGAGAATGGGGGAGGGATTTACACATATGTTTAACTATTTTAAACTAGCTGCACTTGGCGACCAGTTTGGTCTCCCTTAAACATATGCTAAGCATTGTATCACGTTACTTTTATACATAATTCAATTTACTTGCTCATCCTTCGCCAAATCCGAAGATTCTGATACAGAAATCCTGAACCCGGCATTTTTATGTTAGCCGGGCGCAGGTGATAAATCGCCAAACATTGTTCCTGTCATATTTCATTTAAAATATAGTACTTTCACTCATTTTATCTAAAATGCATAACTTTAATTTAAAACTGAAATATCTAAAATTTATGACTCTCAATTATTGCTTTAAAAAAAAAGAAAAGTAATAAATAATATCGTAAACCATGACATTTAATTTCAACATCAAAGCTTTGTTTTAATTTACCACGTGAAAAATTGTTTTTGACAGTCGCATGAAATGGGCTATTATAATACTGATGACATATTTACAATATTTGGCGATATATCACCTGCTCCCGGCTAACATTAAATTACCAAATTGGCCGCTTGGCATACAAAAAGTGAAGCGGTCAAACCAGAACTGTTGATGACAGTCACATGACTTAGGCTTTTATTATATAAATAATTAAAATAACTTAAAACTTGGCTGAAAAATTTCAGCCAAAATCACTCTTCATTACATCTCTAATATCTCTGTCTATATTTTTGGCATAACAAAAAGTTCAATAACATATATTTGTAAATTTTCAGCACACATACAGTGATGCCGGGGAGGTGCTATAACACATCATTTAAGGAAAAAATTAGGGAAGGGATGCATAAAAAAAATTATGATAGGCCCTTCAGGATGCGTAATTTTTTTGTTGAAAGACCATAAAAGTGGCAAATTTTGTATTAAATACATAGAATATGTCTTATTTTAACAAGAAGGAGCCACTTTTGTTAAATAAGACAGTTTTTTTAGGAGTGTTTCAGTCCTAGGTACACAGGATTTCAAAAGTCTTGCGACATGGAGGAGATTAAAGAGATATGGGACATCTGCAATAATGCTTAAAATAAGCTGTATTTTTAATTTATAACTCTTCCACCAGATGAAGTAATCTTTGCATCATACTTATTGCTACAAATATTTTTAGTTGGAAGCACCTATAAGTTTGTGACTTAATCAAAAGTAACTAAATACTCAGATTTTTAATGTAAATTTTCAATCTCATTTTTTGTTGTTAACTTAATTGTTTTTAACATTGTGTAAACTGAACAATATGCCGTTTATGAAAGGACAGTTAAATTAAGCTTAAAAACCACATGCTTTGTTGCAAAAATCTATTTTGTTTTAAATGCTGCTAAATGATATCTCTAAGTAATTATGTTTAATTACATACAATATTTTGGTATATTTAATATTTATAAGACTATCTTGTTTTGGAATTGAATAATGTAACAAATGAAACTTATTATTTTGCAAGTTAAAAGGGAATTTTATCTATATTCATATTTTTTTTTTTAAACAAATACGCACTGAGAAAATAAAGCAAGGCAATTTTTTCTTTTCTTACTCATGCATTATTTATCAGTATCAACCATTAGTATTAAATATTTATTTCTATTACATCAATTTCCTTAGTTTCTTTTTTAAAATAAAATATTACTGATTTGCAGGGTTGGGGTTTTGGACAGGACACGTGGGTTTTACTGTCCAAAACTGTACTAAAGTGTCTAAAACTGTACTAAAGCATCAAAACTGTACTAAAGTGTCCAAAACCTTAAAAAAAGCAACATTCCACATGTAACCATTTGCACACTTATTAAACATATGAATAAATATAAATATATCACGATATATTTTACTAACATTCCATTTAATTATTTGGTAAATGAAAAAGAATTCAAATTTTTCTAATAGCTGTGTAACATAAAAAGTTCTGTTTCTGTTGAAATTGAGTTATAATAATAAGAAATTCTTTATAATACCACACATGTAATATAGGGAGGCTGGATTTGTTTTTGTTTCAATTTTTGTGCAAGAAAATGTTACAAAGAAATTTCTTTTAAATAATGTTTCATTGTAAATTATCCTTTCTAGATTATAAAATAATGAAAGAAAACACAAATATTTAATTTAAAATCTAGAAGTTATTTTTTAAAATATGTATTTTTATTATGAATTTAATCTAATTAAAGTGAACATTCTATTTCTTAAGAGTTAAATAGCGTTGTTATAATAATGGTCATATAATATAGTGTTATAATAATAGTCAATATCTAAATATCTCATAATCAAACAAAATCAATTATTTTTATTTATACTATTTCTTAATATACACATATACATAGTTGCCAGCAGTAAGCTGGTTTAATCAGTATGCTAAACCTGAACTCCATTTATCAATTATTTCCAGTAACAACTCTCGGGACTTTCAGTAACAGATTGTATTCTTCATAAAAATCGTTAGTACTTCTATTAACTTATATTATTTAAATGAATAACATTAAAATTATGATACATAATTAAAATTAATATATTTTAATGTAATTACTTTGTTACACAGGGCAATTAGGTTGTTACTACTAAATTGATAGGTAGTATAATGTAGGGTAATTAGGTTGTTAATACTAAATTGTATTTTTGTATTGTAATCTTTTTGCCAATTTTTTAAACTTTTAGCATTGTTCTGATAAATACAGTTTTACTACAAAATATAGTTTTGGACAGTAAGGTTTTAACCATGGATTTTACCATGGTTTTCACCGTTGGGTACAAAACCTTGCCAACCCTGCTGATTTGAAATACCGTATTTACTCGTGTATAACGCGCATCCCTACTTTAGAAGAAAAAATGGCGAATTTCTTTTATCTTGGATATAACGTGCACCATAAACTTGACATGAAAGTGAATGAATGATTAAATGAATTTCGGTAAAGAAAGTCAAACAAATGTTACGCCAGGCCAGGAAAGAAGGCGAAAATCTATTTTTAGACTTCGGATAGGGATTGTGTGTGGGTTTGCGTGAGTGACGAGGGTAGGAATGAGTCTTGTATCGTGTTGTGTTAACGTCACTCACTTAATGAAATACTTGAGAGCATCTTTTGACAACGTGCGAGTGATATGGAGAATCTATGTAGATATACTGCGACATTTATGTTGAAAATAGTTCAGTATCTAAAATAAAATGGTGGCCGTGCTTTAAGTTGGAAGTTTGGGGCTGGTGAGCCACGTGTGCGAGAGTGGTGGAATATGGAAGATAAACTGAAAAAAGCACCATCCAATTAATCATGCTTTTCGGGGAAAATCGTGTAAATATCCACAAATTGAGCGGCAGTTTTTAATTCATGGAATAGATTTGCGACTTTTGGGGTACTAGGTCTCGACGGAAATTTTGGTGTTCGAGGCCTGTAAAATAGCTAGGAAAATGAATATTCAGAGAGAAGATTTCAAGGGGAGTTATGGATGTGCACGAAGCTTTAGGATCCTTAACAGTCTCTGTATCAGGTGAAGAACAACGCTATCGCAGAATCTGCTGGAAGAATACGAAGAACAGCGTATCAAGTTCTTCCAGTACGTTATAAGGCTACGTAAATAAAAGGGATATCAGATTTAGCAAATTGGCAATGCAGATCAAACTCCATCATGGTTTGATATGCTGGAAGCTACCACCATTCATCCCGTTGGAGATAAAGCATTGAAGCGTGCACAACAGGAGAAGACAAGCAATGATGCGTCATTATGCTGACCATTACGGCTGACGGCCGCAAGTACACACCGTATGTAATTTTTAAACATAAAACTTTCTCTAAAGAAACTTTTCCAGTTAGCATAATTGTAAGAGGACAGAAAAACTGGTGGATGATGGATGAACTCATGAAAGATTGGTTTAACGTTGTGTGGGAAAGTCGGCTATGTGCTTTACGTCAGCCGTCGATGCTGGTACTGGATAGCTTCTGTGGTGGACACAAGACATCTAGAGTAAAAGCGAAAATTCGTCGCTCAAGTGATTTGATTGTGATATCAGGTGGGATGACTAAAGTGCTGCAACCCTTAAATGTTGTCATCAATCGACTATTTAAGGTTTCATTTCGGCATGCTTACAATCGGTGAATGACAACAACAGATCACAACTTCTCTCCAAGCGGTAGAATGAAGCATGCGTCACTCCCAACTGTATGTGAGTGGATATGTGAAGCTTGGAATTTCATCTCAGCCCAGATTATAATAAAGAGCTTCAAAGTGACTGGAATTTCCAATCAGATGGATGAAACTGAAGACGATATGAGGATAAATCGACTGTGCTAGTGCTGACTTGGACAGCAGCAGTAGCGACAATGAGAACTGATAATTAATGTTTAAATAACGTTAGTAGCGCTGTTGTATAAAAAAGTTCAAGGAGTGAAATAAATATACAGCAATACTTCTATTAAGTAAGATTTTTTTCAGTTTTCATTTCTTCTTTGAATATATTTCTTGATTCATATGTATATCGTGTGATTATATCCAACAATAAAAAAATATCTCGTGTATAATGCGCACCTAAGATTTTTGCCTTAATTTTTTGAAAAAAAAGTGCGCGTTATACACAAGTAAATACGGTAATTATTGAACTCAAATTACAAACTTTTATACATGAACATGGCAGTACACGATTTATGAAGAGAAACGAAAAAAGAGATTTTACTTTCAGCAAGAAACTGTTCCATCATTGATGAACAAGATATAACTGCAAAGCCACATCCACCAAAATTAATTGCCAGTAATAGTCTGGCTTCTGGCACAAGCATATTTTTCATTTGATTTGGATTTTACAAAGTATAACATAACCAGACTTGTATAAAAACAAAAAGTTTCTGTGCACATAAATATTAGGTCAAAAATTTTCTGCAAATTAATGTTTAATAAAATTATGTGTTATATTATTTTGACGATATGAACTAAAAATCATAGTTTAAAATAATTATTTAAATTAAAAAATAATTAATATTCATTAAAGAATAATTATTTTAATTAAAAAATAATAAAGTAAAAATCAATGATAAGAAGGGGAATTCTTTTCAATTATTTTGTCAATGCATTTAGAAACAACCCAATCCTTAAGATTGTAATCTCTTCGCACAAAATGCCAGTCACTCTTATAACACTAAGAAATTATTCAATTTAACAACCGTTGCCAGGCTAAATTATCACTGCAGCCACCGACAGAAAACCGATCGGCACAAGTTTTAGTCTGTGATGTGTGATGTCACAACAATGTTTTGAGTCTTTAAACTTTGAATTGTGGACAAACAATATATAAATCGTATATAAAATTGGGGAATATTTTAAATTTTTGGTATTAAAAAAAGTTACAAAAACAAAACATATGTTTTTCTTTTCATAACTTTTTTCCGCAAAGTCCCCAATTTTTCAGAAAATTTTCCGCGCATGGCGTTTGCACGTGCGTCTATATTATAAAACTCTGAACACATAAAATAACTGTTGTGATTTACAATAAACCTTAGGAATGTAAATGTCACACTGTCTTTGTCATTTTTTCATCACATTTTTTAAAATTAAATATATTAATTTTCATTGAGGGAGGGATGGGACATTTTTCTTGTCAATTTAATTGGTTTATTAATCTAAAATTTTAATTATTATCATCAAATATATATTTTTAAAATATAATAATATGTTTCAAGATGTTATTCTGAAAATTTCTATTTTGTACTAGTGAAACATAATTTGTAGAAAATATTTGGTACTTTTCGGTTAGCCGGGCGCTAGTGTTATATATAGGGTAGATGTGCCAGTAATGGACACCCTTAAGGAATTTCTTTAAAAATTATTTTTTTATTAATAGTTAAAATTATTATATTCCAGTTTTTTCAATATTATATTAATCTATCGGCAATATTTAACCATTCTTTTAGCCTCATTTCCCAATATGAATAGAAATTTAATTTTAAATAACAGAAATATATCAAAATACCCAAAAGCCCAGTAATGGACACCCTCTGGCCCAGTAGTGGACACCCTCTGTTCCAGTAATGGACACCCCCTAAAAAGTAATAAATATAATTGTTTTTATGACTATTTAGAACCAGAATTTAATGAATACATACTAATGAAACAAAATAGTTATTTTCAAATAAATTTAACATTTAGGATACCAGTAATTAATAAAGTATTTGTGATAATCATTTATTGTTTGTATCAATTATTGAAATTATCAGAAGATCGATAGTTTTAATTATTTTAGATGGATAGATTAAAATACTAAATATCAGGCAATTACAGCTATCAAATTATTGTAACAGTGGTGGATTTAAAGGGTAATTAAAAAAAAGTTTTGGAATATTAATGTTTAGTTTTGTGCCACTATTTTTAAATGTTTAGTTTTGTGTCCCTATTTTTAACAATCTTCCAGACTCTACTTGATATATCATTTATAATAATTAATATTACAAATATGAAAGAAATGATATTGTGAGTTGAATATTTTAAATACTAAATAAAAATTTATTTAGTATTTAAATTAATTTCAAAATAAAACTGTAGTACTGATGTTTGAGGCCAATGATCTGCAGATTTACTATAGTTTCATGAATATTACCTGTAACTTTCATTAATAGTATTACATTTTTTAAAAAAATAAGGAAACATTTAAGACAGAAAATAGATTTTTAATAGCTTCTGTAACTTAATTGTTTTTATTTAAACAGAGAGGGATTAAGCCCTATGAACCCCTCTTTGACTGTGCTCTTAAACAATATTTTTTGCTTCCTGGCTGGTTTGATTGCCGGATTATAAAATATGCAAGGTATATGTACTACATAAAAAAAAATAATAATAAATAAAATAAAATATTGAAATTTCATAAAATCTCATAAAATAACTTAAAAGCAGCTATTTATAAAAGTTTTGGTGTTATTACATTTTGGTAAGTATAATTTAAAAATTAAATTTGATTATTTAGGTTTGCAGTTAAGCCAAAGTATTTTATGCACTATAAACATTACTAAAATTGCATTTTTAGCAATGTCTACATGGGGTGTCCATTACTGGAAAATGACTAATTAACTATCCCAGTAATGGACACCCCTCTTAAAATCTTAAAAATAAATGAAATTTTGTTAATGGCCAGTGGTATATAAAATTCAAAGTTTTCGATTGCTACTCAAACAAAAACATTCAAATTTTGCAAGAAAATAAATAATATATAAATTGATTAAACGAAGCCAACTCTTAGCCTCTTCATTAAGATTTTCACAGAAAAACAGCGAAACTTTGAAACATTATTTTCTGCTTCCTGATTGGTTTGATTAAAAGTGTCAACAATAACCCAGTTTTATAAAACATACAAGGGGGAATTATAAAAAAAAATAATTAAACTAAATATTTATTAGTTATTTTTTTATGAACCAAAAACATCAAGGGGTGTCCATTACTGGAAGGGTGTCCATTACTGGCACATCTACCCTACATATCTATGTATATATCTATATATACATACATATGTATATATACACACACATATATATACCGGGTGTCCCAAAAAGGACTGACTGATTTTAAAATTCAATAACTTGCAAACGGTGACAGATATTTAAAAAATTCTTGCAGGAGGGTTATGCATAAGGTCAAAAGTTTTATTACAGTGATTTTCAATTTTAGTTCGATTTACAAACAATAGATGGCGCTGAAAGCAATAGTCGCTAAATACAGGCTCGATTTCTGGTCCTTTATCTTGTTCCATGCAGAAAAAGGAGATGGAAATGTATTATCCGGGCCACGAAGTACCAAAAATCGAGCCTGAATTTAGCGACTATTGCTTACAGCGCCATCTATTGTTTGTAAATCGAACTAAAATTGAAAATCACTGTAATAAAACTTTTGACCTTATGCATAACCCTCCTGCAAGAATTTTTTTAATATCTGTCACCGTTTGCAAGTTATTAAATTTTAAAATCAGTCAGTCCTTTTTGGGACACCCGGTATGTATACATATAGCTTCTATATATGTATAAATATACATATATATGTATATATAGGTATACATACATATGTATATATAACACTGGCGCCCGGCTAACTGAAAAGTACCAAATATTTTTATTAAAATTGTCCCATACCTCCTAAATCTTCCCTACATAAAACAGAGCTGTCATTATTAATGTAGAATTTTTTTATGAATATACATGCATAATTAGAATTAAAGTTTTTTCTACAAATATATAAACTGATTCATTTAAAAAATACAAAATAAATGAAAATTGAATAAATAAACAAAAATAATAAAATTGTTCTTAAAAAGGTACCATCATGATAATTGCTTTAATTGCATCTGCAGTTCCTTGCTGGTCATTGGGCTCTTCTACTAATGTACTTCCTAAATATTTGACGTAGAAAGTTATTCCGTCCAAAACAGGCTCTTTTATTGAATCATCCCATTCTTCAGGCAATTCTATTAAAAAAAGAATAAAGCTCAACATCTACTCATTTTTTCTTGAAATTTCAAATGTTTGAAAAATCAGGGTTGGTCTTTGGATGTCAAAAAATGTTTTTTGACTGGCAATGGGACAAAACATGTTTTTATCAGTTTAATCCATCAAAAACCTAATATGTTTTTCCTAGTGTACCATGCAGCAGAGAATAAATCTAGCTCAGAATTTTCCTTTTAATAGCATTTAAAATTTTAATTATTAAAATTTAATTTAGAAAAGATTGTTTTTTAAATGAAAAAATAAGGATACAAATTGAAGAATAAAAGGAAATATTTTTTGAGATATTCTAATCATAACAATAAGGATTTCTATTAAATATTTAAATAAAAGGCATCACAATTTCTATTAACTATTAAGTAATGTTTATCATCCAAGTTTTGTGATGGCTAGAAAAAAAACTATTATAACTACAGCTATACTTTAGAGATAAAAAAAGCATAACAAATCTGACAACAAAATATAAAAGATTTCGAAACTAAAATGGATTCTTCTGATAGACAGCAGAATAGCACGGGGGCAGTTCGCAAGCACTAGTACTTTTTACAAGCATCAGAAAATTGTTAACTTTAGCATAAAAAGCTATAGTAACCACTACGAAAGAAGTGCAATAGTTTGAATTGCTCTGTATGTTAAAAGCAACCCAAAGTCATTGAAAAATCACTTGGTATATTGCTTTAAGTATAGTAATTGGGTCAGTGCTTAACAGGGAAAAAAAATAAAAATAAAAAGAGAAAACATATTGCATTTATACAGAATGAAATATATACATATATTTAAAAGTGGTTATTAGAAGTATGCCAATTTATAACAATTGTGCCAATATGAGCTTAGCTAGGGTGGGGCAAATGGGGCACTTTACACTCTTTAATATTTCTATATTTATTTATTTATTTTGTACATTTATACCCCGTTCTCTCTCTTAAAGAAGAAAATTCTGGCTAGCCCATAATTATAGCCACTTAAAAAAGTTTTTAAATCCTAATATTATCACATATTAAACATTATTACTTTATTATAAAATGGAAAAATCAAGATACTCATCCCTCCAAAAGAGCAAGATTCAGAAAGACAATCCGCCTGAAGAAAGTAAAACTTAACATGAACCACTCGTACACAGATTAAGCTAAAAAGAATCTTTCAAGAAATTTGGTCAAGGTAACTTCACAGAAAGTAAATTGCACAATACTCCTTTAAAAATGAAATCATGAAACAGCTAACATTTATAATAAGTATAAAGTCATTATTTAACAAATTCTGTTTAAATAATTTAAAAGTTTAGAGTAATCTTCACAATACGTGAAAATTTAGAGAAATTTACACAATACCGCAAAAAAAAAAAAAAAATAATAATAATATATATATATATATATCTAACGAAGAAAGCTGACTTAAACTCACTTTTGTGCTTCAAACGACCAAACAATCCTGAAGATCCTACGCGAACGGCTTTTAAAATAGAAGCCATTATTTATATTAGAATCAGAAAATTATATAAAAATAAAAATTTAATTTCTCGTGAATCGCGCGACGTACATGACTGACACATTGAGTGTGTTCAAGAAGCACGCGCGCAGCGCGCGCGAGCTCAGGAGTCAGGAACATGGAGTGGGTCCATATCATGGCTGTATGCTGCGTTTACACTATGTGGCCTGTCAGGTCTGTTGGGTCTTTCAGGTCCAAGAATCGAAAAAATTGCGTCCACACTACGGCATAAGAACTTGGCTTGCGCATGCGTATATTTGCAGGTTGGGGGAAGGGAGGGACAGTCGTGTTTGTTTGTTTACGTTCGTATTCGTATCGAAATGAACGTGTCAGAAACCCGCTGTGGGGATCCCCGGTGTCCTCGCGGGCCAGCGTGCGTTTGGTGGACTGGCTTTCTGATAGCCCCTTCTGCTTAATGAACTATTCTGCTCCTACCCATGTGGCCCCTGGTGGGGTTACTTCGTTAATTGATCTTTCGATCTGTTCTTCTGGGCTTCTTACTTGCTCCTCGATCGTCGTTGAGGATGACCTTTTCGACAGCGATCACTTCCCCATTGTTATCTCTGTAGAGCTTAATCCTTCTCTGCGTCCCGGCCCCATTCTTTACAACTGGGCCCGCATCGCCCAGGAAGTTAACTCCAGCCTACATTTGGCTACCGACATCCAGCCGTCTTCGTTCCAGACCTTGGTTCGTGGTGCCATGTCGAATCACAGTACAGCCTGTGTCAAGTCTCTGAAACGCCTCCCTGTGTGGTGGACTGCGCGTTGCAGCACCCTCAGCAAACAGAAAAAGTTCCATCTGCGAAGAGCTCGTCAACTAACTTCTGTGGATCACTGGATGAAATATAAAAGGTTCTCGGCCAAGCTCCGCCAGGTGGTCAGGGAAGCCAAGCGTCGGTACTGGGACTCCATTTGCTGTAATGCGAACGACCCTGGCCTTTTATACAAAATTTTTCGTAACCTCAAATCTCGGTCCAGCTCTTCTCTGGATTCCCACCTCTACTTACAACTGCCTGACTCGTTTTCTGCTGATGCGGTGGCCCAAGCTGAAGCCTTTGCAGATCACTTTGGTGAGGGAAGCTGCCACGAGCCAATCCCATTTACTTATGGTGATGAGTGTAATGATTCGCTCAACTGTCTGTTCACGATCTCAGAGCTAAAGATGGCCATTGGAAGAACGAGAATTTCTACTCCTGGGGAGGACAGGATTAGTGCGGCCCTGTTCAAGGGGCTAAACGATCACTCTCTAGATTGCTTGTTGAGTATGTACAACAGCATTTGGTGCTCAGGGGACATTCCCTCAAGCTGGACGTCGGCGACCATTCTCCCAATTCTGAAGCCTGACAAGCCGAGACATCATATTTCTTCATACCGTCCGATTGCCTTAACCTCGGTAACGGGTAAAATCTGTGAGCGGATGATTGCCAGAAGGATGGTGCACCACCTGCTCTGCCATAAAACCTTGGTCCCTAGGCACCTTGGATTTCTTCCCTTCCGGGATTGCCATACGGCGTTAGCGATTCTTCAGCATGATATCACGTCTGCCAAAAAGGCGAAGAAATATATTTTGGGCGTCTCTTTGGATTTACATTCAGCCTATGACTCTGTCTACATTGATGGACTTATTTATAAATGTGCCCAGGTGGGCATCACAGGACGGATGCTTCGGTGGATTCATCGCTTTCTTTCTACTAGAGTCGTCAAGGTTGCGTGGAGGGGTCACGTGTCTTCCTCCCGTACTATTGGTAGAGGTGTTCCCCAGGGGGCGGTTTTGAGTCCCATCCTTTTTACAATTTTCATGGCAGATTTTTATGAGGTCCTGGGCATCAAGTTCCTCATCTATGCAGACGACATTTTTATCTACTGTGTGAATGATTGTTTGGATACCTGTAGAGCCAAACTCCAAGAGGCTCTTCGACTTACAATGGTGTGGTGTTCCTATTGGAAACTTTCCATCCGGGCTGACAAATGCCATTCGATTAATCTCTCGAGACGGAGAGCGGTCTGTGATTTCCACTTCAGCGTGAACGGTGGACTCATCGAGTGGTGCCCCGTTCTAAAGTTCCTAGGTTTCCTTTTTGCCCGTCGTGGAGGCTTCCGGAAGCATGTAGAATACCTCCGGACGAAATGCTTTAAAAGGATCAACATCTTAAAAGCTCTTGCCCACAAAAGGTATGGGGCTCGTTCACATCATCTGCGGACGTTGGCCCTCTCTTCTATTTGTAGTATCATCGAATATGGAGCTGCTTTTCTCACGGCTGCTAGTCCTTCGCTACTGAAGATGCTCGAAGTGATACAGACGAGTGCGTTACGGGTTGCTCTGGGGCTCCCGAAGTGGACGCCTAATATTCTTCTTCTCAAGCATGCTGGGGTTGGTCTCCTAGCTGACAGAATCAGGGTTCTGGCTTTCGGCTTCTGGGTGAAGCATCTTGCCCTTGGCAGCTGGTCTCCTCTCTTGGACTCTTGTGAGGATATCCTGGTCTCACCAGGAAATCATCTTTCTCATGTTTCTGAATTTTTTGCCGGTCTGGGCATTGATCTGGATTTCCTCATCAGCTTCCAAGTTCCTCTTTCTCTTGACTCAAACGCAGTGCAATTTTTCACCTCTGATCTTCCTTTTCAGCGTACGGACCTTGATGCTAGCATCATTGCCCCGATGTTTGCTGATTATTTCCAGAACTTTACTGACTCGTGGGATATTATTGCCACCGATGCCTCAAAGACAGATTCCCTCACTTCGATTGCAGGCTGCACTTCCTCACACCACTTTGGCTATAGGGTGCAGCATGTCAACTCCGTCTTCACAGCGGAAGCTCTCGCAATAGGTGTGGCTCTCGACGAATTGATCTCGTTATCTCGTCCCGTGGTGATTTTAACAGACAGCTTGTCGGTCCTTTTGGCTCTCCAGTCCGCTAATCTGAAGTCTCCCAGAGTTATCCTTTGGCTCCACAATAAAATTGTTCGGATGCAGCATTTCTCCATTCACCTTTCCTTTTACTGGGTTCCGGGACACCGTGGTATCCCCCTCAATGAAAGGGCCGATGGCCTTGCCAAAAGTGTTTCTGTATCTGACCCTCTGATTGATTGGACCTCGCCAGAAGATACTATCCGTAGGTTCTCTCACAGTGTTCTGCTGCAGGGTGAGCACTCCTACCGTACTTGCAAGTATTATGCTTCTTATGGGGATATCCCCAATGTCAATCACTCTCGGTGTTGGGTTCATAATCGTAGAGATGATGTGATTGTGTCTCGTCTCCTCTGCAGGATGCTTATTACCCCGGAGATTTTAGCTCGCTTTAACTTGGTTGCGGACGGCAACTGCCGTGCGTGTGGTGTTTTAAACTCCTTGGAGCATATTTTGTTTTCTTGTGTCAGGTACCACGCTCAACGCAGGAGTTGTTGGGCGGGTTTTGATTTGAGCGATGAGTGGTTTCGCTCATTTGGTTGCTTTATCAAAAAGTTTTGTTCGTCGAGTGTTTTTCGTAACTCTACGCTACGGTTTATCCATAGTATTGATTGCTTCTAGCTAGGCGTCTAGTGCTGTCTATGTTTGACGTTTCTGCTTGTTTGGATCATTTGGGACAACAGCCGTGCTGCTTATAGGTCCCAAAGCCCCCCCCCCCCCACTACCTAACGTGTCAGAATTGTTTGCGCCGTAATTTCTTTTGCACAGACATTAATTACGTGTAAATTAATAAAAATTACGCGTTTTTCTAAGCTCATTGCCCACAAGGGAAGCAAGAAAATGCAATTGCCCCCTAATTTTCTTTTTCTCTGACTCTGAAAAAAATAAAATTTATTCTTTTCAAACAGTTTAAAATAATGAAACACAGAGAGAAAATGAATCTTTTTTTTTTTGTTGTTGTTGTCTGGGAAAGGGGTACGATCCCTCCTTTCCACAAAATAAAATTTACATTTATTTTCCCTTTTGATTTAAGGGGGGCAGTTTACCTTAAAATTGGTCAAAAAATTGATTTTTCTTTTTTAAAATTAAATGAAAGCCTGTTTAATTGTGAATATTTTGATACCTCATTTTTATCCATACCGTAAATATATCGCGAGGTATTGTAAATTTTGTTAAAACACTCAGCGCAATTACCACACAAATTAAAACTTTAAATGCTTTTTCTCCATTTTCATATTTTCAGGCTTTTTCTGTATTTGAGATAGAGATTTTTAAGCTTTTTTTTTGGTGCATGTTCTTTATTACATATGTGATAAATCTGCGCATGGGATTAGCATTTAGGTTTTTTGTTATTTAAAAAAAAAAAAAAAAGTATATGAAGATATGTTAGATTTCATCGTTTTGCACTATATATATATCAGTAAAAAAAATCATAATAAATGCAATATTAGATATGTCTAAAAATCCATGTGCAAGTTTGTGTAGTACACATTTGAAAATCTAAAAAAAAAAAAAAAAAAAAAAAAAGGCAAAAATATCAATTTTTTTAAAAAGTAGTAGAGATTTAAAAAAATTCAAATTTTTATAAAATTTTTTCAAAATGTACTTTTAGTTGAACATTGAAATTCAGTGAGTTCACCATTTGAATCATATTTAAAATAAAGAAAATTGTTGAAAAGGGAAACTGTCCCTTAAGTGTTCAGAAATTACCTTAAACAGGGGTCCAGGAGGGCAGGGACGACCCCCTGACAAAAGAGATAACTGCTTCAATTCTTCATTTAAAAAATGACAGTAGGAGCTTACTTTTGTTTTCTTAATTGTTATATGTATGGTTTGGCTTTAATGTTGACATTATGTTGCTACAATGTGAAATGAATACCAACACTGATGGAAAACCTAATCGAAGACATCACCAGTAATCAGGTTACCACTCATTTCACATTGCAGCAGAGCGTATGATGTTGCTACGGCAACACCACTCTCTGGTGCAACAGTTAACTGCCTGTCTCATTATTTATATTATTATCATCTGTGACACTACCTCCTGAGCAATAAATCTTTAAAACGACAATGAGGAAAAAATTAATTACTTTGACACAATAGTAAATTCCCGCTGTTTTATAAGGGAGAATACAGAATTTCTTTCGCACATGTAACAGAAAATATTTCATTTCCCTGACAATACTGGCAAATAAGGAACTAAATGTAACATTTCGTGAAATTTTACTTTTGGACAGTTTGAAAATAAAGCTTTTACTTTATAGATAATGGACATTAATTTCAGAAGAGAAATGATTGTCCTCACCTGATGATAAAACAATATTTTTAAATGGAAACTTACATTATCGCTTGTGAAAATTAAATCTACAATGATTACATGAAAATGATGCCATTTTCTATATACCTTTAGTCGTGATGGTACATTTAAATAAAGGTACTATGGTAACACTTATAGTAAAAGGCTTAAAAATTTATATATGAAAAATATGCATTATCTGTTCAAAATGATGCCATTTTTGCATGTGAAAATACAGCGAGTCTGATTTTTAATTGATTTATAAAAATAATTGTGGCAATATGAAAGAAAAAGTTGCATTAGAAAATTAAATAACATTTTTTAAAAATTATAAACTATAGCAGATGGTTGAAAATAGGGCTGAGAAATCTGATAATTGTTTTAAATTTGCAATAATTTTACTCCCGTTCTAAAACTATTGTATGGTGTTGTACATATATAATGTTATCAACATTTAGGTAATTTTAGTCCCCACCCCATCACTTACAATATCATACGTTATCATTCCTCGACACCCCCCCCCCCATACACACCTTAATGAAATCATCATCAATGTTTAAAAATGCTTTTTATTTTTATATGTTTGTGTTTGCATAAAGATATGATTTTACATTTAAACAACTGTATATCAATTAACATCTAACTACACTTACTATTTAAAAAGGTATAAGACTATTTTGATGTAAAGAAAAAATTAAAGCACTAAAACAAAAAATATCGTTTGGATTTAAAAAAAAAAAACTTTCCCCAAAAATATCTTATGACAATCAAACGTCAGGTCCCCCCCCCCCCCCACACACATTAAAATGATAATTTTATATATGCACAGCCCTTAATTTGTATAAACACTGCAGCAGCAAAAGAAGGTGACATTTCAAAATTCCTCCCACAGTATTTAAAAAACTAATAAGTTGTATTGAAAATACCTTATATTATAAAGAAGCTTTTCTATGAAACCTTTAAACACATAAATGCTAAACTTATTATGTTTGCTTTTCATTACATTGGTTTTTATTTGTCACATATTGTATCCCACAAGGAGTAATAATTCTCCAAAACCCCTTACAAATAAGGATACTGGCTGCACCACTGGTATAAGGAATATACACAAATTATGAAAAATTAGGCATAGATTATGAAATACTCTCCAACAGTAGCTATTAAGAAATTTAATATTTTCATACAATGAAATGAAATATCTAAATGTGCCATTTAAAAACACGTAACTCAGTAAAAATGCATTTTCAGCACTTGTTGTCCCCATAACACTTTTTGATGCATTATATTTATTGAATTTCACATTTAAATAGCACCCTCTATAGCGAACATCATTAGCATTTAATAATTACAATGCAATCACAGTATATTTACAAGTGTGACAAGCTGAATTCATAAATACTTTTCAACCATGTTGAAAGTGTTTTTCTCATTTTATATCTTAGCCATTTTTTTTTTTTTTTATAAAAAATAAATAGATAATTAAAAACAATTCTTAAATCAAGGTTTACATGATAGACAAAACAAGCAAATACCTGAAATACCATTTATAATAAAAATATATAGTCAAATAAAAGACAACAAATCTTTAATAAATTTCTTTTATTTGAAAGTACAAGTTACAGAAACAAAATAAAATTTCTTTATATTATAAATATTATTGAATATAATGATTACTACGTATAATAAATGAAACAATATTAATATGTATCATAATGGTCTATGATGATGACAATGTTTTGCAGAAAACTTTATTGATCTGAAGAAAAAGGTATTTATATTTCAATCTGAAAGGAAGATAATGCATTAGTAAAAATTGAGTAAAAATAAACTGTGTAACTAGCTAAATTGTGAACTATTAAGACAGTTTTTTGGAAAGAAGCGAGATAATCATTTAATAACTTTCAGTTGGTATAATAATTAAGAAGTAATAAATAGTGCATCAAAACCAAAAAGCATGTTCTTGACATACCTAAAAAAAAGAGGTAATATGGAAATAATAGGATTCCATCTTAAATATGACGTAATCAACATGGCAACCTAGAATCATTACATGTCATGGGATATCACTGAATTAATTATGTACGATAGGATTTAATAGAATGAAGAAAACTTTTATTAATATCTTTTTAAGTTTTGATTTGATTTTCTTAAAATTTGAAATGACTTGGCAAAATTCTGCAACGATTATATATATATATATTAAATTTCAAACCATTTGGTTGGGTATTTTTTGCGCTGTTATATGCGGACAGATGGACAAACCAGATGAAGACTATAGGTGCTTTGTATTTATATAGTTACAAACACATCTAAAAAGAGCTTAAAAAACACTTTCTGTTTCCCTTTCATTCTGATAAAAATAACATTAAAATGACTTGAAATGGAATAAGTAATTTTTAAGGGAAAAAAGTTGTTTTATTTTTTTCTGTATGAGAATAATAAATAAAATTGTTAATTTCAGAATGAATGAGTTCGGGCCCACCCGAGCTCGAAGAATGGTACAAAAATCGAGCCCAGGGCCATATCTCTCATCTCTAGTAGTAACACAAGAACACTGAAACTAAATGTTAAACCAACGGCAATGTTCTTTTCAAAATTCTTATTTGCATTTCAATACTTTTTTTTTTTTTTTTTTGGGCCTGGGCAACCTGAACCTGATGTCTAACCAAATATGTTTACTTTTTATTTCTTTGGTTGCAGTTTTTTTTTCTTCTGAGGGCACTTTTAATTTTGAAACAAGTTCTGAAACTGAAATTTTCCTCTGAAAAACTGCACCTGAAATCAAGGACAAAAAGATACCCAATTAGACATGTCCCACGCAAAACAGAAAAAATTATTTAAAAATATTCAAAAGCAAATGATAAATTTGTAAAGTTACCATTGGTTTAACATTAGTTTGCAAGCATCTTTCCATGAGAGTTAACATAGTATAATTAATAAATAAACTTAAAATTTCGAACCCAGAATCAAAATAACATTAATTATTAATAACATTAAAACTCTTCATTTCACGATTTGCATAGTAATATAAAAAATAATTTAAAAATATGGTACTTTTCTGTTAGTCAGCACAGGCGATAAATCAACAAATATTTTTCCTTTGTCATCATTTGCATTGCATTCACTTAATTTTAAATATAAACCATTCACTCATTTCATTCTAATACATATGTCGCATTTAAATACATGCCTTTCACTCATTTTGATTCAATTGCAGAAAAAAAATATATCATCAAAATATTGTTTCTAATTTTCATGTGTGTAAAAAAAAAAAGCGTTATTGGAAAGATTTGTACACGAGTGACATAAAAGTACTAAAAATACTCAGAAGTTAAATATAAGTATTAAATAGCTTAACCAGCATGAGTAATAGTCAGTGTAGAATAATTTAAATAGAAAAAATAAGAGAATATGCTTTCCACACGTAGAAGAATTCAATAAAACACACTTATTTATATTACGCACTATACATAAAGGTTATTTTTCCAAAAAAAGTCTGGGGGGACAACCAAATGCAGCTAATGCGCAATATGTTTTACTAATAAACATCATTACTTTCCATATGTTATATTTATAAACTGCATTAATTACAACTAAATAAAATAACCAAACCATACAAGTGATAAATTTTATACCTATGGTCATTTAAATTTCTCAAAACGCTTTTGAACTAAATTCTGATTCAGCAGCTATGAATATTATCATTAACATCTCAAAACTAATCTTTTGAGCTAAAAAAAAAAAACTTTTACTTGCTATGCTCACAATTTCTTAGTTAATTCATATTTAAAATAAAGTATGAAGCTGCAGCTTACTTACAAAATATATTATAGGAAAAATGTAAATTTTGTGAGCGAAATCTAAAAGCGTAAAAATCATAAAAGCATGGCTTCATATATTTTTTTTTGTTTGTTTGTTTGTTTAATGAATTTTGACCCAAAAATTTAGAAGACTTATTTCAAATTATAGCATTTTATGACACCGGATACGTATTAATTCCAATTTTGATTGTCGTTGAATACTAAGGTCATTCCATGGTAACTTACATTATAATTTAAAACAATTTACTGCAGTAATTTCAGTAATATAACACCAAAAAATTTTCAAATGTTAAGTTGACATGATTTGTTAATTAAACCTATCCAAAGGTCAATTTGGATAAAAATTACCTAGAAAATGAAAATTACATTTTTTATGGCAACTTACGTTACTTTTTCAGTAATGTCAGTTACTATAATAAATATAACTGGCAGAGTTCAAGAAAAAACACTAAAATTAGGCCATTATCATCTAAATTTATCTTTGAATAGGTTTAATTAACAAATCATGTCAACTTTGCATTGTTAATATTTTTTTTTTCTTTTGTCTTTTATTACTAAAATTACTGAAGTAAACTGTTCTAAATGTAACGTAAGTTACCATCGAATGACCCAGTGAATTATAAACATTGATTGAGCGAAACAAACAATATCACTTATTTTATTTTGAAGCTCAGAGCTTTATAAAAATTAATTACAATGTTGACACATTTTAATTAAATTCTAAAATACACCATATGCTCCTGATAATTTCAATAACTTATACTAATGAAATAAATAATTCATATCACTTCAAAGAATTGTAAATAAATAACCCAAATCACAACAACAACATTAATAATAATACATTTTATATTAGTTCAACATTAACAAATATTAAATCAAATACATTAGATTATTACATATGCAGCTTAATAATTATTAAACAAATAAAAACCATGATACTATCACAGATAATACATTTTATATTATTTCAATATTAAATAAAATATATTAATAATTAATAATTATTAAGCTGATATTAAATTAAAATTATCCAGGTGTACCAAATGGAAGAAAAAGGAATTAGAAATGGAAGAGATATCATTTGATCATAGTTCACAGCTACGAAGCAATATACATAACCATATTCTCAAATATATACATTATTACTAATTAATTACTGTGCTTAAATTGCTTATTTAACACTGTGATCTTATTTTAGACAAATCTGATAAGTTATTCTAGCTTTCGTGTAATTTCAGAATTTTTTTAAGTCTGAGCGACACATTTTTTGCAATATCAAATCCTTGAAAAGTGTGTATAGGGAGGGAGATAGAGGTTAACTGCTTCCCACTAACAGAATACTCATATACTCGATGTTTATATAAAACATAGTTTACATATTTACATAAACATTTTTTTAATTGATCATTTAATGCCATTTTATAAATTAAAAAAACTAATGCGAAGAAAACATTGATTAAAGAATAAAAGGAATTAAATGATAAATATTGTATTGAGAATAAAGTTTTCTTAGATACAGATTGATTTTGTGAGAAAAATGACGTTATATATAAAAGATAAAGCAATGATAAATAAAATACAGAACATGTACTTTTGAGAAAAATGACTTACTTACAATCATCATACACGAATATTATTGAAGATTCATATCTTCAAAAAAAGCATGCAAATCTCATGTAAAAGTCAGGTCAACAGGCAATCGACAAACATTCACATAACTGTTGAAAACATCCTGCAATGTAAATGAATAGAAAAAAATGAGCATAATAAACTAATAAAAACAACAAAAACAATGTAGAATGCATTTCAAAATCTCTCGTTCTAAGCAACAGAAAATAAATATATAAAAAAACTACATACTTACAGTCAGTCATACAAGTTAGTAATACTTTATTTATACGAGAGTTCCCGATTGATGAATTTTAAGTAGAAAACAACAAAACAGCACATAGTCCAAGAGCATCAGACAATCCACTTTCTTGCAGAAGATCACAAATGGTAGTCACTTATTATAGACGACTACACACCTGCGATATCCTGAGAGCAAACTTGGTAAAATATGTATTTATCTTGGCACCAGCAGATTCTAATCTCTACTTCAAGTATAACTTTTATGGGTTTGAAAGTTTTTCAAACTCTTTCTGAAGAAAAAATAATTTACGAACTTTTCAATCGTAAATCATCTCTTGTGGGGAAGTGGAGAGAAAAAATTCATGTTCTAGATTTTACAGTTTTAATATACTACTACTGATTAATTATTAAAGAAAACTACAGAAAGATAAACATACCTATAAGATAAAATTTTAAAAAGAATAAGGGATGGTTTATAAATTATTAATAATAATTACAAGTAAAAACTTTATTTAAAAACAAGTTTGTTCAATTTAAAAAAAGTTAAATTTTATATGTCATTAGAATTTTTTTAGGGGGAGGATAAGAAGCTAAATACAATTCAAAGTCTTCATATTACTTTTTAGATAGTACCGTATCATTGTAAAAATTAACACATTTAAAACTGATTAATAATAATGTAAATCATGTATGCAGAGTTTGCTATGATCAGTCAATTTTATAAAAATAATAGAGAAAACTTTGGAGTTAATTCAAAATTAATTCTATGGTTAAAAATTTGTTGCTAGTTTTGGGATAAATTAAAAAATTTTCAGTACTAAAAATGCATTGAAATAGAATATCAAATAAATTCCTGAAGGAAATGAAACTATTTATTCACAAAAAAGGGATTACCGTACATTATAATAGAATGACGACCGTATTATATTAATTTGTATTCATATACTATCAAATTTGTTTTAAATTCATGCATATGAAACCAGGTTAATTTTAAAGAATTTGGAAATGAGGAACATAATTATCTATTAACAAATGCATAGGCAGCGTTGTATGTAAATACAGGAAGATGCAAATTAAAGAATTTACGAACACATCGTTTTATAGAGTTTGGTAATATTAAAAAGTAACATAGTTAACAAATTAATTTTAGTAGCGTAGTATGTAAATACATGAAAATAGTAACTTACGATTGTATAGCTTTATAAAAGAAACTTCTACAGTTATGAAACAATGTAAAGAAATGTTAAAAAACATCTGAAAAACCATTATGTACCTTTAATTTGTAAATCCCTTATTAATTTCAAATAATCTTTAAAATCATAAGCTGTCGTCTGCTTCTTCAATCTTTTAAAATGGCGGAATACAGAAAAATGAAGCACGCTGATTGGTTGGGTCTAGTATTTTAAAGCCAAGGCCTAGACCACAGAGACCAAGCCTCGCAGACCATGCAGACCCTCCTAAACCAGGCTAAACCCACGCCTGGCAGACCTTGTAGACCTGATAAGCCATAGTGTAAACGCAGCTGTAGTGTGTTCAGGTAGTGTACAGGTAGGCACGTAGTGTGTTCAGGAACAGATCATGGATTTGATTAATTAAGGTGCTAATTATAAAGATATTTTGATACAGAAGCATCGTGTGCCAGATGGCCGAATGGATAAGGCAGTGAACTCGAGACCAGGGATTCTGGGTTCGAATCCTTCCGAGACCACATTGAGTTACAATTTTTTTTTGTTTTGTTTATTGGTTGTTTTATATTTTTCATAATGAATAAGATATTTTTGATGAAGATATATTTTTTATTTTTATTATACAGAGGCACGTGTATTTTTATTATAATAATAAAATACTTATTTAAATGTGAGAAAATGAGGTATTTCGAGATGAAAGTTTTACATCTGAACACCTTTTAAATATTCAAAGTTTCGTTTCTAAGTATGTATATGTATAATGATATAAACATTAAGCAAATCCAAATGAAAAAATAATATATATCGCACGTAGGATAATTCCTTGATTTTTTTTTTTTTTTTTTTTTTTGAGTACTTTACGAGTGAATTTTTATCGAGACTAGGCTGGAAATCATATTTTACTTTGAACATTATAAAAATAAAATGTAATAGTTGTAGATTATTTTAACTAAAAATACCTGTACATATATTTTTTAAAGAGATAAAATATATAGGTCTGCTGTCTAGTTTTGTAGTGAATAAAGTATAATCAGAATGTTTATAAATTTTCTACTGAAAGTATAAATAAGTATTTTGCTTATACTAACAGAATTTTGAATGCCATTTATTTCTCATGTTTGATGATGTATTTTGGTCTGTTATCCACACGGTATTGAAATATGCAATCATAAAATAAGAAATATATATATTAAAACCTTCTGTGAAAAACTGTCTAACTAACAGTGCAAATTCCATTGAAATCCATGCAGTATAGTAGATTACAAACAAATCTCATATGTTGATATCACAATCTTGGTTTACTAACAGCATTTTATTTATCACGGAAGATATAAATCAACTGATAAATCATTTTTAAATAAATAAAAAGAAAATTGTTAAAATTTTTAGATCACCAGTTGAATTCTTAAATTGTATCAATCAACCTACCAAACAAAGCACAACCAATAACACATAAGCAGAAAACGCACAATCACGTGATCAAATCGCCCACACAATTTTTTTGAGCAGCTCGCGCGGAGTTTGCGCGCGGTTGGTTAACTAATTTTAAATGCCAAATGGGCTAAAGTAGATAAAGAAGGTCACGTGATGTTTTTCCCGACTATTTTAGATTTTATCTGAGTGAACATAGGCATGTATTCCTGTTACGAAAACCATGTTTTGGAAGAATAAAGAAATATAGTCGTTGGTTTTACCTTTTTTGAACCATAAAAATAATGAAATAAATGAATTATGTTAAAATTCCTTTCTTCGATAACACCTACTCCATGGCATAAACTTCTGAGCGCGCGCGCGGCGCGAAGTGCACTTCTGAACACGCTCATTAAAGTAAAAGTAAAACTTACTACAGCACCCTCTAGTAATTAAAATGCTAACAATTAATAAACAATTAAAAGAACTTTTCATACATAAATAAAACTATAAAATCAAGTAAATTTATATTAATTAAATTATAATTCTTCCGAATTTTTTGCTTTTTTACTTTATTTTGCATTTATGTTGCCTCTCAAAACGCTCAAAACAAAGAAAAATAAAAGATACCGAAACTAATATTAGTTGTGCATTAATGGCATCAGTCTATTTGTTGCCAAAACATGTGTTGTGTCTTCTTTCCCGGCAAATTTGTGTTTTATTAAAAGTAATATGATTTAGTTTATATTTTCGGTAACTTTTGAAGTAAGTTACTTCTTATCTTAATATTCGCATTCAGAAAATATTTTTTGCCTATAAATTGTTTCGTTATGTATTGCACTATTGTACTATAGTGTAGATATATGAATTAATTTTGCAAATATTTCTGATCTAAAATATAAACAAACAAAAGTCCCTGGTTACGCATTATTATGTGTTCTTTGGAGGTAAATGAATGTGAACTTCTTATTGTTGAAGTGCGATCAAAATAAGCAATCAATATCCGACAAAATAATTCCTACAAATTATGAACTATGAACTCTTTTTCGCTTGAAATTAAATATAAAGATGCGAATGAACAAAGAAAATTTTTGAATCAGTACCGCTTATTTGATTGTCATCCATTTAAAAAATACAGAATTGGTGTTACATTCGGTTAATAATTAGGAGTAAGTAAGTTGACATTTTAAATTATACTCTTCATAAATTTTAAAAAGCGTTCATTGACAAAAATGTCAAAATATTGTCTTAAATAATGAGATTTTTTCTTTTTTTTTTTTTTTTTTTCGGAGTAATAAATGGGGAACAGATGTGTTATTATCCCACCCTCCGCCATCTTGGATTTTTTTTGGCGAGAAAACCCCTTTTCCGCAAAGTAGTAAATGTCGCCAAGCACCCGTTTATACGCATGTTTGGCTCAACGAAAATAAAATGTAAATAAACAAAATTCGCTAAACTGGCAATCAGTAATCCTTGTATGAGCGCTTCGCGCACATTTAACGGAAAAAACATCGCCGAATTCAGCATTTCTCGCGATATAACATTCTCAAAATTCAGCAGTTCTCCTCTTGTAGCAATCTCAAAATGTAAAAAACTCTTAAAACAGCAAAATATACCTAAAAAACGAAACTCGCTAAAGTGGCAATCAGCAATAGTTGTATGAGCGCTTCGCGCTCATTTACTGAAAAAAAAACATCGCCGAATTCAGCATTTTTCGCGATATAGCATTCTCAAAATTCAGTAGTTCTCGTTTTGTAGCAATCTCAAAATGTAAAAAATTCTTAAAGCAACAAAATATACATAAAATTATCAACATACCTTAACAGACATCTGCTTTCTTGAAACCTACAGCACAAAATATAACACCGCAGTCATTTTCCAAAATAGGCTTAATACGCATTGACACGCTATAAACAAACCTCCCTTTCATGTCAAAATTTCCTCATATTTCTTAATTACTTCAGCAAGAGCGTTTAAACGGACTACAGTCAATGAAATACATCCAATAAATTTAACATAAAAATAAAAAGACAGCCATAGAACACGATATCAAAGAGTATCTGGTAAAAGAGTCAAGCAACCGTCAGCAACGACACCCGGCAGTGAAATGAACGTTCACGCTCTCGCGTCATAAAAAAAGGGGTTGCCATAATAAGTTACTAGACGCCAAACGCCGGGGTTGCCAGAGCGATAAAAATCGCCAAATACTCAACATCGCGGAGGGTGGGATAATAACACATCTTAGCCATAAAGGGGCTTATTAAACCATTAATATTTGCATAATACATTTCTAGATCTGTTTTAAGGTGTGTTATTCATTTATTACTCTAAGTAAAAAGTTAAAATCTAAACTTGCAAGTGTAGCTCAGTATACACTTCTTGAACCTAAAAGAATTATTGTATCTGAACTTTAAAATAAAATGTTTAGAACAATATTTTGAATCCTGTATTATATAAACAACTGATGTGTGTTATTCATTTATTACTCTAAGTAAAAAGTTAAAATCTAAACTTGCAAGAGTAGCTCAGTATTACACTTTTTGAACCTAAAAGAATTATTGTATCTGAACTTTAAAATAAAATGTTTAGAACAATATTTTGAATTCTGTATTATATAAACAACTGAAATATGGGGAAAATTTGTATAAATATATACATTATGTCACAATCTTGGAGCATGTGCCTCACAGAGTATAATTATGGTTATATTTTTATGATTATTTAAAGCATCGATAATCGATGCTTTCATTTTCAGCTATGTATTATTTATTGTAATAGTTAAAATTTATGAAGGCCAGCAATTTATTTATTAATTATTATTATTTGTAGGTGGGATGTAAATTCTTCGTTTTGGCAATAAGTAAAAAAAAAAAAAAAGAAATGAATCTCATTAATTTTCTTATAAATTCTCTGGAAGTGCTAGAATTATTTATTTAATAGGCCAGAAAATATCCAGTCATTTTGGCAATAAGTAAAAAAAAGAAATGAATCTCATAATTTGCAGACAGCCACCTTTGCAGGATGTGAAGTTCCTGTCTCTGCACGAACTGCCGATGTACAATAGAATTATGAAAAATTGAGAAAATTATACAAAAATCGCTATTACAGCGTCCGCAAAAGTAAAAAGAAGCTACCGTGAAAATTTGTGGTGAAAAATGGCCCCCAATAAATTCTGTGCAATTAAAAAACTTTTCAGTTCTGCAAAACTCCTTAGCAAAAAATTTAGAAGTAAAAAAATGATGTCAATGCTTTTTAAACGAAATATATTAAGAATTTTACAATGTATTGTTCTGAATACATTCTTTGTAAGTTTTGAAGATAATATTATGTTATTAATGCATATAAACATAATTAATCTAGCATTGTTACGTTGATTATAACTTGTTAATGTTGTTGGTGTTTAAAAAAATTCCTTGCTAGCGTATTCCTACTCAACAAATTTCAAAACTTAATCAATCACATATCAGATTTGGCCCTTTTGTAATTTTTTCACCCAGAGCAAATATCCCCTTCACTCCTCCAAGGAACCATCCCTGGGCATCCAATCCAAAATTATTTTCATCTTCTGACTTTAATCAGTTTGAGGAAATTTGAAATTTAAATTTCATTCATGTAATTCCTTTAAAATTTTTATTTAGTATATTTAACTTTATCAGAATATATTTAAATGTGTTTTCTTTACAGATTAACATGGTTTTATCATAAACTTTCTATCATGAGTGACTTTGAAATAGCTAGAAAATTGAGAGACTGCCTTGTGCATCTCACTGATGGAAAAGTAACTGAAAGAAAGGTTGTCTGATTTTTCCAATTTATATCTATATATATGTTAGTGTTTTCATCAAGTGATTATTTGAGCATAATCTTTGGGAATGTAATAAAATTATCACTTGCTCACCTGTTGGGCATATCTCAAATTGTGAAAATTAGAAAATTAACAACAATTAATTTTAAAATTAGATGATTAATATGATTGTGTTGAGCAATGATACTGTGATTAGAATTAAAATAAAAAACATGTCAGAGCGAGCAATAGTTTTAACATTGGGCAGCCAGAGAATTGAAGGCAGAGGGCCCAGTAGCAGAAAATTCTCCAAGTGTCTGCGACAGATATTTCACAGACAAGAAATAATCTGCTGGCAAAATATTTTTACAATTGAAGCACTAATTAATCAAACAATCATTTACCTGTAGCGTTTTACTGCATTTTATAAATTTTTATTAAGAATGATCTTAAGATTTTGTCTTAATTAATAAAGAACTAAACATAATATAAAGGTTCAAAGAAAAAGAATCTGCAAAAGAGAAAAGAAAATCTGCGACTCCCATCTCGAACTTTCTGCTACTGGGGCAGAGGGGAGGGGGCGAAGGCAATATTTTTTAATATTAAGTTTTGCCTTTTTTTAGAAATCTGTGATTGAAAAAGCAGATGATTGCTATTTTAAAATTGTGATGTCCATAATATCCCTCTTTTCTCATGATGCCAAAGGCAATTATTGCTTTTTGTGAAGGGAATATGCCAAAACAAATGAAGGTACCAAATACAGAGTTTTAAGGAAAAAGTATTAGTTTCAAGTAGTGATGCAACGAATAGTGGTTTGGCCGAATAACCGAATACCGAATATTCGGCCAAGTTACAGCCGAATATTCGGCCTATTCGGCCGCCGAATAATGAACTTATTTTTGCCTAAAAACAAAACACAGTATGCACTATATGCACAATTCTTGTATATTTCACAATTAAAATGTATTTTTTTCTTTTAAAAAATTATCTATATACAAATTTTTAATTTTTTAAAGCATTATTTTACTCTGAAAAAATATTCGGCTATGTTCGACCTAAAAATTGCCTCAATAATATAATTCAGACACCCCCCCCCAAGAAAATTCTTAGCAAAAGTTCCTCATCAGGTACTGTCTAGTTACAATTTAATAGATATTATGTGTGTTGTTATTACATTTTAAAATAATGACAAAATTTTAAAAGCACTAGGAAACATAAGTCTCAGCTTTCAGATGAAATAAAATGAAAAAAAAAAAAAAAGAAATCTTAATATCTTTAAAAAAAAACACTGATAGAAAGGGTGAAAGGAATAGCCTCTAAAATGGTGGAAAGAAATCATTGTAGACTTTATAAAGCTCACAATTAACAAAATTTTTATTTATCTTTATTATTATTTTTTTTTCTTTGCTGTCAGCAGTGGAGCCTCTATAGAAAGTGCCCCTCAATGTGAAGAAGTAAAAGAAATTAGTAATTTTCTTTCTCAGCCACTACTAGAAAGCCAACAGTGTCCTTTGGAGTGGTGGGCAAAAAATTAGGAAGACTTTCCAAACCTTTCTCAATTAGCCAAAAAGTACCTTTCTGCATCAGGAATACCATATATAGTGAGAGATTATTTTCAGAAGCAGGTAACATTTACGAAAGAATAAAAAAGAAATAGACTATCACCTGGGAATGCTGAATTATTATTATTTCTGCATCGCAATCTACGTTTATTGAAAACATTTTAACTGTTTTTTAAGGCATTACAATGCTATTCTTCAAAAAAAAAAAAAAATATCTAAAACATAAATGCATACTAATTAAAAGAATTTAGTATTTACATTTCTTTCATTATTTAATAAGAAATAGTAACAGACAAAAAAATCACTTAAATTATATTTAACTTTTAAGCGTATTTTACTTAAAAAAAAAAAAAAAAAACCCTTAAGTATTGCAACATATATAACTTAAATATCTTATATATATAATACATCTATATCTAATCAATCATATATTTATGTTCTTTATAGGTATAATTCAAAATATTATTGAAAGAAATATTTTTTTATGTAACAAGGGTTAAATGTTAAACTTCCCATTATGATAAAAAAAAATTTGAATTAGCTTGTACAGCTGTATTAAAACAATTTTGAATAGATTAATTTTAAATTTAACAGATTATGTTAGATTATTACAGATACTTTTTGTACTTACTGATACAGCATAAAATTTTTTTAACATGATTCCTAAATTAGCCTCTTGTATAAAAATGGGTAGATAAAACCCATTCGGAGTATGAAAGTTAATGGGAAAAAAGTGTTAGTTAATTTCAAATAAAATTTTCATTATATATGATGAATATAAATTGTCAAATTAAAAAGTTATACTGTATAAATATAAAAAAAATTATTACAGTATTCGGCCAAGGCCGAATAATGGACTTGATATCCGGCCGAAGCCGAATATTCGGCAGACAGGCCGAATGGGCCGAATATTCGGCTTCGGCCGAATATTCGTTGCATCTCTAGTTTCAAGTATATACAAGGCCGTAGCCAGAAAAGTATTTCAGAAAAGGATTTAGGCCCATGAATTTTAATCTTGACTCATTTCAGATTTGTTTTTTACTAATTGAATAGAGGCAAATGTTAAGAGTTTAATTAAGTATTTTTTTTAATTCAAATAATTCAATTTATTATGATTACAAAAGAAACTTTAAACTTTTTTCATTGCAAATAAAATTATAGTCGGACCTCGTTATCCCAACACCCGGTTTTTTACGTCACTCCACTTATCACATCAATTTTTCAAAGTCCCAATTTTCTGTATATGATTTTAATGTAAACAAACTCTGGATTTTACATCGTTGAATAATTGTCAATTCCGGATATCCTGAGAGTTTAGGAAATTATCCATTTTTCATAATAAACTTCCAGTTCTTCCTTGGGAGAATGATGCATCTTTCAGGCTTTATTCATGTTCAGAAGTGAATACCTAGAATCTTTACATAGCAAATTTTCCATTTAACAAAAATGATAAAACCACAAAAGAAGGAGTAAAAAGTTTTTACCCTCACTGGGAAGGGGCATTGCAGCCTGATGATGTGAATAAGGTAGATGAGGAGGTGCTGTGAGCACACAATTGACCAAAGCAGTTTGTATAATTACAGCACATAGTGAGAAGATACATTATCTTGATGTTATGAAGAAACATGAGAGAAAAAATAATTATTTTCTTAAAATTTGTGAATTGTGTTATAAGATTATTCTCCATAATTCTGCCAAGTTCTAAATATCTAGTGTGTGTTAAAAATTACATGAAATATTAAAAATAAATTTATTAAAAATGTTCAGTTATTTTTATTAATTAAAAGTTTAAAAATAAATAATATGTATTTCTTTTTCAAATTTAGCAACAAGTGGAAAATTTATGTAACTATCTAAAGCACCCTGCTTACCTCCATCATTTAAACAAAAGTTCTGCTAAAGGATCAAATGTTGCTGAACGTGGAACCATTTCTATTACATGGAACAAAGTCTTCAGTAAAATTAAAGATTATATTGAACAGGTACTTTTTCCCCCTATCTCAGTCTCATGATTTATAAACCTTGTCTCATGATTTATAAACCCTTTATCTTTTCTGTACTTCTCTTTTTAACACTTTCCAACGAAGTTGAAAAGTGTTTATGACTTCAGTTTGTCTGTCCGTTTGTCCACGCTCTAACTCTCGTAAATATGCTCGGATCGTCCTGAAAGTTTTGGATGTTAGTGACCTCTACCATAGCACGTTCCCTATTTCAAATGAAGTTTGTAGCATGTTTAGTTCATTTACAGGGACAGTCAAAAGTTTTCCGTTACATTACGGCCAATGAGAAAAAATCGTTTCAAATGATTTTTAATGGTGTTACACTCTTTCAAACATAGTAAAATGATATTCATTTATGAAGTCCACTAAAATATGCATTCTGTTGAATATGGGGTGCAAAGAATAGTTATTGTTCATTTACAGGGCCACACAAAAGAATTCAGTTCATAATGGTATAGGGGAAATTGTTTGCGGTGTATTTGAAAAGATTTCAGATACTATATTGTATCCGAATTACTGTATATTAGTAATGATTGCTCGAAATGCATTTTTAATTATGATATGCGCTTTTTTAAGGTTTCATTCATCTGACGAAACCCTATTCTCGTCTCGCTCCTCTGTCTGTCCATCTGTCACAGAGCCCGTTCTCAGAAACTATACATGTTGGAGACTTGAAATTTTGCATACTTATAGTTGAACGCCACACATCATACAACAAATCATAAAATTTTGAAAAAGTCGTACATTTAACCCTTTGGGCTCCCACATGTGTATTTTAAACAATTCTTTCTAAGTGAGCCCTAATTAGGTTGGAGGCGTGAAATTTTTCATAGTTATAGCTGAACACCTCACATCAAATGACAAACCATAAAAGTTTGAAAAAGTCGTACATTTAACCCTTTGGGTTCCCACATGTGTATTTTAAACAATTCTTTCTAAGTGAGTCCCTAATTAGGTTGGAGGCGTGAAATTTGGCATACTTATAGCTGAACGCCTCACATCAAACGACAAATCATAAAATTTTGAAAAAGTCGTACATTTAACCCTTTGAGCTCCCATATGTGTATTTTAAACAATTCTTTCTAAGTGAGCTCCTATTTAGGTTGGAGGCGTGAAATTTTGCATACTTATAGCTGAACACCACATATCATACGACAAATCATAAAATTTTGAAAAAATCGTACATTTAACCCTTTGGGCTCCCACATGCGTATTTTAAGCAATTTTTTCTAACTGAGCCCCTTATTAAATTGGAGATTTGAAATTTTGCATACTTATAGCAGAACACCTGAGACCAGGCAACAAATCATAAAATCTTGAAAAAGTCTTACGTTTAACCCTTTGAGTTACCACATATGTATTTTAAGCAATTCTTTCTAAGAGAGCCCCTAATTAAGTTGGAGACATGAATTTTTGCATATGTATAGCTGAATACCTCAGACCACACGGCAAATCATAAAATTTTCAAAAAGTCTTATATTATTTACTCCTCCAGGTTCTAACTTGTGTATTTTAAGCAATTTTTCTAACCTCTCCCCTTTTCACCGGGGAGCACTTTTCCAACTTTTGCTGACACCCCTTTGTCCATTCTTTCATATTATGCACCAAAGCCTTACATATTTTAGTTCCACTTTTTACCACCAGGGGGCGCCTACTTATCTCGGGTGCTATCGGCCCAATCCCTCGACTAATATATCTATGGATAGCCTATAAAACGGAGTTTCGTTCGGATAGAGGTTTGTTTAGAATAGAGTGCGATCCTGGTTTATGGAAATGTTGAACTAACAGATTTTTCAAAAGGATAAAGTGTTTTGAAAAGAATATTAAACGAAACCCTCTGTGCGATCTGTGATCACACTTACCTACTTGTTCACTATATTTATGCATACTATAAAGCAGGGGTGCAGAAAATGTTTCTACTCCCAACATTTCCCCCAATTCACACGAAAATTTCCCCAAAATTTTACGGTATGTTATAGGTAGTGCTGTAATACCGTAGGTATAGAAAACTTATTTTTCAAATATTTCTCAACTTATGTGCGAGTATATATGGCAGGGGCAAGGTTCGTAAATATCATGATATTTTCGAAAATATCAAAAATATCCGATATTTTGATATATATCCGATATTTTCAAAGCAGCCAACTTACCGCTGATAATAAATGTTTTCTAACATAATATAGATTAGAAACAAAAATATATTGTACTTAACATGAAAACTTAAACAATATTCAAAAATGCATTTTTTTTTCTGTTTTTTTTTTCTTTTTTTTCCTTCACTTAGAACAAAATTGAAGATGAACTAATTGAAAACAGTAACAATTTGTTTTATACACTTAATGGTTGTTCTGAATAAATTACGTCGCACATAATTATTAGTTCAACATTTAAAAATAAAAGCTTCAAATCTAAAGCTTGAAAAATATATTTGTTTCCTTTTTTGGCTAAAAAGTCACATAAAGAAGAGACAAAAGTTCTTTATCTACAGATTCACACAGTCAATAACAGTTGAAAATTTATTGAATTTACACTGAAATATTATGAATTACGACTGAAAATATGAAAAATATCTTGCACGCATTCATATTTTGAAAATAAATATCAAATGCAGAAAATATGAAACGTCTTGATAAATTGATAAATAAATATCAAGTATATATGAAAATATCAAAAATCTTGATATTTTGAAAATAAATATCTGATCCATTGGTATATACCAACGAACTTTGGCTGTATATAAATGATTATCTAAATTACATTTTATCTTTCAAATGTTGTTCTGAATTAACTGCCTAGCATAATTATTAGTTTTAAAATTAAAAATAAAAGTTTCAAACATAAAGCTTGGAAAAGATTTTTTTCTTCTTTTCTTAAAAAAGTTACTGCCCGAGGGAAAATTCACAGCAAATTTTCTGAAAGGTTACAGCAGAGTGGGGGAAATCCACTCCTAACACTACGTATTTTTCATGGACTTTTTGACGCAATTCGCGTTTTTTCGCTATCTTTTGATGAAATTTGCAGTTATTTCTCATTCCTTTTGACGAAATTCGCAGTTGTTTTGCCATCATTTGATGAAATTCGTGGTTGTTTTGCGATCGTTTAGCGAAATTTGCAGTTCTTCCATGATCTTTTGACGAAATTTGCAGTTTTTTGCAATCTTTTAACGAAATTTGCGATTATTTCGTGATCTTTTGACGAAATTTGCAGATTTTTTTGCGATCTTTTAACGAAATTTGCAGTTATTTCGCCCTTTTTGCCGAAATGCGCGATTGTTTCGCAATCTTTTGACAAAATTTGCATTTATTTCGCGATCTTTTGAGTAGATTTACGTCCAATTTGCGATCTTTTGACGAAATTTGCAGTTTTTTCGCTTTTCTTTGACGAAATAGAAGGTTATTCGCCCTATTTTGACAAAAATCGTGGTTATTTCGCCATGTTTTTATGAAAATCGCGGTTGTTTTACGATCTTTTGACAAAATTCGAGGTTGTTTTGTGATCCTTTGATGAAATTTGCGATTGTTCTGTAATCTTTTAACGAAATTTGCGATTGTTTCGCGATCTTTTGACGAAATTTGCGATTGTTTCGTGATCTTTTGGCGAAATGTGCATTTATTTTGCAATCTTTTGAAGAAACTGCGGTTCTTTCGTGACCTTTTGACGAAATTTGCGGTTCTTTCGCGATCTTTTGACAAAATGTGCAGTTATTTTGTGATCTTGTGACGAAATTCGCGTTTTTCTGTAATTCTTCGCGAAAATTTGCGCTATTGTTATGTCCGAATTTTCAGATGACCGTTTTTTTTTTTTTTTTTTCTCGGAACCGAATGTCTTAAACTTTCGGAAAATTCAGAACATAATCACCCCTGATATACGGTACATATTATTCTGAGATCGATTTTGTGAAGGTCGCCATACGGATATTTTTATTTGTACTGAAATTGTTCTATCTCAGGGAATTATGGAATTCGTTGTTAAAATCGAAATCAATTGCATATGTTTCTGGAAAATTTCCCCAGGGGGTTAAAATTTCCCCCGATCCTAGATCGCCTGATCGGACATATTCTGCACCCCTGCTATAAAGTACATATAAATGCTAAGGGGAGATTTGGGAGAGTTGATCCCTAGGTCTAAAACCAGAGAAAAAATGCAGTTAAGTCTCTGAAACTGGAAACATTAATAAAGTGATTCCTTACCAATAGATCTAGCAACATAATTTCATTCTACTATTTTTATTTTTGTTGTAAGAAAGGAATCTCTGTTTTCTTACAATCAAACTTCTTTTTGAGTAGGTAGTTTGTGTTTCATATTTTTTGCTAAATATAACTAAATTATTCAATTTTAATGATATAATTACTAACATTCCTTACTGCTTAAATGTTTTTATTTAAATCCAATACAGCTTCTTTATTTTTTATTTTCATTTTTATTCCCCAAACATGCACATTAGAGACACTTGATCCCTGTTGTATGAGGAGACTTGATCCTGGGGATCAAGTGTCCCCAAACCAAAGTTAAGCTAAATTAATGTTAAATTTTTTTGACACCCTACTTCTCATTGTAACATTTAGATATTACCTGTATTGGTTAGAATATGGTTGTCTTGATTTTAGATGGTTGACACAGATAGAAAGTTAATGTGTGGCTGCATATGATGGTTAGCAAGCACATGGTGGATGAATGCACATGTGAGACATACATCTAACTTTGCAAAATTGTTACAGCACTTCGTAAAGAATGTAAGATATTATAATCAAAAGTGTAAAGTGTTAATCTTGATAACCATATAAGCATCGAGTGTTTGAATTATGCCAAAGAAAATGGAATAATTTTGTTAAAAATATCACCGCACACTTCTCACAAATTACAGCCTCTGGATCGTACTGTACATGGACCACTTAAAAGATATTTTAATGTGGCTGCTCAAGACTGCCTTCTCAAAGGACAACAATTCATCAAGTTGCTGAACTGATCGGAATTGCCTATCCTAAAGCCATGGTGACAACTAACATAATAAATGGATTTAAAATCACTGGAATATATCTCTTAAATAGGAATTTCTGAAGATGATTTTTTATCATCTTTCGTCTCAAATCAACCATTAACTCCAACAAGCAGTAAAAAAATTACAGCTAAACCAAACATAATGACACCAGAAGACAAAAATGGGAAAATCTAAAGAAATGAAAAAAGGGTCTTCAAAAATTTTGACAAGCACACCAACTAAAATACAGAATGAAGAAGAAATACAAGATTGTAAACTGAATAAAAAACAAAAATCGGAAAAAACTCAAGTTGTCTAGAACTATCATTTTATCTCAAGAAAAAAGTAAAAACACTAAAAAGAAAATTAGTCATTTTGTTGGAAAAATGTAAAAGATTTTATTATCTGAATGTGAAATCAATTTTCTAAGAAAATGAGGACTTAATTTCGACTAATTTATTTATCCAGAAAATGTTGACAATAGTGTTCTGGACAATGATGACATTGTCAAAAAACTACCCAAACCAATCATGCTTGGTGGAATTCTTCGAACTACAATAATTTTAATATTTGCATTTGATTTTTCAAGCTTTAAAAATGTTTTTTGATCATTAATTGTGTTTTTCTCCCTTTTTACATGTTAGTCAACAATAAATTTGATTTCTACTACTTAATTTGAATCATTTCAATGTATCTGTTTCAAGGATCAAGTCTCCCTTGGCAAGGGGTCATGTCTCCCTGCAACGGGGGAGACTTGATCCTTTTTTTATTTTTTGGAAAACAATTTATTTTAATTTTAAAAATGGTTTTTCAAAAAAAAAAAAAATACTACAACAAGAAAGACACACGAGATTTTAATAATAACTGGAAACATTTTGTTTTTTCCAAAATAAAAATTAAAAACTGAAAAAGGGATCAAGTCTCCCCTATAGTTCATATACAGAGCTACAGAAATGAATTCGTAAAGGTTAGTATGAGAATAAATTGCTTAAAGGTGGGTTTTAAAGGAGTTATGTATTTTTACGCTGAACTGAATTTAGTGTACTAAGAAATATTTGTAGAATATAGATAAAATGATATACAGGGCCTGCAAAGAGTTGGATACATGGCCGTATATGGGTGATAATTTCTGGAAATGCAATTTCAGTAGTTTTAAGCGTGTTTTAGTTTGAATTAAATTTTAGCTAAATAGTGGCATGTAATAAAGGTACTAGGTAAACTACACGGCTGTACAAAAGTATTCAAGTATGTTTCCATCTATTAGTATAAATTGCTGAAAGATGAATTTCAACCTGTTATGCATTTTCTTGCTAAATTAAATTTTCCCATTATATAGTATATATATCAACATACAGATCGAATACAGTCTGTTCAAAAGAATTGGAATACATATTTGGCTATGGGCGGTAACTACTGAAATCAGATTTTTAAATGTTTACTTAGTTATCTTATTTCCCTAAGTAACGAAGTTTCGTTAAAGCTTTCAGGGAGTGCTGGAAAGTGTTTCATAATCTATGCTGTATGCATGATTTTTCTTATTTTTTTTTTGCTGTTTTTACGTATTTTACTTAGAATATTCATTATTCTTTTATAAACTTCAAGTTATATATATATATATATATTATACTTTCTTTTTATAATTGCTTTAGTGAGATATGAGAAATGGCCATATGGAGAAAAAAAAAAGATTTCCATAAACAGTTTTTGGTTATCCATTCATTGCTCCATACTAAGTCTGAAAATGTAGTCATCTAAAATATCTAGTCATCACTTTGAAAATAAAAGAAATTCCATATAACTTAGAAAGACCAATAACAAACCTTTAAAAAACAATTAAAGAACTAATTATTAAACAGTGGCAGTTTGAGTGTGATTACGGGGACATGGGCAGGACAACATATCAATACTTTCTAAAAGTAAGTACAAACAGACTAAGGAGTTGTAAATTACTCAGCCAGATATACACGGTACATGGAGCATTCCCAGAATACTTACACAGATTCAAGTGCAAAGATGAGCCAAACTGTGCATGCGGACAATTGGGAACCCCAAAACACTTTCTAACAGCCTGCCCACTAACACAACCACACCATCTGATTCAAATCACAGCAAACAACAAGCAACTTGGCATAATCAGCTAGCGAACAATAAACATGTACAAAACAAGGGCAAAGCAGTTATCAGATGGTTAATAGAAAACATAGACTCAATCTCTCAATAAAACATAAAAGAACAAAGCTAAACACATACCATCCCAGCGGACATCGCCACCCCAAACTAACTAACTGCCTTATTTTCAGGTTTAAATTTTAAAAAAAAGAGGCCTGAGTTTAACTATTAAGTTGACCACGGCCGTAGGTGAAGAAACCTTTTACTTGCAAAAAAAGAAAAAAAATCGATTTATCGCACTTCTGAGAGGTGGAAGTCATTTATGATGAACTGATAGCTACGGCTCACTCACACAAACCCAACGAATCATCAGAAGATAGTTGAGTTTATAAGGAAAAGATGTGTTTTAAATGAAACAGAGAAGCCAACTACATACTAAAGCAAGCCAACTACAACAAAGGAGGAATTATAACGATACATCTTGTGAAAACAGTCATAAAAAAATTGACGGACTATCGGCCATGGAACAAGCCCCACTCCAGTAGTGCACAAGCCTTTTCAAATAGTTCGCAACTATGTTGCATAAATCGTGATAACAGCCATTAGGTTCCAATGAACTGATCGCCATGTGCGCATTCACGTATCAAGATATTATACAAACAAAAGAAAATGAACCTGTTAAGTGATCAAAGCCAATTCAAAGGGTCACAAATTAAAGACCATAACAAGTCAACCCATCAGCAGCAAGTTCGCAAAGTGACAAAACCTCAAATTTAGACATCCACCATTAATAGAGTCGTAAAGAAAAACATCCTATGATAGAGACAAGCATCTCACGGTATGTGAGAAGCATATATTGCTCGGGTACTGGTTTTTGATTGTTGTATTAAACTGTATACTTTAAGAACATGTATAAATATTTCCTATTTGATAAGTTGGCCGTTTCTATAATATACAATTGTATAATAGCTCCAGGTTCTTTCTACCCGAGATTTAAAAAAAAATAAAGAACAAACACTTAAATTAAGCAAACTGAAATTTAGTACAATTATTTATTTAAAGAAATTATAAAGCAATTTAAATAACTGACCACTACAGGAGATCAGGATTAACATTACAACTATAGGAGAATTCAAATCATAATAATTTACTATAATAAAGCCTCAAATTATAAAAAAAATCAATTCACATCAAAATTATATTATTGCTCGGAAAATAAAGAACTAGCTTACCCCAAATCAACATTACGGTTACTGGCATCTTAAATCTCATCATAGGTCCTGCAGTTTTACCCTTTCCGGGATTTTCTACTTTTCCGTCAAATCACTCTAAACTAATCCATCTATACTCGCTCTTTACACCCAACTTTATTTCTCGTTCTCTATGTCCAAAACTTCTCTGCGCCAACCTTTTCTTCACCAATTGTTTAATTATTTCCTCCACCCCTTTTCGTCCTTTATTCACTTTATCCAACTAAATCCTTTCGTTTTTGCTTTTCCCTTTTTTACTCTTTTTGCTACTGGCTACCATATTTTCATAAAATCCCATATCCCTTGATATTGGATATCTTAAAACTCTCCCCTTTCTCTTTTATTTCTCTTTCTTTTTTTTTATATAAAAATATCAAAATATGGATACCACTTTCATCCCGAATATTTCTCACCCTTTTTCTTATTCATTCTTACATCCCCCTACACCTTTGCAACAAGCTTTATTCAATTCAACAACATCCGTTTTTCGGCAACCGCTTTGATCGTTACCTGTAAATAATTTCTGCTATACATCGAATAGTTTTCCTTACAGCGTTACCCGCCTTGGTTCTCCTCAATACATCCTGCACGGTAATAAAACTTACTTTTCTAAACTGACCACCTTGGTGTCATGTTTTGTACCTTCAAGAAAAATGGATTTGTTACTTTTACCATAGCTATTTTGTTATTCCAGTCCTACAGCTAAAATTCAGCTGTTCATTTTTGCACCTGGATTTCCTTTCCTAACCTCTTTTAAACTTCTAGTTATTTTGTATTGTATAACCGATTCATTTCTTTTCCATAGTAATGTTTCTTGTACCAAATACTTTCTTTTATATATTTTCCATACCCTGCTCTTGCTTTCTCTATTCATCCTTACTGCAATACTAAATCCAAAATACCCTTTCTACATATTCCTTGTCGATTGTAACTAAAAGCCTCTTTTCAATTACATTCCTTGAAAATCACCTGCATGGGAATATAGGGTTTTGCTAGACACATTGTCCGAGCAATATGCAAAAAGCCCAAAAAGAAAAAAAAGAAAATTCCTTAACTTACACTAAAGATGATGAGGCACTCCCATAATGTACAATATAATAACTTCAGGGTAATAATAATCCAATTGAAATTTCACACCCAACATATGTATATATGTACCAATAAAATAAAATGAATATACTAACCAGGAAGTATTTCACTTAAATATGCGAATATTAGTCACTTAATTTTCGCCTTAAGACATTTCATTAAATAAAAATGTATACATAAACAAATGTACATATATAAATGTAAAAGAATAAAATTATTACATTTACCAAAAGTTTCTATGATTCATAAAATGTAAATTGGAAAGAGAAACAGGGGAAAAATATTAAATAAACATACTTCCTGTTTAGCTAACAAGTCAAAGTTCATGTACATGAAGTAAATTTATCGCGCTTTGCAACAACATGTTATTAGAGTAGCTAATGTTGTTATAATTAAGCAAACAATAAATAATGCTGACCCAATCAGCTTTAAAAAGAAAATTGAAGTGTTCATATTTGGAATTTTAAACCAGTCCCACATATCAGATGCTGTGATAGAACTCACCGTTCTGGTATAATTTGTGTTTAAATTTAAAAGTTCAACTGATGGTTCATCAAGACAGTACTTAAAAGAGTGGCATTGTATTAAGGATGCCGATTTCAAACACAACTTTTCACTGGCACACTTTTTTTCAGCCTGAAATTTAACAATATGTGTAGTTGCATCTAATTTTAAGTATACCGCTTTCGTGTGAATAGAAACCTGCTGCAGTTCCACTGATGCAATACCCGGTTGACAGGAACTATGGGCCTTAAATGTCAAGCGAGCCAAAATCGGGCACTTATAACACCCCGTTGTAGTTATTCCTTCCAATTGTGGACATATGATGGATGTTTGTAATGCTATTTTATAATTTCTGAAGTGCAATTGAATCCTAACAGCTGACGATAAAAGTTGATTGGACTGAAGCACACCTTCATTTATAGTAAAAAGATGTATATTCTTTTGTAGCGGCAAAGCATATTCTTGTGATGCACGTAGCCGTTCTATGCTGTCTGGTGAGGTTATACATCTTAAACTATCTTCGAAGTAGTCACACTGTGTTAGATCGGGAGCAAAAATAAAGTCCGTAGTATAAGAAGTGTTCGCTTGAATAGCTCCGATCATATTGCTTTGTGGACTATTACGCTCACACGCAGGCGCGAGATAAGCTTCTTCTACTCTGCCTACTCTTTGAATTAATTTGTCGTTCAGGTAAAGCTGCGGCTGATCATAAGCTCCCAATATTGCAATTCTAATACCATTTGGCGTAAAGGCGGTATCAGAAATGGAAAGTCTGGAAACTGTATTATTTTCCACGTTCGTTACTGATACGTGATATTTACATGAATGTCCTGTTATTTTTGACACTTCATAACTGTTCAGTAAGTCTGGTTCATACCAAATTCGATGAAAATTACAACTGGGGCGGGTTAATACAAAACAGCCATTGCCACTGGATCCACTTAGACAAGCAGAAAAACCAGGAAATTGTCTGCTATGTGGAGTTTCCGCTTCAAAATTTATTCCACCTTTTCCAATATGTCTCTTGATGCAATGCACACCTCTGCCACAGAACTTATTGAAAATGCATGAAATTTGGCTGATCTGTTTTGTTGCCACCGGAAAAGTGAAATATTGACGTTCTTTACTAAATGCACATGTGACAGTATCTAATTTTAATTTTAAGGTAAATAAATGATTATCCTGCTCATCTGAGAACCATAAACAATTCTCCGCTGATAATGATTTTAATGATATTTCAGCAGTAGTGAAGATCTGACAGTTCTTCGTCCCATCGTTCATAACTTCACATGACTTAAGATCTGATTTTATTATTGTATGGGTGTTACAATTAGCAGAAACTGTCGTAAGGATGCAAGTGCACAATAGTAAGACTATGGAAGAGTATATATATTAGCCCGTTGATTTGCATTTCTTTCCAAAGCTGCATAACAATTATGAAGTATTTCTCGAAATGTCGATCCTATAAAGGCACCCAAAAGTAGAGAACAACGAGCTAAGATTTTCACTAATCGTCCTAATGCATACATTATCGCTAATAATGTATATGCTAAGAATTTGAAACTTTTAAAAATAATTTTCATACACCAAAGTAAGATCACAATAAGCAAAATTAGTAATGTGTACATAGCATACTGTATAATAGAGGGGTAGCATTTAAAATGTTTAATAACATCGTAACACAAAAAACAGTGTCTTAATTGACATACTGTTTTGCCCGTCACATGAATGTGTCCTGTGACTACCTTGCCCGTGGGATGTAAATATATTACTTGTATATCAGCTTTATAAGCTAAATATTCGAAAGGGATAACAATCATGTTATCAGAAGGGACATTCATGACATGTTCAAAATCATCACTACATAAAATGACTTTTCCTGTATCAGGAAGATGAAGTATAGGATCCTCAAACGTGAAAGACAAATTTCTTTGTGAAAATGTAGCTTTTTCTCCTTCTAACAAATGGCGACAATGTTTTTTTGAAGTAAGTGTCTGACGTTTGTCAAAGTAGCAAATTTCTAATATCAGAATGTCAGGATTATATAAAACCTCTTCTGTAAAAACCGCTAAAAGATCCAATTTTTCATAAGTCATTTCACACTCGCAATCACTGTGATTAACACATGTGCGAAATTTGCAGTATTCAGGGGTACCCTGACAATTATCATCGCATTCACAATATTTTCTTTCTTTTGTAAAACAGTCATAGGCTGTAGAAGTGGTGTCAATAATCTCACGTGAATTGCGAAGAATAAATGTTTCTGGTAATAATAATTGGAAGTCTTTGCTAATGATAAAAGTTTCATTAACCACTAGGCATTGGCTACAGTCCTGAAAGTGGCATGCATTAGGCGGTAGAACTAATTTATTCCAGATATTTTTGTGGATTTTTGTGCATTGAAATTCATTTTTAAATTCGCATTGTAGTCCATGCTTATGTCGCTGATGCGACGGAGTGGCTACTTCCAACGTCGTGCAGAAGTATAGAGCTGGAAATTGAAATAAACAGGTTCTTACTTTATTTCCGAGCAACAATAATACTTATAATAATAAGCAAATTGATTTCATAATAGTTTTGCAAAAGTAAGATATAAATTTTATTGTTATTTAAAAAAAAAAGTAAAATTCGATTAATGATGTAAGTAAAAAAAAAATTATATTTAATATTTATTAAAATTTTTATTTTATATTTATATTTAATTTATAAAATTAAAATCATCGCCAAGAATTTATTTCTTAACTCAAGCAATGATTCTGTTTTGTAAAGAAAAGCTAGAAAAAAAAAATATTCTAGTATGTCGATTTATAGTTTCCTTTACTATGCTAGAAAAGTTAATCATTATACATTTAAGTATTTAGAAAGAAAAGAATTACAATTTTGTAAAGAAATTGTTATTCCCAAAGATAGTATATATACTTTTTAAATGGATTATTTATATTAAAATTTATTTAATCTATCCATAAATCTAATGCTCTAACAACTTTCACTCCTACAATTGGCCATTTTCCAAGAGTAAATAACAATATACGCTTTGACATATTTCAAGATCACATTACTAATAATTTAATAAATTAATAAATAGAGATTTAAGGCCTATATTACTTGTTTTATATCAAGTACTCTTTGTATGTTGTATGCTTGGTTAGATTTCATATACTCTGCTAATTCTATGAACGAACAGTCTTAACCAATGAGATCTATCTTAATTTTTATAATTATAATTAAAAACAATACATATATATTCGTATGACTTTAAGCAGCGAAAAATATTTTAATTTAGAAATAAATTTATTATAGATCTCTCTTTACTAATTAATTGTTATCTATATTCTAATCAATATATTATTCCAAAAATATTAAGGAAAATAAGTCGTACAATAAATATAAAATATTCCTAAAATATTATACTGAAGTATTCGCCTACACCATGTGTACTTCCCTATATAATACACTAATCATGATTTATACTCTTACTGATTAGTGTATGTAATACCGAAAGGTACTACAATTAGTTAACTAATCCATTAAATAAGAAAATAAAATTATCTACTATAATATTTACATATATTAAACACGCTTTAGTAAGGTGGTGTCATAAATTAACTGATAACAAAATTAAAACAGGAATTTGTTAATCAAACTGTGAATCACCTATAAGATTCGCAAATATTAATTCACATCCATAATTTCTTACAATATTCAAGTATAATTCTCAAAATAACGTTAATAAATAAATTTCTTTTTGAATCAAATACTACTTTCATTCAAATAATAACCAATATTCATGCAGTTATGTTCATTCGATAATTACACCACCATTTTGAGTATAATAATAATGATAATAATAATAATAATAATAATAATAATACATGATTCTATGATATCTGGACTCCAAATTAATAACAATAATAAGAATAAGAATAAATCTTATAATTCTCCGCTATCACTTTCTCTCTCTCTCTTTTTTATTTATTTATTTTATATATATATATATATATATATATTTGTTTTTTTTTTTTTTAAACTTACCTGACCTAAGTTTTTGTGATACAATGTCTTTCCCAAATATTCCTTTTAACTTCTACTATATGACTGTAGCCGAAAGTGAGGAAGTCAGGTAATAATGCTACAGGGTATAATATTTAACAATGAAATGTAGGAGAGAAGTACAATAGCTGGCAGTAAGACGAAAGTGCAAGTGTTATTTTGTAATGTCTAATGCCCATTGAAGGAATCTTTGGGGATCGTAGCGAGGTTGCAATTCCCTTAAATCATACGTATGCCTTTGAATTGTATCACAGTCTCCCTTTGGTGGGCTATATATAATAGTATCATTACTGGACGTGGAAATTGTGTCTGGTGTTTGGAAAGTGCTGTTTGTATCAATGTCATTATCAGTAGCTTGTATGTCCGTTTCACTTGGGGCTGGGGATAATAAAATTTCTTCATTTAAATCTTGTTGAGGCTGAGAATAGATCGTTTTTGGAGTGGGCCATAATAAATCAATCGTTGAGGTATTATCGAAAATTGCATGTGTGTGGTTTTTGTGTAAAGGTTCTTTGGAATTCGGTTTTTGTACCAATGACTGAAATAAATCAAGTTCTGGTTTCCTTACCGTAAAGGGAATTAACCTTTGACAGTGCACTTTCATGTCTTTTGCTTTTGCATTCGTAGGGTCGAAAATCGTAAAATTTACATCATTATGTTTTTTTTTTAATGACATATGGACCGTTATTATAACGTCGTTTAGTAGTTTGTTTAAATCTATCACAGTCTCTATTGTATAAGAATACTGCTTGTCCCGGGGCAAAATTTCTGTATTTAGCTTTTGTATGTTGATATTTTTCTTGATTTTGTGCTGCTTTCAATAGATTTTCTTTCACTTTTTTATTCACGTAATTTAATTGTGAGGTCTTTTTGCGAACGAAATCGTCATGCGATATATGCTCTACTGGTCGCCGACCTTCTAAAATATCTGAGGGAAGAATAGGATCATACCCATATTGTAAAAAAGATGGCTTTTCATTGTGTGAAGTATGGGTTGAGTTATTATAAATTAAAGCATAGTATGCTATAAATTCATCCCATTGTCCTGTTTCCTCCGCGAATATAGCTAATGATTTTTTTATATTAAGGTTAACTCATTCTGAAACTCCATTGCAACTCGCGTGCTGTGGTGTGGTGAAAAGCTTAATTACTCCAAATTTTCGCATAGGAGTTTAAACACTTCTGACGTAAAACAATTTTGTTTATCTGTCAGATAACGAAATGGTACCCCATATGTTGTAATATAATCAATAAGACATTCGACTGATATCTGTGTGGTAGTTCTCGGTACAGCATATAATTTCATAAATTTTGAAAAATGATCCACAATAGTTAAAATGTATTGGTTGCCTTTATCCGTTTTCGGAAATGGGCCTATATAATCAGCGCTTATTAATTCATTTACTTGAGAAGGAATATGATGGCGCTGAATAGGAATTGGTGGTAGTTAGTTTAGTGAACGGTATGCTGTACATTGCTTGCATGATTTTATAAAATGTTTAGTGTCTGAGTACAAATTTCCCAAAAATATTTTTCCCGTATTGCATTGTACGTTTTAATTAAACCAAAATGTGTTATGTGTTTCGCTGTCAATATGTGTGGTTTAAATTTGTCAGGAATTACGATTTGTTCTACCTTTGTGGATTTTCTAATACGTGGAATCGATGCTCTATGTAATAGCAAATCATCACGTAAAAAATAATTAGAAAACATTGTTGATCTTTTTTCAATTTATTCTGTAAAGCCATTATAATTTTTGAAAGCTTTTTATCCTCTTTCTGAGCTATTTTTATTTCATCAATCGAAGGCAAATCTACTTGAATTGTATTTACTATAAACGTATTTAACTTTGACGTATCACTCCCATTTCCTGCCTTAACATAGATTAAAATGTATGCTTGTTGTCTTAAAACTTCATCTAATGTTACTTGTTTAATATTTTCATCATCCATTAAATACCATTTACCACTCGCATCCTTAACATAACAATAATAATGTCCTTCACTAGCCATATCGCCTGAATGTACTATGATTGTATTAAGTTTATACCAAATTGGTTCTTTATTTTCCGTATTCGTCATATATTTACTAAAATTTAGTTTCTCCGGAAAAGAAACAAACGAGGATAACTTCTTCTCTTGTAAGTCTGAAAAATCAAATCTTTTGAAATTAATTGTCAATATTTCAGGATTTTTTGATATCAACATTGTTTTATTCGCTCTACTATTTAATTTACAATTGACGCAGCGGTAATTATCTGATAATATTTCAGGTCTAATGAAATGTTCTAACGATTCTTCCAAAGTCTCATTATCATGTGTAATATTCAGAGAAATGTCCATAAATGTATCGAAATTAACACTTTTCTTACTACAATTCAAACACTCTATCGTATTTTGAAAAATTCCTTCAAATAATAATTTAATTGGATTCATGATATTGATACTGTTTTCATTCTGCTGAGTAGATTTATGAAAGGTAGTAGCATTATCTAAACAACTAATAACCTGACGAAGGAAGTCATGGGCGTCTGCTTGTTCATACATTCGAAACTGCATTCCAATATTAGATAAATTGTTATATATTTCTAATGGTTTGATAACTAAGCCCAAATTTACTACTAAATCCAATACTAAATCCAAATACTAATCCAATACTAATCCAATACTAAATCCAATACTAAATCCAAAATACCCTTTCTACATATTCCTTGTCGATTGTAACTAAAAGCCTCTTTTCAATTACATTCCTTGAAAATCACCTGCATGGGAATATAAGGTTTTGCTAGACACATTGTCCGAGCAATATCTAATCAAAGAGAAAGAAAAGACCCACAAGAATATGTCAAAATATTAAAAAGACAACTACCACGACAGTGACCAAATACCAAGAGAAGGAAACCTCCTCACAAGAACAAGTCCTCTGGGTGAGATAAGCATATTATACTAGACGAATATAATGAATTATAAAATTAAATGTTAATTTAGGTCAAACCCAACCCCCATAGCTTATGTTTAAGTTACAACCTCAAGCAGCTAGCTCAATTAGAAATTAGTATATTAATCTCAGTAGGTCAGCTCGTTAGTCTCATATCAATTCCCTCCTAGCTAAGTAATAGTATACCAATTCATAGTTAACTTGCCATAAGATAATATAAAAAAAATAATAATAATAAATAAATAAAATCCTGATTCTAATATTAGAAATGGTTAAAAATATAAATTCATTTTAAATAGCCAGGCAATATTTAAGTAATCTAAATTACTCTAGTTAGTTTAATGTGACCTAGTGCTATAGGATAATATTAAAACAATATATATAATAAATGATAGTTAAGTAAATAGCTATAAGTAAGTTTTAAATGTAATAACATGTACAAGCAAACCTCTTTCCCTTTCAGGTTTTTTTTTTTTTTTTTTTTTTTTGACTGCTGCCTCTATTATTTGTAGTTGCACATAGGCTATAGCCTGCACAAGCTACTGGGCCCTCTTCAGTGGGAAGTCTGTGGAGCCAGTTTCTACGCGGTGGGGTACGATAGATAGGCAGAGTCTCATCCCCCTGCATCGTTCTGCTAGCATTTCGGCCCAAAATTAACTTTTGGTGCAACTTGTCTATCTGCAGCATTCCATTTTTTGTTCTTTTTTGCTTCCCCCCCCCCCCCCTCCAAAATCCATTTTCTTACGGCAAGTCGGCACCAACAATTCGTCTTCTAAACCCCAAGTCCATCAGAAGTAGTTTGGGCAGTGGTGGCCCAGTTGGTAGAGCATCGAATCCGCAGCTAAGGCTGCGGGACCGAGGTCTACTGCTGGCTATAATCCACCATGTACGCTAATGGCGCCTGGTGCATGTAAAATCCGTCATGGGTGCAAAGTCCTCCAAGTTACCTGTGAATTATACCTCTGGAGGTGCCTTGCCATGTGAAGGTCTCGTCATCTGATCAAGGTTCTAAATTACGAGATCAACTTGAGTAGCAATGTGCAGGTGCCAAACAACAGGATATAGCGTTAAGTAACCGGCAAAACAAAGTATACACAGAATGAGCAGTAGGCACTGCAGATAGGATGACGATCGAGGCAATGACGTCAAGTTTATTGCCGCTTCGCGGCGATTAGGCAGTCACCCGTCCTGATGCCAGGTACTAAACCCGTTAAGCTGGGGCAATCCGGCATGTAGGGGCCTGGTCATCGGTTACAAAGAAAGAAAGTGACTAAACAAAAAAAAAATGTGATGACTAAATAAAATAAAGAGCCAGCCACTCATTTAATAATAATAAGTGTTACTTTTATTTTTTAGCAAATTTAACTATTTTTTCGAAAATGTAGTTAACTAGAACTACTTGTATTAACTAGTCGAATGTGCCAATCCCAAAACTTTCTTCTGTCTCATATATGTTAATACTTCAAAATGCGTAATTTTTTTTAATTATGCATTTTAGAAACAAACAAGTTGCTGAAGTGTGTGTCATTGTGTGACCAACCACTGCAAACACAACTGCACTGTCTTTCCTTTTGAATTTCTGCTGCATTTTATTGACTAGAGAAAATATGAGCTAATCTCAATCATATTTTTCAATAAAATCAATATTTTTTGCCATTTTATCGTATGTTAGCTGCTTGCTGAATCACCTGGTTATCTATGCAAAGTGCCCGTCGATGCATGAGCAACCAATGTATAACACAACTACAAAAAAAAAAGAAAATTGCACAAAAAATCACTACCACAGTGTCCCCTTATGGTAGAATATCTCCATATTCAACTGTGACTTACTAGCCATGGCCAAAAACATATAGTATATGGAATTTCATTCAAATCTGTGCACAACTTGGTACACTTTTGCATGATACAAAAAAGACAAACACACAGACAGACAAAAATTTTGTAAAAACCTGTTTTGGGGGTTCTCTGACCCCTAAAATGTGTAAAACAATTAAAAACTGGAAGTAAAAAAAAAAATAATTACAAACTTTCTTCAACCATAGATACCCAGGTAGTGGTAGCCAGAGGCGTAGGCATGGGGGGGGGGGGGGTCTCCCCTTCCAATATTTGTGAACTTGGGAAAATTGAGTTTAGAATTGGGAAATTCTAGATTTTTGAAAGAACTTCTTTCTTTTTAAAAAATAATAATAAAATAAATATGAATTCTTTATTGTTTTGGTGACTTCTTTTCTGAGAGCTGTAACTGTAAACAAGTTAAATAATAAAAAAGAAATACAAAATGAAAGCTGCCAGACTCAGTCTGTCATTGTGTTTCGCTGTACTATGGAAATATATATCCACCAGACCTCTATTTCTCTACTCCTGTTCATCAATAGCTGACTCTGATACATATATTTTATTTCCTACAAAAGTTTGTTCCTTATTGAGCAATTTCAAATTAACGTCAGTAATTCTTATTAAGAATCATTGACATTATTTTCATATGAAAAGCGATTATTATAATTCGTTCACAATAGAAGACAAAGAATTTACAAACTAATGCTGGTTGACGAAAAAGAGGATTGTCATTTTACGTTAAATCTCTAAAAATAAAATAAACGTTCCAAAAAAAAAAAAAAATTCTATTGTCACAAACGAAAATCGGACAACAAATCATTCATGTGTCTTCCAATTGGTGCTATAGCAATAGGTCGTTGCCAGAGCGGTTATAGAAGGTTCTTAGTAGTTGCCATCAATGCCAGACATAATCTGCAAATATCACAAACTTTCTTTTAAATAGCATATACTAGAAAAGAAAAACCCGATGCAGTATTGAATTCAGGGGTTCAATGAATGTTTCTCCCCCGGAAGATTTGAAATTTTGTGTTTTCAATTATCAAAAAGTGTAATTTCCTGTGGAATTCTATATTGTCTCCCTCTCCCTGGAGCCACAGAAATCCCTTCGGAGAAAAACGTCTGAACTCAACACTGACACGATATCTCCTTTCCCTTCATTTTGATCTCAAATAGCATTAAAATTAGGTGAACGTAAATTACACATACCATTTGGAAACTAGAGTATAGTTTGTTTCAAGTTGGGAATTTTTTAATCCCTTCCTACCCCCAATAAATATCTGCTGCTAAACCCCTGGTGGTAGTACAGAGATATTGGCCAATATCAAAATGAAATATTGACTGATATGAAAATGTAATATTGGCCAACATCAAATGAGTCTCCCTAAAAAGATATTCCTAGAATATTATTTTTTTATCTTTGGCAATGTTGACCAATATTTCCCAACATTGCTGAATATCAGTTTGTGTCATTAAGTGATATCTTTTTCTGTCGTTGCTGAATATCATTATTTGAAATTGAGTGATATATTTTTCAAATATTCCTGAATAACATTTTTAAATACTAAATGATAACTTAGGTAAGAATTTCTCTTTTGAACTCCAAGCAAGTGTCATTTGCAGATGCGAGGAACATAAACCCCTCATTGAGATAGGATAAGTTTATGCTGAAGAGAATTTTAGTCTTATTACGTAATAAGGCAGAAATTGTTGTATTAAAGTATGGTTGTATTAAAGTATGACCACAGCCAAACCCAATTCACTCTATGCGACCATAACAAAACATCAAAATCCCTTTGTTCTTCAAGAATCATATTTTTCTTCTGAAGAAATGTAGAGGGTGCTTTTACCCACTGTGACTGATGGATAAATTTCCTATATTTGCATTGTGCTCTCATTTTTCTTATTTTTTTAAGCTATAACTTAAATAAAAATACGATTTTTTGGTCAAAATTTTTTTATTCCGTTGTACCATACTGCATTTGCAATTCACTGAAAAAAAAAAAAAAAAAAATTCCTGGCATTTCATTTCATAAATTTCCTCCAAAATTGGATTTAAGGAAAAAAACGCTTAAAGTTATATCAAGGGATATGAGTTGAGTTCCCCGAATATTGATTTAAAAAAGGCTCGTTTATTCTGCTTACATTTTGAAACATACAAATATATTTTTGTTATATACTTCAGAATTTGAATATTTCATTTTATAATTTTTCATGTTATATTTTCCAAACATAATGAAATCTGTGATTATTATAATTTTTCCATTTCCTTATGTACTTCATTATCAGTACCTCTAATATGTTTAAAATTAGCGACTGTTGTCCACACTCTATGTAACTATATTTTCTGTCTAACGTATGGTATAAAAATAATGTTCTAACAAATGATCCTCTCTTGAAAAAGTTGTGCTTTTTTTACACTTTTATTACACTCAATCTGATTTTTGTTTATAAAGATGGAATTTTGTAATTGACTTTTAACCCACTTTCTGATGTGCTAAAATTATAAAAAAAAAAAAAAAAAAAATGTGTTTACAGGTGTGTTTTTGATGGCAGTACAACATTTCAATGTTTTTAGAACTTCATTGTAAATTAACACACTAATTTTAAGGCATTTTTCTGTTACCCCACCACAAGTAATAAATTGCCATACATAAATGTTCTTTGCATTTCATACAATTGTATATGAATTGAAACAACAATGGATTTAATGATGCACCAATAAATGCTTGCCAAAATAGTCTAAATAGCTGTGAAACCACAATAATGAAACATTTCAAAGGCTAAAAAATAAAAAAATAGATTATAAATAAAAGATAAACAGTGTAATTTTAAAAAAGATAGGCATTTATAAATTAACTTAATAAATTAATTTATAATTAATTATAAATTAATAAATTAATTTATAAAATAAATTAACTTTATAAATAAAGCTTAATATTAATTAACTTAAGAATATACATTGAGAAATCAATATAGAAATCCTAAAAAGATAATTTAGATAATGTTTCATCTTTTCTTTCCCATTGGCTTATGAATGAAAGTGAGCAAAAATTATATATTTTTTAATTAAATTTTGTGTATTTTTTAATTATAAATTTATTATAATAATATTTTTTATTATTATAATAAACTTTCTTGCACTTTCTACAAAGTATAAAGGAGGAGTGAATTTTTCGTAATCGAGTTCGGTGCCCATGGCAAATTATTGAACTGTAACGGAAATTTTTGGGATTTTCTGTAAAAACAGGAATTGCAGTGAGATTAAATGTTGTTTTTAAGATGAACACTGAACGCATACAAAAGAGTATTTAAAAAGATATCTTTTCTTTTATACTTATTAGTGTTGTGAAACTAGTAAATATTATTTTTAGGTTTTTTACATTCAGAATTCTCAATATTTCAAGTAATCAAAAATTTAAACATGTGTAAATGTAGGAATTAACACACAGTATTTGTTTTGCAAGTAATAATAGCATGTTATTAAAAATATTTTTAATTACTTAAAAGCATTGTATCTATTTATTTTATATCGAAATCTCAGTTTTTCCGTTTGAGTATAAAGAAAGCTGAGGTAAAATATATATAAATCATCTTTAGAACTTTATCAATTTCTTCATATATTTGTGATTTCAAATTTATTATATTATATATATAACGCATACATTGGTGTATTTCTTCTATTTTTATGTATAAAAGTAATATTTACAGTGGGTATTCACATCATCTACTGGCGAAAGTAGCACTTTAATGTTTCCAAATCTAAGGGGTGATTGTGAAGGCTGTATAAGTATAAAGGGAATCGAGTTTGACTGTGGTATTACATGTAAAACCAAGGAAAAAGTATGGTTATAAGAATCTTTAATAAAAAGTGGTAGGAGTAGATTTTTTTGTTAGGGACGAAAAAACTGCCTGATAAAATTATAATTTAACTGTCTCATATTGTTTCAATCACAATAAACTTAATTTTTTTACGATTTAAATATCACTTTTTATTATTAAGTTTGTTAGAATTTTAAAAGAAATTATTTTGAGGATGGTAAGAAGTTTAGATAAGTAAGGAATTTTAAAGCTTGATGTCTTAAAATTATGTATTCCGCTTGCACAAAACTGTAAAGAAAGGTTTTAACAACCCTGCTATTTTGAATTTTTTAAGAAATTAAATATAGATTCTTTTATTAATAACCATTTTAAAAAGATAAACTTAGTATCCAATAAAAAAATTACACATTGATTTCTTATATTTATGTAAAAACATTATGCATAAAAAAGCATTTTTTATAAAACTAACAATTGTTATATTTTAACATTGTTATAGGCTCCACATCACTTTTTAAATACAAATAATTCTAGAATGATAATTGGAGATTTCCTTAAAAAATTTTTTATTTAGCACTATCAATAGATTTCGATATGAAGTACTTTTGTTGAGAAATTTTTCTTTTGCAATCTTTATAAATTTCTATTTAAATTGTACTAAAGAAAATTTTCTATAGCAATAGCTATGTAAAATTTTCCAAATGCTTTTTTTTATATATATAAATAGCTGTAGATTCCGTAAGAAAACTTTTATATGATGCAAATTTCATGACTGATGTTTCTATCAAATGCTCTTTGACGAAAACTATAGAAATGGGCGGTCCTTCAGAACTTTCCATTCACTTTGGTCAAGATACAAACTTCGTCAGATAAGGGAGACCGGGGTACAGTGGACCACTTTTGCAGTTAACATTTTTTTTCTCTTTAACGGAGAGACCAATCTACCTGAAAATATTTGTGAATATTTTTTAAACCTTTGTACATGCCTCATAATTTTCGCAGAACATAGTTCCCAATACAATTAAAAGAAATTTTTTTTTATATACACCCGTAAAGTGGACCGGTGTGCCCTGGAAGCGAGGTACACTGGTCCATCCACTAGGGCACAGTGTTCCACTATTAGTTATTGTCTCAAATACAATATAAATCTATTTATAATTAATCTAATTCTTTTTTATTTCCCCTTTACCTCCAAAATAATATAATAATACAAATTTGCAAGTACCATTTTGAAACAAAAAACATAAAACTAAAGAATTACCGAAAAATTTATTGTATTTTGAAACAACAGTATAAGATACAGGAGTGATTGCAAATAAGTTATTAATTAAGTACAAAAAAATCCGCAAACATTAAGATAAATATGATGATGAAAAATTTATTAGAAGCTCAAAATAGTTAGGATAAAATTACTCATTATGAGCTAACCATGTGCTCTGAAGCTATAAATAACCAATCCAGTGAGGTCATCTATTACTTATTAGGCTACAGTTATATTTTTCAAAGGCAGTAAATACAAAACAAAATATTTCTTACTATGTTAACTCTACAATGCATGATTTTCATTTCTCTCCTTCTCTCTCCCCCCCCCCCCCCCCCCCCCAAAAAAAAAATAAATAAATAAAAATTGTTATATTGAACAAGAAAACTTATTTTAAAAATCACATGTGAACTGTTATCCATGATTTAGGAGAAAACTAAAGTGTCAGATGGGTACATTATAATCTGAACAACATATAACATGAAATTTAAATTGTGCCAAATGGCTCTATGTATTGTAGGGTTAAATATATTGTCATTTTTCTTTGTTTACTTTATTTTATAGTTAAATAACTATTTTAAAACAATATTTCTTTATAGAGAATAAGCAATTATTAAATATTTTGAAAATTCTTCATTATCGGAGCAATTCATTGTGGACCACTGTACCGCAGCAATGGGCGGTCCACTGTGCCCCAAGTTGAAGTTCAATACATACTCATAAAAAATATTATTTAAATTTTTCTTTTAAGCATATAAACTTTTGAATTAAATAAAGACCAATGTCTTACTTTTTCAAAAAAGTTGTTTTATCTTATTTATCCATAACCTTTAATTACTCAATAAAGAAAAGTCTGATGATGAAAACTCTTACTTTTAGGAGCTCAAAACAACCAGTCAGGATAAAAGGGTTCATTCTGAGCTAATGATGTGTTCTGAAAGCTATAAGTAATCAATCCAGTGCTGTTATCAATTAGCTTAAAAATTAAGCTTTAAAAATTTAAAAATAAGTAAAATATAAGGGGTGGTCCACTGTACCCCGCATAGGGGTGACCCTATGCTAAATGTCGACAGATATCTTGAAATGTCTGAAAAATGATATTTTTTTATGTATGTCGATAGCTATCTCTGAATGTTGGAATACTAATTTTCATTTTTACAACATTAGCCAACGTAAATCAAATATTAAAAATGTGGCATTAAAAAATTAAGTTTTCTAAAAACTGCAAACTTATTAAATTTTATTGTTTAGAATAAATACTATTTATGTATTATAATGTTATAAGTATACAATATAATAAGTATTTAATACAAAAAACTTGCTTGAATGCGTCCTTTTAAAAACTAATTTTAAATTATATCGGTGAATATTGGCAGATGTTGTAAATTTGATGCGACTTTTGAAATATTCTCAAGACATTGGCCAATATCTTTGTACGACCAGGGTAGAAGAAAGGAAAGAGTGACTTCAAACTGCTTTTCATATCCTTGAAGTACTTTTTCATTATAATACTTCTACCTAAGGTATAAGTTATTTTTATGTATTTATTAGGAGCATTCAAATGAAGAATCATACGGTAAAAAATGCATTTAATCAAAATTTGATTTTATTTTATCGATCTTGGAATTTTGCCTATTATATATTAATCATCTGATTAAAGTAAATATTAGATTAATTATTAATTTGTAAATATTAGAATAATGAATTTTTAAGATTGAGTATAACTTTTTTGGGATAGATTAATTGATTTTATTATTGATAGTTTTTTTCACTAACCACTTTTCAATATTTTTTTTTTCTTTTGGTCTATATTGATGTGTCAGAGTTATATTTTTGAGATTTGCTTGTTAATTTTAATTTTGTTTGTTTACATTTTTAGCCAATCTCAGTTATGAGTTATGTCTCTGAGTTACATAACTCAGACATTTCAGTACATAGTTTTATTATTTTTTTAACAGAGTTCTTGTCTTTTAATTGGTATCATTATCAATAATAAGTAAATTATTTACTGAAAAAAAATCAACTTATAATTTGCTTTTCTTTTTTAGGAGTGTGACAAATTTAGAGAAAAAGAAATGAACAAAAATTTATCAGCCATTGTTCAGCATAATATAACTTGTCAGAAAAGAAGTTTAACTTGTTTGTTTCGCTCCTATGTGAAAGCTTTGAGTCTGAGTAAGTTATTTCGAAAATTTTATTTCTAATAAATAGTGATAATATAAATTTAATGTTTTTTGTGTTTATATTAAAATAATTTTATGTTAGTGCACATATTTTAAAACTCTGTTTTATTGAGCTATTTTTCACTATCATTGCTTAATATTATTGGCAACTGTAAAAAAACATTTGTCCAATTTTTGCAACTTTAATATTTATTTTTTATGCTACAATTAATATAGTATGTTGTAATATACATTAGATAATATTTTTTATCTTTTTTGTTAAAAATTTATTTCTTTTATTTTTCATTTGATAGAAAACTTGCAATTAGAATGATAGAAAAGCATGTTGTTACTTATAAACATAAATATAATTTGCCTATTTCCATGTTTCTGCGTGGTCAATTAAATATGTGTAAATATTCAAGAATCTACTAAAATTTTCTATTAGTATTTTTGCTTTGTTTAATTACAAACATTCCATAATTAAATGAAAGAAAGATTACTATTTGGTAATTCTGGTAGGTTTTTTTTATTCAAAAAATGCTGTTTGTGGGATCTCCCATTATGAGGATTACAATCCTTACACTCTTACACATGTTGCCTGCAGCTGCCCATAGATTAATGTTTAATGAGTTTAGTACTTCCACGATAAGTTAGCCCATGGGTAATGCAAATTTAGATTAATTAACTTGACCTTAACTACCGTGGCAATCATTATTAGAAACTAGCCAAATCTAATTTTTAATTAATTCATGAATTTCTTTCACCAGGACTTTATAAATTTCGTAAATCCAGTACCTGGGAAAAAACTCTAGTCACCAGTAAAAAATATTTATCCTCCGTCCCACCCCTAGCATTGATTTTGAAAAAGCACACAACTTTTCTATGAATTAATTGAGAAAAAAAAATAATATCAAGCATAGTTTAGAATAGTACTGAAATAACTGGCACGTTCAGGAAATGCTGATTCTCAAATACTTCATATGTCCAGATAGTGAGTTCTACAAAATCTAAATCTGATGGGGGGGGGGGGGGGGGATCATGAAATAGTGAAGCACAAAAACAAAATTTTGCCTATTTTCATGTTAAAGTCAATCAATTCAGATTTTATATTTTAAAATTTGTATTTGAGAACTTATTTTTGCCAAATTAAAAATAAAAGTTAAAAATATTTTTTTGTTTTTATGAATATAATAATTTTTATGTTTATTTCTTAATATTATGCAATATCTATAAATGAGACATTTCAATTTGAAAATTGTAACTAAGGTGAGTAACATATATGCTACCTTTTATAGAAATTGTAAACAAGTGACATATTGATTATAAAACAGTAAGCTTATTTATATACATAAGTGATAAGTGTAAAACACCTTATTCCTATATTGACACTGTCCAGAGATATCTCCTCTACATTTCATATATTTCTTCATTTAAATATCTTTTATTAATAATATAAAGTCAATCATTTCTTTACTTACCACTTCTGTTATCTTGTTTGTAAAGTCCTTTATTTTATTTACTTTCTTTGCCGGCCGTACTTTCACTTTTCAGCTATCGGCTTCCATGCATTCAAGAGTATGCATTTCATTCGAATGACCACCACGATAATAGTTCCACGTCTGCCACCAGATGGCGTCGTCCGTTTGAGTCTACGGCACATCGGCTGTGCTATCTTTCGTCACGGTTTCGTCTGCTGCTGCTCCTTGAATTGCGTAATGAGGTTCTATTTAAATGCCGGCTGAAATAAATACAGATCCATTTTCTTTGCTCTTCGCCTCCTTCTTCTTTACCCACTAACAGTGTTTTTATCTCTCTGGAGTTTCGATGGCTGAGGATGTCCATTTGGAAGTTCTGTTGGTTTTCAACAAATCGTCACTTTACCTGTTCTTGCTTTAACTTGTGTCAGCCATTTTCGGTTTTAATGTATCGACTCTGTTTTATCTCGACAACAAGTAAATGCCAAGCTGTGAGTCACGAATGGCGATTGTTAAAGTGAAGCTCAGAGTGAATGTCAGTGTGAATCAGAGCTGGCTCGAATAATAAGAATCTTTATCTATAGTAATAAAAGAACAGATCGCTCTGTGTGTGTGTATGTGTGTTGGCGATGGCTAGCAAAATCTACGACGCGTACGAGGTTCAAAATTTTTCTGAAGAGAGTCCAAGGCCTCTCCTAATGCACCTGACTTTCAGAATTTTAATATTCTAATTAATAGCTGAGTAATTAATTTACAAACGCAACTCACTTTCATCAAAAATCCGCTTTTTTCTCAGCTTTTTTTAATCCGCTTGCTTTCGGTTGGTTGGTTGTATAAGTTTTCTCAGAAGAAATTGAATAAACCGGGATAACAATGGATGTGTCCAAGATGCACGCGCGCCGCGCGCGGGAGCTCATTAGGAGACAGGAACATGGAGTGGGTCTTTATCGTTGATGGAATAAACATTCAGCGCATTCACGAACAAATCACGGTTTAATTAATTACGGTACTAATTATAAAGATAATTTGTTGCAAAAGTGTTTCCCAAAATATGGAAAAACATACTCTTTCTACTCATAAATTATCTGAAAAATGTAAAGTATGAAAGGTGAGATGGTGTTGATTAATGACAAAGATTTTAAAAGCAAACACATTTATTAGAAACTAAAAGAGACATTAACTTTAGACAGAGCTCTACTAGAGCTAAGAACATTGTTTCAAAAGAATACCCATTACAATCTAATGTTCGTTCAAGATGAGAACGAACTGATACTTGCATGTGAGAGCAAGCACACATCTCTGAAATTTGTACAGGTATATATACACCTCAAAAATAAGACATTTGCATAAAATACCGCGAAACGGACAGTTAATTACCTGGACGAATCACAGCCTAGCAAACGTCAACTAAAGACGAAGCGTCGTGCATCTCCGGAACGACAGCGCCATCTATAGAACCTGAAAAATGGAAGTTTCCTTCCAAAGAGCAACCGTGAGATAACTCAACTCGCCGATTGAGAACGTAAACATCTCGACAGTCGCCGGGAAAACGTGTTCTCTGCAGGGTGGACGACAAGATGATGAAATGGGGTTTTAAAACTTAAAATAAGCAGTTGGTATGCTAAAAATAACTTAAAAGAATTAAATATTTCCAACATTGCCCCCCTTCGTACACTCTGACAGAGAACAGCCTAAAAAAAAAAACTTTCAAAAGGGTAAGTTATGCCAAACGTAAATTTTGAATTTTGACATAAAATTTCTTGAAATACAAACTTACAAAAACAGTTTAATGAAAATTTAAAGTTTAAACATTTTACTTATAATACATACATTAACGATTTAAGTTTGAGAAAAAAAAAAAAAATCGGCAAGTTGCCGAAGCCTAAAAGAAAACACTTTAAACTTGCAAACTTTTTAAAGATGATAATGCATTACGATTTTAACACTAAATTTAAAGTTATTAAATTTCAATTGAAAGATTAAAAAAAAACTTAGCATTTATGCAAATATCTTAAAATTGTATAAACACATTTGCAAACAGTTTAATACATAAAAATAAAAGTTCATATAAAGTCCTGATTCACTTGAAACAGTCTTAAATGTCCATTGGACAGCAGTCACTCATCGATAAACAGTTTAGTAGTGAAAGCTTTCAAAGAGATTTTTGTTACTGGCTTTGTTAAACAATCAGCTAAATTCTGTGAAGATTGCACATATTTCAACTCGAACATATTGTCGAACACTAGATTTCTTAGAAAATGGTAGCGTATATCTATATGCTTTGTTCGAGCATTTTCGATAGGTGATTTTGAAAAGTCGATAGCAGCTTTATTATCACACAGTAATGTATATTCAGTACAGTCTTGGTTGATTAATTTTGATTTGATAGTTTCTTCCAGAACTCTTCTTATCCAAATCATTTCCTTTGCTGCTTCACTTAATGAGATGTATTCCGCTTCCATCGTAGATAACGATACGCATCTTTGCTTGAAACTTCGCCAAATGATTGGAGCTTTGTCGACAAACATCATAACTCCACTCATGGATACTCTGTCATCTCTGTTAGATGCATAGTCAGCATCACTATAGCATGTCACTTTTAGAGATGTCACATTTGATAAATTTAATTTGAAATTTTTAGTGGCTTGCACATAGCCTAGAAGTTTAAGTAGACCTAGCCAATGGATCATGCTTGGGTTTTCTTGAAATTGGCTGAAAAGATTTATTGCAAAAGCAATATCCGGCCTTGTCCGGCTTGCTAAAAATGCTAAACATCCTACTAAATTTCTGTAGGGGTATTTCTCCATCTCAGTTATTTCTTCTCCAGTTTTAGGACAGTCGGTCTTTGAATAAATTATGCCTTTTGCAATAGGTAACGATATTATTGGAATTTTATACTTTGAGTAAATTTTACAAATTTTTTCAATGTATTCTTTCTGATGGATATATAATCTCTTATTTTCATTTTCAAATTCAACGCCAAGCAGTCTCTTGGTTTTTCCTAGGAGTTTAAGGTCAAACTTTGTTTTCAGGAGTTCTATAATTTCCTTTATATGTTCAGCTGTCTTTCCAAATATAATTATGTCGTCTACATATAGGAGTAGTAAGATTCTTCTCTTAAAAATAAATACACAATTTGTCCATTCTAACCTGGTGAAGGCTAATTCTTCTAAAGCATCTTGGATCTCAAAGTACCATTGCCTCCCACTTTGGTGGAGTCCATAGATAGCTTTTTTCAAGAGACAAACATTATCTGGATACTTTTGGCTTTGAAATCCCTTTGGTTGATACATGACTATTCTTTCTTGCAATTTTGCATAAAGATATGCACATTTGATGTCTAATTGTTGGTGGAGCCAACCAAAAAGTCCAACTAGAATAGTGAAAAACAATCTAATGATGGCGAAATTTACTACAGGGCTATATACTTCTTCATAGGATTCTCCTTTTTTCTGGCTAAAGCCTTTCGCAACCAATCTTGCTTTATATCTTATAATTTTTTCTTCTTCGTTTTTCTTGATAGTATACACCCATCGATTATGTATAATCTTCTCACCATCTTTCCTTGGAATTAATTCCCATACTTTTCGCTGCTCCATCATTTTGATTTCTTCTTGCATGGCCTTCATCCATTCTTCCTTTTGGTTAGACTCGACAGCTTCTTTAAATGATCTAGGAATTTCCACTTCTATGCAATTGGCTTCTAAATCTGTGTCAGATTCTTCACTAATGTCAGACAATTTGTTTTCAGTTATAGGTTCAGCTCTCGGTTCGGGTCCTGAATATTTATCTTTTCCAGAAAAACTAAAGAAATTCGGATCATATCTTATATTGTTCTTCAAGCAGTACCTCTTCACATCTGGATGTGATCTAAGAATTACATTTTTACCTTCAATTTTGTAGTAGATGTCTGTTCTTGAACAATCTCTTCTTTCCTTCGCTTCTCTGATCCACTTTATACTTTTACACGGAATTTGATCATCTTCAGAATCAGTACTTGATTCTTCGTTATTTTGATATTGATTCATGGTCTCGACTTCTGAATCTATTTCAGATTTTGATGGTACTTCTGGAGTTTCTACATGTTCAATTGCTCTGCGGCTTCCTCCATGGCTAATCTCACCTTTACCTTCGTTACTTTTTACTTTTGGGTCCAGCTTCGCTCCACTTCGGAGCTTTGCTTCTTTCCTTCTACTGTATGAGTTTTGTTTCTTCTCTTCTCTTATACCAAACTCCTCATCAAAAGATACATTTATTGTTTCGATGACTCGACCCAACTCTGGAATCCATATTCTATAGCCTTTAGTTTGATGTGCATACCCAACTAAAAATCCTTTCTTCGTTCTCATGTCAAACTTTTTTCTTTGTTGTTTTGGTATTCCAACATATGCAATGCTTCCAAACTTCTTTAAATGGCTCACTGATGGTTTTCTTCCACAAAAATATTCAAATGGGGTTTTCTCTTGACCTTTTCTGGCTACTCGGTTCCATACATATACAAAACAGCAAAGTGCTTCTGCCCAAAATTTTTCGTCCATTTTGCTACTTTTCAGCATGGCTTTTATAGCATCTACTGCTGTGTAATTAAATCGTTCTGCGAGTCCGTTTTGTTCTGGTGTATATGGATTAGTCTTCTGGTGTTGTATGCCCTCTTTTTCTAAATGAACTTTAAACTTATCGTTGACAAATTCTTTACCATTGTCAGTCTTTATAGCTATTACTTTCTTACAAATTTAGAACCCTTCTTCTCACATACTGCACCTGAAATTAAGTTTCTTCTTAACTTTGGAGAGTACATTACATTATGTAATCGTATTTCATTAACTCTTCCATTTACTCTGAAATTTACATCTACGCTTCCCATTCCTTCAATAGGACTAGTTACTTCGCCTACAGCGAGAGTCATTTTAGTATTGTTAACCGGTTTGTACGTTACAAACAAGTCTTTGTTGTTACAAAAATGACTTGACGCACCGGTGTCAAACACCCAATTGAATTTATCTTGAAAGTTGTTATTCTGACCAAAATTAGCTTCTGTCACGTAACTTTTTCGTTTTGCATTTTTAGGGTTACTTCTACAATTAACAGCCCTATGACCTGGTTTGCCACATTTGAAACAATTCTGATTTTGGTGTTTATCTCTTTTTCGGACTTCTTTGGGTTTTATTAACTTTATTTCTAATGCCGATTTTTCCCCTTTAAGCGAATCTTTTCTACTTTGCTTTAAACGGTCCTCTTCTAATATTAACTCATCTAATACCTTGTTAAAGGTAAAGTCCTTTTTATCCCATCTATAAATGGCTTGCACGATACCAGAAAAAGTGTCTGGAAGGAATCTAATCAGCTGGTAAGTTTTGACAATTTCGGGTAATTCTATTTCCGTATCCCCCATACTTTCTAAAATTTCTTTAAGTCTTGCTCCATACAGTCCTATCGCTTCGTTAGGATCATAAGTACAATTAAAGTAGGCATCTAAAATACCAATAGATCTTCCCCGCGTTGCTGGCTGGAAGTGAACTTTAAGTTTTTCCCAGGCTTCTGACGCAACCTTAGTATCACGAATCAGTGGCTTTAAATCTTTACTAATATTTAAATATATTGTACTATAGGCCTGATTCTTTTTAATTTCAAAATCGCGCTTCTCTTTAGGAGTTGCATCTTCTTTAACTTTTAAATCTTTATTACTAACATGTTCATATGCCCCTTTGTCCATTAAAAGTGCTGTCACATCATCTTTCCAGGTGGCATAGTTATAATTGTTAAGTTTATCTATTTCCATCTTTAGTTTTTAGAGCCCCCCTATCTTTAAGCTTTTAGAACTTTTAACGTTAACACCATCTCTAAATTAAATACTTAATATGGGCAAAAAGAGGGGCCCATAACCGATGTTTCCCAAAATATGGAAAAACATACTCTTTCTACTCATAAATTATCTGAAAAATGTAAAGTATGAAAGGTGAGATGGTGTTGATTAATGACAAAGATTTTAAAAGCAAACACATTTATTAGAAACTAAAAGAGACATTAACTTTAGACAGAGCTCTACTAGAGCTAAGAACATTGTTTCAAAAGAATACCCATTACAATCTAATGTTCGTTCAAGATGAGAACGAACTGATACTTGCATGTGAGAGCAAGCACACATCTCTGAAATTTGTACAGGTATATATACACCTCAAAAATAAGACATTTGCATAAAATACCGCGAAACGGACAGTTAATTACCTGGACGAATCACAGCCTAGCAAACGTCAACTAAAGACGAAGCGTCGTGCATCTCCGGAACGACAGCGCCATCTATAGAACCTGAAAAATGGAAGTTTCCTTCCAAAGAGCAACCGTGAGATAACTCAACTCGCCGATTGAGAACGTAAACATCTCGACAGTCGCCGGGAAAACGTGTTCTCTGCAGGGTGGACGACAAGATGATGAAATGGGGTTTTAAAACTTAAAATAAGCAGTTGGTATGCTAAAAATAACTTAAAAGAATTAAATATTTCCAACAACAATATTTGAACTTGAGACTGGGGGCTATGGGTTCGAATCCTTCGCGGACCAAATTGTTTTATAAGATTTTTTTTTTTTTTGTTTCTTTATATTTTTCATAATAAATAAGATATTTTTGATAAAGATAAATTTTTATATTTATAATACAGAAGCATATGTATTTCTATTATGATAATAAAATATTTATTTAAATACCAGAAAATGAGGTATTTCACAGTGAAAGTTTTACATTTGAACGCCTTTTAATATTCAAAGTGATATTAAGCAAATAAAAAAATAAGTATTGCGCGAAAATATACGTTTGCGCTTAGGATAATTTCTTAATGTGTTTCTTTCCCTTTTTTTTTTTTTTTTTTTTTTTTTTTTGAGTAATTTAAGAGTGAATTTTTGTCAAGACCGGGATGCAAATCATATTTTACGGTGTTAAAATCAACATGGAAAATATTATAAAAATAAAATGTAATAGATGTATAATATTTTAACTAAAAATATCTGCACATACAGTAGAACCTCGATTATCCGAAGTAATTGATCTTTCGGAAAATAGAAATTTTTGGATAATCGAGAATGCTTCAATTTTAAGATTAAGGAGAAATATATGCAAAATTTCTTATTATGGTAACAAGTGCTTCATAAAAGTAAAGCAATAGCAAAATAGAAACAAGAATAAATTACCTGAATTTTAATTTTGAAATTAAGTACCTTTTACATAATCACAAGGATTTAAAAAAATGTTTTGTTTGTCGCAGTTTCGATTGCTTTTGCTTTGAAGCTATTCTTGGACGTAATATAACCTGTGTGGTTTATATACGTAACAGTCTATTTAAACATGCAGAAAAGCCCAGTGGAGGTAAAGGCTGGTAAATAGGATGTATTGGAAGTGAAAATATTTAAATGAGCATATATGAAAAACGATCTCTTAACTAGGATAATAAAACAAAATGCATAACAGTAAAGTTAACGAAAAACGTTTATTTCACTTCGATGACACTAGATGATGATACAGCAAATAATCAATATGAAGATTAACACAGCAGTGGTTCTTGTACACATAACGACACGCCATAACAATGGCGGTTTGCAGAAGGCTTGAAGACATATTTTTCAGACATTACTTTAAGATTTACAACTATTTAAAAATAAACTCATAGTTAAAATAAAATAATAAGTATGTTAATCAATACTTCCAGAATGTTGGACCAGCCAACATTCAGTGTCAAGAAAAGTTACTTCCATTTAAAGGAAGATAAAAATGCAAACTAACAATGTCCGGATCATTTATTTATATGAAATGGCTAGGATTGAAATCGACGTTTCGGAGCAGAGACCACGAAACGGACCAATCACAGAACGGCATCGAATCGATGCAAAAACTAGATTCGATGATAGATTCGATAATAGATACGATATTGTCAGTCGCCATCTGGCGGGAAAAATATCGTTATGGAAATACGTAATCACTTTGAAACGTGGTTTTGCCGATGCAGGTTGCAAAGAAAATGGAGTCCGTGAACGGAAAAAGATATAGATAGCTATTGACGTTACAGGACCAATACATTATGTAAAACTGATAGATATAGTCCAGAAATGAAGTAAAAAGGTAAGTTAAGTTTTAGAAACATTTATTACTGATATTATGAGATATTATAATGAAGTAATAAATAAAAAATAAAATATGAATTTGTAAATAAAAAAAGATGATTGTGGTATGAAATTATGATAAATAGGAAATAGGAGGCGATGAGAAAACCAGTGTTTGGTATCTCTATTAGCTCTATCACAGAGTTTTTTAATATTACTTCACCAGTATCGCAGTGCTAGGCCCCTATATATACGGCCCCTTTTTAAGCATTTACACCATTATTGCGCATTTTTAATAAATATTATTCTAATGATTATTCCATATCCTATGATTAATTTTGACAAATTGAAGATCTAAAACACTAAGTACTAAAACGGTTTAACATGTTTTCATGTTAGGGCCCTGTTCTCAACTATCAGTTGGCCCCTTTTGGGCCCCCTATTATAACTCCCTTAAAAATAGTCCGATTCACTAGCTTTTTTTTTTTTTCTAACAACATCTTAGGTTCTCCAGCTGTTACACGAACGAAAAAAAAAAATTGCAGCTACCACATATTTTGAATATCAATCGCCTTCTTGGGCCCTTGGTGAAGTTCTTTAAAAATGATCCGAATGCCTTGCAATTTTCTTTACCATTGATCTAGCATCATCTGATTACCTTAAAAACTACTAAAAAGTATATTTATACTAAACTACATGCCACTTAAGTTCCTGACCCCCTGGGATCCGGTACAGGGCCCTTGAAGCTTTTGCACCATAAATTGTTAATAGATTGCCCCTCTTAATCCGATCTTCATTTTTGGAACCAATTTTTCAATTTATTTATTCTGTCATTTCTATATTCCAGTTCAAATCCTGGGGCACCCTAGGGTCCCGTAGGGCTCGATCCGGGACCCCTTGAACTTTTTGTTTGCCATGTATTTTTCACCCCCTAATTTTCTCACCTTCTCATTGCATAATTTTAAAATTGAGTTTTAGACTCTTCTCTTTGGACCAACACCTTCATATTTTTATTGGGGCCCTAGGGCTCTTTTTAAGCATTTATCCCATTTTGTGCGCATTTCTTTAAAATATTAATCTAATAATTAATTCATACCCTATGCTTAATTTTCCCTAATTGAAGATCTAAAACGCTAAGTACTAAAACATTTAAACATGTTTTCGAGCACTGTTCTGAACTATCAGTTGGCCCCTTTGAAGCCCCCTATTATAATTCCCTTAAAAATAGTCAGATTCACTTGCTTTTTTTCCTAACATCTTAAGTGCTCCAGCTGCTACATGAACAAAAAAAAAATTTCGACTTCAACTACCATCAATTTTGAATATTAATCGTCTTCTTGGGGCCCTTGATTCTTTAAAAATGATCCGAATTCCTTGCAAATTTCTTTACCATCGTTCTAGCGTCCTCTAATTACTTTAAAAACTACTAAAAAGTGTCTTTATACCAAACTACATACCACTTAAGTCCCTTCCCCCTTGGTGCACGGTACAAGCCTCCTTGAAGCTTTTGCACCATAAATTATTAATAAATTGCCCCTCTTAATCCGATCTTCATTTTTACCATTTTTGCATTTAGTCATTCTCCTGTTACTATATTCCAGTTAAAATCCTGGGGCACCTTACGGTCCTGTAGGGCCCGATCCGGGGTCCTACAGATGTGCCATGCATTTTTCACCCCCTAATTTTCTCACCTTCTGATTGCATAATTTTAAAATTGAGTCTTGGACTCTTCTCCCTAGACAAACACCCTCATATTTTTATTGGGGCTCTAGGGCCCCTTTATAAGCATTTACACCATTTTTGCGCATTTCTTTAAAATATTATTCTAATGATTATTTCATACCCTATGATTAATTTTGACTAATTGAAAATCTAAAACGCTAATTACTACAATATTTAAACATGTTTTCATTTTAGGGTCCTACTCTCAACTATCAGTTGGACCCTTTTGGGCTTCCTGTTATAGCTCCTTTAAAAATGGTCCGATTCACGAACTTTTTTTCTAACAACTTCTTAGGTTCTCCAGCTACTACATGAACAACAACTAATAAAAAAAAATTTGCAGACTTCAGCTACCACCAATTTTGAATATTAATCGTCTTCTTGGGGCCTTTGTTGCAGCTTCTTTAAAAACTATCCTATTCTATTGCAATTTTCTTTAACTTAGTTTTAGCGTCTTCAAGCTACTTTAAAACCACTACTAAATTTTCGTATACCCAACTACTTTCTAGATAACACTCTGGCCCCCAGGGCCCGGTCTTTCTTTATACCTCAGCTACCACTTTTTTCGAACATTAATCTCCTTTTCCAGCATCAACTTACGTCTATTCACTACAGCCGTAAATTAAAAATCGCGTTACTTTAAAGGCATCTTTAGATAAGAGATTTCATCCATTTATTAAATATGTGTTAATGCTAACTGTAAGTCATGAAATTTACAAGGGGAGGGGCATCTTCCACCGCTTGGGGGCACAATATTTCCTCGGGTTTAAGGGGCGAATTTCAACGGGATTTTCTTCCTTCAACTTAGATTACAATTCAGCTACTTTCTGTATTATGAAATTTTATCTTAGACTTTAGTTACCAACATTTTCTAACATTAATGGTGCATTCTTTTTTTATTATTATTCTATGGGCTTGATTCCTACGAGGTTTGTCTCACTCAACTTGGTTTTCGATTGTCTCCAGCACGTGCAGGCACTTCCGGTAAATGCTGCTGTAGATAGCGGGGAACTAGATTACAGGTTCCTTAGAAAAGAAGTTTGATTGGAACAAACTAGATGCTGCGGAAGGAAATGGGGCCTCCGAAATTAGGTTCATTTAAAAGAATTTCCAAAGATATAAAATCATGCAAACTTAAGTTTTGTTTAAGGTTATTATTTAGAAACGCCGGGTTGGTCTGCTAGTATGCTATTAAAATAAATCCTAATATGAGAAATATTAAAACTAATCACGTTTTCAAAGTAACTTGAGTTATTATATAATATGCATTGCTAAAATAAATCTTTCTCCTATGCTCCTATTACGTAGTCTGAATCAGTGGCTGGTTGTGTGTGTGGTGGGAGGGGGGGGGGTGTGTTGATCCAGCAATCTATGACAAGAATTTGAGGATAAATAATTATTTAAAAAGAAGAAAAACTTTGGAAGTGCAATGGATGATTTTTTATTTCCATTTAATACAGATGACAATCCAACACATCAAATTATAAAATATTTTAAAGTAAATAATGCAATAAAGTTATGGTCTAGGTGAAATAGTTTCTCAAATAATTTCACAATTTCAGTTATGTCTCATAAAACATTCTCTCCTCTTATAAGCATCATAAAAAGATTTTTTCTTCGCTAAAATAAACTATTTTGAAAGGCTTATTGGTGGACAAGTTGGACTTATTGTGAGCTAAAATTTGTCATTGATAAGATAGAACTAGCAAGGGTTAGTTGTTGACATAATGACAATTTTGTAACCTTTTTTTCACCACTAAATTATAAGCTCACCCTTGACTTACTGCAGGGATGGTGAATCTATGGCAGCCGTACTCAACCTGCGGCCCGGCGATCTTTTATGTGCAGCCTGAGACAATCATTAATTCATATTTTATAAATAATTGAGATGTTTGATGTTGAGATGAAAAAGTATTTAAAACCTTAAATGTTTTTTTATTTATTTTCATGGGAAGACAAAATCTACCCTGTGTTTCACAATTTAAAATTATGTTTAAACTTTTGAAATGTCATTTCCTTAGTCAAAAGTTCTTTTTAAATGTAATTCTAGTTGTGCTACAGTGGTGTATACATTTCTTAATCTTCAACACTAATCAAATATTATTGAAAATTAATTAAACTTGCACTATATGTTTCTACATTTAAAACAAGAAAAAGGTTTTGCAGTGATTAATTAGAGAGAATCTCTTGATTTTTTTCCCATTTAGAACTTGGAAATTCTGCATTGTTATATTAGCACATTTTATGCGTATTATATAGCTAAAACTGCTTTTTAGAATTGAACGTTTGTCGCGAAAAAGATTGCCACCAAAACTTTTTTACCCCACTATTTCCAAACAAGAAACTTTGCCTCATATTTCTATGTAACATTTACAATAAAAATCTATCGCTTTTATATGGAAATAGTGGTTTTAAAATGTTATAGTGCATTTCTTCCGTGACAAACGTCAAACCTTCTGGTAAATATTAACTTTGTTATACTAGTTATGTTATCTTGCTATTCTAGTAACTCTTTTACCTTTTCATAAGTTTGTTGTAGCCCACGTAGTGTTACTAACATATGTTTGCGGCCCGCGAGAAAAAAAGGTTGAGTATGGCTGATCCATGGCATATAGAGTCGTTCCATGTCAAATCAACACAAGAAAGGGCAATTTTCAACCCGACCCTTTTAGATTTTCATAAAATTTAGTGAATAACTGCATACCGTAGCTGTAAGTATTCCTGCACAATTTTTAACTCTGTAGGTCAATTATTTTTTTAAATACTAATTTTTTTTAAATGAAAAAAATGTCATTTTTTACCATTTTCTCCGCGATTTAAAAAGTCATAACTTGGGACCTAATTAAGATAGAATATTATTTTTGGTCTCGTTTTAAAGCTAATAAAAATACCTTTTTACTGATATATCACATGTCTATATTTTAAAAAAATACTTTCAAGGTCACATGAATTGACCTTTGACCTTGAATATTTTTAAAAGTCCCCCTTTTTTTTCTTAAATTTTTTTTTATTTTATTAGTTGACCATTAATGTATTTAGCCCCAAAATTTCAAGCTGGAAATTTGATGGCATCAGGTGCTATGATTTTTTTTTGTGTGAATTTGTTTTACTTTGCCTTTATCAGTTTTTCATTGTATATTTTTGATTATGCTTTGCTTTTCAGTTTTTAAATTTATGCTTTGAAATTGTGTTAATTTTCGAAATCACCCATAAGTTTTGATTATTTAATAATAATTTCTGGTGATTTCTGCAATTTTAACTTAATTAAAACTTATTTTAATTAAAAATCCATAATAATACATGCATATGCATCAAACTATTCTTTGCTGAAGATGGAAGAGGTTTGCTCTTTCTAGCATGTAAGGTTATCATGTACAATAAAATATAAGTAAAATAAAAACACAAGCAAAATGTAAGTTAAATCTACAGATTTTAGTTTTGGTTTAGAATTCAAATTGAAACAAACTCAATTGAAACTAAAAAACTGAACTGAAACTTAAAGTTTTGGTTTTGATTTAACATCCAATGGTAGAGCACCATAACGTTTTGGTTTGAGATTCAACATCCAATGGTAACACATTTTTTTTTAGTTTAAGTTTCAGATTTATCATACAATAAGATAACATAAGAGCTTTTCTATTTGGTTCAAACCGGCAGTTCAGTCAGGTGAATACATTTTTTTAATGTTGCAGTAAGCTGCAGAGTATCAAATAAAAATAGAATTCTGTTTATTTGTGCATATTTGAGAACTTGTGAATTTCTCAAAATTAAACTAATATGGATGTACACAAAAGAATGTTCTGTTGTAACCCTTTTAATATTAAAGGGCATTCAAAATGTCAGAAGTCTTTGCGTTCTGTTCAGCCATGAATGATAACCAAAACAAGAAAATTAAAATTACTTCAAAGTGACTTTAAAATATGCGCTAATTGTCGAGTTAAATTATCTAAAATGTCTTCGCTATCAACATCTGGAGATGATGCTGTTAGTGACTCTGCTACTTCTACAGCTACTAATGGCGATGACAGTACAGTTGAACTGGATAGAAATTTGGTAGTGGAAGCATTAAATGAAAGCATTCCATTAATAGGTGAATCACCAATAAAAAGGAAGCGATTGCAGGAGAAGAATTATCCCCCCAAAAAAATTTTAAAAAGTGTCAGCTGCCATACAAAGAAATTTATCTCTTGAAGCTTCAACGAGTCAAGAATGTGAGAAAGATCCTACTGATCCTACACCAAATCCTAGACCAACAAGAGCAGTCGACGATAGAGTGAGTGCTTAAATGTGTAATAGAATATTACTGTAGCGATGAAATAAGCAGATGTATGCCTGGGAAGAAAGACTTTATTTCGATAAGAGAAAATGGGGTGAAAGTTCAAAAACAAAAACGATTAATTCTGAGCAATTTGAAAGAAGTTTACAATTCGTTCAAAGAAAAGAACCAAGACTTCAAAATTGAATTTTCTAAATTCTGCGAACTTAGGCCAAAGAACTGTGTTCTAGCAGGATCAAGTGGTACACACACGGTATGTGTTTATATCATTCATCAGAATGTTAAACTAATGTTTGAGGGCTGCAAAATTAAACAACTTTCTGTAAATGAAAATCATCCTCTGAAGTCTTATGAACACTGTCTTGCATCTCTGATATGTAACCCTTCCTATACCAAACTGTTATTTTGGGAAATGTGATTACTGTCCTGGTGCATCTAATTTGCGAAGGCAAATAGAAAACTTGTTTGACAAGAACGGTATTGATGAAATTACTTGCAATATGTGGATTTTAACTGACAGAGCAGAGCTCATTAGTATCACCCATTCAAGTGATGACTTTCTAGATGCTTTCATTGAAAAATTGGAAAAGTTATTACCTCATGCATTTGTAGCTTTGCAACAAAATAAGTTTATGCATGAGTTAAAATGTGCATTGAAAGCAGATGAATGCATAGTGCAGTGTGATTTTGCAGAAAATTATTCTTTTATCTTGCAAGACGAAGTACAGGGATTCCATTGGAATAATAGCCAGGCAACGATTCATCCTTTTGCAATTTATTTTAGAAATTCAGAAACTTCATCAATTGATCATATTGCTTTTATTGTAATCTCTGATTGTCTTCAGCATGATACCACCAGTGTTCACCTTTTACAACATCATTTGATAAACTTTTTGAGAAAAACAATGGTTAAATTTCCAAATTACATATACTACTTCTCTGATGGTGCTTCTGTGCATTATAAAAATAGAAAAAAACTTCATTAATCTATGTCATCATAAACAAGATTTTGGTGTTCCAGCTGAATGGCACTTTTTTGCCACGGCGCATGGCAAAAGACCCTGTGATGGCATTGCTGGAACAATAAAAAGGCTTGCATGTCGAGCAAGTTTATACAGACCATATTGTGAACAAATTATGACAGCTAGAAAACTTTTTGAATGGGCACAGGAAAATATAACAAAATGTCATTTTGTCTATGTAACAGAGAAGGATCATGATGGAGAAGAAGTACTTTTAAAGGAACGTTTTCAATCATGCAAGACAATTTCTGGAACACATAGAAAACATGCTTTCATTCCCATGAGTGTAAATGAAATCAAAACAAAGTTATATTCGAATTCCAATACTTCTTTTACAGAAACCATTACAGTTGCTGCTGGTGACAAAGATATAAAAGATGTTAAATGTTTTGTTACTTACTTGTACGATGGAAAATGGTGGGTTGGTTGTGTACTAGATGCATATGATGACAATGAATATAAAATTACATTCTTACATCCACATGGACCATCACCTTCATTTACATATCCTTTGCATCCCGATATTCTCACAGTTTCCAAAGCAGATATTTTAGCACAAGCGGACTTGAGAACAGCAACAGGTCGAACATACAAATTAACCAATGATGACATTAAAAAAACTGAAGAAATTTACAATTTGTGTTTTAAGAAATAGCATAGTTCTTACATCCACATGGACCATCACCTTCATTTACATATCCTTTGCATCCCGATATTCTCACAGTTTCCAAAGCAGATATTTTAGCACAAGCGGACTTGAGAACAGCAACAGGTCGAACATACAAATTAACCAATGATGACATTAAAAAAACTGAAGAAATTTACAATTTGTGTTTTAAGAAATAGCCGATGTGTGTACTATGTTAATTGATGTCGGAGAACTAAGTATTTATTTTGCTGCCCTAGCCCAAGTAAAATTTTTTTATTAAATTCATTTATAGCTAAAATTCAGTGTTTAGTTTGTAAGTAAATTAAATGAGTTATTTTTTTTTTGTTTTGTTTTCTTAACTGATATTATTCTGTAATGTACTGCTATAATCTATGCCAGCTTTGTGGTCTTCACTTCTGTAATTGTAACTTGCTAACAAAATTTTTAATAATATTTTGTAAAATGAATTACGTGAAAGATATCGTTGTTTGTAAAAAATAAAAGTTGGAATAAGATCATAAGATAAACTAACATTAAGATTAAAAGATATAATTTCAATAAAAATTTGGCAACCAAATGGCAGAGAAAAATATTGTATCTAGACGCTAAATTACAGTAGCAGTAGAATATAAACATAAAATTTCATATCTTCTGATAAAGTTATATTTCCAACATAAAAGTTTGAGAGGTGATATATTATTAAATGATTGAGAACACAAAAAAATAACAAATTAAAAAAAAGGGGACTTTCTGAGATATTCAAGGTCAAAGGTCAAAATATTTGACCTTGGACCTTAAGAATTTTTTTATCTAGACATGTGACATCTTATTAGAAAGGTCTTTTTATTATCTTTAAAATGAGACCAAAAGTTTCTTCCTAACTTAATTAGAACTCGAGTATTATTATTTTTAATTAGTGCAGAATTTTAAAAAATGCCCTTTTTCCTGAAATTAAACTTTTTTTTAACTCAAAACTAAATTGAGATATAAAAATAAAATTTTGAAATTATTAATTCTCTCCATGAAATGCACATATGGGCCAAATTTCAAAACAATCAGGGGTGGTCGGGTTGTGGCCTGTGTTGATTTGACATGGAATGACTCTATATGAGAATTTCTCAGGTGCATGGAAATCTAAGTTTGATTATCATTATAAAAGATAAAATTTATTTTTCTTTTCACTATTATAAATACAGTTTTGTTCAAATGTGCCAACTACCACAAATACTGCAATTATTTTTGCATGAATTAACACATTAGAAAATTTTATTTCTCTGTGGTGTATGCATTGTCTTGTAACTATTTTGCCTTTCCTTATGAATTTGGAAACTTTACTTCTTCAAATGAATTTCATTTGACATCACTGCTATAAAATGATAAATGGGTCTAATTTTGCTATGTATATATTTTTTTAAATAACACTAGGGGGCTCGGCCCCCTACGAGCTACGCTCGCCAACCCCCGTTCAGACACTGCAGTCTCTAAAAGCACGCTAATTTGATCGGCTTAAAAAAGATTTTGGAAGATTGAATTATAATTAAAAAAACAAAAGCGATCTCCCTATAAACGGGTTTCTATTCATTTCTCTTTGATTGGGGAATTTTACGGAAAAATCAGCTGCTGTTAAAAGATACAATGGCATTTCAAAATCATCTAATATAAAATGAATTAAGTAAACAGAGTCTTTGTCTCCCGGTATTTTTTAACAAAGCGAAAAGAAAGTCCTTTTAAATAAGACATTTTAAATATATCGTTTTTAATCTGACGTAATTTTCACCAAACTTTTCTTTCCCTTTTTAATATTCACGTGAAAATGCTTTTATTAGAAATGAAATATTATTTGCGCAGTCCAAAAAAAAAAAAAAAAAAAAAAAAAATAGTTGAAAAATTCATCTCAAAATATCAAGTAAATGTCTCGCGCTATTTTTAAATTTATACTGTTTTGCAATATTATTTTGTGTTCATCTTATGTAATAACTGTAATGTGACGTAAATGTGATGTAATTTCTCCTATTTAAGACTTCTAACGCATATTAATAAATTTATTATTTTACAATATCCTTTCTCTGTTAAAATTCATGTGTAATAGATGAAGTAATTTTCAATAAGTTCCTGCTTTTTATAAGTAATTATTTAATTCTAATTTGAAAGTTTTTTTCTGTTTATAATAGTCACGTGTAAATAAATTTTTAATTTGAAGCAAACATTATTGTTTCCGTTGTTTATAAAGTTGGCAACAGGTTAAATTAGTACAATTTTCTGAAATAAGAAAAAAATATCTCTCGAAATGCTGAAAATTTGAATTTAAAATAGAAATGAAACCTCGAAAAATGAGTCAAATTAAAAAATTAAATTAATTCTGCACACCGGGAAATTATAACGTGTAAAATGATCTAAAAATTATTAAATTCCGATGTATAGTTTTTGCTCCTATAAAACTTTTTTAGTGGAACGATTTGGTCCAACTTTAGCATTAAATATCTCTTAAAATAATTCTTCGATTTGAAAACTGTCTGCATCAGCGTGTTTATCAAACATTTTTGTATAATACTATCGATTTTCATATTTTTCTATGCATTATTTTTCTTAATTTTAACGAAGAAAGACCTCCGGTCACAAAAAATTCAAAACCGGCGGCGGTGGCGGTGACAGCGGTAGTTACTTTTTTTTAGAATAGAGAGAAAATATAAAAGAGGTATAAAGTACGGATGCACCAAATATTTGGCATATCACATGAGGGTTTCTGAAAAAGTTTGAAAATTACATTCCCCCTCTCCCCTTGGGTACCCTCTTGCACCCCTGAAATTTATCCCCCTCTTTGAAATTTTTATACTTAATCTTTAAACAGATGTGACTAAAATTTGTCACAAATCTGATGTAATGCAGTTTCACAGACCGCTCGAATAAAATGAATTAAAAAAATAACTCAATTGGTTTAATTTACTTAAATTTTATCCTAACAAGATCGTTGTACTTCTCTTAAAAGCATGTGAATTAAATTGTATGAGAAAAGTATTTTATTCATATTATTTAACTTCAGTGCAAAAAAAATTTCTTTTTTTTTTTTTCAAAATAAATGGTAGTTTGTTAATTTTGCTGATTAAATATAAAAATTATTCGTGTACAAAATTTTTTTCAAATTATCATTGCAACAAAGTATGAAAATTGAAATGCACTGTTTATTTTACAAAAATAATATTTACCATACTAAATGAAAGCGTCAAAGTACATCATTACTGCAGTCAACACTTATTTTTCGTGTACATTCAATGTATACTGACTTTGGCATGAAAGGCACTTATGAGATTTTTTCTCTAAATTGTTCTTTCCGTTATAAAAATTATGTTGAACTCCATCAGAAATATTTACATTTTCACCATTGGAAAGTTCAGAATTCATATTGTGATCTCTTTTGTCAGTAAAATCTGCATCGTCAGAACTTTCAATATCGGAATATTCTTGATCTGACCAGTTGTTCATAGTATCTTCTAATTCCTTCTGGCTGAGGAAAGTAGAACGTTTTCGAGGTTGCGACAACATCATAACACACACACACACAAAAAAAAAAAAAAAAAAACTAAAGAAAGGGGGAAAAAAAATAAAGTACAACTAATGATGAGTATTGTACTACAGTTTCAAACAATGACACAATTGATGTAATGCGGTCTGACAGACCTTAGCATAACAAATAATACATTTAAAATCAACTCACAGAATTTGTGCTTTGTGTGTGACCTTGGCATGCTACTAGAAGAAGGTACTGGTATGGGCAGAGTTCGTAAATATCATGATATTTTCAAAAATATCCGATATTTTCGAAAATATAAAAAATATCTGATATTTTTGATATATATCAGATATTTTCATAATAGTCAACTTATTGATGATTATAAGTAGTTTCAGACCTAATATAAATTAGAAACTAAAACAATTTATGAAAACAATTTAAAACTAAAACAAATTATTTTTATTTATGAAGCAATTTTTTCTTGCAGAACATAGCGCATTATCGTAAAGTACACCTCTTATTCTTTTAGATGTACTTTTTTTTTTTTTTGATAGACACATACAATCTACGTTCATTCTACGTTCTTACTAAAGAAAATAAAATAATTTTTCCCTTGGGGAGTGTGGAGGCACAGGCATTTAGATGATTTTTATAGCATCATAATTCTACGACTCGAAATAAAAGCAACACTTGAATAAAAAAATAATAATAATGCCATCAACAGAATTTTTATCCACATTTTACTGAAGAATCAGAAGTAACTGATCAAAGAATCTCGCCACAAAAAAGACGAAACTATGCAGCCGAAATATTCTTGCACTTTTAATATTTCTTACTGTAGATACGAAATCCGTTTATTATTTTTTTGTAGAAGGGGAAGAGGCATCCACCCATTCTCTGCATTCGTTGACAGAGCACTCAAGCAGGTGCGAACATAATTCTTCGCAGAACGGCAAAAGGCAGCCATTCTGCATTGAAGTCCCAACTCAACTGCACTGAATGCGCACGAGCTCTCCGAGAAGAGGAGTAAAGGGGGTTGCTATAATCCTTGAAACACGCCAACTTTGGCGGAACGAACATACAGGCACCCTGCATTGGCATAAAATGCAATGCTAAAGTATATAAAAAAATTGCTTTAAAAAAAAGAAATTTGATAGATTTCACTGAGATAAGATGCCAAACAGTAGTAAAGAGTTACAAATTTTGAAATTACAAATTAAACTGATTTAAATATTATTGGCTAAGGGGTGGAACTACAAAAGGATATGACTTCACAAATAGAAAGATATGGAATTTTCCAGATAATTCTTTTACCGGAAGAACAGATTTCAAAACGACGTTTATGATTTTAAAATGAATGAAATGCTATGCCAGAAAGAAAAACTTACAGGGGAAAGTTGAAAAAAAAAGGGAATTAAAATAATTTTGGAATGCGGATATTAAAATTAAATGAATACAAGATTAATAAAAATATTTTCTAAATGAAATTAAATAAAAATATGGCAGTGGTTCTAAGTAACCACAACAATGATATATATCACCAAACCCTGAGTATGGGCAAATAATATTTGCACTTTTAAGGGGTGGAAGTGCTTATAGCTGGGAGTCACAGAGTCTGTGAGACCGCACACATCAGTTAAAGGTTAATAAATAATATTTATCGAAGGCCTCCATCACAAAGCAACATATAAAGGATACTTATTGCAGAAAATGCTACGGTTTTAAGAAAAAAAAAATTTGTACCCTCCCCCTCTCCTGAAATTCAACTCTCCCATCTTCTTTAAAATTTTTCAGTCTTATCAAATATCTCAAATGTTGAAATTGATCCAAAAAATCGGATGTAAAATCATAATTAGTGGGCAAATGCTTTTGTAGAAAACTGTATGGTTTTAAAATTTTCTTCCTGTGCCTCTACTCCTCTTGAAATTCAACTTCGCCTCTTTTGTTAAAATTTTTTAATGTTATCAAATATCTGAAATTTTAAAATCAATCCAAGAAAGTCTGATGAAAAATAATGATAATTAGTGGACAAACGCTTAGATGCAGTAGCAAAAGGAAAGCATTTATTTTTATTTTTAAAAAGGGATTTTTTGTTAAAATAAAACTTATTTATCAAATTTTACGAAAATTACATATTTGAAATCAGTGTCAAAAAACAGGCATAGATGAACAAGTTAAAAAATTTTAAATGCAGTATTTTTAAAATTTTTATACTTCTCAAAACTTCCTTAGTTAAAAAAATTATCTGTAGTGGGAGCGTGTTGATTAAACAGTTGTGCACTAGCCTCGCAACAGGGTCCAATTCCAGTAAACTTATGGGTTTGGAGAAAGAAATACTTCTTTTAATTGGGTCGCTTGATGAGTTTTTTTATTAATATCCCTGCTAATTGTTATACATTTAAAATTCTGAGTCTCAGGTGCATTAGGAGAGACCTTGGGCAGTCTTCATAAATAAAGTTTCAGAATTGTACGCGTCATAGATTTTGCTAGTCATTGCAGACAGACACACACACACACACACAGACAGAACGAAACTTTCTTTTGTTAGTATAGACATATTTTACTTTATTATCATAAAGTTAACTAGGTCTCACAATGGTGTTTTTTAACAAAATAAGTTGTATGGTTGCTTGCATAGTAACTCTCTACTGATTGTAAGCAATGGGTGCTACCATTTTGGATGGCCGCCATTTTTATTCTTCACACTCAAGGTGGACAACTGCATTGAAAGGACCATTTATGTAATCTGGAAAAGGGGAAAAATTGATTGGGAGTTGATTTGTTTTCTATTTCTTTGATTTTTTAATGTTTTAAAACATTTTATAAACAGATAAAGATAGCATATTTTTTTTAAGTTGTTATATGAAATATTCAGGGTTGGAGAATTTCTTGAAAATCTTATCAGCCAGCAAAATGCAATGTACAGTTGGTTTCGAAAACTACCTAAAATTTCACTTGCCAGTGGCGAGTAAAATGGTGTATTTCCCCACACAAAAGTATTACACAACTAAAATTATTCTGCAAATTTTTCAGCAGTTGTCAATCAGTTTTAAAAAATATATTATTTCATTAAAAACATAGAAATAAATAAGTGTGTTATTAAATATTTTTAAAATATTTGTTTTAAATGTAAAAGAATTAAAAAAGGTATATGCTTGATAAATTTTTTCTTTCATTTTAAAATTGATCTTTTAACACAATCAAAAATGTAACCACTGTAAATATAATATGTGACTGTAACTGTGCAAAACAAATTTTAGAATAAATAAAAACCTAAATTATGAAAAACACCCTTAAAATTTGGACTAAAGGGGACTGATTTTTTATGTATTTATTTTTTCTTCTAGCTATTCAAGATAAACTTGATAAGGTTAACACTATTTATGCTGTTTTTGTAGATTACACATAACACCAAAAGATACAAACCTAAAATTAAAAGACATTCATTAAAGAATTTCTTGATTTTAATTTATTCTTAGTTCATAAAATTAGATTAGTTTAGATCTTACTATTTTACCTTTCAGAAAACCTTCTACATATAAATGCATGTATATTCTCATTTGGTTTTCTATTCTATTTCAGGTAAGCAATATTATATGACTCAAACTGTAGTACAGCATATCTTAGCTGTTTTGAGTGAGCCGTATGTACAGCTTGCCTTGGGAATGCACTATTCAAACATTTTTTTAAAGTTTATTCTAAGCGATCCTTTTATATGTTTGAGTATTTCTCCTGAAGTATTGGATGGTAATTACTTTTTTCTTCTTCCTTATAATTTTCATTTCTGTCTCATGTCACAATTTTTAAGTAAACTTCACACTATATTAATAATCTCTAAAGATTTCTAAATTTTTATATGCATGATGTGATAATATGAAAAAAATAGTTTTACTTTTTACAGAATGTATATTTTTATTTACTTTCTGGTAATATATAGTTAACTCTTTCATTGATTTGTACATTTTCTAGCAAAAATTGATTGAAATTGCTCTAAAAAAGGCAACAGAAATTTTTGCCAGATATCTGAGTGAATTTATTTTTAACCGAATTGCAGATTATAACATTTGAAAAAAATTTTCTTAAAATTAACTTGCCGATTTTTTTTTTTTTTTTTTTTAAGAAAACCTGTGTCTAATTGGAAGAAGAATGTATAAATAAGAAAGAAAAATTACACATGTATAGATTATGCAATGCTTTCCAACATTGCAAGAACCTAGTCATGAAATTTTCAGTTTAATTTCTTTTCAATTTGCTTTCTATAATTCTACAAAATATGCAAGGAGTCGATGAAAGCTGGAGTCTCTAAAATTGTAGACCAGTGGAGTGATGTCATATGCATGCCAAATATTTCAGAATTGTTATTTATCAACATTCTAATATGCCAGGAACATCTTATCTTAATTTATTATATAAATCTAAAATTTATTATGTTAACTCAATAACATAGCCATGTCACATCGAAGTTCGTATTGATAATTTATAAATGTAATTTTTTCTATTGTGTACATCCAATGCCAAATCTCGTTCATAGTTTGATAGTTTAATTGCGAGACTGTAAAGCAGGTTCATTAGGTACTTCATTATTTAAACTATCTAAATTCAATTAAAATAAGGAAATCTTTAAATTTTATAAAGAGGCAAAATACATGTTGGATAATTTGGCGAGAAAATGATGCTAGAGAGTGCTTATATTGAAAATTATACTCAAGCCTTTCCATGATGGGCAGTGTCCAACTTGGAAAATTTTTTGCTCTTCCTCATGTGATTGTCGCTGGTTGTCCATGATCAAAAGGAAGTTAAATTTCAAATTTTCCTTTCCATTTTTTTTTCTTTTTTTTTTTTTAACAAAAGGCAAAGCTGTAACCAAAGAAATCCCCTCCTCTTTATCTCTATGGTGAACTTTTTAGAAATGAAAACAAAACCAACAACATTTTCATTTATAAAGCTTCTCTCTGTCTCAATCCTTTTTGTTCCCAGACAAAGAATAATGCTCCTGCATTTCTGATTTTGTAGATCTTTTTCCTATCCCATCTGATTAAAACTGATTAGTTGTTATTTGTAAAGTTTAAACTGTTCAGAGAAAGACAAAATTACTTCTCACTGTTAGAATGTTAGAGCAGAAACTTTGATGGGTGGGGAAAGTAGGGACATAAGTACATAGGAATTTTTCAAAATGTTAATATGCAGTCAAAAGATTATCACACATCACCTTAAAAGCTGAAAATTCCCATGAATGTCCAAATTTTATAGGAAAGTTCACGCCAGGGGTGCAGAATGTCCGATCCGGCGATCTAGGATCGGGGGAATTTTAAACACCTGGGGAAATTTTGCAGAAACATATATAATTGATTTCGGTTTAACAACAAATTCCATGACTTTCTGAGATAGAAAAATTTCACTATAAATAAAAAGATCCGTATGGTGACCTTCACAAAATCGATCTCAGAATAATATGTACCGTATATCGGGTGATTCTGTTCCGAATTTTCCAAAAAATTAAGGCATTCGGTTTCGAAAATTTAAAAAATCGTTCATCAATCTGAAAATTCGGACATAAAAACACCGCGAATTTTGTCCAAGAATTACGGAAAAAACGCGAATTTCGTCATAAGATCGCAAAATAACCGCAAATTTCGTCAAACGATCGAAAAACAACCGAGTTTCGTCAAAAGAGCGTGAAACAACCGCGAATTTCGTCTACAGGGGAGAAATGACCACGATTTTCTTCAAAACGTGGCAAAATAACAGCGAATTTCGTCAAAGGAACGCGAAAAAAACCCGGAAATTTCGTCAAATGAACGCGAATTTCGTCAAAAGATCGCGAAATGAGTGCAAATTTTGGGAAAAGATCGCGAAAAACTGCACATTTCATCAAAAGATCCTGAAAGAAGCGCAAATTTTGCCAAACGATCACAAAACAACTGCGAATTTCGTCAGAAGAGCGCAAAATGAACGCAAATTTCGTCAAAAGATCGCGAAACAGCAAATTTCGTCAAACGATCGGAAAACAACTGAGAGTTTCGTCAAAAGAGCATGAAACAATCGCGAATTTCGTCTAAAGGGGCGAAATGACCACGATTTTCGTCAAAACATGGCGAAATAACAGCGAATTTCGTCAAAGAAACGCGAAAAAAACCCGGTAAATTTCGTCAAATGTTCGCAAAATGAATGCAAATTTTGTCTAAAGATCGCGAAATAAACGCAAATTTTGTGAAAAGATCGCGAAATAAATCACACATTTGGTCAAAAGATCGCGAAAGAAGAGCAAATTTCGTCAAACGATCACAAAACAACCGCGAATTTCGTCAAGGAGCGCGAAATGAACGCAAATTTCGTCAAAAGATCGCGAAACAACTGCGTATTTCGTTGAAGGGCGATATAAGCGTAAATTTCGTCAGAAGAGGGCGAAATAACCGTAAAACTCGTCAAAAAGAAGGCGAAATAAACGCCCATTTCGTCAAAAGATCGCAAAAAACCGCAAATTTTGACAAAAGATGGCAAAACGACCACAATTTCGTCAAAAGATCACGAAAGGATCGCAAATTTCGTCAAACGATCGCAAAACAACGGCGAATTTGTCAAAAGATCGCGAAAAAACCACAAATTTCGTCAAAAGGGGCAAAATAACCACGATTTTTGTCAAAACATAGCGAAATAATCGCGAATTTCGTCAAAAGAACGTGAAAAAAACTCGCATATTTCGTCAAAAGATCGCGAAACAACCGCGTATTTCGTCAAAAGGGTCTAAATAACAGCAAAACTCGTCGAAAAAAACGCAGATTTCGTCAAAAGATCTGGAAAAAAACCGCAAATTTTACCAAAAGATCGCGAAAAAAAACCGCAAATTTTGTCAAACGATCGCGAAACAACCGCAATTTCACCAAACGATCGCAAAAGAACCGCGAATTTCGTCAAAAGATGGCAAAACAACCGCGAATTCTGTCAAAAGAGGGCGGAATAAGCGCTAATTTCGTCAAAAGGAAGGCTAAATAACCGCAAATTTCGCCAAAAGATCGCTACAAAACGCAAATTTCGTCAGAAGATCGTCAAAGGGCTACGAAAAAAAACACAGTTAGTGCTGGGAGTGGATCCCCCCCCCCCCCACTTTCCCCCACTGTGCTGTAACCTTTCAGAAAGTTTGCTGTGAATTTCAGAATTTTTGCTTTATCTCAGAATCACCTCTGCTATATATACTCACGCATAAGTTGAGAGATATTGGAACCTACCATAATACAGCATTCACCTACAACATACCGTAAAATTTTGGGGAAATTTTCATGTGGATTGGGGGAAATGTTGGGAATAGAAATATTTTCTGCACCCCTGGTTCACGCTAGAAGCAAAAAACTTATTTTTCATTTTTTTAAATAAATGAATGTTAACATGGGCAATAGTAATGCATTAAGCACCGACTTTAGATTGTTGCTTTTTTTGTGTCTGAAATTTGCAGGCCCATTTAATATTACTTGAAATTCATGATCTTTATTATAAAATGAGTCTTTTGCTGCACAGCACCCTATTAATGTTTATGAAAAAAGATATCAATAATCTAAAAAGAAATAAATTTCATGACATTGAATTTGCTAATTTAGAATTTAGAGAATAAAAAACAACTTATGAATCAAGATATACATAGGAATTGATATCAAAAGGACTTCCCCCCCCCCATGTTTGGTGAGATTGACCAAGTTTTTAAAACTCCGACTTCTTTTGGCAAAATCTTTTATAAGGAAATTTGCAAATGAGAAATAACTTTACTTTTTATGACTTTTTTCCTATTTTCCTCCTGTTTTCTTTAGCACTTTCTTCCATTTTTTCCTATTTTATTGTTTTTTTAACTCCCCTTTTCCTATTTTCATTGGAAAAAAGTTGCTTTAGGGTCTGCTGTATCCAACTAATGACTATAGATACCAATAAAACAACTGGATTTTTAATGCTTTACTACAACGTTGAGGTACAACTCTAGCCCAGCTTGTCATTACGTCATTGTATCCAAACTAAGCGAAATGTATGCAAATGAGTATTATGATGCAAAGAAATCATTTACATAAATTTTACTTTTGATTTTGGATAGCGTGTCACAAAAGATAAATCAATTTATTCATATAAATACATTACAGTCCATTGTATAGTAGGGTGGTGCGAAAAAAGTCAAGTTGATATTTCCGAGTTGCTATAGTGCGGAAAAGTTGCGATTGGTAAATACAAGAAAAACAAAAAAAAAAATTATTTAAATCGGACTTTATCTTCCGATCCCGCAAACCGCCTAAAAATTTAAAAAAATTGAAAATTTTCGATTTTTCCAGGATTTTTTTCTTTTTTTACGTATATATATTTTTTATCGCTATAGTGAAAAATATTTGCAGATTGTAATGTTTAATAATAATAAAAATAAACAGTTGCTTTTAAAGAATAGCTTCTGATCACGCAAGCTCAATAAAAATCGGCAAAAATTCAATTTTCAGTGATTTTGATGAATAAAGAAAGTAATCACCTGAGATCAGTTTGCGTTCCAATATTAACATTTGCATATAAATTGTACAATGTACAACTCTTTGCTTGTTTAGATATTTGATAATGTTTAAACAAACCAGAACTCACCACAGGAAGGTAGCTGCACTTCGAGTTCAAACCACACCTTGTCCTCCATCCAACCAATGAGGGTGTTAGCTATTTACATTACTTAAATACATAATTTGTTATAATAGAATCAAAACACTGTATTAAAAAACTAGTGTCGTGACAGTATAAGATATACAATTTGTTATGTCATCTGTTTAAGTCTGACTTTTAGACGCAACTTTGTACTGCGATTTGGTGGTGATGTCTGGTATTACGGACATTGATTTCAGTGTGGCCCTGATGCTCTCTTGATTGGGGCCCACATACCTTAAATGATGCTTCCGTTACCGATTTAATGCACCGCTGGACATCTTACGTGTGGTTGAAAATTTTTTTATCATCCTAGACTGAGATATGACCTGATTGAACGAAGAAATGTATTTCTTCATGGGTTAATCTCGGAAAAAGCGGTGGAAATGTTAATTTTGCTACATTACAATCAATTAATTTTGGATTGTAGGAGTGATAAAGATTCAGATGCCTTTACCCTTTGCCTGGCTTTTAACATCCCTAGCTCTCTTATGTGCCTCCTTTTATAAAAAACCATTGCCATCAATAGGTTTTCCGGGTGAGCAAAGAACGAGTTTTGTTCAGTTTCAAAGACTACACTTTCTTCAGGTTGCCACGAAAGTATCGAGATGTTTCAATTGCTCTGTACAGATGAATAGGCCCGTCTGTAATGTACTTACAGCATTTTATTTCAAAACAAACTGGCAAGTAAGATTTTAAAATAAATGTCAATATGGCTTTAAGGCATTCGATGGGTTTTCCACGCTCGCGTAAAGTCGAAGGGCTCTATTTGCACAAGTGAGCAATCTGGCATGTGAAATTGGACCGGAGTCACACTTTAATAAGTCATTTGGAAAGTTGTAACTGTTAATTGCTTGACTTACGCCAAGAAGATATCTTTGGTCCTTGCTCAACAGTTGCCTGTCCACTTCTGGAATTTCACAATCAGTCAATTGAAAATTTATCACCGAGAGCTTTACACAACAATGATATTGTGTCCAAATGGTGTACTAAATGATCTTGTGCCAGTAGTTTCAACATTCAAATGTTGAAAAAGATGGTGGGGAGGTAATTCAACAAAATGGAATAAACAAACAACCCACTGCAGTGATCGTCAGAGATAAACTTCAAGCTTTTTGATAGCACCACCTTTCTATCCAGTATTGGTATTTGTACCATCACAGCCTACCAAATCTAAGTATTCTAGTGAAACCCCTTGTTCAGTAAGACATGATACTATGAAAGCTACAATGTCCTTAGCAGGCCCGGAGTTTGGAGGCACATGGCCTAAATAAACTGAGTCACGTTCTTTTATGACAGGAAAGTGTTCCTCTTTAATAGTTCGACGAACCTGCTTAGATGCAATACTTTCTTTAACTGGGGTATCGTCCTTTCTTCCGTCAAAATAGTATATGCCATGTAGTTCATCTGAATCCAGTTGACTTTTCTGTAAATTTTATGGAGTTAGGTGAGACTAGGTGGGAGCGCAACTTCAGCGCTGTTTTCCAACGTGGCTAACGGCAGTTGGGTGCACTACTAAACTTTTCAGACCTGAAACGAACTCTTCGTGGTAAGTTCTAGGTTGTTTAAAAATAACTTAATATGCTCAATAGTATCAACATTTAAATCTTAACCTGAGACTGCAAACTGATCTCAGTTGATTATATTCTCATAAAAATCGGCAAAAATTCAATTTTGAGTGATTTTCATGCATTAGCATGAAAATCACTCAAAATTGAATTTTTGCCGATTTTTATTGAGCTTGCGCGATCGGAAGATATTCTCTAAACACAATTATTATTATTATTATTAAACAGTACAAACTGCAAATATTTTTTCCTATAGCGATAAAAAAATATATAACCTAAAAAAAAGAAAAATTCTGAAAAAATCGGGAATTTTCAATTTTTTGGAATTTTTAGGCGGTTTGCGGGATCGGAAGATAAAGTCCGATTTGAAGAATTTTTTTTTGTCTTTCTTGTATTTACCAATCGCAACTTTTCCGCACTATAGCGACTCGGAAATATCAACTTGACTTTTTTCGCACCACCCTATTGTATAGGTCCAGTGAAAGTGAAATTTTTAACAGTGTATTGGAAAATTAAAAGTTTTGGTTAGATGTGTAAATATATTTAGCCAAACCAAAAACAATTAAAATTGAATTTTAAAACAAATTGTTTAAAGCTACATCAAAGCGTCACTTAAATTTTGATATAATATCTTTTAAAACTCATATTTTGAATTTATGAAAGATGTGAATGATAAAGCATCAATGAATAAATTTTTATACATCCTTTTAAATTTAACATAATTCTTATACATGCAATTATAAATAAAATAAAAATAAAATGATGAAATAAATAATATATATATTATTTATTTTGTTGGCTGTAATTAATATCATAGTATCACTTAAAATTTGATATCATTATTTAAGTTCCATATTTAAAATTATTATAGCAATAAGATAAAGTGCTGCATAACAAACTTTTAACTTATTAAGGGTTTTTTGTATTGATTTGATTACAGTCTGTTTATGCTATGTGATTCATGAAAATACTTGACTACAGGTGAAACTTTAGCTGGCTATAAATATTTTTAAGAGGATGATTGTTATTACAAATTATCTCAATAACCAAAGAGTAACTTTTATCACTAGTGTCAGAAGTTATAACCACTCTCTAAAACTCTTTTAACAATCAATTTGTTATTAATTAATTAAATAAGATAAATTAGTATAAAAATAAATTAAATCAAAATAGAAACATATACTTACATAATGTTCATAAATTTTATTAGAAAGGTACAAAATTTGGTTGTTATTTCAATATTCTATTTAAAACTCAAGTGAAATAACATTTTCCTCCCTCTTGAGCTAATGTATTCATTGAAAAAAGAAAAAAAAAATTCTGGATTTTTTAGATTACTATTTAAAAAGTCACCTCTGTTTTAACCCATTAAGCATCCTGCAGAATTCTTCATGTATGTTTAACGATTCATAAAATAACAGCTACGAAAAGTATTTGTATTTGATAATCTTACATATTTATTTAACTTATGCACTTGAAAAAATTAGCATTAATAAAAATTTTGTGTTAAATCAACCTTTGAATTAAAAAATTATGTGACAGAAAAACACGGTTATGATGCTTAAAGGGTTAAAATGTGCTCAATTTATATTTAAATCACTTTTCTTACTTTTAAAATGAAATGTAGTTATAAGTATTGTAAAACTATTTATGGATTTTACAGGTTTGTTTCATGTGCCTTATATACTGTTGCTTTTATTTGAATTCGATAATATTAATACAAAATACTAAAATAAGGAGAGAGAGAGGAAGTAAAATGTTGAACTGTTAATTAAGAAAAAAAAAATGATGTGACTAATAATTGTTATTAATAATTCATAATAGCTTTTTAAAATATTTCCAGGAAATATTTTTCAAAAAAAGGGGGAAGGAGGATAATTTTTTTGTTGTTGTTGTTTGTTTGTTTTCCGTTAAATAAAACAGCTAGATGCCTTTTTACAAGTAACGCTAAATTTATTATCTTGATTAATTTTCTTTTTCAGATGCCATTTGCATTTACAAAAAAATCATTAAGAAATCTCCAACGGGTTGGAACAGAAGTGCTTCAACTCAAGTGTTACTTCATTTAGTCACTGTAAGATTGAATTTTGGAGCATGGGACTCCCTAAATATGCTAGAATTTTTCGTCCATATGTTTAATACTTGCATGTGAGTATCCTAATGGACATTTTTACTTTTTCTTTATTTTTTATGGCAATACAGATTGTTTGTGTTGTTTATCAGGTTAAGAAAATCATGTTGCAGTGTTTTGTATATTGCACAATCAGTGTAAACTATCTAAACTGTGTGTTTCCATTCACTGGATGAAGGAATTGTTTTTGTGTTTGGTTGAAATGATTGTGATTATTTTATTATTCTTTTTATGCTGATAAAAAAAAAAAAAACTCATATTTAGTTAATTGATTCTAACTTTTTTTTTCTTTTTTTGTCATTTCATAGAGTCATACACACTGTAGTGAAAAAATAAAAAGTTGCTATCTTTCATAAAAAAGAAAAAAAAAAAACTAAACAAAACTAAACTGTTATCATTTGTTTTAATAATTTTTCTTTTCCCATTCAATGCATGAAAACTTTGAGAAATTTAAAAATTTTAAGTTGTTTTGTAATAACCTTAGCCTTTAATATGACCTAGTTGAAATAGTTGAGGCTCTCAGTAATTTAGATCTAGAGAAGTATGTGCCCATTCTTTCATGCAAGATAAGTTTTGAACAATTAACATGCATAGCCAGTAATAATTTAAAAAGATTGCAAGAGTAAGTCATTCAAGAAATCCTTCTATGCAAAGCCCAAGAAAATTTTCTCAAAATTAAATTTGATCAATGGGTCAATCACTGCAAGACTGAACTGACTGCAAGACCCACTTTAGAAAGAAGGCAATACTGTGTATTTGGTGCGATCACAAAGGTATCATGTGGCATGAACTTCTGCAACCAGGTGAAACAGTTAATACTATTTGTTATTATTTACAAATGATCAATTTTAACCATTCGTTGATCAAAAAGCGACCTGAATGGGCAACAAGATACAGAAAAGTGATTTTGTAACACCAGATCGCCACATCACACACAGAAAAAGCAGTTAGAAATAGCATTTCTACACTTCGCTGGGAACTCTTACCCCATCTGCCATGCTCACAAGACTTCTGTTTCGACTACTACTTGTTTTCAATGATGTTTCATGCACCCTTGCAATAAATACTTCAACAATTATGGTCATGTTGAAAAATGGCTTGATGACTGGACCATCCCAAAAAATGCATAGTTTTTTTTAGGAGCGCATCTACAACTTACCATAGATATGGGAAAAGTGTGTAGATAGTGATAGTTCATACTTTGAATAAATCATTTTTTATCTTTCTTCCAAATTATACAAGTGTTTTTTTTCCCCAGGAAAGTATTAAGAATTATTGACTGCCACATCTGGTACATAGTTATAGAATTATGTATGATTGGTATTACTTTGGCTGAAACTTGTTAATATTCTTAATAAAAATTTCGATTAATTGAAATTTAGGACTAATGGGGTTCTGATTGGCAAGGTCTTGGTGCAGTAGTTTTGGGAAATCCAGAATCATATGCTGGATTGTCACCAAAAAAAAATCAATTTTGTTAGTCGTTCACAGAAAAAAAAAACACAAATTTTGTGAAAGAATTGCGGGAAAAACACTAATTTCATCAAAGGATCATGGGGAAAAAAAACATGAATTTTGTCAAAGGATCATGGGAGAAAAAACGTGAATTTCACCAAAGGATCGCAGAAAAAATGCGAATTTTGCCAAAAGCTCTAGGAAAAAACGCTAATTTCACCAAACCATTGCGGAAAAATCACAAATTTTGTCAAAGGGCTGCTAAAAATCTCATAATTAGTGGCAGGAGGGATTTCTCCGTCCGTTCCACCCTCTGCTGTAACCTTTCAGAAAATTTGCTGTGAATTTCAAAACATTTTTTTACTCAGAATCACCCCTATTGTTTTCATACTTGTAGAAATATAAATAAGAAGCTCTATTATAACCAAATTTAATCTGCATTTAATTTTGTTTTAGTAACATAGGTATTTTTTTTATGTGTATTTGAAAAAAAATATTTTAATAGGATATGTATAAAATATGTTTGTATTTATTTCACTTAATCTTTATTATTTTTTCAAGGTCCGAGAAAGCTAGTAGACATCATGAAAACCTCCTTCAGTGCTTCCTTTTAGTATGTCAGGATTTAAAAAATGATTACCCTCTCAAACTTTGTGAGGTAGGAGAAAATGTACTGTTGCCAATTATGCAGTTGTGGAAAACAAGACCATCAGAGAAGACTCAAGTTAGTAAGATTCAGAATTTTATTCTATCAAATAATTACCAAAATTCTCCTCTCACCTCTGTCTCCAACCTCTTCCTCTCTTAGCAAAAATTTTGTGTTAATGTTTCAAGGTCCTTAAACTTTCACTCAGTGAAATTATTACAAATTTTCAAAATCTTTCGATTTATAACATTGCAAAATTCAAAATTAAGCAATTCTGTAAATTTTCTAAAAATTCACTGTTCTAAGTTTCTTTGAAAGTAACAAATTTGAAACAAAGGCAGCTTTAAAAATGTTTATTTTTGTTTCAACCATACAGTTTTTTGTGATTTGTTTATATTGTATTTTGATGTTAACATGAGAATCAAACTAATTCCTCATATTCTGTTTGATGTATTTTAAATAAGCTTGTGGTCTTTTTGCATGCACCCCTTATCCTCCCTTTTTCCATACTAGTTAATTTTATGCAGCCTCTCTCCATTTAATGTTATAGCAATAAAAACAATATGTAGCACAATCATATTAGTATGTTATTAGAATGTCATTTAGCTGTATTAGCAGTATTATAGATTGTAATATAAATTTTTAAGGTATTGCATGTATCTTATTCCTCTTTCTTACGTTGTTATTCAGATATTTAACTCCTCCACCCTTGACCCTTCCCACACCTCTTGTGACTTAAGAATTACTGATGTAAATTTGTGAATCATTTGATACATTTTTCTATATTTTTTTTCCAAATCAGTAAGCTCAATTTTATTACTTTTTAAATATATACTAGGGGGCCCATGCAACCTTCATGCTCCAACCCCCAAAGCAATAAGTGCTCTAAAATAACCCAGTTTCAGATAACATTATCTCTATGTCTGCATCTACCATGATGTCTATGATGATGTATTCGTATGAATCCAGTGGATAATAATGCTTAAATTTTTTTATTTAAAGTTTTAAAAAAGTAATGTTATTGAAATATTAATTTGTTTTAAACTTTAATTGCATTTCTATAATAGTAGCAACTTTTTTTATTGCTGTGGATGAAAGAGAGGAAAAAGGTAATTTTTATAGGTATATTGATGTCATTTTCTCATTAAAATTGAAAAGGAAATCAAGGGGGAAATTTTAGCCTCTTTGCACCTAGTTGAACAATTATTATTTTGTGTATTCATTTTATGCATCCAAAATAGTTGTTTCATAAATTCATTTCATTAGGATTTTATATATATGTGATAGATTGATGTCATTTTCTGATTAAAATTGAAAAGAAAATCACAGAGGAAATTTTAACCTCTTTTCATTCAGTTGAGTAATTATTTTTTCATTTATTCATTTCATATATTTAAATTAGTTATTTCATAAATTTGTTTCATAAATGTGTTTCATAAATCTTTTCATTAGGATTTTATATATACAAGTTGGAACCCGTCGAAATTCGACGAATTAAAATGTTTAGAATGGAATTGTTAGATCGAATTTATAATAGACCTACAAAAATAATTACAATAAAAAATTCATCTTGCATTGGTTGTCTGACTCTTAAAATAAATAATGTTTTTAATCTAAAATTACCAAAATATTATATCCACAAACTTCAACTGCTTAAATTGTTGAAAAGTTAAACTGTATTAGAATACGTAATCAAGATGAGTAATTATGGTGAAGTTATCGATTGAGGCTCTTATGTTTGTTACAGGGGGAAAAATCAGTAAAAAGAATTTTGCTTTGTCACATCATAAAATTTTCTCCCATAAAATCTAAACTGCACGTTATTTTCGCATTCTCAAAATTTACATACGCACCACTCAAATTCACAATTTAAAAGTATTTTAACGTGCAATACATTATTAATGAATGTATTTCCAAACTTAAAGTTACGTTTGTCCGATACAACTTTTCATGTGAACATTCGCACAAACTTTAAGTTCTAATCTCAGTACCTGCGAAAATTTACCATTCAGAAATTTTCCTTTACTTGCCATAGTATTGGCCATTTAGTATTGGTCAAATATTTAGTTTTATCAAAGAAAATTATCGTTTTGTTTTAAATATGACATCATTTTCATTCACTGAATCATTTCGCCTAGCGCATCAAACTCAGTATCAGCGTACTGTAAAGATATTGAAATATCTTTTTCAATCTTTTGATTTATGAAGAAGAATGCATGTTTTTTTTAAATGGCTGACGTCATTTTCTGTTCAGAAATTAGAAAAAAATTACTTTTATTTGTATTGTGAAAATGGCATCAATAAGGATATAATCAATAAAAATAAATAAACCATGACTATTTTCCCTTTACTTTTAATAGAAATGGAGTAATTCAGTTGCCACAATTACAAAAGAAGTAATAAAAACTACAACAAAAATTAATATCTCAAAAATAAATTGAGGTAGAGCTTTCAAACAAATTGCATTTAAAAGTACATTTTTTTTTCCCTATACGACGGCGTAAAAATTGAAATTGTGCGATGTTTAAAAGTTTAAAAATTTGCAGTAGCGAAAATTGCAAAACCGAAATTTCATTTCAAATTTTAAAGTGTTGCCATTCGCAGAATGACATATGCGTTACGCACAGATATGTTTGTCCTTTATAATATAGATACTAGGGGGCTCTGCCCCCTGCAAGCTACGCTCACCAACCCCGTTCAGACACTGCAGAATCTAAAAGCAAGCTAATCTGATCGCTTTTAAAAAGATTAGAGAAGATTGAATTATACTGAAAACACCTGTAGCGATCTCACTGTAAACGGGTTTCCATGCAATTCCCTTTGATTGCAAAAATTTAAGGCAGAATCAGTTGCTGTTAAGACATCCAATGGTTGTTTTTGTGTTTGACTCACAATCTGTTGCCTGTTATATCTAAAATCTGTCGCCAAACTATAAGATTAAATGCCAATAATGGTTGATCGTAAATGTCACATTCATTTGACTTTAAGGAAGTTACACGTGTTTAGTTTGAGCCATCAAGTTATTTTTATTTTGACGTTTTATTTGTATTTTTATTAATGTTATACTAATTTATTTGTTCTTTCGTTATTTAAAATAAAAAATTATATCAATTTGTATAATTTGGCGAGTGGTTTGGCGATTTATATAATTTGGCGAAATTTTTCAATGGGAGAAGTACAGTGGTGGAAAAAATTATAAAGCCACTTGAAAATATGATGTAATTAAAAAACAAAAGGTGGAACATTTGTGAAATTTCATACATATATATTATATGCTACAAGGAAGTAAAGAAAAAAAGAAATTTATTAATAACTACATTAATAAAAGGTTAATAGACTTAAGGAAATTTTCTGTACAAAGAAAGTTGGAAACAATTATAAAGTCGATACATGTATTTCATCAATAATCGATGTGAGACCCTTTTTTTTCGATGACTTTGACTAGTCTCTTGTTCATTGAATTTATCAGACCACACAGAGTACTTGCATCAATATTGTTCCAGCAGTTTTTAATAGCATTCATCAAATCTAACTTTGAATTGAATTGACGTCCATTTTTGTAAACATTTCGGACTAAAATTCCCTAGAGATTTTCTATTATATTCAGATCGGGGCTACGAGCTAGCCATTGAAGGCATTTCACCTGATTAGCTTCCAGCCAAGATTTAGTTGACTTCGAAACATGAACGGAAGCGTTGTCCTACTAAAATGTCCAGTCTCCCGAAGTTATAAGAGGAGCAATGGGTAATAAATTATCTCCTAACATATCTTGATACATAACTGAATTCATTTTGTTGTGCATGAAAACAATTGGAGTGGTTCCACAGGCAGCAAATGCAGCCCAAACCATTACTGAGTCACCTCCAAATTGATGCTTTGAAAAAAATATGAGATTCCTGCCGTAAATCATGCCAAAAGAATTTATAGCCGTCGGGCCCATCGAAATTAAATTTCTTTTCATCGGAAAAGACAACGTCTCTCCAATTTGTGCCTTTGGTTAAATGTTTTCGTGCAAAGTCTAAGCGAGCATTTTTGTGGTGCCTAGAAGGAGGAGGTTTTCCTTTAAATTTTTTAAATTGAACAATGGGATTGTTACTTAAAACATTTCTTACCGTTCGGCTTTTACATGGTAATTGTAATTGCTCTGGAATTTGGGCTGACGACATTTTTTCTGCTTAAGCTAGCTTCCGGATTTGTCTTGATTGCCTTACAGTTAAGGATTTCGGTCTTCCTGTAAGCTTCTTACTGCCGTGATCTTCGGGATTTCTGAGAAAACTGTTTACTGCAGCCTTGGACTTTCCTATTTTTCTTGCAATATTAGAACCAGACATTCCAGCTTCATTTAAAGTTAATATTTTAATTTGTTCACCATTGGATAACTTTTTTCCTCTTGGCATTGTATTAAACACACCAAATACAAAATGAATGCACGTAACACGTTTACATTTATCTAAACTTTTCTGGCAACCTGCTTTTTCAAGTTTGGCATTATGCCAAATGAGGCTAGAACGATCGGCTTTATAATTTTTTCCAATTTGTTTTTCATTGGTTGTAAGAAATCAGCATAATTTATGTTCCCCCTTCCGATTTTTCTAAACAAAGTTTATGCGTATTATTGCGATGTTGATCATGCAAATGTAAATAGAATTTGCGATATCAATAATTCCATTACTTTTTGACTTTTGTAAATTTTTCTATCGGCTTTATAATTTTTTCCAGCACTGTAGTACTATTAAAACATTGCTTTGAAGCTGAAATTAAATGTCATGATTTGTTGTATTGTCATATACCCACCAGGTTTGGTGTGCATTTTTTTTTTTTTTTTTTTTTTTTTACCACAATTTGTCGAAAGCCTCATTTTCGAATATGTATTTTTAAATTATTTTCTGTTATTTTTAAAATGAAATAACAATAAATAAAAAAAAGTTTAATAAATAACTATAGAACAAATCAATTTATACATTTTTTGTAAATAAAAAGAAAATAAATTCAAATAAACATTTATTAATAAATAAGCAACAATAGCCGGGTTACCATGTCAGGCAAAATAACGCCATTTTGGCACCAATTAGGTACAGCGTTGTGTATATGACATCTGTGCCTAATATTTTTTGTTTTGTTTTAAAAAAAAGAAAGAAGTGAAAGCCATTTATTTTAAATGTTCCAGTTTTAAATGAAAGTTTTTTATTAAATAAAATGATAATGAAATACAAATTGAATTATGAATAAAAGTAACATGATACATTTCTTAGCATACATTTAAGGGAGGCCTAACTGGTTGTCAAATTAGTTTAAAATAATAACCTTTTCTAACATATGAAAAAAAAAAAATATATCTGTTATGATTAAAATTTGAGTTGCCATCATTAGAGAAAAGTATATAAAATCAGAAAAAAATTAATATTTCGAAAACTAATTTGAATTTAAAAATTCTAATACCAGTTTTGAGATCTGCGGATCAATATGGATTTTTGGTGTTAATTTCATCGCAATGAATTCCATATTTTAAGAGAAATCGCCGTGAAACATAATACGTTATTTAATCAGTCGTTTCATAAAATTGTTTCATAAATTCATTACATTTCAGTTGTTTCATTAGGATTTTATATATACGAGGTGGAACCTGTCGAATTTCGACGAAAAAAAATGTTTACAAAGAAACTATTGCATGGAATTTATAATACATCGACAACAATCATTACAATAAAAAATCCATTTTACACTTGTTAGTTTAACTCTCCAAAGACATATTTTAACCTAAGATCAACGAAATACTTTTTTCATAAACTTCAACTGTTAAAATTAATGAAAAATTAAACTTTATTCATATGCGTAATCAGTAGCATATAATCAAGATAAGTAATTTTGATTAAGTTATCAATTGATGCTTGGTATTACGGAATGAAAAATCAGCCAAAATGATTTCACCTTGACATAATCATAGAAATTTTCCCCCTTTAAATCTAAACCGAATCAAGTCGTTTTCCCCGTTTCACATCCATATTAACCATTTAAAATCATTTTAACGCGCAATAGGTTATTAATAAATACATTTTCAAACTTGAAGTCACGTTTGTCAACTATTACAACTTTTCATGTTAAAATTACCACTCGTGATTTGAGGTCTTAGTATAATCTCTATACCTGCGTGTAAAAATTCCAGAAATTTTTTACTTTTAGACGTATTCAAGGGGAAATATCTCATTTTATCAAATAAAATTATCGTTTTCTTTTAAATATAACGTCATTTTCCGTCGCTGAAATATTTTGCCTATGGACCATATTCTTCGTTTCGGTTCGAGACTATAAAAGTCGCCATTTTACCTTTTGTGACATCACAGGAATATTATCTCAAGTTCAATATTAGCGAAATAAAAAAATAGTGGAATATAGCAGCAGCATCAGGGAAATAGTGTCTTTTTTAAAGCATAACGTCATTTTCTGTTAAAATTTTTTAAAAAGATATTTTTTATTGTAATGAGAAAATGGCATCAGTAAGAATATAATCAATAAAGATAGCTAAACCACTTTTAATAGAAATGAAGTACAGTTGCCACAATTAGAAAATTGGTATTAAAAACTATAAAAAAATTAATATCTCAAAAATAAATTGAGATACAGCTTTCAAACAAATTGCATTTAAAAGTGAATTTTTTTCTACATACAACGGTGTAAACATTTAAAATGTGGGGTGTTTAGAAGTTTAAAAATTTGCAGTAGCGAAAATTGCAAAGCCGAAATTTCATTTCAAATTTCAAAATGTTGCCATTCGCAGAATGACGTATGCGTTACTCTCAGATATGTTTGTCCTTTATAATATAGATAGGGTAGATATATATAGGTTAGATATCTAATTACAGTAAACTGTGTATAAGGTGGAATCGGTCAGGACTGCTAAAATTTTTTGCCATAGATGGTATTCTACCTTATGCAAAACAGCAAAAACAGAAAAGAAAAAAAAACAGCCACCCATCATATATTTTATATGTTCATAACCTAAAAAATGTTTACTGTAACAAATACATTGTGTCTCATATTTCACATAGTAGTTTAGAAAGTCTAAACTACTAAAAAAAATATATCTTTTAACGATAGGGTTTTTTTTTTTTTTTTTTTTTTCGGTTTACACAGCATTCTTCAGAAGCTTATTGTAAGTTTATTGTTATGAACATCATTTTGCCATTTTTTTAAACAGATTTTTTTTCGATAAATTTAATGGTTTTCAAGGCGTCCTTATATGTTTTGATTTCACCGCTCTCTTCAATATTGTCAGAATTGTGGTCACCTTCATTGTTACTATCGCTTTCCACATGATGGTTTAGTTGTATCAAAACGCCCACAGAAGTGATGTAGTAATGTTGAATTCAGACACTTTCTTCTGGGAGGGATTTCTGTAGCTCATTGGGTGGGGGGACATTATAGAGTTCCGGAGGAGGGAGTGGTTTTGCCCTTTTTAATCATTGAAAACACAAAATCTCAAATCATCTGGGGTGTACATCTCATTGCTCCCAGGGGGGGAGGGGGGACTCTGAATTCAACGCGGTGCAGTAGTACACATTGCATTGTCGGCTGATACATAAACCACTTCATTAGACTTTCCATGGTTAGGTACGCATTTTAAGTTACTTATTAGAGTATTCATCTAATTTTATCCCACCTGTTCAACTGATTCTTGGTCATTTTCTGAAGAAAGAACTACAAATCTAATTTTCCTAAAACAACAAGCAATCTTTACCGGTGACATTTGTAAGCAAAATTTGGTAATCCATTTGATAGTATCTAAAACACTGATTCTATGTTTTTATTTCGGTTGCTGAACACTAATAATCTAAAGATGCAATAATGAGATGTTTTTTGTTGTGAGTTTTGACCATTTTTATAGCTTCTTGATTCCATAGATTACGTCAGTGCAGTAAGTAGTATTTTCCCTAACTTTATATTCAACAGTTGATGTCAGCGTGATTAGTGTTGAATTCAGACACTTTTTTCCGGGAGGGATTTCTGTGACTCCGGGGGGACATTATAGAGTTCCAGGGGGGGAAATTACACTTTTTGACCATTGAAAATACAAAATCTCAATCTTCCGGGGGGACATCTCATTGCTCTGGGAGGAAATGTCCCCCCCCTCCGGGGGCCACTCTCTGAAATCAACGCTGAGCGTGATAATATGCATTATCAAAAAAGAACTATTTTTTTTACACCATTCGGTTATTGAAATCTGTCAGACATTCCTCCATCGCCCCCCCACCCCCCTCTCTGATTGATATCCAGGTTTTTTTCTAAGACTTCCAAGTCAAAGACAGTTTATCAGTGTTCCCATTCTTGACACATTGTGGCTTTTTCGACTTCCTAGCTTGTAACGGCTTTTCTAAACTGCCCTCCAAATTAACACAGAGTAATACAGTGACTCTTTGGAGTTTTACCATTTTGGCATTCACTTCCTCCTTTTACAAGAGAGTTGGCAACACGAGATAAATAATACTAGCTAACCACAGTTACATTTATCTTTTAACTCATATCCTTCAATAAGTAGATAGAATTTCTCCTTACATTCCTGCACGTCATGATCTGAGTCAGCTTTCGAGTCTCTGCAACTTACTTCATAGCAATGCTTTCTCTGTTAAAGAAACTCAGTAACCAACCAGTGGAAGTGTTGAAATCCATTTGACCTAATTTTTCAGCTATATCTTTCGCATTTCCAGATTGCGCAATTTTTTCTCTTGAGCGTTCACAAACCATTCAGAAGTTAATTCCTCAATGTTTTTATTTTTCACAATACTTCTCCTCTTTTTGTTGGAAAATATTCCTTTTCCAACTTTTTTTCCATTTGATAGCATCATAAGTTTGAGTTTTACCACAATTAAATTAATAAAAAGATCTTTTTCTGTATATTTTTTTATTAATTTTATAATGTTGATTTTATCATGCAGTGCTAGCATATTGAATTTAGATTTTGAAGCCATTTCCTGCTATACACTTACTAATATCCTTAGAGAAGAAAAAACAACTTAAAACAAATACGCAATTATATACGATACCCAGAGTTGTATAATATAGACGCGCACGTCGTGTGCGGAAAATTTTCCGCAAAATTTGGAACTTTGCGGAAAATTTTTTTGAAAAAAAAAAAAAAAATGTAATTTTTGTTTTTGTAAGTTTTTTTTTTTTTTTTTTAATACCGAAATGTTAAAAATATTTCGCAGTTTTATGCACGATTTATTTATTGTTTGCAAGGGAGATTCTGTTCCGAATTTTCCGAAAATTTTAAAAAGTCGACCATCATCCCAAAAATCTCTCTATTCTAAAAAAAAGTAACTACCGCTGTCACCGCCGCCGGTTTTAAATTTTTTGTGACCGGAGGTCTTTCTTCGTTAATATTAAAAAAACTGTTGCATACAAAAATATGAAAATCGGTAGTATTATAGAAAAATGTTTGATAAACACGCTGATGCAGACAGTTTTCAAATCGAAGAATTATTTTAAGAGATATTTAATGCCAAAGTTGGACAAAATCGTTCCATTAAAAAAGTTTTATAGGAGCAAAAACTGTACATAGGAATTTAATAATTTTTAGATCATTTTATGCGTCAGAATTTCCCGGTGTGCAGATTGTAGTTAGTTTTTTAATTTGAATAATTTTTTGAGGTTTTATTTCTATTTTAAATTAAAATTTTCAGCATTTCGAGAGATACTTTTTACAAATTTTAGAAAATTGTATTAATTTAAACTGTTGCCAACTGTATAAACAGCGTAAACAGTAATGTTTGCTTCAAATTAAAGATTTATTTTACACATCACTATTATAAACAAAAAATATAAAAAGCAGGAACTCATTGAAAATTACGTCATAAAAACTATAGTTACACGTGAATTTTAAATGAGAAGGAATATTGTAAAATAATAAATTCAGTAACATGCGTTAGAAGTCCTAAATAGGAGAACTTATGTCATATTACACTTATTGCGTAAAATGAACAAAAAATAATATTGCAAAACAGTTTTAATTTAAAAATTGCGTGAGACATTTACTTGACATTTTAAGATGATCATAATATTTCATTTCTAACAAAAGTATTTTGACGTGAATATTAAAAAAAGAAAGAAAAGTTTAGTGAAAATTACGTCAGATTATAATTGTCAGATTCAAATTATAAATCAATCTTCCGAAATCTTTTTAAAGGCGATCAAATTAGCATGCTGTTAGAGTCTGCGGTGTCTGAACGGGGGTTGACGAGCGTAGCTCGTAGGGGGCAGAGCCCCCTAGTCAGGTAAAAGAATATATCACTTAAAAACATTGCGAATTTCAACAAATGGTCGCCGAAAAAAAAAAAAAAAAAACAATTTCGTCAATTGTTTGCAGAAAAAAATCACCCCTTTCGTCAAAGCATCGCGGGAAAAACGCGAATTTCATCAAAAGACCGCAAAAAAAAATGCGAATTTCATCAAAAGACCGCAAAAAAAAACACGAATTTCTTCAAAGGATCCTGAAAAAAAAAAAAAAAAAAAAAAAAAGGATAATTTCGTCAAAGAATCGCAGAAAACGCAAATTTAGTCAAAGGAGCGCTGGAAAAAACGAATTTCGTAAAAAACATAGCGGGAAAAAGCCCGAATTTTGTCAAAGGATCGCGAAAAAAAACACACATTTCGTAAAAGAATCGCGGAAAAAAATTAATTTCGCCAAAAGATCGCGAAAGAAGCACGAATTTCTTCAAGGAGCCGCGAGAAAAGTGCGAATTCCGTAAAAGAATCGCGAAAAAACACTAATTTCGTGAAAAGGTCGCTGAAAAACGCGAATTTCGTCAAAAGATCGCGAAAAATACACGAATTTCGTCAAAAGATCGCGGAAAATACGTGAATTTTCTCAAAAGATCGCTAGTTTCGTGGGGAAAAAAAAAAAAAACGAATAAAACGCGGTCAAAAGATAGAAAAAAATCCCTATAAATTTCTTCAAAAGATCACAAGTTTTGTCAGGTGATCTCGAAAAACACAAATTTCATCCAAAGATCGCGAAAAACAAGCGAATTTAGTCGAAAGATTGCGAAAAACACGCAAATTTTCTCAAAAGATCGCAAAGAATACGCGAATTTCGTCCAAAGACCGCAAGAAATACGCGAAATTCGTCAAAAGATCGCGAAAAATAAGTGAACTTAGTCAAAAGATCGCGAAAAATGAGCAAATTTCTTCCAAAGATTGCGAAAGGATTTTGAATTTCGGTAAAAGATCGCAAAAAACACTCAAATTTTGGTAAGAGATCATGAAATCACGTGAATTTTGTCAAAGGATCGCGAAAAATACGCTAATTTCATGAAATAGTTGCGGAGATTTTATGTTATTTTGTGATTTGCTGCATTTGGGTCCTTAAAGGTTCCTTTTTATGCGAAATATATGGTCTTTAAAAAAAATATATATATATATATATTTTTTTTTTTTAAAGGTCCCTTTTTACCATTTTTTACTACAAAAGTTGAGCGAGAGTCCTGTATGTTGTATTCACAAGCTTTTCTTTGATTAGTTAAAATTGCTGCTCTAAAATAATATTTTTTAAAGCCAAATAAACTGGGGTTTTTTTTCTTCCTGCTGCTAATTTTTCATTATTGCAATCTGTACCCAATTGTCGTTTAGAATGCCCAGAGTTACCAAAATGTGTGGAGAAATTTTATCTGAGTAATTATTCTTTTAAATGTGAAAATATTTTCAAGATAGCAATCATTTTAATTTTTAGGAGTTTATTGGCATTAGAATTTCAGTCTGCTCCAAAATCAGAATTTTAATTTTATTGCTACAAAATTAGATTTTTGCTGCTACAGAAATGGATTTTGCTGCTCCAAAATCAGGTTTTCGCTGCTCCAAAATCAGATTTTTGCTGCTCCAAAAATGGATTTTACTACTCCAAAATCAGATTTTTGCTGCTCCAAAGGTGCTCCAAAATGGCTTTAGTGCACTTTCACCCCTACATCCGTCTCTTTAATAATGATACCTATGAATAGACCTCTTCCTATAAATGTGATTCAGTTGTTTCAGAAGCAATGCCAGAACAGAGTGACTGGCATTTTGTGCGAAGAAGTTGCAATATTAAGGATGGGGCTGTTTCTTAATGCATTAACAAAATAATTGATAAGAATTCACTTTTTCTTATCATGGATTTTTAGCTTTATTATTTTTTTAACTAAAATAGATATTCGTTAATTAATATCAAGTAATTTTTAATTTAAATGGTAATTACTTTAAAACTAATGTTTTTAATTAATATCGTCAAAATAATGTAACACATTATTTTATTAAACATTAAATTAATTTGCAGAAAGTTTTTGACCCAATATTTGCGTGCGTAGAAAGTTTTTGGTTTTATAAAAGTCTGACGATACCTAACACATGCAATAATTGCGTTTTCTGACCACGTGTATAATAATGTGTAAGCATATGTGATATCGATTTTACCCTTCAATCCCCCACCCTAAACCACAGCCCTCCAAGCACAATGTAAAGTATTGCCCCCACCCCTTCAACTTAGAGTTAATGCAGCCGCAGGACTGATTGGCATAGAAGATGTCCGGAATTCGAAGTCTATAGTAAGCAAATATAGTGATATTCTTTTCTTAGTACAATGTGAAAAATGCATTGTTAATGAATATAGATTTTTTGATCAATTTTTGTGAACAATAATTTAATTTTGATAAAGAAAACTTTTTTTCCATAGGAAAAACATCTTGCTTATTATCAAAGCCTACAAAATCAGTACACTCAAAGGTCTTTAAGTTAGTAAAATTTCAAAGACTTTATATTACAAAAAAAATCTTTCAACAACACAACAATAATCTTTATGGCAACTTGTCGATACCATTTTTATACCGTAAACTGGGTAACTTTGCCCCATTCTCTGTTTCATGGCATGTTCAGCATCTCCATTCTCTTATGTTATTTAAAAAATGAATATCATGTTGCTTTTTTGTTTGCAAAGAACATATGGAGCCACACCATTATCATAAATTTGTCAACATTATTTTTTTTTTTTTTTTACCAAAAAATGTTTTTGAAAGTTTTGGGCCAATGCTACCTTGAATTGGGGTAACAATTGCCCATATGGTAAAACGAATGTTATAGGGTCTACAACATGATGCGGACCTTAAAATTATATATTCAAATCAAATGCAACATGCTAAATGGTACACACAGCAAAACAGTGATTTCACAAATACATTTAAAATATTAAAATCTATGTTTCAAATCTCTTCTGCAATCGTCATCAGGATAAAATGATGTCACACACAAATCTAAAAGTTCAAAAGGGACATAAATGCCTAAGAGTACAGGAGAATTTTTGACCAGAGAGTACACAAATGTCATCAAGTTCCCATGGTTACCCAATGGAGCAAACCACAATAGTAAAAATAAAGGGGGGTGGAAGACAAAATAAACAGGCTGCATTAATTGATTATAATTATTATGTGGACAGATGTTACCCTATTGAAAAAGATGGGGGAGGGAGAGTAAAAAGTCTATACATGTAAAAAGACAGTAAATTAGCATATATTTTAATAAAAAAAATTATTACAAAACTCATAAATAGTGCTTAATGTGGATTGTCCAGGTCTGCGACTGAATACTGGTTTCTCTTAGACGTTTATGGGGACTAATATTTGCAACAATATCATTTCATTCATACACCATGGAGTATGGTCGCTGTGTCCAATGCCAACTTTTTAACTTCTTTTCCATGTGGTCAACAACACAACCCTCCTTTAATTTAAAAGTAATCCTTTCTGGATAAATATTGCCATTAAACAGCGCAAGTACAAAATTTCCAATGTTACAGTCATCTTTGTTGGGGTGATTCTGATATGAATTTTCCGAAAATGTAAGGCATTTGGTTCCGAAAATTTTAAAAAATCTGCCATTAATCCAAAAATTTGGACATAAAAAATATCGCGAATTTTGACAAATGGTTGCCGCAAGAAATCAGTTTTGTCAATTGTTCGCAGAAAAATCGTCGATTTCATCAAAGAATCACAGGAAACACATGAATTTCGTCAAAGAATCGTGGAAATAAAAACGCGAATTCCATCAAAGGATCGCGAAAAAACTACAAATTTCATTACAAGTTTGCAACCTTGCAAATTTCGTCAAAAGCTCGCAAAAAACCACAAATTTCATGAAAGGATTACGAAAAAAATGCAAATTTCGTCAAAAGATCATGAAAAAAATGTAAATTTCGTCAAAAGATCGTGTAAAAATGCAAATTTCATCAAAAGATCGCAAAAAGACCGCAAATTTCACCTAAAGATTATGAAAAGGCTGCAAATTTCGTCAAAACATCTAAAAAAAACAGGAATTTCATCAAACAGGTGCAGAAAAAACACATAATCCCCCCTTCCCCCCTCTGTAACCTTTCAGAAAATTTGCTGTGACTTTCAGAATTTTTTTTTTACTCAGAATCACCCCTGCATCTTTGTGAATAGCTTTCTTGTTCGGTTCAGTTGGAACCAATACACTGGATGAATTTTCAGCAAAATTATTGTTTGTATAAGTACAAATGTCTATTTTCATAAGTGTACAAAAATAAACAGAAAAATGACCTAAAAAACATTAATGTTTGAATTCAACGAAATAAGAAAAAGCTTCCCTTCAAATATAACATTTTTATGCCTTGACAGGAAGCATATACAAAATTTAAATGGTAATTGTTGGGCTAAAGTCACCCCAAAGAACTAGAAAAATGCTTTTCTTTTTTATCTCAGGAAAGACAACGCATAATCCTACATTAGACCTTGATCTACACTAATGAGATTACAATAACACATACTTATCAAGGTCCAAATGGATTAATTTATAGCTTGGCAGACAAAAGTTGAAAGAGCAAAATTCTCACCATCTTCACACGTTTTTGTTTGACTGGTGCTGCCATGGTGGAAACTGGGCAAATTACTTACAATGAGATGCCAGCCTGAAGCTAATGCTAACAGCAACACGTATATTTTGAGACCAAAACTTTGTCGATGACTCAAGCAGTGTAGAAAATATAGCAGATTTAATCTTTTTTTTTCTTCTTTTTTTTCTTGGGCCGAAGGTACTCCAATTTACGGTACGTAAAAGCATAAAGTTTGCAATCATAACTATTGGAGGGATTTAGACTTAAATGGCATTTTTCATTCTTAGATAAATGTATTGAAGTTTGAGATGAAATGATTGCTCGCCGATGAGACTTTTTTCCTTTATACAGTAGCCTCCCTCTTAACCGGCCTAAAAGAGACCGAGAGTTAGCCGGTTAAGCAAAAAAACGGTTAAACCGGAGAAGTAAAAAAGTTTAAATGAGTAACTGCATATTTAATTAATTAAATACATAGAATGCATTTAGTTCTTTAATTTGTGTAATTTTTAAAAAGTACATATTTTCTGTCTTTTGTGAATTAAATACTGGTTGTAATTAACTGAATTGAAATAAAAATTATCACTAATAACAAATAATGAACAATATTTAATACAAATTAAATTGTTGAAAATTTTGTCACATACGAAGTTGAAATTATTCTACATTATGTAAATTTGAGTTAATTAACCATAAAGAAATAAGAATCAAAATTTTCCTTTCTGAATTTTGCCTGATGTTGGAAAATAAAAGTCGACCTGTTAAAGCGGAGTTCTGGTTAAGAGGAGGTTGGTTAAGAGGAAGGCTACTGTATTTCCAACTCAAAAATTAGTTGAAAATGGCAATTCTGAAAGATCGTTTGTCTTTATATAAGATTGAGAAACACTATTTACTTTATGCATACAATCTGAATAAAAAGGCCCGCAAATTTTACATTTTTATATAAAAATGTCTTCGAGAATTTGTCAAAAGTTTGCCACTTTGGATTTAAATTTAACTTTAAAACATAATATATTGTACTTTAAAGAAAAATATACATATATTCATAAATGTGCATTTTACTAAAAATAATAACTTTTATATGCAAATTTATATGATAAATAATGGATTAAGAAAGCATTTTTTGAAAATTTAATCAGTTTTTGTTCTTTTGAATTATATTAACTTATTATATTAACCTATTATGAAATTTAATTTAAATATTTGAGGCTGAGTATTTGACGTTTACATCAGTTTTAACATCTCACAAATCAAATGCTTTTCACATTTAAAATATCCTTTTTTCTGCCTTATGCAAAAGTTTGGTTTCAGTGGGACCTTAAAAACCTCTTCATTTCCGCGTTAGGCTGATTTCGACTTATGCAGCACAAGCTAATGTTATTTTCTATGAATTTGCCGGGGCCTGAAAACATTTCTGCATTAGACAGGTTTCCGTCTTAAACGAAGTCCGTCTTAGGCAGAATTTACTGTATTTCAAAATGTAATTATTTTGTTATGTATTTGATTAATCAAATGCTTTTCACATTTAAAATATCCTTTTTTCTGACTTATACAAAAGTTTGGTTTCAGTCGGACCTTAAAAACCTTTTCATTTCTGCGTTAGGCTGATTCCGACTTATGCAGCACAAGCTAATGTTATTTTCTATGAATTTGCCGGGGCCTGAAGACATTTCCGCGTTAGACAGGTTTCCGTCTTAAACGAAATCCGTCTTAGGCAGAATTTACTGTATTTCAAAATGTAATTATTTTTTATGTATTTGATTGTGTTTTTCATTGTTTTATAGGAACTCATGCTTGAATTTATGAGATTTCAACTGGCTCTACATCATCCCAAAGGAATGCAAAAAGAGGAAGATGGTGCTCGTGCTTATGATTGGAAAGTTTGGAAAAATCATCTGTTAAGTCTGTATAAATTACTGGTGAATGAATTGGCTACTCTCTGTGAGCGAAATAAATATCCTCATGGGTAAGAAGTAATTATTATTTTTCTGTTGTTGTTGTTTAATATACATTGCAGATTGATTTTTTTCCTATTTAAAATCTCCAAATTAATAAAAGTTACATAAAGTTCTTGGCTTGTCAGGCATAAAATAAGAGTAATTTGTAAATCTATTTGTCTAATCATACATTATAATTTTAAAAGCTGTTAAAATTTAACAGTTGTTTACTTACTATTTGCTCAAGTTTATTAGTTTTTTTAAATTAAATAATGTAAATAAACGGTTAATTACAACAATAAAAATTAATAACAACAAAAAGGATATTGTCAAATGTTTTACTTCGTAAAGTGTTATATGGAAATGAAGATGGACTCAAATTAAAATTGGTATAAATCATACGTTACAATTTTAGTACTCAACATGGAATGCTAGAAGGGTACAATCAATGAATAGTTATTAGGAGGCTACTTCAGTTACACGAAAACACCCGTTTGCCAATGTTAATCCAGTGGGAGAATTTTTTTTTTTTTTTTTTTTTTTTGCATTGGATAGTTGAGGTCGATCTGTACAAAGTAGGGATTGACCGAATACCGAATAGTCGATTCGGTATTCGGTGATTCGGCATGTAAACCGAATAATTGTGGATAAGTATTTTCTTAGAAGTAGAAGGATTCTCTTTTACTTAGAAGTAGAATAGGCTAAATGATGAGTTTCAATATTATGTGCATGAGTTCAAAGTTCAGCTGCACTACCAAAAACAAGTCAAAGGCCATTTTTAATTACAAAAAACTCTTTCCTTCCTAAAATAGTCTATATATGGGTGAAATCAGAACAACTGTCTATGATAGAGAAAAAAAATAAAGTAAGGAATATGGGCATCTTTCCCTTACTATTTAATTTTAATTATTTCTACATTAGTTTTTTCAATTTAAATTTATTTAATGTGTATTTTCTTTAATATACACCTCAAATAAGTATATCAGAGTTCATCTCTGTATCTAAGGTTTATATTAAAGAAAATACACACATCAAATTAGTATACCCCTATGCCTATCCTATAGCTTTTATAACCATTAAATTAAAATCGCTTAAATTTATCTTCATCACCACAATGATAAATATTAATCAAAATATAAATATGTATCAATAATTTCCCAGAAAATAGTTAAATGTACAAATTGATATACCTTTTGTATTTGAGAACATTCCAATTCAATATGTATTTAATTAGACAATCAGTAAATCAGCTTAATAACAACATTGTTTCTTTTTATTTGAATGAACTTTTGTTTTTCTGAGAATCCCTATCCTTAATAATAGCCTTTATAGTTAATACTTTCATTAATCTGGATATTGACTAGTGATAAAATAATAAAAAATAAGTGATGGGTTAATGAATTTGTGAGTTGAAAGAAGTCATTAAATTTTTTTGTGTAATTAGATTTAAGGATAAAAATGTAACTAAATTAAATTATTAAGAATTTAATTTTAATTAAAGTTTATTAAAAAAGCTAATGTATGCAAAAATGTGTATTAAAAATTTTTAAGTATTCGGTTGCCGAATACCGAATATTCGGTGTACACTTTGACCGAAGCTTCGGTATTCGGTATTCGGCAAAATTGCTGATTCGGTCAATCCCTAGTACAAAGCCCGTTTTTTTTCTTTTTTGGTTTTGTTTGCAGTTTTATTTTTAATTGAGACAACTTTCACTTTCAGAACCAGTTTCAAAATTGAAAGCAAAGCATCCTCTTTAAAAAAATCTGCAAACAAAATCGAAAAAGTTAAAAACGGCCTTTGTAGAGATCGACCTCAACTATTCAATGCAAAAAAAATCATTTAAAAATATTGAAATGCAAACGACATATTTTTAAAAATTTCTCTCATTGGATTAATATTAGCAAGCGGGTCTTTTCATGTGACTGAAGTAGCCTCTTAATAGTGTATTTCTTGTCCTGGTCAGAACTTCATGCACAGTATATAAATGTACATAGCAGTCCCCTGTTACATGTGGCATTTTTTTTTTTCCTTGAAGACTTGAAAAAAGAGTATCTGAATTGGCAAAATAATGACACAGAAACACAATATAAGAAGAGGCTACTGTATTATACCAACTTTATATATTTTTAATTTACTCAAATACATATTTTTAATTTACACTTTAAAATTAAAATTAAAATATATACTGTAGTCATCTGATGATAATGAAGAAGGGAAAGCCCACTGATGCTGTGAAGTGTTATGGCAAGCAATAGAAATGACTGCTCATAATTGATATATGATTATTATCAAGAAAGGCTTCTTGTGCATGCTCTTATTCATAGTTAAATCATAGTGTCTAAAAATATTTCGCCTGTTCTTAATAAGGTGCTAAAATCATTTATAAAATATATTTGACATCTTTACTTTGTATTTATAATTATGTCAAGAAAAATTATGAAGCAAATTTAGATTTCTTTTTTTATAGGTGAAAAATATGAGCTGACATTGATTCTGTATTTGTCATTGTAAGCAGGATTGTAAGGGAAAAAAAAAAAAAAAATTTTTTTCATAAACTAGTATAGGCTGGTTTTATTGAAAAACTGGGTTTTTTAACAATCTCTCTATTCTAAAAAAAAGTAACTTACGCTGTCACCGCTGATGGTTTTGATTTTTTTGTGACCGGAGGTCCTTCTCCGTTAATATTAAGAAAAATATTGCATACAAAAATATGAAAATCGGCGGTATTATAGAGAAATGTTTGATAAACACGCTGATGCAGACGGTTTTCAAATCGAAGAATTACTTTAAGAGATATTTAATGCTAAAGTTGGACAAAATCATGCCATTAAAAAGTTTTATAGTTTCAAAAACTGTGCATGGGAATTATTTCATTTTTAGATCATTTTATACGTTAGAATTTCCCAGTGTGCAGACTTCATTTATTTTTTTAATTTGACTTTTTTTTTTTTTTAGGTTTTATTTCTATTTTAAATTCAAATTTTCACCATTTCAAGAGATATTTTTTACTTATTTTAGAAAATGGTATTAATTTAAACTGTTACCAACTGTATAAACAGCGCAAACAACAATGTTTGCTTCAAATTAAAAATTTATTTATATGTGGCTAATATAAACAGGAAAAAAACTTTCAAATTAGAATTAAATAATTATGTGTAAAAAGCAGGAACTTATTGAAAATTATTTCATAAAAACTATATTTACATGTGAATTTTAAAAGAGAAAGGATATTGTAAAATAATAAATTCATTAACATGCATTAGAAGTCTTAAATAGGAGAAATTACATCACATTTATGTCACATTGCACTTATTACATAAAATGAACAAAAAATAATCTTGCAAAACAGTTTAAATTTAAAAATTGAGTGCAAATAATATTTCATTTCTAACAAAAGTAGTTTCACGTGATATTAAAAAGAGAAAGAAAAGTTTGGTGAAAATCATGTCAGATTAAAAAAAATACGTTTAAATGTCTTATTTAAAAGAATTTTCTTTTCGCTTTGTTAAAAAATACCGGGACACAAAGACTCATTACTTAATTCATTTTATATTAGCTTATTTTGAAATGTTTAACTGATTTTATTTAATCAAAGACGAAAACAGCCATTGTATCTTTTAACAGCAGCTGATTTTTCCTTAAAATTCCTCAATCAAAGAGAAATGAATAGAAACCCGTTTATAGGGAGATCGCCACTGTTAATTATAATTCAATCTTCCAAAATCTTTTTGAAGCCGATCAAATTAGCGTGCTTTTAGAGACTGCAGTGTGTGAACGGGGGTTAGCGAGCGTAGCTTGTAGGGGGCCGAGCCGTCTAGTGTACAAAACATTTATAAAGTTTTGAAAGCTTTGAATATAAAACATTTTTGAAACTTAGTCACTTTTAACCAAAGAGTATCTTAGATAAGCTTACATAAGCTACTTAATAGCTTAGAACTATTTTATTCTTAATAAAAATTATTTTCAGTTTTATTTTTTATTTTTCTATCATTTTAGTCCTTATGTTTCATATTCTTTTTTCCTCTTCCCTTCTGTTTATTGCTATAAATAATAATCTACTTAGTCAACAACTGAAAGCAACATTTTAATGAAGGAAAATATTATCAGGAAAGGGTATTATTGCTGTGAAGCCATGAGAGAATCAATACTGATAAAAGAAAGTTCCACTCTGTGGGTGTGCATGTGTGTGTTTTTGTCTGTCCATGATTGCTAGTAAAATCTATTCAGAGTTCATACTCTTCAGGGGATTATGGATTCAGAGGAAAATCGAGGGATAAATTTAGGGTTGGGGAAAATCAGGGGAATCTCAGGGGATAATGCAAAAAATTCTCCAAACCTGGGAAAACCTGGCAAAATGACTGGCTACTCTGGGAAATTGAGGGCAATTGCTGCTATTCACATTCTTCATGATATAAGACACGCCTTCTAACATTGTAAGATACAAAATTGAAAACTAGCCACTCCTTTTCACAAATTAAATATAATCTGTGTTACATTTAATCTGTGCTTCTTCTAACATCTGTCGACATCCATTCAGTCACTACAGATACCTTCTAACATCGTGAGGTTTGACAACAGTTCAAGAAGAACTTAAGAAAAGTAAAGGATCAGTAAAAACCCGAGTATTTCGCTCACTTTCGGTGTGCGTAGACTGCAAAAACCAAATTACGCATAAAATAAAATACCAAATAGCATATACTTTCAATTCAATATTTTTTCATTTAAAAGATAAAATAGAAAGAAAAAATTTTCAGATAAAATGGTTTTAAAATATAAAATCATACAAATATGAGGTTAATTTAAGGATCATTCATCACGGGCACAGACAATGGCAGGCAGGTCAACTAGTGTTATAGAAAATAAGAGATTTTGCAATCTTAAAATTTCTCTTCCAGGTTTAGTTTAGTTTTAAAATGTAAAAATTAATGCAGAATTTATTTTCATCAAGAATGTGTTGTGCCTTATATTAAAAGTAATCCCATCCCCTCTTTTTTTCTTTTTTTTTTTTTCTTTTTTTTTTTTTTTTTTTTTTTTTGTCCATTCAAAAAGAATATATTATAATTGTATTTAAGATATATGTTACTATTGCATTTTTGATTTCAAAAAGTAAAAAAAAATAAAATAGCAAAATGCTATTTTAGTAGATAGAAACCCCAACCCAGTAGGGGAAATGGGTAATATTCAACCAAGCAGCAAATTTGACAACCCTGTTATTAACCCCATGTAGCAGTATTTTTGCATATATCTTTAACAATTCATAAAATAATCACTATGAAAAGCATTAGTAGGATAATTTGCTTTTGATAACCTTACATATATATTTATCTAACATTAATATCAAAATTTTCTAAAATCAGCCTTTGAATTAAAAAATCACATGGCAGAAAAGGATGGTTAAGATACTTAGAGGATTAATGCTCATTTAGTCTTATTTCATGTGAATAAAAGTTCAATTTTTAAATAAAAAGAATTATTATATATTACTGGGAATATTATTGTTTTAGAGATTCATTGGTGGGTAGAGGGAAAAAAAAAAGGTTGTTGGAGCTGTATCAGAACATAAGCATTTGTTTTAAGCTGTAGACTATTATATTGAGTCCATTTGGTGAATTTCAAATTTTCCACACTTTGAAAGTTGATATCCAAACAAAAAGTCAATATTAAATATTATATTCATAAACTATTTTATACAGCATGAAAAGAGAAAACAAATGATACCTCAAATGTTGTGTTAACACAATGGAAGCTGCAAACCCATTTTTTCGACTAAGTTTTGTGTTGCACTTGCATCATCTGATAACATTAGCATGAGGTCTATCAATACCTAAGCATACTTAGTTTAATGTTCTTTCTAATGCAACATCATTCATTTATATACCATAATAGTTTCAAAGTTATAAATTGTTTGTGTTCAGCACTTTTTGTGGCACCTTATTTTGAAATGCAAAAGGTAGAAATTACTGTGTTAGACGAATCTTCCACATCATATATAATAGTTGATGGGTAGGGACATATTTTTTCCTTTGAACATCAGATTGTTTTTCATGGTGCATTTCCTTAATCCAAACAAAACATTGTGAAATTACGATTATTATGATATTTTACTTGTCCGTCAGTCATTTATTTGTAATGTTATAATTGAGTAATCAAAAACTTTTCATCTGATATCTTCAAATGTTTATTTTGATTGTGTAATATATTTACTGAAAATCCTTTAAAGGGAAATCAAGTGTGAAAAATGTAAAAAATTTAAAAAGTTTATATTTATTTCTCATTTCCATGTGTAAAATTTCTAATTTTATCTAATTATTTCTTATTTGAAAATTCCAACATTTCTTTTTTTTTTCTTTGTTTTTCTTAATTGCTAGATTTCTTGTGAAATAAATGTTTACATCATAAAATATTGATTCATGGTTTGTTTTTATACTAAAGCCAAACTATTAGCTTAATTTTTTTTCTCTTTTTCATAGGAAAGAATTAATTTTAAAGCCTATCTTAATAGCTGTGGTAGTTGAAGTTTGCGCACAGGTGTTTGTTGAACCTATAGACGCTCTAGATATAACTCAAGCTTCTACATCTTTTGATGTGCCAACACCTACAAAGAAACGTAAAATAGATGTTTCATTCAAGACATTCATTGAAAACTTATCATCCACAAAAATTATTCCTTGGTAAGTGAGTTATGTATTTTGTGGATTTATATTAAATATTATTGATTTAGTTTACTTATTATCTTTTACTTTTACTAAATACTTGTAAAATTTTCATATTCACTCTCCTTGTTTATAATATGTACATTAGACTATAGATATATATTAGAGATATATTTTTTAAAGGTATTCGATATTCGGAAATTTGGCCAAAGCACTATTTGTTACATACCTAATAATAATAGATGTCTCCAGCCTTAAATTGCAATGTCAAAGAAGAATTTAATTGTTTTAGTGGAAGTTTGTTGTTTTTGGTTACAAAAAAATAATTTTTTAAAATTTTACATTTTTTGTTTTTAAAAATTAGAAGTACAGTTAAAGTTTCAAGATAAAGCACTCATTTATTGAAAAATTTATGTAAAATTTGCCTTTTTATATCAAGTAAAATATTTTAGAACATTTTCTTATTTCCTGTTTACTTGAGATATATTGAAAACCCCAAAAGGAGCACAAAGGACCTTTGTTCTAAGTAAAATTTTCAATAGGAAAGTTAAAACAGTTACAATTTCTCTTTACAACAGTTCTCATTTTTACTTAAAATTAAACATGCAGCTAAGAAAACGTTTTAGTATATTTCATTACATTTTTATAAAAGAAAAATGGTACAATTACATTTGTATTTTGCACAATTTTAATATCTTGAAAATGTATGGCTACTAATTTATATTAAACTAAGAAAATTTTGAATATTAATGATGTGAATTATCACATTGCTACAAAGCGTAAACCAACTTAGTGAAAAAGGTCCAAGCCGGGAATCGAACCCGGGTCTCTGGAATAGATCTCCAGTGCTCTACCACAAGGACGATGTCCAGCTTGGCATTTCTCACTTATATAAGTCGGTAAGGCTGCTACTGCAGCACAAGATAGAGAAGTCTTCATGAGCACACATTCTAGTGGCGTAACATGAGACGCAAATAAACCCAGCATCGGTGAATATACAATTTTAATTAATTTTTCAACTACATTTCAGCAGTGAAATTACACTTGAAATTATTGAATATTAATGATGTGAATTATCACATTGCTACAAAGCGTAAACCAACTTAGTGAAAAATGTCCAAGCCGGGAATCGAACCTGGCCAGTGTCCAAAATTCCCGGCCAGTGGCCAAATTCCAGAGACCTGGGTTCGATTCCCGGCTTGGACATTTTTCACTAAGTTGGTTTACGCTTTGTAGCAATGTGATAATTCACATCATTAATATTCAATAATTTCAAGCGTAATTTCACTGCTGAAATGTAGTTGAAAAATTAATTAAAATTGTATATTCACCGATGCTGGGTTTATTTGCGTCTCATGTTACGCCACTAGAATGTGTGCTCATGAAGACTTCTCTATCTTGTGCTGCAGTAGCAGCCTTACCGACTTATATAAGTGAGAAATGCCAAGCTGGACATCGTCCTTGTGGTAGAGCACTGGAGATTATTCCAGAGACCCGGGTTCGATTCCCGGCTTGGACATTTTTCACTAAGTTGGTTTACGCTTTGTAGCAATGTGATAATTCACATCATTAATATTCAATAATTTCAAGCATAATTTCACTGCTGAAATGTAGTTGAAAAATTAATTAAGAAAATTTTATTTAAAAGGTTCCTTGCTTTCCCCTTTAAAAAAAAAATAATAATAATAACAATTACAGTCTACTTTCTCTAATGCACAATATATTTCAGATGTAAGTAAGTAGTTAAGTCTTTTTTTAAATAAAAAATGTCGAGTTTGACCGTAATAAAAGTTCACAGATCAGATGAATTTATTAAGAAATTTGTAAGGCATTTCTGCATTTACTAGAGGGAGATATTTTGTCTGTCTTGTAAAGAACTATTACACTGCTTTATTTTGAACACATTCATTGGCTTTCATGGCCGAAAATAACGGTCTTCTGAGTAGTGTGTCATCCAATCAAATTGCTTCATTTTCATGCCAAAATCATTGGAGTTAAAACATGCAGATGTTAGAATATAATCAGCACACCTGCTGAATCATGAAATCGCAGGCGATTGCAGCTGTGACTGCAGTGAACAGATTCAACTTACTTCATTATTATTGATATTATTCATGCTATCTGTTTGGAAAAGGATGTAATGTGGTTGTTGTTCAAAGCAATCTCGTCCACAGCCCCATGGGTCGATCGCCTTCAAAACATATTCAATTCAATTAATGTTATTGTGTCCACTCCACGTTGAATGAATGGTTAGAAAAGTCTGTGACCAGCTATGCTGGTTATTAATAGCCAAAATGATGATTCTGAATTCAGTGGGTTTAGAGTCTATATTGAATGAGAAAAGGCAGCTTAATTACTAAAGTTCATAAAAAGGGCACCAGCTTCTCTTCTCAGCTGTGCATCGGAAGAAAATTAGTTTCCTGGATGGCTTATCAGGATGAAATCTTGGAGCCAAAAAAGTCACTGATGCAGAAATAATATCTTTTGTGTTGAATTCGGGAAAAACAGATTCAGAAACAGAATCTGATGCTGAAAAAGAAAAAATTCTTCAGAAGAAGGTTTAGCTTTTGGGGATAAATGTTTTTTTTTTTTTTTTTCTTTTTTTTTTTTTCTTTTTTTTTTTTTTTTAGAAAAACAAACTTTTGTTAGTAATCAATCAAGAAATCTTGACTCTTAAAAGGCTTCAAGATTAAATTGTGGAGCTTTAAAAGCTTTAAAGCAAACCACTATCACTGCAATGTTTGATAGATTTAAAAATAAATAGAAATTTTGTGGAAATATTTTCTTTTAATTTTGTATTATTATACCATTTAAATGTATTTCTAATATTGAATATCGTTTATATATATAATATATATAAAGCATTTTCTTTCCTTTCTGTAGTATTTATATAGAGTCTGATTATTATATTTGTAGACAAATTCCAAATATTAGAATGTAAACAAAATAATGACCTATATTCTGCACAACCATTAGTCCCGACCTGTGCTGATTAGAGGGAGTGTACTACTATATTTCACTTAAGACATAAATAACTACTTTAATGGGCATTCTCTCTATTATAATTATCTCTCTTCTCTCTCTTAATTTAAATAATTTTCATTTATAATTAAATATCTATGTGCATAAAATGAATATGCACATAGCATGCATATATGTTGAATATATTTATGCATATAATATCACTGTAAAAAAAAAAAATGTTTTTATGTGTATGAAGTTAATTAATTATTGTGTTCTGATCTATTAAATGTATTGAAAAATAAGGCTAACAATTTTTAATAAAGTACATTGCTCTTTAAATGTGTATTAATATTTTAATTTGCCTTTTGTCATGCATAGTCCACTGTACTTCAGACATGAGGCATAGTGAAACACACTTTTGATTTTGAGCTTTAAAAAAATATGTTTTTCTTTTAAGCTATTCAGATTTATGCTTTGAGAAAGTTACAGTAGCCCCTTGTTATATAGCGCTTTTTGATAGACAAGCAAAATTCACGCTATATCTCAGGAGGGAGGGGGGTGGGGGTGATATGGTAAACATTTTACTACTTTTATTAATATACTCATCTGATCACTTTTCTCCGTGATTTACACTCTGTCCAATGCCATGCCCTTTTGCTGCCAACAAAACCAATCATCGCTCTCTTCAAAATTATTCCTTCATAAGGTTTTAGCTTTTTCGCATTCTCTTTTATGATAGACCTGGTACAGGAACTCTAAGTGTATGCTGTTCTTTGAACCATAAGACCATAACCTTGACCAGCTCATTGTCATTTGCCAATCGAGCTCATTTTCTATTTAGTCCTTCAGTTTGACCCACATTTTCTGCAAATTTTCTTAATTTAGGTTCTTTTAGCCATCCTCTTACAGTAGAAGATCCAACGCTTAGCTTGTTGGCACTTGAAATTTGCATTGCACCTTTTTTAACTTGAATTTTTTTCAATCGTCCAATTTTATTTTTACAGACAGGCCGATTCGTTTAGCAGTCATGGTAACGCGAGAAGAGGTCTGAAGTAATAAATGAACTTGGTGTCCAAATTCCTATCGTTGAAGTGGTAGCCACTGATGGGGAGAAATTTGCATTTTACAATCAACCGTATAGATATCTTATTAGCTCTCATTACCCCTTCATTAAGCATCTCTCTAATACCCCTTTTAAGCATATATTTTAGTTAGCTAATTGGAATTATTTAAATCTTAGTGATCGTTTTGCTTCTGGAAATTTGGTATACCTAAAGGAAATATGCCTTCTATAAATATCATATAAAATTAATCTTTTTGTATGGCACATTCCTTTACTCTCTTAAACATCTCAATCAATAATCTTCGTTAATAAAAAATAAACTTAATCTTCTTGCGCTGTGTGTTTTCGCCACGCTAAGTTCCTTTTGAAGCCGCTGACTAAAAATGCTTAAATTAACAATTATTAAAATTAAGCATACACATGAATCAGTTAATTAGACACTTATTCCATTTTATATACAAACACATATAATATACTGAATGACTTTCATAGGAAACCAGTAAATTCACATAATATTTTGAATGACTTTCATTGGAAACCAGTAAATGAAATTCTGTCTTTAATTTACTGACAAGGGTAGGCAAGGGCATGATTCAATTTAAAATTGTATAATTCATCAACTTAACAGGCAGAAGGGAATTAAATAAAATGTACCTTTCGTATCAGGAACCATCACTTGTTGGATACACTAGCACTGAATGTAAACAGATCCGTATCTGGTAAGTATCCATATTGAGAGTCTTGAGGTACAAGCCTCCGTTCATATTTTGTTCCACAAAGAACTTCAGCACGCTGATAGGGGAACTAGCAGATAGCACCTTCTTTTTTGGAAACACTCTTAGAAAACCATTTTTAGAAAATGACTTCTTTTTTTTCTCTCGTTGTATTCCTCTTACACTTGATTTTTTTAATTTATTCGTCCCTTTTATTACTTTCTCTTCTCAGCATCCAATAAGATCTCATCTGTTGCTTTCCCTTCTGCCGTAATGGTCGTTTTGGAAAATTAAATGCCCTGCCTCTATTTTTGTACCACCCGCTCATTATCTTCCAGCTGTGTGTCCTGGAGGAAAGGCCTATAGTCTAGTATCATAAATTGAATGTCCAAATGTTGTTGTAAAAATGTCCATTCGTAAAATTTATTTGTTATAGTTCTGCTTATTTGTAAATGGCGGTTGTAAAATGTGTCCGATAATGATTTTTACTTCTGGGTGGTCTCATGAACGTTGGGGTTTTCTCTTTTTTTTTCTTTTAATTCAATGGTTTTGATGATGTGTATTTTAATCACATCAGCCACAATAACAGGAAATTCCATCATGGATTAGCCAATGAGATGCGATTTATCCACCTGCTTTCTTTTCACCCTCATTCACTTGTACTTCACTCGTATCTCTTTTTATTTCATTTCAGGTCTTTTTTTCCACATCAAGTGATTCATTGTTTAGCACCTTGAATTTTTTTCCGCTATAAAATTTTCAAACCAAAAGAAAAAAAATAAATAATTAGAAGATGTAGAAAATGTGCGATGTAGTTAGGGGGTATTGTAATTAATGAAGCTAAAGAACTAAGATGTATTAAAGAATTTTTATCGGTAAATTGATCTCTATATTTGAAAAGGGGCACAGTGGACAACTTTTTATTTTTTCCATCTTCTATTACTTCATGCAACAACTAATTCTATCTCTTAAAAGCCCAGTCTAGTAAAATATATTGTAACATATTTTTCAATTTCAAAATCAATATTATGTGATAAATCTGAAATAACTATGTTGTGAGCTTTGAAAAAACCATTAGCTTTTTAGAAGAAAATATTATGCATTTTTCATGTACTAGGGATTTCATTCTCCTGCACCCTTTGTGTACCAATACTTGAACTATTGTGTCTGCCTTTGTCTATACTATCTCTTTCTATATATATCTATCTCTATGTATGTATCTATCAAAATTATAGTACAAACCGTTAATTTAAACATTACAAAAATTCTTTTCATTAGGCTTTTATAGGGTAAATATATAAAATCCTTATTTTTAAATACTGTATAAGATCTGCTGTGAAACTTTAATGTTTCTTTTCCCAAGAACTTTTGCAAAAACGTTTAATAAACTTTATCTAACTTAACAATAACTTTTTTTTAAAGAACTTTTAATTAAATTCAAGTTAGATTTTTATAGAAATTTGTATCCGACTTCTGTAATTTATTATTTTTATTTCTCATCTCATCTGTTATATAAATATAGAACGTTCCTGCATTATGTTTTTGCTTATTGTAAATTTTGAATTTAGTTATACATTTATATACTTCTTAAATGCTTCTGGTGCCAGGCAATGTAATCTTGATTTTAAAAACTGATAAAACTTCTTTCTTTGTGGAAATACTTTTTTTTATTCTTATGATTTTATTTTTCAAGGCTTCAAGTGATATCTGCATTTCTTCTGAAATATTCATCAACTGTATCTGAACTTGAAGCTGTATGTCTCTTAGATGCACTCATAGATGCACATGTATCATGTAATGAGTAAGTCTGCTACTCTTTTCATTTTATTGAAGTGTAATCAAGGTTCATGTGTCAAAAAGAGAACCTGCAAATCAGGTTAAATGTTTTGGTCTTAAAATTTCAGGGAAAAGTTCATAGTTTTCACCTGAGCCTAAAAAAATTGTTCACTTACTCTAGAAGAAAATGCCTGGTCTATTTTTTAAGTTTATGTCAAACTGTTTAGTAAAAAAAAAAAAAAAAAAAAAAAAAAAATGTATGTATATTGTACATAGAAAATTATGATCCATAACTTTACTTCTTAGCAGAGCCTTATCTGTTTAAAAAATATTAATATTAACCCTTTCAAAAAAATTTGTTTCTGAGATACACTTTTGTAACTTTCTTTGTTTTCTGCAATGTTTAAAATTCTGCATCAGCTTCAGAAATCAAAATACGAAAAAAACAAAAGATACCAAACCATATTTAATTTTTTTTCCTTTAAAATGACATCTTTGATTTTAAAAATATTAATATTAACACTTTCAAAATACTTCATTTCCGAAATTCACCTCTGTGATTTTTGTTTTCGAAGTTTAAATATCTGTATCAGTTTTGGAAATTTAAATACAAAAAAACAAAAAGTATCAAATCATATCTACATACTTTTTTTTTTTTTTTTTTTTTAAATGTTGTAACCCATTTTTAAAAAATATTATTAACTCATTCAAAAAAATTCATTTTTGAAAATCACTTTAGCAATTTTCTTTTTCTCCTGCAATGTTTAAAAATCTGCATAGGCTTTGAAATTAAAAAGACAAAAAAACAAGAAATAACAAATCATATCTATGTACATTTTCCTTTAAAACGTTTTTGATTTGAAAAAAATATGAATATTAAAAATTAGGAAACTTACATTTTCAACATAGAGAGATCTCTTTTCATATTATTTAGGTTTTCTCAGGAATTTTTATCTAGAATTGAGGGTTTAACATAAGTAAACATGAGAAATTAAATCAGCAATTACTATAACACCCCTTAGCTCCATTCAGATAGATTTTTATTTAAAAAGATCAAATCGTCTACTGGACGAAAACAGAATAAAAGTTTAAACGAATTAACGAGGGTGTATGCAACAATGAGCCAACATCTACTAGATGAAACCAGAATATAAGAAAAATCGAACAAACAGTATAGTATGTTGTTTATACTAACACATAATACTGGTTAAGAAAATCATTTAAATGCAAGTACAATAATAATAATTTTTTATTATACTTAACATTGGTAACCCTGCATTTTGTTTTATACAAGTTCCTAAAATGTGCTCAAAAAGTTCTTACTACATAATTAAAAAAAGATGAGAACCCTTTAGAAAGAATCTTAAATTCAGAAAATTTTGAGCTGTGAGCCATGTTGGCCAATGAAGTTAGATCTCGGGGTCAACTATTATGCAATCAAGCCAGTGAATGTCGTATCCATACACAAATGTTTCTTATGAACAGATATTTAATCATAACAAACTGATTTTAGAAGATTTATATATGCATCAATTTTACATTCCATACTTTTTGAGAAATCTCAAATTTCTAATTTGTGTAATAAACAAAAATAAGAATAGAACTTTTTTAATAAGACTAAATCTGTTACCACTGTTACATTAAGCCATAATATTATATTTATAATAAACAAATTAACTGTTTTATTACAAAATTTTGTATTTTTTATTAAAACTGTTTTTAGTGTGAATTTTATTTTAGGTACTTGTTGATAAGTTTCTTGATATTTTATTTTTTTTTAACCTAATATTGTGGGATAAACTTGAAAATTTATAATCACAGTTTTCAAATAAAGTTTTTTTTTTTTTTTTTTTTTTAAGAATAAGATCTTGAAGTATTTAACTGTAGAATTTCTGTTTTATAAACATTTACCTATTCTTTATATATATATGATTTTTTTTTTTCCACTTTTAATTCTTGAGTCTTTCTTTAGTCTTGATTAGTCTTTATTCTTTGTGCTTGAAATATCAGCACCACTCAAAATAAGCATCACCATGTAATGTTGTTAAATTTGAAATTGAAAATCTCTAACTTGAGATTTGAAACAAATTATATATTCCTGTGTTAAGAGGATTTTTTTTTTTTTTTAGTATACAAACAAAGAATTGGTTATTGAGTTGCTGCAAATCGTTTGTTCAAGCTTTTGGCAGTCAGTATACCTCGAAAAGATGTGAGGCAAATTATGAATGGCAACGTCTGTGGGAATTAGCTGTTAAGTAAGTTTTGATTTTACTTGTCTGTGCTTAAATGTTTAATTAACTTAATGTAATTGAAAAATTTTCGAGAACTCCTGTTTATTATTTATAATAAATTATAAATTTTTCATCAATGTTTTTTTTTTTTTTTTTTTTTGCACAATATTTGCTTTGCAAATTCAATAATAATTTTTTAATAAAAATATTTTTTTCTGTTTTTTAACTAATTATCTTGCTTTGTATTTTAATGTTATTACAAGGCAGAATGGCAGGATTGACAATCAAAATTTTTAAATTTTATCCAAGTGAATCAGTTGTCTTAAATTCTTTCAATAGTATTTTTATCATCTGTTAGAATTATATTAAACAGCTTATTAAAATAAATATAGAGTTAAAGATATTTTTCTTTATTTCAAACTCTATTCTGTCATTGTAATAGGATTTTGGAAAACGGGTATAAAGAAAAATTAAGGAATGGCAATTATTAACTCTAAGCAAATAGCACAATTAACTTAAATAAGATTATCTTAATTTTATGGAGATATATGGTAAATGGATTTACCCATGTTCCAGCATAGTGGTTAAAATATAAGAATGAATCTGCATTATGATGTATTAATTAAACTTTCATTTTAAAAATTAAATTTACTTCTTCAAACTTGGTTTTAAAATTTATACAGGCTAAAGATTATAATTAATGATTTAATTTGATAAAAATGGAAGCTAGATTTAAACAATTACCTCCAATTTCTTTATAAATAAATAATTATAAAAACACGGGTACTCACCACTGGGATGATATGTGTTAATATGTGCATTAAATAAAGAACTGTGTTACATTTCACTATTTATTAAAATACTTGGTAAATAATGGATCTACTTACTTATTCACACAAAAAAATTATAACAAGAACTTATTATATTTAAAATTTTTATTTATAACTTACAAACAAATGTGCATTATAAACAAAATTCAATAATTATGAAGTTGGCTTTTCCTACCACACTAAGTGCAAAGTTCTTGATTAAGATTTTGAAATAGTCCTCTATTATCTTACTAAATTCAAAGTTCTTGATTAAAATACTAGTTGTATATAATGTAAAAAAAAAAAAAAAAAAAAAAAAAAAAAAAAAAAAAAAAAAAGGTTGATTTTACAGAATTGAAGTATGTTTAGAAGTTCTCTTAGCACAACATCTGAATCACAATCAAAAAATGTTTCTTTGTTCAGTAAATAGTGATGTTAACAAACTTGATAATGTCTAGAACTGAAGTTGATCATTATTCGCCGAATGACACTGCATTATTGTATAGGAAAAAAAGATTAGCACTGTAGATCCATATAAAAAAATTTGATTACAAATACTGCAGATGTTCCCTTTTTATTAAAAGGACAACAATAATGGATAGCAATTGGTTTTTTTCATGAGTTCGAGAACAAGATGGATTTTGTAGCTATTTCAGCGACAGAAGTGTTTATTTGGAATGATTTGTATTTTAAACTATTTGTTTCATGAGGAAAACTACTTGTTTATTTAGAATAAGAAGAAAGTTAAAGGATCCTTGAATCTAATAAATTTTGATTTAAATATTTAATTGAGGTCATTATAAAATAAATAAAATGCTCCTTAAAAACTCCTTAAATTATCTCAAAGTAAAATTTAGCCTGATCAATGATGATGATTTGATCAAGAGTTGAAAATGAAGCTTTGTATCTTACAACATGATAAGAACAGGTTTTTTCCACAGGTTATACATTGTTTTTCCTTGTGTGTAATGATAATTCAGGTCACTTTTCTTGTTAAGTCCTTCCTGAAAGCAGAGTCTTATGTTTCAGTGATGTGACCTCAGCTGTGCCTACTATCTTTGGCTCTGTGCACAGACTTATCGTGGATGCACATACTTTTTGTCCCTGGTGACTTTCGGAAGCTTTACTGGGTCCCGCTTGCTTTACCCTTTGTGCTGGCTTGCTGTCGCTCTGACTGTGCTTCACTTTTGGGTTTCTTCGCCGACATGGGATCCTTAGATCCTGGTTTGGCTTTACACTTCATTCATTAAAACATGATAAATAACACTGCATGTATACTTATCTTAAGTATGTATGACATGAAAGAAATTAAAGGAAGTAAAAGAGAAATCTTCTGTTTAAAAAAGAAAAGTTCAAGTGTTAAATTGTATTGTTATGTTTGGGCAGGGGTGTGGGGAAAGACAAAAGTTACTGTTTATATATATATATATATGCTGTATGTTTTTTCCCCTTTAAAATTTATTTTTAAAATTATGGTGTGATGCATGAGTATTTAAGATTTAATTAGTGTCTGCATTTATGACCATTGGTCACTGCATAAAATAGTCAGCTGGGAATTTCATACTCAAATTTATGAAACCATTAAGCAATACATTGTGAATTCTGTCTAATTTTAGCATTAATTAGATTTTAATTGAATAAAATCTATGTTTCTCTCCAAATGAGGCATTAAAAATTAGAATGGGTGTGTGCATTACACACGAGAGCATAACATACATGAAAAAAATATGTTGAGTCCATTAAAATTCTTCGAGTGCTTAAAATTTTTCTAGATTCCTTGAATTTTTTCTTCTCAGTTGTGTGTGAACTCTGTTATAATTAATTAAGAATGTAATTAAGAAGTTTTTATTAAAATTTGAACCTGTAAATAAAATAAGAAATGTTATATTGTCTTATAACAACACTTATTCATCAATTTTATATTAGTTAAAAATTTAGATAATGAAATGTATTCATATAATAAATTGATTTGATAAAGAAATTTTAGTAGTTCATATATAGTTTTTTTTAACCCTTTGCACTATATTATCTAGTGATATTGAATGCCATATTTTGGCTGAACATGTTTTTATTATTCATTACCAAGGGTTATTGTATTCTGGGTTTTGTATCAGTCTTTCTGGTTTTACAGTATCGTCATGTTTAGTGGAAAAACATAATGAGATTAAAAAGTTCAAAACCAGATATCAGCAGTAAACATTTTACTTATAGCAACCTTTAAGAAGAAAGTGATCTGAGTAAAACTGGCAAATTCCCTTCCCTGCATTAGTAAGAAACATAGGTGTGCTTTCTATCCACATGGCAGAAACCTGCCTTTTGAAATGTATGACTTTTGGCCCCTTCGACTCAAAGGAAATAATATCAGTTGTATGAGATGTAAATTTCCAACTGGGTGAAAAACGTCCGCACCAGGATTTATTTACCAACTAGCTAACTTGCCCGGCGTCACCCAGGTACATCACAAAACAGCCTGAAAATCACAATAAGATATCGCTAAAATTTTTTTAATTGCTGCACAAATTTCGAAAAGAGAAAAAAAATGATATATTGTGTTCGAAGATTGAAAGTTGATTCCTTTCACTAATGTGGAAAAATGGTAGAAAATCGCTAAAATACACTAAAAATCACATGAAAAATTCTAAAATTGCTATACAAAATCCGAATAAACTTTATTGAAATGAGGGCAGAAATTACTTTAGTATTATAGGTCAAAAATGGAATGTAAAAAAATTGCAGAAGATCACGAAGAAACGTAAAAATCGAATTGAAAATCACAAAAAGTTAAAAAATTACGAAAGTCAAAATTTACTATAATTAGATAAAAGTTTCATATCTAATTCCTTTGACCTGCGGGCCCTCTTAAAATTTATGTTTGGGAAAGCATGCTAAGCATTGTATCATGTTACTTTTATTCATAATTTAATTCACTTGGATTCCCTTAAATATAATTAATATAATCCCTTAAGTTAATATTAGTTTTTATTGCATTAAAATATCTCAACTTGTTGATTTTCTGTAAGCAAGTAATCCCTATTGGTTTACAATGGAAGTCTATGGGAATTTGGTGAAATATTAGAGATATCGCCAAGTTGGCATCACTTTTGGCGACTAATTTTGATCGCCAAGTTGGCGGCATTTGGTGACAGAACTGCCCCCCCCCCCACCTCCACTATGGTAACTCCCATATAGGTATGGAGATGCATTAAATGTTGTTCAATAATCGTAAAACAAATTCGCTAAAAATTAAAAAATCACTGTACGAATGCCGAATAAACTTTCGTGAAAAGGGAACAAAATTTACTATATTGGGTTAAAAGAAAGAAACCATATTTTTTTCACTAATCTGGAAAAATCACCTCAAAACTTAAAAAAGTGCTAAAAATTACATAATAAATTAAATTTTTAAAAAAAATCTAATCGAAAATCGGGCTTTGAGGTGCAAAACTTCATGTATAGACATACCTTTTCCCCAAATTTTGTAGCTCTATGTGCAGTGGTCTCTTCAGAACATTATCGACACACTCACACACAAACTTCTTTCTTTATTATTATAGAATAATTGTGTTAAAATTAATCTAGTGTAATATCAGTTGTGTTGATAATTGATATCAATATTTTGCATTAGTAATTTTCAGGGTTTTTTTCACTTTGTGTCTCAGTCAATCCTGATATACTGTCCTCTAAACAAATATGCTGTTGAAAATGTGCTATGGAATTTTTTTTTCACAACATATACAATCATCAAAATACAAAGGTCGATATCACTAGATAATGAACTGCCAAAATATGAAAAATGTCAATTTTTGCATTTTTTTAGGAAAGATATTTCAGTTGTAATTAATTTTTTATTTCTGTTCTATTTAAGTTATTTATTTTTTCAAAAATATTCAAATTTCTATCAAATTCTGAATTTTTTTACTTTTTTAGATCTGTTGCCCTTATGCATCAGTGCCATGAAGCAGGGCATGGTCTTTTATCTGTTCTTCTGTATTTTAAATTAGTCACTCCTAGAACTGAATTTTGCAATCTTTATAGCCCAGGTGTGTGCTAATTGTTTATAAATGTTATATGTTTAAAATATTTTTATTAATATATATATATATATGTATGTTAAATTGTAAAAAGGAAACAAGTGATCAGTCATTCAATTCATAACTTTGAATTTCTTTTATTGGTAACTTAATGATAATAATCCAGATTTGTATTGGGTAATTTCAGATTTTTCTTTATTAAATTAAACATTGCTCTTCTAATATGTAAAGTATTTAAAATCATTTTAAAAATGTGGTAATATTTCTCAGGAACTGTTTTTTTAATACTGAATTTCAAAGATATAGGCTTCATATATCTATATATATATATGGTTGTATTTATTTAGTTAAGAATCTATCTGTTTATATTACTTTTGTGTGCTGTGAGTTTGCAAAAAGTCAAGGTAAAAAAAAAAAAAAAACATGCTGTTACTTTCTTTCTCTTTCAATTATTTTAAATCCCCTCCTTTCAAAAATTTTAATTTTATCCCCTAACAATACTTTATGGAAAAATTTAAATAAATGCCTTCAGTTGTCTGGTATCAGAATTACTCCAATCCTAAACACCTGAGTATTTAAACTAATCAAATTCTATTTAATTTTGATAGGGAATAAAATGTCACAAAAATTACATAAAAAAATATCATATTCTGATAAAAAATTAAAAATTTATGTTCAGTAGTTTTTAATATTACGTTTTTAATGTTTGAGCTTGAATGAATTAGCTCAAGCGACAATAATATATTTTTGTCACAATGGTTATTACAGTTTTTTCCCTTCCATTTTCTGTAGGGTTTTTTCTAATTATAACAAAAACTTTAGAAACCCTATTTCTAAGACCTTTTTCTGATCAATAATCCTCTGTTAATTAAGGCTGTTCTCAAATCCAAAGAGTTAATTTTCTGACATAAGTTTTAATTCATTTTTGTTCGGAAACGCTAGAAACTAGAAAGTGTTGTTATTCAGAAACTATGTCATCGAACTGTTTTTTCCATTTTCTTGTAAACGCAATAGATCTTTCAGAAAATACTCTCAAAGTTTGCATTTTTAACTGAACTTCCGAACGAAAGAAGAAAATCCAGTCAGTAAGGGGAGAAAAATGCATGTCACGTGATCAAAATCACTTATAACTCAATAGGTAATTGATTCATCAAAAAAGGGAAAACACAGTTCGATTCTAAATCGCTTCGATGGCCAGGCTTTCCAATTTTATACCTTTCCGTTAAAAAATGAATTTGTAAATGTGTCAAAACATTTTGCGCTTGTTGAGCAGAGCAGTTGAGAACAGCCTTAAGTAATTATTTAACTTTCTGTGATTTTTTTTGTTCAATAATTATATTTGGAAACAATAGTGGATGTGATTTTATGGCTTTCAATAAAACATTCAAAAGCATTTTTTGCCTTTTTACTTATATAACTTTGTGGGGGAGATTAAAATATAAGCTATTTAGAATTAATGTCATTATGATAATCTCATGTAGCTGTTCATGTAGCTGTATTTTCTGCCCACCTCTTAAAATTATTATAATATATTTTTTTGATGATTTCATGATGCCACTGAAGTATTTCAGATTGACTAATTTTTATTTTTTTTGTGTCTTTTCTTCTTCTTTTTTGGGGGGTGGGGGTGGGGGGGGGTATCCTACTTTCATTGTTCATTCAGTTATAGTTCATAAATTATAATAGTTCTTAAATTTATATTTTGAATTAAAATACCACTTTATAAGCAGTGTAAAAATCTTCTGTATTTTGGCAGGTTTCCACTTTTTAAAATTTTCTCATTCCTCTTCCAATTTCTCCTCTCTCCTTTCTTCCATCCCTCAGCACACAAAGTTCAAAATCTTTAATGATTTTTAATTTCTCTGCTCTACTTGTTACTTTATTATAAAAATAAGTAACTATTCATCTAAATTTCCACCTCCACTCTCTTCCATATCTAGTAAGCAAAGTTTTAAATCTTTAGAACTTTTCTTTTCTGTTTATTTATGTTCTAACAGTAAATAAATAATAATCTAAATTACCTCTTCTCCTTATATATATATATCTCCTCCAGCTTAAAGAAGAAAAAAAAGCTTTATTATTTATTGTTTTATAATAACAACAAATAAATAATATTCAATCATTTAAATTCCCTCCCCTTTAAAATTTCTTTTCCCCATCCCCAAGAAAGATTTGTAGATATCATTGATAACAGCTTTGAAGCAATTTTTTTTTTTTTTTCATTTCTGCATTTTGAGTGTTTTTACCCCAAAATTCAATTATTTAAGAATCTGTGATCAGTAATTAACTATGAACATATTAAGAGAAACTTTGTATTATAAAGATTCTTAAATAATTATCTTCATTTTTTAGATCCAATCTTTTTGTATGTACTTTTTTATTTATTTTTACTAGTTTTTGTCGTGTAAATAATTAAATTTGTAACATATAGCACCTAAGGATTTTCTTTTCTTTTCAATTTTTAGGATCAAGCAATAGAGTTACTAAAGCTTCGTTGAAATCACTTGCTATATTTCTAGAGAATTATTCGCCATCATCCATTATAGGTCTTAATTCCGTCTGCCTATACAATAATTTTGAAAATCAAGTTCTTGAATGGCTGTTTTCAAGAATAAATGATGACAATTCACCATTTCAAGTTGTATCTGATGACAAGGATTTATCAACTTATGAAATATTTGCTTACGTTGCAGCTTTATTATGCCTTCAAAATAATGATTGTGGAGCAAAATTAGACATGGCATTTACATCAACAGGTTTGTGAAATATAATTTTCTTTTTAGCTTCAAAATATGTATTGGTTTTGTTGAAAGTTTTATTAATGACCATAATAAATCTTGAAACAGGAAATTCAGCTAAGATCTTTAAGGATGTATTAATATTGGGATATTTTTAAACAAATGTTATTAAACATTTTTAAACAAAAGATACTGTTAGCAGGGCTGTCGACTATTACACATTAGGTGTGGAAACTGCACATTGGTCTGCTTGTACTACACATTATACATTGGTTACTAGGAACAACACTTTTTGTCAAGTTGTTTTTTAATGAGACAGATTCTTATATTTGGTTTCTTTTTCATTTTTTATCATGCATAAATTTCATGCTATAAATTTTATTATGATTTAAAATGTGTATTCTGGCCTTTTTATATACTGCATGAAATATATATTTTTTAAAGTTCAATTGATATTTTGGGCCATAATTTTTATCTTTTGATGTAACCTATTTTATTTAAAAATGCATTCTATTCAATGTATAAAATAATTGTAAATTTGAAAAATTTTATTTTTTAACTTTTGTATATTTTAGTAGATTTTGATAGTAATCACATACATGCACAGACAAACATTTTACTTTTAGTAACAACACTTTTTCTCAATTTGTTTTTTAATGAGACAGATTCTTGTATTTGGTTTCTTTTTCATTTTTAATCATGTATAAACTTCAGACTATAAATTTTATTATGATTTAAAATGTGTATTGTGGACTTTGTATATACTGCATGAAATATATATTTTTTAAAGTTCAATTGATATTTTGGACCACAATTTTCATTTTTTGGTGTAGCCTATTTTATTTTTAAATGATTCTATCGAACCTGCAAAATAATTGTAAATTTGAAAAATTTTATTTTTTAAGTTTTGTATATTTTAGTAGATTTTGATAGCCATCGCATACTTGCACAGACAAACATATTTCTTTTCTTGGTTTAGACTTCTCTTTTATTGAAAACTGCATAAAAATGTAGTGTGATAAAGATAGAAATAAATTAGTTTGTTTTTAAATATTTTAATTAATGTTAAATGATAAACAGTTATACTGAAAGAACATCGAGATAATGGGATCTATTTTTAATATTTTTTTTTATGTTTATCTATTTTGAATTTTGTTCATTTGTATAAAATTTTAATCAGAACAATTATTTAAATGAATTGATTATTAATCAATTCCTTAGAGTCAAAACACTGTATAAACACTAGTGTCATGAAGGAAATTTTTACCTTGTTATTAATAAACTTTATAACATACTTATAACTACTTAAAAGGTGACACAAACATATAAAAATATTATTTAATGCAACCCTGAGATCTTTTGAACACACACATGTTCATTTGCAAAGGGAAAAGATGACTGACTGAATAGAAATACATTTTAAAAACAAAAACAAAAATAGTACACATGCACAAGCAGAGCTCAGTCCATTTCTCTGCAGAGAAGCGAAAAGATCAATTCATATTATCAGGAGGTCTTGAAATATCTAGGATATTATACCAAATCGCAGGAATATTATAAGAAAGGACATTGTTACAAACATTATCACTTCTAAGTAAAATTTCAATGGACTCACGGATTATTGCAGAGTAATGGTTAGATGTTGAAATGATCATTTTAGCTTTTTCGAAGTTTATCTTAATATTTTCTTTTTGATGACTCTGCTTGCACATGCATACTATTTTTGTTTTTAAAATGTATTTCTATTCAGTCAGTCATCTTTTTCTTTTGAAAATGAATGCGTGTCTGTTCGAAAGATCTCAGGGTTGCATTAAATAATATTTTTATATGTTTGTGTCACCTTTTAATTAGTTATAAGTGTTATGTAATAACATCCTTTCCAATTAAAATTAATTTAAAAAGCTATTTTAAAATATTTAAATTAAATCAAAAAACTTCTTTACTTTTAAAATTTATATTCTACCTTTAAATATTCATTAATTTTCGTTAAGTTCGTTTTTCAGTTAAATTTCACTTAAAAACAATTTAATTTAATCGCCATAAAAGATCGTCAAAAATTATCAATAATAAAATAATAAATCTTAAAATTAATACTTTCTACCGTAATAGAATATTTTTATAATAATTTTCAAATCTAAAATTCATCATTTAAAGTCATTTTATTCAAACACTTTTATAACTCTTGGTGGCATCGTCAATTTTAAACCAGCCAATCAACGACGTTCGTTCCTAACGGCGGGTTTTTGTAGCGTCTGTTTGGGAATAGCATCGCTCTCTTCCTGCCTGGATTCTACGGTGAGCGGACGTATTCCGCTCTCGGCGGCTCCGCCTTTTTCTTTTTCATGGCATATCGGCGTCGGGCTAAACGGGTCCTTCGCTTGATATTGCCATTTTAATATCTCACTTAAAAATAATCTTAAAGTTAAATCTTACATCAAAGTAAAATTTCTAAAGGTCTTGGTTAAATTGGTGTCACAACCTCGTTATGTACAGTTCTGTTGTCACCAACGTCATAAAACTGTTTCTTTAAAATGAGATGACAAAGAAGAAAAATTTCGGGATGTGTTTCAACGATCGGCATAAAGAATTCAAATATGGGCCGTCCTACGCCATACGTCCTTTATATTGTGAACATGCATCTATGAAGATAAATTTAGATCTACCAGTTTGTGATATTTGAAAGATGCTATGAACAAGTATGAAGGTTACCGTTTTTCTGGGCGTGGCCTAACAAGATTTCCTAAATGATTTTTCTTTTTGGATATATAAATCTTGCAGTAGTCTTATTGTATATTATGACATGAAATGTAGGATTTATCGTCTCTATAAACTAAAAAGCGAACTATGTGGTGGAACTCTTACAGCAGTAATTTTAACGATGTTGGAATGAACAGTATCAATTTATCTTTAATGTTTGTGAAGTAAATTCTATGCACCTTTGATATTCTATAGAGTAAAAATTTAAATATATTCGAATATAATAATGAAACATTTTGATATTATAATTGTAAAGAACAGATGCATCTCGTTTTCTCTCCCCATTCCCCCCATTTAATTTAAATAATACTTTAATAAAGAAAATTATTTATTTAAATATATTTGTGTATTTTTCTGTGTTTTGATTTACGTGTCTCTTAATATTATCATAAAGTGCCAAATTAATTTATTACAATTATATATTAAAGAATTATTAATTATAAACGTTCTAAAGTAAATATTTAATACTTGGCACAATTTAAAATATGTTCAACATATGCAATTTTCAAGTAAGAAATATTTTTTTTAGTTCAGGTGAGTCTAAAGTTTATTATTTATATTTTACCATGAAGTTACCAAGTTATATTTGTTTACATCTCTCACATGCAATGTTTATTAACCACTTACGATCATTTGGCCATATCTAATAGTAAAATTTCTCCTTTTTAATTCATATTAAAAATCACATATATTATTTATAACTCCCAATTTTAATTAATTTAAATTCATTTTCTCCTTTCCTCTTATTAATTTAATTTAATTTTTTTTTTTTTTTTTTTTTTACCTAACAATAAGTATGTTATAAAGTTTTTAATCTTCCTGTTGAAGATTTTTAATGTCACTCTTACCAGAAAGCATGTTTTTTTTTTTAGGGCAAATAAATTGTTTTAGAAAATGATTTAATTTTACACTAATTGCATCACATTTATTTAGTTGTTAAATAAAAATAGTTTGCATTTAAATAAATTAGAATTGCATGTTCAAGCTCTGTCTTTCCAAATGCTATCTGTAATTAATATCCTGATTTATAACCATCCATAACTGTTATTGCCAATCTATAATTGCCATTATACCATAACAAACTGTATTTTAAAATATACATTATTTTGTTAAATATTATACATGAAGATTTATTTTAGAATATGTGTAGTACTATGGGCTACTGGCAACTTTGAATGAAATTGTAAAATATTGATGCAGTTTTCTGCACATTGTGGAGATTAGAGCTCAGCCAATATGTAACCATATCAAATGTTTTGTTTGTGATTTAGCATTTAAATTAATTTTCAGATATAGGGATCTTCCGCATTTTAGCAGATTATCACCTTTTGCAAAATTTTGTCTAAATTGCTCACATCACAAAGATTTGATCACTTTTTAATTCCTTATGCTCTGTTTCTGATTTTGCACTGACAATAATTAATAAATGAATAAACATTTAAATTGCAACATGCTGCAAAAGCAAATTCTAAATGATTTGTTAAAAAACTTTTCTATTTTGTATAATATAAAAGATAAGAAGAACATATGGAGGTACTTTTCAATTAATAGGGTGTCATTTAAGCCAAATGCAAATGTTTTTGCCAAAATTACTAAGGCACCAAACCCAAATATAGAAAAAGTATATACAGAAACTGACTACAGATAGGCATGGTAAACCTAATGATATATAATATCATTTTAAAAAGAATAATAACTATTTTATTAAATACAAAATATAGAGAAAAATTCGAAATTACTATTTTGTTACACTGCCAACATAAAGTTGCTGATTTCATTTAGCATAGCTGAAATCTTCTTTTTTAATAAAACTGACACCATATAAAGTCAATTGAGAATAATTCACAGAACCCTGTGAATATAAGCTTTTGACACCAGTCTGTAAAGGAATGTAGGAGTCTTGAAATTAGATTTTGGTATCTTCCCCTTTCCCCCCTTTTTCTTTGGTTCTAGCTACATCTTAGTACTTTGGATTTAAGAATACATAATTTTATTATATGCTTTTATTAACAAAATCTCATAGTTTAAATCATTATACATTTGTCTTGGCAGACTTTAATTTCAAAGTGTTCAACATTTGATAATTGGCAAATTGTATAAACCAGGAAAAAGTACGATCACCTGTTCATTGAAAAAACATATGTTGAAAGCGAAAACGTGTATAAGTGGCATTTTATGTTTGCTACACTTGACATGAAATAAGCAATTTTTCATATTTAGCTTTTTGGTTCAAAACTGCAACTATAATTTGCTGAAAAGTAACTACACATGGATGTATGAAAATGTAATTAATGATATTAACAGAATTTTAAAATAAAGAAATGTAATATTTTTTCCTTTTAATTTTAGAGCCATTTCAGTGGATAAGTGACATGGAAAATGAACTTCTCTCTGTGACTTTTGTTCTGAATAAAAATCAAGCTGAAACTAAAGAATCAAAAACTAATCTACCATCAACTGTAATATCTCAGCCAATGTGGGATAAAATTCTTAAATTTTTTATTGAAGCTACTGGTGGTATATTTCAAGAACAAATGTGTAACATGCAAGTATGTATTATTATTTAAAAATTAAAACAATATTATGTTATAATTTTCATATTTTGTTGGATGTAGAGCAATTAGGATTTGGTGATATATGTCAATGGATATATGTATCATGATATATATCAATGGATATACAGTAGAACCTTGAAAATCCGGTATCGTCGGGACTGAGACTAGGCCGGATTTCTGAAAGAATTATCAAAAGTACTTGCGATATTCTTAATTGTGCCTTTATTTATAATTTAACTCATGGTCAAGTGATATTTATGTTTGAAAAAGAGAAAATTAAATATTTTTAAAAAACTTACTTTAATTAATTTTTCAACTACTTTTCAGCAGTGAAATTAATACCGTATTTACCCGCGTATAAGTCGAGAAATTTTGGACAAAAAAATACTTTAAAGTTGGGGGGGTCGACTTATGCGAGGGTCCTTATTTTTTTTTTACCAGAAGTCAAAAATGCCCTTCAGAAAGACAATTGTTCTCTTTTCGCATTTCATAACACAATGACGTCGTTTACTGTCGATTTCCATACCAGGAGAGATAAAGAGGAGACTGTGTGACGGTTTGGTGCTGGCGATGAATGTACGCCTACTTGATTGTGATTGATTCGTGATTGGTGCAAGAATAAGGCAAAGTTAGAAAACATCCCAAAATCAAAAAGGCTTTGCGGCATGGAAAATCGCCCTTTCCAGAACTCGAAAATGTATTGCATGATTGGGTTGTAGAGTGCCGTCGGAATGGTTATATTGTCACTAGAACTGCTATACGTTTACAAGCAATGAAGCTTGTAAAAGAAGAAAGTATGGTGTTTCAAACACGTTTCGTGTATCAGAACATTGGTGCACTAGATTTATGAATCGTCATGGTTTGACTTTACGCCAGCGCACTAAACTGGCACAAAAATTACCATCTGACTTGGAAACGAAGATCATGAAATTTCAAAAATACATCATCGATCAAAGAAAAATGAAATCTTTTGAATTTTGCCATATAGGAAATATGGACGAAACACCCATGTGTTTCGACCTACCAGAAAATAAAACAGTGAACTGCAAGGGGGAAAAAAGCATTTTGGTAAAAACGACTGGGCACGAAAAAACCCGTTTTACGTCGTTCTTTCCTGTTTGGCCGACGGTAGTAAGCTTCATCCGTTGATTATTTTTAAAAGAAAAACGTTACATTTCCATCTGGTGTGCGGATTCGAGCCCATGAAAAGGGGTGGATGGATGCTGACGGAACAGTCAAGTGGCTTAAAAATGTGTGGGGTAAAAGACCGGGAGCTGTTTTCAAAAAGCCTTCCCTTTTAGTTTAAGATTCGTTTCGTGGCCACTTTTCTGAAAACGTGAATAAAGTGACGAAAGAACTGAAAACGACTGTAGCTGTAATCCCGGGTGGGTTGACATCCGTCCTTCAACCCCTAGACGTTTGCCTCAATAAGCCCTTCAAAGCAAATGTTGGAAAATATTGGGCAGAATGGATTTCATCCGGTTGTCCAACATTTACAAAGGGCGGTAATATTAGAAAGTCCGACATTGCATTAATTGCCCAGTGGGTTAAAGATGCGTGGGAATCAAATTCCTTCCGAAATGATTATAAAATCGTTCAAGAAATGCTGCATAAGCAACGAACTAGACGGCACAGAAGATGATGCCATTTTCGAAAGTGATAATGACGAGGAAGAATGTAGTGATACAGAGATTGAAAATGTGTATCATGATGAGCTGATAACGACAGAGGATTATTCCGTCCGGTCCGATACTGAATCAGATCTTGAATCAGTTTAACTTTGCACATTACTTTAGTATATTATTATCTTCATTATTGTATATTTAGTACTTTTTTTTCATATGATTTCGAATAAATGAAAAAAAAAAAAATTAAGTTTCTTTATTATTACATATTTAGTACTTTCTTTTTTTTCCAGGTGATTTTGAATAATGTATTTTTAAAAAAATTCAAATTTCTTGAGTGGAAAAGGGGGGGGGGGGGGGTCGACTTATACGCGGGATTTTAAAAAATTCAAATTTCTTGATCGGGAAAGAGGGGGGTCGACTTATACGCGGGTAAATACGGTACTTACTTTAATTTATTTTTTCTATATTACAAAAAAAAAAAAAAAATAATAAATAGTAAAGCCATTTTTTTCAAATATTCAATCATCGGTCAAAATTCAATTGTGTAATTTCCCAAACATTGTTTTCAATTTTTCGTCCATTCTTTAACAAGTTTATCTTGGATTTTATACAAGTGAAGAATATCAATTTCAGAAACACAGTCTTGTTTATGTAAAACAGATACTAAATTTCCAGTCAAATTTATACATTTTTCCAGTGACTGGTTTCCTTTTCTTCTACCGGATCCACGTCCTCGTTCAATAGAGCTGCTACCAGCATTATCGGCAGCTCTATTTAGCATAGCGTCACCAATCTCACTGCATGCTAATCCATTGCTTTCTATCTCAAAACTTTTAATTCATAAACAATTGCTATTTCCCTTTTCTCCAATAAGTTGTAAGTTTAAAAAAAAAAGAGTGGACTTGGAAAGTGACTTTTATGCCAGATTTTTTAAATTTTCGGATTTCTGATTGCCGGATTTTCAAGGTAACATTATATACATGTATCATGATATATATACATATTTATTATCAAAATATCATGAAGTTTCATATTTTCATGTATTTGATATTTATTTTTAAAATATTGTGCATGATTTTTTTAACTGTTATTGATTGTATCTTTTGGCATATCAAGAACTTTAGCTCTGACAGTGACTTTTTTAGGCGATCCCCCTACACACTTAAAGAACTTTTCCAAGCTTTACATTTGAAGCTGAATTTTTAAATGTAGAACCAATAATTATGTGGTACAATATTTACTTGGAACAGTTATTGAAAGATGAACTGTCTAATTTAGATAATAAATTATTTACAGCTTCATTAGGAATAATCTTTTCTGGTTTTGATTTTAAGCTTAAACTGCACAACATGTTAGGGAATAAAAAAGCAGACAAGCTTACATTTGTGTTCAAACCTTTCAATAACAACGAATTATTTTGTATAAAACATCAAATGAATTTGATTTGTTAATGAATCCTACAGTTTGTTTTTTGTGAGTGTAAAAAGCAAATTGTTTATGTTTTCAATTTTGTTCTGGGGGGGGGGGGGGGGAAAGACATTTAGAATATTCTTTTGTTAAGTCTTTATGCTAAGTACAATATGTTTTAGTTTCTAATTTATGTTGGATCTGAATGTTTATAATCATTGATAAATTTACTATTTTGAAAATATCTGATATATATATAAAGAAATATCAGATATATATCAAAATGTCGGATATATATATATTTTTTTTTTCGAAAATGTTGTGGTATTTATGAATCCTAAGTACAATATATTCCTAAGCTATGCATGCATACATGTGCCAAGTCTCCCTCTTTTCAAGGGAGACTCGCTTATTCTGCCACAGTCTTCCTTTCTCCCTTTTCTTGAGTGTTTAAAAAATGCATATAATAATTAACACGTTAAGCGCCAATGACTGATACTGAACTTTCCGTTTAGAACGCATCATTCACCAATGACTGACAGTCTAAAATATGATATAAAACTAAACATATATATTTGAGGATGGAGTATCACAGTTGACGTTTATTTCAACAGAGCGAAAAATGTCCAGACCAGGAATCGAACCTGGATACTTGGTGTGGCGTGCCGTGCCGTGCCGTGCCAATGCCTTACCTGTTAGGCTATCCGGACGATACTGGCTGACATAATTCACTCTTATTTGTTGGACTTGGCTGCGAACTGCAGCGCTAGTTTCATTCATCCGAGCTATAACTATAGCATTTACATGATGAAAGTGTGTTTTAACACGGAAACTCCTGTATACCATGTATTAGGTCATAATGAAGGGAACGAATATTTTTTCAACTGGGATTAAATCATATTCGAGGATGGAGTATCACAGTTGACGTTTATTCCAACAGTGCGAAAAATGTCCAGATCAGGAATCGAACCTGGATACTTGGCATGCCGTGCCAATGCCTTACCTGTTAGGCTATCCAGACAATGACTGGCTGGTCTGGACATTTTTCGCTCTGTTGGAATAAACGTCAACTGTGATACTCCATCCTCGAATATGATTTAATACAGTTGGAAAAAATATTCGTTCCCTTCATTATGACCTAATACATGGTATACAGGAGTTTCCGTGTATTACACACTTTCATCATGTAAATGCTATAGTTATAGCTCGGAGAATGAAACTAGCGCTGCAGTTCGCAGCCAAGTCCAACAAATAAGAGTGAATTATGTCAGCCAGTTATCGTCCAGATAGTCTAACAGGTAAGGCATTGGCACGCCACGCCAAGTATCCAGTTCGATTCCTAGTCTGGACATTTTTCGCTCTGTTGGAATAAACGTCAACTGTGATACTCCATCCTCGAATATGATTTAATCCAGTTGGAAAAAATATTCGTTCCCTTCATTATAAATATATATATATATTGTTTTAAGTAATTACTGAAAATTTATTTAAAATTTACTTATCTTTTATTTTTTACAGGATTATACTTTCTTAAAAATTACTTAAAACATTGTAAATTTTTCAGCTTTAGTGTCAGTCACTGTGGCACTCAACGTATTAAAAAATTTTTGATAACAAAAACCATAAATTTAGCCAAAATTTCTATGAAGATTTTTATTAACAGCAAAATCTGTTGTTATTTACAGTACATAATCAGATGTAAATTTATATCTCACAGTTAGAACAGTTAGGGAAACAACTGATATCCAGCAAACATACTGCATCTGGCCCTGGCATTAGTAGTCCAGGCAATAGGGAATTTTACCTAGCAAAATTAATGGTAGTACTGAAATCGGCTTTCTAGGTGTTTTTTGAGTCGCTGAATCCGAATTTGTAACTTCCCACCAAAATTTCTCCCGGCAACCCCCCAAATTTTGGTAAAAAGCCCCCAAAAAAGGTTTTTATTAAAAAAATCAATTTTTATATTGTTTTAGAGAAAAAGTATCTAGAAATTCAGAAAGTAGACAAAATTTCCAACAAATTAGATATATGACATTATGACTTAGGATGAAGGGGAAGGGGGGATCTGCCTCGGAACATGCGCGTGGTGCTGCGTAAACTAAGTTACGCAATTCCACTTAACCACTCACACGTTTACATTCGCCCTCCCATCTCCCCTCCGAACTTTCTGTATAACGTTTACTTTAAAATTTTTGGGTCGCTGAATCCGAATTTTAACTTTCTCCCAAAAATTTCCCCCCCCCCCCCCAATAGTTGTTTTTAACCTAAATTTCTTATTGTTTTAGGGGAAAATCATTACAAAATTCAGAAACTAGACAAAATTTGCAACAAATAGGATATATGACATTATGAATTAGGATGAACGGGGAGGGTGAGGGCTGCCTCTGAACATGCACTGCGGCACTACATGCACTAAATTATGAAGTCCAGGCAATAGGGGATTTTATCTGGCAAAATTAATACTAGTTCTGGATTTCGACTCACTTTATGTTTTTTGGGTCGCTGAATCAGAATTTGTAACCTCCCACCAAAATTTCACCTGCTAACCCCCCCAAAAATTGATTTTTTGAAAAAATTTGGTTTTTGAGAAAAGCGCGCAAGGAATGTTCCGGGGCAGCCCCCTCTCTCCCCGTTTATCCTACGTCATAATGTCATATATCCTATTTGTTGCAAATTTTGTCTAGTTTCTGAATTTCATAATGTTTTTCCCCTAAAACAATAAGAAATTTAAGTTAAAAACAACTATTTGGGGTGGGGTTCGGGGGGGAAATTTTTGGGGGTAAGTTAAAAATTCAGATTCAGCGACCCAAAAAACTTAAAGTATACCTTATAGAGACAGTTTGGAGGGAAGATGGGAGGGCTAATGTAAACATGTGAGTGGTTAAGTGGAATTGCGCAACTTAGTCCACGCAGCACTGCGGCGCAAGTTTCGAGGCAGATCCCCCCTTCCTCTTCATCCTAAGTCATAATGTCATATATCTAATTTGTTGGAAATTTTGTCTACTTTCTGAATTTCTAGATACTTTTTCTCTAAAACAATAAAACATTGATTTTTTTAATAAAAACCTTTTTTGAGGGGGTTTTTACCAAAATGTGGGGGGGGGGGGGGGTTGCCGGGGGAAATTTTGGTGGGAAGTTACAAATTCGGATTCAGTGTCCCAAAAAACATCTAGAAAGCCGATTTCCAGTACTACCATTAATTTTGCTAGGTAGAGTCCCTATACGGTCTCTATTGCCTGGACTATAGCTGAATATTCTGATTATTCAACAGAACATCCAGCCAGAAATTACAAGTCCATTTTATGCTTTTTTTGTTAGTTGAACTCATTGTTAAAATTTCAGATTATAAAAGTGCTAATTTAATTTTGAAAAATGCAATGCATTAATTTATTAAACTAAATATGATTTACTTATTTTTATGGCAAAACTGATCCTAAACTTGTACAAGAACTAGCATGTGAATAGCTATTCATACGATAAACAACTGCATCTGTGAAAACACTGTGAAAAAGGCAAAAATGGGAGATTGACACATCAAAGAACAAAAACCTGTTTTAACTATGTTAGAAATAACAATAACTAGCAAGAACAGTTTCTGTTCTCACTCTACAAAACTTGTTTTGGAAGAGTCTAAAGCAGCTGATAGAATTAGGAGACACACTATTAAAATGAAAAGTGTGGGTGGGTGGGTTAAAGTTATTAAATATTCTAATACAATTTTATTCCATTTTAAGTTTTCTCAAAAATATAATTTACTGTTACTTAAACTAAGTAGCTGTTTCTGGAATAATCAGGGGCGTAGCTACAGATATTTTTTCAGGGGGTACGGGGGGGGGGGGGGGGGGGGGAGAGGAAAATTCAAAAATTTTCCAACTTGAAACAAATTGCTCTATTTTCTAACTGAAATTATATGTGCCATGTGTGTTTAATGGTAATGATACTTATACTTTAAAAAATTTCTTTCCAAAGAAAAATACTGAAACTAAAAACATAAAAATTATAATTATTGGTTCATTTAATGAAAGTTTTTATCTTCTATTGTGTAGAAGTCATAATCGTACTTCATATGAAAATATCCTCATGATATTTTGAGATTTTTGAGAAAGGAACAAAGTTTTGAAGGAAATAGATTACAGACATTGTTGATGGACAACAGTAGGGAAATTCAGGTCTCGTAGATGTATGATATTTTCATAGCACAAAGAAACACAATGATAAATTAAGCCTGGCAGCTTTTTGTATTTAACAAGTTTACTGTTACAGAATTCAGAAAGGTAGTCGGCAAAACAATAAAAAATTCTTATTTTTCTTACTATTATTTAAAAAAAATAAAAAGTGTTTCAAAAATCTAGAATTTCCCAACTCTAAGTTCAAATTTCCTAAGTTCAAATATATTGGAAGGGGAGGCTCCCCCCCCTCCCATAACCCCCCATCACGACGCCTCTGGGAATAATTAATGATTTAAAATGATACAATTGTTATCAAATTACAATATTGGTACTGAATTAAATTGTCTTCTTGTTTTTTTCTGTTTCAGTTTTCAACAGTGTCATCTTTTATCAAGCATAGCTGTTTACTTTTTGAAACACTACAGTTATTTTATTTTGAAGGAATAATTAAAAAAGCTGAGTTGGAATCAAACATCTTTGTGTCATACTTGCATGTATGTAATCTCTTTTGTTGTTGTTGTTGTTCAGTGCACCCGTATTTAAAAAAATAATATTGGTTCAGTTTTAGAACTGAAAAATGTTTTTTAATGTGCTATTTTATTTAATCTGCATGTTGTTGTATCTGCATATTGTCTTTTTTCTGTTTTTAATACTTTCCTTTGTTTACCAAGTTTCCTTAATTCAATATTGTATTTTTATCATCTCCCTCCTACTCCCATAAAGACATAAAAAGGTCTCTTTTTTTTTAGCATTAAAATTTAGCATTAAAAATTAACAGATATCATGAAAGATAAGCGCTATGGCTGGAAGTAAAAAGAAATAAGAAAAATTAAGTTAATTTTAGGAAGAATTAGGCTATTTGACAAATAAGTAAGCCAGGTAATTTTATGCAAATAATAATTAATAATTATCCGTGTTGTTCTACCGAAAATGTTTCTTTTTTGGCATAACTAATGGCTTTTTTATGTTATCTCATTTGACAACTGTAAATTAATTAAAATTAGATAATACAGATTCAACAAATTTTTCTTTTGCATTTGTGCAGCCCTGTGGGAGGAAATAGGGTAACCAAATATTAATTAATTTTTTTTTTAATAAATTTTCTGAATAAACATCTGCCTCAGTCAAATTTATGTTTTGATAAAAATTTTCACATGATAGGTGTTTTATTGCTGATAGCATTTCTGGTGGGAAATTGCATAACGAAATTTTAAAAGGAATTTTTTTTTATGTTTTCCAATATGGAAACCATGCCCAAAATTAAAATTGGGTAGTAATTTTCTCTTGTGTTTATATGGGCTCCTGGAAGGAAATAAAATAACAAAATTTAAGTAATAGCAATTTGTTTTGTTTTACTGTATGACAGCTGTACTGATGTTAAAAATAACCGGTAAAGATTTGATACAATAAACTCTGTGTAAGACGGAAATCTATCTAACTTGGAAAGATTTTCAAATCCCTGCAAATCCTTAGCGTAGAGTAATATTTGTCTAAGGCAGAATATTGTCTACTACAGAAATTTTCCTCAGTTCCAATCGATTCCACCTTAGACAGAGTTTACTGTATACTCTTTTAATCACCTGGCCGAAATAGGATAAAAAGCTATATTAATTTAAAATTGATTTTTTTATGCTTTTATTATTGATTTTTTTTGCTGAGATTGGAAATTTTTGTCCAAACTGCAGCAACTGACATTACTGCACTGTTGAAACATTTTGGATTAATCATTATTAAATTTACTTT